>OX244265.1:1360000-2720000 GCA_945867215.1 Epinotia demarniana | reverse complement strand
CTGCTTTATAACATACCCACATACCCATTAATTATAATTAATGTGGGTACTTTGGCAAAAATAAAGAGTGATGCGATTGAAAGATATTTATGCCGCTCACTGTTTTGTTTAGTGGTCAGAATACGTTAAAATAAGTGTTTTGTTTTGAAACTTTTTTCTCTAAAATCAAAAATGGCCGAAATATTTGACCCAAAAGTTAGGAAAAATATGTACTTGTCAACATTTCGATGAATGTTGTGTCATTATTGGTTCTGGCGCTTCGCCGGCCGCTGCCGCGGCACGCTCGCTTCGCTCGCTCGGCTCGCGCGCTTAGGGTCACGGTACAACTAACACTCCTCCTCGCTTCGCTCGTCGTCGTACCTACACCGACCTGCGAGTCTTATGACTGTTACTGGGTTTATACCCTTCGCGCAGTAGTACCTAGTACCCCTTTCAAATGTATGTCTAGAAACGTTTCTGAGTAATTATCTATATGACTTTGGATGTTATAGATTTGGTCTCTTAGACGTAATTCACTTTAGGCATTAAAACGATATGAATAGCAATCATTAGTACGTCGAAATATATGCCTTAGAATATTTATGAATAATTATCGATAGACCTTTGATCGTTATGGACATCAATTTCTGACTTTTGTGATTATAATACTTAATATTATGGGTCATTAATGTTAGAACTACAAAACGTTATACTTATCAAAGATTATGACTACTGATGTTTATGTCTATAAATTATATGGATATCAATTTCTGACTATCGAAATTCGGAACAATAAGTTTATGGGAAACAAAGGGACCCCGAGACAGAGGTATGCTGATTTATTTTGCGCAAAGCTTTATGACTTTAGTACTGATGCCATCCACACCTACTGCATTGCTATTTTTCAGGAACAAATAATTTTGTATATATCCATCGCATCATACGGGATAAGACTCGACACTCCGCACACTTGACACTCGTCAATCGATTCTAGACACTAGTTCTCGAAACTAGACACTCGACACTAGATACTCGAGACACTCTACATTTGACACTCGTCACTCGATACTATACACTCGTCACTCGATACTATACACTCGACTGTCAATACTCGACACCTGTCACTCGACACATGTCACTCGACATTAGACAATCGTCACTCGACACTTGACACTCGGCACTCGACACTTGTCACTCGATACTAGACACTTGACTGTCAACACTAGACAATTGATGAAGGAGACGATTAAATAAAATACCTACCAATCTGTATTTGCCATTGCCAAATATTTTTGATAGCTTTATCTCTTTAGGCATAACGTCCAAATTCGAACTACTCGAATTTGCTCAATAGCAAAACGGTAAGGATGCGTGGACAAAATTACAAATTTATTTGCAGAATATGCAATTGCAAAGTGTTTAACGGCTTTATTTTTGCATTAAATTTAGTTTTGAATGAAGTCGAATCGGCTAACAGCAAAATCTAAAAGTTAGAAAAAACAAAATGGAATTTGCATTTACGGAAAATGTGTTACGACCTTATACTGTTAACAATAAAGTAGAAATTAGAACTACGTGCCTCTAGTCAAACCCCCGTTTCCCTCCCCTTCAAGCCTCGTCACGAATCTCTCCCAATTCTACGGTCACGTGACCTCCTGAGATCACCATACGCATCTGACGTCACATAAATCTGTCGCGAGTTTAACAATTTTTGCCCATCCTAAAAAGTGCTCAGCGCCGCTAAAGAAGTTTTCACTTCAAAAGAATGAAAAAGGAGAGGAGTTATGTCAACATCTTTTTTTTGTATGGAAAAAAATATATATTTTGTTCTGAAACCTACCGTGTGTGCTACCTAATGAAAGGGCCGATTCTAAAAATATATCACATTATATTTCAGCCATTTTTATGAAATTGATTCGTTTGGCCTAAAGATCAAACGAACCGATTTTCAAAAATTTAACACAAACATCGAAATTGTAGGCTTGGACTTATTTCGGAATAAAATCAAACTATTACCTATAGTTAACATTCGCTTTAATAGAACGAAATTAAAATACAAATTATAAGAAAATAACAATTGCTGTTATCTAAACGATGGACATAAACGATATAATCATAAGGATAAAAACATTTAGGCACTACTATAATATGTAATTCTGAATAATAAAAACTAAAACTATCAATAAAATCGGGGCTCAATACATTTCAACTAAAAAACAACCAATAACAAATAATACACTGCGTCGCAGCCATAATTATGAAGCCATGTCGGATATTCAAACCATTTTCGACCAGTGCGCTACGCTATTTAGAAATGATATTATAAGTACCTACGGATATCACAGGACAGATCTACTATCTATTTAAATAAAGTCTCCTCAGAGTGTGTACACGGCGTGCAGGTCAAATGCACCTGTAAATAACAATAATAAACATTACATTTTGTACCGAGATTTAAGGTTGTGGTTGCTAGGGAAATGCTCTCCAGCAACACCAAATTAAAATAATTGTACTCTTATAACTATTGAGGTACGACTCTTTTCCAGTGAGTGCTAATTCAGTACATATTGGGTGTGTTTTATTACTCAGAAATACCAAAACAGAGTGTGGGGTCGGCCAGGGAGCATGACATGATCGTTCGCCTAGGGTTCCCTCCAAGTCCAACAGTTACCCTCTAGCATATTTACCCTATTTTGCATATCCCTATGTGTTGGGTTCATATCAACGATGTCTAGCCCCATAGCCGAAGTGATACTTTCTTCACTCTTGCTAATCGAAGCTCCGCAGTACCGGTCACAGACCAATGCTCTGTCAACAATACAAAAACGTTATTTTACCTACAATAACCAGGACTGAATAAGTAACTTGTGTCTGTGCTCGAACTAGGTATCTCAAATACCTAACGGCTTCTGAGAAAAAAATTAGATGAAATGAAAAATCGGCGAAACAATGCATTCCGCGAAACGGTAGAATAAGGGACCTGGGAAAAAGTACCTGGGATCCAAAGGGTGTGGTATTGGTCGTCCTGGGAAGCAAGGTTTCTCAGTATCCTTCTCCTCAATCACAATAGGTTTTATTGGTCGACTACGACTTATCAGTCGCTTCGCCAGTTTCATGTTTTTCTCAGTCACTTTTACATGGGCTGGTGTACCACAAGACAGACAATTGGTCTCGCGGTCAAGTTTCTTGTCGAACTTATTCACAGGGAAATCCCCGACGATATCCAGCATAATGTTGACTTGGGAATTCATATCTGCAACGTTATTTCGCATAGACTGCTGTAAAGATAGCAGTTGCAGGCGGTCTCCTTTTTCGTTAAGGTATGCAATGTAGTCTTCTATACAGTGCTGAGGAAGAAATTGACAATGTTAAATGTGTCTCGGGCCAATAACATGCATAACAGGCAGCTCGAAAGTATTCGTATTTTTTTCTGCTGACGGTTCACTCTTACTCGACAAGGGATGCTGAGGCAATATTGAATGAAACGTTTTGAGGCTAAAATAATCTCAAAAAGTGGTTGTACTTATTGATTGACCCTAAAGAAACTTTAGTTTTTGTTATATTGTAGTGCCCTACAGGGTTTCATAGCTGAACAAATATAATATACCATTTTGTATCTATGAAAGTAATAAAGACACTGATCACCTAAAAACTCGTAACAAATTGTGTCAATTTTTAGGGTTCCGTACCAAAAATGGTAACAAAGGAACCCTTATGGTGCGACTCCGTCCGTCTGTCTGTCTGTCACAAAGTGAAATATCTCACGAACTACTCAAGCTATCAACTTGAAACTTGGAATGGTTATAAATAAGAGTTATCCGCGTGCATGGAAAATGAAAAATTTAAATATAAATTTAATTTTTCTATAAAAACTTACGAATATGAGGAGGGGGCAACAAAAAAATTTCAACTATAGGGTCAAGTGGGGTATCATTCGAAAGGGCTTGAATTGCACTTTTTGAAGCAGTTTTCTTTTTTTTTCTACACTCGGAAAATTTTGATCTATGAAGGAAAATGTAAAAAAAAATACCATTCCGCCCCCCTTATCTCCGAAGTTATTCAAGCGAAAAATTTGAAATAATTACTTGCGATTAAGATAAACATATATATTACGGGAAAAGTTTTCTTTTTTCTGTATCTAGCATATTTTTTGTTTTATTTTCAAAAATCATTTTTTAGTTAGATTTGCAATTTAATCAACTTTATAAGTTTTTTTTTGTTTTGAAATTCCTATAAAACTATAAATAGAAGTACTCTCTATCAAATAAAACAATAATAATCGAGATCAGTTCACGTGATAAACAATAATCGCTAAAAGACCAACATACATACTAAGCCGATTGCCCTTGCACGTTAGTACCAAATGGGGCCGATAGATGGCGCTGACCCCATTCGCGCTGTTAAGATTTTTTTAGAATTAATGGGGTTTGGGATTGGGACGCGTATATTTATTTTCAATAGCAGGTCAAAAAAAGATCGCGATTCAATTGTCTTGGTGTAAAAGTTACTCGTTGTTTGAAATTGAATTCTATTGTGTTGGGTTGAAATAAGTAATTTAACAAATACATATATTGGGACTTTTACTTTACCTTGAGTTAATTGTTTGCACGGAACCCTCGGTGCGCGAGTCAGACTCGCACTTGACCGGTTTTTGTTTTTTAAAGAAAAGCTTGTTTCCCAAGGCTTATGAATATTTACATTCTGTGGGGCTATTTAGCAGCGCTACTTAGACGCTAAGCTAGCTAGAGGTGTTATTATAGCTTCGATATTCTGCAAGATGGTGGGGAGGTACTTCCTCAGTTGGGCCTCTACTAATACGAGCAAGATGGATGACAATCAGAGGCTACAGCCCATGGAGCGCCCGCTCGGGTGTAATCATTACCGTAGTGCCCTCTAGTCTCGTACCTTAACTAGGCCACTCAGCAAGCTTCGTGGCCTAAACGGGCTAAACGTGGTGCTCGACTGAAAAAGCATACACTACGAGTAAGTAATAATACATAACGATTGCATAAAATACTATTTGAAGCTACCTGCCACGTAACTTCCCCAGAATCAATTATACCACGCGTATGATTAATTTCTTGCTGCATAAATCCAACAACGGCGTATAGCTGATCCCTTGACAATAAACTGTTGACGTCATCGACCCTCGCCTTTGCCGTAAGATGTTCCAACGCCTCTTCTCGCGTGGTTTTGTTCCGGCTGATCATTTCAAGTCTCTTCCGAATTCTCTGGCAATCAAAAAAAAAAGCATTAACTTGCAGTGGTGGCGCTGGGTACATCGGCACCCTGGGCGGTTTTATATTGAGCACCCCTGACCCCTACTCAAAATAAAACACCAAACACTCATTACACCTACGAGCCTTTATTTTACTAAAATAATCTACCTACCTACTTACTATTGACTACCTACGAAATTGACTTCCATGTCTCTTTCAATTAATAAAATGGCTATACGAGTGAGTTGTCGTTCAGGTTGTTGGCACCCCTGGGTGCTTGGTAGCCGGGGCGGACCGCCCTCCTCGCCCTCCCCTAGCGCCGCCACTGTTGACTTGGAGATTGAAGAAATATCTATGTATGTGTATGTTACGCTTACGTCTTGTATATTCTTTATCTTTTTTACCCCCGACGCAAAAAGAGGGGTGTTATAAGTTTGATGCGTCTGTGTGTCTGTTTGTGGCATCGTAGCTCCTAAACGAATTAGTCGATTTGACTGCGGATTTTTGGTCTGAAAGCTGAACGTAATCGTGACGATTTTAACAATCAATCATTCGGTTCATCTGGTTTGGAGATGTTGAACTTTTGGAATGACAATGGGTCATCAACGGGAACAATTACACCCAAATACTCCGAAATATTTAATTCCGGTTTTCAAAACTCCGCATTTCATAATTCCTAAGACTTATAATTACGATTACTAAAAAACACGAATTTCATTTTACCGAATTTCATAATATCGATACTTTGTTTTTCCGATTTTTATAACTCGGAACAATCAAAAGCGCGAAGTGTCATTGGATCGAAAAACAGTACTCCGATTATAAAATTTCCGAAATTTCATTACTAATTCGGAAATCTGATATTCGGGATAATGAACTTCGTGTTTTCAATAATCGGAATTTTATTTCTTAGGAATTATGAAATTCGGATTTTTAAAACTACACGGGGAATAAAAAAACCGAAAATTCCGATTCTTATTTCCCGTAGGGAATAGGGTTCTGCCTTTTCTCCGAAGCCCCCCGCAGTAAAAAACAACAAATAGTCGTAACAATGGTATTATTAGTAGGTTAGGCTAGGGTTAGCTTGTGTCCCTTAGAGCGGAAATAGGCACCCCGCGAAGCGGGGTGACGTCGACCCGCTGGCGGTTAGGTTGCATTATTGCATTAAGTTTATGTGTTTTTATAATCTTCTTATTCTTAATCTTCTTTTTATTATATGTATATGTATTTACGAGGATAATGTCTTATACACGATTTGCTCACAATATTCTGTATAGTAATTGCTTGTAATTCGTTTTCCATCTACCCATCTTCCTATAAATAGTTAACTTGTTCCTTATGAATGATGTCGATTAATTGTGTGTGTATTCATGTGATTTGCTATTCAGTTTCTCCACTGCAGGCGTTTAAAATGCGGATCGTAGGTACTAAATTCGTGTGTGTTAGCTGCGGTGGTGATCATAGACGTTGGGGGTTATTTTAATGATTAATTTGATAGTTATTAGTAACAGGAATTCGTAATTCAGATTTTTCGGATTTTTGTTTATTCAGATTAATTGGTCGGTGTAATGACATTAGGATTTTTGAAAATCGGTATTTTAATAATCGGAATTCGGATTTTTGATATTTCGGATTATTATTCCGTCGGACTTCTTATTATTCGGGGTATTGAAATACGGAATTTTGATAATCGGAGTTGTAACCGTTAGACCTTTTGAAATTTCGGATTTATGAAAATCGGATTTATGAAGAATCGGAATACTTATATTAGGAGTTTTAAAACATTCGGAATTATGAAAATCGGTATTATAAAATTCGTGATTTCGACTATCGGAATTTAGTTTTTCGTATTTATGTAGTGTACCCGTCATCAACTTTTCTAAGTTGGTTAGTTTGAAATTATGTGCCCCTTAATTCGGCATAAAGTGTTACTCTTCTTTAGCATGCATTGTATGTATATAAGTTTGTGTAGGTCAAATCATGCAAGTCAATTTGACCAACTTCCCGTAGCCCAAAATACATATTTGACGTTTTGCACTTACCACGTGTCCGTCACATGATAACGCTTATGGTACAATGAACCTGACCAAATGCTAAATTACGTAAGAACGAAATCATTATCATCATCATCAGCCTATCTTAGTCCACTGCTAGACATAAGTACGCTTACCATGAGTTTGACAATGACGGCTTACGCTAACGAGTATCGAGTTTTCTATCTGTGCATCTCTATTGCACTTTGACAGTACGAGCGGGATGCACAGATAGTAAACTCGATACTCGTTAGCGTAAGCCGCCATTGTCAAACTCATGGTAAGCGTAAAGGTCTCTCTGCTCGCCTAAATACATCCAGCACTATCACAGGACGGCCCGCGGGCTATGTTGGGGCGAGATAGACTATTACGTCTCTTACTAATTAGAACGTTTAGAACGTCCTTGTGATGGTCGTGCTGCTCTTGCCAACTCAACCCGTATCGGGACTCAGTATGCTCCCAATGAGTACCTACGTATAGTGGATAACTGTGCATATAAGTACAGGCGGAAATAAAAGCTTGTACGTAGTAGGTACAGAAAATAACAAACTTCAAAATCTACACCACTCAGATCGTGAAGTTGTTTTAATCCATCTTGGTTCCTCTTTGCTGCGGCTAGGTCACCTTGCAATATTGCAAAGTCATCCTTTAATGCCGCTACAGCTGTAATAATAATAATATCCTTTCAAATTATGAGTTTTTCTATCACACAAATCTAATTTACAAAATACTTATTCCTGGTAGGTATAACGGTTAAATTCTCATAATCATACCCCGGGGTTTTGGGTGCGGGAATAACTTGAGAAAGAGTAGAAATAAACAGATGGTTATTCTGACAAAATATCATATCGTGCCTAATGAATAAATATCTTCCTGCGTAAACCATTTTATTTTTTACCATTTCTACCAAGCCTCATACGAGATAATAATAAAAATAAAAGAACAATACTCATTTATCGCTTCACCAATGAGGTTATCTACTTATTTTTCATCAAGAAGTTTTCATTGAGATTGAGCAAAGATTTAAGGGGGCGTTTCGGAGCAGCGCCGCGCGAAGTTTAGGTTTTTAGCGCTACTCACACAACGATAGAGGCTCGCGCACCGCACACGCACACATGCACGTATACACAGTGGGGCGTCGGACTTTGACTCGCCAACAAAATTGTAACTTTGGATTTTGTTACCAAATATAAAAATTGTTATTTCAAATATAGGTATTTCATCTTAATACCTACCAACGTTCGCCCGAACCGAGCGCGCAGCCTATCTAACTATGTGGACAGTTGTTTTGTTCGACCGAAGTGTTGTTAAAGCAATGACGCGTAATTCAATGTTGGAGAGGCAAGCAGATGGCTAGCGGTATTTGAGCTCCCGAAGTGTTGTGGAACCACCCTGTGCAACCCGAATTGAGCCAACTGTGACTGGTTCGGAAATAGGAGAAGGGTTGTAAAAAAATAATATTGCGTGGCAACCGATTGAAACGCGGTAGCCTGAAAGTGTGTACGCTGTCTACATAGTGGAATTTTTATGCCATCCCTCCTAGTGTGACCGGAGCCGAGTAAACGACCGAAGAAAAAAAAAATAAAAAATTGGCAGGCAACCGCTTGAATACAAACGCGAAATTCGACAAAATGGGAATACGCCAAGAATACGCGCAATAAAAGGTTTTGGAATCAATTGCCATGGACAATTTTTGCTTGGGAGGGACGGTTGCCTCTCCGACATTGAATTACGCGTCATTGCTCTGAATATTAGGCGAGGGCGATTTTTGCCATATGTATGTAGGAGGGTCGGGCGGAACTGGTGGAGATTCATTATTTTCCCCACTCTCGTTAACCATGATATTTCACGAAATTAAAGTCGATCTACACTCTTTAGGTTTAATCAGTTTGATTAGAATTATAAATAGCACGAAATAATCATAAACCACTCGGATGAAAACAGATTACTAATTCTGTAACACGGAACGTGAGGAGATTCATTATTTTCCCCACTCTCGTTAACCATGATATTTCACGAAATAGAAGTCGATCTACACTCTTTAGGTTTAATCAGATTGATAAGAATTACAAATAGCGCGAAATAATCATAAACCACTCGGATGAAAACAGATTACTAATTCTGTAACACGGAACGTGAGGAGATTCATTATTTTCCCCACTCTCGTTAACCATGATATTTCACGAAATAGAAGTCGATCTACACTCTTTAGGTTTAATCAGATTGATAAGAATTACAAATAGCGCGAAATAATCATAAACCACTCGGATGAAAACAGATTACTAATTCTGTAACACGGAACGTGAGGAGATTCATTATTTCCCCACTCTCGTTAACCATGATATTTCACGAAATAGAAGTCGATCTACACTCCTTAGGTTTAATCAGATTGATTAGAATTACAAATAGCGCGAAATAATCATAAACCACTCGGATGAAAACAGATTACTAATTCTGTAACACGGAACGTGATGAAGTCGGCGGAAGGTTGGGAGCACAACCGCACTACAGCTCACGTCTCATTCCAAAGTGAGTTGCTTGTCAACGTGTTTCCCACTCCACCTCCATGTGACAGCTGTCAGATTATATGATTATAATGTAAGTATGAGGAAAAAAATGTTCGTTTCCGGTACATCGCCGGCCGCTGCCGCTGCACGCTCGCTACTGTCGCTTGGCTCACACCCCAGGTTCGCGGTTCTTCCTAACACTCCTCCTCGCTTCGCTCGTCGTTGTACCTACACTGACCTGCCTCAGAATCCAACAAAAAATATTATGCTAACTATACGTTACTAATAATAGTAATTATCATAATTCCAAAGCAAAGTTTATATTTTCCCAAATGACATTTGACGGTTGGTTTTTTGCCTAAGCAAATCATTTACTTCATAATTATTTGCCACATAAAAGTTTGTTGTAGTATTGCAGTATAAAAATGTTGCCAAATAAACATAGTGCGAAGTAAAGTTATGCCAAAGATTGATTTACCAAATGAAAATTATGCGAAAATTTGGTTGCGAAGTGAAATTTAGAAACATATTTCGTCGAAAAGGCAGTAAACCAATTTGGCTCTATAGTTAAATATCGAACTCACTAACAAAATTTCACGAGAATCTGTTGAGAGATGCGACCTATAGAGGTGACAGCCGGACAGCCGGACATACGAAATCATTTTTGCATTTTAGTTAAATATCGGACTCGCTCACAAAATTTCTCGAGAATCTGTTGAGAGATGCGACCTATAGAGTATAATTAGATGTCAATTACATCTAATTATACTCTATAGGTGCTAATTACTACCCAATCCTTTTTTATGATCAAACCGAGGAAGCACGTTGTTAAGTTCTACGTGATTTAAATATGTTAATCAATGAACATAAGAATAATTTTCGTTTGAACCACTGTGTACTCATTTTGTGTAAGTACACGGTTCGATCGCAATCTGTCAATGCGGTGCCAAGCGACGTGGTCTCGCTCCGGAGGCTCGCGGCCGACTGAACGCGGCCGCCGCGAGCGGTCGCACTTGAGTGAGCCGGCCGCTCCATACTAATTCGTATGAAGAATTTGAGCGTAAAAATTGGGCATCTTTGTGATACTTTTACACAAAATAAGTACATATTTGTTAAGAAATGAAGATTGCAAGGATTTAACTATAGTTTTAACTTTATTATTTGATACAATTGATTTAATAATTCTTGATACTTACGACTCAGTTGTTACAATACGGGAGTGCGTTTTACACGTTATTAGTGTTTTTCTGATTTTTTTTTACACTTAGCTATAAGCATTATCTTGAATTCGAATGATTCAAGAAGAAGTAACATTCATTGGCTAGCTGTGTAATATTTTTCAAGGTTGTGGAACATCGTTTACTATATAATTCTCTTACATTCCCGACCCTCGATTGCCCCCTGCCGACCCTTAAAAGGCGAAAATTCAATCGCATTGTTGCAGTATGCAAACAGATATCGAGAGTATCGAGACGGTCGATGAATAAAAACATTCACGCTCTACGGAAAAGCATTGTCAGTGCGACACGATAACGAGGTCTAGATATGAATGTATGTTTTTTTAATAATTATCTTTTTATTCAATTAATTATTCAGTAGCTTAGTACATTCTGTTTTTTAAGTCAATACCTATTCTTTGGCTAATGTCATTCATTCACGCACCGAAAATCCAGGGGTAGGTATGCAGTCATAATATAATGCTGCTTATGTTTAAAATCATCATGATAACAGCCGCAAGACGTCCACTGCTGGACATAGGCCTCCCCAAAGGAGTGCCAAAGTTACTGTTCCTGCGCCACCAGCATCCAGCGCAGCGCCCGCGACCATTCCAGGTCATCAGTACACCTTGTGGGCCTACCCACGCAGCGCCTTCCGGGGCTTCCTTTAAAATCCTCACTAAACCTATTTTTACCGTACTGCCGCGGATTATGTTTTTCGAGCGTATGTATGTAGACAAGAAAATTATATTTCACATTTATAATCCCAAACGGTTTGATGGATTTTGGAAAATTGATGGAAAAAAATAACGTAATACCGTTTAAGAGCATAAATCGTTTTCTGATTAAAAACACGCTATTTTTTACATTTGCATGTAGTAGACTGGGACGACCTACTCTATACAAAAGTAAAAAAAAGTCGCGGCAAAAAAATATATCTCTACTAGCGGCCGCCCGCGACTTCGTCCGCGTAGATTTTTGATGATGACAAAGATATAAAATAGGTAAGTGAATTTTATTCTTAGTTAAAATGGTCTAAACATATTACATTTCAAACAGTGGCAGACACTGATATGCGATTGTTATTTTTTTTAAGATTTTCCAATCAGATTACGGGTATTGTTTGCAGAATGCTTAATAATTATTCCGTCAGTTACCTGATGCTTTAATCTAATTTTAATATTTGGCAAAAATGACTCTGCAAGATATAATATATGATGGATTTGGAGCTAGAAAATGGGGATCTTAGTTATTTATGAGTGAGATTTTTAAAAAAGTTAAATATCGTGAGGCTGTTAAAACAATCTTAAACTCGGCACTGGAAATCGTGAAATGGAGACAGGTTAATGAAGAGTACATCTCTTTAAAAAATCCAGTGTTCCCTGTACAAAACCTTCAACCTTTTTTAACCCCCATTAGGATAGAATTTTCTTAAACGCTGAACGCTGACGCTTTACTGTATTTTAATAAGTTAACTTTCTACAAAGTTTTAAGTCTCTAGTTTAAAAAATAATGTTTCCCCCATACAAATATTGCACCATCTTAACGCCCGTAGGGGTAGAATTTTCTAAAACAAAGAAATTACTTTTTTTGTATTTTAATAAGTAATGTTTCTACAGTTTCAAGTTTCTAGCTCAAAAAATAAAGTTCCCTCCATACAAACTTTGCATCCATATTTAACCCTCTGAAGGGTGGAATTTTCTTAAACACAGAAATTGCTTTTGTATTATAATTAGTAATCTTTAGTTTCAAGTCTCTAGCTCAAAAAAAAGATTCCCCCATACAAACTTTGCACCTCTATTTGACCCCCTTAGGGGAGGTATTTCCAAAAATCCCTTCTTGTCCCTAGCCCACGTTATAAAAATAACCTAAAGTTACAAAACTCTAGTTTAAAACATAATGTTTCCCCCATACAAATATTGCACCCCTATTTAACCCCCTTAGGAGTGGAATTTTCTTAAACGCAGAATTTACTTTTTTTTATCTTAATAAGTAATCTTTCTACAAAGTTTCAAGTTTCTAGCACAAAAAATAAAGTTCCCTCCATACAAACTTTGCACCCGTATTTAACCCTCATAAGGGTGGAATTTTCTTAAACGCAGAAATAACTTTTTTTTGTATTCTAATAAGTAATCTTTCTACAAAGTTTCAAGTCTCTAGTTCAAAAAATAATGTTTCCCCCCATACCCCATTTAACCCCCTAGGGGCGAAATTTTCTAAAACTCTGAAATTTCTTTTTTTGTATCTTAATAAGTAACCTTTCTTCAACGTTTCAAGTCTCTAGCTAAAAAAAAAAGATTCCCCCATACAAACTTTGCACCCCTATTTGACCCCCTTAGGGGAGGTTTTTCCAAAAATCCCTTCTTGTCCCTAGCCCACGTTATAAAAATAACCTGAAGTTACAAAACTCTAGTTTAAAACATAATGTTTCCCCCATACAAATATTGCATTCCTATTTAACCCCCTTAGGGGTGGAATTTTATTAAACGCAGAAATCACTTTTTTTGTTTTCTAATGAGTAATCTTTCTACAAAGTTTGAAGATCATAGTTTTAAAATTAATGTTTCCCCCATACAAACATTGGACCCCTATTTAACCTCCTTAGGGGTGGAATTTTCTAAAACGCTGAAATCGCTATTTTTGTATCTTAATAAGTAATCTTTCTACATAGTGTCAAGTCTCTAGTTAAAAAAATAATGATTCCCTTATACAAACTTTGCACCCCCATTTAACCCTCTTAGGGATGGAATTTCCAAAAATCCCTACGTCATAAAAGGAAGTCCTGGTGTAAATTTCAAGTTTCTAGTTCCTGTAGTTTCGGCTGTGCGTTGATGAGTGAGTCAGTCCGGACATAGGCATTTATATGTATAGATTAGTTTTTTCTTATCAGAACACGATACCTGTTATATGCCCTTAAACGGTTTTGCGTTATTTTTGTTACGTTACATAATATATAGATTAGTAGGTACAAGACATCACGTCTCCCGGTCAGGACGTGGGGTTATCCGTGGCACCTATTTAATTGCCACATTGTGGCCAGATGTAATAAATGAATGTGTAAAGTACCGCCAGGATCCTCGGCTGGGTGCGCCAGAACATCTTCTATGCGTTCGATCATCTGCTCCACCTCATATTGTAATTGGGACACGACTTCTTGACAGTCACCCATCTGAAAATACATCATGGAAATACGGTGTTAATGAATTACATACAGTAATTATAACTGCGTCCCTGTCCTGCACCATGGTGGCCCATTGTGCAACCTTAATGTAACTCACTCCGTGGTTTGATCGCGCCGCTACAAGTACAGTCACCAACAGCAATATTCGCCATAAGTCAGTCATATGTCAGTTATTTGCGCGCTTTTTTGTAGCTGATATTGGTTGGCTGGTGACTGTACATCGTACCGGCCACAGGCACAGGCACGCGTTCCATCGCAGCGAGCGTTGCATGCGATAGAAAGGGATGGCCACGTTTAGCCTCGTTTGGCATACCTAAACTATTTTTTCTGTGGTATACTACAAAGCCGTTACCTGTGACGCCATCTTGACGTCTAAAGCCGTTGCGCTATTGGTAAAACGGTCCACAAGAATTCGACATCTCGCGAATTTCATGCTGAGTATTGACGCTTCCGATAGTTTTGGCGCTGTAGAATAACAGAAGATATCATCATCATCATATCAGCCGCATATCCACTGCTGGATATAAGCCTCCCCCAAAGAGTGCCAAAGTGACCGGTCCTGCGCCACCCGCATCCAGAGGAAACCCGCGACCTTTACCATCAGGTAAGGTTGAGATTATTTAATGTGGCCGAATTTTATAAAACTGTTATCAGAATTGGAACCTTCTGCCTTGGTCGGTAGTAGAGTAGCATTTTGAATGGAGTACTATGATGCATTTCAGTCAGCTCAAATAATCTCAAATAGAGTGGCTTTCAATTGAATTAGTTAACTATATAAACAAACCCCCGTATTGAAATTATCTTTTACTAAGCGGTTTGTTAGAAAATCCTATTGACGGCCACTTTGACACATTATTACTGTTCAGTATACAACCAAACCGATGGACCTCAATGCTTACGAGAGTAGGTATTGACCGGCAATAACCATAGACACAATCCGTCAAGTGTCAGTGTCGAGAAAAGTCTTGAAGAAATATTAATTACGCAAAACAGCTACGGATATAAATAAGTACTAAATATATAAAACCACCAATTATATACAAGTGCACTGGGAGCAGAAGAGGGGCGCCCTTTCCACGTTGTGGTGACGACAGCGACGGGTAAGTCGGTCTCTCCTTTCTTTGTGGGTATTTGGGTTCATCGGGGTTTTTAGAATAACGCAGTATACAGTCCAATTTTCTCGTGGGTTTACGCCACATTTTCTGGTCATTCTCACCACATTCAGAATTAACCTTCTGGATTAGAACCTAATCCTAAATTCTCAAAATTTCTAAATTGTTCCCCATATCGCGGATCGCATTCGCTATTAATTACCCATACGCACAATGCGAATCGTATTATTCGCTATTTTCGATAGTACTTATTTTTATCCATCTAAAATTCCATCTGACAGAACTGTCCGTGACAGAACAATGGAAGGCGAGGCACAACTATTGTTGCAAATAAATGCATTGACACTCAAAAAAGAATATTTGTTTAATAAGCTGCAGAAGGCTTACGATTTATCCAAAACAGTTAAGTTGGATAGTTTAGACTCGGTACAAAACTTCATGGTGCAGTTTTCAGACCTCGATGACGCTCGTAGCGACTTTGAGCATATTGTAATGGAAATTGCCATGCTTGAGATGCAAACAGACCCTAAGTTCAAACCTTCGTCAGGCCCATTAGATAGTTTCGATGATCTGTATTACGCTTGCAAGAAGGTAGCTCTGAACTGCAATCGTATAGGCCAGGAGCCAACCGACAAAATGATTGTTCAAAAAAGTGATGATTGTCTAGCTAGACCGGTCTTACCAAAGCTAATGTTATTCGAATTTGATGGTCAAATGGAGAATTGGACCACATTTCATGATACGTTTGTGTCATTGGTCCATAGTCGCAAATTCGAAAACATAGATAAATTCCATTATCTGCTGTCCTGTGTCAAGGGTCCAGCACTGAATATGGTTAGGAGTCTGCCGATCACTGCCTATAATTATAATGTAGTGTGGCAAAGTTTGCTCGATAAGTATCAAGACGTCAGGGCGTTGACCGGCAGGTATCTGGACAAAATGCTGAATTTCTCACCTTTGACGAAGGACAACGTAGCAAATCTAACGTCTTTCGTGGAGACATTTGACCATTCGTTAAAAGCGATTCAGGCCTTAGAAATTAAACATTTAGATGACTACCTGATTTGTCATTTAGCATTGCGTGGGTTAGACATTCATACTCGAAAATTGTTTGAAGAAAGTCGCGATCAAAACAAATTGCCGACCTTTAAAGAATTAATTATTTTCGTGAACAAACAAATCAAAGTGTTGGAACATACATTTCCGACTACCGGCTCCCGGACTAATTTCAATGGTCAACAAATCAAAGTGAAGTCACCTGTCAACTTCACAAATATGCAACGGAGTCATAAACCAGCCAGTTTCAAATATTCGAACGCGACCTCGCCCTCGGAAAAGGTTGGATTAGCTGTTTCACGTGATAATAATTCGAACCAAAACAAACTAACTTGCGTGCATTGCAATTCAAATCATCTGATTTATCGTTGCGAACAGTTTCGTAAACTGTTAGTTCAAGACAGGATTGACCGTGTCAATGTCTTGAAATTATGCACCAATTGTTTGAAAAGCGGTCATGACGATTCAAATTGCAAGAGCATCATGACGTGTGGAGTTTGCGCTCGTAATCACCACTACCTACTACATCGGGATGCGAGTGTGGCGCAGCAGGTGCCGGCCGTGCCGGCCCCGCAGCCACCCCGCGCTGCCCTGCACACAGCGTGGCCGTCGCCGTCGCACTCCGTGAGTGTGACGCCCGCATCTGCCGTAACCGAGAATCTTCTTTCCGTGAATGAAAACGTGAATTCTTACGGTGTAGTGTTGGGGACTACGAGGACTCTAGTTGTTGACGTCACTGGTCAACATCAGAATTGCCGTGCAGTTCTTGATTCTGGAGCTCAAAGCTCGTTTATAACTTTGAACTGTGCTCAACGTTTGGGCCTACGCCGCAACAAGTGTCCATTTACTGTGTCTGGACTAGGCGGTGACATTGTCAAGAACTTTGGCATGGTGACCTGCGACATGAATCCGTGTAAATCGGACGTTCCGAGTTTCCAGGTGGATATGGTTGTCGTTGAGAAGGTTTCATCCGAGATGCCAAATGTTTCATTTCCACAGGAAGTTGTGGATGAATATAAGAACTTCGAATTGGCTGACCCGTTGTTCTTCGAGAAGTCGTCGATTGACATTTTGCTGGGCAACGATGTCGTGTCAGAGCTTATAAAAGACAAGCCGATTAATGTCAAATCAAATATTCCGAAAGTGATTCCAACAGTTTTTGGTTACGTCGTGAGTGGAAGATTGTACAATGATGGCAAACAACAGTCACAAAACTTTCACTTGTCAGTTTCTCAAGAGAAGACTTTGGATAGAACGCTGCGTGACTTCTGGGAAGTAGAGGAATTGCCGTGCAAACCTGTGCTTAGTGCAGCGGATCAACTAGCTGAAGATATATACGCACTTCATCACTCTCGTGATGAGGGGGGGAGATATATAGTGCCGTTACCTTTCGCGCCTGATGCGCCACTACTTGGAGATTCCCGCGCTGCAGCTGAACGACGATTGCTATCAACAGAGCGGAAACTCGCACGCTCTCCAGTGCTGCAACAAGCCTACAACGATGTCATGTTGGAATATGAAAAGCTTGACCACTTGGAATTGTACACTGGTAGCGAACCAAGTAGGTATCTGATCCCGCACCACAGTATACTTCGACCAAGCAGTACGTCAACTCCTTTGAGAGTTGTATTTGATGCTAGTGCTAAAACGAGCTCCAACGTCTCTCTTAACGATACGCAGCTGACAGGACCAAACCTATACCGTGATATAGGTGCCATTATAACAAATTTTCGATTATTTGAATACTGTTTCGCAAGTGATATTTGTAAAATGTATCGTGCTATCCTGGTACGTGAATCTGATAGAAAATATCAACATATATTATACCGATCGACCGCTGACGAACCCATAAAGGTGTATGAGCTGAAAACCATTACGTACGGGGTGAGTTCAAGTCCGTTCTTGGCTATCCGCACCTTGCTGCAATTAGCCAGTGATGAAGGTGAACGTTTCCCTTCTGCCGCTAATGTCGTTAGACAAGGTATCTACATGGATGATATTCTTTGGTCATGCGCCACGTTCTCTGAAGCGTGTGCGTTACAAGATGAATTAATTAATATGCTGCAGTGCGGAGGGCTAGTTTTAAAGAAATGGTCGAGTAACTGTGAACAGCTTTTCGAACGTGTTCCAGAAGAACATCGCGAGAAAACAATTGACTTTCAAAAGGACAGGGATGATGTTTCAATAAAGCTTTTAGGTTTGAAATGGTCCCCAGTATTCGATGCGTTTAGCTTTTCCTTAAATAAGCGAGATACCGTCAATACAAAAAGATCCGTCTTAAGGACGCTGGCATCTATTTATGATCCCGTTGGATACATTGCTCCTTGCACCTTCGTTGCAAAGTGCATTTTACAGGATCTTTGGAAGCTGGCCCTTGGTTGGGACGATCCACTGCCCGTAGAAGAATGCCAGCAGTGGGTAGAATTTATAGACCAGTTACCCAGGCTATCTGAGTTGCAGATTGAACGACATATTTTGCTTCCAGATGTCACTGAATGCGAACTGGTAGGATTCAGTGACGCATCTTCTCGTGGCTACGCTGCATGCATTTATGTCATTTCACGACGTCACTTGGAAGTCAAGTGCAGACTGTTAATTGCTAAGTCGAAAGTGGCACCTGTCAAAGTTGAGACCATACCTAGAATGGAGCTTATGGCTGCCACACTTCTTAGCAAACTTATGAAGTATGCATGTGAATGCTTATCGCGGATCAATGTGTCCAGAATCACAGCACTAACCGATTCGTCTATTGTATTGGCGTGGATACAAACTGATGCTTACAAATTAAAAACGTTTGTGTGTAACCGTGTTACACAGATACTAGAGTCAATACCTCCTCACGCATGGCGTCATGTCAACAGCGAGAATAACATGGCAGATGTTGCCTCGCGTGGTGTTACTCCATTACAATTCATGGCTTGCAGATCGCAATGGTTCGAGGGACCTGCCTGGATGTATGAGTATCATGAAAATTGGCCTGTATCTACATACATTAACAGAAAAGGTACTGAAATCCCGGAGATAAAGCCTAACTCCAATACATTCAATTTGTTATCTCAACAGACGGGGGAAGAAGATAAATTGGAATTTGTTGAACGTCTTGTCAACCAATTTTCGTCTTTTTCAAGAATGCAAAGAAGCATCGCATGGATATTGCGTTTTCTGCGGCGGTTTTGCGGTGATGCTTCTGTCTGCAGCCAAGAGGTCTTGACTACGAACGATTTGAATCAAGCTCATGATTGCTTAATTAAAGTAGTACAGGGCTCCTACTTCAAGAACGAAAGTGGGGCTTTGAATAAAGGCAAGACGTATATTCCTTCGTTAAGGAAACTTGCCCCCTTTATTGATGCTCGTGGCTTCCTGAGGGTGGGGGGTCGTATTCCTCACTCTGATCTGCCATACAATGCGAAGCATCCCTTGTTGTTGCCGAAGAAATGTAGGTTTGTGAAACTTTTGGTTGAATATTTCCACAAGAAATATTTACATGCTGGACCGCAAACCCTACAAAATATAATTAACCAGAGATACTGGATATTGTCGGCTCGTAGCCTCATTCGGTCAACTTTGTTGAACTGTAAGACGTGCTTCAAATGTAAACCAACCCTGCTTCAGCCAAAAATGGGTGACCTTCCGTCGACACGGCTGCTGCCTGACAAGGTATTTGAACATGTGGGTGTTGACCTAGCCGGACCTTTGTACATAAAAGAAAGCTTACGGCGTAATGCAAAGATAGAGAAGGCTTATCTCGCAGTTTTTGTATGCTTCTCCACTAAAGCCGTGCATCTGGAAGCACTTTCTTCATTATCTGCAGATTGCTTCTTGGCTACCCTGGATAGATTTGTGTCACGACGTGGCCTGTCGTCACACTTCTATTCCGATTGCGGATCCAACTTCGTAGCAACGAGCAAGCACCTTGGCGAAGTGCAGAAATTTATGTCTGATAAAGGCAATCAGGAATATATATTTAATGGTTGTGCTCAACGCTTGATAAACTGGAACTTTAACCCTCCTAGTGCTCCACACATGGGTGGTTTGTGGGAAAGTTGCGTGCGCATAGCTAAATATCATCTTGTGCGTGCTGTCGGTGATAAAGCTTTGACCTTCGAAGAGCTTACGACAGTTTTCTGCAAAATAGAAGCCATAATGAACTCCCGTCCATTGTGTGCTCTACCGGCTAGTGATAATCCTAACGAGTTTAATGTATTAACGCCAGGACATTTCTTAATAGGTAAGAGTCTGACAGCTGTACCTGAGTATGATTTGCAAACGGTGCCTGTAAATCATATGTCACGATGGCAATATTTACAAAATTGCTCCCAATTTTTTTGGAAAAAATGGAGCCAAGATTATTTGAATACTTTACAGCAAAGGTCAAAATGGTTTGCCTCGCCGCCCAACCTTAATGTAGGAGACTTAGTTTTGGTCAAAGATGATCGCGTTTCTCCTTGCAGTTGGCCACTTGCAATTGTCCATCAGACACATCCCGGTTTAGATGGCATTGTACGTAAAGTTACCTTGAAAACGAAAGGAAATAACATAGTGTCGAGGCCTGTGAATAAACTCTGTCCTTTACCCTACACTAACTGACTCCCCTTTCCCTTTACTTCTTTTTTAGCCACAAGGGCCTTATTTTCTTTTCTTTTGTAGCGCTATCATATGCGCAGAAGCTCATTTGTCACTAATTTTGTTTTACTTCTATGCCTTTATGTTATGGGAAAGCTACATAGTGCTTTCGGTGGGGGGTGTTCAGTATACAACCAAACCGATGGACCTCAATGCTTACGAGAGTAGGTATTGACCGGCAATAACCATAGACACAATCCGTCAAGTGTCAGTGTCGAGAAAAGTCTTGAAGAAATATTAATTACGCAAAACAGCTACGGATATAAATAAGTATTAAATATATAAAACCACCAATTATATACAAGTGCACTGGGAGCAGAAGAGGGGCGCACTTTCCACGTTGTGGTGACGACAGCGACGGGTAAGTCGGTCTCTCCTTTCTTTGTGGGTATTTGGGTTCATCGGGGTTTTTAGAATAACGCAGTATACAGTCCACTAATTTTCTCGTGGGTTTACGCCACAATTACAGAGTCGCAGAAAGTTAGGGGTTGACAGCTTTACGAGTCAGGCAATCCCGGTTTCTCTTTTCTCAAACAATGTGAGGAAATAATACGAGGATTCGAGGATATTGCAAAAAATATTTGGTTATATTATTTACCTAATAACGCAGTGATATTTCTACTTTAATTTAAGTGTCTGAAAGCATTATATCTACAACTTCTTTCAAAGGCGTAACATAAATCAACGCAGACTGCGTTTTCAAAACGCGCAGTCGACGCGCGTAAGTGTCGAATCACGTGTAAATCGACGCAGGCGACGGCGCGCCTGAAACACAGTCTGCCTAATTTTAAAAGCAACTGTCAAATATTTCAGATCGGGACTTTAGGACTTCCGTACAGTCAGGGGTATTAATATACGTACATATATATGAAATGAAAGCCGTGGTGGTTCCAGTCCCAAAAGACAAAAGGGGTGATATTGGCTCTGTCAAAAACTACCGCCCGATTCCTTTAGGCACAATAATAGGTAAGATTTTAGAAAAAATAATCCATCCGAAATTGAAGCAAAATCTCAGTTTGAATGACGCTCAGTTTGGTTTTCATACCGTTCTCTCAACGGATAGCGCTATATATACAGTCTAAAAGCAACTGTAAATTACTATTTTGAAAGATAAATCTTTGTTTTTGCATGTTTGCTCGACCTTAGTCGGGCTTTCTACCTGCACGGCTATCACGCGACGGCGCGCAAGCTCTCTCGATTTTTTTCGCACTATCCGTCTCTCTCTTATTAGAACACTCAGAACAAGAGGTATATATAGTGCGAGAAGAGGTATAGTGCGAGAAAAATCGAGAGTAAATATGTCGCGACCGTCCCATGATACGAGTAGACGTACTGAACTCTTTTTCAATTATCAATGTCATAAAGGCGTGTACAGATATCGTATGCCCTTATTTATGTACGCATATGAATACCCGTCTGAACATAAATGTATATTAAACAAACAAAAACCTCTTTTGAATTTGGTAAGTAATAAACAACTTGATTACCCGATTGTGTAAACAATTTGCTAGCCCTTTTAGCCGTCTCAGCGGTTTCAGCAGCCGCTGAAGTCATATGTCGGCACACATTCTGTTGTATTTCATCCATGTCATCACTGAAATAATAAGTTTAGTGGCGAGAGGCGTAGGTGTCAACTAGTCATACATAGGTTCATATAGTCTCACCTTTATTCCCAAGCCCTGGTAGGCATAGCACAAGAAACTTATATTTCAGTGCCACTTTAAGCATAAATGAGGGTATCTAAGATCGACAAAATGTGATATCGCAGTGATAGGTTGCTAGACCATTGCCCACAACATACTACAACAGAGGCGGCTCGTGACTAAATTGTATGGGTGTTCACTTGAAATAAAACAATGAAAATACATGACGTTAGCAGATTCATCCGTGTACCCTTAAAGCAATTTGAAATGCAGCACATAATACTACACAATCTGTTAACCTTCGTAAAATATGCCTGTTTTTGTCAACGCGGTCATTGAACTCGCGTATAGACTTTCGGTACTTACGTGGAATCCTAGTGCCCTGCGAATACCCCGTAAAATAGTTTGTTACTCTCATCACAACCACACAACTACGGTGTTTTCACATATTGTTCGGATTTAAACACACGCGTAAATGTTTTGGTTTTCGTCGTTCATGTTTGCGTAAGGTCAAGGTCCCTTGTCCCTTAGCCTTCAATTCAAGCCGGATTTGTAACGTTTTTGCACACTTTTTAATGAACACCACATTATAATTATCCATTTTAACACTCGCAAGTAGTAACTGATAAGTACAGGCTATTTCAACACGTATTAAATGATTATTAATTGGAAATAGCATTCGCGCGCATGCATTTATTTAAGTTGACCAGTGTTTGTTTAGGAGTGGCAACGTCGCGCGCAATCACTGTCGCTGTCGCGCGGCAAAATTAACCGGCAATGTGGCGTGAACGGCGCTCCGAATTTGGCTATTTTTTCATAGAAAATCTTCTTTTCACGCGCAGGACTGTGGCGAACTTTCTCTTTCACTCTTATTGGATTTCGTATTAGAAAATGTACTGAGTCTTGTTTCACAGGAGCGCGATCGTGAGCGCTCCGCTTGGCGCGTTACCTATGAAATGATACGGTAGGATGATGGGTATAGCGCCTACCTATGATCTTGTAATGTGTAAAGGTAATTATTTTATTGGTATTGGTACAGTCGTATTTTAAGTGGATTTTAAATAGTAATATTAATAATGAGATTAATGAGTATAATTTAGTTATAATTATTTATGGGAGTTCACTGCACCAGCGCTCCTTAGGGCGAGCCGCCTCTGTACTACAACCCTGGTCTCTTAGGCGGATGTCACACTGCGCCGCATCTCCGGACGGAGGTGCGGTGCAGTGTTTCGTATCATACGGAATTTATACAGGTACTAACTGAGGTGCTTCCATACAACGAGCTCCACACCTTCGCCCGGAGATGCGGTGCAGTGTGACATCCGCCTTAGTCAACTTGTAGGACAGCCACGGGAAGAAAGGGGCGGTGAAATTCTATTCTGGCACCACACGGGAAACTTACCACACCGGTGTGCAACTTCAAATAATAAAACCATACATAAAAAATGTACAAAGTAAAACAGGAAAAAAAAAACTAAGGTACGACATGACTTTATAAACGCGAATCTGGTTAAATTGTATGATTTTAGCCCGCCGAACCCGCCCGCCACCCGGGAATTTATATCAACGCCAACATTCACACAAACATAGGCGATATGGTATGTTATAGGAGGCAAACGAGCAGACGGATCAACTGATGGTAAGCGATTACCGCTTCCCATGGACACCTGCAACACCAGAGGTGTTGTGAGTGCGTTGCCGGCCTTTAAGAAGGGAGTACGCTCTTTTCTTGAAGGTTTGAAGGTCGTATCGGTCCGGAAACACCGCAGGCGACAATCCATTCCACAGATTAGCTGTGCGAGGCAGGAAGTTTCTGGAGAAGCGCACAGTTGAGGACTGCCAACCATCTAAGTGGTGAGGATGGTAAGGTTGTTGCGTTGGGCGATGGCGAAAAGAAGCGGTAGGGATTAATCCGAACAATGCCTCGGAGCACCCCTCGTTATACAAGCTCGTTAAAATGCAGAGCGAGGCCACATCTCTTCGCAGCGCCAAGGAGTCAAGCCGATCCGAAATATGCTGGCAGTCGACAATTCGAGTTGCTCGTCGTTGGATGCGATCCAGAGCGAGAAGCTGGTATTGGGGTGCCCCTGCCCATAGATGAGAACAGTATTCCATGTGTGGGCGGACCTGCGACTTATAAAACTGCAGGCGGTGGGCCGGTGTGGAATACTGTCTCGATCTGTTGATATAAATTAAACAGGCGAATGAACGAGTCTACTTAGTAGTATATTAAAAAAAACATACTTGAATTCCCTCCATGTCGCTAGATTTTCTTCATCCAATAGAATTTCCTCCAAAAAAGCTTCCTCTTGTTCTACCAACTCACTGCTCATCTTACTTGTAGACTTAGCCGTTTTTGAGGAGGGTGCCTCCTTATATATTTGTTGAAGAAGAACATCGTCCAATACCTCGTCTATATTGAAGCCTGGTATGGCGCTAGCAAACTTTGTGACGATATCTATCATTTGAGTAACATTTTTTTGGGCATTATCCAGCCGTGTAGCCATATTCAGAGCGGCTCTTGGGTCAGTAAGAGATGTTTGCTGGTGAAGGTTAAACCAGCTCGTATCGATATTAGACACGATGCCAAATTTGTCTTGAAGTCTGCGGACCTCTGATAATATTTTGTCATATTGCTTTTGAGTAACCACAGCGCTACGATGATCTTAGGGCGAAATTGAAAAAAATCTTATGAGCGTTTGAACTAATTGAACGAAGTAAGAACATTATTTGATGCAAATTTACCTCTGTCATGCATTCCATCCAGCGATGACCTTGACACTAGAATCATTTTGTTTATAAAAGAAAAGTGAATTAATGTATTGTTTTGAATCTGTATAGGTACACATTCACAGTATGTGAAACTGTCGCACTGAGTAGTTATGAATAATTATGCCCATATTTATAGCGGTAAATATACTGTCAAAAATAAATTAAAAATTTTGGTACAAGCTTTTATTGCCATCTGTACTTTTCTGTATACCGTAATCAACTACTCGTTGACACGATTCTAACGAGCCCAAACACAATGGGGTTGTAAGTCCTGAATTCCCATTACCACCTTCTGTTTCCATCATCAGATCAGCTTGATGGTGCAATAATATTGAATTATCATCCAAACTATACTTATGCCCAAAATTTCAGTTCAATCGGTTGACAATATCTGCTTCAAAATTGATTCACATGATGCCACCCGAACCAATATAGTCACACTGCAAGATAAAAATAAAAGCTTGTAAACTTGGACAGTTTCACTTTATTGTCTACGTCATAAACCTATGTGGCATAGACAACGTTTGGGTCTATAACAGATGAATATAGCAATACCCAACTTACCCACAAGTATTTTCTCATGAAGTACATCTGGAATAAAAGAAGAGTTACATTTTTATAGTTATAGCCACCTTAATTATAGTTTACATACAATCCCCGGCAAACAACTTGAGCTAATGACCTTGCCCGCGCAATGGCGAATTGTACGTGTTTTAACTGCATACTGACCTCGACTGTCATCTCTAAATCCCCGCCCTTGCCTCTTTGAGTCGCCGTCCTTGTATCGCCCTCGCTTTCTTGGATCTTGGTCATCGCCGTCTCTATACCGTCCATGTTTCTTCTTATAATCTTCGTCATATACGCCCCTGTGTCGTCTGTGCTTGTGAGAATCTTTATCATGCCCGTATTTGTGCCGTCTGTGTTTCTTGTAAGCTTCGTCATCATCGTCGTCGTATCGTCCTCTAGACTTAGACCGTTGCCTAGAACGCGTTCTTTTATGTTGATGCTTCAAGGATGAGGACTTTTCAGTCGTTGTTTCAGGCATATTGTCTTTGGTTCTTTTACCAATTTTTTTGTGAACTTTTATTTCAGTAATCGCAATGGTGGTTTTCATTTTTAGTTTGGACTTTTTTATCTTATCTCTTTCGACCATGACTCTTCGTTCTAAAACATTCAGTTGTCTTCCTAAGATGTAGAGGATTGATTCAAGCAGCTTGAAGTTGACGACGGGTTCCTGGAAAAACTCATGGAATGAGAAAAACGATTTATACGTCATGACACTCGACCGATCTAAATCTAAATGTTCCTGTGAGACAATGGGAACTATTTAACCCTTTAACCCTTTCTCAGACAGAGGCGTTATTGCGCGATGGCGATCCACCAATTATGCACTGCCAAATATGAATCTTAATGTCAATAAATAAAACTGACATTGGATTGAAATTTTTTAACTACATTTTTCGTGACATAATGCTTAGTGACACTTTTTTGTTTGGTTTTTGTCTCGAATAAATGTTTCTTTATTTTTTATTTTTCATTGTTTGATAGGAATTTCATAAGGCTTATGTTATAGAAAAAAATGCTATTAAAAACTATTGTCCAAGACAAATTGTGGTCCCCAACTGCACTCCTTGACTTATGGTGTCATGGTCTTGAAACAGATATGTCAGCGTATAGCTAAGCCGTGTCACTTTCCCTAGTAGGTAATTGCCTTATATAAGCCCGAGTAGTTGGAGAAAATAATGTATAATTTCTTCTGGGCGGCGAAAGGTAGTGGAGAATATTTAGGGACACAACTATTACTAGGGTGGCGTTTGAGTACTAACTTAATTTTAGCCGACTTCGAAAAAAGAAAGAGGTTCTCAAATCATGAGAACCTTTTACTTTTTTATGTATGTTCCCCGATTACTCAAAGACGCCCGGACCGGTATGGATTTTTTTATTCGAAAGGGGAGCTTTTCTAGGTCATTCTAAGATCATCAGGTCAGGATCTGATCATGGAATCCTGGAGAAATCGAGTAAACTCTCCAAATAAGGCAAAGCACTTAATTGAAGGCGGTTACAACTTTGTTTTTAATTACTTACATCCTCACCGAAGACAATAGCAGCATCAATCATTTCCCGCACTGTCGTTAATTCCGATATCGATCCAGAGTGTGCCATCATCGTATTTAAAATATACTGAAATAACAAAATCCTAGTGAAATATCACACATGTACTTATGTTACAATAATATTTTGAGAATTGGCTAGAAGCAAAAATAACAACAAATTGATTATGAATAAAACTATAAAACGCTGCCACTTGGCACATTAAGAAGTCCCAAACAAAGAGTATAATAAGTTGGTCCCATACAAATATTTCTAGAGTAATAATGACATTAAAGCTGTCGGTAAGTTTTTAATAACGGCAAGCAACTAGCCAGTTCGATATTCCGGGATCTTCGAAACAGTCTCTACACAATAAGCCAAAAAATAGAGAGAGACATAAAATCGTATTGGCGATTGAATTTGCTGCACCTTCGCTGACAATTTCATTCTCGCATTTTAAAATGGCCAGTTACTGATGAGTAGATCCCTGAATATCCTCGTGGTTCCACTGTTTTCTATGGTAATGAAATTATACTCTCTGTATATAATAAATAAGGTACCCCTTATTTTTCCCCGTATGCCCACTGCACCAGAGTGGAAATCCCACCGCGCCAGAGTGGGACCACCAAACATAATTTTCACAGCCTAGGAACATAATGTTATTTATTAAACGTAGTAGTTATATTATGTTTGGTAAATAGACATATTTTATGTTCACAGAGACAGAGAATAGAGGATACTTTCTTTATGCGGATCCCTGAAACAGTTTTGTGGTGAGAAGTTAAGGCGATTCTCCCACTAGCAGCGCGTCCCGCCGCGGTGCGCGGAGCGGCAGATTTTGCCATCGTATGCAAGAATCTCAATTTATATATGTTGCAGGGAAATGGTCAAAACAGAGATTTGATCAAATCCCTAAGGGATATGATCAAATCACGCAGGATGTTAAAATGGTGAATCCATTTTATCATTTGCCTAATACAAATCAGCCATTTGATAAAATCTCTGTATCTGTTTAGTGAAATTACGAAATCAGACAACAAAGGTAACTCGTTTTTTCATTTCACTAGAATTGTTTAGTGATTTGATAAAATCCCTGAAACGCGTCTGTGAGTAGACGAAACTAACCCGCAGAGAGGCCCGATTAAGTTTTTTCAGCTCTTTTATAAAAAAATAACTACGAAGACGGTGGTGGGAGCAGAGCTCCCGCCACCATCTTCAAACCTATCCGCAATCCGAGTCTAGAATCGTTTAAATGACTAATAATTTAGGAGCCAATATCTGCGAGTTAGTTTCGTCAATTCACTGATGCGTTTCAGGGATTTTATCAAATGACTAAACAAATCTAGTGAAATGAAAAAAATGTGTTGCCTTTTTTTGTCCGATTTCGTCATTTCACGAAACAGATTCAGAGATTTGATCAAATTACTGATTTCTATTAGGCAAATGATAAAATGGATTCGCCATTTTAACATCCTGCGTGATTTGATCATATCCCTTAGGGATTTGTTCAAATCTCTGTTTTTGCCATTTCACTGCGACATATAGAAAACACGCCTATTACTTCACACTGCCGACGCAGCAACGAGCGTGATTCCGCGCGTAAAAAATCTGCCGCTCCGCGCACCGCGGCGGGACGCGCTGCTAGTGGGGGTACCGCCTAAGCCTTTTCCTTGCACCGACGTAACCCCGAGTCTCCCGTCCCCGTTGAGTTTGGGCTCGTTAGAATCGTCTCAATGACTTGATGATGGTATACAGAAAAGTACAGTCGGCAACAAAAGCTTGTACCAAAAAAAAAATTGACATAAACTTATTACGTTCCCCGATTACTTGAAGACGCCTGCACGGCTATCACAAGAAGTACGCGCGAGCTCTCTCGATTTTTCTCGCCTCTCATTCTAAGTTTTCTAATAAGAGAGAGACGGATAGTGCGAGAAAAATCTAGAGAGCTCGCGCGCCGTCTTATGATAGCCGTGCAAGATCAAAGATACTCTATATACATCATCATCATCATCATATCAGCCGAAAGACGTCCACGATCCCGCGCCACCCGCATCCAGCGGACTCCCGCAACCTTTACCAGGTCATCAGTCCACCTTGTCGGGGGCCTACCCACGCTGCGCCTTCCGGTACGTGGTCGCCACTCGAGAACCTTTCCGCCCCAACGGCCATCGGTTCTACGTGCTATGTGCCCCGCCCACTGCCACTTAAGAGTCCGCAGTAAGCTCGATTCTCCATACAAACGTAGTTACGCTCTCATTTTAAAACTACGTGTTGGATTGTAACGAAACTTTGCATGTTCAATGAAATGAGGTATATCTAGGACTGAAATTAGTTTACGTAGCTTCAGATACCATAATAAAAAAGATTCAGCGAATTTAAGTTTTTCATACAAAACTAGTTTTTGCTGTATTTACTTTATTTTATAAATTGGAACCATATAAACTAATTACAGACATAGATATACCTCATGTCATTGTATATGCAAAGTTTCGTCACAATCCAACACGTAGTTTTAAAATGAGAGCGTAACTACGTTTGTATGGGAAGGTAAAATTCGGCCGAGCTTACTGCGGCCTCTTAAGTTTAGCGATCCGGAGGGCTATATCGGTTACCTTGGTTCTGCTGCGGATAGTCTCATTTCTGATGCGATCACGCAGAGAAACTCCCAACATGGCCCTCTCCATTGCCCTTTGGGTGACTTTGAGCCTTCTTATGAGGCCCTGAGTAAGCGACCACGTTTCAGTGCCATATGTCATCACTGACAACACACACTGGTCTATATACATACTACCACACTATTCTCATATTCATTTACGCTACGTAAATGAATATGAGAATATTGAACGTATCAATCTTCATACATCATCTCATCAAACATATTTAACAACACTGATATTTTAGTTAACCCCCGACGCAAAGAGAGGGGTGTTATAATTATAAGTTTAACGTGTTTGTCCGTGTATCTGTCTGTGGTATCGTAGCGCCCAAACGGATGAACCGATTTTCGTTTAGTGTTTTGTGTCATAGATAATTTTATCCAGTGTTCTAGCCATGTTTCATGAAAATCTGTTCAGTCATGTTTGAGATATTGGACTTTGAAATGAAAATGTCGGGGGTTTCTCAACTTTTCTAAGTTGTAGTTATACGCTACAGCATAGCTACCTAGTCAGATGCAGTTCGCGTTCCGGAGGCAGCACCGTTTTCAATCAAAATCTGGATTTACTACAAGTTCTAAGTTTTTATAGCATCGCCTGGACCGATTCGGAAAATTCTTTTTTTATTTGAAAGGATATCTTTCCAAGGTGGTCCCATATTCAGCAGGTCAGGATCTGATCATGGGATCCAGAACAAATCTAGGGAATTCTTCAAATGTTATATATAGGCAAACTTGAAGCAGAGTATTAATTTATTTGAAGTCGGTTAAAATTTGTTTTAAAAGTAGGTAAATGATTGGTACGTATACTGTGTAACTATGTAATTCAACTCTTTAAAAAATAATTTTATTTCTTATCACTTATCAACCAAAGCGTCAAATCAAGGTGTCAAAGCGGACCCCGGGCTCCTTTGGGGGCATTACCGGGAATAACGCTAGGAGGATGATGAGGATGATGATGATCACTTATCAACCAACCAGAATACAGATTATATTAAAATCAACCAATCAGGACACAGACTTTCTCCAAACATTCAGTGTTTTGTGGTCTCTATTTGGGTAAGCATCAAATTCTTAGGACCCCTCGTATACTTAAACACCGATCCGTCCCAAACATTCGAACCTATTGTTTTACATCTCTAAGTCATAATTTGATTGGATAATTTTGACATTCGCATACGAAAATGAATCATACAACTCTATGGTAAATTTTTGTGTCACAACGGAACTTTGTTCACTTCTGCAGTTTGTATGGTTAACTACTGACTGACCAGGCGTTCTACTGGAAAAAATAACCGTCTCGGGCTGTAATGATCTATTCTAGATCCCAGTCATACAATCTACTATGAATAAGTTAGGAAGAGGATTAATAATAACACGCTTTAAAGGAAAGATATAATGTAATATAAATAAATGTTTAATTGTCATCATCAAATAGAGATAGAGGCAGAGGTGGGTAATCCGACCCGCCACTGAGTTTAGGCGCAGCCAGCCAAGACATTTCTCCCATTATGTCAAATGACGATTTTCTCTCTTCGTTGGCAGGTTTCATAGCTATAAAAAAAAATAACTTAGCAACTGTCCTAGACGTCATCTTTTATTTTTCATGTAAACTTAAAATATGGATGAATATTTGAAAAAAAATATAATCAAATCGACCGCTCTTGCCCTCTTGTCATTTAAGTCAATGACGTAATATAGAAAAAAGAAACGTTGTCTATACGAAATTCCATGTTTTAAAAATAATCGCCATAGCTGACAGCGGGGGCGCTTTATTTCACCTAATTTTTTAAGTCCTATTATTGGGAGTCCGAAAATGTTCTTCATAAAATTTTACGCCATAATAATCGTTAGTCCTAATAATTCTTATTGTTAATGATCGTAAGTCATAACTACTCGAAGTCATAATGACAATAATCATAAACTTCTTATGTCCTAATATTTGTTTTCATATTTTTTTTCATCATAACACTCACTTGTTCGTTTTATTTAAAATCATAATGACACTAGTCATACATTTTTTAATCCTTAAATTGTTTTTCATAATATTTTTCATCATAAATGTTACTTAGCGTTATCGAAGTAAATAAACGTGTTTGTTTTTGTCGCAAGGCGCGAGGCGAGGCCACAAGCTTCTAGCTAGACGCTAAGCAAGCCGCCTGTCTATGCGGACGTAGCCTAAGGCAGGTCCGTGTAGGTACGACGACGAGCGAAGCGAGGAGGAGTGTTAGTTGTACTGCGACACTACGCGCGCGAGCCGAGCGAGCAAAGCGAGCGTGCCGCGGCCGGTGAAGCGCCAGAACCGTTTTCTTTAATTTACTCAGTGAAACAGTTTCTTCATTAGGAAAAACATTAGGAGTTGAAGTAGGTTCTTAGTTATTATATTAGGACTAACAAAATTATGATGTATGCCCGTTATGAAGAAAATTGTTATGATTAACAAAGTTATGACTTCAAGGAAGTTCTTAGTAATGAAATTATGAAGAAAAATTTTAGGAAAACTGATCATTATGACTTCCGATGATAGTTACAAAAATTTAGGAACTAAAAGTTAGGACGAAAAAAATTAGGACTAGCGATGATTATGACTACAATACATTAGTATTAAAAAAATAGGACAACGAATTTTATGGCAGCCAATATGGACCCCTGACAGCATACATTTCCATTGACGACGCGAAACTGAGGAAAGTTGGCGCAATTGACTCAGTTTTGTGTGCCATTTCGAGCGCTTATAGTCACATTGAATGTTTCTGTCACAAAATCGTACCTATATGATATTTTCGACGTTAACTATACAGTACTACACGGGCCGGGAAGTAAGAGGTTGCCGGCCGAGTACATTATAGACGGCAGAGCGTAGCGAGGCTGACAACCCTTTTCACGCCGAGGTATGTAGGTACAGAGCTTTTGCTCAAACATGCAATAAAATAAATAAATAAAAACTCCAGACAACTTTAATTTTCATGGCTGAACGCCGTGATGCTGTGCCACAGATTGTGAAATGAAATTAATAAAGACGCATCTTGCCGGCCTAGGCCTCCAATATAGTATGAAATGCCATTAAGGATCTCTCGTCTCTCTGCGCCCGAAACGTGACACTTCTAAGCCCATTATGAAGAACACAACGCCAATATTTCAATGAATGTTTGAGAAAAATCTATTAAAGTAGGTAACTATACGTTTTGCATTTATACCATCAGTGTTATCCGATGGCCGTGGGACATCTCTTGGGACGTTACATGCCACACAAGGTTTTAGTTCCATCCTTTTATCGGTTTGGTATGCCTGCAATATAAATAATTATATTTAATGTACGTAAAATTTTGAAAGCGGCTAAACCAGAAATATTATGAACATTTTATATAGAAAAATTGGACAAGTGCGAGTTGGGCCACGCGCAGTGTAGGGTTCAATAGTTGTATGATGTCTGCATTTGTTACATCAACACGCGTCAAGAAACTGGCGGGTTTGCGTCGGCCGAATTTGTGCGAAAGTTGGCCTTTTCGAGTACATTTTAAATTGGTCGACTATTACTCGGTAACTATAGTAATGTCTACTTAGCCGTGACAGTTATTCCTTATACTGTATTACTGCCACGATTTTTTTCACATTCCCAGTTAGCATGACACATGACTAACATAAATTTGGGCTTTAAAGCCGAATATCACACTACCACTATAATTGACCACTGCGTTTAATAGTTTTTAGAAACTCATAATATCCAACGATACCCCACACCATGAGTTTAACTAGAAAACAAAATTACCTACCTATGCCGGCTTTCTAGTAGTAAGGGTCACTGAGCAAAGCCGCAGACGGATAGACGGACATGGCGAACCTATAACGGTTCCGTTTTTGCCATTTTGGCTCCAGACCCTAAAAAAGGATATAATAAATACCTTTCCATCACTGCCAATAGTAGTCGTTACTTCTCGAGGTAAATGAGTGATGGTCACATCAGGAGGCGCCCGACTCAATGGCGGAATCCGTGGTATAAGGGTATGAGAGCCACCACAGAACCGCTGACAGACATGACTTCTGTAAACAAAAGAAACGTACAAAACATGAGGGCATGAAGCCGTCTTTAAGTGCAGACAAGATACTTAATGACGCAGTTCATGATATGTAATGACGACCTGTTTGGCGCTGTGGTACAGTGTCTTCTTACTGCGCAAGAGGTCCCGGGTTCGGATCTTGGTAAGGGCATATATTTGTGTGATAAGCACAAATATTTGTTCCTGAGTCAAGGTTGTTTTCTATGTATTTAAGTATACATCTTTATCTATCTATTATGTATATCGTTGTCTAGTACCCATAACACGAGCCTTTCATAGCTTACTGTGTATACTAGATCAATTTGTGTAAAAAAATGTCCAATTGTGTAAACCTTCAGACTTCACTAAATGTGTAGGTACAATGTATGGCGTCGATCAAGACTACACTCCCTTAAAATTTATTGCATTCATGCATGACCGGGGTTTGCAATACATAACTAAACAACCAGCTACAAGTTCTGCACGGTTCTACCTAATTGGTTTTGTTAGTATACGGATAATAATACCTTGAATCTTTATGTGTTGCACGACCTGGAACGCAACGTTCTAGATGATCTCCATCCTCTTTTGGCACACCTTGAGTTTCTGCGCCATCTGCCGATGCTCTTTTAAAGCCTGGTAATCTCTGAACCGGTACTTCCATGTTCATGGTAGCTGGGGTACCACAGCATACACATTCAGTGTCTCTGAAGAGTTTCTTCCTGATGGCGGCAGCATGTGGTTCACCCACCACTTCGATTAGGGCATTCACCTTGTCTTGTAGGTTATTCAAGTGACGGTTTATGTCATCACGGAGAGTACAGATATGGACCCAATCCCCCTTCTCCCTTATAGATTTATCGAGGTCATCTAAAGCTAGCTAAGAGAACAAGCATAAAAAGTTAGTAAGAAACCGCATCCCGACTACTGCTAAATGTTACTGAAAATATATGTTTTTTTACCATACATAACCTAACTTACTCGGAGTATAATTTTGAATCTAAAATCATATTTATTTCCTTTCGGCTCTGCCGTACTCAGTAAAAACATTATATTTAAAGCAATTTAGATAAATCCGAGTCCGAAACGATATATTTTATCCGTCTATTTGTTTTAGAGAGATGACGAAGGCAGAAAACAACGATAAATAATAAAAAAAGCTGTCGGAAACTTGGACGGATAGGTCCAACAGTGATGTGTTAGCTTTTTCCATATGAAAGTGTATAATTCATTCATGTGTATCAATACAAGAGCTATACGTGAACATATTAATCCAATCGTTTTAACATTATCAATTGTAAAACAAGCGGAATAATATCAGCTATATTTAAGTCCGCCCAAACGTTTATGCTACATATATTTTACCCACAAAAAATTTGTCAGAGGTTAGCTGTCATGTTTGGAGAAGTGAAGTTTCGTTGTGTTTTTGTACTATTAAAATTGTAATTAAAGTTTTCCAAGATACAGTTGTTTACATGACATACCATACCCCAAGACCTCAAGACGTTGACTCGAGGGATGAGCCAATAGATGATAGCAGAACTAAATTTTATCAATGGAATAACAATTCCACATTGCAACAAAATGGAGAAGTAGGTAGGAACGAAAAAAAAACTAAATAACAGGGAAGTTAGCAGATGATTATGATCACTCTTTTCAAGAAAATTGCTTTAGTATTTAAGTACCTGCCAAACAAGTTCCTGACTGTTGAACTTCTTATATGAAGCATTAAGTTTTGTTTCTAAATCCGCACATACAGCATCGAACTGTGCAGTCGAGACCATTCCATTTAGGTTCTCGATTCCCGCTTTGTCACGGAGCGCGTCGGTCATCTCCTCCCGGTCAGCTTTGGCATCACGAATCAATTCAATCTCTTTCCATAACCTCTGGAACATACATTTTGTACAAACATATTGAGGTAATTTCGATTTTAAAAATAAAAAATCTTAGGGACTGTAATTGTACTTTGAATCCAACACTTGTGATTGAGAATTGTCAATAATAACAGACTCAATTGAATATTTAAAATTGTACCGCCAAATCTAAAGTCATGTTATTTTGAAAGGTGCGCAATTGATTCCCGTCGTAGACAGCATTTTCCAAATCCTGTTGCAATGCGTCTAATCGCGTATTTAAGTCCATCAGTGCTGCAACGTTAAATTTACAGTAAGTCTCAAAACAAATAACATTTTATATATAACCTGTGGAAACCGTCCATCGCTCTTATCTAACTAGCGCTAGTGGCGACGAATCTTTCAATCTCTTCCACTGTTTGTTATGTGGTTCTTTAATCTTATGTATTCTGTACATTTAACTCTGTTTGTTCTCCTAATACATAAAATTAAAATTAACTCTTCTAATTACACCTTAAGGAGGCTCGTAGAGACATCTACCTGCCGCGAAGTTATTCTTACAACTTCTGAACTCTGAAACGAACCACTTTAAACCAAATATAGAATTTCGTTAACGGACGTTTCGGCTAAGTAAACATTTCTTTTACAAGACGCATTTTTATTGTAGTCTCTACCGAAAACAAGGAATATTGAGACGGATAGAAGACATACCTTCCGGAGCAGTGCGTACATGAGCCATTTTGTCTATCATATTTTCTATTGATGTGTCTAATTGGTACTGCAGCTGTGTCAGCTGTTCTTGATATATGCCTATCTATAAAATAACAATTGTAATATATAGGCATCGATTTTAAAATGAAATAGTTCATAGTGACACGTAAAATACCTGGGATGAGAGACTTATGTCTAGATGGACAAACTTTTCGGCATATTCTGTAATTTCTTCTTCTATATTTTTGATACGTTCTGCATAATTCTGCGCTTCTATTTTTCTTTCTACTCGGAAGAAACATGTATTTGAAAGAATACAACTCTCAAGTAATTTTTATGTAATACGTTTTTTAATTCCTATATAAAATTACTTACCCAATTGACTTATCAACATTTCGGTGGGTTTGTTATCTTTTCCAGTAATTTTCGAATTCTTTTTTACGATTACCATAACTTCTTCATATAGTTCGTGCATAGCGTTGCTGCAATGATAGAGTAAAAGGTGCACATGTGATCCATCTATACTAACCTTGAAGACATAACTGTGATTGTATATAATTGCATTTGGGTTTAACATTGTCACATGGGTGTCTTTGTTGATACACTATAAAACTATTATGTGCCTGGCAAATCGGTTCAACGTTTAATGTCGTGAGAAAGAGAGAAGCCAACTTTATAACATGTTTGGATAAAACTTATTTCTTACTTAAATTCATCGCGAGAAATCCAATCGTTAACGTGCTCCTGTCTTACTAGAGTGCTGTTCTCATTTATGAGGCCTCTGGCAAAATCCGATTCCAAGTCTTGAAATTTTGAAACATTTATTCCGGGGGTGTTTTTAGCCAAATCCGTGAGTAGGGACAGCATGATTTCGAAACCCTTCTCGTAGGTTTGCAGTCTCGCAGATAATTGAAAGGCCGCCATCGCTTCCGTTAGTGAAGCGCCAGAGCGTAGGGCTTTCAATAAGTCGGCGTTTTCAGGGAAATTTGGGATGCCAATTGGATCGAAACGAGCTTCAAGCTCATGAACTATATTAGCTAATTCGTCAAATTGCTCTTTAGTTACCACGTTAATTCTTGGCGTATAGCCTGTGTAAAAAGGAGACGGTTTTACTCATAAATATCACATTTTTAGATAGGAATTAGCTACAGTGCGGTACTGAATAGCTTCGTAAAGAAATATTTATACCTTGAGGAGAGACTGCAGCAGCAGCGTGAAAACAAAAAATGAAATTAGTACTGATTAGAACAGGAAGTGTGAAAAATATGGAATGCTAAAAACAATAAAAATATTTTTACCTATTAGTATATTTTCCTTGCCTGAAAATGAAAGAAAAGCGGTAATACGTCATACAAGGATAATAATCTAAGAAGCCTAGACTAGTCGATATAATTTTATCCATTATAGATAAATAAATAAATATGAATGTAAAGGTATACGAAATATAGAGCAAGAAATAAAGCGTAACGTAGACATAATTCGATAACTGTAATTTTCTTTTTCTATGTTATAAAGTCTCGTTAGTTATAGTTAAAATAAAACGAATTAAACATTTTAGAGCTGCGCGTCATTATAAAAAAAACCAAATACTAGATTTTAAACATATTTTGATTTTATAAGTACATCATAATAAATAACTTTGTAAAAGTACCTCTATTAAGTACGATGTGACGCTTGCATTCCAGTTAAAGAAATCTAAATTAAACTAATTCATCAATCAGGACTATCATTAATAAAGAAGGTTTTGTAAGTTACACATTTTCTGGCTTATCTTACCAGAAATGATAGATAACTGTAATTCAACAACTCATCCTGAACAGTACATAATGTATGTTGATAAATAATCATAAATTAAACTGATTCTTTTTGCGTATTTGCAAAATCTCAAATATTGGTCATTTTTGGAAAACCAAAATACATAACTACTTCAAAAGTGTTTAGTTTATGCCATTAATATATTATTAGTACTATAAGAAACAACTTAAGCAAAAAGAACCACGTTTACCATTAAATTAATATTTTTTCTTACTAATTTTTAAGTATTACGAAAAAATTATAAATTTTCATACAACGTTGTTGAAGTTAAAACTTAAAACCAGGCAAATATAAGTTTAATTTCTATTTTCTAAAGTAGGTATATACAAGATGATATCTATAACATGAACTAAATTAAATTAAAGCTAAGTTAAATCTAAAAAAGGCCCTCCAGGCATTGTACCGAGGATGCTGGCAGCATTTCCACGCTGATTTTTCTTACTTAGGTTTCAATATGAACGTTATTACTTGCAATATAAGGTCGTCATTTCTTTGTGTCTCAACTCCCGACCGTGCTGTCGCGAGTCGCGACTCGCGAGCGATTCTAGTACCTACCTAGTCATTTCGGCATTCATTTATTGGTCAATGATTGTCAAACTTTTATAAACACGTGGACCACGGTTCGGCTAGGGCGGAGATTTATTGAAATATTGTGTTCATTAGATCGATAATAACTAAATTGTTCAGGATAAGATATGGTTTAGTTATCGAGGAATCACGTTAAGGTACCTATAATTACAAGCTCACAGTTTTCTGTACAGAATTATTTTAATAAAAATAAAGATGTTAGGTGGGTGACGATACGCATACTATGATAAACAGACGAGCGGCCAAGTGCGAGTCGGACTCGTGCACAAAGGTTTCCGCATCATCTTTACATATATAATTCTACTGTACGTGTGTATGTCACTGAACTCCTCCTAAACGGCTGGACCGATTTGGATGATTTTTTTGTATGCGTTTGGGTGGCGCTTTGGATGGTTTAGATTCACAAAAAAAGGACAACGTCTGCACTAAGCCGGGACCGCTAGTTATCTATAAAAACCGGCCAAGTGCGAGTCGGGTTCGCACAAGATAGGGTTCCGTACCTTTTTCGTATGGGGGATTTAATATCTTGTTTTTAGTATTTGTTCTTATAGAGGCAACAGAAATACATCATCTGTGAAAATTTCAAGTGTCTATCACTGTTCATGAGGTACAGCCTGGTGACAGACGGACGGACGGACGGACGGACAGCAAAGTCTTAGTAATAGGGTCCCGTTTTTACCCTTTGGGCTGTATAGCCTGGTAGATAAAAACGCCAAAAAAATCACGTTGTATGGGAGGCCCCTTAATTTTTTTTAAATGTTTTTTATTATATTTGTTGTTATAGCAGCAACAGAAATACATTTTTTGTGAAAATTTAAACTGTCTAACTATCACGGTTCATGAGATACAGGGGTGAATATCAGGGTTCGCTTGAAATTTTCTAATTTTTATGGCGCAATTTTTTTTTAGATCTTCGGAAAATGGAATAACATACCCTGTTAAGGACCTAAATCCGTATAAAATTTTGTTAGTCTGCTTGAAATAAGTTTAATATTCTTAAAGTTTTAGCAATTTGGCACAGTATATGTTATATTTATTTATATTATACGCGCTCAGATTCATAACCAATATAAAAACTATGCATATATATTACTAAAACTGCAAAAAATAACTTTTACTTACAAATCAGCAGTTTGATGGGCAACTACCCGTTTTAATTGATTGTTGATCTATCAAAAAACTACTAATTTCATACTTTTACTTTACTATTACTATTCTGAACCAAATAAATTGTAAAATACACCACAAAATACAATGAAATCGGATGAAAACAAGAGTTTAAAAAAAATAGTCGCACATTTTCAACCATTATTTAATTTCTTTGGACATATGCCAAATAAATTTAAAGAAATTAGTGCCAAAAAAATTAGATTAGCACATAAAATATTTTTTAATTCCATACATGTTTAACTTATAACTTATTGATAAAATTATAGAAGCAGATAATCACACCATGCATGCAGTAAAAGAGTATAAAAAATTACAACTCATATTTTACTATAATTTCGATTAACGAAGAAATTAGGCAGTCACCCGATAAAAATCCTTGAGGAGCGATATAAAAAATGGTCTCGCAAAACACGTTCAACTTGGCACAGGTTCACACTCGTCGGGCGTTACTTGGGAACGAAAGGGAGCGGGGACACGAGGTGGGGATTGCCTAGGTAAAAGGAAAACCTTATGCGAGACTGTCCAAGTCCGCCAAAGAAATTAGGTGATTTTTGGTGGGACAAAATTCATTTTATGATAACTTTTGATTAGACGGTTCAAAAAAATACGGATTAAGCCGGCGCATAATTCAACATTTATATAAACGGGGAAAACTACCTGGAGGGTAAATTTCGAAATAAATATTAAAATTTTAGCCATTTTAAAATTGAAAAACAGTTGTGGACGCGCCAAAGAGCTTAGATTTTTCGACTTTGACAATTTATCTAAATATGTTCCGTGTCAAAATCTGCCATTCTTATGGACGGGAATGTAGGTTCTTAGAATGATCTCCTACCAAAAAAAACATGACCTACGTAGTTAAATATCTTCGAAGTTAACATGGGTGGACAAGTGTAAAATACGAAATCTGATATTCACCCACAGCCTGACGACAGCTAAAAACGACAAAAAAATTAAGTTTTTGTATGGGAGCCCCCTTAAATATTTATTTTATTCTGGTTTTTAGTATTTGTTGTTATAGCGGCAACAGAAATACATCATCTGTGAAAATTTCAACTGTCTAACTATCACGGTTCATGAGGTACAGCCTGGTGACAGACGGACGGACGGACGGACGGACAGCAAAGTCTTAGTAATAGGGTCCCGTTTTTACCCTTTGGGTACGGAACCCTGGTAAGGTGATTTTTACAAGACGGACGTCGCTGTGAAGGCGCAAATTCGCATTTGCACACGGACCTACGCCTGATTTTACTGTTTTCAGATTTATTGTGAATGCCTATCTACATAATTTTGATAGGAGAGTAAATAAAACTTTTTATTCATTGAACATTTATTTATTTAATATTTTCTCTTATTAAGTAAGACATCCCAATAATATGCATTGTCATGAAATAAATAAAAACGGTTATTTCTGCAGGGGCCCATTTCTGGCACGGTACTAAGTCCAGGGACTGTCATTTTGTAAGGGTTGCCATGACAACCAACATATTACTCGTCTGATATCGTTCCAGAAACTGGCCCCTATTATCTTAAAGTGGCGTAAGTTCACGTGTATTTTCAATTTGTTAAGCGTGCCATTAACATGTTTAATTTTGATGAAAACATGATTATAGTACACAAAAAGCTATCAATAAACAAAAATTTCGCGGTTACGATCTGTAACTACTGAGAAATATATTATTATTAAAACCGTTAATTTAAATGTATAATTTTAGACTTAAATATCTAAAAAGACGCAATATAGCCTAAACAGATACAAAAATCATGGTTATTATTTGGGCTTATCTAGATATTGAGGTCAGATGAAAACTATGAAAAATAACGTAGATGCAAATTTTGTTTCACTTTAATTTTGCTATTAAGTTATCGCATTCGAATGCACCTCAAAATTATACTATCAAGGTATTTGGTTACCTATTTTCCTTTTAGGACAAAGTTAGGAAGTGTACGATATTCATGATTTTAATAAAATACAGTTACGACCGCGGATTTTTTACATAACATATCTGATTTATATTTGGTACTTAATAATACTATCTAATAAAATAATAAAAACAACGAGTTATCGAATTATGTCTCGGTTACGCTTTATTTCTTGCTCTAATACCAACTCGGTTATATCCATAAGTAATTATAATTATATTCCCAATGTCAAAGTTTAAGTTATGATTTCTTTGATTGTTTAGTATCATTACGTCTAAAAAACTGAAAAATAAGTCCGCAGTCGGTTTGTCTATTTTTTTTCTTTTTGTCAGAAACTTCTATTTCTAGGATGTATATACGTAATGAGTACAACTCACCGAAAGAATGTACCGAAGCCATTGGTGACGGCGTTAGAGCAGGGTCCTCGTGAGAATCAGCACGCTATAAACATTAAGATTTATAAGTACAACTACTTTCGTTTACTTTTTAAGTACGTACATATGTAAACGCTACAGTAAATTAATCTTAATACATGTATTATAAAGGTAGTACAAATAAAATGAAATATTATACACATACTCTGAATAAATATATATATATCTACAAAACATACAAACAGTATGCAATTAAATCACAAGTCATTGGAGAGTCACATCTTTTTCAGCTTTTCCTTGAGTGAGGCCACAGATTGTGGGACCATCTTACGGGTACAACGGCAAACCGTTCCACAACTTCACAGCACGCACCGCGAATGACTAAGAAAATGTTCCATGTGTACTGATTATACTGGCAGGGGGAGGAAGTGAATAATGTTAGTAGTTATACAATCTATATGTATATCATGTACCTATAATATACAATGTGTGGGTGCTATTATCTCAATAAAATGTATAATTAATCTTGTATACTGTTATATGTATTTAGCTAGGGATATAATTAAATCATTATATATCAATACCTGATTTATGGTCCTTATTTCTCGCTCCCGTAACTCTTCCAAGTCCTTCAAAAATTCAAATATCTTATTTATTTGGTTGTAGGTGCAATATTTGCTTTCTTTTTGCTTTTGATGAAAAGCGAAATTCACCTCGAGGGTTAAAGGTCGATACCACCTATTGCAACTGGAAACTTATACCACTAGTAGCTTGGAACTGGTGTGATGAATCGCAACACAAATATCAATACGTAGTTATTCGCAAATTCGTATTTTACAAAAAAAAGTCAATCCAAAAGCACTACTGCAAAATAAACCTCGAAATGTATTGAAACGCTAATGAAGGATGAATTAACCTCTACACCAATAACATTATTAAGTGTAAAACTCTTTACATCTACTTTGGTGTCGTGTATGGAGGCTCCCTCATGTATGGTCGGATCTTCGTCCCCAACTACAGCCTTTTCAGGGCTTTCATCTTTAAGTTGTATAGACGCAACAGATTCACGGTTTTTGTCAGGTTCATCATGGTCTTCATCTCTTCTTTTTTCATCATCTCTTTTCTTGATTCTACCTTTTGTTTTTGCTTTTCCCTCTTTTTCTGTGATTTCTACTTTTCCTTTACTACCTTTCCTTATCTTATTGGATTGACCTTGCTTGGCATCCTTCTCAACTATTATTTTGATTTGAGAGATTGCTTGGCTCGGCCGCAGACTAGCTTGGGATCGCTTTGTACCGCTGTCGACGCTAACTTGAACTTGTCGGTTAAGGACTCTTAACTGGTTGGCGATTACGATTATAACTGTTTTCAGTAATCTCAAGTTAATTGTGCTATTTGTCTGAAACGTCAAATAACATTATAAGGATAGTGCAACTATATATTTAAATAATAAATAGTGATAATAAATATTCGGGGCCAATCTTACACAAAAATATCTACTCCCAAAGTAAGCTAAATATGGTTTGTGTTATATTATGGGTATTAAACAACGATACATTTAGTAGATAGAAATACAATAACAAGGGTATACTCTTGCTTGCCAGAATTTCATTTGCCCGAATTTTATCTGCCATAATATACAACTGCCATAATGCTGTTTCCTATAATTTTGTATGCCATACTCATTGTTTACCATAATAATTATATGCCAGAATCTTTGTTTTACATAATATCAATATCAATAATCTCATTTTCCATAATCATTGTAATCCATAACTATCACATGCCATAATATCATTTGCCATCCATCTCAACATCCATAATATTCTTATGTGATAAAATGCAATTGCAGTGTCTAATATTTAAAAAAAAATACCTCGAACCTATCCGCGATCCAAGTCGGTTTTGCCACTAAGTAAAAATGAACTTTTCTCTGAGATTACCTAATGCCAAGATAGTGTTGTATCGTAGGCAGTAGGGAACAGGGGCTTAGTGGCAAAACCGACTCGGATCGCGGATAGGTTAGAAGACGGAAGCGGGAGCTTTGCTCCCGCTTTCGTCTTCGAGGTTATTTTTTTTGTAAAAGAGCGGAAAAACCAGCAAATTAACAAAGATGAATCCGAATGCATGTTTAGTATGGCGTTTAAATATTCTATTAAATAATATTATTGCAAACAATAATCTGGAATACAATACGTATGGCATTCGTATCATTATGACATCCAATATTCGGGTAAACAAGAGTATGTCAATTAACTATTATGGTAAACGAAACATTCGGGCAAATGAAATTCGAGCAAGCGAAGTTCGGGCAAATGATTATTATAGTATATGAATGTCGGGCTAACAATAGACAACCAATAACAAGATCAGCATAGTTTTGCTAATCCAAATTTTACAATACTTACGTCTGCATATTATAGGCCTAACCTAACTAACATGAATATACTAAAAATGTGTTATTAAAATAAGTACTTACAATTTCATCCGGAAATGCAGTGTCTATTAATTCCTGAACACTCATAATAGTATCAGACATGATTAAATATTTATAATATTGTTTATCAAACAGCAAATATTAAAAAACTGTGTGACACAACTCAATGAACTGTAAATCAAGTTGGTTACAGTCTTAGTTGTTTAAATATCTTATCATTAAAGTGTTGCCTATTCAAGTTTACAGCGTCATTTAAGGGTAGGGTAATTGATGAATTAGCGAACTACATTAACCTTTAATTTTTAAAACCGTATTTTATACCAATAAATAATAATTAATATTCAGTGCCAATTTAATTAATTAATTCAGTACCATAGAAAAAGTATGAATAAGAACCCCAGATTCTTCTAGAAATTAACTTTATAGACCAAAGATTTTTTTTCGAAAAATCTAAGATATTCATCAAAAATATATCAGTATGAAGTAAATCGATCTTAAATAAATACATCCAAAATAAATATAATAAATTACCTACAAGCAACCATTATGACGACAAAATTCATAACTACTTCTTTTTAGATGTTTCAATCAAGAGCTTCAAAAATATCGACCGTTTATGTCATGCAATTTCGTGACCTTCAAGTGTTTTCTTCTGAAAGCAACAATAATAACAAATGAGTTAAGAACGTATATGTATTTACTAGCTTCTGCCCGCGACTCCGTCCGCGTGGAACTCGTTTATATCGCAGCTCCATACAAACTTTTACCCCCCCCATTTCACCCCTTAGGGGATGATTTCGGGGATAAAATTCTTGTCACTCTCCATCCCTTCAACTATCTCCACTTAAAAAATCACGTCAATCCGTCGCTCCGTTTTGCCGTGAAAGACGGACAAACAAACAAACAAACAAGCACACACATACACTTTCCTATTTATAATATTAGTATGGATTAATTTTTACCAGACTGTCGAAGAAGAGGAGGGGAAGTGTTTTCGAACGTATGCATGTATGTGAAAAAAACTCCATATATTTTGTAAAAAAATCTCTTAGAATCATGGCTATATAGGAATTTCCAGGAGCTAGCCGCTGATCGTCTCACCGGCTTCAAATTTTCTATGCATCCATTAAAAAAAAAACCCGTAATCTTAATATTACCTTGCCACTCGTAGCCACAGAATTATCAGAATTTGTCCGGGTTGGGGTTAGCTCTTTTATGAACAAGTCAAAGACTTCTTCTGACGTTACAGTGTCTCCGCAATCGTGTTCGCAGACAAATGAACTGTAAATTAAATGGGTGCTATGAAAGTTGCTGTGTATGTATGTATGAACACTTTATTGTACACAAACCAGGTTAAAACATAAACCGATTCGAATATTCCCTCTATGTAACCATATTCGGGTGAGGACCAAATTCTTGGCCAGTAGTTAGCCTAGTTAATTGGTAATAGTTAACGAGTTCCGTTGTGTCACGAAAATTAGCCATAGAATTCTATGGTTAATTTTCGTGCCACAACGGAACTTTTTAACTACTATCAATTAACCACGCTAACTACTGGCCAAGAATTTGGTCCTCACCCATTTGTTATCTTGTGTCTGGTTGGTAATGAATTATTATAGTCGGTAGGTAATAATATTATTGACCCAACAATAATTTAGAAGTACCATTTCCTGTCTCATTTATTTTATCGTAAAGTAGAGAAAAGCGATATATACATAATGTAATCATTAAGACGATCAAAATACGTATCAATGTCTGACATCGAATCGAATGTTAAAAAGTAAAATTACTTTAACTCTTGAAAATTGAACTAAAATTCAGCTAAATTCTGATTAACGATGTTAAAAACTACACATTTAGTATAACGTTTGTAGAGGGGTTTTAGTTTTCTTACTTTATGAGATAAGTTATTTCAACTAATAGATAAAGTAATTAAATATTTAAATACGAACAAACTTATCTATGTTTTTGTATTTAACCCCTGTCTGGTGGTAGAATTCACAATTTCTGGATTCGTATTCATTTCGGACTCGGTTGTACTTTTTGCGAATCACTCCGTAAAAGGACATACCATCATCCTTCGGTTTAATGGATGAAACCTTATGCAATATTACATAGTACAATAAATGAGTAAGGACCAAATTCGTGGCCTGCTTAACTCACTCAATTAAATTTTCTATGATTTCCCGTTGTGACACGATAATTAACCCTACACTTTCTATGGTAATTTTTTGTGTCACAACGGAACTTTTTTCACTTTTTCAGTTTGCATGGCTACCGACTAACCAGGCTAACAAAAAACAAAAACACAGGCAAGAAGAAAAAAACAACATTTACTTTTTTAACATCGCTCTCAGCCGTTTAACTATCAAACTGTATACTACTTGAAAGTATGAAGGATATAGATATAATTGTTCTTTGAAAAACCGAGATCTAGTAAGTAGTTTTTTTAATACGTCATAAATCGTAAACCGCAATTTACCCTTCATTCAACGGATAATGGTACGGACAAGACAAGACCAACAAAATCAAGTAAGCAGCCTGCGCTAACGATGGCATTATCGCTAGCAATTTCGAACGGTATTTCCCAATTCATAATCTATTCTTAAGTATATTTTACGAGCTAATCAAAAGTTTACATACTCTTGCTCAAGAGGATGTGGAATCGGCTGTCCAGGAATGCAAACCACTGCAATATCTTCTTTTGGCAATTTAACAGCATCTGATTCGGAAAGTGCTTCTTGCCAAACTTTTAAACTAAGCTTTGTTTTCTTAGTTTCCGCAAGTGTTCCACAACATAAACAGTAATTGCCTCGCTCAATTGTCTTATCAGTTGGGGATATTCTAAGAGGGCCGACAATCGCAAACATGTCATCCATATGTTTATCCATCGTAGTAAAACACTTTCGCATACTTTCCATCAGAGTTTTTAGTTGGTTACTTTCAGCACCTTCTTTAATTTTTCCTTTAAGTTCATCAATTATTCTCTGAGGAGTAATTGAGCATAGAATTAAAATAAAACCGACCCCCCCAGAAGAAACGGTATACAACGTGTCCCCAGCCTGTGGACACAGAATGAACACCCTCGTAATACTACTTCTCACAAATGCTGTGAAACAGTTTTGGTTTTATTTATAAGTAAAAATAAAAGTCTAATTATTCTAACAAATTTAATTCCAGATAATCGACAGAAAAAAGTAGCATACTGTATCATTATTGACACTAATAAGATGACAAGAGTGCCTGTGTGAGTATGACATATATGCATGTCAAAGTCAAAAGCAGGGATATGTGTGCGTGTGTAGACAGCAGGCAACACACACGATCGGAATTCGTGAATGTCTCACGGTACGTTCTGATAGCGTTCTGATGTCACTCCCCGTAAATCAAAATCATATCCAAGTACTCTGCAGCAGAATAAAATGCCATCTCGTCAAAATGCTTTTCATCAATAAAACATTTACATATTATGGCAACGTCACATTAATCAATGTTGTTTAAATGACACTGATTAAACTTTTTAAACGAAAATCATGCAGTTACCACAGAGTTATCATGCACGTCTAAAAAGTTTACACTTGAAAATAGTTATTACAGTACTTCAAACTCTTCAAAAGAGATTGCATATGCGTTTTAATCAAGACAAAGTAAATAGAGAGTGCTCCAAAGGCTAAAATTTTAAAACCATTGTTTTCTCGGTAAATACTAGACCGATTGTTTTAATACTTTGCACATTGGTCAAAAATACCCTAATAAACGTGTAGTGTTCGTCTATTTCCACAAGCTGGGGACATGACACCTGTATAATGAATGACTATAATACGGGTGTAGACTCAGAATGATATTATTACTCAAAAGAAAGATGGCAAAAAAGTATGCCTAGTGACGAAAATTCCATTCAGATACCTCAAAGTATTCCGAAGCTACAACCTTTTTAATATTGCTTGTTAAACAGAGAAAACTCAAAATCTTGACGTCACACTCTCATAGTACATGACAATCGCTTCGAAGTGCGATTTGCAGAAAAAGGACAGAATATATACACCCTCTTATTACTTTGGACACATAGCTTTGGGATTATTTCATCCCTTGCTTTGCAAAAAGTGCTCCATTTGACTATATTTTTAATCATTTTTCGGGAAAACTCAACATTATTGTTTTATATATATTACTTGGTTTTTACAAACCTATTCAATTGCATAATTATACGACTTAAAATCTTACCTGCCAGTCACATTCTTTTGTAAATATTGCAAGGTACAAATTGTGCAATGTCTTTTTAATTTCTGTGTTGACTGCATTGAATTGGTCTTCAGTTAGTATACCGTTAATATCCTTAAGAGTCAGTTTATCGTTCAACGCTTCAAACATTTCATCACGAGTGCACTTCCGGTTAAGAAGCACTTTCATCCTTTCCTCCACGTTCGGATGCAAATATCACAAATAATGCAGAGTTAATAATTGCTACTAATAAATCCACGGTCAAACTCACCGTTTATAAGTCACGATTGGTGCCATGTTTCGAACTCTTGCAAATACCTCCTAATATACTAGCTTAATATACTAGTTTTGTGGTGGGTGTGCGTGCCGCGGCCGCTATGGGAGACCATCGCTAATGCTGATTTCTGGTCAAAGGGTGTTGTGTTTTGGCGGTCCGGGGCGACCTACCGAACCCTACACCGGAGCTGATGACGCAGCGGAGCCACACCGTTAGGGATGTCACCTAACTCATATGCTTTTCATATTAGTTTTTATAATTGTATGCATGTTAGTCTTTAAGGTATTTATTACATGGGCCTTAGATGTCTGAATTAAATAAGTTGTTAATAATTATAAATTGTTATTTAATATATACGTATGCTGTGGATTAACTTAATCAATAAATTAACTCTTCAGGAGTTCTTCTTTGAGATGAGTGTTTTCGCGGTAATGACGTGCGGAGCGCACACGGGCAGTGCTTCATTCAAGCGACATTGCCGCGAAAACACTCATAAAGAAGAGTTCGAAACATGTCGCCTATCATGACATTTAATACATGAGTTTGACCGTGGATTTATTAGTAGTAGTTTAGACACGTCTCACAGAAGTTTAAATTCGAGTTATTAATTATTTTAAAACATCAATGAGATATAATTGTGTACTAGTTACTTTCAAATTTTTCAGGTAAGTTTCGAGTTGTTCCTTTAAGCAGATCTGAATGCGTCCTGTACGGACCAAGTCCTTGTTGTAATCAATGAGGTCTCCAGTTAGTAGTGCGACCGCTGTAAGTTAATATTGGTAACACTTATTAATTAGGTACATTTGAAAGCTAAAATGTTGGCCATATCCACGAATATTTACTATGAATTGATGATCAATGCAAAAAGGTTGGCTACATCTGACATGTTCGATTGACAATGACATAAGTGACTTTGACACTTAATGACACTGACATATCTGTCGTAGTTTTTTTGTTCTTGAATTAGGTTTCCGAGTATAGCTAACATGCTAATCTCGTAACATATATTTATGCCATAGCGTAAATAACAACTGAATTTCTACCAATTATTACATTCTTTTCATTCGTTCAATCGCGGTCTATGGTTAGAGACCCAATATAATACTACTTAATTAAAGAGTAACAATAAGCACTGCCCTGCTACTAAATAGTTGTAGGTACTCTTGTATTAAGTTGAATTATAATCGTTTTACGTAACACTTATTAAATAGGTACTTTGTCCCTTAGCCACTGGTTCCGTCTTACTTAAATGTAACTATGGTGATTATCCCTACCAAGTTCCTGTTAGGTTCTCTGGGCTTTAACTCTCTTGAAGTAAGGCGTAACTACGATCTTCTGGTGACCACGTGCACTATCTTACGTGGCGACACTGACTGCCCACATCTAGTGGTACGAGCCGTGAAGCTCACTTTATGTGCCCCAAACAGTCCTGACACCGAGACAGTCCCATCAACTGGTACTGTAGCACACAGAAACTCTCCTGCCTTTCGGACCACAGCTCGGACAGGTCATCGCAAAAACAGATATGGAAATAGAACAAGACTCTATAGAGTCGATACTTAAGATTATAATTAATATTAATTGATCAATTTACTTTATAATGAAATGAAAATAGTGAATAAAAATAACACAATCCATCCATTCAATAAAAACATTAGTTTGTTTCAGAAAATGCAGTAGTTGATGGTTGGTTGCATATGTTCAATGCAACGATCAGCATTAAAAAAAAATGTTAATGGAAATACCTTCACAAACATATGGTTAACCAGCTTCTGCCCGTGACTCCGTCCGCGTGGAACTCGGTTATATCGTAGCTCCATACAAACTTTCACCCCCCATTTCACCCCCTTAGGGGATGATTTCCGGGATAAAAACTATCCTATGTCCTTCTAAACTATCTCTATACCAAATTTCATCCAAATCGGTCCTGCGGTTTAAGCGTGAAGAGGTAACAGACAGACAGACACACTTTCGCAATTATAATATTAGTATGGATTTTGGGGTACCGTTATAAACGTATTGAAAAATTGAATTAAATAATACTGTACATAATGCGACTCTATTAATCTTGTTCTATTACCGTGTTACGATTGTTTTGCGATGATCTGTCCGAGCTCTGGTTCGGACACTAAAATTGTTGAACTGGCTTCTGTCACAAGCACCTGAATGCGATGTATTTCCTAGTCGATGGGCGAATGTATGTCAATTTGTCTGAGATACTGCGAGACGATGGATGTTTATATTATGTTTTTATTTCTTTTTCAGTTTTTTCATGTTAAGAATTATTAATTATGCAGTGCTTTGGTCTCTTACTATCAAACATAAATGTTGAATGATTAAATAAATAAATTACAATGAATGATAAAGCAAACTGAAACAATTTTACATGCTATCATGGACAATATTTGGTCAGTTTCAGCTTTGCAATACCTAGGTTCTATTTTCTGCCATAAAAGGTATGTTATGGTATGCCGTATGTACCTAATGTTCGAGGATTCCATTTGGTATCTATGTCAGGGTTTGAATTTGGACTAACCACCACAATCCACTTGAAAGTTACCCCTTTAGCCATTGCTTGAAAACTGCGAAAAGTCCCATATAAAATTTCACCCCCTCTTTTAAAGTAAGGGGAAAATTAAAAAAATAATATGCACGATTTTTTTGTTAGTCACAAATAGTCTGTATACCAGTTTTTAGCTTTCTACCTTGAAAATTGCGGAAAGATCCATATAAACTTCCACCCCCCATTTTCGGGAAGTGGGGCGTTAAAAAGAGATAAAAAGTAACCTATGTCACTCTCCATCTCTTCAAATATCTCCACTTAAAAATTACTTCAATTCATCGCTCCATTTTGTCGTGAAAGACGGACAAACAAACAAACACATACATTTTCACATTTATAATATTAGTATGGATCGTTCTTTTTGATTACATTCAAAATTTGAAAATATCATCTGTGAGAAACAAATCAATTTGATTTCACCTCAATTGTAGGCACCGAGTATTAGTTAGTAGATGTTGATTTTTAAACTGTATCATTTTTTTATTTATTTATTTATTTATTTATTCAGAAAACCAACAGCGATACAAGGTATGTAACTTATACTATAATACACAGTAGTATGGCCAATTACAGGTTTACCTAGATAACTTGATATGTAAAGTTGACAGTTGAACGGACCATCATAACATGTGTGAAAGAGAGATGTTTGAAAAAAAAAATAAGTTTAAATAATTGATTTTTTGGAGATGAAAGCATAACCAAGGATGTCAATCTATATAGGTTACCGCAAATGAGAATATATATTGATATATTTTACTAAAACATTTTTAAACATGATAAGAGGTGAGTTACCTATTTCTAAAACTATTTATGCTGCTTATTCTTAACACTATTAATTACTTGCATTTTAAAAGATGCCTTTGAATATCTAAATATATCTACGCTACTGAAATCCGCATTATAAGTTCGAGCAATTCGAGTGAGCACGTTATTCTTAGCGTAATTGGTGCCATGCATTGGCACGTGTAACATTGGGGTATGACGAGTGCGACGAAGACGAGCATTAAACATTATTTGAGAGACCAATTCGGGACAGTCCAAGCGATAGTTCAGTATGTCATATAACAAACACATGTCCATGACTTTCCGCCTATCGACAAGCGGCAGCAGATTATGTTTGCGACAGTTGTTCTCATAGGATGACGGAGGTAGGTGTAGACGAAAGTTAAGGTGGTTAATAAATTTTTTTTGAATACGCTCAAGTTGATGAATGTATTTAGAATAATTCGGAGACCAAATGGGGCCGGCATATTCGAGAGTACTGCGTACATACGCAAAATATAGCAGTTTGATTACTTCTATGTTTTTGAAGACTTTACAAGACCGTAGGATAAAACCTAGATTTCTAAAACCCTTATTACTAATATAATCAACGTGTTCTGAAAACATTAATTTACTGTCGAACGTGACACCTAAATCGCGGATTACATCTACTTTACTAATTGTGGTACCTTCAAAATTGTATGAAAAACAGACAGGACGTTTTTTACGTGTATAACTTATACATTGACATTTTTTGACATTAACAGTAATTTTATTTTTAGTATAGTAGTTTTGTAATTGATTAAGGTCTGCCTGTAATGCCATACAATCGTCAGGACTTTTGATAACGTAAAATATTTTTTTGTCATCGGCATACAATAAATATTTAGCATTTGTAAAGGAGTCAGTGATGTCATACAAGTAAGCGCAATAAAAGAGAGGCCCTAAATGAGATCCCTGTGGTACGCCACTAGGAATCTCACAGAAGTTTGAACGGTAACCTCCAAGAACTACCGCCTGTGATCTTTTGGTCAGATAAGATTTTATCCAGCGAAGAAGGTCTCCTCGTATTCCCAGTCTGAATAATTTCTCTAGTAGGATGACGTGATCCACACGATCGAAGGCTTTTTCAAAATCGGTGTAGATCACGTTAACCTGTCCACCTTTATCCATATTTTTAAGAACGTAATTAGAGAAACATGCCAGATTAGAGATGGTAGAACGTTTTCTCAGGAACCCATGCTGTTTATCAGATATACCTGCTAGGATGCACGGATAAATCGCGTTATATACAATTTTCTCAAATATCTTACCAACCGTATTAAGCACAGAAATACCCCTATAGTTTTCAATATTTGTTCGTGAGCCCTTCTTATGTATGGGAACAATGTTTGCCTTTTTCCATATGAGAGGGAAAATGCCTAAGCTAAGAGAACGATTAAATATTATGCTGATAGGCAGAGCCAGTGATTTCGCACAGTTTTTCCAAAATATAGGAGGGATGCCGTCAGAACCAGGTCCTTTGTCAACAGATAGTATACTTAACGATCTAACTACAGTGGATACGCTGACCTGTAGGTTTAAAATTGAGGCAGCACCGTTATCTAAAAACTCGGGTCTAAAAGTGTGTTTATCGGGAACAGAGCCATCGATAAATACAGAATGGAAAAAATCATTGAAGGCCTCACATATGTTAAAACCGTCCGAATAGTTTTTATTATTGTAGGTTAACATTTGTGGATAATTTGAGCCTCCGCGAAGGGTTTTAATATAAGTCCAAAAGTGTTTCTGATTTGATTTCAAAGAACTTTCAGTTAAACGTAGATAATTATTGTAACATGTTTCTTGTACTAGACGTTGTCTAGACCGTAAAAGCGAGAACGCGTTATAATCCATTAAGTTCCCATATTGCTTGCAACGTTTATGAGCTTTCATTTTTTCATTTATTATCTTTATCAAGGATAAGCTGTACCACGTTGGGTATTTACGCGAGCTTGTTTTACGGCTCATGGGGACAAATTTGTTAATACCTATTTGAATTTGTTCGTAAAAATAGTGAACAGCTTCATCAATTGAATTTAATTTATTTAACGGTTGCCAGTCGATTTCGCTGTAATTTTCATTTAAAGAATCGTAGCTGGCTTTACGGAAGTTAAATTTGGGGTTGCGAAGTTCTTTAAGTGGGGATACTTTTAAATCGTAAATTTCTGCAACAATCGCGGGATGGAAAGAATCGACTTTAGTTAGGGCGTGATCTGGTACTGGAGTTACTTGAACCGGTAGATTAGAGAAAAATAGATCCAAAGTATTGCCCTTCTGGTTCAATTTATGTCTCTGAGATTAAAAAACACTTAGGCGAGAAACAATTAACAAAACAGACATCATGCGAGGGCACATTAAGAAGATGTCATATAATTTTAGTTTTAGTTAAAAGTAAAGAAGGGTATTTTAGTATTCAATGTAGCCACTCGGTTAAACGTTTTGTTACATGTACATTGTATTCACGCCATTACACTCCTTATTGACTGAATCTTAAAGCCTGGAATGGCATGCCTGCATTTGTATCATTCAGGTTTTTGGACCATAATTTTACCCCCAATTTCATCCCTTTGAGGGATGATTTCGAGGTAAAAACTATCCTATATTTTAAACCAGGCTATAAACTATATTCGTGCAAAATTGCATTCAAATCGGTTCAGCCGTTTAAGCGTGATTGAGTAACAAACATGCAAACATCCAAACATCTAAACTTTCGCATTTATAATATTAGTAGGATATGGGAATAATTTTTTTCTAGAATGGTATATAAAGGGTAATCGCGGGCAGAAATACCTCGATCTAACTATCACGGTTCATGAGATATAGCCTGATGACAGACGAATAGACATACAAATTGACGAACAGTGAAATGAAATATTTATTTAACGAGCTAACTATATCGCAAGCCGACGGCGACACAACAAAATATGAGGTGTTAAGACCATTGAACGAACAAACGGCTATAAAACGCTTCGCGGACGAGTTACATAACAGTCATTTATCTACGAACTGTTATTTCAGCTAGGGATTCTTCTTCTTTGCTTGTTAATTCAATATATACACTACATATTTATTTAATATTTAGTGCACAAAAAAAAAACTTAAAGTACATATAATTCCGTACTAAGTGAGTATTCCTGAATCCTGATTACTCGGTATTGTTACACAATAATTATTCTTCTTTATGCCCCTTTTCTTCTTAGACTTGTCTATTTCCCAACAGGAAGTCAGCAAGCATATAAAACAAACCTAACCTTAAATTATAAATTTACTACCCTTAAATTGTTATAATATTAAAAATGTAAATTGTTGATTTATTAGTAACAATATTTGCAATAATTTAATTTAATATCAAAGTTTCCAAACTGTCTTGGATTCAGTATTTTGCCAAGCCACATATCAACATGAATATTTCTACATTTCATTTCCACTTTACCACACGAACTAATTATTACAGAAAAAACCCAAGTCGCTATATTCTGTGGATGCGTAATATTTGAGGAGTTCCGTCGATACCTCAATGATCTCAGAATCACCTTTAACACTTCATTAGTTGTTACTTCAACGGAATCTATAGAAACCTTTGACGAAGTTTAAATTATTAAGGAATAAGTCATCTGCGGTCTTCATCATCAGTTCCACTTCACCAAATTTGCAATTTCCGAGGGTATACAAATACACAAGTTATAATAGGAAATACCAATATACCAATTTACGTCTGAAAGACGAGAAACTGAAGCAAAAAACATCACTCGCTTCGCTCGCTCGATCAAAAAAATGGATACAATGTAACATAGAACCTCCTTCTTTTTTGAAGTTGGTTCGAAATTAAATACTCGTATCGGAAACATTCATACAAATGTCTTATATGGAAATCTCTCAAATAATTGCGCGTACTTTAATTATAGTTTACAAACAACGATTAATCCTCCTGATATATTCTAATACCTATAGGTACTTCGTATAAAACAAATGAATGTTAATTAAACATATAAATATCACATAAAATTATACCTATACTAGTGGTGTGGTGATACTGCTAAAAACCAAACCTAAAAAACGACTGCTCATCATTCTCCTAGCGTTATTCCCGGTTGTGCCCCTAAAGGAGCCCAGGGTCCGCTTTGACACCTAATCCCAAGATTTGGCATAGGCACTAGTTTTACGAAAGCGACTGCCATCTGACCTTCCAACCCAGAGGGAAAACTAGACCTTATTGGGATTAGACCGGTTTCCTCACGATGTTTTCCTTCACCGAAAAGCTAACGTACATAAGTTCCGAAAAACGCATTGATACGAGCCGGGATTCGAACCCACGACACCGCCGCTTGACAGCCGCATGCCTGAACCACTAGGCTACCGTAGCTCTAAAAAAAACGACTGCTACTAAATCAAAAACACATTGTCATTTTCTATTACACGAATACGTCCGATTTTACCAGAAACCCGATTGTGTTCATAATCATTATCTCACTCTATCTTATAGCTCACATCATGCAGTGATCTGCAAGGTGTACCTACCATGGAAGATAGCCTGGAGGCGGCTTAAAAATCTTATCGAAAACATTGAACCAGCGAGGGCTGATACACTTTATCCGTGGAATATAGAACCAAGTAAGAGGTCGTTAGGTATTTACCAGCCTGGTCTTCCTTTGGAGCCAGAAAAGCGTCAGTCATTTTTTCCAATGCCATTTCTAACTCTGTCTGCATTTGCATTAAGTTATCTTGAAACGTAGTCATCTAAAAAAAAGCAAACAGTTTAGTTACTCTAACCACATACCTAATATCTGCATGTAGTGCATTTTAATATTAGCAGTTTCTTATCCATTTTAAATTAACTATATAATAATATAGTACATTGTTTTAGAGGATAGAAAGTAGTCAGTAGATGGGCGAGTGGGTTCGATGTCCGAGCCAAAGGTGTGAAAATCGCAAATAACTATAATTATACATCAAACTGAAGTACCTACATTATACTTGGCGCCGTTTATAGATTCCAAAAAAGTAACCTTAAAATTGCCATTAAAATTAAGAAAAGAAAACCGACACTGGCAAATTTACACTCTTCCAAATAATGGACGTAGCTAAAAACTAGCTACGTCCATCTATGGCAATTTTAAGGTTATTTTTTTGGAATCTATACAACGTGTTTTTTTAACCGTCGTAGAGCCGAAGCCCACTTAAAGTATCCAATACGTACTAATAATTAGTGAAAAAAGTAATAAAAGGTAATTAAGTTGGAAAAATTCTCTATGGCGCGCGGAGCGAAGTTCATTCACCCGGTTAGAGTTCGTACCTATCTACGTAAGATGGCGGCTAGCGGACACTGCGGTCACTTGGCTGGATGATTATAATTAATATTAATAAAAAAGAACTATATTAATGCATTAAAAAAAAACAAAAAAATACAATGATTTTTTTTTTAAGTTCTTTATAATGTATACATTAACTGGTCTTTGGCTCTACGACGGTTAAAAAAACACCATGTATACGGCGTCTAGTATAATTAAAGATCATAATATTAAACAAAAGAGCAGCCTTGGCGCAATCGCTGTTCCATACGGACCATAGAAACATAGTTGAACAGTTTCAGTTGGCCTGTTCGTTCGACGTCCAGCTAACCACAGTTTTAAAGCCCGAATTCTGACTATCTTTTGTCACACTTCCGAGCCGTGGTGTGAAATATTATTTAGTTCGTGACTCACACGGAGCGTGCTTGAATCAACTTCTATTTTCAAAAAACACTTACTGATTGCAATAATAGATTTAAGATAAACATGGATTAACATAACCTCGAAAGTAAGACGTTCATCAACAGCAACTACTTTCCTGCCAAACTCGTCGATGAGTAGGTTCAACTTCGCGATATCGCCAAATTTACTGTGGAAGTGGTTCACAATGGCTTCTGTGAAATAGAAAACCTATAATTTTAGGTAAAAGTTTGTATAGGCGAACTAGATTGGACTTTGGATATAAATACAAATTATATCTACAGGAAGTAAGGATATGCCATAAATGCAATATGAAATATGTCAGTTCATATTTCATATTTTAGTTTAGTATCATTTTAGATTGTAAAGACCCCTAAAAAGTTTACAAAATGGAAGAGACACTTTATAATAATTACCTTCAAAATAAGATGTCTCGTTATATCTAGTTTGAAAGCCACATATATGAAGCCGGATTCATACTTGTCTATGACGCCATGCTCTCGATACGCGTAAATCTACGTCAAGGTGCTAATAAACTGTCTACATTAGAAGAAGAAATAGAAATCAAAAAATTTACCGGTTGATGAAATAGTTCGATCGCATTCGTCAAACCCTGCGTCTTTTATTGCGTATTGTACAGTTTTTGCAATACCGTCACGCATCCTTCTTAATTCCTCACTGAAAAATATGATTTGTAAGGCACGTTGATAAAACATTAATCCCTTTTCAGAATTTCGATGGTAGCAAGTTTTAGTTCATGTGATAGAACGGAACTTATATGTACATATTGTTCTAGTAATGTTGAATATTTGATTCCCCTTTCAAACCCTTAGATACGTATGATTGGAATTATTTAACGAGGCTGACTTTTTATAAATCTGTCATCAGATGTGCAATTTTATGCCTTGGTGGATAGAGGTGCTTTTTCAATGGACTACTTTGATGCAATTCGGCCAACACAAATAATCTCAAGTACACCTTTATGAACAATATTCATTGCAATGCCTGAAGCCTGAAGATTCAAGAGCCTGAAGATTTTAACTATACAAATTAATCAGAAATCTTACGTCAATTGTCCATGTGTCACCGTGTCCTTAGGTATATCCGTCTCGGGTTCCTTCGTAACATATTCAGGAACGGTGTCAAATGTTTGAAGATGTTGATCGCGGGTCGTAACAGCTCCCGGGGTCGATAACGGTGTTGACACAGGACCCTCCACATTCAGGTTCCCGTGTGTACCCGGCGGAAAAGAATTGTCATCGAGATATGCATCCACATCTATTCCCGGTACTTGGTGTGCCATTTGTTTGACAACATCCAGCATACGTGCGAGTCTAGTTAGGGCAACATCCAGTCGCACCGCCATGTTCAAGGCTGCCTTTGGATGTGTTATGGAGGTAGAGTTCCTAAGGTCATCCCATTTTGTATTTGACTTGCTTGTAATTCCGAATTTGTTTTGTAGTGCTCTAGTTCTTTCTAGGAGACCGTTAAACTGTTCTTGGGTTACCACTGGATTCACGACTGGCTGTCCTTCAAAGAACATTTAAATTAGATTGTCTCCGTTGTATTTATATTATTACTTTAGTCGATCATAAAATTTAAATACTTACTTATATTTCGGCCAGACGGAGTTCTTGTAACTGGATCATAAAACAAAACCATTTTGTTTATCCTATACTATTAAACGAGCAATATTTGTATAAACAAGGTGTAACAAAAATAAAGCAAAACCGTTTAAGGGCATAACAGGTATCGTGAAGAAAAAACTAAGAGAATATGTGCAACAACAAGAAATTCGCGTCAAAAAATATGTTCTCGTAGTTTTTTTCCTATAAGAGCACGTTATCTGTTCCCTTTAACGGTTTTGCGTTATTTTTGTTACACGTTGTACATACTTATATATATATATTTATATTATTTGCAATCACGTTCACGGAAACGGCTCTAACGATTTCGATGATATTTAGAACACAGGGTTTAACGGGGGCGAGAAATCGGTCAAGCTGGTACTCATGTCTGGGAAAATTCGAGTTCTCCGTAGTTTGTCTCGCTTAACGCGAGCACAGCTCGGTCGCCCAGGGACTAAATAGTTATTTTACCACTAATAATAATAAAACTTCTTCTTATCTTATCCCCTTGTAAATAAATCCTATCAAACCTCTGTAAGTTAAAATCTGTTTGGTTTCTTTCTCACTAACTCAAGCTGACAGATCAAGAGAAACGCTAAACAGGCTTAGCTAAAACAGGTTTGATCAACGTTTCTGAAATGAGAGCAAGTCTTTGCATGTTTTCAGTAAAGTATATTTAGATATCCTGCATTGCGAAAATGCAAAAACCTGCTGCGTATTATATCCTTTATTCCTACCCGTGGAAGGAGTTTCGAACTACACTGATTAATCTGTGTAAAACTGTCTAAAAGTACTTTTGTAATCGATAGATAATTAATCTTATACCACAGAATAAGTAAAATTACTACGTTCTATACCTACTAATATTTTAAAGAGGAAAAGTCTGTGAGATTGTAGCTTTGTAAGTTTGTATGTAATGGTTAATCTTCGGAACCCCTGTGCCGATTTCAAAAGTTTTTTCACTTGCGTATAGATTGAGCTTTCTCTTTCTTTATCATGCGGGTTTTCCCGCTTTTTTTGTATTACGTTATATGTATTATTAAATATTAATAAAAAACAAAAACGATATATTCAATCTATACAGTCATTTACAGATTGGCTCAAGTTTCTTACCCACAAATATTTTCTCATGCTGTTCTTCTGAAAAATAAAAGTCATACAGTTTTATTACTTTTATACATCTTCAAAGAAGATAATTAAACTGATATAAAGTGCTCACCCATATCATCATTATCATCATCATACGTATGGCTAGCGCCATATCTACTTTTCCTTTCATTACTTCCCGTCTAGAATATTAAAAATCCTTTTTAATATAATCTTATCTCTACTCACTAACAGTGGCCCGTTTGACGAAGCTACACGTAATTTTTTTAAAAGTATAAACACTTAACCTGTGTTACCAGGTTAAATGGTCCGTTGTTGGCCCTCAGAGATGCTAATTTAGATTTGTAGATTCATGAAACGGGCCATATAACGTTTTATTACATAGTATTATATATTTGACAGTAAAATAAGGCCTAGAGCATGTACCTCATTCCAACGACCACCAGTATCTTTCTGCGAATGTAGTTCATCAGGTTTACCTCTTTGAGTGAAACGCTTTTCAGTTCTAGATTTTCCACTAATTGCACTTTCACTGGAAAACTCATCAGTTGGTGAATAAGATTTACTTCGATCGTATGGAGACATTTGGCCCGAGTATTTTCCACCTCTACGACGCTCAGTTGGAGACGTCTTTCCAGAATACTTGTTTCGTTCATCGGGCGACATATCATCGGAATACCTTCCATATTTACGTTGTCTGCTTGAAGACATTTCATCTGAATATTTTCCAGCCTTACGTCGATCGCTTACAGACGTTTCATCCGAGTACTTTCCCCTTTTACGTCGTCTAGTTGGTGACATTTCATCAGAATACTTTCCGGATTCACGTTGTTTCGCTGTAGGTTTTTCACCTAAATATTTCCTAGTTTTGCGCCGTGCACCTGGAGATATGTCTTTATCATAATCTTCATCGTTACGTCGTTCATCATGAGACTTTCTAGCAGACGTATATTTTTTACTCGAACGCTTATGGGCTGCAGATCTTGTCGTTGAAACATCTCCGTCTGACGACATTCCTGATGAACTGTCATCACCGGCACGCTTCGCCGAAGGAGTTCTATGTAGGGAAGTTTTTCTGGAACGCTTTCGAGTAGAACGCTTAATTTTTCCTGCAAGTCTTTTATCTGAAGGCAAAAACTCATCTACGGCTGCACCCGCCTTATACTTCGCACTCTTTTTTTTAGTGTGAATTTTTATTTCGGTTACCATGTATGTCGTCTTGGGTATATCTTTATTGAGTATATCTGACATTTGAACTTTGAAGTGCCTTTTAAGTAGTTGCATACGTCTTGCAAGTATGAATAAAACAGATCCGACCATATTTAAGTCAACTGGACAGCTACTCTGCAATCCAAATTGAATTTTGATCGATTTGTGTATATACTTATTTATATCTATAGTGCATTCATCCTTACTTGTCTTATTTGGTAAACAACATTCCAACCTCAAAATGTATCTTTTTAGACTATAGTAGCTGTTTTATCGTTAAAAAAGCGTTGCTAGACAAAAATTGTGAAGTGATGTCTGAAAAGTCGTCTCGGCATGATCTAATTACTCACAAAATTGCTATTCTATCCTAAAAAGATGCATTTTAAGGTTAGAATGTTGTTTACCAAATAAGACAAGTAAGGATGAATGCACTTATAGATTGGTTGCTGAGAGATGTCACGTGGACAAGCAAAAAATATTTGCGATCGCAGATGCAACGTCACTAGTACAATAAACGCACATAATATGGTAGTTTAGATAAACTTGTATACTTAGGTAGTTTAAGTAGGTTTAGGACGAGGCCCTTCTGACTGCTCCCGCGTGTTACAAAGTACCCTGGCAGACCCTAAACCATAAATAGAGCCTAAGCCTTTCAGAAAGGCTTTTTCTAAATACCAGTGGTGAAAATTTGTGAAACGTGTAGTTAGTAGTACTTAACCCAGGGAAAAGAATAGACCTTGAGATATTCAGTAGACTGAGGCACACTGAGGGCACAGCAGCGACTTACAGTATTAGCGGTGATAGCACCAGCGGTGCACCCTACATCGGAGCGAGAGGCCAAGCACCGAGCCGCATTGCTCAATCAGTATCTGCAACTTATTGTTACTTACATCAGTTTCGCCAAACGCTGAATCGATAATTTCTCTGACGCTCATTAAATCGAAGTAAGACATGATTATAGTAATAATATTTATCAAAATAAAACAGAAAAAATAAAAACCCTGTTACAAAACTGACACTCCCATAACGTCATAAATAAATATATATAATACTGCATAACGTCAAAGGAATAGACCACATGACCACAGATTATTTTTCTATATATTGGAGTCACATTGGAGTAGACAGTGAAGAAAAAAATAAAAAGAGTATTTGCTTATATTTTTACTGTAGCCTCTTTGTAGCTGTAGTTAACCTCTTTGGCTCAACCACGGCTCAACGCATACGTCACGTTCCCGGATCAAGTTAGTCGTATTAAGCGCATTTTGGTGCTTAGTTGCGTTGCGAGCACTGTCAATGGTTTTCGAATCAAAACGTTGCTACATGCTGAGGGGCTACCGCAAAACGAAACCGAACTTCGTTTGTGTATCTCCCTCTCTATTGCTCGAACTAGCAAGTGCGACAGTGTCGGAGATACACAAACGTAGTTCGTTTTCGTTACGCGGTAGGCCATATGCGCCCTGAGCGAGCCTTCGAGCGCCCTGCAGGGCTAGCACAAGGCGGCGTGCGATCTGTGCATATTCATAAACTGGGACAGGGAACCGGATCCGGGAAACAAACGTATTTTTAATAATTTAATAACTGATAATGTACAATTTTTTGTGATGTAAGTTACCTAGCACTACACGCAAAACGCACCAAATGCTAAAAAGTACACTGTATGCAAAATTACAAAACGTTCATATGCGTACGTAAGCGCAGAAGTGAAGCTACATGTACATTGTACGTATAATGTAGTAGTGGCACTGTATACGCTATGTCCATGTCCATGTGATTCCGGGACCCCCTTCCATATATTTCTTTTCAACATCGTTAATGTAGCTCCGAATTTAGATTTTGAAAATGTTTGATAATCAGTTGAATTTTAGGATACACTGAGATTTTTCATGTAGACCATGTCAGCAGCCTCTATCTTTGATACATAGTTTACGGGCCTCGAAGACAACCATGTGTTTGCGGCTTTCGCAGTAGAGACGCTTGGACCGTTGGGATCCAATAGAGGGACCTGAAAACGACTCTTCGAGCACGGGCTGGCTTGTTCCTCGGTCAAATAATTGGCATCGCCATTCAGCTCAGCGAGGAAACGTAGCCAGCCTTATGGGCACCCTGCCGCAGAGGGCCGACCTGGGGGATCATGTTGTAGGCAATTTTATGTAGTTTTTAGTTGTAACTTTATTTCTGTAGTAGTTCCGTAAAATATGTTTATTAAATTATTTTAAATATCAAGTTTAGTTCCATTACGCCTGTAAACATTTGATTTTGTCATACGCAACGAAAGAGATACAGGTATAAGTAGAACAACGTGGTTTACAGAAAAATTATGTATATTTGTAAAATATTTACAGACTTTCCTTTCTTAATTATAGCTTAAACGGTATATTTTGACACCATCAACTTGGATAATACATTTTTATTTACAGAAGTCGTTAACGTAGTATGAAGACATAAATATTTTAATCTAGTTAAATGGTTGACCCTGTCTCAAGAGACGTATATAAAATCATTAGTTTGCGACAAATGTTTCACTGCGCGTTAGAAACAACACTAATGTACTTGAACAATTTGAAATTTGTCTATCTAAACCTATTTAATGTGAAATAATTCATTTAGGCAGGAGTCCGACGGTCAGTGGTGCCCAGAAGCACGCGAGAGGGCGCTTCGAGGGGCGGCGGGGGCGCCGGTGCGGCCGCGGGGGGCGCCGCGCTCGGGCCTATACTTTGACTAGAACTTGTCTGCGCTACAGACGTCGGCCTCGATCCAAACTCCAACCGATCTCCTCGTTTCGAGTCATCGCCATTGGATTTATCCTTTTTTAAATCTTTCAGAGGCTTTCCCTCCTGTTTATCGTATTTATTCCTTTCATGATGAAGAATAGCGAGCGGAGGCATCGATTGTAGGTAAGCATGCGGCTCGTAGTTGTCGTCGACGTAATCGTTCGGGTTCCACGCCGCAATGGTAGTGGTGGGTAATGTTGTTGTCACACTCTCTGTAGTCGTAGCTCTAGACCTCACTGAAGCTGCGGTTACAAAATTCTTGCTAGTTACTAATTCAGATGATATGGTTGCTGTTGCGGGAACAGTAAATATTCTTCTCTTCTGGTTCGATCTAGTCTTTCTACGTTTTTGTAATTTTGGCACATCGAGAAAGAATGGATCAAATATAAGATCTGACTCTTTGTAGTCGTCATAGTTTATTGGCACAATTGGCTTCACTGCACTAACGACATTGCCGACAGTGTAGTTTAATCTCTTTCCATTGCTATCGCTGACGGATGCACTGGCAGTGACTATAACCCGCGGGGGGCTTTTTGGTTTGTTCTGTGGCGCGTGCGGCGGAGCAACTGATCGCGCAGCGAGAGTTGACTCGTTCTCTGGCAAAACTGCTTCGTCGCTCCTCTTTCGATCGTAATAGAATGGATCAAAAGGCAAAGGCCTTTGTGCCGGCAGGGGTAGGTAAGTTTGAGATTGCAGTTTATGCTTCACTGTCATTTCGTGGCGTTCCGATGATTGAGAAGTAGGTCCCGGTCGCAATAGTTGATCCCGTGGGTCTAATGTAGTGGGTCTAAAAGGCTGTGGTTTCTGCACAAAAGGCGCCGGTCGTGGTGCCGTACGAGAAGATTCATATTGGAAATGATCGTACTGATGAGGAGGAGCGTGCGTTATGAAAACTCCGTCAGCAGGACGAAAACTTTGGCGCTGGAATGAAATAGCTTCCAAACCGGGTCCTCGATGTCGGTAGATAAATTCTTGTGGAGACAGGAGTGAAGGGTCAGAAGTAGGCACCGCTGGTGCCGAGGCCGACGAAGAAGCGTGGGACGGGGGAGACAGCGACGACAACGGAGGGGTCTGTGATGGACGCAAATACGGTGCAGAAGGTGGTTGCCGGTATAAAGTCGATGGAGTGAATGTTTCAGTAGGTTGTGGCTTTCTAGTAGTTGTTGTTGTTGTTGTCGTCGATGGTTTCGTGGTGCTTGGCGCGTGCGAGATGGTGGTAGTAGTAGAGTGTGCATAATCATCTTCGTAGTCAATATTTTCGCTATCTATTTCCTCGTCTTCTTGATTTTCTGAAGAAAAAAATTACGTTATACACAATAAGTTATTTTGTAAAGAAATTAAGATATTTTAAATAATTGCTAGCTTTTATTTAGTTTCACTTGTTCCCATGTTTGCCATTAAATCTTGCAAGTTAAATTTGACCCACTTCCCGGTAACCGATTGAGCTCAAATTTAAGGTATACGTATAGTTTGAATGACAATTTAATATTATGGCACCATCAAGCTAATCTGATGATGGAGACAGAAGGTGGCCATGGGAATTCAGTACTTAACCGACGTAACCAAGTTGAGTTTGGGCTCGTTAGAATCGTCTTTATGAGTAGTTGATGACGGTTTATAGAAAAGTACAGTCGGCAATAAAAGTGTGTACCAAAAATGATTTTTTTGACAGAAACTTGTTTTTATTTTATTCCTGTACCTTCGTTGGGTTCTTCATGTTCAGGCGATGTAAACCCGGAACTACTTGGAAGATAATGATGGTTATTTGGTTGCTCTTCCTTTTTCGTGTCTAGTACAGGATCCTCAGTTGAATCTTCAACTTCTGCTTGGATTCCATGTGTCTTATCACTTTGTGCATGGGACTCCTCTACAGGCGGAGCTGCGGGGCTTACTGTCTTACTGGGTTTGGTTTGCTGATTTGATCGTTCAGTCGTTTCTCCTTGAGGTTTCGGTTGGTCTGGCTGTATTACAGGAGGTGCGAGAGTGCTCCCATATAATTCTAAATTTAAACTATAAAACGTTTCAGACTTTGTACAATCTACTTCATCCACCCGTTCACATACTCTTGTCTCCTGAAAACAAAGAAATACAGTTGTTAGAGTCTGGCCATGGAAAGATGAGCCTATGTTTATATGGTAACTTTTTATATGGCAACAGTAATATCATTGTCAAATGTGTCGTCAAGGATACCTATTAAATCGTACCCATCGATAACGCCACCCCATTTCTTCCCGTAAGTGTGTAGCATGTCAATTTCGACAGCTGGATATTTTGTTACCAGTAGCGTCATCTAGTGAAACTACAGGGTTTTATTAGTAGCTGTGTCAATATTCTTCGAACGCGCCATCTCTTGCGTAGAGACATAACTAACAGGTGTACTAGGGGACGTTCAAGCAATTGTTTCGTGATTCGACTGAATTTAATTATTTTGTTAAAAGCTGGATAACTACTTAAGAATTACAGAAATTAACATAAGAGTGTTTTAAAAGTTTCATAAGGGAAGTTTTAGGTTGTGTTGAATTGTTTGCATTCTCTTGAAATCCCCATTCGCGAATGAAACCGACGGACTTGTTTGTCTGTGGTCGTTCACTGCTGAGCGATACATGGGATCGTTCCCTCATTCAGAATCGGACCGCCATGGATTGAGCACGCCAGATTGTTCAGATTTTGAGTCACTCGCTTTAGCCAAGCGCCGTTAAAAATAAAAACCCACGTAAATCTCTCTGTGGGGCAGGGAATTTTGAGAAATATGGTGAGTATTGCTGTGCCTGAATGGTTGGGATTCTTTTCTATGCTGTATTTCGTGTCCGTTTGTACAGATGTCTAAATTATTTGTTACAGAAAATGTGGTGACAGCTATTTTTTCCAATGCTCTAAAATGAGCGATGTCAAACACAACTTCTAGGCAATTGTTGTATTGAAACGCTTAACTACAAACCGGGTAAGTACTCGTGATAATTGTCTGAAAGATAGTAGCATAAGTAAAGAGTTTAATTTGGTAAAAGTTCTATGATCAGTAGATTAACGGATGTCATTTTATTTCAGCATTGCGCCGGTGTTTGTGGAGACTGCGGGTTTGCTGGTTGCCTGTGTGTCTGCTTCGATGTTCGTGCACACCTGCGCCTCCTTTCTGTGCCTGTTTGTGTGGGCGTGAGCTTTCTACCTACTTCTAGATGCCTGAGGCTTGGATTGCAAAATTTGCCATCGTCTCGTCATGCTGGCTGAGAAAAACGCTGCTGTGGGTCGCTTGAGCGGCTAGACAACAAGGGCGCATCATCGCAACTACACTATCAGCTCCTCTGCTAGTGTTGGATGTGTTCTTGGTGTGTTGGACTCCTCGTAGACCTGACCGGACGTTAAAAAGGTGAATGCGCTCCATTACTTACCCATTTGTAGGCCCTGTATGTTCTTCATTGACCCAAGTGAATTGAAATGACAAATATTGAGTGATCTAGCGCAACATAAACTTAAGATAGCACCCTAAGAGGAGGGCAAGACCCCTGTTTGTATTTTCCACGATAAAATTAAGTATTTCTGAGACAATATAGCTTGCTGTCTATTTAATTTTCTGCATTTTCTTTTATCAAACTCTTGAAGGCATACTGGTGCTGCTATTTCCTTCATAGTTGCCTGGAGGCTACTCTAGCCAAAACTATGTGGCGCCCTCTAGAATTTTTATCTACTCGCTAAGATAAAATTCTGTCTAGAAAACTTGTAAATAACTCGAATGAAATAGCAGAAGCTGTAAAACCTGATTAGGGCAAACCGAACCAACGAGCTGAATACCCTGAGATTTATAAGACTACTAATGCTTTCTTCTCCTTTAGCCCTGCTAAATAATGGTATACGCATTAGCTGAGTTTCACTGTAACATTTTGGCGCCCAACGTGGGGCAGATTGCTTATGCTTTTGGTTCGGGTTATTGCAAGTTTTTATTGTGTTGTGAATGAGTTGCATTTGTTTTCTTTCTGTACACTTACAGAGATTTTTTTTTGTGTCTTTGTTTCATCAAACAATACTGCCAAGAATATTGTCACTGTACTTCGTGATACTTTGCTTGTGTTATTAAGCCAAGTTGGTGCTTTAATTTACTTTATACCATAGTAAGTCTAAACTACAACTGAAAGATTGAAACTTTGTGTCTATTTATAAAATAGTAGGTACATATCTATAAATATGGCTTTACAAGTGGAAGTTGACTGTCTAAACAAAGACGAATTGTTATTTGAGTTAAGAGTTAGGGGCTTGGATGTTGATGAAGAGAATGCTTTAGATGAACTCAAACAACGTTTAAGAGCGGCCAAAGGGCTAACACCTGACGTCAGCAAGGTCAATGCTTATGTCTCAACTCTTTCTTTTGACTATGAATTTCAGACTTGTGAGGAGAAGGTGAAGGCGGTTCTGCAGGCGGATCACTCGTCTTCGTCGTGTCGAAAGCGGTGTCTCACTCGGCTCTCGCACGTGTTTTTAAGGTTAGACAAGTTTCATTTGTTGTCAACTCAGCAACAGCTCAAAAAGGTGGCTCTTATTGCAAAGGCTTTTGGTAGCATTGAAAGTCTGAAGTGTGGAAAGACGGTGCCGAGTACGTCCGCACCGACTGTTGTTCCCAAGTCTGATGAAAAGGAAGAGACTGTTTGTCAGAAGGCTTGCACTAAGCACACCTCGCAGGTTCTTAAGTGGGGTTTATTATATAACGGGTGCGCGTTTACAGGATGAAAAAGAATCGATTAAGACTTATATAAATATTATGGAGGGACTATTCTTGCGACTCTCAAAACCGGTTTCGGAGGAGGAACAGTTGGAGATCATAATGGCGAATATGAGCTCATTCTATATTTCTGGATTAGCTTTGCATAAAATAGAATCAATTAAAGAATTAAAAGAAGTCTGTTCGTCGTTGGAAGTAGCTAAGTTCAAATGCGACTATAGAGGTTTCTTGAGTACCTACTGGCAAAGAATCAATTGTGCCTAACTTCTATAATCAAGGGGTACGAGCCGCCGCCAGCACTGGTAACGCTAAACCAGCAGGAGCTAGCACTACACAGAATAGGTCAACTAATATTTGTCTTAAGTGTGGGGGAACTCATCACCATACTCGCTGTGATATTCACCCAACTCCCATATGTTTTAAATGTAGGTAGCCTGGGGTCACTACCCGTACTTGTGGCTGTTCAAAAAACCAATAGGTAGGTCAGAGGCTAAATATAATACTTACTATAGTCTACATTCTTCTTGAGTCTCTGACCAGGCTACTCAAACTGACTTGTCTATGAATAATTTACATGAAAAAAGTTTATCCTTTCCCTTGTTTAAAAAACTGCCAGAGGACCCTAGACCTTTTCTGTCTGTTGGTATTCTAGGATTAGAATGTAACGCTTTATTTTATTTATTTATTTTATTTTATTTATAGACACAAAAAAAAAATAACAAAAAAATGTAACATTACAGGAAATATCCTAGGTCATTACAATTTTTTTCTATAAAATCATGGGTATATTAGGTACATTACAAGTTAAAAACAAATAATAACACTAATAACTAAGTGAGCATCTCACACAACTTCAAGCACTCTCTTTCGACAACCGTCCAGCCATCCGCAAACAGATCGCAGGAGAGTTGCTTCGCGTTAAGTTCATTGAGCGCATGCAGGGAGCGGCATACAGGAGAGTTACGATGCGCGACCGTACGAGAGAAAGGGACAGCAAAGAGCCGCAAACGATCCGCTCGAAAACGCACACGTCCATCAGGTACAAAGAGGCGACAGGCCTCATTGAGCAAGCTGGGACAATCGAGACGACCACGCAATATGCGAAGAGTTGTGATCAGCTGGTCAAACAATCTGCGCGTTGCCAGCGAGTTATATCCGAGGGTGCCCTGTAGATAAGCGGTAGGGTAAATTCGGGGGTAATAACCGTACAACTTCTTAAAAAGATAGCGCAGGAAGCACTTCTGTACCTTTTCAAGCATTAGTGCATAGGTCGACTCGTGCGGATTCCAAACGCACGAACTAGCCTCTAGTTTGGATCTTACAAGTGCCGAGTAGAGTAACTTCATAACACCAACATGTGTGAAGTCTTTGCAATTGCGGAAAACAAAACCCAGACGCTTAAAACCTTCACCAACTAGAGAGCGCATATGACTATGAAACGTAAGTTCATGATCGAACACTACGCCGAGATCTTTTATGGAATAAGTTCTAGAGAGGGGTATTTTATCGATAGAATAACTAGCGAGTACAGCCTGTTTTGATCGAGTGAAACTCATAATGTAACACTTGGAAGCGTTAAGATACAGGCGATTTTCGACACTCCACCGGTGGATCGCATCCAAGTTACACTGCATTTTCCGGCAATCTGCTGGAGTCTTGATATCCACTACTACTTTGATGTCGTCGGCGTACAATAAGGATCTACCAGCAGGGAGACAACTGGTAAGGTCGTTCACCATTATCGTGAAAAGAAAAGGTCCGAGAATGGAACCCTGACTTACACCGGACTTTGTATGGTAAGGATCCGAATCAAAACATCCAAGTCGAACGAATTGCCTGCGGTCTTTCAGGTAACTGGAAAACAATCGCAAGAGCAGAGGTGCAAATCCTATTGAGGAGAGTTTCTGCAATAGGACATCATTATCGACCTGATCAAACGCTTTCCGGAAATCAAGGTACACCACGTCAACTTGGTCTCCCTCGTCTAGTTTCTTTGAGACGTGGTTCACAAGTGAAAGCAGATTGGTATTTACAGAGCGGCCCCTCCTGAACCCGTGTTGTGCATCGTCCAAGTAAGGGTCGACCTGTTTATATAGCTTCGAGTGCAGAACACTCTCGAACACCTTGGCTAATGAATTTAAAATAGCTATAGGACGGTAATTAACCGCCTGAGATTTATCGCCAGACTTTAAGATGGGGGTTACTCTAGTGGTTTTCCAATAATCGGGGTAGGTGCCGGATTTGAGAGCAAGATTAAATATGTGTGTTAGGGGAGACAAAAGTTCGGATTTAAAAGCTTTGATTATGTAAGGAGGGATATTGTCCGGGCCGACAGAGGATCTTGGCTTTAACTTATCAATGCCGCTACCAACTTCATTTAGTGCAAAACTTGAAATGCCAATTAAATGATTGCTGGCAGCCAAGCCCGCCCGATCAGCACATAACTTAGGTGCGGTTGTAAGGAACACGCTGCTGAAATAGTCCGCAAAAGCTCCTGAAGCTGCTGGCCCATTAAAGGTTTGGCCCTTATACGTAATATTGGGTTCAAAACCACCTTTCGTCCGCAAGTCAGAGATATGCTTCCAAAATGATTTGGGGTTCATTTTGATGTCCCGCTGGATAGTATCAATGTGGGCAACATACGCGCTCGCAACTCTAACTTTAATGCTTGCCCGCAGCTGACTAAAGCGATTGTAGACAGTTGGATCACGAGAGGCTTTCCACTGCTTATGCAAGTTAGCCTTGACTTTTAAATCCTTGATAACGTCCATTGGAAACCAAGTTGGGTACATTCTAGTGACTTTCACACTACGCTTCTTCTTTGGAACACAGTTATCAAAACAGCTATACAGTAGGGAGTAAAGTCGCTCGACTGCCCCATTCACGCAATTCACAGCCAAAACGAGGCTCCAATCTACCTCAGAAATGAAGTTATACAGGGAAGGAAAATCAGCTTTACCGAAATCCCAGTCTGTGGCCGGGTCAATGTTGCTAGGATGAACCACCACCGCCTTCCCGGGACGATCCGGAGTAACCATTATATCCAGCGGGGGATGGTACACATCGGCGCGTTCCACTAAGCCTTCGCACGCTGTACATACTCTGACTGCACCCGTGTACTCTGATACTAACACAACATCTAGTTTACTTCCCTTATCATTCATAATGTCATTATGCTCAGATAGTTTACAAAATGTCAAAAAGTAATTAAGATAATAATTTACATTCAAACTAGCACTATTTAAGTTTAGGTCACCTAAAATTACAAAATTAGGATTTCGCATAACTTCACAATTATCCTCGACTTTGCAGAACCACGTCATGTAGTCTGAGTCAACAGCACTGGGCTTGAGATATACCACACAAACGAACAACTCACAACCGTTGTACGTAACGGACGCCCACAGGTCTTCACCGCTCAGTGTTTCCAAATCTAACCGTCGACGCAGAGTGATACCAGGTCTCGCCGTTAACAGCACGCCACCGCCTCTAGCGCCCCGGTCACGTCTGAGCATCGTCCAACCGTGAGGTCTCAGTTACAGCAATGAGGTCCACTTGGAGAAGCGCCGCGTTGTGACGCCAAAACTTGAGCTTGGTCTTTAAGCCGCGAACATTTTGATACACTATCCGCAGCGTGGAGGCGCTACAACCACTACTGTGACTGCGCGAGCGTGGCCTCGTCACCCTTCTGGTTTGATCTCCGGCCGGGAGCGGGGTGGCAGCGAACTCTGTTGGCGCTCCCGGCGGCTCGCTGAAAAAGCTCGCTTTGGCTCATAGCGGAGCATCCGTGTCTATTATGAGTGAGGCAGCGCACTCCTTATTGCAAAGAGAGGGTTTAAACTTTCCTCTGCAGACGTGTGATAAGAGCCTAGCTGTAGGAAACGGCACACATTTGATGGTCTTAGGTACCATAGAGATACCGATAGCTTTTAAACGTGACCTGCATTATGTAACATTTTTTATATGTAGGGATGCTAATACTCCTATCATTTTGGGTGTAAATTTTCTCAGGAAATTCAATCTCTGTTCTGATATACTTAAAACTGAGTAGCCAAGTGACCACACTTATAATTTGAGCTTGCTTAAAAATTCTGATGTTCATTTAAATGATTTGGACGACTTGAGTTCCCAGCAAAAGGCTCAATTGGATGGAGTTGTGAATCAATTCAAAAGTATAGCTGCCTCTAAAGATGCTTTGGGTTGTACTACTTTAGAGGAACACATCATTGATACTGGTGATCATCCACCAATTAGACAAAAATATTATCCTATACCTTATCATCAGCGTGAGTATGTTCGTAAGGAAGTTAATGAGATGTTAAATATGGGCATCATAGAAAAAAGTAATTCCCCGTGGAATAGCCCAGTCTTGTTAGTGCCTAAGGCAAACGGGGAACTGCGCATGTGTTTAGATAGTAGAAAATTAAATAGCATCACCGTAGTAGACAGTTATCCCATGCCTAGGATTCAGGAGATATTAGATTCTCTTAACAATGCTAAGTTTATGTCATCACTAGATTTAAAGTCTGCTTTCTTTCAAATCATGCTTTCACCTGAATCCAGGGAAAAAACTTGTTTTTCGATTGCTGGTTTGGGAGCTTTCCAGTTTAGACGTATGTGCTTTGGACTCGTCAACTCTACTGCACGCATGATGAGACTCATGGATAAAGTTTTTGGCCCTGAGTATGCTCATAATATATTTTTTTACGTGGATGACATAATACTTATCTCTGAAACTTTTGATGAACATATGGAGCTTTTGACGAATGCTTGTAGAAAGTTAAGGTAGGCTAGTTTAACTATTAATTTGGAAAAGTCTACATTCTGTCGCTCGTCCTTAAAGTTCTTAGGCTACGTAGTAGATCGTAAAGGCTTGAGAACTGATAGCGATAAGGACAAATCTATGGTTGATTACCCGGTACCTACAACTCAAAAGGAAGTCAGGAGATTCTTGGGGATAGTTACTTACTATAGAAGGTTTCTTAATAATTATTCCACTGTGTGTGCACCTTTAACTAATCTTACAAAAAAATTAAAAAAAGGTACACCTTTTGTCTTTACTCCTGAGGCTCATAAAGCTTTTAAGCAAGTTAAAGAACTACTAATATCTGCACCTATCTTATCTGTGCCTAAGTTTGACAGGCCTTTTATCATTTCCAGTGATGCCTCTGATGTAGGACTAGGCTGTGCGTTGTCACAAGTGGACGATGAAGGTCGCGAACATGCAATCGCATATGCTAGTAGAACACTTTCTAGCTCTGAGCGAAATCACTCTACGACGGAGAAGGAACTGAATGGTTTGCTTTTTGCTTTAGAGAAGTTTAAAGGTTACATTGAGGGCTCACCTTTTAGAACGAAAGCATATACTGATCACAGTAGTTTAAAGTGGTTGGTTAGTCTGAAATCACCAACGGGTCGCCTAGCTAGATGGGCACTTCGCCTATCACAATTCAATTTTGACGTTCAATATAAAAAAGGTTCTGAAAATAAGCTTGCTGATGCACTCTCTAGAGCTCCTGTCGGCAATGAGAATTTAAATTTAGTCTGTCCTGTAAGTTTAGCCAAATAGCCAAAACAATTTAATAGTGTTGAAAGGAGTCCTCACAAATTTCCAGACTTTAAAATTATCAATGACAATTTGTATAAAAGAATTAGGTCCAAAAATCCTTTAGCTAGAGATTGCGAGTGGAAACGCGTCGTTCCTTTTGAACTACGCCAGGACATTTTAAAGCGATGTCATGATCGTTCTGATGCTGCTCACTTAGGTATATTTAAGACTATGAAACGTGTAGCTCAAAGTTATTTCTGGCCCAAGATGTTGAGTGATGTCAAAAAATACATTAAAAATTGTGAAGTTTGTTTGGCTTACAAAAACACAAATGAGGCGCCTCCAGGTCTCATGGCGAACCCTAAAATCATACAACGACCGTGGCAGGTAACTGCCACTGATATTGTAGGTCCACTTCCTAGAAGCTATAAAGGCTTTAAATTCGTCCTTGTAGTGTGCGATTGCTTCACAAAATATACTTGCCTCTTTCCTATGAGGAACTCTTTGGCTAAGACTGTGGTTGAACTTATAGAAAATAATATTCTTATGAAATACGGTATACCACAATGTATTATCATGAACAACGGTCCACAGTATATATCTAGGTATATGCATGCATTGAAAGAAAGGTATAAGATACCCAAATTTTTCTATAACTGTCGTTTCTGTCCCGAGAATAACCCCTCTGAGAGGACACACAGAGTCACTATGACCGCTGTCGCTTCTTATGTAGGAACTAATCATCGTACATGGGCTGAGGAATTAAATAAAATAGAATTTGCAATAAATACTGCTGTACATGAGGTCACTGGCCATAGTCCCTATTTCTTGAATAGTGGGCGTGAGGCTATTCTGTCGGGAGAATGGTACCCTTCAGGACCACTTAACAGTGAGGATTTGCAATTTACTGATAGAAGTTTGTACTCGTCTATGCTACCTCATTTACAGTCTATTTTTGAGAAGGTTGTTGGTCTACTGCAAAAGTTTTACAATAGAAGCAAGACTTACTACAATAAGAATAGGAGGTTTGTCGGATACCAAGTAGGTCAGACAGTATGGAAAAAGGAGTATCCCTTGTCTGACGCGGCTAAATTCTTTGCTCAGAAGTTGGCACCTAAATTTAAAAAGTGTCATCATTATATTTAAGATTCAAAATCTTGTCGGTGGAGCAATTTCCATTCCTCTCTGTTCTCAGCTATTGTTTTGACCTCTTGATACGACGCGCCGTTTACTTTTTCTTTTATTTGGTCCATAAAAGATCTTCTTGGTCTCCCTCTCTTCCTCTTTCCCTCTATCTTCCCTGATTATGGAGCAATTTAAAAAGTGTGTTGTGCTAAAAAAGATTTCACCTGTAACTTACGAACTGCAACATTATGTCACCAAGAAACCTCTAGGGATTTGGCATATTAAAGATATCTTGAAGTCGCAGCCTTTTGATGAATAGTGCTGAAATGTTAACCGGAGAAGGTAGTGGTTGTTTTGTTTACTTGTGAGTCGAACATTGTTAGTCCCTTGGGAATAGCAATGGGTAGCTTTTGGCAAAGAGAAGGTTCTATGACTTTATTATTGCATTTGAATTCTAACTTTGAGAATAAACTACTCTATTAAACTGGTACTTTCCCATGTCTTTAGTGAGGTCAAGGATCTTTAGCATAACTAGTGGTGTGTTTGCATGGTTATCTACTAGTCAGAAATTCAATTGTTGTTGGAAATTAACCTGTATGAATTCATATTGGAAAATAAAGTCGTCCTGAAAATAAACTTGGCATTTTAGAATGGAACTTAGTGGACTCTGTTCATAGCTGATATGAAAGTATTAGCCTGCATTCATGAAATAACTAAAGTTTGTTTTTTAAACATGACATTTATACTTTGATCTGGCAAATGTGTTGTGAAATAGATTCACAAATGTGAAGGGGGGTGATTCTCCAAAAGGAAATTGTTACCTGGATGTATATTTAGGAAAGTATTTTGTAGGTTTATAATTTTAAGTGAAAACCTGGTATATGGGTTGAACTGTAGTTCTACTGACTTAGGTCATGCAGGTTATACTATAGGCTAATTCGTTTCTTTGTCTGTATTTTTTGGTAGGTCTTTGCGACTGCAACTTACTAACTTTCTGGACCCTGGGGTCTACTCTTTGTTGCTTCTGTCTAAAGGTTTGGAAGGTGCTAAAAACGCCAAAACCCGACGGTAACCTACTCTGTTTCGACAGACACTCTCTGTAAAATAAAATAAGTTTTGTTTGCTTATACTCTAAATGAAGTTTTTTTTTGCTACGGGTATATTGATCAATCTCAAACCTACTTACTTGTATTCCCTGTGTAAGGGGTATGGGACCTTTTGTTCTTGTTCATTTGTTACCTTAGAGCATTAAACCAACAGGAGTGGTCACATATGTCATTTTCTATACATAAAAAGTCTGCCGATTTTTGCGGGGGAGGGGAACGTCAAATGTATGCGGAACGTGAAAATAGCTACGTCAGATAAACGTCAGTCCATACAATACGTATGACCACTGGTCATACGTATTTGGCAGAGGGGAACGCCTGTCAATTGCCACTCCGGTTGGTTTAATGCTCTAAGTTTGTTACAGCAATCGAGATGCGACGTTTTCATGCTTGGCGTCCACAATGTTGCTGCTTTTGTTGTAGTCTTAGGTAAAATTTAAGTGAGTTTGAAGGAGATCTGAGCAGCTGTTTCCACGTGAACATTGCTGTTGTTCTGCACGGAAAATGGTCGGAATGATTTGTTCTTCGCCTTAGTTAGTTTGAGATAGGTATGGACGTGTTTGTCAACAATTGTTTTATAGTGTTAGGTTATTCTTTAGCAAGCTTGGCCAAGCGAAATAAGATAGAATAAGCAATAAGATAAGATAAGCAACAACTTAAGTGGCTTTTGATGCTAGTTTTCTTGGGTTTGCAACTGGATAGGTATGTCGGGAGATAGGTTAGTTCTGGTTGTTTTTTTTAATAAATAGTACAGGGTGTTATACAGTGTCAAAAAAAAAAAAAGGTTTTTTTTTTAAGCTGACTAAGAGGGTGATGTAGCATGTCAATTTCGACAGCTGGATATTTTGTTACCAGTAGCGTCATCTAGTGAAACTACAGGGTTTTATTAGTAGCTGTGTCAATATTCTTCGAACGCGCCATCTCTTGCGTAGAGACATAACTAACAGGTGTACTAGGGGACGTTCAAGCAATTGTTTCGTGATTCGACTGAATTTAATTATTTTGTTAAAAGCTGGATAACTACTTAAGAATTACAGAAATTAACATAAGAGTGTTTTAAAAGTTTCAAAAGGGAAGTTTTAGGTTTTGTTGAATTGTTTGCATTCTCTTGAAATCCCCATTCGCGAATGAAACCGACGGACTTGTTTGTCTGTGGTCGTTCACTGCTGAGCGATACATGGGATCGTTCCCTCATTCAGAATCGGACCGCCATGGATTGAGCACGCCAGATTGTTCAGATTTTGAGTCACTCGCTTTGGCCAAGCGCCGTTAAAAATAAAAACCCACGTAAATCTCTCTGTGGGGCAGGGAATCTTGAGAAATATGGTGAGTATTGCTGTGCCTGAATGGTTGGGATTCTTTTCTATGCTGTATTTCGTGTCCGTTTGTACAGATGTCTAAATTATTTGTTACAGAAAATGTGGTGACAGCAATTTTTTCCAATGCTCTAAAATGAGCGATGTCAAACATAACTTCTAGGCAATTGTTGTATTGAAACGCTTAACTACAAACCGGGTAAGTACTCGTGATAATTGTCTGAAAGATAGTAGCATAAGTAAAGAGTTTAATTTGGTAAAAGTTGTATGATCAGTAGATTAACGGATGTCATTTTATTTCAGCATTGCGCCGGTGTTTGTGGAGACTACGGGTTTGCTGGTTGCCTGTGTGTCTGCTTCGATGTTCGTGCACACCTGCGCCTCCTTTCTGTGCACAGAACTATATCAAGATAGAAGGAAAGAGTGTATGTACTTCGCGTGGCGAAAAGAAGCCGAAACGGCTTCTTTGCTCGCCGCGAACATTAGTCCGCTCCCGACCGCGGCCCGCGTGCGACGTCAGGTTAAAAAAACAAAATGACTCGTTGTGCGATAGTGAATTGTTTGAACACCTCCGATAAAGGTGACGCAGTTGATCGTGAGATTTCCTTTCATCGGTAAGTACTTTTGTCCTAAAATACCTGTTAATAATTTAAAAAACAATTTATTTATTGCTCTGTATTACCTTCATCAACACAGATTGTGTCCAACGCTAGTTTTCCATTGCGGCTTTAATTTGACGAGACAGACTTGGCGTGCGTTCAAAACTAGCGATGTAAATCTAAGCTATTCAAACTGTCGAGTCGCGTTCGAGGTCGATTTCTCATTTTTTCTGTCAAACGTAAGAATAGTGATGTTCCTCATTGCTGTACGCTGCGATTTTCTAACTCGATTAAAATCGAATTGGAAACCAGAGGAAATGATAATTACGTTTTTATTTTTATATGTAGCTATATAATGTAGGTTACGTAGTGAAAAGCAAATATTATTAACAAACAGGTTATGGTTGCTTCTATATTGCAATTTTATTTCAGTTTCCCGAATGATCCTCTGGTTAAAAATAAATGGATTGAAGCAACGGGTCGTAAACAATGGTTTCCAAAAAAACACAGTCGGATTTGTTCGGTACATTTCCACGAAGACTCCCATGGAAGTACCGACGACTGATCAGTAAAGCTTATCCGACAATTGATGTAGTGATGATGTCAAATGATGAAAAGGTACCTACACATTATTTACGTAAGGCTAAATTTTATTTTTAAAAAATGTGACTGCGTGCGTGCGTGCATGTGTGAGTAGTGTAATTAATTTAATACAATTTGTGCTACAAATAAAAGGTCAATCTTCTTCAGAGAAGGACTCTAAGAACAATACGCCCCGGAAGAGAAAGCTCGAAATGGTGAGTGTTATTTATACATTATCAGAAGATATTTTGTTTTTAAAATTGTGTTTGTCATCTTCGCTTTTGTATTGAATATTATATTTTAACATGTATTATAGGATATTAATGAACCATCTACATCAGACGAGATTTCAATACATACGCCAAGGAAGAAAAAAATATTAAAGCAACTGAACAATGCAAGGCAAATGATAAAACAGAAAAAAAAAACAAATTAAACGCCTGAAGGAACAAAACCGTCCAACAGTAAAAAGAATACTTACCCTAGTGGCATTACTGCATTTGTGCTTAAAAAAGAATACCTTGATCAGTGACGAAGAAGCTGACACCTTAAAAAACACAAATGTTATGACTAAGTAATGAACTTTATTCTAGACAAATGAAGAATACAAAAGGATCAGTCACAACATCAAAATACTCACCAACACTACGGAGTTTTGCATTAACGTTACACTATTATTCGAGCAAAGCACATAACTACGTTAGAAAGGTTTTCAATTTAAGCTTGCCACATCCTGGCACTATCCGGAATTGGTACAAAATGATTGACAGTCTCGAGTTCTTTCCTTCTACTCGTATACTGTAAAAAAAAACTAAGACCTATTTAAGACTATTTATCATTTCCTCTGTTGAATCTAATTTTCATTTCCTCTGTCGGTTCTTATCGATATTTTGAATCGATACAAAATAAACCTACAAGTTATTACAACTACCGCGTGCGAATCGATGTTGACGAATCGATGTCGCGCGGCTTATGTTTCCCGTCACTAAATTACGCTCGTGACGTCAAAATACCTACGCAAAATGTTACACGCTCGGTTCCCATACTAATCGACGCGGACTTTCCTTCTATCTTGATATAGTTCTGTGTTTCTGTGCCTGTTTGTGTGGGCGTGAGCTTTCTACCTACTTCTAGATGCCTGAGGCTTGGATTGCAAAATTTGCCATCGTCTCGTCATGCTGGCTGAGATAAACGCTGCTGTGGGTCGCTTGAGCGGCTAGACAACAAGGGCGCATCATCGCAACTGCACTATCAGCTCCTCTGCTAGTGTTGGATGTGTTCTTGGTGTGTTGGACTCCTCGTAGACCTGACCGGACGTTAAAAAGGTGAATGCGCTCCATTACTTACCCATTTGTAGGCCCTGTATGTTCTTCATTGACCCAAGTGAATTGAAATGACAAATATTGAGTGATCTAGCGCAACATAAACTTAAGATAGCACCCTAAGAGGAGGGCAAGACCCCTGTTTGTATTTTCCACGATAAAATTAAGTATTTCTGAGACAATATAGCTTGCTGTCTATTTAATTTTCTGCATTTTCCTTTATCAAACTCTTGAAGGCATACTGGTGCTGCTATTTCCTTCATAGTTGCCTGGAGGCTACTCTAGCCAAAACTATGTGGCGCCCTCTAGAATTTTTATCTACTCGCTAAGATACAATTCTGTCTAGAAAACTTGTAAATAACTCGAATGAAATAGCAGAAGCTGTAAAACCTGATTAGGGCAACCCGAACCAACGAGCTGAATACCCTGAGATTTATAAGACTACTAATGCTTTCTTCTCCTTTAGCCCTGCTAAATAATGGTATACGCATTAGCTGAGTTTCACTGTAACAAGTGTCGTAACCTAACACTATTTTTTATACCCACATTTGTGCTAAAAGTGGCACTGGAACTGCTCTGCCTACCCCTTTTGGGAATGAAGTCGTGAATGTACGTCAGTATGTATGTATGTGATCAAAAAAAGTGCTGCTGACAGTGCTGACCCACGATAGACACGACACATACAACTGTATGCATAGAATATCTAGTACGAGGCCTCCAAGTCTGCGTAGTAACCGCCGATGACCTTACGGGCGCATTGTAGCCATCTATTAAACAGCAAGATTGTTACCTGATCAAAAACGGTGCCATTCAGGCAAAGGAACTTGATGTCCATGGGCTCCTCCTGCTGGCCCACTGTGCACACGTGGAACATCTGGCACGAAGTCTCCAGGTCTGCGTAGTAACCGCCGATGACCTTGCCCGCGCACGTGAAGTTCGTCTCGGGGAGGTTGTCGAAGTCCAAGTACTGGAATTGAGAGGGTTTGACAGAATAAGTTATGGTTCATTGCCTTATTCACTTGCATCTTGCAACCATACGAGTAGTTGACAATTTCGAACACCTCCAAAATTGATTGTGGCAGAAGCAGTACACTTTTTTTTTATTACGTTCGTTTTATTACGTTATGTTCAATACCTGACTCCATTCTAAAGACCACATTCTGCCGATGCACCCATACTCCAGACAAAATACGGTTTTGAAAAACTTTAATTTATAATAGCGTTTTTTTTGTTGATATTATTTTAAAATGTTATTCTAAGATGCTTTATTGAGAAACTAGCAAACTTTTCACCCGGAAGCAATGAAGTAGATTTTAATGGAGCATGGGTTGTGTTTTTTGTATGAATTATCTTGAATATTATAATGTAAATGTAAATGAACTAAAATAAATACAAACATATTTCATAATTTTTTTTCTGTACTTTCAGAAGCTAATTAATTTATATTTTTTTGATGTTTGAAATTTTGTCGGGTTCTGTCACTTGGTGATTATTTAATTAATAATATATCCGTTACACAGAAAAAATAAATGTTATAAATTATTTCCAAAATTGAAATTATTTCCATACAAGTTGTCAGGTCATTGACTGGACTACCAGTCGGGTGTGGGGTGCTATTCGGTACGGTACGGGTACGGCAGTCGTAAAGCAGGAATTGCCTGTTACATTGGTTGCGGTGTATGCTCCGACTCCTGCACTAACAAAGCCTCCATCGAAGACGCCGTCGACGATTTTGATAACTTAGATTAAGAAGATGATTAGGAATTAAATTTCTGCTACACGCCTCTACTGGGAAAATAAGTTTTATATATATGTTTTTTGTCCTTATTGTTCCGTCCATATTTCATAAAATATTTATCACAGTGAAAAAGTGCATAGAATCTGTTGGAGTAAAAAATATGGCATGACAGGACTTTTATTATAGAACTTACAGAACAATACCAATCAGATACCAGCAAGTGATTGAAAAGATACAAATTTTGTAAGGACAACTAATATTCTAACTAATTATATATTGTACTTACACAAGGTGACATACAGCTGATACTATAAATATATATGGCTAATGAAAAAAAATATGAGTATTTGTTAAATTAAACTAAGCAAGTATTAGTGAAAGTGTACATACTCCCGGGTTGATGGACCTCGATATTCGAAATTCGTTCTGGAATACGTATATCAGAAGCCACAGCCAAACTGAAATGTAAAAATAAAACATTATTAACAATCCGTTGGGACCAACGGTACAATAATACATTATTATTATTATTCATCCATTCTCCTAGCGTTATTCCCGGTTGTGCCCCTAAAAGAGCCCAGGGTCCGCTTCGACACCTAATCCCAAGATTTGGCATAGGCACTAGTTTTACGAAAGCGACTGCCATCTGACCTTCCAACCCAGAGGGAGAACTAGACCTTATTGGGATTAGACCGGTTTCCTCACGATGTTTTCCTTCACCGAAAAGCTAACGGTAAATATTCCGTACATAAGTTCCGAAAAACTCATTGGTACGAGCCGGGATTCGAACCCACGACCGCCGCTTGACAGCCGCATGCCTGAACCACTAGGCTACCGTAGCTTACCTAGCTACGCTAGCTAGCTTAGTTAGCTTGCTTGGCTAGCGTATTATTATTATTATTCTTTATTTCAGGCATTGCCCATATCACAGTACAAAATTATACAGTATAACTTAATCAATAACCTTTAAGCATTAATTAATAAAACAAAATAAAAACATGACTAATAATATTTAGATTAGAATTAATAAAAAATAAATCATTGAAATTTAATTGATTAATTGATAAATATTCTGTCTAGACTCCATGTGAATGGAGTGCCAGTGCCTCCATAATGGGCTGTTGATATTTTTAGCAATGGCTCTCAGGAGGACTTTGATTAGGAGTAAGCTTCTGTCTAAAATTAGATTTTTGATGTAAGTTTTTATTGACGACTGAACTTGTTTGCCTGTTCATCAATTAATCGGTGAGAGAGCTACAATAAGCCCAAACACGGGATTAATTTGAGTCGGATAGGAGTTGCTTTGGCCATTCTGGCTCTGTCAGATCAGCTCGGCGGCGGTACCATAATATTGCATTGTCACCGAACTTAAGTAATGCCAATATTTAGCTTTTGACGACGGCTAATGGCTACAGAATAGTTTTATTCAGAGCAATGACGCGCAGTTGCGGTGACGACGAGGCAACCGGATGGCTCGCAGTATTTGAGCTCCCAAGTGTTGTGGAACCGACCTGTGCAACACAAACTGACCCAACTTGGACTGGGGCGGAAAAAGAAAAAAATGTGCGAACAAAAAACCAAGCCCCACAGTATGGGTGCCATTGCCATTATGCAGGGATGGGGGCGAGCGACAGCTACCAGCACTCACTTAGTTCGTCCTTTATTGACATTGGATAATTATATAGTTGTCCCATAGATATATATATATTACTTCGTAAACATAGGCCCAACGCCCACGAGTAATCCGTCCAATGCGGTGGCGCGCCACCTCGGCAATCGCGGGCCACTGTGCATTAGTCTTCAGCTGTCACAGTGTGTCACAGTATGTCAAGCGAATATTGTTAGGACAGGCGTATCTTTACTTTCGATATCATTGAGTTGTCCACGTTTTATTTACAAAACCGACTAATTTAAAAACAATCTTTTTTTGCTGTATTTGATTTGAGTATACCTCAGGAACGCGTGGCTAAAATCATTCATTTTCACCGTTTATACTCTTCTGACCGATTTTGGCCATGACGACTGCATCAAATCCGACGTTGCTGTAGTTCATGTGCTCTGGTGTGGCTCACGTAGTCGATCTTATTTACGAAGACCCGAGCGTACAACGGGCACGTGGGCACACCGTTTATAAAATTATAGCTGATCGCAGGTGGTCGGGATTTTAGCTTGTATGCGTCAAATGGAGAAAGACATACTTTCATCTCATTCCAACACATAATGGTTTGTCCTGCTGCCCTGACGTACCTTGTAACGCAGATGCGGAGCGCCCGACCAGCGCGCCGCCGCACGAGATCCGAGCCTGCCGCCGCATCTGAAACGACATCAAAAAACAAGTTAACATTTATTTAAATATTCATTTAAATATGAACAAAACACAGCGTAAAGAAACTAGACATCAACTTAAGGTGCTAACATTATAATCATGTTAGTACTTACGTTACTAACACAATGAAATACTAAGTTAAGGTTTTTCATAAAGGCACCTCAAAAAATTTCTAAAAGCGAATCCCATAAACCTAGAATATATTATGTTGAAGCGGTCGACATCAAAATCAAACTGAATTGCTAAGATTTAGTTAATGTATACAGATTTCTCTTGACATGGAAATTTCATCAAAAAGTACCTATTGTCAGTCCCAAGCTGCTGCTAAGCTATTCTTTCCTCTTAAGGTGAAAAAGTGTACGCAAACTATAAAATGTATCATCCTTCATCTGACACTGGTCGACCAAGTTTGACTTCAACTCTAAGACGTCCGTCCCTCTCGCATTGGCATACCTGTCACCTTGCCAGAACGTTGATCGAACTCTGGGAGATGGATGCATTCCAAGGAGTTTCCCAAAATCGTTATTTACCTGTAGCGTAATTTCTATTCGCGTTTTTCCCCATTCGTGAATTTTGCCACACTTATTTATTCCTCTCTTTTTTTCCTTTCGCAGATTTCCCCATTTGTGAATTTTACCGGACGCAAAATTTTACACAAGCAAAACATATTTACTCTAATTTACTTTCAAGCATTTTTTTTAAACAAATGTCCACACCCTATATCAAACGTTGAATAGATAGAACAAACATCACTTAATATCGTTCGTTCATAACCAACCTATACAACTCTAAGGCAGGTCAGTGTAGGTACGACGACGAGCGAAGCGATGAGGAGTGTTTGGTGTACTGCGACCCTACAGCGCGCGAGCCGGGCGAGTGAAGCGAGCGTGCCGCGGTAGCGGCCGGCAAAGCGCCAGAACCCACTTTATTCGAAAAAAAAATATCCTCAAAGTCGGTTCTGTAGGGTCGCAGTACACCTAACACTCCTGAAAAAAAATGCTTGAAAGTAAATATCCTATAAGAAAACTATGAATGTATAGAATTTTGCTTGTGTAAAATTTTGCGTCCGGTAAAATTCACAAATGGGGAAATCTGCGAAAGAAAAAAAAAGAGAGGAATAAATACGTGTGGCAAAATTCACGAATGGGGAAAAACGCGAATAGAAATTACGCTACAGGTAAATAACGATTTTGGGAAAATGATCTAACCAGTCATTCGCACACCTGTGTAGCTTGCTTCCTATGCTATGCTTCCAGTGGATTTGACTAACATGTTCACACTACCTAGTTAGGTACGGTATTTGGTTGATAGTACAGTCGAGGACAAAGAGATGTATACACTTTTGGACCTAAAATCGAATGCGGTCGCCTACAATTTGTACCTACAATCAACAACTTTTTAATGAAACTGTCTAACTAGCTCTGTATGTAGTGACACCACAATTTTCGATGGTCAAACAGTGTCTTTTTTTTAGTTTTTATGCATTTCATTAACAAGTTGTAGCTTGACATTTTCCGAGCATTTGCTTGGGTTTGCTGGTAATGCAAAAATATTTTTTACTGTTGTGAATACCGGGTTGCAATATAAACCTAATGGTACGAGGTCGACCTGCGACTCGCGAGCCTAAAATAGTTATTTATGATACAAGTGCGGAAAGTTGGGAATTACCTATCCGCACGTGTATCATACAAAATTTTACAATGCATCATGCGAGGAAATTAAAAATTATACAAAATAGGTGAAATTTGAATTGTCATGAAATCTCATTCTCGCACGCGTGTGGGAATTTTGGCCCGGGGGTCATTCTACTTTTTCGTGACCATTAATCTATTGGCAGAAAAAAGTATGATGAATGCTTAAATGGTGTATAAAAATTATATTGCCTAATTCTGACTGAACCAAATTTTTGGAAATGGGTAACCAATATTCATATATTAATATTGATAATTGTAAAAAGATGGTAACGCAGTGGTAAATGCCTCATTTTCATACAAATCGGTCGGTCATACAATCAAGGACTGAGTTACCGTGATTAAGAATATTTATAGTGATTATTTATTAAACAAAGCTATCGGAATTGATAGCCTAATTAAGCCTCTTTCTCAACCAAAACATAAAAAATGGAAATAATTGGCAAGTTTTCTAAAATAAGCATTTTACGAAAAAGTATCAAAAATTTATGGTCACGAAAAAGTAGAATTGCCCCCGAAATCCATTCCCGCACGGCCGCCCCCCGGCGCGCCCGGCCGTGCCAGCATGGAGAGCTTCCCGTGTTCATGTTGACCCATGTAAAGGCGTACTTTCAGAGCAAGTGCATTGTAATAGTTATTTATGATACAAGTGCGGAAAGTTGGTAATTCCCAACGAGCGGCGATAACCAAAAACACGACCGCCAGGGAGTGGTTTTGATCGACACGAGTTGGGAATTACCTATCCGCACGTGTATCATACAAAATTTTACAATGCATCATGCGAGGAAATTAAAAATTATACAAAAAACGTGAAATTTGGATTGTCATTAAGGCGCCGTAGGTTCAGCGAAGTTAAGCGAACAGTGTTTTTGAAACAATATAATGAGTCTGTTTATAATAATATGGTTTAAAAAAAATACGAATAGTAATCTTGAGGCTTTTCTGCAGGGAAATCAGTGTTTAGAAACATGAGTAAGCATTTTTCGCTCGATAGAAAAAAATCACGAACATAGGTCTAAAACGGTCTAAAATACACTTAAAATATTTGTTACAAATTACGAACAAAAGCTAAAAATATTAAAATGACTTCTAAAATCGGCAATATCATGTTTGAGGGAAATCAGTGTTTACTTTTTTATTTATTTAAACGGCCAAAAAATTAAAATTAAAAAACATGCTTTCCGCGCTTCCGAGCACGCACTTCCATCTCGCTCACGCTTATGCTCAGTGAGAGGGAGAGAAGACCATGAACCTACGGCGCCTTAAATCTCATTCTCGCACGCGTGTGGGAATTTTGGCCCGAAATCCATTCCCGCACGGCCGGCCCCCGGCGCGCCACGCCGTGCCGGCATGGGGGGCTTCCCGTGTTCATGTTGACCCATGTAAAGGCGCACTTTCAGAGCAAGTGCATTGTAAATATTATTACAGTACATATGGTGCTACTTTCCCGCACTGGTGCGGAAAAGTGCAGTTTCCGTGCATATGTCAAAACTTTAAAGAACCATATGTAGGTACAGTAAAACGTTGTACAATACTCGTGCGAATAGGTAAATCGCAACTTGTGTCGATTTAAAACACTCCCTTCGGTCGTGTTTTAATTTATCACCACTCGTTGCGAATTTCCTATTTTCGGCACTTGTATCGTAAATAAATATTGTAGGTCAGGTAACATCAAACGTGGTACCCATATCTTTAGCCTGCAAAGAATGTCACAGAGGATCAGAAAGTGCCCTTACGTCGTGAATGTTACTCTTTATCTATTCTGACCATCCACCACCATCCACTGATACGACCAATAATACAGACCGAAACAAAAGATGGGTCACCCCGTTCGCACGCGCATCACGACCGAACAATAGTCATTTCGACATTTAAAATTATTCATCTACAATTTCGATACACCTCTGAAATTGCATAATATGGCAATTAAACATTTTGACGTGAAAAATGCTCTACTTTTTTTAACAGTAATTGAGGAAGTGGTAGAAATAGCGGGAGTAGGTATTGTGCGAGAGGCGCGGGAATATACTAATTAAATCAATCCTAGATCGTCTTCTTCAAACTTTTTAATCAACAGTCTATTGTTCTGTTTGTCAGTAATTGTTTCTCGTGCATATGTTATTTCACAATGATATCTAACTAGCAATTGAAAGCCGAGAATCTCGAGCCTGTTATTGTACAGTCCAGTCTCAAAGAGGCGTATCAGTAAAATTAATGATGGTCATTAGGAATAACAAAACAAACGTGGAGTTACTTCGTGTACGAATGACTTTTCATTCTTTTTCGATATATTAGTGTGATTTTACTTTCATTTATTTGGTAACACGCACAGCCTCTATTCAATTCAATAATATATCGATAAAAATATACAAACTTATTTTATAATAATAATAATAAACTCTTATAGCATCACGACCAGAGAGAAACATATAACAAAAAAAATGCTTAATAAATAATGGTAACAACAGGCGGTCTTATCGCTTTAAAGCGATCTCTTCCAGACAACCTACGTTTTATTTACTCGTAGCAGGTTTATAGATCGCTGACTGGTGTGTGATACGATATTATACGTGAGTAGGACGACACGGCGACGTAGACTTAGACGTGTATTCGTATACCTAATAAAAAATAAAAACCGGCCAAGTGCGAGTCGGACTCGCGTACGAAGGGTTCCGTACCATTATCTATAAAAATAGTTAAAAAAAAGTTGGTAGTGTGGGAGCCCCCTTTAAATATTTATTTTATCCTGTTTTTAATAATTGTTGTTATAGCTGCAACAGAAATACATAATCTGTGAAAATTTCAACTGTCTAGCTATCACAGTTCTTGAGTTACAGCCTGGTGTCAGACAGACAGACGGACGGCGAAGTCTTAGTAATAGGGTCCCGTTTTTACCCTTTGGGTACAGAACCCTAAAAATATGGACAGGATATGACTGAATTGAATCGCACGAAAAAATGGAATCGACGCCTTTAAAATATGAGTGCGATTTCTAGATTAAGCCTTATGTGTATGTACTACTAATTAGGTAGTATCTATCTATCCCTATAGTGCAAATGAGAAAATTGGATGTCACCATTGTTATAGTTATATTCTTGGCATATCAAATCGGTAGATTCAGTCGAGAGTTATTAATCGTTATAGGTAGGTAGGCGCATTTTGTAATTAATTTCTGAAGGTGACTTAAATTGTTTTCGTCACAGGCTACATTTCTATAAATACAAAGTGATACACATAGCATTCAGTGTGGCTAATATATATAAAAACATAGCTTAGCTTAATGGTAGGTAGTCCATCAACAAGCAGCCTAATATGTTTTTTCTAATTTATCACACTACCATCAATTGCTATCTAATAAGGAAAATTAAAAAAGAGGAATAATCCACTTGTATTGACATTTCATAAATGATATAAATAAACAACTTGAAGTCCCAATAAAATTATCAAGTAAATTATCGCACTCGAGAATTTTTCAGAGTAATGCAATATGAATAACATATATACCTAGTTAGCAGAAACGGTTGTAATCCAGATTCAACTGAAGCATCAACATTCGTCACATTCTTTACGAACAAAAAACCTACATGCACTTATTGCCAGAGCAAGTACTTTACATTGAAAAAGTCAAATCGCCTCATATCTTTTCAAAGATTTCAGTGACATACGACGTTTTGGTGCCACTCTACTTGCTGGTTGTGTCAGACACAGGGCGTGGCTTCCTCGACGTAAGAGTGCCCAGTGGTTCACTGCAGAATTGGATCACGGAGCTCGTAATGCGGTGCACATTATTGCAAAGTCGATGCACAGATTACTCGGCTGATTGCGTGACGATACGACGGTATTCATATTTTTGAACATTTTGTTGGGTTGCAAGTAATGTGGGAAGGTCCTCAGGGGTCGAGAGAAGACACAAACTTTTAACACGTTTATCAAGTTGCGTTGCGAGAGGCGTGAGTTTTGGTGGACCAAAGCCTCGGGGGTAATTCCTAGATGTATTTAAATCTTCTTGTGTTTATAGCATTCCAGACAGCTTGATTTGAACTGAGAATTGTGCTGCTGCTAGCATTGTAGAAGTTGCATAGACGACCTCTACAGTACCTATTCGATGTGTTTTTTATATCACCACGGTGGTAAACAATAATACGGCCTTCCGGATGGTAAGCAGATACTGTAGTCTACCGCCTTGACGACATGACGACTCCGACTCCCACATATATCTTGACACCGCGATGTCTAGTAACTAAGCGTAGGTAGAGGTCTACTTTTGGTTGATTTCAGGATTCGGTTTTTTGACAGATAGAGATCTCTCACTCGCAACTCAACGGTTCCTCAGAAGCTCTGGCGACTACTCACCAACAGGATTTACACAACCACATACTAACAGAAATTGCTGCGGTCTTCTGCATGGTGGAAGTACTTCTCAGGGGCTTGAAATATGAGCGAGATGAGGAGATGACATTTTGATTTTCGTCCTACTCCTCTACCATGTAGACGCTCGGGTTCGTGCGAATTGCATTCCCAATTACACTTGTTACATGAAAATAATGAACTGGACTAATCATTAAGCAAAGGGTTATTTGCACGAAACCGTCTGTAATCGTAAGCGTTCGTTAAAACTCGGAATATGTACGGAGTTTGACAAGTTTCTATGTGATGACAGCAGCCGGCGCTATATTTAACGTTTATCGGTCTGTAATCGTAGGTTGGTGCAACTTGCGTTAAGCAGGCATGTTGACGTAGTTCGAGAATTTTTAGTTAAGAAATTTTTGACATATTAAAAGTACGGATCAAATATCATCGTATGGAGCAGACTACACACAATCTGACGAATTGCACTGAACTGAGTTTGTTTAGGCGTTTCTTATTAACCGTGGTCTTCTTTAACAGAAACGCTGGTAATGACTAGTAAAAGTGCCATTACGTCCTACTTGCAGAATAAAATAAAATCTATTTAATTTAGAACTTAAAAATTACACCTACAAGTCCTACAACTACATCTACGTATAAATAGACATGTCGTTTGATTTATGTAATATAGTACCCTAAAATAACCTAGTTTAGCCGAGTGGGTAGTGACACTGCCTGTTCTTAGGGTTCAAATCCCGGTAAGGGCATTTGCTATGTACTATCGGCAACACAGCTAACTGACCATCCGTGCACTTAATGTGCATTGTAATAAGGTTCTATATTCAAAATTGTGATCAGAAACCACTTTTTCAGTCTCGGTTATTGATGGACATTACCAAGAAACATTAGCCACGAGAAACAAAAGCTTTTTTTTTGTTAATTCTCCACTTAATTTAATCACCGATAAAGTAAATTATGGTTACCCTATTTTTAGAATCATGGCCTCTTTGGATCCTATTCAGACTTCAGTTACAACGACAATTCAAGTCAGTCATTGTCAATTATTTTTTTAGTTGTTTCATGGAAATTTTAAAACATTGAATTATGCCTGCACCGTATTGTTGCATCTCTTTCTGTTAAGTAAGGTGACCACACTGTTTACAATAAATTATTTAATTCAGATCATTACGTCATTAAGTGTGAATACTACATCTAAATACCTACATAGGTAACGTTAATAGGATCCCACCTTAATGAAACCTGGTTAACACGCGGAATAAAGATATCTTGTAGGAAAAAGCGATTTTTACTAATACGAAAGCGTAAAAACAAAAGTAATATGCAGTTCAATAAATATTATAATAATTACAAACATAAATTAAAGAAAACATTGTCAACAGCGAAAGTATTACAAGTAAAACGTGCCATCAAAAATGCCAAGTGTAAGAGCAAAGCCCTATGGAGAATTGTTAATGAAAATTCAGGGAAAAAGGTAACATCAGATACATTAACAATAAATTTGCAGGAAAACAATGTAATAATCAAGGATCCCAAAACTATTGCCGATGTTTTGAATGATTTTTTTGTGAATATTGGGGAAAGAACAAGAATAGTTGATATGAAAAGTGATGTGCACATGAAGCTTTTACGTAACCATAAAATAAACAATACACATTCAATGTATATGAAACCACTTGATGAAGCGGAGATAATCAAAATAGTCCAATCATTGTAGAATACAAATTCCTGTGGCCCAGACAATATTTGTACTAAAATAGTAAAATCAAACATTCAGATTCTATGTAATCCTTTATGTGATATATTTAATTCATGTTTAGAGAACGAAATTTTTCCCTTTCAATTTAAAAGAGCTAAAGTAATCCCACTGCATAAAAAACATAGCACGACTGATAAAAATAATTACAGGCCCATATCTCTTTTATCTGTCATATCGAAAATTTTCGAAAAAGCGATTGCTTCTAGGTTGGTGGACCATTTTAATAAAAACAATTATTTCTGTCCTGAGCAGTTTGGATTCAGACAAAATCGCAATGCCATATCAGCAGTTACAGATTTAGTTTTAGAAGTCCTACGAGGTCTCAATCGGAGCCACAAATGTGCTGGGATCTTCTGTGACCTTAGCAAGGCATTCGATTGCGTCAATCATTCTATACTTATTGAAAAATTACAATACTATGGAATCAGGGGCTCCGTTTTGAACTTGCTTGCGTCATACCTGACAAATAGAACTCAGTATCTTCAAATACAGAGTATAAATAATTCAGGATGCGTGCAATATGTTGACTCGGAATATACACAAATTCACTGCGGTGTCCCACAAGGATCGGTATTAGGCCCGTTACTTTTTATAATTTTTATAAATTACCTTCCATATAATATCCCGATTGGCAAAGCTTACCTATATGCAGACGACACTAGTATAATAGTACAAAATAATGACATTTCCTCTCTTAAATATGACATAAGTCTTACTTGGACGCAGTTATTACATTGGTTTAAAAGTAATGGTCTTAAAATGAATATCGATAAAACTAACTACATAACTTTTTGCAGACATACAAACAGCATTCCATATGACCTGCCACTGCCTATAGCAAAAGTGGAAAGTACAAAATTTCTCGGAATTGAACTAGACAACCAGCTGAGATGGTCGAACCAAATAGATGTCCTAAGAAAGAGACTAGCTAGTGCTATCTATGCTTTAAAAAATCTGTCCAATATTCTTAATTCAACAGACCTGAAAGTAGTGTATTTTGCACATTTTGAGAGCATCCTAAGATACGGTCTGCAGGTGTGGGGAAACAGTGTTCTCATAAACACTATATTAATATTGCAAAAGAAAGCCATAAGATGTATCGATAAAGCTAAACCCCTAGAACACTGTCGTCCACTGTTTGTAAGACATAAGATAATGACAGTCATATCATTATATATTTTCTTAGTTAGCATATTTATCTATAAGAACAAATCTATCAGTGTACAAACAATAACAGACTGCATGCTTTAAGGAATAACAGTGACATAGTTTTACCGAATTCTAATAATTATATACTATTTAAAAGAAGCATTGAATACAATGGAATAAAAATCTTTAATTTATTAAGTAATGACATAAAACAATGTAATAATTTTAATGAGTTCTCTAAGAAGCTAAAATGTTATTTACTAGATAGACCCTATTACTCTTTGAAGGAATATTTCGAGAAGATTTATGGTTAATGTTAATGTTTATGTTAGTTTATAGGTGTTTTTAATTTCTATTCTATTTTATCAGATTGTGTATTATAATAATTAGTATTGAAATCATTTTGTTATAAATATTGAATTTCAATGTAATTAAATATTATAATTTAGTGTAAGTTTTGCATGCCATATAGTGGCGGAACATACATACATGTAATTTTACTACCGCCAACATGTCAATTGCACCACCTTTGTGTATGTTTTAGCAAAATAAAGGATTATGATTATGAATGCTTAGCTTACTAAAGTCATATAACTTCTGATCACGACTGCACCCTGTATAAATACAGGAGGTTCAGTTAACTGCATTGGCGTTTGTATTTATATAAGTATCTAAGAAAGTTTATCTACATACATAAGTATGTTTATCGTCATCTAAGTCCCCATACTACAAGCTTTGCTTTGTTTGGGACTAGGTCGATTCGTGTAAAATTGTCCGCAAACATTTATTTTATTTACAAACACTCAAGAGTTTTGTCACGAGTCATAAAGGAATTCAGAAAATATATATGTGTTTTTACAATCGTTAACTCAATCATTAATTTAATTAAGTGGTAGGTACACGTAGTATCATATCGCCCAATGTCTTCAATCTACTTTAGAAATGGGGTCGACAGATCCATCAAAGTGTACAACTATTAATTTGAGTGCAACAAGCTAACATTGGACTAACAGTTAAACTACATAATATGTAGTTTAACTGTTACTGTAATATTATTACTGTCTATACTTCATTGCATTGCTTGATTTACTAATAATAGTAAACGCAGTATTATGGTTGCTATTACTGGTTATTACGCCATTTGGGTTTAAAGTTGGTCTTGTAAGATATTGAATGCTCAATTTCAGAAGCTTAATGGCAGTCAAAAAAAGTTAATAAATGATACGATCTCTGAAGAATTAGAAATTACTTATCCTTTTCAGTCATTTCAGAAACAAGTATTTTGGTTTAGGAAAATGATCACAATATTTTCTCCATTACGGACCACTTTATTTACTATTTTTAGAAGTAAATGTCGCAATAAACGATTCAGTTTGTCAATTTTGTCCGGCATATCCACTTCTGTTAGCGTAAGTACGTTGTACTAATTCCAATTAGTTTTATTAATTACTTTATGACACGTAATAATTAGGTAGCGGACTAGCAACAGTGAAAACCGATATTACGTATGCTTTAAATGTGTTCGAAGGTTATCAATTAGAATCATGCCTAAATTATATAACGCATAAGTATAGAGTTGCTGCAAATGGGCAAGTTGGACCGAAACTAACGACTTTACAATCAGAATAATGGTAATGGTTCTTTGTTAGGCTGATGTATTGGCGGTGATCAAAACATTATTATATAGTGCAAACAGCTTGCGTAATTCATCAATCTTGGGTAGACCCGTTCGTTAAGTATCCGGTTAGTTTTTGATTGACGGGTCAATAATCCGAGAATTTCCTAATGGACGCGCGCCGTGCAACAAAACAAATAATTGGATAATCTCATTGTAATGACATAAGACTAGAATTCGTTTCTCAATACGCACTGTACACAAAACAAAACTGCGTAATCTGGTGCAAAATTCTTATCAGCGTCTTTTACTGACATTTTAAGAGGTAAGTTTCGTTAGTTTGGGGCGTAGCGAATGTATGTGGTAATCTCCAGAAATAGTTACCCGATTAAAATAAATCTTTCACCAGTATACAAGATGGACATTATTTTATCCCGCGGTTATACTTACTTTCTATGTTATACGTGGGCGGAACTGCGCGGGCCGTGAGTATAGTGGGTATACAGCGGTAGACGCTAGACATCATCATCATCTTCTTATTTAAGAGCTTCTTGTCGGTGTAGCTTAAAGTAGGCCCTCCATCTACTCCGATCCCACGCAACCTCTTTGACATCTCGATACGACCTAACACCACTCTCTTTTTGAGTCATCTAACATTCAAAATATAGAACTAATCAAGGACAAGCGAAAAATGGAAGAAGAAAATAGAAATTACTTATGAGAAAATATTTCAAATGTCTCGTACGAGGTGGCAACGGCTTTCATCTTATAGAACCTGTATTGTCTGTATAGCATTACTAGATTATGGTAAGCATCAAATGACAGCAGTGTACAGTTAGGTAAATTATATTAAACATTTGGATTACACCAACATCACAATTCTGAGTCACCATCACAAAGTTTAGCTAAGTAAACTAGGTATGTATGTAACAAAGTCCTAGTCACCAAGTTCCACCAGGGCTTATATTCGCTACGCGCTAATGCGGCTCACCCCGCCGATCACCTGTCACTAAACTAGACCTTTGCCTACGCTTAGTTACTACGCATCGCGGTGTCAAGATATATTTGTGGGTGAGCGTTGAGGAGAGCTTAAAACAAGTTACAGAATAGGGGCAGGCCTAATCCCCCTGTGTTTTTTGATGGAAATGGAGATTATCTATGGTAACCTCCTGGCATTCCTACTGATCTAACGTGTCAGGGCTGCAGTCATACAGCGTATGCACACAATAACGTTTCATATATACGTTCCATTGTACGTCGTATAAGATAATTTCATTCTCCGCACACCGTTTATTATTAATATACCATCGTATTATTTACAAATTGGATGATAATTTCCATAACAAACAGGAACTAAAATATTTATATTTTTGCATGTTCATTTATATGGTACGTTAACAAACCTATCTCGTTATATGATTGCCTATTGCCAAAAATGACAGCGGAAATGTTTGTAGGTGTGATTTTGACAGTTCGCGAATGACAAAAATAATTGTTAAAACACTTTCCTTCTTCATAGTCGCGAAAGCGTATCAAAATATATCATTTAAGTTTTCTCTAAACACACAAAAGCACTTAACATGTTTAATCATTTCTACTTCCATTCCCATCAAAACATTCACCGACCGACGGCTTATGTTCTCAAACATAATATAAAATTGACGTTGCAATTTTTATAATACACTTCGAAGTACCTACCACGTTTCGGGCGCGGTGAAACGAGAAATCCGTAATGGAATTTCATTCAAAATTGAACGCCTGCAAAATTATTTATTTTGTTTCATTTAAATTCGTGACACCTCCCTCGAGGCATTGCACATTCAGACATTAAAAAAATCTTGAGTTTTTATTTTATTTCATTACATGTTTGAGAAAAGCATTGAGAATGGATTGCGTCCCGTCCCTCGTATCCCTCGCTACGCTCGTCGTCTAAATCCTTATATTACCGGCCCCTACAGTTATGTATCGTATACTATTAAACGAGCAATATTTGTATTTAACATATACCTGTATATGTATACTCCGATAATTAACCGAGCAATATTTGTATGTTTATACATATTTTTTGTAATCTCGTTCTCGAAAACGGCTCTAACGATTACAATCAGATTTGGAATGTAAAGGTTTACGGGGGCGAAAAATCGATCTATCTGGGCAGCAGAGCTCGGTCGCCCAGGGACTGTACTATTATTATGTATAAAAGCTTTAATAGCTCACTTAAAGTGACTCGAAATATTTTACAAATACCTCACTAAGCCGTATCGCCGTTCAAAATGTCGTATCTTCATACACACTTCATAGAGATGTGTGTCCATTTGCGTCACGACAGCTGGCCTATCATTTACAAATAATTTTTTCTCGACTATGAGCTGCTGGCTAGTCTAACTTGACCCTGACATTCGTAACAGCTGCGTAATAGAAAGTTAGGCCGAAACTGGACGGTCTATGGCGAGGTGGAGGATAAACATTGTGAACACCAGTGTTGAGGTAACGGTGCGTGTGGGCCGGCCTGCCGTTATGTCATCAGTATGGCAAACCACATGACGGTTACTGTGTTACCGGGCCGCTAACTAATCTATGTTTTAGGTGACTCTCAGGCGTAATTGTGATGTTATTTCTACGATCTCTCTTTTTTTTTCATTATTTCACAAAAAAAGTACAAACGGCAGTTTTAATGCCTATTAAGTTAAGGCATTCCCCATTATTCGGTGTTAAAGTTAAAAAATAGTAAGAGCCTTAACCTAATCAACGATTCAATTTTTTTTCGTAGTGTAACGGCAATAACCCCCACATTTTATATGGTTTAGCTTCTAATTATATAGTACCTGGGCGACCGAGCTCTGCTCGGGTAAAAATTGAAAAAATACGGAGAAAATGAATTATCCCAGACGTGAGATCCAGCTGGATCGATTTTTCGCTCTAGTAAACCCACGCTCCAAATTTCATTGAAATCGGTAGAGCCGTTTTGGAGGATGTGGTTGCAAATATATACTTACCCATTGTTATGGGCCCTTGTTGCATTACATTAACATAATATATAATGTAAGACTTGCAGGTTAGTAAGGATTTATAGGTCTTTAAATATAATAGCATGAATATAAATTAGTCATATGTTTTTGACACAACTGTATATCAAGAGCAATTAATGCACTGCCAACTAACTGTTAAGCAGTTTAGCAGTACTTATACTTCATCTGTACACATAAATGTGTCATTCGTGAATAAATGATTAAATAAATATACAAGTATTGCTCGTTTAATAGTATAGGATTTTATATTCCCTAATAGAAAAAAAAACAAAAATACAATATAAAATACACACAGCTCGATTAACGTACTGGTCAAACAATGTTTTGGAAGCACTCTTTAAAATTATGCTATTGAGTCATTTATTCATCATTCTCCTAGCGTTATTCCCGGTTGTGCCCCTAAAGGAACCCAGGGTCCGCTTTGACACCTAATCCCAAGATTTGGCATAGGCACTAGTTTTACGCTGACCTTCCAACCCAGAGGGAAAACTAGACCTTATTGGGATTAGACCGGTTTCCTCACGATGTTTTCCTTCACCGAAAAGCTAAAGGTAAATATTCCGTACATAAGTTCCGAAAAACTCATTGGTACGAGCCGGGATTCGAACCCACGACCGCCGCTCGATAGCCGCATGCCTGAACCATTTATTCCCTTTTAGCTTCTGCCCGCGACTCCGTCCGCGTGGAACTCGTTTATATCGGAGCTCCATGCAAACTTTCATCCCCCATTTCATGAAAAGTCTCCTATGTCCTTCCCCAGGACTCAAACTATCTCTAAGTATACCAAATTTCATCTAAATCGGATCAGCGGTTTTTGGATGAAGAGGTAACAGACAGACAGACAGGCAGACAGACACACTTTCGTATTTATAATATTAGTATAGATGGATTGAAAAACATTCCTTATATCACCAACATTTTCATTCTTTTAAATCCGCTCAGTTATTAAAACTGCTAATCGAGCAAAGAAAAAATGTTTAGGGTTGGACAATATTAATTCAGCCATAAATATTCTAAAACATATTCACACAAGAGACGGATTCACTGTCGTGGACGACGTCAATTTTTAATTTTTTTCCACGACAGTGAATCTGTCTCTTTCTTAATAGAACACTTAGAACAAGAGGTATAGTGCAAGAAAAATCGAGAGTATGTCGCGGCCCTCCCATGATAGACGAGCTGTATTCATACCATTTGATTTCAAATCCCCATCAGTCAACACACACACACATTAAACGATTTGACGTGTATAAAAAGAACAATAGAAAGCCCCATTAGCTCCGATGCTTATTATAAAATGGCCGGTGCTCCACATTCAAAGAATCGCTGCTTACATGAAATGAGATTAAGGTGGCGTTTCAATAAATGTTGCGTAACTCCCGCACGCCTAACCGGCCATCTGTAATATTAAACAATCTGGTCTGTCCGTGAATCCGATCACGCCCTGACAGGAGGGATACTCACGAAATCGCTCCAATTTCACACAGATACTTTCCCTTCGATATGATAAGTGTAAATCGAAATGTCACATCGATATCGGATTATAATTTGAATTCGTGACGAAAAACTCGCAATTTGCAAACCATTATACAATAGTTAACAAAGCGTTTAATCAGTTTAAGGTTTTATCTTTATGGCGTTGCCAAATGTGTCATAATGTGTCAGTTTATAGCACAGATCTTGAATAATATGACATGCTTATGCTTGAGATTTACGCGATATTATGATTGGCCATTATAGTAGCAGAGCGTAGCCCGTGAACAACAAGTTCAGTGGAAGAACGTAGTTAAAAGTTTGATTTTCGCAGTCTGTTACCGCTTACTTCAGCTGAATAACGCCTACTCGGAGACAATTAAGCTAATAATTGTGACCTATGACAACACGTGCGGTGTATATTATCTAAGCCATATTAGGATCGTTTAACAATCGGCTACGGACATAATTCCAGCTTGATTCACGAGATGATTGTAATATGCTTATCAATAACAACTTGAGCCCACGCTGTCTTAGTTCATTCAATTGTTATTCTTTTATGGAAGTCAGGTGCTATTTTGGTGAAATTAAATCACGACTGTTACGTTTTCGGGTAATGATTCATTTTGAAATTGGGCCAGTGCAATAAAGATAAATATTTCGTACCACAAAAGGGCTAATTTGCACTCACATGCTGCTCCAAGGACACTTCTGATAACATGATACAGATATGAACGTGAAGATTACAATGGCGGCAAAATGACAATCTGCCTGACAGTCATCAACATCAGACTGAATCTTTTGTTTTACTTGATACATGATGGCGAGAGACGTGATCGGATGAGATATGGTATGGTGGAAAAAGACATGCAGCGTCGATATTTTGATAATCAGGCTAATGGGGTAAAAAAAAGCCAAGCATAGGTTAGTATACATGTCAGTGGTGACACGATATGAACGTGCTAAAATTTCATTAAAGACGGTAGTTCCTAAAAAGTGTAGGTATTCATGATGTTTGTGTAAAGAAGCTGAGTGTCACTTATCGCAATGAGTCGAGTAAAGAGGTCGTTACCCTCGAAGGAAGTAGCGAATAGTGAGCATCCTGGATGACTGGACTGGAATGCGGGATGAAGGTCACCGTGTACAGACTACGTGTGGGCATTCGTCAATTTGCCCAGCGCTGGTTATGAGCGACAGCGGTTTTTTAGATATATCCGCGAACCGAGTTGTTCAAGGGAACACATTTAATATGCTATGCAACTGCCTTTCTTGGATAATACGAGTAATTCTGTGACACAAAAAGTTTCCAAGGTTTCCTGGGGCTGATCCAATTTCGTGGAGAAGAGGAGTCATAAAGTTATGGTACACCCACAGTTTATCCTATGACATGTCCATCGCCTTCGCATTTCGCTTGTCAAACAAATAATGGCTTACATGCTATACCAGTGCCACTTACTATGTATTAAACATATTTGCAAGGAAGTTGTATTAAATTTAAGTGAACCATAAGCCTCTGGCTCGCGCCATTTCCCGCCCCCCGCATTCCAAGACGCTTCCTGTGCCTCACATAGGTCTTATTGTTTGTTCAGCTGAGTTGACGAATGAACCGGATTGAATCAACATAATGAGACTTAACAGTCACAGACGTCTGGGACAGAGATTTCTGGGAGGAAGTATCCTAGGTACCTAGTTAAATTGATATCATGGGTGTGACTTTATGATCTCGTAAACACTCAGTGACTTTGTCGCTATTCATTGACGAAAAATGTCTCTTCGTGTTATCATTCGTTTGTGAAATTTTCAAACTAAATATATTTTTGGACATATTTGAGAGGAGGTAACTACTACCTATTTATAAACCAGTGTTCACTTTTGACGACCGGTTAGCCGAGAGGGAGGGTAGTGACACTGCCTACGAAGCTGAAGGTTCTGGGTTTAAATCCCAGTTGTGTGATGAGCAGGATATTTATTTCTGAGTCTTGAATGGTTTCTATGTACATATTTAAGTAGTTATATCTATTATATATAACGTCGTCTGGTACCCATAACACAAGCATGATTTGTGTGAGATTGTCCCTTAGTTATTCATATTATTATATTAGACTTTATATTTGCGGCTGCCAGAAAACATTCCGCGGAAGCACTTCCCTCGTCTTTTAATTAGTATTACTATCTTGTGGGAAAAATATATGAAACCGTCGTAAACATATACTCGTCGAGTGAGTCCGCTTAGTGTACGTATCACAGCTGGCATTTAGATGGTAGCAATTTCGACAGAAAAGTTCCCATGCGTTTGCCAACGTTACATAACATTTAGGAGAGGACAGCGTTACCTATGCAGACATTTGACCTCAAGGTATCTAAATATGTACTTACAGTACAAACGGATTCTGGTTTGTGGGAACTGGAGGCTATGTCGATAGAGATGTTCTATAGGGACATTGACTGACAGTCGAAACTGTAAGTTTTTGATCGAACGAGGGAGCGCAGCGAACGAAGTTGTATGCTTCAGCTTGGGCCAAAATTCCAATTTCCGGATGCCCGGCTGTTCTCCTCTACCGGTCGCAGTTCTCAAATAATTCTTGGGAAGTTTTATTTTATTTATTAAATCCTTTTGTGAAGTCGTTAAACATAGAGAACAAAGTTGAGCGCGATTTTTCCGACTATTATCGCAAGTTTTATTTTTTGGGTAAGAATCATTAATTTATATTCTTGTCAACTACCGCAAATTTGAGATTTGTTTGACAACACTATATCCTAAACCTGATTCGTTGTAATGTGGTTAGATCAGCCATTTGTTTATTTCTAAGCTTCGAGTACTGAGAGAGTGCCTCATCACGGTATAAATTAAGTCACCGTTTCAAGTACAATATCAACCTTTGAAGTGATTTCGCAGTCCATTTCAGCCTCTCTCTATAATTTTGTAAAATATATTTATTCCAGTCATGACAATCCGCTAGATGCCGTTTTAATGCGGCGTAACGTTAAATTTACTAAGTTAATCTCAGAAATTGTCTCAACTCTCTACCTACGTAATATTACGATACAGATGCGGTAGTGACTTTATGTAACACTTACATTTGCTGTGTAGTTCTGTTTGCGGTCACGTTTACAAAGTTAATATAATGTTAGTAATTGAACGTGGCAATTAAAAGTTATTTTGTCATTCCGCCGCGACGACTGTTCGATGCGGTTCCCATGACCTTTTACTTATTTTTTGTTTACCCGCTATTTATTTCCCTTCCGAGTTGTACAATTCCAATGATGTGACCGGTTAACGGTCGAGTCTGACAAATGTACTGCTTCGAGTTTATAGCTAACATTAGTTCCGAAAAGTGCTTATTAATACTCTAACTAAATGTATGCAATCTAAATTATACTTAGTTCACAAGATTAGTGTAATAACTTAAATGAATAGGACAATTATTCATGAATTGTAGTATGTAAATTACAATACAGAGCGTGAAGTAATATGAATCTCTTTTACTTTAATACTTACTAATTATATATAAGTACAGCTAGATGGATAGGTAATATGTATACCAGCGTTAGGTTATGTCTTTTAATAAGAGGGCTCTTAAACGGTTAGGTTTCACATGGAGCAGCTATTTAATGCTATTATGTTTTAATCACGGTAATCCAGTATGACGTGCAAATAGTTGATGTTATATATACGGGTAGTTTCTATGACACCCTGAAAATAATATAAGGTTTGTATGTAATGCGTAAAACATTGGTAAGTAATTTCTTTTTATCATGTGTTGTTTAAGGGCACGTTATCCGAAATCGAGCTATTTTACATTCAATAATAAACACTGAAATCTTGAGTTTAATGATGGGATATTAAGATATGTTATAGTTTAATAATCGCCCTTGTTACTTTTACGGACCAAAATACGAAATTTTAAACTTCGCTCGATCATATCATGCCTAGAAAAAAGGGAATATTCTGATCTTATTTCTAGTCATACATAAAGTGGGCGCAAAATTGACTCAAGTGAATAATGACAAAAAATAGACAATGATGTAAAGAAGATCTTTTTACGGACACTTTCTTTAAAAATGGCTTTAAATTTTTCTATACACAATTTATCTGGGAAAGAGACCTGCGCGTCTCGTTTTAGTAGGCAGATGGCCGCGCGGCCTCAGGCTGGACGGACGTCTGTAGCGATTTTTTCATTTTGACAACCGTGATTTTCGAAAATTTAATACCAGCAACCAGATAATAATATGATTTTAGGGAAAAAATATGAGATGTGATTTGGTTGGATAAGCACTCAAACTAGATAATATGGTATTTTTACAAACGCACTAATATAAAAGTTCAAAAAACATGCCATTACAACGCAATTTTCCATATTTTTCTTCTTCGAGCCCTTTCTTAATGTAAAAAGTTTCAATTAGTTTCTTTAGTATGAGGAGTATTTCTTTATTACACAGGCCACATTGTCTTTTACGTGATAGATTTATCGTGACATATTTTAGTACGTCTGACATTTGACTTATATGTCATGTTGTCTTACGCAATTATTGATTTTGCAAAGCTAATATTCTAAATAAATATTATGAAGTACAAGGAGCACTGTATCTTGTACCTACGAGAAATGCAGATTTTGCCATTTATTATGCTGTAATTGTCATCCAGCCATTATGTTTACGCCACCCAGTGAAGTGCAGTGCTGCAGTGCCAACGACTTGGATCCTAATCGAGAAAGACATAGTCACAATAATTAGATCAACTCGTAATCCTCTACAGTTGGACGTTCCACTGGTCTCCCGCTAATACTGCTGCTGCAAAAACTATCGATGACATAGTAGGTTATAGCACGCTCCGTCATGATGCTATTGAACAAATTGTGAACAACGCGACCACTATTGGATACCAATCTTCAAAATACTAATCTAGCTACAGCACACTTCAACCTCTGGTTGTTTTTTAAACTGAAAGTGAAATGAAGACCCCAACAATCACTTAAAACCGTATGGCGTATACATCTGTTTAATATGTATTTTTTTGCCTATGATAACATTGATAACTCATAAACCAAAGAATAAAGCTATTTTATTCTCGAATTTAATTGTGTCATTATAAGGTGTAGTTTACTTGCAGGCAGTTACGTAGGTACCTATATACTGTGTATACTTTTCGTATAAGTGTAATATGATAAGGCAAGTAATTGTTTCATTTTATTTACTCTGCGGCTAAGGAATTCTCTTAATTCTAGAACATTATAACATTATAACATATGCTGGTTATATACTGGATGGACTATTTTATGTATGTGTCGGAAGCACGGCGTGGTATCTTCGTATCATCGTATCACTGTCTGAATTTACACAGCTTCAAGATTGCCACATGATTTTGTATGTTTTAAGCGGTTAATGACTCTCCTTTAGGTACAGTCACCAGCATAAATATATGACTATGGGCAACTCTGCAAAAATATCTGATCATCAATTGAAGGTATAGTTATATGACGATACAAAGGCGGTAAAAATATGTGATGATTTACAGCCGGCATATAGGTAAATCATTTTCCTGTAACAGCATAAATATCAGATCAGACCACGTAAAAATATCTGATACTTCACGAAATAAAAATGATGTGACATATGACCAGCTTAATCATCTATCCGCTGTAGAAGCATAAACATCGGATAACGTAACGACAGCATAAATATCTGATACGATTGGCAGTAAAAAATATCTCTAAATTCTGCAAAAATGAACTTTATCAGCTTTGACGGTCGTAATTTGAACAAAGCTATTTGACGCTTCTTGAAAAGAGTATTAACCTGTCATTGGATATCGCCGTCTCACGATTTAAAACGTGAATTTGACAGAATTGGTAAAAAGTCAAAATTGTCAGATGGGCCTAATATTGCGTTTCTGAGCCTTATATTCATAGCCGTTGAATTGATTGACATCTAGTCCCTAATTTAATTTGACCCCTAGAATTGTAGCATATATGTGAGTATTCGGTGGTGCAACTTATACTAGTCCATCTATAAATGTCAATTGGTCACGGTTCTTATTCTTATTGACTTTTCCAACGCTTTCAACACTGTTGACCATGAGATTCTTCTTGCTCTGCTAGAACATTTAAATGTGTCATCTGTTGCCCTTAGGTGGTTTTCTGCTTACCTTCGAGAGCGCCAGCAAGCGGTCCGTGTCGACCGAGCCTTATCCGACTGGTGTGAGCTAGCAACTGGCGTCCCTCAAGGAGGCATTCTTTCTCCACTCTTATTTTCCATCTTCATTAACTTCATAACCCCTGAGCTTCGCTGTTCTTACCATCTGTACGCCGATGACCTACAACTTTATGATCACTGTAACGTGAGTGACCTAAGCGTTACCATTAACAAGCTGAATCTGGATCTCTTACACATCCAGCGGTGGTCAGAGAAGTTTGGCTTATTTGTTAATCCGTCCAAATGTCAAGCTATCGTCATTGGTAGCTCTCAGCAGCTTGCGAAACTTAATTTTAATTCTGTTGCTGCAGTTGAGTTTAATGGTACTCCTATCCCGTATAGCAAAAGTGTCAAAGACCTAGGTGTTTATCTCGACAACACTTTGCCACAGATCAGATCTCTGAGGTTAGTCGGAAAGTTGTAGGTTCACTTCATGCACTTAATAGGCTAAAGCATTTTTTGCCCGTCAAAACCAAGATTTTATTAGTGCAGACATTGATATTGCCCATAATCGACTATGGTGATGTGTGTTATCCTGACTTGAATGGAGAGCTTCTTGACAAGTTAGATCGTCTTCTAAATAATTGTATTCGGTTCATTTTCTGTCTTCGAAAATACGATCATGTCTCTTCCTTCCGCTCCCAATTGGGCTGGCTGCCCATCCGCCTACGTCGCAAAATACGTTTGCTCTGCACCCTCTTCTCTATTCCAAACGATCCTAAATCTCCCGAATACCTCAAAACTCTCTTTCAGTATTACTGTGTCTCTCGAGTCCGTCAACTTCGCTCCTCTGGCAACCTTTCCTTATCTATTCCGCCTCATCGTACTGGTTTTATGTCCAATTCCTTCTCCGTCCAAGTAGCTCGCCTATGGAACAGTCTCCCTGTCAAAATTCGGCAATCTCCAAACAGGCTTGTCTTCAAAAAGTCCTTACAAAATTTCTTTGCTGGCAGAACTAAAAATAATCTATCTGATTTGTAAGTTTCATCTATATGTATGTGTATGTATGTATTAATAGGTATATATTGTTTTATCATATCATATTGTAATATTATATTGTATCGTATTCTACTATATTATTTATCACATCTTTAAACATGTTAAAGAGTTTTTGTTTTAAATTAAGTTGCACTGCCCACATTTTATCTGCTTTGCCTTAAGGTTGACTGGTAGAGAATGCTTTATAGCATTAAGTCCGCCTTTTGTACCATAAGATATTCTTTTGTGCAATAAAGATTAAATAAATAAATAAATAAATAAATGCAGCTAGTAGTCTGAGAGCTTTGTGGATTTTTTTAATGAAGGTAGCATACTGTGATATGGGGTCAGTTTTATGCACATGCGTGGTGGTGGTGATGATGATGATGATGTTGCTACACGCAATTAATTTTGTAGGACCGTGGATAGTCGGGTTGTAAAAGACAGCGCACACTTGTGCAAGATAAATTCTAAAGTCATTAACATTTTTATTTGTGGACTGTGATTTATTGAAATCAGTTGCATTTTTCTTGGATTCTCTTGAAATTAAGTTATACGATAGGAAGATCCATATTTTCGGTAGAAGTTGGCAAAATCATATGAAAATTCATCAATGTTCTCCTGCTTATATTCATGCGATTTTGCACCTTAGTGGAAAACGCATAGAGTTACTATAACGATGTCAATCTAACGTAAGTACTATTGCCTTTTTAATTGTATATCACCTACCGATATCACCGAAATGTATTTAAGAAACATACTTGGAATAAAATACGAAATGTCAACAGGTCTCTGTCATTTTCCAGTAATATGTTTTGACAATTTCAGTTTCTCTGAGGAGGTTGGTGACTGGTTTTTATTCTTAATGTCACCAAAAAAATAATCAATCCTAGGTCAGTGACCTGTCTCATTAAAGTGAGATAGTGTGCGTGAAATGTAATGGTGTGCGTTACTGGGGAGAATTACGATAACGTTGCGCCGCCTAGCGGATATATTGTGTCGCGTAAGTAGCTTTACTCGAATAAGAAAGCCTTAATCACTAGCACTAGCAGATAGGTCTTCATAAAATAACATAAGACAGTCAGACAGACAACATTCCAAAACTATCTGTATGCTTTTTGCTCTTGCACTACAAGAGAGTTTTGCTTGCCACCTGATGGTTAGACAGTCTGCAGAAGAAGTAGCTCAACATGCTGTAGGTACTTATTATTATAAAGTGGCCGTAAATAGACTTTGCTAACTATGTAAAGTAAGCACCAGTTGAAAAATTGACATATTAAATGTCAAATTCAATACATTGTTTAATTTTTTTTCGTTTTCAACTGGTGCTTACTTTAAACAAACCGGCATATTGAAATTGTCTTTCACTATGGCGGTTCGTTTACATAGTTAGCAAATTCTATTGACGGCCACTTTATATGTATTTATATAATATTAGTGTGATATGCAGACGTCTGCAGATCATTTTGACCTCTCCGTATGCCTAGCTAGTTACGTCCGCGGCTAACTGCACACGCAGCATATACGCAATCATCCGGCAAGTGATGCTTTGTTACAAAGTATGAATGATCAGGATTTTCATTTTCACATAATTGGCGTAAGTGAAAGTCACATTTTAAAACACGTATCAATGACTTCCTTATTCTATATTGCCTTCCTTTAATCAATAATATTTATGAAAGTGCTAGTTGCGTGTGTGATGATCTAGTTTACTATCTTGTTATAAAGTTATAAATTTATATGAAATTATAATAACGGCAGAAATATGACCACTTTATTGGGTTCGTCATATTAAAACAACAGTCAGGGACCGAAAGAAAAAGGCAGATTTATGTGTGAATATTAATGATGCGTTGATACAAATGCCGCGATTCACAACGAAATAAAGGCATAAGCGCCATATCAACAAAAAGGTACTTACCTTTCACTGAGAAAGACACATTAAAGTGGCTTAACTCTAAAACTCATACTATTTATCAACTTTATTGCACAGAAATAAAAGCAAACTACCGACAGTTTTTTACACTTTAGTTAAAGTAGTAGAAATAGTGTCGTTGGAGACAAGAATTAAACAATAGATGGATTTAGTCAACTTAGGACAAGCCAAATGTGATGCTCTTAAAAATAGTCTATATTATTCGTACTAGGTTCTGCCTGCGCCTCCGTCCGCGTCAGAGTTGCCTATATCTTATCTTCATACAAACTTTCACATCCAATTCACCACCTCAGGGGATGATTTCCGAGATCAAAACTATCCTTTACCCCGAGATTCAATAAACATCTATGCCTTTCATCTCAATCGGATCAGCGGTTGAAGCCTGAAGATGTAACAGACGGACAGACACACTTTCGCATTTTCAATATTAGCATGGATTACGTGAATACGGAGCAACTAGGTACTATTATATTTCCTACAATATAAGTAAGGATCTAATAAGTATTCTTACCAAGACGGTGTAATGCCTCTCGTGTCCATCAATTCAGTTTGACGGCTACACAATGATGTACTGCAAAATTATGGACTCGCTCTGAACGGATAATGATACATTTCACAGCATTGTCTAATATCATAGAACCAGACGTAACCCATAGAACCAGATTATCCATACCATGTTCGTTACCGTGAATCATAGACGATGTAAACAATAGGAACGTCACTCTCACTCTACAGTCATTGGAATGAAAAAAATGCCCACTTTTTTAACCACGTCGGTGGTTGATTTGAGGTGGCAACATAGAGATATCTGTGCACCTTTCATTCCATATGGCACTTAGGTACGTAGCTTTCTACCTACTTACTCCGTAAAACTGCCCCTTATAAACATGGAATAAGACAAAAAAAATGTATATCACCAGTTTATGGAGAAATTTATTTGAAAGAAATGCATTTTAGTGAAGTTAGTAAATGAAATAAGCATTTGTGGACAGTCTTAAAACAAATTGACCTTAACTCCTGCCTCTGCTGCTAGACGACGGATTTATCTATATAAGTTACTATATAATATACTTACTTCTTTATGTGAGTCTGTTGAGGGGCCCGCTCGTGGGCAAAAGGACAAATAAATACATAGGACTCATAAATAATAAATATGTGCGGACAATCTTACACAAATCTGCCTAGTCCCAAACTAAGCAAAGCTTGTACAATGGGTACTAGACGATGATACAATACATATGAAACAAATACTTAAATACATAGAAAATATCCATGACTCAGAAACAAACTTATAGAAACAAATGCTTGCTCAAATAAATACCCTTACCGGGATTCGAGACTCTAGCTTCCTAGGGATTCTACTCACTTGTGCACACGGCCACAGAATAGATAATAGTACAAGTATAGAAGGGAGTATAGGAAGCGCCTTTTGTAAATATCAAAGAGGTGTCCCCTTTGATATTTACAAAAGGCGCTTTTTTCTCAGCCAAAACATTAAGATTTATGGCCCTCTGACGTCGTCGACGACAACGTCGACGTTCATCGCTACAAGTACATGCCGGTTCCTCAACGTTGGGGCACCGGCATGTACTTGTAGCGAACGTAAATCGCGGAGTGTCCGCCCCTTGACACGGGTCACTAGTGTCAATAGCAACTAGGCATAAGTGGTTATTCAACCAGGTACAGATATTGTCGTTCCTCATTACTTATTCGGTCATACTATGGATATAGTGCAGGCTATAGGGGCGTGGTTAAAATGACAAGTCTTGCGTCAACAATAGAGAAAGTACATCGGTAACAATTTCTTTACAACAATAAGTACAAGTTTTTGTCAGTCGGCTGCAGTATGACAATACTGCTAATTGTCGTCGCCTACGATTTCTGATCACCTATATTGATAACGCTCGCTCAACGGCTGCGAGTGTTACGTAAACAGAATGAGTTTATGAAGATTAAGGGCCGGTTGCTTCAAATCGTCGGTAATCGTAACTGGGTAAGGCCGTTGAGATTGTCACTTATAACACAAAAATAACACAGTCACTTTTGTGATACCATAACACAAATGTAACACAAAAGTAACACATTTTTTTGTAAAGATTGTTTCATACTAGTATTAAAATACAGTTTAAGGAAAAAAAATCTTTTTTTTACGTATTTTAATATATTTATAATGACAACATTTTAGATACGTGATCGATCGGTATTTAACTAAATCAGTATTTTTTATGATGATCTGCTTTTTATACAGAAAAGATAATTACCTTTTCTTTAGGCGGCGATCTTCTAACATACCGCCAAAGATTGACATTTGAACCCAAATATCTCGGTAAATATCGATCTGAGAGAAAAAGTTTAAGGAATAAAAAATGCTTATTTTTACGTATTTTTTACGATAATAAAAGAAAATTTAAAATACTTATACAAAAAATTCAAGTCCTAAAACCGGCCACCTTTATATTATACCCCAACCGTCGCATGCCGCGCGTGTTAGTCGCAGGCGATCGATCGCGCGGGGCTGCGATAGCCGCGATTCACGGAATTACACCTTAAGACCTAATTCAAGTTTGATGCGGCATCACTGGTGTACCTACATCGTCCGGTGATAACCTAAACTATCTAATAAGAAGTAATAGGTAAGTACATGAAAACTCGACCTATACTACGTTAACACACTTGATATTTGTTTTTTTCTGCAAATGCACTAAATAGTGAGTTTTGGTTGTCACCCGACGACCATTACTGCAAGAGTAAATACGTTTAGTTAGACTATTCAAATTTAAGTAACAATTCGAATTAATCTTACGATAATAATAAAATGTTTTTCTTTACTATTACAGTATTCTCAATCTGCATGACTCTTTACACTTGTTTTGTGTTACTGAACACAAAATTATTGTTATGGTTGACACAAAAGTAACACAAAAGCGCCATATATATAACACGAAAGCAGTTTTTTTACAAACGTTTTAGGTCATAAAACCAAATTCAGTTAAACTAGACACAATTGTACATGTTTCATGTAAGCTTTAAACATAAACGAAAACGACCATACTAAAGTGAACTTCTGAAAAGCTTACTTACTAGAGATATACATAAACACAAATTTTGACGAAAATATGCCACTCACCTTAAACGGTTCTCATAGACAAACTAAAAATGACAGTTTCTTTTTTTAATATTGATTGAGACCTCAAGGTGTTGCCGTGCCAAAATACGTATTTCCCCAGTTTTCTGTTAATATTTAGGGGTAATTATGCATAACACAAAATTTTAGATCTATAAAATACGCAAATCAAAGTATTTAAACACCGTTCTTGTACTAACAGAAAGTAAAGTGTCTAATCTTTCAAACGCATTTAAACGTTTTTTTGTAAATGTTCAAATATGAAAATAATTCATAGTTTAAAAGTAGTCGGAAAAAAGCGACACGGCATTTTCTAAAATTAGGGGGGTTTGGTGAACATAAATGCAAGTATTTGATAGAAACAACCACTTTGATTCACTCGGCGAAATGGGGAAACAAGCTCAATAATTGCTTTATAGAATGAACTAATAATAACGGCGGTAGTGCTTACACATGTGGAGAAAACGAACTGGAAAGTTTTGTTCAGACCAAAACTAACAATGTCGGCGGCCTTACCCAACTGCGAAGGATATGTCAGTTTAATATTTATTATATTATGAGTATAACATTTTAAACTCTCACGCTTTATGCACATATTTATAGTATTATTTTACACGGGACATATTTATATATATATATATCGCGTTAGGCTTGTGTATAATAATATTATAAATATATTATAAGTGTTTATCCTCTAACGGTACTTTTATTGGAAGATGTGTTGAAAGAAATAAATAAAATATTTATTCGTGACAAAAAACATCACATCAAATGGTAAACACACACACACACATATTTGACACTAAACAGTCACAACTCAGTTTGTTAATTAGGTATAGTTGGCCCACTATTTGCGTCACACAAAGAGGGCTATTTTTTTTTTTCATTTGCATGTTTTGTGTTACAACTAGTCTTTAAATATTATCATAAAATTCTTTGTTTTTTCCGATGGCATGTCACTATATGTATTATTCGTAATAATTGTGTACAAACCTCCTCAGGGGAATGCCTTAGGAAATATATTTTTAATATTTAAGGCATAAATTCCTTTCCCTTTGTAAATAACTGTATATTTCTATTACTGTTTTTCCTTAAGAAAGAAAAGAAAGTATGTGATTCTGTGGAAAGTTTGACAGTTTTATGTATACACGATGGCAGTAGACGTCATATTTAACTATTACCGGCCAGTAGAGTGGTTGACACATTGTATCTGTAAGGCCTGCATCACACTGGCGCGGCCTGGCCACGCCAGTCTGTGAGAGGCCTAAATAAATGTTTTATTTTTAAAATTTTAATTATATCACTTTTTAGTCTCCTCTTATTTTGTTTATGTTTTTTATCAAGTTTGATAAATGTCCTTACGTGCGCTCCCACTAGGTACCTACCATTAAATAGGTAGTTGATAGTTGCATTATTGAGATAGCCCATTTAATCGTGAATAAGAACATACACGTAATATATGTAAAACTCCAATACAATGCAAAAACAATAGGAAGATTGCCATAATAAAACATCATACATTTGCTTAAATCACCGGATAGAGAATCAATGATTCACCCAGCACACGCACAGTGGGTGCCACGTCCTACTGACTTATGCATCAACTGCACATAATGCTGCAACCAAGGCCACCTGTCTTCTGAGCCCAAGGCCGGGTCTATACGCAGATTGGTAGATTACAATAATTTGTGTAGGCTTGTTTGGTTGCGACGCCGATGATACGCATGCCTGTTGTTGAGAAATGAACGTGTGATAATTATAGTTGATTTTAGCTGTTCTTACGAGTATAGATTTTATGCTCAGTTTTGGTATTTCTTGAAATTGTGAAAGGTATCTTGGGATGCACTTTTAATATGGCTCTTGGTAAGTGCGGGGTGAGAAAAATACGCGGAGAACTGAAGATACAAATTCAACTTGCTGCTCAATTTTATTTAAAATACGACAGGACACCAAAACATCCACGCAATGTAATCGCCAAGATTCCCTAGGTCATTTTAATATAGTTTTAATACAGTTTAAGCCGCGCCCGAGCCCCTTACTCCAAACGGCCTAACTCTACCAGCCCATCCTAAAAATTCTACATCTTGGCTAAAAAGTATAGCCCTTTAGCCAAGATGTAGAATTAGAGAAAAAAATTGCCAGTGTACCAAATTTCATCATTTCATCATTAGTAAATAATTAAATTACGTGTTTTCGTCAACTGTACTACAACTAAGTTAGGTCAAACACATACACATAATTAGCAACATAACTCGTGGCACTTTGACATGTAATTAATGAACTTTCTCGTATAGAATTCTAAATCACATTACGAGACAAGCGTTCGATTCGCATAACCATACCTTGCTATGAAAACTGTACTCCAATCAATGACGAGATTAGCTCTGAATTAACTTTCTTATTTATTTATAAGAAGCATTTCTTTTCTGAAGTTTATACAGAATGTTAAATTACATACATACATTCATACACGCCTTTATCCCTAAAAGGGGTAGGCAGAGCACATGAAACTTGTATCCAGTGTCACTGTTAGTATAAAAAAGCGGTTGATGTGTGTTGTGGGAGATGGGCTAGATTTGTCGATCTTTACCCACATTTATGCTAACAGTGATAAATTAACATTCATCATCATCATAAACACCGTAAACATAATTTATTGATAAAACATAATGTACATCAGTTTGACTATAGACTAGGAGCTTACTAATAGAGGCAAATAGCACGTCGATAGTAACTAACTTATATTAAAACTAAGTTAAATCTAAAAAAAAGACCGGGTTGCACTCCGGGAGTGCCGGCAGAAGTGAAAACTCAATGACATTGTAACAAATTTTCGATCAGATCACGCGTCCGTCTTACGAATTTTCAATCTGTCCAATCTTACGGTCACGTGACCTGTTGCGAGATTATCATTTTTTCACCATCACATAAGTGCACAGCGCCGCTAAAGAACTTTTCACTTCAAAAACCTCTTTATTCGTTATGTGACCCTGGTACTGCGAGTAAAATCCTAAAATGCATGTCGATATTTCTTAGTAGACATAATAAATTAAAAAACACAAAAAAAAGAAACCAAAGAAACGATATGGGTATCTCATACATACTGGGTCCCACGCCAGGATGACACTGTCCATTTCTAGGCGGTAGTATTATGGCACCCTGGTGTTGGCAACTAAAATACCACCAAAATGTACCTTCAATTAAACGTAGTTTTTGTGAGCGTAATATAATTATAATTTGGAACTTCTTATGTTTTCCTAGTAGCTGCTTCCACGTGTAAATGCAATAATACCGTACGCTCATGCTTGCCTAGTACCAATATTCTCTAACACGTTCTTACTAACTGGGACTGAATCCGTGATTTTTGCTTTACCTATGCCACCGACTGGCGTGCGTTCATAGATTGAACTCGATTAAATGTATGAACTGCCGCTCGTCGCCCCGCTGCCCGCTGGCGTCAAGACCGCGGCCTTATGATTTCTAAATGGATGATGGGTGGAAAGTAAGGTGAATTATGTGTCTACTACATTTCAGGGAGGAAGGAGCGGCGTCTATCTAAGCAAGTAATAAATAAATATTAGGGTGCAATCTTACACAAACCGAGCTAGCCCCATAGTCAGCTCAATAAGACTTGTGTTACGGGTACTAGACGACGATATATTTAATAGATATAAATACTTAAATACATAGAAAACTTTCAAGAGTCAGAAACAAATAATCATGCTCATCACACAAATATTTGCCCTTACCGGGATTCGAACCCAGGACCTTGAGCTTCGTAGCAGCGTCACAACCCACTAGGCTAACCGGTCGTCAAAATAATAACTCACGGCTCATGCATGATGCGGCGCCCAAGGATTTAATTTTTACAATAAGTTGTGTGTACACGTTGTTGCTTACGTAACAGAGACACCTTACGTATTTTCGAAACATCGCAATGACAGAGACACAGAAATCTACTACTGAAACGATTCTTGAAGAAATATTAGATTTAACAGACAGTCGCCATGAGATATATCGGAGCCGCCGAAGATCTCACTAATCCCCACCACGTCCAAATCACGGCTCTATTGTCGAGGCATTACAGACGTGTTGAGATATTTGTGAGCACTCCGGCCTCTCAGATCTCGACTTCATACGCGGCCATTGATCATTCCGACGAACGAACATCATTAAGTACCGGAAATTTTATCAAGGTCCAAGACAGTCTTTGCGCACAAGAGAAATATCTAAACATCCGCTCAAACTTTCGCGTATTAACATTACTACTATTACTAGTGCCCCAGGAATATTACATTTTTTTCAAACATTAATTTATTACAGCGTTTTTTTTACTTATTTAATTTTCAAATGTTATTCCAAGATGCCTTATCCAAGAATCCACCATTTCCATCGGGAAGTAAATATATAAAAGTAAATGACACATCCGTTATGTTTTTTGAGTGAATTATTTATTACTAGCTTTTGCCCGCGGCTTCGCTCGCGTTAAATTCGGGGTAACACGGTTCCTCTTTCCTGATTTAGAACACAGAAGAGAACTCGGAACAGAATGTTATTTTAATACGCTAAGTTGAAGACGATATTATATGTCTTTCCATTTGGGGATAGAATGTAAAGATTCTGGGCATTGGACACACGCGAACATTCTAAGTTCACCCCAGCCACCTTTAATGTTTGTCCTTGTGCTTTGTTAATGGTCATAGTGAAAGTAAGCTTAAGAGTAAATTGTAGCCTTTTAAACTGGAACGGGAGATCTGTGGGAATTATTGGGATTCGTGAGATCATTACATTTTCACACGTTCCTACGCCGGTAATGATATTGCGGCCAAATTGTGTGACACGAAGTCTCGTCCCATTACGTAATCTCGGGGCATCCAAATTTCGCATTAGCATGACTGGGACGCCTAGTTTTAATTGAAGCTTGTGTGAGGGTACACCTGGCAGCTCAACCGAATTTAGAAACTCTACGGGATATGATGTGCTCTCCTGGTACTTTACTCTATATGTCTGAATTTATTTTCTTGACAACATAATTTTTTGGTGCTTAAATTGCTCTTTCACATAAATATTGATTTTGGTGTATATTGTTTTGTAAATCTTGGTAAACACTTGCAACTAATTCTGAATCAACTAATAGTCAAAAATCTCCCGTCAGTGTCACACAGCCCTCGGCATCACTTTCTAACCGACCATCTCCTATTTTCAATAGTGTTTCGGCATGGTTGCCAGCATTTGTGTCATCATATAGTTGCACTCTCGTATTTGTAGTCAAACTGAACTTTCTTACCACCGTAAGAAAACACCGCCCATAGAGTGGACGACTTGAGACATGCTTTAATTTCGTCTGCAGGTGTCCCCTTCAGAATGACTGGTAACGTTTGGCGGAAATCATCAGCCAATAAAACCACCATCCCTCCCATAACATCGGTACCGTTGCGCAAAACCTGGAGCGTTCGATTTAGTGCTTCTACCGCTTTTTTGTGCGCCATAGTACTTTCAGCCCACACTAAGAGTTTGCACTGACGTAGCATAGCACCCCGTGAGCTATTTTTACTAAAATGACAGATTGTTTTAATTAAATTACCTTATTATTCGTTTGTATAGAATTGTATAGAACCGGGACTAATTTTCCCGAGAGTCTCACACAAATTTCCATACCCTATTTTAGGGGCTCGGGGAAGATTTCCAGTATTTTTCGTTGGTTAACAGAGATACAGTGTACCAATTTTCAGCTTCCTACCTTGAAGACTGCGAAAAGTCCCATATAAAATTTCATCCCAGCTCCATATAAACTTCCACCCCCCATTTTAGGGAAGTGGAGGGTTAGAAAGAGATAAAAAGTACCCTATGTCACTCCATCCCTGCAACAATCTCCACTTAAAAAATTACTTCAATTTGTTGCTCCGTTTTGCCTTGAAAGACGGACAAACAAACAAACACATACACTTTCACATTTATAATATTAGTAAGTAGTAATTTGAACATATTATCCAGAAGAAACAAATCAATTTGATTTCACCTCAACCGGTAGGTACCGACTATTAGTTAGTAGATGTTGATTTTTAAACTGTATAATTTTTTTTGTGTCTCTGAGATTAAAAAACACTTAGGCGAGAAACAATTTACAAAACAAACATCATGAATCTGAATCTTAAAGCCTAGAATGGCATGCCTGCATTTGTATCACTCAGGTTTTTGGACCATATTTTTACCCCCGATTTCATCCCTTTGAGGGATGATTTCGAGATAAAAACTATCCTATATTTTAAACCAGGCTATAAACTATATTCGTGCAAAATTTCATTCAAATCGGTTCAGCCGTTTAAGCGTGATTGAGTAACAAACATCCAAACATCCAAACATCCAAATATCCAAACATCTAAACTTTCACATTTATAATATTAGTAGGATTCTTGAAGAGCTCTTGTAAATTAACGAAAACAAAAAATTAAATATCTATTAACATTTTTCCTCTTTTTTCAGGAATTGGTTAAATATCGACTTTTTGATGATTAATATTTTGGTGGATTTTGAGTCTACGTAATTACTAAAATGATATTATATCATTTACACACAAGAAAGCTGCTGTTATGTATTATTTCCAAATTTCCATTTTTTTCCATACTATATTAATCCTCCTAGCGTTATTCCCGGTTGTGCCCCTAAAGGAGCCCAGGGTCCGCTTTGACACCTATTCCCAAGATTTGGCATGGACACTAGTTTTACGAAAGCGACTGCCATCTGACCTTCCAACCCAGAGGGAAAACTAGGCCTTATTGGGATTAGACCGGTTTCCTCACGATGTTTTCCTTCACCGAAAAGCTAATGGTAAATATTCCGTACATGAGTTCCGAAAAACTCATTGGTACGAGCCGGGATTCGAACCCACGACCGCCGCTTGACAGCCGCATGCCTGAACCACTAGGCTACCGTGTATGCTAGGCTACTAATGAAAATAAAGTGCTTGGATACAATCGCCTATTCGCCTATACTATGTCCTCAGCCATTGCTAATAGTGTATGCACAGAATTGCATGACTACAAGCGAAACCATAACAGTGAAATAAAAAAACAGGATGCACTACTGGCAGCGGCTGCTGACTCGATGGTTACGTAACCCGCTTTTACTCGCCAGTTAACATACTATGTCAATTACGTAAAACTGTATCAAAATTTGTATTCACTAGGCGCTGGATGCCATTGTCGAGGAGACATTGTCTGTCAGCGAGGACTATAATATATGGGTTGAGTGTAGGTTGTGGGTCAAGTATGCATTATGCGCGCTCTAAAAATGGGTATGTTGTGAACGAACGAACTTTTGTTTGGAAACACGTAAATGTTTAGCATTATTTTCATTTTTGTAGAATGATTAACTGTCGCGTAATTAATTACCTCTCACACAACAAATAATAGGAAGCGATATCGACTTGTTTTGTTATATAGTGAAATGAGGAGGATATTCATTTCTGCTGAATACGTATATACCTATGCATTTGTAGCTAATTAACCGACTTCAAAAAAAGGAGGAGGTTCTCAATTCGGCTGTTTTGTTTTTTTTTCAATGTTTGTTACCTCAGAACTCCGTCATTGAAGAGCCGATTCGAAAATATTTTTTTTTGTTCGTATGTATATACATGGGATCCATGAGGAATTGAGGGGACTCCTCAATTTTATTAGGCACGCGTGTAGTGATTTTGGTATTTTCTGTTATAACTCGTATATAATCCGGAATCATAAATTTGGTGGCGAGGAATTGATGATGAAGACCTTACATGACTTATCGAATTCCTCAATTATGTACTTAAAAGTGCAAAAGTACGTCACAGGTTCCATTGGTGATGATCTTGGGGAATCGATGGAAGTCCTCAAATGTTATCGGCCCACATACAGCGATTCGGTTTTTTTCTATAGTAATCAACGCATTTGCTATCGGAAATCAGTTCATGTGGTAAATTGTAAAAAAAAATAAAGAAAGAAAGAAAGAAAGAAGACATTTATTCACTACACAAAAGACACACAGAGACCAAAAATACAATACAATTGACACGTACTTAATGTGTGTCTTCGCGGCAGTGAATCGGCCGCTGTCTCAGCATTATGCCGAGGTGTCAGACAGACACCTACAGCGCTGATTTTCAGACAGCACCGTACGTGACCCACGGAACGCAACACAACATACTGCCGATACAAACATGTATACCTACACATAATAAATAAATACCTAGTTAATATAATACATTTGTTAAATAAGTAACGCAAACTAAAACGCGATACGCTTGGGATGTTTAAAAAAACAAAAATAGAGAAAAATAAAATAAAATAAAGTGCTGGATGGCTTAGGGTTGGGATCTTTGGAGCGTCAACAACTAGCCCTTAAGCTGCCGCCTAAAGGTATACCTGCTAGACGCTCCTTGGATAGGTGGAGGGAGATCATTCCAACACTTGGATGCCGCGAACCTGAAGCTACCTCGAAACGCCGCGGTTCGATGCTTTGGCACCAGAATCATCGCGTTACACCTACGCGCACTCTTGGGCCATACAAGTCTACTCAGCAAATATGCTGGGAAATGAAAAAATAGGAAATGTTCAAACTCCAACTTTGTCATTCTAATGTGTTATGTCATAGACAGTTGAAGGCGACATTTAGTTAATATTGTGATATGTCTGGCATGCTTCTAAGAATATTAATTTCTCGAGCTGTCACAGAAACAAATAGAATTTCGCTTGAGTAATCCCACCTTTTATGGGATAACCCACGGATAACCACTTTAAATATAACTTGTAATCTTTATATACTTACATCAAATAACTATATAATAGTGTGTTCATAAATTATTATTTACCGTTCGTTCTGTGTAGCAGAATAAGGAATTAGTCTGAAACAGATATATCCAGGAGTTAGTGTAGCTATATTGTTCTGTCGGCGAGAATAGTAAGTAGATTATCATATTGAAATCAAAGAAAGAAAGAAATAATTTATTCACTACACAAAAGACACACAGAGACAAAGGGAGTAGACATATATTACAACTGGCACATATTGTGTGTGTCTTCGCGGCAGTGAATCGGTCGCTGTCGCATCATCATGGCGAGGTGTCCAACAGACACCTAAAGCGCTGATTATCAGACAGCAACGTACCTACGTGACCCACAGAACGCAACACAACATACTACCGATACAAACGTATACACATAATAAATTAATAATTGGATAAGGAGGTGTGGATAAGGAGGTGTGGATAAGGAGGGTTTTACAACGGTGTCGAGGAAGCGCAAGCCGCGCAAGAGTCAGTGTGGTACTGCAGAACCGGTTGGTTCCGGTCTTCGTGTTGCCACACCGAGCAAGGCGCTATATGTATCGCGCCTGCATTACTCCGCCACGGCTGATGATGTGACCGGCTTCTCGCTGAGGGTGTTCCACCTGTGTTCGCGCCACTATGTGCACTTCAGCTCGTTTGTGGTGCGCGTGCCGCGGCCGCTGCAGGAGACCGTCGCATGTGCTGACTTCTGGCCGAAGGGTGTAGTGTTTCGACGGTTCCGGGGCAATCTGCCGAATCCTACACCGGAGACGACGATGCAACGGGGCCACGCCGTTTCGTCGCCTAAATAGTATTATTTGTTGTTTTGGTTTCGTGACGCATTGGTTGTTACTGTAATGTCACGTAAATGTATTTTTCAATAAATAAATAAATAAATAATTAATATAATAAAGTTAAATATGTAACACTAGCACAATGGGATGAGAAGCACAATATAAAACACGCGAAACGGTTGGGAAGTTGAAAAAAAAAGTGCTGGATGGGTTAGGTTCGGGATTTTTGGAGCGTCAACAAATAGCCCTTAAGCTGGCGCCTAAAGGTATGTATATATATTATGTCAAATAATTAACTTTAAAAACAAAGTTTTAACCGACTTCGAATCAGTACCGACATTGCTTCAAGTGTATACAATTTTAAGGTTTCCCTCGCTTTCTCTAGGATACCACCATCAGATCCTGATCCCAAACAAAAAAGACTTCCAAATGATACATAAAAAATAAAAACTTCCAACGAACTTAATTAAAACAAAAAGTAGCATTAATAACAGGTATTCTAACGTGAATAATAGTGGTCATGTTCATTCTGTTGTTTAATTAACGACATACGACATTCATAGTCGCGACAAGGTGACATGGTTATGTATCAAATTCGCGGACGAGTTTCGATCGTGACCAGTTGATCTTTAATTCCAACCATTTACAATGTTTCAATAGCTTTCGGCCTCCAGCTATACTATTCACAAAATACAGCTAGTAAGTAGGCTTGAAGACAGGCATCTTGCTTCACCACTCATCCCTAGTATACGTTATGTTGGCACCGGAATTCGTACTCATCATATCAGCTTGGCCTGATGACCTAGTAAAGGTCGCGGGAGTCCGCTGGTTGCGGATGGCGCAGGATCGGTAATTGGGGCACTCTTTGGGAGAGGCCTATGTCCAGCAGTGGATTCGTAATAACTAGGAGTAATAGGAGGTCAGACTCAACTAGTTATGCTAAAGCGAATTGTTGGTTTTGAATACGAGCCCGGCTTTGTGTAACATCCTGCCGATTAGATATTCTAATTCAGCGGTCAGTCAATCTGATTACATATTCATATTTCGCATTTGTGTACTGGTGCCACGTAAATGTAAAACTATTTTATAAAGTAGAGCAATAAATTTGCATCTACAGCATTCCCTAAATGCAGGAGGTGTTTTATTTACATTCCATAAAACATTATTATTGATGTGGTAAAATTCCACATCAATGGTCTTGGACCATACTTAACCCTACTACGACTTTAAATATTACAGGCCCATTTGGCAATATTTAGACGGCCGCAAATAATTATTACATACATACATACATAAATTCACGCCTTTATTCCTAAAAGGGGTAGGCACACGAAACTTGTGTCCAAGTACCACTTTCAGCATATAAATGTGGGTATAAAAGATCGAAAAATGTGATATCGCAGTGAAAGGTTGCTAGCCCATCGCCCACAACACACTTTAACCCTGCTCCCCTAGTCGACTCTTACGACACCCACAGGAAGAAAGGGGTGGTGCTATTCTAACCCGACATCACACGTGGGATTATTTATTAAGTAGCGTTAAACGCTGTTTGTTTCACTATTCCTTCATCTGTGTCATGTATGATATTCTGGGCCTTCCTCTCCCTCTAATTCCTTGTATACAGTACATATGAACATAAAAATATTTATAAACCGTAATGAACATTTCATACAAATTAATTAGGCATGCAAAGATCTCTTTCTCTGAATAAAACTATGAAATACGTTTTTTTCCTGTGATTATTTCTACATCTATTTAGATATGTGGTTCCACAGCGGAGATTGTTCTTTATTTCCAGCACAAATAAAATACGCGAAAAAACGACCTCCGATTTTTAGACAGCTCTACGAGGCATTTTCGAAAATCTATGAATGTTTTTTTTTTCCCAGAGCAAATTTCCGTATGAAATTATAGTTTTGAATTTTCTCTCGCTACACCGTTTCAATAATACACCTTGTTTAAGGCGCCGTAGGTTCAGCGAAGTCAAGCGAACAGTGTTTTTGAAACAATATAATGCGTCTGTTTATAATAATATGGTTAAAAAAAATACGAATAGTAATCTTAAGGCTTTTCTGCAGGGAGATCAGTGTTTAGAAACATGATTAAGCAATTTTCGCTCGATAGAAAAAAATCACGAACATAGGTCTAAAGGGTCTGAAATACACTTAAAATATTTGTTACAAATTATGCACAACAGCTAAAAATATTAAAATGGCTTCTAAAAATCGATATTGCCGATTTTTAGAAGCCATTTTAATATTTTTAGCTGTTGTGCATGTTTGAGAGAACTCAGTGTTTACTTGTTTTATTTATTTAAACAGCCAAAAAATTAAAATTAAATAACATGATTTCCGCGCTTCCGAGCACGCACTTCCATCTCGCTCACGCTTATGCTCAGTGAGAGGGAGAGAAGACCATGAACCTACGGCGGCTTAACTGCTAACCGAACTTAAAATTACCGCCAGTTAACACACACTATGTACTGATTCAATTTATTATTTGTCTAAAATATCAAACAGTCAGTTTATTTCATAATTCTGACCCGTATTGCTCTCCAATTTTGAACGATTTATTGTCCAGGTCAACCTCTTTGATTGGTCTATTAGACCACTGTAACTACTAAGACACGACTGCTGTGCCATGTCTGGAACTAGAGCAATAAATCAGCACTTGCTCCAATAAACGCTAGGACTTATGCAAGGAAACTTTTCCTTTCTTCGTAACGGCAATTTTGTACCCCGCAAAAAACACTTTTTTTCCATAAACTGAATTACGAGTAGGTTGGGCGAGCATTTTAGCGTTTTTGCTTTACCGATAACAATGCAATAGGCATAATGTAACAAACCGCTGAAGATAATTGTTAGTTTTCATAGCTCAAATAAACATGCACTGATGTATAAAATTGATCTAAAATGGATTTGGGCAATTGTTGCCCTTATATATTTAAATTGTAAAATAAATCCTGATATATATTATACTTTACGTCACACCTGGCCATAATGCGAGTTTTGCTGCACGCTGCGCGTACGGCAAAACTCACATTGTGGCCAGGTGAAGACGTAAAATGTTGTACTCGACACGGGCGGTAATTCGTAAAGCCCCAGAGCGCATATTTATGGCCCTCACCTTCGGTTCGGGCCACAAACACCTGCGATCTGGGGCATTCACGAATTCACCGCCCTAGTTACGTAATGTACTATTGTTCAGGTTGAACAACTTTACAGATCTCATTCCGGAACAGAGATTGGCAGTTAATAAGTTTGAATTTGGAATATTATACTTATCGCGGGGTGGAGAAATGACTGACGGCTTCAGGCGTACCGCGCCGGAAAACGACCGCGTAAAACACAAATTTTCCAAGAACTGGTTTTTCCCGGGGAAAATAAGAATAATGGCGACCGAAACTCGGTCCCAGGTACAATTGAACGAGCGAGCGATGCGAACGAAATACTTGGTTTCAGGTTGGTCCAAATTTTTTTCGCTTGTCCGGATGTTCTTCTCTACAGAGGGTACTCTCTTTCTTACGTCATGTTTCCAACGCGCGTTAGGACGGTCCAACTGTCATTTTTCCATATAAAATTTGTCATTTAGATCTGCCTAACGTACGTACAAGGCGTTTCGTCATCGCCCTGCAGGTCGCATTTCTCAACAGAACGTGACTTTTATGAGCAGATTCGTTAATAACATAGTTTTATCTGACGATTCATTCTTTCTCGATTTAAAAAACCGGCCAAGTGCGAGTCGGACTCGCGCACGAGGAACCCTTCGTACCATTATCTATAAAAACAGCAAAAAATCACGTTTGTTGTATCCCCCTTAAATATTTATTTTATACTGTTTTTTAGTATTTGTTGTTATAGCGGAAACATAAATACATCATCTGTGAAAATTTCAACTGTCTAACTATCACGGTTCATGAGATACAGTCTGGTGACAGACGGACGGACGGATCGGACGGTTTCATCCCTTTGGGTATCTAAAGCTCACAGACCCACCAGTATGTTGAAATGTGAAAGAAGATGTAATCTGAATATGAACTCGATCGAAGACATGCGCGTAACGTTCTCGCGCGTTCCGTCAAACGGCCTTGACATTTCGACCACTCTTGCGCATCACTAGCTACCAGAAATTCGTGATGAAGCTGATGAAATGTACCACCTATTAACATTTTGAACAATACGATATTATGTACATAAGTAAGCGTAACACGGTGCCTTAATACATTTCCGGATCCGTTCATGTTGGATTAAATATTAGCTATATGTACCTACGCATATACAAAAAGCAATTGAATTTAACCAGTCACAAGAAGTGTTATGTAAGTAAAATAGTGTCAAATTGATAATAACTGCGGATTTAATGCTTAATAATATTAGATTATAATTAACAAAATTCACAATACTGTTGATCATAATCTCAAATGATTTACATATAGGTAATTGCATAAAACACACTTACTTACATGTAATTAATGAACACTCGGGAAATATGCAAGTTCATACTTAAACCAGCTACGATTGCTATGCAAACGAGTATAATTGACTATTTAATGTACTCAAATAAAGTTGTTAACACATTCCTTACAACTTGATACATATGTACATATACGGATATATGGCAAAAACACAAGTCCACCTTTAAATGACCAATATCGTTTTCACTAAAAACCTCCGCGCCACGTGTGCATGTACATATACGTACAAAAGTACGATTAGTATAAGTAAGGCCGGTAGCTCAAGTTCCGGTAGCAGTACAATCGCGCCCCCAAGGCCGCACCGGCGCCCACTCTTGCCACCTGTCAATCATTGGCTTCACACCTTGCGCGTGAGCGTGTGTGCGTGAAGTCCGGGTTACGCTTTGTTCCTAGTGAAACAGTGCGTAAACCGTAAATATAGGTATGTAAATGTTAGGGGACATTAATAGACTAGTGGACCAGTGGCTTAAAAGTGACTGCGTTGAGTTACTAACTGAGTGGATAGAAATCAGAGAATTTCTTAAAGTTCAGTCTCACTCACTTGACAAAACCCAATTCCAACTAGACAGCCAGGGCAGTAGCTTACGAAAAGAATACTAGATATTCAATAGGCTTCGGGAATTAATAAAACCAAAGTGGTGCACTAATATTTCGAAATAACTTGGTAGCAATTTTGTCGAAACACTAAGAGCGGGGCCTAGGGATTGCAATCCGGTCCGATTCTCAATCCGGCCGGGTCCGGCCGGATCCGGCCGGATTGGAGTTTTTCATCGTGTTTATGCAATATTATGCGTTTTGTCTTGTTTACTGGTTTAAGAGTAGACAAACTATCGCAAATAATGTAATAAAACAATGTTTTAGTGCTAAAAATCAACTTTATTAAGGCAACATCAGTCTCTCTACAGTCACTACTCACAGTAATAAGTCAAATTGAGCATCTGCTTCAATAACATTCAGCCTTAACCTATTTATAGTTACGCATGAACAATTTGAACTGAACTCTGTCTTATATTATGATGAAAACAAAATGCCTTTTTTTTTGAAAAAAATAAGTAAAAAGGAACAAGGAACTTTTAATCGTCTTAAATGCTAAATCAAAGTATTAAGTATAAGTAATTTGGTAATTGGAGATCATTATCGTGCTTGGAACTTTGAGATCACTTCGTCTTACTAAAACTAAGAGACAAAATCAACAATAATAAAATTAAACCCGTAAAATACAACCCAAATAAAGAACATTAATCATAAACAACAAACACACATCAATAATATCATAATATCACATTAATTGCACTTTAGTATACGTTATAAAAACGTTAATCAAAAACAATATTATTAAACGTTTTAAAAGAAAGATTTTTTTAAAGAATAAATTTCTGAGATCATTAATCAAAACAAAGGTTAATTAGGATTACTTATTAACTATTAAATATTTATATGCCAACGGCACCAACGGAAAAATTTAAGTGGAAGGCTGGAAGCTGAACGATCGCAAAAGCAATACGCGAGTTTTATTTATCATTGTACAATGTTATGTTAAATAAAAAAAATAAAAAATACCATCCAGTATCCAATGTGTACAAATATCTGAATGAATGTTTATTTTTCTCTGCGTATGTTCGTCTGCAGTATCGTATATTAAAATTTGTTCGGGTCCACCGGATCCAGTGGCCGCCAAAAAGTACCGGATCCGGCCGGATTACCGGATCCGCCGGACCGGATTGCAATCCCTAAGCGGGGCTAGCATATATAATGCCTGTCGCGTCGAGGCGATAAAAACTACCGTATTCTTTCTACATTACGCAGAGCGGGTGAGACGGGAGACAGTTGACGAAAGGAAAACTTGTGTCAGCTCCAAGGTGACAATAGAATAGCAGGGTGGTTACATGGATTGACAAGAGCATACCGAGGAACAACCACGCGGTGCTATGCCATTTTGGGCCGGCGTGCTCAAACGTGTTGCTCACTCCTTCGCTTGTGTGACTGACATTCGCTTGTTAATCTTATTGTAGAGTAAGTGAACATACTAAATTAATGAAGGTCGAATTAAAGAATTCCAGATAAAAACAAATGCCAACAACATACCTAACTGGATTCAATACCGGCAAAAAATAAAGTATTTACATGTGCAAAGTGAATGTCTGTGAGTGAAAAAACTGGTCTCACATACTGTGAAATAAATACCTAGCATAAAAATAAGTGGGGACCCTATAGTATAGCGTTACTATAAATGAATGCGGCAAAACCTGATTGTTGATGTTCATTTATCCTCCTCTACATGTGTCTTAATAAAAAAAAACGTCAAAAGCTTTAAAAAGTTGGTCACTTGTGCTTGGCATATGGGTTTCGTACCATCGACAATAATTGTTACGAAAAGTTAGCTTACTGATAAATCTATAGTCGTCAACGACCGCTTCTGGCTTTAGGTCTAACCCTTGCGTTATCTAACTAAACGTGTGGGGGATTGAAATCAAACTAACAGTGTTCACTTGTGTTGCCTAAAACGTGCACCAATCCCATCGAATGCGAAAGTGCCAAGTGTGTGTCGGGCCACGCGTGGTGTAGAGTTCCGTAGTTGCCTCTCTGTATGTGTTACATCGACACGCACGCGCCAAGTAAATAGTGCGGTTGCGTCAGCCGAGTTTTACTTAAATTGGCCTTTTCAAGTCCATTTTATGTTGATCGACTATTACTCGGTTACTAATAATGTCTACTTTAGCCGTGAGTTTCCCTTGTAAATTAATAATAATACCATAGTTCACAATCGTACTAATTACGGGGAAAAAGTGGATGATAGTGTTCAAATCATAAAGTTACAATAAAAGTGACAAAAAAAAAATTTGTACGACTGTGATCTAGGGTATACATATGTATACTGCCACATTTTGTTTTACATTCTTAGTAGTAGCTATTTAGCTGGCAGACATGTTACCATTAGTTACCATTAGCTTTTCGGTGAAGGGAAACATCGTGAGGAAACCGGTCTAATCCCAATAAGGTCAAGTTTTCCCTCTGGGTTGGAAGGTCAGATGGCAGTCGCTTTCGTAAAACCAGTGCCTATGCCAAATCCTGGGATTAGGTGTCAAAGCGGACTCCGGGCTCCTTTAAGGGCATTACCGGGAATAACGCTAGGAGGACGATGACATGTCCAGACGCAACGACGAAGCGGCTCGAACATAACTGTATTAAACTATTGAGTATTGAAAAATTTGGGTTTTACAGCACAATAGCATACATTTTTGTATAGCGAGAAAATAAAATACATCCCCGATTTACGAGTAGGGGAGATACCTTAAAAAACAAAATTTAATTGTAACAATTTGGGGGATTGATTCATTATACCCATGCCGAAATATAGCTTTCTAGAAGTAAGGGTCACTGAGCTAAGCCGCAGACGGAGAGACAGGCGGACGGACAGACGGACGGAGAGACGGAACGACGGACAGATGGACATGGCGAAACTATTAGGGTTCCTCGCTGACTACGGAACCCTAAAAATATGTAATTTCATATTGATATGAAAAAGTATGTTTTTATATTATTGGTGCTTATACGGCATACCTTTTATTATCAGCCAGTTTCCGTTTTCAATTTTTATACTAGCTTCAGAACTCAGGAGGTTAACACCAAGCAAGCTTTGATAGTAATATCTTGTACAAATTGTCCTGTCCACGGTACGCAGACCCCTCCCCAAACGCGACCTTGCAGTTAAGTGCAGACTGCCTGTTGCCTATATCAAGCACTAATAAGACTAATCATAAATTAAATAAAACGCGATCGCATAAATGGGGCATCAACGCTTAAGAGGCCAACTCCGTGACCCCGCGTCGCAATACCATCTTAATGTGACCACGAATTCGCTAAAATCAACTCGTGCGCAACTTTGATTAATGAGTATCGGTAAAGCAATTAATGCTGGTGCTGCGGAGTTATCATTAGACGCCTTAAAGTGGTTCTTTCGACATAGCTTGATGTGACATTTTTTGTTAATTATTCGCAATTATTTTTGTAGGTCCGAAAAAAGGTAAATTAAACTTAATTCATAACAGGAGGGAGTACAATTAAATTGCCAAATGAAGGTGTGTTAAATCTTACTAACTTTTGTACAAACAAGGTTGTATATTTCATTATATATTTTTTCAGGAATTAAACTATTAAAAAGTATTGTGACGAGAATAAATGTCTAATATTTTCTGTTCTATTTTCTATTATATATGTTGTCTTACCTTACCTAATGTCAATCTGACAATACAAAGCGCGAATAAGTGTTATAGCTCAGTCAGTCATTATCATTCTCCTAGCGTTATTCCCGGTTGTGCCCCTAAAGGAGCCCAGGGTCCGCTTTGACACCTAATCCCAAGATTTGGCATAGGCATTAGTTTTACGAAAGCGACTGCCATCTGACCTTCCAACCCAGAGGGAAAACTAGACCTTATTGGGATTAGACCGGTTTCCTCACGATGTTTTCCTTCACCGAAAAGCTAACGGTAAATATTCCGTACATAAGTTCCGAAAAACTCATTGGTACGAGCCGGGATTCGAGCCCACGACCGCCGCTTGACAGCCGCATGCTTGAACCACTAGGCTACCGTAGTGTCAGATATCTGCCAAAGGACAGGAGGTTATGTTTTTCGAGCGTATCTATGTATGTATGTGTGTATATGTCTTATTCTGGCATATGATGAGGTGCCGTTGGTTTCCTCTTAACCGTAAGAGTGACATAGGCTATAATATTTGTAAAATAGCAATTGGGTTTTTCGAAATATGTATCTTTCGATTCCACTTGTCTGTAACATTTTTCGATTGAAGTGCAGTCCTGTGACGTGCAACTCAAGGATCCACATAATATCAGCGTCGAGTCATCCCCTTTGGCTCGACATTGTGCTGAGTGGACTCCTTTTTCGCATTTCACGAAATGTCAAGATGTATGTTATTGTGTATTCTGTATATTTGCGAAGTAAAATTATTTTCTTTCTTTCTATATTGATGCGCGCTTTGATATAGCAGATAAAGAGTCCATACAATCGTAGTTACGCTCTCATTTTAAAACTACGTGCTGGTTTGTGACGAAACTTTGCATGTACAATTACACGAGGTATATCTTTGTCTGTAATTAGGTTACACGGTTCCAGTATATAAAACAAACGAAATACAGCAAAAACAAGTTTTGTATGATAAACTTTAATTCGTTTTATTATTATGTACGTTCGAATTATTATGGTATCTGAAGCTACATAAACTAATTACAGACCTGGATATACCTTATGTCATTGAACATGCAAAGTTTCGTTACAATCCAACACTTAGTTTTAACTACGTTTGTATGGAGAATCGAGCTTACTGTGGAATATGTTGATGAGTTGTCATTGTGTACATAAATATAATTTTATTCATATAATATAGCAATACCCAAATCGACGTAGACCCACTGTAAGTTTATGACTACACACATATTTAAACGGACATTATGTTCGATAATTTTTTGGGTCTCGTTCCGTTCCTGCAGCTTCATACATATTTGCGGATATTCATCAAGTTACATAAACTCATTATTGGACGTTATCCAATTAAATGGAACGACTATGTGATAATCGACAATAGTCGTAGTGGGTGTCCGACCATGCAACAAAGTGCGTGACATTTGAGGGGTCAAGTCATATCAATAGTTAACTTCTTAACCTCTTCTCTTCGATGTTGTTAGACCAATTTTAACTTTATTTTATAGCAGATAGGATTGCTTTTAAATTCGTATTTGAGTTAGAGCGTACATTTTGGAAACGGTAAAACGACGCGGATGTAAATATAGCAACTCACCTTTTGTTGCTTATGATTCTATTATTCGGTCATTTTGAAAACTGTCTGTACCTAATTTGCGCAAGTTGTTAAACAAAAATTTAATTAGTGTCAGCTTTTTGACGACAATTAAGTATTCAGGTCGTACGCAAATTTACTTTTATGAACGATATGCACAGACGCGTTCCTTTAATGTGAAACTAGTTTATTTTCACATAATCTGTACGCTTAAATTTCGGCATAAAATGACACTGAATTATTTTTTGTTTAACTATTCGCGCTAATAGGCTAAGTACTCACATTTTTCTAAATAGTTTATTAAATTGTTATCTAGACAGGCTTAACTTTTCTTAATCTGAAAATGGTCTAGTTACTTTCTGGGTCAGAAGGCCATTCATAGGTACGAAATAGAAATGTGAAGCTTTTTAGAACATATTTCGAAATCCTACATTTCATATACAAATATTTCAAATTCGTATGACACCGTGCCAAACACTGTCTTTAGACTCTTTAGAGTTGGACCGTACAATAGCGCCTGGCAGCAGGGTTGCAAGTTACTAACCAGGCCAGTGACTGCGCGTGCAATGACTCGACTTGAATTAATTGCCGACATGACGGACGACATTACACTCTATTACACCGGGCTCTTATCGCGGCCTTAGCGACGTTAGCAAACTGATATTAGAACGCACGGCTCGTTGACTTGCGAATTAGTGGGTAAAAAATGCGAGTGAAAACTTCACTTAACGATCGGTAGGAGTATAATGTTTGTTTACTATGTATATGTTTGTTTGATATTGGCTTAAGTTTTAGTCACAAAGACGGGAAGGAGGAAGTGCTTTGCTTTACGCAACGTCGATATTTAGCAACTAGAAGCCTGAACAACATTGAAGTTGAATCTTATAGAGAGTTGTAGGAATAAGCAGAAAATAGAACAGAATGGAAATTACTCCACCGACAAGCCAAGCTCTTAAATAAATGACGATGAGAAGCCTGAATACTGTTTCCAGGTACCGTATCATGGTCGGCCTTATCACGTGATAAGTGACAAGATAGAGCGTCCGTCACCGGCTGACACCGTTCGATAGAGCGAGGCTGACGCTCTATATTGTCACTTATCGCGTGATAAGGCTGACTTGATACGGGGCCAGGATCGGATAAATGTTACTAGTCGTTAAGGACATAAATGAATCGATAAATCAATGTACCAGTCAACCTCGTATTGAAGATAATAATTTCGGGTATGACTGCTGGTGAATACATACACAAGTCTTGCATTTATCCGGTCAGGATGTGTAATTTTCTGCCTACGAGATAAATAGCGATTACATTGCACGCTGCTTATGTGTTGACATAAAAAAGTTGATAATGCTAATAGACAATGGCGAAGAAAGCCTCTGCTCGCGTAGCATTTTGATATTATCTATAAATATATCATTTGGACTAATCGATTTTGTCAAAAAGCGTACATTTTCTTCAAACATTAAAACAAGTCGTTCGTTCATGCTAAGCCTGTAGGTCAATCGAACTAAGTGAGCGGGGTCATTGTAAAACGACATGCAATTATTTGACAACTAAATTTAACTATTGCAACGATCATTGCATTTCTATGTAGCCCAAAAGGTTTAGAATTATTTTAGAGTAGGAGTATAATGTTTGTTTACTATGTATATGTTTGTTTGATATTGGCTTAAGTTTTAGTCACAAAGACGGGAAGGAGGAAGTGCTTTGCTTTACGCAACGTCGATATTTAGCAACTAGAAGCCTGAACAACATTGAAGTTGAATCTTATAGAGAGTTGTAGGAATAAGCAGAAAATAGAACAGAATGGAAATTACTCCACCGACAAGCCAAGCTCTTAAATAAATGACGATGAGAAGCCTGAATACTGTTTCCAGGTACCGTATCATGGTCGGCCTTATCACGTGATAAGTGACAAGATAGAGCGTCCGTCACCGGCTGACACCGTTCGATAGAGCGAGGCTGACGCTCTATATTGTCACTTATCGCGTGATAAGGCTGACTTGATACGGGGCCAGGATCGGATAAATGTTACTAGTCGTTAAGGACATAAATGAATCGATAAATCAATGTACCAGTCAACCTCGTATTGAAGATAATAATTTCGGGTATGACTGCTGGTGAATACATACACAAGTCTTGCATTTATCCGGTCAGGATGTGTAATTTTCTGCCTACGAGATAAATAGCGATTACATTGCACGCTGCTTATGTGTTGACATAAAGAAGTTGATAATGCTAATAGACAATGGCGAAGAAAGCCTCTGCTCGCGTAGCATTTTGATATTATCTATAAATATATCATTTGGACTAATCGATTTTGTCAAAAAGCGTACATTTTCTTCAAACATTAAAACAAGTCGTTCGTTCATGCTAAGCCTGTAGGTCAATCGAACTAAGTGAGCGGGGTCATTGTAAAACGACATGCAATTATTTGACAACTAAATTTAACTATTGCAACGATCATTGCATTTCTATGTAGCCCAAAAGGTTTAGAATTATTTTAGAGTATTGAGATTCAGTAAATAATTGACAACTTAGAATAGTTAAGAACCCCCCGATAATTATGTTTCAAAGTTCGATCTCCTAAAACAAAAAAAAATCGGCCAAGTGCGTGCCGGGCCACGCGCAGGGTAGGGTTCCGTAGTTGCCCGTCTGTCACAGAATGCGGACTTAAAAGGGGCTTTTGGGGTTTATGTTATAGCTTACCCTCGTAAATAATCGTAAATGTGATTATTTTTATAACACACCAATGTTTATGGTCGTTTCGCCGGTTACGCGACCACCTTCGGTTAATAGCGACCACCTGAAGGACAAGGTCTTTTCTATTGAAGATAACGTGCCGTGATACCCCACACTATAGGATTAACGAGAAAAAAAAAACATCACCAATTGAAATGTAGGGGTATTTTTTTTTTAAGGATTTTATTCTACTGTTTTTCGGCGTCATTGGTTTATATACCCACGCCGAATTGCAGTTTTCTAGTTGTAAAGAAGACGGACAGACAGACAGACAGACGGACGGACATGGCGAAACCATTAAGGTTCCTTGTTGACTACGGAACCCTAAAAATAGGTTCATTTGTTTAGGAGCTACGAAGCCACCGACAGACGCACAGACACGTCAAAACGGTCACTTTGGCACTCTTTGGGGGAGGTCTATATCCAGCATCGGACATCTTTCGCCTGAAATGATGATGATGATGATCTCAATTTTACACAGCTTAAAAGAGGTAATAATGTTAAGGCGTGTTAGTTAAGGCAATATTTGTTGACTGGGCCATAATCGGAAGATTTACGGTATTCATAAATAAAACGTGGGTGTATGTAGTCATCGTAGACATGCTAATCAGTGTTTCTACAAAATTCCGCAGGGCACTAATTCGAATCGCATATATCGCAAGATGTCGTAAGCGACGCTTTAACTCCGTGTCTCGCATTATCAAACAAGGGCGCGGTTTTCCAATAATTTCTATCTTCCGTTGGTCACGGAATTAGATCGTGATTTAAATACATTTGGTAAATGCACATTTCAGATATCATCAAAATATCTCCATCTAATACGGCCAAATTGTGAAATAAAAAACAAAAACAATATTATCTCCGAAAGTATGAAATACGTTGACCACGTATGAAAAAAATCAAAAGGTAGGGAATTATATGCAAATTCACGAAGTGTAATCCAATTTTTTGTAAGTAAACCAGTTCTTAAGCAATAAATACAAATGTGAATTTCATGACAAAACTTTGATGATTAATAATAAAAAACTTGGTAAATAACCTGTCGATGTGGCAGTTTTATTCTGATAGATTATTTATTTATTTATTTTATGTGTTTATTTAGTAAGATCATCAGCTTAAAAACTACAAAGTAGCTTAAAACAGTTATTGACAGTGAGTTAATAACAGATCCTCACCGATAGCGATAATTAAATATGTAATACTTATCTATCAATTTAAAAATAAAAAGACAAAAACCATGTTTTTAAAACACTGTGGGGCGTAGCCACGACTTTTTTCAGAGGCCACTCGGGAACACTTCGATGGTGTCCTCATCCAAGCTTCCTCTCCCGTTTGGGAGACTCAGTTGCCCTAGTCTGCGAAAGACGTGTCTACTTCGTGTCAAATAAACAACCGACGAAAACTCCTACGATCGAGATATCCGTTTGGAAAATCAGTGTCAGGTAATGTTAACAAATAATACTGTTTGCAAAAAAGTTAATTGAACCGTTGTCTCACGTATGTTGAAAGGTGATTTCAGCTACCTGAACGTAAGTGCAAAGAGGTTGTCTTTATAGTAGCCGATAATTGGTGAAGACTTGAACAACGTGACGGGCGTCTAGGAGCTCGATGTAATATCAATTTGCTCAGTGGCCTTGGCCCACTAGTGTCGAGTTTCTCTCAATATTGGGAGCACGACTAAACACACGGTTCTGACGGAAATTCTAAAAGCTGAGGGAAATTATTTACGATGCATGCTATTGTTTATCGGCATCATCGGGCACCGTAGCTATGGACTCTTTCCAGGGGTGTAACATGTTCGTTGCCGGCCCTTTAGAATGTATACATACACTACTTATTGAAGAACACGTGTGTAGTCTCTCGGGAAATCGCTAATTCCACAACAGGAGCGTTCGGGAAATTTTACACAGTGTATGTAGTATGTAGTTCATAATTAGCTTCAATACTAATCTCCGCACAAGTTCGGTTTCGTAAATTGTTAACGGGAAAACCCAGTCAACCGAGACCATGTAACATGTCGTCTCATTAAACCGACTGAAGTAAGGTTTTCGCAACGTTTGTTTAGACGAAAAAGAATTGTGATTTTGTTTACAATGTTGTCTCGTAACTCGCACGGCTTTGTCAATAGTAAAGGCAAACACTGCTTTATTTTACCGATGTATGTCAATACATGACTGGATATACTGCATTCCAAATAGGTATATTATATTTTTATCCTTATCTTTCGATTACATTTACATAGGTATAAACGCCAACACAGTTAACTCACCATCTTGTATGGAACATCTATGAATTGGAAATGGGTTAAATGCACTCGTATCTTCATATTCCCTGAGGCGTATTTAGAAAAGTGATGGGATTGAAAGATTCGTCACAATGAGCCTTGCATACGGTAGCTCAGTTGGTTCAGAGCAATGCACGGAATGCAGAGGTCGTGGGTTCGAATCTCGCACATGGCGATTAATTTTTAAATTTTTCACCGTCATCGGAATTCATACATTTCTTAATAATCAGCGTTGGTACTGACCTCAATCCTTGTAGTATGCGCTGGTAAGGCTGCGTGACTAGATCCCGCATAACACCCGCATCGTGGCCGGTGGCCACGTCATAGCACCGAGCGCCCCCGCTAATCTTAGCCGCCCATGTCCTAGAAAGATAAACAAATACATCAATACTAATATTATAAATGCGAATCTGTGTCTGTCTGTTATCTCTTCATGCTTAAACCGCGGAACCGATTTAGATGAAATGTATAGATATAGTTTGAGTCCCGGGAAAGGACAAAGGATAGTTTTTATTCTTGAAATGAAAACCTCAAGGGGTGAAATGGGGGGTGAAAGTTTGTATAGAGCTACGATATAAACGAGTTCCACGCGGACGGAGTCGCGGGCAGAAGCTAGTATAATGAAAAACTGGTGGCGTTTCATATGTAACCTAAATTGCCTTTGAATTTCACACAATAATGATTATTTTTTCATATCCATGTCAGTCCATCCATCCATACTATAATTATGAATGCGAAAGTATGTCTGTCTGTCTATCTGTTTGTCTGTTCCCTATTCACGTTTAAGCCGCTGAGCCGATTGAGTCTTTTATTGAATCTCGGGGAAGGAGTTGTTGTTTTTATTAAATTTACTTAGCTAGTAGTAAATAATAAAAGCTTGATCTGCTAGTTATATTAAGGTTCGATTCCGATCCCGAGGAAGGCAGTAATTTTTTTATTATTATTATATTTTATTGGTATTCAGGATAAAAACAGCCGTAATTATAAATAAGACATATTCATGCTTACATAAAATAAGGCCTATAACAGTCATCCATTAAGTTACATTATATAGCGATTAAAAAATAACAAAAATATGAAACGAGAATGTAACAATACACACAAATGCTCGATACACTGGAAGTTCTAATTACGATACACTAGAAGTTCCATCTACATACCGCTTGTAAAAAGTTAAGTAATCTAGTTTTATTAAATTTACGACTTAAACGTATTTTGTTTTAATTTAATTTACCTCAGATACATACCATGACATTTACTTTAGTTATATTAGTTGCAGATCAGACACCAGCCCAAATCCATAGAATAAACTGAAGTTTTGTTGTTAGTACAATGTGTAGGAGTTATAAATCTTGAGAAGTACCTTCTTATAACGTACCTACAACTAATCGCATTTCCTTGGCACCCAGGAACACATAGCTTGAACAAGTTATGATATTAAATACTTAGATAAATTTTAATAAGATATATGTACCTATTTACGAACGAGTTATTACCAGTACCAATGTCAAATGTAAGTTACAAGAATAATTGAAACAGAAACTGATTCGTATTTGTATTAAGTTTAGTTTTCACTCAACAAAACGGCATATATATCTTTATTAAATTTGAATTTAGAGCCTACAAAAGGATCAGTAGTGCAGAATTCAGTGTTATGAGGGATCACGGTGTTAGAACCATAGTTAGTGGAGTGGAAGGGAACATGAAACAGATCTGTCTGCCGAGTTCGACGTCTTGGGACTCGAAACGATAGGCCAGATAATAGTTCAGGGCAGTCCAAACGATTTCTAATTATATCGAAAAGTAGACTCATATCAGCCAATTTGCGAATATCCTCAAGTGAAAGGAGATTATATTCTCGGCAATTACCTTTATACCCAAAAGATGTTTTCTTAAATTTATAATTTAAATGAGCTACATTTTTTTTTTCGATGCGGTCTATGTGAACGGCATAGCACACTGACCAGATAGTTGATGCGACACGACTTTTAGACATGACAAGCTTTGGAAAGGTTTACAGGTCCTCATGACGAAGCCTAAACTGCGATATGCTCTGTTAACAATGGAGTCAACGTGATCTCTCATTGTCAATTTGGAATCTAGAATTACACCACGGTCACGCACAACGACGACTCTGTTCACCGCTACACCATTGAAGTGGTATGAGTAATTGATTGGCCTTGGACTTCGAGTAAAACTTATACACTGACACTTAGTAACACTTATTGTTATCTTATAAAGGGAGTAATACTCGACTAGGTTATTAAGATCGTTCTGCAGGAGTTCACAATCTGCTAAAGATTTAACACAAGACTTTTTAATCATCTGCATATAACAAATGGCGTGCGGTGACAAAACACGTACTTATATCGTATATGTAAGCATTATAAAAGAGCGGACCGAGATAGGAGCCTTGTGGTACGCCGGAGGGAATATCGATGTAATCTGACCTGAAGCCGCCAAGAACTACAGCTTGGGAACGATTAGTGAGGTATGATTTGACCCATCTGAGTAAGTCTCCATGGAATCCTAGTGCTTCAAGCTTCACGAGAAGTATAGCGTGGTTGACACGATCAAATGCCTTTTCAAAGTCGGTATATATGACGTCGACCTGACCGCCACCCTCCGTTTCTGTTAAGACGTGATTCGTGAAGCAAGCTAGGTTCGAAACTGTAGAACGTCCCTTTAAAAAGCCGTGCTGTTTATCCGAGATCCCGCAACACACAAGGTGATAAATATGTTTAAAAATTGTAGATTCAAAAAGCTTGCCTATGGTGTTCAGGATGGAGATAGGTCTATAATTCTCTATATTGGACTTTGAACCCTTTTTATATATAGGAATAATATGGGCGTTTTTCCAGATGGAGGGGAAAATGCACTCTTTTAATGATTGTTGAAAGAGGATGGTTAGTGGGCATGCAAAGCTTTCAGTACAGGAGGATAAAAATATAGGTGTGACGCCGTCACAACCAGGTCCCTTAGTTTTATCTAGGCGCTTTAGGAAACTTTGCACGATTTCGCAAGTTACATTGATTGCGGACATTACATCGCACTGATTGTTGTTCATAGAACTATTGTTAGGGTTATAAGAGGAGTTAGTAGTATCAAATACGCTCTCAAAAAACGTATTAAACGCATTACAGATATCCACGCCACGGTTGTAATGATTACTACCTAAATTGAATAAATTAGGGTAATTAGAGCCGCCACGTTTAGATTTTACATATTTCCAAAAGAATTTAGGAGAGCGCTTGATGTAAGTTTCGGTGTTGTTCGTAAAACGCTGAAAGCATTCATCCTGTACACGTTTTTGCCTAGCTAGAGCATTGAATGCTACGATGTACATTGTACACTAGCGGAGGAAATATTTTTGTTTGTTGAGGGTTGGTTTTACACCTTTGAGTGACGCTCACGCCTAAGGTGAAAATGAATTCATAGAATGTAACTTAGCTTATTCGATGTTGGAAGCCTTGACATAAAGCGCCATACTTAATAGAAATGGGATAAATTAAATTGCTAACATCATAATGTAATAAGTAGCTAAGTTATACATTGGTAATGTTATGAATAACAGGTTTTTCCTCCTCATCTTATGTATACCTTTAAAGGCTCAAGAATCTGCGAATTTCTCATTGACTTGGTGACATAATTGTGTTAATGATGATTCCCAACGAGACACCATGCATAAAATAACCGTAGAGAATTCCGATTTCATACTTATGTAAACGATTGGTCGCGGGTCGTTGTTAACCAGTTTGCCCTATTAGTCTACATTATCAAACGATTTTATATTGGCATCGGGTGACTTATGGATCATCGGACATCACGTTTATTTCCATAATTACATTTGAGTATAATAAAACTTGTAAATAATATTGGATTGCTCTGATTCCGAGGATATATTGAAATAAATCAGTCTACTGATCTCTTTTTAATATATTTATGTAAAGTCTAAACGGTCGGTATTAAAAAAAAAAACTTTTATGATTACAAAAATGATATAATTATCCTATGCTCCATAATTTTCATGACAATCGGTTGAGAAATCCGACCAGTAAAGGAGAGCCGCCGGATATCCGGACAGACATACGAAAGCATTGTTGCCTAAGCTGAAACGGAGACTTCGTTCACTTCGATCGATCGCTAACTATCAGACTTATAAAGTAAGTTAAAGTTGTAAATTTATAATATTTCTACCGTATAGCTTGAGCACATGTCTCCATTTTTGCTTCAAGTAACTACCTTACACTTTTACATCGAATCGAAGAATCAATAATGAAAAATAATTAAAAAATCATCACGACAACATTACAGTGGGTCACAATATGCGCTTGAAACCCACATTGAAAGTAAGCCAGTGTATTGACGGCGACTACAAATCTCTTTATAATAGAGGTCAGCCTCACACCGGCTAATCTCAGCCGAGATTAAAATACAAACTCTACAAAGATTGGCATTATGGGGTTACTTTTGCAAAACAATTCATTCAAACATCGGAGGCAATTGACAGGTAACATTAGAGAATAATGAGTGGACAGACAGAGCCATCTTGGATCATTTGATTCCTAAAATCATCAATAAATATGCAATCCTTTTTGAAAGGTTGCGTTCGCGCAATAGGTCACGTGCATTACACTCAGCAGTGCCAATAAATGTCAATCTGTTAAATTAACGAGCTCTATCACCGCCCATCGCGGGGATCTTCTGATAGTATCATTGTGTCATTTGTTTTAAAGTACGGAGTATATTGCGATTGCAAGTGGTTTACACCTACACTTTTACAGCAATATCTCAATCGTGACATAGTCTAAGGTTTTGGATTATAAATTAACAACTTTCATTACATAATAATAGTTGTGTATTCTTCAGTACGTATATGTTGGGGCACCTGTTACGACATGACATTTACATAAAAACTATAATCGAAGGGGAAATAGAGGGAAGAAGAGACAGAGGAAGGCCGCGACGTGCTTTTATGGACCAGGTCAAGGAGAAGGTCAATGTAGTGTCGTACCAGGAGCTCAAAGCAGTGGCAGAGCGTAGAGCTGAATGGCGGTTACTCCACCGACAAGAGAAGCTCTTAAGTTGAAGAAGAGAAGATTCTTCAGCATTCAATTCCAGTTGCGTTGTTTGTAGACATCGCCAGTCTGCAGTGTCTGCCAGCTTACCCACGAAATGCTCGAAATGATTTAGCTGCGTTTCCATAGCCCAGCCGTCAAGTGTCTCTAGGAGACTTTCGAGGCTTATCTGGTAGGTCTCTTCAAGGACACCAACCTGGGCGCGTTCCACGCCAAGCGCATGCCCATCACCAACATGGCAGTGAGCGCGGCTTTTTTTTTGGGAATATGCCTTTAAGCATCCGGCCTGGTTGGGAAACCAGAACGGGTATGACGGACTTCCGGGAACCGCCCGTACTAGCATAAAAAGCCAACTGGCTAGCAGCGCTCTGAGTCTCTGACACCACAATTATGTTCAAGAAACGCATCATCCTACCATCTATTTCGTCCCATTCGGCTATTTTTTCATCGCTACGGCTTATATAAACATATTTAGCCAGCGCAATAATTTCTAAAGCTCTAATTACTAATTACACAAATTATGTTTTCGCGAAAATGTCATAATATCTTAGCATTAATTAAAGTCCTCAAAGGATACGGCACGTCAAATGTCACCGGACCGGTTGCGTCAAGCCCGATGATGTAAATACTTCACTATTTGCCCTAGCGCTGATCAATGGGATTATGAGAACAATTTAAGCTAATCTGTTATTTAGCATTGAAATTTACATCAAGCTACTCTGAGGCTTTAAAGTTAATAAGACTTTAATAGCTGTGAAAACGTGATGATCTAGATGAACGAAAACGGGGTTAAGTTATGCTTTAGGTATTAAATTGAATCTAAAATTATCTTAACAACATGACTTCTTTACTTTTACGAGTTTAATGCTTTCCTTGAGTTTACAGTGGAAGATGATTGTAACTTTTTGACCTGTTGATGCATTATGGTAAAGGGAACCATTTTCAATATAATAAACTCTTAATTTCTTCTTAGAAATTTCAGCTCGACAAATCAACAGACTTGTGGTTGTTTCAATAACCCTACAAGTTATAATTTGCTCACAAATCTTAATTAGCAACACTAAGGCGCTTGACTTATACGAGTATCTACGTTCTAACTACAGGTCACTTGACCAGTGTTGTCTCTAATTTGTAACTGTAACAACTTTGTGAAAAATGCCAAAGAGAGCACATATTTGATTGCAAACACTTGTGTCGGATCACCGATCAAGTGCGAGTGCAGGTGATTAGTAGATGATTAGTGCGACTGCAGGTGTGTAGTGCGAGTAGTGTCCAATTCTTGTTTAGTGGCTCTGTTTAGTAAATTCAGTTAGCCGTCTACCAGCAGCACCGACGCTGGCGACGCTAAACACTAAACTGCCTGTCCACACGTGTTTAGTGGCAGGCACGCTGCGAGTGAGGGGGAAGGGCGGGGTGCGGGACGTGGCTACTCGCAGTCCACTCGCAAAAAAATAGAACACGCTTCTAATCACGTTACTACGCAGCCAACTAATCACTTGCACTAATCAGTCGCTGTCCACACTTATTTTCTCCTAATCACTTATCACCTGCACTAATCACTCGCACTAATCACTAATCAAAGTGAATACAGGCCTTTAGACGAGAGAGTCAGCTTTGTCATACTTGTGTCGCTAATCAAAATGTTAGATGCGCAGAACTCTTTCTTCATGACAGTGAAAGGCGAAATGCTTTAGATGTTTTATCAATTATCAATCAACCGATACATTAAATCCTCTTATTCTAAGTACCTGGACCCGTTAGTCAAACGAAAGCGTGTCGTTTTCTGGGTGACCAGGCTATTGTACGCAAAAACCACGTCTCAAGGCACACGCGGGGTCGAGCGGTGCACGCGCAACCTCGCTTGCCAAAATAATAACCAATCACAATGCAATAATTGTTCACTAACCACGCTAAGAAATAATCTCACTGTACCCAACATGTCAATAGACAATCGTGCTCTTAAGCGACGTGCCAAAGCGTGCCTATTGTTAATTTTATTGAATAAAACAAATGACGATAATAGCATTTGTTTGCTCGATAAACATCTCATTTCGATTTTGATTACAACTTGTATCGCGTGCCAATTTCATTTCAAAGATATTCGCAAGCTCGATCTGACACGTTGAGCACGCGCGTGGAAGTAAGGACGCGGAACACATCAAAATCAAGTTGGAACGCAAAGTTCACGTCTCAGATTGATCCCAGGTTTAAATAGTTTGACAAGGTGTTGCAAATCTAATTTTAGCACAGCGGGGCAGATACACCACAGATAAGACCCTTTGATGATTATCATATTGTGATTAAAGTAACCAAATGCGAAATATGCAACATTGTAGTCGTCAAGTTTAATGAGTTATTCGCAACGTTGTAAATACAATTAAGTAATCATCGAATTCGACATAATTGCGTTAGACAATAAGTAGCTATTGTATTGTTTGTACATTTCTATTGCTTGCTGAGTGAAATTAAGGTGATTTAAGCAACACAGTAACAGTCTGCTTATATATGTGTTTGCAATAACTTTAGAAAAGGTTAGCGTGAAGCTATAATATTATTATATAACTTCTACTCTAGGACCAACCAACAGTCAACCAAATGATATTACAATATTATTTACTCGTAAAATATACCTAAGCTCCAACTTGTAGACAAACATAATTATTTTTTGCTTAGGTACTCTCATACATATACACGCTGTATGCTTATACATACATATAATCGATATTTCCCGGAGGGGACGTAGATTCTGCATTTCTATTTCCTACGTTCTCGACTACCTTTTTTCGCAATAACATCATATCTGCAAAAACACTGTTCCTAACCGTTAGTAACCACGTACATGAAAGAGCTCGTACTTGCAAAATACATGTATATGAATTTGTATAAAATGAAGTGACTGCATCGTTCGGTTAAGCATAAGGCGTTACCACAAGATTCATCATCCAAGCGTTGTTCCTGGTTGCGCCCTAAAGGAGACCGGGGTCCGTTGGCACCTAAGCCTAAGATTTGGCATAGGCACTAGTTTTACGAAAGCGACTGCCATCTGACCTTCCAATCCAGAGGGAAAACTAGACCTTATTGGGATTAGACCGGTTTCCTCACGATGGTTTCCTTCACCGAAAAGCGACTGTTAAATATCAAATGAAATTTCGTACATAAGTTAAATGAAAAACTACGGTAGCCTAGTGGTTCAGGCATGCAGCTGTCATGCGGCGGTCGTGGGTTCGAATCCCAGCTCGTACCGTGAGTGAGTTTTTCGGAACTTATGTACGGAATATTTACCCTTAGCTTTTCAGTTAAGGAAAACATCTTGAGAAAACCAGTCTCATCCCAATAAGGTCTAAGTTTTCCCTCTGGATTGGAAGGTCAGATGGCAGGAGCTTTCGTAAAACTAGTGCCTATGCCAAATCTTCTCGAAATCCAAATCGGCTCCTCTAGGGGCACAACCGGGAACAATGCTAGGAGGATGATAAAGTTTATTGAAAAAACGCAGTGGTACGAGCCAAGGTTTTGAAAGGCGCGTGCCTATAATACGGTACGGTGTAACTTTATCTTAACCGAATTAACGGGACATGTTACCTCAAAATCAATTAACAAAATACCTCTACAGGTAAATGAAGAAACGTTATTCGTTAATATTTCTTAATTCAGTTTCACCATAGCAATAATATGACGTCACTTGACATTGGCATTGCATTGCATTCGGTTGTTGTGGTTAATTAAGGTAATAAGCGAAGCCGAGTAAGCAGTTAATGGGTTTTTAAGTAGAATATGTTCGTGAAACCTCCGATTGTTCCGTTCCCTTGTTAGCTCAAGGCCGAGAACTGCGAATACTATTAATCTAAGACATTTGTATATGCCTAGTACTCTCAACATTTCTTGTCAATACATACTTAGATTGCTCCTTTTCTTTTTTCATCGGAAATATGGAAGGTATGTTTGGTTGTTCTTACAAAATGCGTAGTGTCCCTATTTTTTATTCTTAACCAGCCTCAATTTATGTTAATAATGTAGGCAAAATACGCACTTTCCAAATGCTGAAAACAGAAGTAAACGGTGTTTTACATCAAGATAATTACTTTTAAACTTGATTCATGTGTATTGTTAGTCAAATTGAATCACACAATCCCCAATTATTATACTTCCTCAATTTAAACAAGTCAATCGAATGTTGCATGTATTGATTTATCAATGATATTTCCCAATCGTATTTTGCCTGGGGATTCCCTAACCTTTAAAACGTATTTTGAAGCTGAAAATAACAATTTATTTTTACAGTGACAGTGACATGACATTTCATTTTTTTTAACGATTGATATCCTTATGTGAGGAGGAAAACAACAGAATTCAATTATGCTAACCATGTTGAACCTTAACACGATTTTGATATTACTTCCATTAGTGGAGCGAAGTTGTGGTTCATGAAATTATTATTATTTAAGCATTACTGATTGCTATTGTCTTATTACCTTGAAGAACCAGATTGAATTTATCCGCTGAATAGTTCAGTTCCGCATTTCAAAAGTAAATAATGATGAGTAAGTAGTAATGGATTTTAGTAGCGTCGTGTACCTACCTATGTTTAGACCACTTCGTTCCTTTCCGATTGTCTTTCAATAAAAGAAGACTTCAAGACCGACAGTTGTTATTATTTGAGAACTTTATTACATGTTATGGTCCGATTATAAACAAGTTCTTTTTAAAGTTAAACGAATTTATCCTTGAATTTTAACAAAAATGGTGTTGCCGTTACATAACAATCCTTATTCCAGTATTATAGAATCGAGCCTGAACTAGAATAGCATTAATATTACGGGTGGTATTGAAGTGACGATATTACATTTTTTAAACTATACAATAATTAAAATACAGGCCGAGACGGAGATGGCGAGACGACCTGGACGCATTTCGCAACGATTGGCTAGACACAGCTCAAAGCCGGGACGACTTAAATTTGAGGAGGGAGGCCTTTGAGCAACTGGGAAACTCTATAGGCTTAGAAAAATAAACTAACTGACAATTGATATAGTGAAGACGTAGCACACAGTTGACAGCTTTGACACTAGTGACACTTACTTCCTTACCACGCACGAGATAGAAAGCTCTGATTGTGGACAAGCTCTAGATCAAAGTTATGCATACAAGAGAACGCTAGCGAGGCCTTCCTCATATTCCTCAATGTCGTGTCTACATTTCATCAGATAGAGTAACTATCGTGAGTGCCTAAGTACAGTCGGTGTAGAATGGCTTGAGTGCCTAGGTACCGCATATATTTCGTAATCACTGAGTAACTTAACTTGAAAAAACATTATGCGCAATGACATGAGTTAAGATGCTTATGAAAAGACATAGAATAAGAAGCTACTGTAGCCTAGTGGTGCAGGAATGCAGCTGTCAAGCGACGGTTCTGGGTTTGAATCCCGGCTCGTACCAATGTGTTTTTCAGAACTTATGTACGGATTATTTACCGTTAGCTTTTCGGTGAAGGAAAACTTCGTGAGGAAACCGGTCTAATCCCACTAATCCCAATAAGGCCTAGTGTGCCCTCGGGATTGGAAGGTCAGATGGCAGTAGCTTTCGTAAAACTAGTGCATATGCCAAATATCGGGATCAGGTGTCAAAGCGGAGCCCAGAGTACTTTATTACAACCGGAAATAACGCTAGGAGGCTGATGATGAAAATTCTTTACCATATACATTTATATATTTATAAACTTTTATCTGAATATTTTAGTATAAGACATAATTGAGAATCTTTTTTCATTATTAGCTTTGCCAACAATGCGAATAATCCATATACAATTATTCTAAACTAGACATGTTATGTCATTCTGGAGAATGTCAAAACACGACCTCAGTGCGTATGCGACTACGGTGATAAATAGTATGTTTAATTATTTATCGAACTAGACACACAATACACCGTGGGAATGTTACTGGCATTTAAACCTTCTGCGATCGTCTGCTTACTAAATGAAGAAGAACTTTTAGTGAGCCACACTTAGTGAATTTTAGTGTTGATTTCATAGAGTTTGAAGCCTTTATTATTCATGAACATTCTTTTCATCAGATTATCAGTTATACCTAGGTTACTGTTACTGTTATAATATCTAGGTCTGTAAATATGTCATCATCATCATCATCATATCAGCCGATAGACGTCCACTTCTGGACATAGGCCTCCCCCAAAGAGTGCCAAAGTGATCGATCCCGCGCCACCCGCATCCAGCGGACTCCCGCAACCTTTACCAGGTCATCAGTCCACCTTGTCGGGGGCCTACCCACGCTGCGCCTTCCGGTACGTGGTCGCCACTCGAGAACCTTTAGCGATCCGGAGGGCTATATCGGTTACCTTGGTTCTGCTGCGGATAGCCTCATTTCTGATGCGGTCACGCAGAGAAACTCCCAACATGGCCCTCTCCATTGCCCTTTGGGTGACTTTGAGCCTTCTTATGAGGCCCATAGTAAGCGACCACGTTTCAGTGCCATATGTCATCACTGGCAACACACACTGGTCAAAGACTTTCGTCTTGAGACACTGCGGAATATTGGACGAAAACATTTGCCGTAGCTTCCCGAACGCTGCCCAGCCGAGTCGGATTCGACGATTGACCTCTTTCTCGAAGTTGGACCTACCTAACTGGATCGTCTGTCCTACGTATACATAATCGTCTACAACTTCGAGCGTAAAGTGTCCGATTGTAATGGGAGTTGGTACTACATGGGCATTTGACATGATCTTCGTCTTATCCATGTTCATTCTTAGACCAACTCGCTCGGATGCTTTACTGAGGTCATCGAGCATCGTACTTAAGTCCTCCATGGTCTCAGCCAAGACTACTATATCGTCAGCAAACCGAAGGTGAGTGATGTACTCGCCGTTGATGCTGATGCCTAGCCTTCTCCAGTCCAGAGTCTTGAAAACGTCCTCCAGTGCAGCGGTGAACAGTTTTGGAGAAATAACATCTCCTTGCCTGACTCCCCGCTGCAGCGGAATAGGTTTCGAGTTCTGGTCCTGGAGTCGGACTGACATAGTGGCGCTCTCGTACAAACACTTCAGCACTTCGATATAGCGATAGTCAACTTGGCACCGCTGGAGAGACTGTAGTACAGCCCAGGTTTCAATCGAATCGAAGGCTTTTTCGTAGTCCACGAACGCTAAGCAGAGAGGCAGGTTATACTCCTCGGTCTTCTGTATAACCTGACGAAGCGTGTGGATGTGGTCTACGGTACTAAAGCCTCTTCGGAAACCGGCTTGTCCGGGAGGCTGGAAGTCATCTAGCCTGCGTACGAGACGGTTTGTAATGACCCTCGAAAACAGCTTATAGACATGGCTCAGAAGTGAGATGGGTCTGTAGTTCTTCAGCAGAGTGTTGTCACCCTTTTTGAAGAACAGCACCACCACACCTTTGTTCCATGCCTTTGGAGTTCTCCCTTCCAGTAAGACGGAACCGAACAACTTCTGAAGGGCCGTAAGGACCGGTTTTCCACCCGCCTTCAGAAGTTCGGCTGTTATTCCGTCTTCACCAGGTGCTCTGTTGTTCTTGAGCTGTTTAAGAGCCATTACAATCTCGTACAGGCTGATGTCCGGGATGTCTTTGGTATAGTGTCGGGTTAGTCTAGCTCTAGGGTCTTCCGCCTGGCTAACTTCGGGTCTGCGCGTTGATGTGTATAGCTGTCCGTAAAAGCGCTCTATCTCACCCAGAATCTCAGGTTTAGAGGAAACGATTCCACCATCTTCAGTTTTTAACTTCGCGAGCTGGCTCTGCCCTATAGACAGATCTCTCGAGAATACTTTAGAGCCCTTATTACGCTGTATGGCCTCTTCAATACGATTCGTATTGAATTGGCGCAGATCGCGGGTAAGGGACTTGGAGATCTGTTTATTGAGCTGCCGGTATACGGTCGCGTCGGCTGAAGACTGTAGAATCATTTCACTCCTTTCCTTCATGAGCTTCTGAGTGGAGCTAGATAGCCTTTTAGTTCCGTTAGTGCCTTTGGCCTTGAAGAACTTAGACCCAGTGACACGGACAGCTTCCACAAACCCGTCGTTCAATTCGTCCACATCGCCGCCTAGGCAATCAAAACGGTTTTGGAGTTCCAGCTGGAAACTCTCGGGGTTTTGAATTTGGATTGATGCTGGACGGAGCGTAGACTTCATAAATCGAGAGCGCTCTTGCTTGACGCATATATTCAATGTGCCTCTTACCAGACGGTGATCGCTCCCGGTTTTGACCGTATTGATCACAGAGACATCGTTGAATATATGCTTCCTCGTCGACATAATGAAGTCAATCTCGTTTTTAGTTGCACCGTCGGGACTCATCCAGGTCCACTTTCTGTGCTCGCGTTTCTTGAAGAAGGAATTCATCATGTAGAGTCCCTCCTTCTCCAAGAAGCCAGCCAGTAGATGGCCCCGGTGGTTCCGACTTCCAACTCCAAATTGCCCCATTCTCAGCTCTTCACCATCTTTCTTGCCCAGTTTTGCGTTGAAGTCCCCCATAACAACGGTGAAGTAGGTTTTAGAACTATGCATGGCCTTCGATATATCTTCATACATAGCCTCCACCTCTTCGTCGGAGTGTGCCGAGGTCGGTGCGTAGACCTGTATGACCTTCAATGAGTACCTGGTGGATACTCTGAGTATTAGGTACGCCACCCTAGTCGACACACTCTCGATCTTCACCACGTTATTTACGAGGGACTTGTGGACGAGGAACCCGACACCTCCCTGGGACTGTTGGTCGCCCTCCCGGAAATAGAGCAAGTTGCCGGATCTGAAGGTTATCGTGTCCTCCCCCTCTCTTCGGACTTCAGATAACCCTATGACATCCCAGCTCAACTTGCTCAATCCTTCCTCCAGTTCTGCTATCCTTTCGTCGGTCCGCAGTGTGCGCGTGTTATAAGTTGCCAGGGCCAGGGGTCGTCGGTGGTGGTAGCACCCCGCTGGTACCCTGGCCGCTACCACAACCAGGGTACCGGGGGTCGCCGGAACCTCTGGGCCGTGGTTTTTTTGTACCTTTCATGGGGGGTATATGCCTTAATCGCCACGCTTGGCATGCGGGTTGGCTATCGCAGTATTTCCACCGCACTCCAGGGATGCTGCTGCCCATCCCCCGGTGGTCTTGGTCGTAGTTTATGACATACCCGGGTCCCGGGTCCCTAATTTAAATATGTGTAACACTGTAATACATACTGTGTAACCTGGGGCCGCGGGTTTAAATGTAGTCCATTCTATACCGGTGAACGAATTTTTCAAATCAAGTATGTAGCTTCTGAGATTGCCCCCTACGAACAGACAACCCCACATACTTTTCCTCAAGTATAATATTAGTGAAAATTGTATTAGAAAGCGCTTAGCACTTTATTAGCTTAATTGAATTTGCATCGATGGAATTCGTGGGGAGATATGTATTGGAAAAATTAACTTTAAAAACAAAGTTTTACCCGACTTAAATTCGGTGAAACATACATACCAATTTCCCCATTTCCTCAAAAAATACCCATATAAAATTTGAAAAGTTCCCTCGATTTCTACAGGATCCCATCATCAGATCCTGACCTGATAACTCGGGAAGGATGCCCTTTTTAAATAAGTATAAAAACCAACACAGTTAAATCACCATCCTATATTTATATAGAACCTTATAACAATGCATATAAAGTGCACGGATGGTCTGTTAGTTGTGTTGTTGATAGTACACGTAATCGGGGAACATATTTAGGTACGGTGAAGGACTTTAACATTTAGGTGTCAACTAATTTTGTTTGAATAATAGTTAAACTATGAAGTGTCCAGTATAAAGTGAGCTCTAAATGGCTCTACAAATAAAGTTCGTGACTGTTCGAAAAAAATCATCGAATTAGAAATTGGAACCTTGTTCTTTTTTTAAGTCGGTTAATAAATATATCACACGAGTTATAACTATGATCAGACGAGTGGCTCAACATGTGACAGGTAAGCTTTTCTCTAATGCACACATTGATTTGTAGATTTGACACGTTGTGCAAAGAGTGTTGAGATTTGACACGTTGTGCAAAGAGTGTTGCGAAGTGCAAACACGGTGTAATCTGCGGTTTCAAGTTAGTTTTGATGGAATGTGATTTTTGTCCGATGAAACAGGTTCAGAGTATTATATTAGGGATGGAAAAGACGAGGTAGGCCGAGGAAAAGGTGGATGGACTGTGTGAGAGGCGATATTTATTTAATCGTATGGCGATAGTCTACAATAATTCAAGATTCAAAGATTCAAAGATTCAGAATATTTATTTGCTCTGAATACAGTAAGCTTAGGTAGTAAAATACAATGCGTGCTGTGTATTCAGCCTGCGTACAAGCATGCAAACATTTGCAGGGGCGATGCTACATAATACATGTTAAAGACAAAATAATAAATACAATAGTCAAAGTTAAAAAGTCAATTGAAATAGTTATATAGTAATAAAAATAAAACAAGCAGACAATTAATTATTATGAAATGTCAGTTAGGTATAAATGTCATAATCTAAATATTTTTTAACGCTATAAAAACATTTGTCCAAGAGCCAGGCAGTCAATTTTGATTTAAAATTTTAATTGGGAAAATAAAAAAATATTATTATAAGATTTATAAGGAAACATCCAGGTTTTGCATCCATTGCACAGCGTCGGGTGTCAGGTCTATAATGTCGTCCTGGCTTTCTGGGTAGGCGCGGAGTGGATACTTTATATGTTCAATGGTTTGGTCTTCGACGCCACAGTCGCAGCGCGCAGAATCACTCCATCCATCATCTCCAGTACACTGAATAGATACTTATCATTCATTTACCTCGATACGATAATAATCTCAATGCTGATTTAATTAAAAAACACCCTATACTTTAAATGGTAACGCAGCAATACTGGATTGGCCGGTTTCGTATTGTTCAACCAACAGTAAACGTCTTTTTCTACATTTGGTAAATCGATATTACTTGTTGATACCATTTCGCAATACAACTTTTAATGCACTACCATTTCGCAATGTACCTGCAACTTTTAAAATGCTGATTGATAAGGGTTGATATATGTAGTTGGTTGATTTTAAGGTCAAGTAATAATATTCGAAAACACAAATATTTGAAATAACTCGATTTAAAAAAAAAAGTTTTCTTGAGTAAAAAAATAAAAAAAGTAAACCCACCTAATTATATGACGTGTATTAACCTGGTAAGAAAATAACGGCTTTACTCTTATCTTGGCAAATTAGAAGAAAAGAAGAAGCCACGTTCGTAAGTGGAATGACCTAAAAAATGTCCTTTTACAAAAACCCACCCCTAAGCGGGTTAAATAGGGGTGCAAAGTTTGTACGGGTGAAATTTGGTATAGAAGTAGTTCGAATCCAGGGGAAGGTCATATAATAGTTTTTATCCCGGAAATCAGTCCCTAAGGGGGTGAAATGGGGGGTGAAATTTTGTATGAAGCTACGATAAAAACGTGTTACACGCGGAAGAAGGGGCGGGGAGAAGCTAGTTTATTATATAGACTCCACGGAATAAAGAATCCATTACTCCATGGATTCCTTATTCCGTGATAGACTCAGAAACAAACATTATTTGATTATCATTTATCACACAAAGGCGAAAAACAATGATTGGATTTCCCGGTGCAACACGGAGTGGATGACCCCAAACATTATGTTAATAGGGATATGCACCGGGTTTGGATAGGGATATGTTTTTGGAGGTAGATTAACTAAATCTTAAACTTAGTAAGCTTGAGCGCATTCAAAACGTCTGCATACGGTTCATATTTGGGTTACGCAAGTAATGATCATGTCTGTTATTTTCGCTGTCAGCTTAAGTGGCTACCCATTCGTTATCGTCGTAACGCTCATGTCCTCACCCTTCTAAAATTATAATGTTCTGTTTCATCCCGCTACACCCCGCTACCTCAAAGAACGATTCAGTTTCGTCAAGTCGACAAGGTCATCCCAAAATCTTCTTCTCACTGTTCCATCATCCTCTTCAAAATTCTAGAATTGCTCGTTTACATTCAAAGCCATTCGACTCTGGAATTCTCTGCCCGTGGATTTGAGCCGTGCTAAGTCTGTCGCTTCTTTCAAAGCTCACCTTAAGGAGCACTATCTGTCTCTGCCATGATTCCTCATAGTTACTATTTTTATTTATTTATTTATTTTCTGCATCTATGGTTAACACTATATGTATAAGTGTGGACGACAGAGTCCACACACAGATGTAAACACGATCAGAGTTATATGTAACATACTAATATATAATTATATAAGTAAATAAACACTGACCCCAGCTAGAACCCCATTTTTTATGTTAGTAAAACACATAGGCGTTAGGCAGGTAGAATCCCCTAACATTGTATAATTACATTGGTTAAAACATATTCTTCAGAAGAACCTAGGCAATGCTACTGCAAGACCATTACGAGAGTCACTACCATTAAATACCTAGGAATTGCACTGGACGAAAGACTCACCTTTGGTCACCACATATCAGCCATATCTGGTAGAGTTAGGAAGTTGATCATGGTGATGAAACGACTGAGAGAGGTTGCGGACATTGAACTTTTGCGGTCAATCTACTTGGCAATATGCCAATCGGTCATATCATACTGCATACCGATATGGGGATCAGCTGGCACCACAGTCCTAATCACCCTAGAAAGAGCACAGCGCGCAATACTAAAAGTAATGCTTAAAAAGCCACATCAGTTTCCAACCACACTCCTATATAAAGAAGCTGAGGTATTGAGTGTCCGCAAGCTCTATATCTTAGTAACCGTTTGCAAGATTCATAAACAAGTCCTATTATCTGACGACTACGAAAGCATGCTAGAAGCAAGAATCTTCGCAATACCAGTGGCAAAAGTACGTTCGGTCTTTGCTCGTCGGTTCGCAGATGTTGCGCATCCTCGTTTGTATAACGTGGCAGTCAAAGCCTGCGACATTAAACTTCTAACCATCCGACAGACTAAATTTAAAATCAGAGAATGGTTGAACGGCTTGGAATACAGAGAAACTGAAAACATACTACGAGTAATCTACTGAACAGCCCTGCATACGCATACATATATACTCGCACTCACCACACTTACACACACACAAATATACTCACTCTCACCAACACACATACTCACACACTCTTGTTCTGATAGACCTTACTTTTTATTTATTTTTTATACTTCAAATACTATTTAATGCATTACCATGATGTGTTATTGGATATGTAAATAACTGTGTTAATGGTAATGTTAAATTATCTTTAATTGTTCTTAATAATAATAATAAAGATGCACTTTCATGATTTAATAATGTGGCGTCACAGGACAGGCTTAGCCTAGTGTGAGCCACTGCTTTTTGTATGGGCATAATAGGTGAATGTATCTACTCTGAAATAATTTTTTACTTTTACTTTTCTTTTACTTTTATATAAAAATATATAAGAAATATTCATGTATTCAGGTCAAGTACATAAGCCAGACTGGCAAAGTAAATCTCACTAAAATAAAGTTATCTAGTAAGCACGCCCATAATTATGACCGTAGTGTCAAGCGTGACCATTTTTAACAAGATTGTTCCAATTGGTTATAATTATTTTATACCAAATTGTAAAACTTAACTCTAAGTCGAGTCATTTTACCAATCTTGTAACGCTTCCAGCTTAATATCTCATTTATCTTTGATACCACATAGTGAGTCATATGTAGATAGGTCGGCCAATGTAGGCGCTATCCGATTAATATCATGGACCAAGTCCAATTAACGTTATTATTGTATAAACTAACTGTTAGGTGGCTGTCGAGTGGCGTACGCCAAAGCTCTAGGCGTACGAGCCCACTCAGCCGACGCGACAAAAGTCGCCCCGTCGCACCGCGTCAAGTGTCGCCCCACTGCGAAAAAAGTCGCTCACCACAGCGTGATGCGAGGCGACGCGTCGGCCACAATAAGCATTTATTTAGGAATTTATGTATGTTTATTTGTGTGCTTCATGTGTGAATGTCTATTATTGATGTAATTGTGTATGTTGTAAGTTCGTTTAATTCCAATTTTGCCACCTACCTATTATGTAATTTTTTTTTGCTATTTCTCCGCTGCCCAAAAGGTTGTCTGGAAGAAATCGCTCTTTAGCGATAAGGCCAATTTCGCTCTTCTGGCAATCTTTCTCTATCTATCCCTGTTCACCGTACTGGCTTTATGCCCAATTCTTTCGCTGCGCAGGTAGTTCGTCTTTGGAACCGGCTTCCCTCCGCGATCAGGAAAGCCCCGAGCAAATTAGTTTTTAAGAAATCTGTGCGTAATTTTTTGCTGGCAGATCCGAGTAGTAGTAGGTTACAAGTTTGAAAATTTCGCTAGTAAGTATGCATGTAGTGTATGTTTATGTTTATATTTATTTGTATATGTATTTAATTATTTTATTTTTGTATATGTATTTGTGTAAATACCGTAATATAACTTTTTTTTATTGTTACTTGCACTGCCCACAATCTTTTTCCGCTTTGCCTTAAGGTGGCTGGTAGAGAATACCATATGGCATTAAGTCCCCCTTTTGTACGATAAGGTTTCTTTTGTGCAATAAAGCTTTAATAAATAAATAAACATACTTATATAGATTTAAATACATAGAAAACATCCATGACTCAGGATCAAATATTCGTGCTCATCACAGAAATAAATGCCCTTACCGGGATTCGAACCTCTTGCTTCGTAGGCAGGGTCACTACCAACTAGGCTAGAGCGGTCGTCATATGTTTTACGTGTGATGATTTTAACGTTTATGTTGAAGCAGCGTGGATAGATCAGAGTCCAAAGTATTTAAATGACTTACATTACAACCTTACTGTCTATAGAGTGAAAAGAATGAGGATATAAACTATTTTAATTTTCATTTTCAAATACAACGCCGCGATGCATGCAATTTTGATGCAGTTAAAACAATGCTTCACCGCACGTGTGTAATAGCTGCGTCAACGTATTTAACGTTTTGTTGACAGGATTCTTCAGAGCATTTGTTTCAAGTGCCAATAATCGACGTCACGATGCCACGATTGCGTCGCCATTGCGTATGAGGTTAATTGTGCGAACGTCCAGGTGACAAGTCGTAGTCATCAATTCGGTCACGATCTCGCCGTCGATCTGCACTCGTCCGATCTTTAACTTTCTACATTAGCTTCATTACAACAAGTGACATTTGCAGACCACGACTGTCCAAACGCACCAGAGATGGCCGCCTAGATAAACTAAAAAAATCACTCATGACAACACTTTAATTAATGTGCGGGCGAAATGATTTAGCCGATTAATAAAAATTATAGACACATTGTTATCTGGATCATTCATCGTGTGTACGGTATGTTTAATTTATAAAGTTCGTGTTTGATCTTTTGATTTCGTAAACTTAATTTTAACGAGATGCAAAAAAAAAGAATTTGAGGCTACATTTAATCACCGTTCAACCTGATTAAATTTTTTTACGGTATTTGCTTGATTAAATTTTCCTGATGTTACCCTAAAGAAAGCTACGGTAATCTAGTGGTTCAGGCATGCGGCGGTCGTGGGTTCGAATCTCGACTCGTACCAATGAGTTTTTCGGAACTTATGAATGGAATATTTACGGTCCCTTTTTGGTGAAGGATAACATCGTGAGGAAATCGGTCTAGTCCCAATAAGGTCTAGTTTTCCCTCTGGGTTGAAAGGTCAGATGGCAGTCTCTTCCGTAAAACTAGTGCCTGTGTCAAATTTTGGGATTAGGTGTCAAAGCGGACCCCGGGCTCCTTTAGGGGCATTTCCGGGAATAACGCTAAGAGGATGATGAGTCAATACAATTTTGACGTTTAACCTCACATCAAGTTGTTATCCAAGTTTGGTTGAATCCGGCCTTACTTAGTTACCCAGTTAAGAACATGTCAAATTGAGTTGTACAACCAGTAAATGCATTAGACGCGGATATGCGGCCCGCGACAGCAATGCTAGTTGCACCTTTGACCTTGCACGTGCCACTTTCAAAACACCGCATTCCGTGGTCCGTCGCAGCACGGAGCGTTCGCAAGGCACGTCACAGTTATTGTTCTTTATAACACTAACCCTTTTAATACCAAGTTTTCACAACATCGGCACGACAATGAACACTAACATTTCTCTTTTCATGCTCTAGGCGCAAAATAAACTGAACTTGTAACTTGGAATTGATGGCGAAGCCGTATTTACGTTTGCCAGCGATTTACAAACGAGGAGGGTGTCGTCGAGGGGGAATCATGGTGTTACTTACCGGTACAATCTACATTCTCATAATGACCTACTTATTCCTTAGTTAGTATGAGCTATATTAACCAGTACAAAACCTTGACAAACCTACTTAAATACTTATAAGAATACATATAATACTGATACGTCAATTATATACACTTAGCAGTCAGCTTTAGTTGCATGGTCGATTAGACCAGGTCCGATTGCTTTAGCTGTCTGCCGGAGATTTCACTGGCACAAGTCACGACTTTTTTGATACTGTTCGTCGCTGTATTTTTACCTTTTTTCCAAGCGGAAGCATTTCGGTCACGATACAATTGGAAACAAGTAAATTGCATTGAGTTGAATAACTCTATCGACGTGCTTGTGTGGACAATAATTGACGTTATTAACTTATTATGAAGACCGAATTTGCGTTGATTTCCGATTTAAACATGCCATCACGTACGGTAATAGGAAGTCATCTGAAAATAACGCATTGTGAGGCAGGAGCGTGAAAATAAACTTTGAGACACGACAAGTTGCTGTGTAACTTGTTATTACGTATGGCGTAATGTACTGAGGCTCTAGTATAAGTTTTACCGAAACAAAACGTTACGACCGCGTTCGCGTTTAGCTGTCAAATCCCATACGAGAGTAAAACGCAAACGCGATCGTAAAGTTTTGTTTCGGTAAAACTTATACTAGAGCCTCTGAAATGATCGTGTGTTTTGGGTAGTTCGCAAGTTTCGTTTATCTTTAAAGGATATCTGTGGAATTGGATCTTTGAGTACAAACGCCAACATACGCAAACATTTGTTGTAGATATTACATTTTAAAAGCAAGATTTATGTTAAACGAAAACAAAAATACTTAATGATAGTTTTGTAAATCAAACTGTCTCTACACAAATAAGTAGGCAGTATTAAATACTTTGTTTATTGATTATGATTTTTTAAGTAGTTTTATAAGAATACTAGCAGAAGCCCGCGACTCCCTCTATCTGGAACTTGTTTATATCGTAGCTCTATACAAATTTTCACCCCATATTTCACCCCCTTAGGGGATGATTTCCGGGATAAAAACTAACCTATATCCTTTCCCGGGACTCAAACTATCTCTGTTCAGCAGGTTCAGCGGTATAAGCGCGTAGAGGTAACAGACAGACCGACACACTTTTGGACTTATACTATTAGTATAGTATGGATAGTCAAACGGGTCACGCACGCTTTTAAGGTCAGATATTGCTCGACATGTTTCGAATCGTTAAGCGAATCTTAAACTCGAGCGCTTGCGCGGGACGTTTGGTTTGTAGAGGTTTGTTTGAATACAAATTGTTTTAAATACAAATAATTTAAATAAAACTATCCATTTAGATAAAATAAAACTAGCCGAAAATAATTTAAATATTAACGCAACTTTTCATAATGCGATGAATGGTTAATGACGTGGTAAATTGCACATTTTCATTAGTTATAGAACTAAATTAACTTGAATATAAATGATAAATATTAAACATCGCTAAGTAGGCACTTAATATTCGAATTAGTTTATTAACCTTACATTGAGTAGCACGTTAAATTTGCTGTACTTTACAAATAATCAAGTACATTTAACAAAGGTAGAAATTCTGATGTACTTATATTATATTTTTGTTTATATGTGTTGCAATTCATTATTGTCATGTTTTAAGTAAGCTCCCATTTTTTTATTGTTTGTAATTCTCGCCAAATCATTAAATTTTTAATCATATGTTTGCTTTGGTTTCTACTGTTTTATTTTTTGTATTGTATCGGATAATTTGTGTGAGTGGTTGGATGTCACTGATATGGAGCAGACTGTAGCAATTCTAGAATAGTTTGTATCAATTCAGTACCTACGTCAATTAAAAGCCTGTGTTAGGACAGGCTTTTAATATTCCTATTATGTTAATAATTTTGCAAAGCATCCCCGTAAGGGCGAATGTTCTCCAGAGCTGTGCAAGGATGTGTTTTTTCACCTACTAAATAACTTCGCCCACTCTAATTAGATAGTCTCTCTCTCCCTATGTATATATCTATCTCGCCGCGACACAGCTCGCTACTCGTCCTGTGATAGCGGTGCTGTGGTGGACATTCACCCTATTGACTATTTATCTACAAGGCATTGCAAATCTCGCGTCACATGGTGATAAATATCTAAATACCAAACTCTCATTCGCTACTTGGCGATAAAGATATGTTGATATTTAGTAACGTTGCTCATAATCGTAAAAATATAATGTTCAAAACGTTTTACGCTAGCTCAAATTTATTATTCACGATAGTTAGGTTTGGTGTAAAAATGTGTAAACAATTTTGGTGGGTATCCACTTGATTTAAGTTCTAAAACATGTTCACATTTGTAAATATACGAGTAAAGTTCACCGCTTAATTCACTTTACCCTAACCTATTGTTTTAAAACAATCGCTTCTTATATTTAATGGTTTCTTTACCCTCTCGGGATTCCTTTACAATTATCAGCCTATAATAATCTTAAAGGATTACACCAGTATTACACAGAGCCGACAATAAGTAGCAGTTTGCCGGTTTAACCTATTTTTCAAGCAGATTGCTCGCGGCCATAGCTAGTAATTGTATGATATTATTTGCTTTTCTCTTTACCGTAATACGAGAAAATGGGGTTCAGTGTACTGATTTTTAAATACGTACATGTATAGATTCGCGATTTTATTCCCAAAAGGGGTAGTCGCCACATGCAAGCAACTTATGTTTCTACTGGAACAAAGTTGTTTGCATAATAAGAAATGTAAGAAATAAAAGATCGGTAAAACCCTTCGCCCACAACACACTTAAACCATGTTTTTTTTAAATATTTCGTACATACAACTAAGTACATAGATGAAGCGAGGGTTTGTTTTGACGCTGCTCTGCGCTAGGTATGCGTAATATAATGAATATGTTGAGGCTAGTTAGAGCCTTGACATATTAAAAAAATTACTTGTTTGTAGTTTGTTTCTTTGATCGTCCAACATGACGTGGACTGTCACAAAGAATTAAAATGCGCAACATTAGCTGCCCGTAGTATAGTTTTGAATTGAACATATAAGGCCAAATGAGAGGGTTATTAATATTACCTGTCTGTGGAATTGTAACACCTAAAAATTTACCAATTTTAAGGAACAGTCAACGCCAATATTTCTGACGCCTCTAAGGGAATATTAATATTAACTGTAAACTAGGTTTATATTTAGTTCATATGGAATACCCCTTGAAATAATAATTATTTATTACTAATTATTAGTAGCTGTCAAAATCACCATTGAATTGAGTGCAGGCTGAAAGATTCAGTAGGTAAACTAGTTACAGGAATGTAATTAGTAGATAGGCTGTTTAACTAAAAATATGTTAGGTACATGGTTATGCTTTGGATTATTAAAAAAAAAAATTGTTAGTATTTTATCAATTAATATTCGGGCAAAAAAAGAGTACGTGAATGCACTGAATCAAAGTTTTTTCCCTTTGGAGAGGATATTTCCCAACAAACATAACAATGTGAGCAGAGACGTGTTGAACGGAAACCGCCAGCTATTTAACCTCTCATGTTCTAAATTAATTAAACTTATAAATAGCTGCCAGTTTATTTATTACACAATATAATAACAAACAAAACAGGGTCGCATTACTTATTGCTATAAATAATAACGAATGATAAGCAATCACTACCTCTCAGAGTCGAGACGACAGATGAGGCAGTTCAACGACCCTTCTCATGTAAATACTTGAACGGTGACTTCGTAATCTGACTGCGCCTCACATTGCAATCAAAAACCTATATCAATGACATGAGGTCCATTTTAACTTGTCAGAGATCAATAAAAAGTTTCGCTTTATTTGCAAACAGCGCCGAGGCAAACATAACGTCTTATTTTCTATTTTATTTGAATTTTTCGCGTGCATCGCTGGTTCCGAATAAAAATAAATCAGGTTTGTTACCAAATGAAATCGATAGTAAAAATGAGGCTGATGGTCGATTGCGATTATAATTTAATACTTCATTGGGCCTGTACAAATATCTTAGCTACACCTTAATAATACCAAAAGGAATGATTTCATAATAATTGTAAGCATTAGAATTTTTTATCTTATTCTCTTGAAAAAAATATTGAGTGTTTGATAATATACTAATCATTTTTGTAGAAAAACTAGCGAATGAAGTGTTTGAAAACCAGAAATGTTATGACAATATTAAAAGGTACCTATCGAAATGTAGGTACCTGCCTACGTGTTTCAATTCCCTTTACGGTGGTGTACCTATGTACTTCACTTCCCTGTCCACGGAATCGGAATGGATTTCAAAAACAAGTTACCTGCATACCATGTCGATGTACATGTATTGAAAAGGTCGATTGTGTACAAAATAATGAATGCATGCTGGCTGGAATGCAGTGGCCTTCGGTTTTATATTTATATTTTAGTTATTCACTTATATATGGAGAACCAACTGCTTAATAGCGATACAGAGAAAATTATAGGAACTCACGTTTAGATAGAATACAAATAAAAAAAACACTAAGTTACACGTACAACGTTACCACAACGCATATAATATGCAGAAGCCAGACCATTGGGCTGAATCCAGCAGACTAAGCAGATTAAATTTGGAACACACGTTAAGCCTACATAGTATTTAAATATGTATTAAGACGCAAAAACTCGTTAAGAAGAAGCCAACAGCTTAAAGAAATAATACTACATTTTACAGCGCATCGATAGTATTATAAGTATAACTAGCGACCCGCCCAGCTCCGCACGGGTACTATATTATACATATAAACCTTCCTCTTGAATCACTCTATCTATTAAAGAAAACCACAGCAAAATCCGTTGCGTATTTTTAATGATAAGTACATAGGGACAGACAGCGGGAAGCGACTTTGTTTCATACTATGTAGTGATGATGACATAAATGACCATTGCAAGGTTGCAAGTTGAACATGTTTCACTAAAAAAAATGGCATAATAAAAAGCAATAAGAATCGCTCAATCAAAATACACGTAACTAACAAATTTTTGCCTCACTGAAGAAAGTATACAGTGATATATGAATAATCAAAATTATGTTTACTTTCGAGCTTTTTTAATTCTTTAAAACTGGTATCATTGCCACTATTTTGGAAATGATGTACCCAGGCGTGTTACGGATTATTAACACTAGGTACTTACATAGTTAAACATGGTTAAACATAGGTTTGGTTGAAAATAATAAAAATAAAAGTGTTCTTTTGGTTTTAGGTGCAGTAAAAGTTTTATAAGTCATTTATTATGACGACTTATAAAACTTATTCATCGTATCATAACAAGGATTTGCTCGTAACTTAACAGTCATCTTAAGCTGACCTATAAAGTGCTACTTCCAAGTCCACATACTACTTGTAGAGTGATTGATCACCAGTATGTTACTTGCCCAACTCGCTCACGAGCTTGGCACTGTTCCTACTAGGTCTGCCTCAGCCATTGCCTATAAACTAGCCAGGTAAAGGAAAGTACCCCTTCATTTGTTTCTGTCGTAATCATGCTGCTTACTTATGAGTTTTGATTTACATTCCATGTCTCAATGTGTGTCGGAAACTCGGATATCATTTTTTATTTGTTAAACTATGTTAAACATGCAAGTCGGGCTATTGTTGTCTAGATTATGTGAAAAGTAAAACTCTAATTATACTTAGTAATTCTGGGTTCATTGTTAAGTAAAAACGTAAGCTTTACATTACAATGTATCTCTAGATTAGGCCATTTAAAAGCTGCCTTTTAATTTGACTGTAGCTGTCAAGCAAGCGAGGTGTCAAAGATACGAAACCACATTTTCTCGAAAGACAAGTCGTTTGCTTGGTACGACATAAGAAGATATGTTGACATATTCCTGCTCCGTACAATGATTCTGTTAGGAGCTCTAGCGACCTTACTTTACAGGACCACAACAAATCGGAGTAGGGCACATCTTTTCAATAAAAAAATTCGGCACGTGTTCTTCACTGTAGGTCTTACAATACAGGTCGACCTGTATGTAATATAACTTGCATTCCATTTATTAAGGATGGAATTTTGCAATTAAAAAAAGAAGATATCTTCAGCCGATTGAGCTGAAATTTTGGTTTTAAGTGTAGTTTCGATGACAATTCAATAATATTATGGTACCATCAAGCTGATCTGATGATGGAGAGAGAAGGTGGTCATGGGAATTTAGGACTTACAAAGACGTACCCCCGTTGAGTTTGGGCTCGTCAGAATCGTCTCAACGAGTAGTTGATGACGATATACAGAAAAGTACAGTAGGCAATAAAAGTTTGTGTCTAAACTTTTGTCAGAAACTTTATTTTGTTGGTCTCCTGATCCGCAGACATATCCTACATATGCTAGTAAGCCCATGTACGACCCATAACGTTGTAAGGTAAACGTCGTAATGCTTGACACCTTATTCATGTCAACTATTAGGGCGACTTTAATGCCTAATAGTTAACACCTACTCATTCTTCACCTTTACTGTTTTGACATAACATTGAAAGTGTCAAGTCAGCCAGTGCAGTAGGCCAGTGCTGCGCACTAGGACGTCTACCTTACAATGATGTGTTCACTCGCCAGGATCGCGGGTAGTGAAATAGGTCGTGATGCGCGCACGCACACGTACGCCACGTAACTGCCGTTGCCTCAGCGTCTTGCGTCAGCGCACCGCTTCGCACGGAAGACTGACCCGGTGACCTTCGGTGAAATAGTTCAATGAGGCTTCATGATTATCCTAGAGTCCGATCTTTAAATTTACTTTATTTTAGGGCGGTTTGCACCAACTATCGATTGCAGACCGATCAATAGCCGATAGCAGCTGTCATTCCATAAAAACTTGTCAAACTTTTCATACATTATACGATTGCAGATAGTTGGTGCAACCCACCAGCTAAATCACTGAAGCTTTTGCGTCAGTGAGAAAGGAACAAAATCATATTTTCATTATCAGAGGTTTGTTTAATTTAATGCATAAGTAAATTATGTTTTGCACGATAAAAGAATAGAACCAGGCCCCTATTTCACCACCTTGACAATTGTCACCTGAAACTGACAATTCGCCATACATTGCTTGTTCTAGAAGTTAAGGTGGGCGCTAGGGTACTTGGAGAACCAGTAATGTACGGAGAATTGTCGTTGTCAGGTGACAATTGTCAAGGTGGTGAAATAGGGGCCTGGTGTCACTTGTTTGCTAAAACAAGAACAGAGTTTGTTCCACGATTATTCTGCATAATTTTGAAGATTATTCTCAGATTAAGTCCTTATTCTTTCTTAGGCGGCCAGTCTAACCTATCCTTTAATTGACTTTAATTGATTAACTTGTTCATCTTAAAGACAGAGAGGATCTTGCAGAATATGACTGCCAATACGACAAATTCGTAATACCGAGGTGTTCTCAATATGGAAGGAAGAAAACGTATTAAAAAGTATCCATTTCCCGCTTACCTAAGAGACATAAATGTGTGAAAAATTTGGTAACTATAATATTACAAAAGGCTTACAGTGTACTTGAGTGATTCTTTCTTGAATTAGAGCTTCAAGGTTTCCACGTAAAGTACATAATGTTTAGACAAGATTATGTTAGATAATATTAAATATATTATGCCAAAAACAAGTAGGTACCTATGTTACTTTGTCATTATCATCAACATCATAGTTTGCGGATTCTTCTAACGTTTCTTCCCTTTAAAATTCAATTATATCGGGCAATGCCTAATGTCAATCTAGGGCGAGTATTGTTGTTAACTCCTTCAATCTAGGCCAATACACACATACTAAGCTCCAAGCTTTCGTTCAGCCATGGCATTTGCTGGGAATGCCGTGAAGATGACGGACCGGCGGCGCATGACATTTCTAAGCATCGATGCCAATGGTCAAGGACGCCACATGTAGCGATGTGGCGGGTGAACTATTCCAACTCCGTTATAAATAATTCAGAGTTTGCTTACACAGTAAAAGAAGATGATATTTTAATAATAAAACCCAAAGCTAATTCACAGCGTTTCGATGTTACTGAATTTTGTGACAATGTCCACTTATGTTGATGCGCAACTTATCCTCAGGATCAGTTTCAGACATTGTGTTAGTTGTTCAAAGATTATAAAACTAATGAAAGATCATGTCATGATCACGATGTCAGGATCCATTTCAAAAAATTTAATGGCTAAGTATCTGTTAGTACTGTAGTAGGAAAACCCCTTACAGCCACAAAATATATCTCAGAAACTCAGAATCATCTTTACGGTACTTTCATCGTATTAATAAGTTGACAGGCGCGATAATTATACTCACACAACAGTTTCCGTAATAGCTTCTACGCAGCATTCCTCACAAGTTTACCTAACCCGCAACCTGCGTCTTTACAAGAGAGCGTATGATTAAAGTAACCGAAGGCCGCCGTGAGTCAAAGTCATAGTAAAACCCAAATGCCAGCTGCCGGATGATACCCAAATGCCGACTGCATGCTAAACAACTGTCGAAACACCTGTATTACGAGACGAGACGGGAAACTTTGCGTAGGTACTTCGTAACTGTACCAAAATGTACCGATGAGGAAAAAAGTTGATAAAAGAGCACGTCTGGAATGCGGTCGGATGATTCGTGCGAGTTGGTTTTGCATACTGCAAGGAGTTCTTTGACATTATTGAATACATTATCCGTATATACAATGACTTGCGGATTAAACGCTGGCATTATATTTACTCAATCAATACCTATAACTTTTATACCGGTGCTGACCAAATAATAAGAACTAACTAGAGGTTAAATGTCCGAGCCATATGGACTAATCTTGCTTTTTACTTTGTTGAATTCCCACTTTGTGTTGTATATATATATATATGTAACGTTATTTTTTATTCTAGAAGTAAGTATAATATTGGTTAAAAACACACAATGCATATTAAATAAAAATTATAAACCGAAACTAAACATTAAGAGAATAATAATATAGTACATTTTACAACTAGTGTGAAAAGACATTTCACACGTGTTGTAAACGACGACAATTGCGAAAAATAATAAATTAATATATCATTGCGATAAAATATGCTTGCTTCGAAGTTATTTTTGAACGAACCCATACTTTACAAATGACACTGACAGTGACAACATACTATTGGAATCAGCGCCATCGGGTAAAAAATCTAATATAAAATTACTGCGTTTCGAAAGTATAGTTTGGAACTAAAAAGTAAAAAGCACTAGTTCGAGAAATTGAGCTTCTCGTACGCTACGCAGCCACAAAAAGTACCACTTTTTGAGCAACTGTATTAAAAAAAACTATATTAAAACTAAAACTAACTATGTTGGCTTCTTCCTAATTTGTTCTGATAGTTTTGAAGGGACAAGAAGGTCAACATTTTAGAACTTAAGTTTTGGTATTCAATTTCATTTCACATATGATCCCTATTTCCAAATAATTGTATAACTGCTGTACGAAAACATGTAATTTATTTTCTAAATTCATTGGAACACCGTGTAGTGTTCCCGGAATTTTCCGTTAACTTCGGCATTTGATCTAACCTATGCCCTAACTAACGGAAATTGTCAAAAATACGTAGTATGAAAGATAGTAAATAACATTGACTAAATTAAATCTACAAATACCCCAGGAAAATTACGTTTTTTCCAAACATTAATTTATAACAGCGTTTTTTTTGTTTGCTTAATTTTCAAATGTAATTCTAAGATGCCTTATCCAAGAATCCACCAAAATTTCCATCGGGAAGTAAATATATAAAAATAAATGACACAGTATCCATTATGTTTTTTGTGTGATTTATTTATTATTCTTGACGAGCTTCTGTAAATTAACCAAAACAAAAATTAAAATATCTATTAATATTTTTCCTTTTCCCAAGAATTGGTTAAAAATCGATTAATGAAAATAAAGTGCTTGGTCTAAAAGGCCCTTGAGGCACCGAGGCCCTTGTACCGAGGATGCTCGCGGCATTTCCTCGCTGAATTGCAATGCTGAGCGTTGCCCGACAAAACCACCACCTCTATATTAATGCTAAGTGATTATATAAACCATTTTAACATTATCTCATTTGTTTCTTATTATTATTTTTATTTTTTGCTATGTACATATTTTGATTCTGACTTTCATTTATATTATTGTTATTCGTATACACTCTGGCGATCTTTTTGTGAATGCATGCTATTTAATTGTAAAAAAAATTACATGTGAATTTTCAAAATGAAATAAATTAATCTATCTAATCTATCTATCTATATTTTTTCGTATCGATTGCCGGTTTTAGATCCTTTTATTGTGCTCACGTCCGTTCCGCCTCACTAGAATTACTCCACGGTTGGCAAACCGTCTAAAAAACGTCATTTTCCACGATTATGACTTAGGAATTCCTTTATTCGGCTAATCGATTTGATCACTCTTGAAATCAATAATCAAGGTTAGTTGACGTACTTGGGGTTATTTTGAAAGAGTATAGGCTTTCTGCGTCTGGGGTCGTTGGAAAGTGTTCGCCGGTCCGGCGCGTGAGCACTGAGCACGCTAGTTGCGCCACCTGTTCGAAGGTCGCGCTCGCGTTTTATCGATATTAATCAAAATGATAGTATCAGATTAAGTTTTTATCGTCCTTTCAAGGAACTCTTTATGCTAATTAGCTGCATTTCGGAGAATTACCATTAACATTACCGAGGAGGAACACGTTATTCATGCTCGATATTTTGAGAACCCCTGGTCGATTACGTAACGCATTGTACGCGCGTCAGGTAGATTTAAATGTCAGTTTTTGTACAGGAAAATGACAGTTAAGTTGTCCTAATGCACGTTCGAACAATTAGGTGATTAACCCTCTGGATTCGTTGCCTTTGCAGTTTGATATAATAAAAAAAATGATGTGGTTACTGGCTGAAATAAGGACAGCATGCTAATGCTATTTCAGAACAAAAAACTGTTCGTACTACGGATTATTTCATATTTTGATCATGATGTCTCAATTTGCTGCATAAAAAAGGCATTGACAAAATTATTCCTAAACTACGTTTGCACATTTTTTACAACCAAATCAAATTTAACATCTTTTCAAGAGGACTAAAAGGCTAAAACCATCATATCGTAGAACCCTCGTGAAATATTAGTAACATAATATGACACATAAAATGATGCGGTAAAGTCGCATAAAGAACGCTTCAGCAAACCTCGAGGAATGTTGCATTGAGCTTGAAATCAAAATGTTGTGCGACCTGTGCGCTGTGACTTGCATGTAAATTGGTAGACATCTGATATAAGAGTTAAGCTATTTTCAACCTTAACATTAGTTAAACAGGGTCGTTATGAAAATATCGTACTAATTCAATATTAATTGTAAATGCAGCATAAAATGTAGGTGGATAACTATATTGAAGTGGACTTAGTATTAAAAAATGAACATGCTCTAGCAGCCTTGTTGTTCAAATTTGGCTAGTAATTTGATGTCCCTGAGTATATTCCTGAAAAAATATTACTACTAATTAAGGCAAATATTATCAATTATTAACAGCTCTAAATACGTTCATTGCCTTATAAACTATCTTTTACGCGTGTATAACTTGTTAACAAACAAAAGAAAAGCAATTTATATGATTTTTAAAATAAATCTCTGTTTTTTCAAACTTTGGCAAACTTGTAAATTTTGAATTAAAGGAAAAATTTAAAAAAATGCTCCGAGCCGGATTCGAACCGGCGACCACAGGCATTTTGCAGGCGGATTATTCCGTTAGCTCTATTGGTTAGTAGCGGCGGGCCATGAATGCCTGTGGTCGCCGGTTCGAATCCGGCTCGAAGCACTCGATTTTTAAATTTTTCCTTTAATTCAAAGTTTATAATTTCTTTAGCAGCGTTACTGCTTGATACAAAATTAATTTGGCAAACTCACTGAAAGAGCTGCAAATCGTCTGCAACATTATAGCTAGTAATGCATGTGTATCAGGTGTCTAGTAATGCAGTTATATTCCTACTAAGTTACATGTTGTACCTCAGCACGAATCGGTAATCGAGGCAATTATGCCATATTTAGTGTTAAAAGCATAAACGATGCGCAAAAACAAAGATATAAAAAGGGTAATTGTTTTTAGACAACCTAATAGAGTAGTCAATGTTATTATTGCACAATTATGTTAAGTTAAGAGTTCCAGAACACGGCAGCATGATTTTTACAAAGTTACAATATCAATTTTGTTTTCCGTGTCATTTAATTTAAACCTCAGTCGATTCCGGTGTTTTAAATGCGAATCAATCAATTAATCGGAACGAATGGATTGTATTGTGTTTTATGGAGGACCGCGGAAAATGCGGATAGGAGCCTATTATATTACAACAATAAAGGTTAATTATGCACCAAAGATCTGTGGCACTAGTACACTACTTTCCCATCCCTACGGCGCTGATCTTTTGAAGCTGTGTTTTTGTTTATTTGACACCTAGCTGAGACAAACTGACCGTCTTTCACTGCAAAACGGAGCGACGAATTGACGTGATTTTTTTAGGTTGAGATAGTTGAAGGGAAAATCATCCCCTAAGGGGGTGAAAGGTGAAAGTTTGTATAGAGCTGCGATATAAACGAGGTCCACGCGGACGGAGTCGCGGGCAGAAGCTAGTGGAATTATATAACAACAACAGTTAACAAACACAGAAGGAAGGTGTGTTATTATTACTATGTGAGCGAAAACAAGGAAAACTCAATTATGTAGTGGCAAGTGGGTTTCGAAATCAGATAGGGAAAGCCAAATGTCGAATAAAATACCTATTCGTATTTCGTGAGCAAAATATGCGACGGGTGTTAAGGAGTTACTTTCGATCTTCAATACTTAAGTCCCAGAGGCGCGCTAGGCATGCTGATTGCTGAGTATGTATGAATAGAAGTGGGAATACATTTCGTACTACCAGTCGTTGATGTCAGTGGTGTGGCGTCAGTATATCCGTGGGAATCATTATCATATATTTAAGAGCTAGGCTCTTGTCGGTGGAGCAATCTCTATGTAGGTATTGTTTTGTTTCGATCCTTTTCTATGACGAGACAGTCCTACATTTATTTACAGGTAAAAAATTTGGCATAAATCGCCGTCAACGGGCAAGGTGCCCAGAAGGCTGGCCGTATTTCCTCGCTGTATAGCGATACTAATACGCTGTGCGAAATAGTGGCCAGCCCTCTGGTCGCCCGAGGCTTCTATTAAGCGCGTCGCCAATTCTTTGTACAGCCGATGCGCACTTGGGCCCCACGGCCGCAAGGTTTCAACCCCAAACGCCGCAAACATGTAGCTATTTCCTAAGAGGGCATATTTGCGGCGCTTGAGGCTTTCGGCCGAGGATGCTGCAGCGCCAGCGGCGGCGCTGGTGCTTGGAACATGGGACGGTGCCAGGGTATCAACGCAAGTAGCGTCCCAAACTAGCGGCTGACCTATGCTCCAAGGCACCAGCGTCATTCCGTCAGGTCTCTTGCCGTCGTCCCTAGCCAGCCCGCTGGGCTCGAGGACTGCCGGCACTCTCGCACTGACAAGGGCCCGGCGGATGACATCATTGATACAGGCGTGGCGGGATATCCTACCAGCGCTCCGGACACAAGAGAGGCCATGGTGGCCCAGTATGTCTACCATGGCGCCGCATTGACAGCGATGTGGCTGATTTGTTGAGGCCCCCAAACGCAAGCTAGCTGCCAGGCGGAAGGTGGTGTTATCCAGAAAAGTACCTATGTTTGGAGAGGGTAGCGCCTGCAGCCACAGACCCGACTCCCACTCCGCAGTTGCAAGGAGGCGAGCACGGTCTGCCGAACTAGTTGACGTATTTAAAAGGTTTTTCCGTACTAGCTGACAGAGCGGCTCGTCCCATTGCCTCTGCGAGCAGGGATTGGCAGGCGGGTCCGCGTCGGGACAGGTTATGGACCAAACGTTCTTGGCCTCGGAGCAGTGCGTGGCCTCCATAGAACCAATGGAATCATCTAATATTTTATCTATAAGGCTTTGAGCACCATGCACCGACGACAAGAAAGCAGGTAGAGCAACACAAGAAATTTTGCGGATACCCAGGCCGCCGAACCTAATGGGTAGGCTTGCCTGGGTCCAAGATCTATCGTCAAAAGGAATATTGAGTATGGATGTGAGTGTTTCTAAGACTAGTGAATCTAATTTTGAAACCAAAGTGGGGTATTTCCAAAAATGGGTTCCGCGAAGTATATATGTAAATTTTGGGACGAAAAGACAATGCTTAATGATTGAATAGGCTGAATGAAGATTAATTTTGGCCAAACGGTGTGATGTTGCTTTGAAATGTTTAATCTTTGAGTCAACGAAATTTTCAAAGGATTGATCTAAGACGGGACAACCAAGGAGGTGAAGCGATTCTTTGTTTATAATTTTGATACACGGGGCGAGTTGTCTAAAACGGTCGATTGTATTTTCTTTCTCCGGACAGGAATCGGTGATAAAAAGTTCGCACTTGGAGAAATTTAAGGATAGGCCAATTTTTTCCATGTCTGTGTTAATTTTTTTTAAATCTTCGAGGACGGCAATCGCTTCTCCGCCGAGGGTTCCGTCATCTAAATACCATACGTTCAATTTTGAATTTAGTTCCTTAATGATGGGATGTATAGCGAGGCTAAATATTGCTGGGCCGAGCGGGTCGCCTTGTTGGCAACCTACAGAAGAAGTTCTGGCTTCTTCTGGCGTCGGTTTTATATAATAATTTGGAAGGAGAACTATAACATTGCCAAAGAAATTTATATACCAGAGGAATTTTGTCTTTTATTTGAGTCAACAAGGCACCTCGGTCTACGGAATTGAATGCATTGCAAACGTCCACCTTAAGCAGCACCTCCCTAGCATTATGATCGAGGAATGTTCGTACGGCGTGTAAGGCGGCTTCACATCCACTTTTGGAGCCAAACCCCAGTTGGACAGGTTGAAGTTCTGGGGTAAGCTTGGAAAGGATGGAGCGGCAGGCGATCTTGGCAACAAGACGTCGGAGTGTGGTGCCGACTGCAATGGGGCGGATGCCGCCGTCTTTTTTTGTAAGGGCACAGAGGTTGGCTCCATACAGGACGTCCCTGATGCCGTCCGGGACCTGACCGGCGAGCATGATATTAACAAGAGCCGTCAGGTCCTTTAAGAGTATATCCCCCGTTTCACCACAGCCGCTGCACAGGAGATCTTTCAGGTGCTGAGGTGTCAGACCATCCAGACCTCCCGCAGAGCCATTGGGGAAAGATGTAACGGCTCCAAGGACATCCTGTGTGGTGGCAATAAGGTCTGGATCGCTCGGTAGTGGGGGATCAGGTAGGCAAAGGTTTGTAGCTGGAGGTGGATGCTTGCTGTGTAGAGCTCTGAGGGTGTCAACATTAGATGGGGCTACTGCATCGTCAGAAAAAAGCAAGCGGGCGGCACCTTTTATATCGCCGTCAGATATTTTAGACTCTTTTTTCTTAAATAAACAGTTGTTGGTGTTCCTAAAATTGTGTGGGGAAGGTTGAAGTGAAAAATCGCCGCTGCAATTGTCTTTAACTGATTTTGTGCCGATAGGTGAATGTAAGTAAGAGTTCCCATTTATGAATGGAATTATCTGAGAGGACTGATTTGATCGTGTTGCTCAAGGATTTGGCAACAGATACTCGGGCACCGCGTGGTATCCGTTTTAATACCGGGCGCGAATTTTTTAAATCACTCAGAACTTGGTGTAATGGTACGTCCGATATGGTGTGGTCTGGTAACTGTGAAGGCACAGACGCGTTTGGCTGGGGCCCGGACAGTACGGTAGATGAAGGTTGAGTATGTCTTCGTCGGTGTATTTTGGTAATATGGATGTTAAGACCTCTAGGTCCATTAAAGTAACGTGGACATTCCGGGCAACTTAGAGAATTTTCTGGCGATACAGTAGTTCGTGTAGGGCAGGAAAGGCTTGCGAGGGGCATCTACAAAACAACAAGCGAAAATACAATACTTAAAATAAACTTAAAATAAAAAGTAATACTAAAGACTTAAGTAAATAGGTAAAGTAAATGTTTGTTCTCTTCTTCTGCTGGGGGAACCTCTCCTAGAGTCAACGGTGAGGTCGAAAATTCCTGTGCGTGGAAACGGGCCTTTGCGGGTGCGTTTCAGGCAGTAGTGGCAGCTTAACATAATAGATGTTTTATAAAATACTTTACTGAAAATGTACAAGATTTTACTCAAATGTCACTCGATAAAAATAAACAAATCAACAGTCCTTAGATTTGGTCCATATTATGTTCTTCATGGCGTCCTTCTTTTACTTTTACGTTTTACTTTCCCGTTGCAAATTAAATAGCAGAAGAAAAGGGTTGTATAAAATAAGTATTGATTTAGTTCTATGGACGCCAAGTCACTGATAAACAAGGTACTTATACGGCGAAATATGTTTCGCTAAATTTCACTTCGCAACCAACTTTTCGCAGAATTTTCATTTGGTAAACCAATCGTTGGCACAAATTGACTTCGCACTTTTCTTATTTGGCAACATTTTTCTAATGCAAAATTTTACTGCAACAAACTTTTATGTGCTAAATAATTATGAAGCAAATGATTTGCTTACGCAAAAAACAAATCGTCAATGTCATTTGGGAAAATATGAACTTTGCTTTGGAATTATGATAACTACTATTATTATGAACGTATTATATTAGCATGATATTTTTGGTAGACTCTAAGGCAGGTCAGTGCAGGTATGGCGACGAGCGAAGCGAGCAGCACTCTTAGGGAGAACCGCGAACATACAGCGCGCGAGCCTATCGAGCGAAGCGAGTGTGCCGCGGTAGCGGCCGGCGAAGCGCCAGAACCGAACACTTTTTTACCTGATACTTACATAATCATATAATATGTAGCTAAAATTATGGTATGTCAAACAATACATTTGACGAATACATAAATGACATATTAAAAGAGCGCAGGTAATAATTTCCCTAACAATAATTTATCAAATCATTACTTGGGAAATTAAATCAATGCGCAACGTCAAGTTGGGATAAATTAGTTTGGGAGTTAAACATTTGCTAAATATTTTTCGCCGCAATATTAGTGAACCGGTAAACATATATAGAAGCAACAGCGAATGCAAATTACTTAGGCCAGGCCTTGATTTTGTCTAATTGACGAACAATTCTATGAATGTGGACATGGAATGATATTCTATACTACGAGTATGATCTCGCAATCAGACATTTAATGCACAGTTGTGTAAAAAATGTGTCGGTTTGAAAAAATGCAATATATATATCACTTTACACCAAAAGTGTATCGTGTTGTTATGTTAATATGTGTGTACTGCCAATGCAGAAAACATTAAGTTGTGACATTTTCTTCAATTAAGACGTTAAAATATTAATTTATGCGTAACGTGACGACTATTTCATTCATTTTCTAGCTGTTTTAATTGCTTGCCATTATGATTTATATCAAATGTCAGGCACCACCTGCCTTCGATAGTGTATTAAATTAACTTAATAACTAATATATGGATTATCTACATCCATATATTTACAGATCAGAAGAAGATCATCTAGATTAATAATATAAGTATGTGGTAATGACCTAATGACACTAATGACTTAGACCTCTTAAATTCCATTATGATCACATGATTTGGCGAAAACGAACGCAGCTCTTATTCTATACCACTTAGGCAAACGAGTATACGGCCGGCCTGCTAGATACCTAACAGACACCATAGTTTATGAACGTTGGCGACTCTATAAGAGTCACAAGCGTGCGCGACCCTGTATTCAATTGAGGGTATGTTGTACGTAACAGCTGGGCTATTTTACGGAAAGTTGTACGCTCGACTTTTTTTTAATTATGATATAATTCTTCTCTACTCAGAATCAAGAGAACTTTCAAATGTTTTACGAGAAAAAAACTGCCCTAATATTTTTTATTCCATTCCGTTACCGTTTCCATACTAAGCTTGTGGGTGGGAACGGAACGGAAAACCGATAATTGTATGTAACATTTTGTACAGTTTTTTGCTCCTATTAGGTTCAAAAGTGCTCTCGATTCCGAGTAGAAGAAACCCAATTACATCAAAATTTAAAAACTTTCCGTAAAATGGCCTGGCGAAAAATCTTTGGTTTTCCTTATCTTAGCTTTATTTGTTCAGATTGCAATTACGTGTCCATTATCCCTACCGAGCCTACCAATAGCTACCTTAAACGGGATAATTTGAACCAGCATTCCGATTTCAAAGATCGAAAGGAAATATTTAATTTCTAGTGTGTCATTGGAAGAACCATCACTACATTAACCCTCTATGAATCACTCAAATTTACATTCATGTTTTAGCTGCCGCCAACCAAGTGACTGCATTTACACAAACATAAATCGGAGCATGACATTATTTGCTTTAAATCCTGCCAACTAGAACAGCCTACATAAAGCCCGCAAGACAACACGTGTCCACAAAGCACAAACCAGTTCAGTATCCGATTGCGACTTCTTAATCATTCGCTCACCGAGTAGCCGGCTGACCGACCAGCCACTTTCATCACAGCCTATAAATATACATGGGGTAACAAATAACTTGCGTATGAAGTCTGATAAACAATTGCTATCGAGAAACTAGGAAGCAAAAGTTTGGCGGTTACTCGTACCAGTTTTGGTAAAGCTTCAAGTGATGCTTTATAAGCAGTGATGGTAATTTTAGTAACATTTTTGGTGCAGCGTAGAGTAACGGAATTGGTGTAGACAATATCAATCAAAATTGTTAATTAAGGTTAATATTAACGCTAATTAAGCATTAGGATAGAAATTCTTTATACCGACTCCGTTAGCAACACTCCGCTGCACCAAAAATGGTACAAAAGTTACGATCACTGTTTATATATTAGGGTTTAAATATAAGAAAATATAAGATTGTCTGTATTTTATATAAAATACATAAATAATTTTATAATAAGTACCTACGTATACGTCATAGATTTTTAAAGGTAGCATTTATTTATGCGTTATTGTAAACACAAAGAATTAAAGAATTTAAATGTATCTAAACGGAGCCAGTTGATTACGGATTGGAAAATTAATCAATTAGTCCACTTCCTCGTAGTTTATATATGTCTATATGCTAAATACTCACATTTAAGTCCAAATAACATCCAATATGCCGGTACACCACTTAAAAAAACGGCTAATTCCAACCAACTTTAACGTCGGAAAAACACGAAAATAGACAAACACAATGCACGTTGAAATAGCCAACGCGCGACAAAAAGTTATCAAACGACACGACAATTTCGTCGAAGAATAATGTACAAGGCGCGATACGTAGCACCGCGCGGCGGCGGATAGCGAAACTGACGCACGCAGGCAGTTGGCACCGCCAAGGTATTGTTAAAAGTTACTTTTACTTGCGAGACTTCTGGCTCTAGGCAGGTTATGAGAACACCCGCCGTACCGTCGACTCCACCGTTTCGCATACATGCGAAAGAGAAAACGAGAAGTCACGCAGTTCCGCGGCAAATTATGTTTCTGCGGTGTACCCTAGAATACCTATTTGTGCAAGATTAAAGAAAATTATTACCATGCAAAGTGTGGTCATGGTTGATTGATATTTTAGGTGAGTGTTGCCATATTTCCTGCCAAAGTGCACGGATGCGGGGCATGGCAAACACCGGTATACCTGCAGGTAATTATACAGGAATGTTACATTTAATATCTTTATCAAATCAGTTTCGCTATTTCCTTGAAAACTGTTGATTAATGTACCAAAACCAGCCTTTCAATCCTGGAGAGAAAATTAAACATTAATGCAGCTAGTTTCTATGAGGCAACGAATAGATTTTGAAATGAGAACGTTATTAAAATACTGACTTAATGGCCGTTTGCAGCGTCGAATCCGTTAATAAAAGTAGCAAATATTCAGAACGGTTGAATTGTTCTAAAAAATCTACTTTACTTTAATAATATGAATGGCTTTTAGGCGTACACATTAGTGTTGTCAGTTAAGCCTTAAGGCTAATTTAGCTTAAGTTTGGAATTTGTGTCGCAATCACAACTCAAGGGTTTGCGTCAGTGTGATTGTCTATCAAATATCAAGTGATAGAGTGAGTCCACGATCGTGTGTTCCGCGGCCTCGCACGCATACCCAGTCGAATCAGTCAATATGTATCGATTAGGTTATATAGATCGATTTATTTCACCTATCACTTATCACAGTTCAGAGATCAAATCGTGGCAGCGGTGTAGGTTGCAGGTTGAATGTCAACGTGGTATATTAAGTTAATTAACAACTTAAGAGTCCAGAGGCTGTAGAATGCTAGCATACAATTAGCATTAAGAACGCTAATTACACATTGATAATAATATGAAGTCACACTCAGTTTGTTATGAGATACTGAGCTAAGTACTTTAAATATTAAGTCTCACGAGCTATTTTTGATTGGCTTGAATACAATTTGGACGTGGGTTACATTACTTGCGAAAAGAGAAATAGATGTGAAAAACGTTACTATGACAGTCGGTGCGCAATTGACCTGGATAAATATAATTTGCAATTATAACCAATTTCAGAAACTTCCTGAAGCGGTCAGAGCAATAGTCTTGCTGTTGTTGTCAGTAGGTCAATATACAAATTGTACAATTAACTTTACACTGAAAATCCCTTTCCCCTTTTAGCGTGAGTTTACACGCAGTGCGACATAAAATCTAAATTTGGTAGTGTATAGTCGAATCTGACATAGTTTTGGCTTTTCGTACTTATTATAATAAAGGGTATGCAATACCTACTACGAAGACCTTAACTGTCAGCTAAAAGCGTGACTTGAGTTATATTCTATGAGTAGGTAATTTTCTTGGAGAGCTAAGGTAGCCTAGTGGTTCATGCATGCGGCTGTCAAGCGGCGGTCGTGGGATCGAATGCCAGCTCGTACCAATGAGTTTTTCGGAAATTTTGTACGGAATATTTACCTTTAGCTTTTCGGTGAAGGAAAACATCGTGAGGAAACCGGTATAATTCCAATAAGGTCTAGTTTTCCCTCTGGGCTGGAAGGTCAGGTGGCAATCGTTTTCGTAAAACGAGTGGCTTAGCTAAATCGTGTAGGTTGGGTGTCAAAGCGGACCTCGGGCACCTTTCGGGGCACAACCGGGAATAACGCTAGGACAGAGATCGGCAAACTCTTTAGACAAAGAGCCAGATCTCGGAAAAAGTACGATTTTTCGGAAGCTCAATCAGCCACGGTATCAAATTTTAGGAAAAATAATAGGGGTCCCTTTGTTTCCCATAAACTTATTGTTCCGAATTTCGATAGTCAGTAATTGATATCCATATAATTTATAGACATAAACATCAGTAGTCATAATCTTTGTTAAGTATAACGTTTTGTAGTTCTAACATTAATGACCCATAAGATTAAGTATTATAATCACAAAAGTCAGATATTGATGTCCATAACGATCAAAGGTCTATCGATAATTATTCATAAATATTCTAAGATATATATTTCAACGTACTAATGATTGCTATTCATATCGTTTTAATGCCTAAAGTGAATTACGTCTAAGAGACCAAATCTATAACATCCAAAGTCATATAGATAATTACTCAGAAACATTTCTCGACATACATTTGAAAGGGGTACTAGGTACTACTGCGCGAAGGGTTTATGACTGTTTCGTAAAGAATACGTTTAAATAAGCATGTTTTATTAGAAACTTTTTCTCTGAAATTAAAAATGGCCAAGATATTGGACTTCTAAGGCAGGTCGGTGTAGGTACGACGACGAGCGAAGCGAGGAGGAGTGTTAGTTGTACCGTGACCTTAAGCGCGCGAGCCGAGCGAGTGAAGCGAGCGTGCCGCGGTAGCGGCCGGCGAAGCGCCAGAACCAATAATGACACAACATTCATCGAAATGTTGACAAGTACATATTTTTCCTAACTTTCGGGTCAAATATTTCGGCAATTTTTGTTTTTAGAGAAAAAAGTTTCAAAACAAAACATACTTATTTTAACGTATTCTGACCACTAAACAAAACAACAAAACAGTGAGCGGCATATATATCTTTCAATCGCATCACTCTTTATTTTTGCCAAAGTACCCACATTAATTATAATTAATGGGTACGTGGGTATGTTATAAAGCAGTCTGGAAGAACGCGTTCAGTAACGTTCGGTAGTAAAAAAAACATGTATTTTATTATTTTTCTGGGAGTGTGTTTATGGGTTTTAACATTATGAAGAGTGACACCACCGTGAAATTGAATGATATGACTAACTAATCAGATGACTACCAATCATTATGACTTGCGAAAAAATACCTTACAATAATTATTGCAAACTAGATTATTGCCTGTAACATTATGTAATTGCATACCACCGGGACATTGAACGTTATGGCTCACCAATTTTATGACTAACAATAATGATGACCTGCAAAAATCGGAACTCCAATGTATATTGTTAAATTTTATGACTTTCGACAATATGACTAGAAAAAATTATGATGGCAAACGTTATGGACTGAAAAAATCGGATCTTAAATTTTATGGGAAACAATAGAGACCCAAAATAATAATTTCGGGTGAGTCTGCTAAGTGTATATGCTGTGTTTGGGTTCGATAAAAATAAATATATTTGGCTCGCGCTATTTACGATTTTTTTGTCTGATTTTCATAGAAAATCGATTTTTTTGGGGAACCTAAAGAGCCGCAACAAACCTTTCAAAGAGCCGCATGCGGCTCGCGAGCCGCGATTTAGACCAAGAAATAAAGCGTAACCTAGACATAATTCGATAACTCGTTGTTTTTATTATTTTATTGGATATTATTATTAAGTACCAAATATAAATTAGATATATTATGTAAAAAACCCGCGGTCGTAACTGTATTTAAAAAAAAACATGAATATCGTACACTTCCTAACTTTGTCCTAAAAGGAAAATAGGTAACCAAATACCTTGTTAGTATAATTTTGTGGTGCATTCGAATGCGATAACTTAATAGCAAAATTAAACTGAAACAAAATTTGCATCTACGTTATTTTTCATAGTTTTCATCTGACCTCAATATCTAGATAAGCCAAAATAATAACCATGATTTTTGTATCTGTTTAGGCTATATTGCGTCTTTTTAGATATTTAAGTCTAAAATTAAACATTTAAATTAACGGTTTCAATAATACTATACGAGTATTTCTCAGTAGTTAAAAATCGTAACCGTGAAATTTTTGTTTAATGATAGCTTTTTGTGTACTATAATCATGTTTTCATCAAAATTAAACATGTTAATGGCACGCTTAACAAATTGAAAATACACGCTAATATAATCGCTCCAGAATTTTAAAAAAATGTGTCCCCCCCCCCCTCTAACTTTTGAACCATAAGTTTTAAAAATATGAAAAAAATCTCGAATGTAGAAATTTATAAAAACTTTCTAGGAAAATTATTTTGAAATTGATAGGTTGCCGAGATGAATAGGTACTAGAATCGCTCGCGAGCCACGACTCGCGACAGCACGGTCGGGAGTTGAGGCACAAAGAAATGACGACCTTATGGTGCAAGAAATAACGTTCATATTGAAACGTAAGTAAGAAAAAATATCAATTTATTAGTTTAACGTGTTTTTTTTTTGCTTAAGTTGTTTCTTATAGTACTAATAATATATTAATGGCATAAACTAAACACTTTTGAAGTAGTTATGTATTTTGGTTTTCCAAAAATGACCAATATTTGAGATTTTGCATATACGCAAAGAGAATCAGTTTAATTTTTGATAATTTATCAACATACATTATATTCTATTCAGAATAAGTTGTTGAATTACAGTTATCTATTATTTCTGGTAAGATTTGCCGGAAAATGTGTCACTTACTGAACCTTCTTTATTAATGATAGTCCCAATTGATGAATTAGTTTAATTTAGTGTTCTTTAACTGGAATGCAAGCGTCATATCATAATACAGGTACCTTTACAAAGTTATTTATTATGATGTACTTATAAAATCAAAATATGTTTAAAATCTAGTATTTCGTTTTTTTTATAATGACGCGCAGCCTTAAAATGTTTAATTCGTTTTATTTTAACTGTAACTAACCATACTTTATAACATAGAAAAAGAAAATTACAGTTATCGAATTATGTCTAGGTTACGCTTTATTTCTTGGTCTAATTAGCCGACCCCTGCGCTAGGACGATGATGAGGTAATACTGTAGATTTCGGAAGCAATTCGCAGAAATTTTCGATGTAACAAAACCTCGCAACTTGGGAACCTTCTTGGTGCACTGCGTTTGAATGAAACTAATGTACGAAAAGTCGTGATTTTCATTACAGAATGATAATTAGTCGATTGTAAGCGGCATCTGCCGAAACCTTGCGCAAGCGACGTAATATAATTAGCTTCGGTTCAGTTGTCAGTGACAACAATATAAAAGATCCAATCACTTATTCCACGAGTGTTCAGTGCCATATCACGCTCCGGGCGTTAGGAAAGTCAAAACATTAATCTATGTATTTGCTAAGCCACACATTAGTCATTGAAAGTAATGTATCAGGCATATTAGTTTGACGACGTTAAGTTATTGAATATTATTACTTAAAGCTACTTACGGTTTGAAATTAATGTGTTTTGTGTTCCATGGAATCCCCATAGCAGCACTTTTTTAAAGGGGGTTTTCAAAATAAGTTACCCTTTTACTTTTTTCTCTAGAATTTGGGAAATTAAGGATATTCTTACCCAGGATCGTAGTAGTACCTATAGGTATCAGTGGTGAGAATTTTCAGCAGACAACCCGGACCAAAAAAGCGGCTTGTTTTTTTGATGAGTTTAGGCAAGTCGGTAGGAATCAGCTTGTTTGGGCGCTCCACCACTGATAGGTATTGAATTTGATACAGAAAAAAGTTTCCCAATTTTTCACATCTACCTACTTTCTTTGTTGATGTATATGGAAAAGGTTAGATTAATTTCTACAATGTTATATAAAGCATTGCAAGGAAGCGACACCTACTAGAGAGTCGGTGATATTGAAGATCTGCCACGCCCCTGCCAGAGGTTATGCATTCCTTTGCTAATAGACTCGAAGAAAATCGCTTGAATTATTGAGTAGGCAATTTTTATTGTTATGTCTCGTCCAACCTCTAAAAATAAAAAAAAATAATTTCAAATTTGAGACCCTTTCTAAGGCGGATGTCACACTGCACCGCATCTCCGGACGGAGGTGCGGAGCTGCATACAAATTTCGCCAGACGGAGGTGCGTATCATACGGAATTTATATACAAACTGAGTAAGGTACTTGCATACAACGAGCTCCGCACCTCCGTCCGGAGATGCGGCGCAGTGTGACATCCGCCTATGCATCGCGGTGTCAAGATACCTATATTTGTGGGTGAGCGTTGAGGTGAGCTTAAAACAAGTTACACAATAGGGGGGCTGGTCAATTAATCAGTCGATGTGATATCCAATGCATAGTGAAATTTTAGTAAAACTTCACTAAGTTAGGTATTTACCGAAATATGTCCAAAACAGCGATTCCCGAAGAGTGTTTCAACTCTTTTTGTCGTGCGAGGAAGGCATCAGCGTGTCACTGTCTAGGGGGCGTGTTCGATTCAAATCGAGGCATCCCCCTGAATGGAGCCGACCAAGAAAGTTTTTAAGAGACTCTTTCTTCTTCTTTTGTTTAGATACTCCTATAACCAATATATTTACTGTGCAAAACTCTCTTGTTTACTGCGCAAATGTGACCGTAATAGTTTTTCTTTACTGCATCGTGGCAAACGTGCATACGGCCTGCCTAACGCGGGCCATCGTACTACGTAGACACCGTAACCTATGGACGCTTGCCGTTCCAGAAGAAACAAGAGCGTCTATTGTTTAGGAAGTTATGATGTTGGCAGCAAGAGAGCGGTGCAATAAGTTAAAAGCTGTATAAATTTAAGATTGTCACCGGTGTTGGCTGACCTAATAAATCAATAAATAAGCTAATCCTCGAAAATAAAAGGCAGCACACAGCACACTAGTAGTACACCAGTAGCCTTCTCTGTCACTGACATAACACATGCTCATTGAAACTTGCAATGGTTATATCCACCTAGGTACGTAGGTACTTCAAACAAAAGGAGGAGGTTCTCAATTCGGTTGTATTTTTTTTGGTGTTTTTTTTTCTATGTTTTTTACCTCAGAACTCCGTCATTGTTGGCAGATTCGAATAAAATTTTTGTTTGTATGTATATGCTACCAGGTGGGTCCCATTAAAAAAAAATCAGTTAGATGATGGGATCCATGAGGAATTGAGGGAATTCGGTATTTCGGAGTGTTTTGGTATTTTCTATTATGTATATTTAAATCCGAAAATCATAAATTTGGTGGCGAGGAATTCTCGATCCACAGATGACTTCTCGAATTCCTCAATTATGTACTTAAAAGTGCAAAAGTACGTCACAGTTTCTGATAAGATTCCGTTGAAATAGGAACTAATGAAGTGCCATTGGTGAATGATCTTGGGGAATCGACGGAAGTCCTCAAATATTATCGGCCCACATACAGCGATTCGGTTTTTTTCTATAGTAATCAATGCATTTGCTATCGGAAATCAGTTCATGTGGTAAATTGTAAAAAAATGTGGAAATATTCTCGTGGCTTGGCGGAGTACTAAATTGAAGTCGGTTAAAACTTTGTTTTCAATAGTACAGAAGCCGTGAAGTAAGGGATTGGTGGACGAGCTTAGGGTAGACGGCCGAGTCGTAGACGAGGCCGAATACAACGAGTCCAGCAATCCCTGTTCCGGCCGAGGATTGTATAGTGCTTTTCTCAAACGATGTCAGGAAATATTAAAATTAAAATAAATACAAGGTAATCAATTAAATAATAGTTCGTTGAAATTACAATCGGAAAGAAAGTTCAGAAAACAATTGTGTAATTTTCCGCCTTTTTTATTTTTTAAACATGCCATTTGAACAAGCCGTTCGATCACCATATTTAACCGCACAAAAGTATAGTACCATAGATTTTGTTTTTTTTTATGTCGCAAGTATGTTTACAGAGTCTAGTGGTGGTTGGCAGTATGTAATTTTTCCTTGGTCAGTTTTATATTAGTAAGTAAATTTAAAAAGTTAGAATAGCGGACAATAATGTTTTTACACTATTTGCGCTGTAGCATGGTGCGGGTGACAGTTTCTGTAACGTTTCGTTTCACTCTTGAAAGTAGCCATGATTTACAAATTATGACTTAGTTTTTCAGTTGTACCACATTCGTAATATATTAAATCATTAAATAACTGTAGTAAATTAAATTAAACTCAACCAGAATGTTCTAATCTACAAATAAAATGTAATGGAAAGAAAAATTAAACAAAGTGTTTTGCGTATAACGTAACACCATACATGTATTTAGTGATGAGATGCAGTGCTACTATCGATAGTCGATGTTTTTATAATAAAAAACGTATATTGTGCGTAATTATATTTTTATTGTTAAAAAGTCTTTCATTGTCTTTCATAATGTGGGTAGCTCCATTCTTGTATAATAATCATAAATATGATTTCTTATAGCGTCCTTAGCAAAATCATCTATATCTGTGATTGGCTTCACCTTGGTCCGCTTTTTGTTAGGTGTCGATAATTTATTTTCAGATGTACAATCTGGGCCATATTTCTCACGCGTTATACGCGAAACAGTATTGCGGCCAATATCAAGAGCTTCAGCTACTCGTTCTACTATTTTATTCAATGGTAACAACGGTCCATTATTTTGTTGTTCTCTTTCAAAGTAGTCTCGGAGGCGAACAACAAGCTCCCTGGCCTGACTACCCAAAACAGTTTTTTTTGTGTGTTTAGGCATGGTAATAACTACACATGCTCAACAAACTTTAACAAATAAAACAACAAAGTCAACAATTATAACAATTTAACAAAAATGAGAACAATAAATGAAATAGAACGAAATACGTGTCACATACAAGGCGCTAGCACTCTTACTGACTGACAGCATCGCACGGGTAAACAAAATGGCCGCCGCGCCGATGCGTCATTTTTTTTTGAAGTTTTACGGCTCTGGCTGCTATGACCTTTGAGCCGGTCGATGAAAAGTACAAAATTCTGTCACTTTTTATCCTTCACTCAACACTTGTCCACATCAAAAATCACAAATGGAGGTCAATGCCAAAAATATAGAAGATTATAGAACAAAAATGTTATCAGGAATAAAAAGCAAAAACCCGATTTAAATTATTTTATCGAAAAAAAAATTAATTTATTGCACAACGTGCATCCCTAGTCATGTGGTACTGACAGATGTCAACGTCATACAGGCAACTGTCACCCGCACCATGCTACAGCGCAAATAGTGTAGTTAGGGTTTTCATACATTACTTCCTGGCGTAAGGCCAAGAAGTAATGTAGGGAGCCATAAACAAGGAACTTCTTGTCTTCATTTCGTGATATTAACGCATTCATTTCTAAGCACGTTTGAGAAAAGTAAATTATTTTATTCCATCATTACCCGTGATCGTATTATTTTCGATATGACTTGTTTTTCAAAATTATATATATAAAAAACTAGTTATTTGAAATACGCGAGTGACTTTTAAATATCAGTTGTTTCGCTAAAATGAAACCTGTCCACCTAACAGGAAAACGACTTTAGAAACTCGTATAGCTCAGTTAGCACCGGACTTCCCTCAGAGATGGGTTTCTGAGCGTACCTGACTTTACAAAATCATATACATATATGTTTTTATGAATTATAAGGTTTATTGTTTGTTGAATATGTTCCGTTATATTGTTTTGGCGCTTTTCGGTGAGTTATTGACATCTTCACTATCTTATTTATTTGGACCAACGATTGCCTTGTGAATCTTGATGGATGTTTAATCGGTTCCTAATTTAGTAAGGTGAATAAAAAAATACAATGTGCGTTATTTCTGTTAATGTTTCTGATAAGTTGTGCAGGATCATAAAATAACAAATACTCACAAAAAATCCCCCTTTATAACTAGTTTTTTTGTAAGGTGCAATAAAGATTAATAAATCTACTTAAGCTAAAATTGTAAACTGTAAATATTGGTTTATATGTGAGAAATAGGTATTTAGGGTTTCGTACCTTTTTCATACACCTACGGAACCCTATTTGGATGAACATAGTGCGCTCTATTTTATCACGCGTTCTTTGTAATTCGCGGGTGGAGGACACGTGCCTACAGGAGCATTGTAGCGCGACCACAGCGCGACACTCTGCGCGAGCGTCATACGCGACTACCGGCCCGGCCACGACTTCGAGCGGCGGCGGCAGCGGCAGCGGTTCTTCTAATTCATTGCGTGCGATCCCAACTAACCACAGTGCGTTTCGCGTCTCGCCCGCGTAAAGAACAGATAAAACGCTTGCCGCGCCGCAATGTCGTGGTCGGGACGTACGGCTAGCGGCCGCGGGAGCGGGAAACGCCACAGCCACCTCACCGCTCGCGCAGCATGTTGCGCAACATTACGCCTATACGTAAATGCGACGTTAAACATTTTATTTTGTTGTAGTATCACTGAGCTCAACGGAAGCCGACCACGTCGAAAGCGAGTGAGTATATATCCTTTTCATTAAGATCAGTTAGGGTTCAGTAACGATTTTGAACGGCGGAGGTGGACGATGTTACACAGAATTTACTCTAGTTTTGGACAGAGTATCACCACGACGATGATCACATCATCATATCAGCCGTAAGACGTCCACTGCTGGACATAGGCCTTCCCCAAAGAGTGCCACAACAACCGGTCCTGCGCCACCCACCTTGTAGGGAATGTACCCACACTTTGCTTTCCGGCACGTAGTCGCCACTAGAGAACCACTCCACCCTAACGGCCACCGTTCTACGTGCAATTTGCCTCGTCCACTGCCACTTAAATTTTGCGATTCGGTTACCATAGTTTCGCTGTGGATAGCCTCATTTCTGATGCGATCACGCAGAGAAACTCCCAGCATAGCTCCATTCCCCTCTCTATGACTATGAGCCTTTCTTATGAGGCCCGTAGTAAGCGACCACGTTTCAGTGCCATAATATGTCATCACTGTCCACACACACTGGTCAAAGACTCTCGTCTTGAGACACTGCGGAATATTGGACGACAAGAAGAAGGAGGTTCTTAATTCGGTTGTATTTTTTATCTGTGTGTTACTGCCATTGATGAGTCGATTCGACAAATTTTTTTTTTTGTTTGTATGTATATGCTTCCAGGATGGTCCCATTTTTTTAAAATTCAGTTAGATGATGGGATCCATGAGGAATTGTGGGAACTCCTCAATTTTATTAGGCACGCGTGAAGTAATTTTGGTATTTTCTATTATAACTCGTGTATTAACATCCGGAAATCATAAATTTAGTGGCGAGGAATTGATGATGAAGACCACAGATGACTTCTCGAATTCCTCAATTAAGGTAAACGCAGGTATTAACGACCCCCTCAAGGCAATTTTAAAATCCACTACACACATGCTATTACCGTCCTAAAATAACGGCTGTGAATCTATTAACGGTTTTTATTCAGCTATTACCGATCGTTACCCGGGTATGTCCTAAAACTACGACTTTAAATTGCCCACATTTTATGAGTCGGTTATACAATGCCCTTACATATTTGATTACCGACCCATAGGTGTCGGTAGTAGCAACCATAAGAAACCATTACCGACCCATAGAAGTCGGTAATAGCAACCATAAGAAGCTATTATCGATCGTACATACTATGTACTATTACCGATCGGTAATAGTTTATTATGGTTGCTATTACCGACTCATATGGGTCAGTAATAGTATCTTATGGTTGCTATTACCGACTCATATGGGTCGGTAATAGTATCTTATGGTTGCTATTGCCGACTCCTTTGCTCGGGTTTGGGTCGTTAATAAAATATGGAACGACAAACATAAAATTAATTACCGACTCATAAAAAGTAGGCTATTTTTATAAAATTGAACTTCTGACTACAAAATCAATTGTTAGTGATTAATATCACAAAAAATATGAACATAACAATGCGGCTTTAAACGAGAAACAATCATTTACGAAGGTTACTATGAAATATCAATCTACCTAAATTATCATAATTTTGGTTAAATTGACAACGCTAAAATAAGAAAAGTAGACAACAATTTATGTGTCGCTAATAGATTTTTACAAAGACTGATTGTTTAGCTTCAAACTGGTCTAAAACGACTTGCATTTTAATACAATATAATAAGATAAAAGAGAGAAAAACTTACCATTACTTTGCGGCATTACCGAATCAGGGGTCGTTGATAGCTGCCACAACAAAAACTGGCGAAGCTATCAACGTCCTCTTTTAATTTATAGTTTTAGCGGTTAAAATGGTTTCTTTTCAATAAAACGTGGTAAGAAATCAAAAGCTGATACTCAAACGAATATAATTAATAATACACGATAAAGTATAGGGTTCACAAATTCGTATAAATGTCTTACGCAGAAAAGTCACGTTCTTACTTGGTGGAACAACAGCCAGTATGGCGCGACCTGCGTCCGCGCTTCCCCCGCAGAAACTGACCTGTTTTATCTCTTTTGCCCACTGCTACACACACTAAAGTAAAAGTATACGATGCTCAAGGAACAAGCGCATGTATAGCTTTTCCTAGTTATACCTAGAATAGTTCTGGAACCGTAAAAACAACGAATAACTATAATGGGTCGGTAATACCATCCGATTTTCGATGGGTCGTTAATAGCTGCGTTTACCTTATGTACTTAAAAGTGCAAAAGTACGTCACAGGTTCTGATAAGATTCCGTTGATATAGGAACTAATGCAGTGCCATTGGTGATGATCTTGGGGAATCGACGGAAGTCCTCAAATATTATCAGCCCACATACAGCGATTCGGTTTTTTTTCTATAGTAATCAACGCATTTGCTATCGGAAATCAGTTCATGTGGTAAATTAAGTAAGAAGTAATTGGAAGTCGATTAAAACTCTGTTTTTAAAGTAAATTATTTGAAATATAATTTCTTCAGAGGGTTCGGTAAATTGTATGGTAATTAATTATTTTTTTATCCGTTATCCGATTGAGCTGAAATTTAGGGTAAAGGTATAGTTTGGATGATTTATTTATTTTTGATTTATTTATTGATACATGGAAAACCAACAGCGCAACATATTTCTAGATACCATAATAAAACCATATAGCCAATTACAGGTTTTCACTTATAGAAATAAACTAACAAAGAAATCTGAAGCCAAACTTAAACTTAGCATACATTACGCACAGTAACCAATCGCGCACTACCTAATACGCGGAATATACAAGAATCAGGTAGTTAATGAATTAGGCTACTATAAACTCTAATAACCCGAGCCTACACCTGAGTATCACACATGAAGAAACTTATCAGTTTAGATTTTTATGCCTGTATGCTATCACAGAATATGTCTATATCTAATTGATCTACAACTTTGTTTAAACTCCTGCCTGCTCTGCACAAGAAACTATTCATTCTATATTTAGTGGAAACATGGAATATGCTAATAGGACGAAAACGGCGGAAACTTCATGATAATTCAATATCATGGTACCATCGAGCTGATCTAATAATGGAAACAGAAGGTGGTCATGGGAATTCAGTACTAAACACAACACCACATACCCACAGAACAAGTAGTGGTATTATTATACTTATTATGGCCGCGGTCTTTTATAAGTAATAGTAGTTTATGCGACTGATCCATAATGAGAGGCCTTATAATACGAGTGTGGTTTTATGAAACGAGCGCTAGTGAGTTTAAATCATAGATCATAGACAAACGAATGAAGTCCCTATACTCATATCACTCGAGATCAAATGTCGTGCGGTTTATATTAAAAAAACATACTGAATTGACGTTTCTTATCGATAAATGTTTTAATATCTATGGATACTAGAATAAAGACCCGCTTGGGTTTTGACAGCTGTTCCAAATGGGTACACTACATTAATACGAAAAACTAAATTCCGATTGTCGAAATCACGAATTTTATAATACCGATTTTCATAATTCCGAATGTTTTAAAACTCTTAAAATAAGTATTCCGATTCTTCATAAATCCGATTTTCGTAAATCCGAAATTTCAAAAGGTCTAACGGTTACAACTCCGATTATCAAAATTCCGAATTTCAATAACCCGAATAATAAGAAGTCCGACGGAATAATAATCCGAAATATCAAAAATCCGAAATCCGATTATTAAAATACCGATTTTCAAAAATCCGAATATCATTACACCGACCAATTATAAACCCGAATAAACAAAAATCCGAAAAATCAGAATTACGAATTCCTGTTACAATATATACTATCAAATTAATAATTAAAATAACCCCCAACGTCTATGATCAATTGATCACTAGTATCACTACCGCAGCTAACACACACGAATTAAGTACCTAAGGTCCGCATTTTAAACGCCTGCAGTGGAGAAACTGAATAGAAAATCACATGAATACACACACAATTAATCGACATCATTCATAAGGAACAAGTTAACTATTTATAGGAAGATAGGTAGATGGAAAACGAATAACAAGCAATTCCTATACAGAATATCGTGAGCAAATTGTGTACAACACATTATTCTCGTAAATATATATTATATTAAAAAGAAGATTAAGAATAAGAAGATCATAAAAATAGAATTCTGGGCGTATTAAGGCAGACTTAGTGCAATAATGCAACGTAACCGCCAGCGGGTCGACGTCACCCCGCTTCGCGGGGTGCCTATTTCCGCTTTAAGGGACACAAGCTAACCATAACCTAACCTACCAATAATACCATTTTTACGACTATTTCTTGTTTTTTTTTACTGCAGGGGGCTTCGGAGAAAAGGCAGAACCCTATTCTCTACGGGAAATAAGAATCGTAATTATCGGATTTTTTATTCCCCGTGTAGTTTCAAAAATCCGAATTTCATATTTCCGAAGAAATAAAATTCCGATTATTGAAAACACGAAGTTCATTATCCCGAATATCAGATTTCCGAATTAGTAATGAAATTTCGGAAATTTAACAATCGGAGTACTGTTTTTCGGGCCAATGACACTTCGCGCTTTTGATTGTTCGGAGTTATAAAAATCGGAAAAACAAACTATCGACATTATGAAATTCGGTAAAATGAAATTCGTGTTTTTTAGTAATCGTAATTATAAGTCTTAGGAATTATGAATTTCGGAGTTTTGAAAATCGGAATTAGCAAATTCAGAATTAAATATTTCGGAGTATTTGGGTGTTCCCGTTCCAAATTTAAACTCATAACGAATCAACAATATGTACTGTAATAACATTACAGTACAGATTTTACCTACTACCACCGACAAGAAAGTTCTCGTAGTAAAATTGGTTGTAATAATGCTGGTCATTTCCTACGGTTTTTGAATGCATTTTAGAGCACTAATTATATGTGCGTAGATAAAGGTATTACCCCAGTTTGCAAATGTACGTGGTAACCGACGTACAGTAGTCGACAAATAACGTGCGAAACGCGGGACGAAGGGTAGGGGCAGTTCGCAAGGCGAATTGTACGTGCGAGCTGTCCCCCCACTTGGTCCCGCATTGCGCACGTTATTTGCCGGCTACTGTAACTCCGTTGAGTTTGGGCTTGAATTTAGTTTTTGAGACAAACTTATATTATTTAGGCTCGGATTCCGTCGTACGGACGTGTGATGAACTGAGGATTGACGAAATCTTATTTCCAGGTCGTCGAAATGCGTGCTACCCCCGTACCCCGAGCACGGGTCGTACTCCCTAGCGGGCCGCGCGGGCGCCCTGCCGGGGTTGACCCTCGACGCCGCCTCGCTGACGGTCAGCTGTGACCCCCCGTACGGCCCCGACGGCCCCGCAGAGGTGCACTGCTACAAAGGGCAGTGGTTCACGCCTGTGCCGCAGTGTAAACGTAAGTATCACAGCCACTTAGGCCTAATTGGTATAGTGAATGCCTACTAAGCTGGTCCCGAGTTCAAACCCCGTGCGGGATGAGCACAAATATACACACATACATACATTCACGCCTTTATTCCCAAAAGGGGTAAGCAGAGCACATAAAACTTATGTTCCAGCGCCACTTTAAGCGTAAATGTGGGTATGAAATATCGACAAAATGAGATATTGCTATAGGCTGCGGTATCCGCTTAACATCAGGCGCGCCGTAAGCTTGTTTGCCACAGTCGTCGTATAAAAAAATGCTATTAGCAACCACTGAATTGTAGCATTACTTCCTGGCGTAAGGCCAAGACGTAATGTAGGGAGCCATAAACAAGGAACTTCTTGTCTTCATTTCGTGATATTAACGCATTCATTTCTAAGCATGTTTGAGAAAAGTAAATTATTATATTCCAGCATTGCCCGTGATCGTATTATTTTCGATATGACTTGTTTTTCAAAATTATATATATAAAAAAACTAGTTATTTGAAATACGCGAGCGGTGACTTTTAAATATCAGTTGTTTCGCTAAAATGATACCTGTCCACCTAACAGGAAAACGACTTAAGAAACTCGTATAGCTCAGTTAGCACCGGACTTCCCTCAGAGATGGGTTTCTGAGCGTACCTGACTTTACAAAATCATATTATATGTTTTTATGAATTATAAGGTTTATTGTTTGTTGAATATGTTCCGTTATATTGTTTTGGCGTTTTTCGGTGAGTTATTGACATCTTCACTATCTTATTTATTTGGACCAACGATTGCCTTGTGAATCTTGATGGATGTTTAATCGGTTCCTAATTTAGTAAGGTAAATAAAAAAAACAATGTGCGTTATTTCTGTTAATGAAATGAAATGAAATGAAATGAAATGAAAATAATTTATTCCGGAGCAAGTCCATATTGGCAAATACATAATTTAAATTATACTTAATTATTACAAATTATTATTATTATTTTTATTATTAATGTTTCTGATAAGTTGTGCAGGATCATAAAATAACAAATACCCACAAAAATTCCCCCTTTATAACTAGTTTTTTTGTAAGGTGCAATAAAGATTAATAAATCTACTTAAGCTAAAATTGTAAACTGTAAATATTGGTTTATATGTGAGAAATAGGTATTTAGGGTTTCGTACCTTTTTCATACACCTACGGAACCCTATTTGGATGAACATAGTGCGCTCTATTTTATCACGCGTTCTTTGTAATTCGCGGGTGGAGGACACGTGCCTACAGGACAATGTAGCGCGACCACAGCGTGACACTCTGCGCGAGCGTCATACGCGACTACCGGCCCGGCCACGACTTCGAGCGGCGGCGGCAGCGGCAGCGGTTCTTCTAATTCATTGCGTGCGATCCCAACTAACCACAGTGCGTTTCGCGTCTCGCCCGCGTAAAGAACAGATAAAACGCTTGCCGCGCCGCAATGTCGTGGTCGGGACGTACGGCTAGCGGCCGCGGGAGCGGGAAACGCCACAGCCACCTCACGGCTCGCGCAGCATGTTGCGCAACATTACGCCTATACGTAAATGCGACGTTAAACATTTTATTTTGTTGTAGTATCACTGAGCTCAACGGAAGCCGACCACGTCGAAAGCGAGTGAGTATATATCCTTTTCATTAAGATCAGTTAGGGTTCAGTAACGATTTTGAACGGCGGAGGTGGACGATGTTACACAGAATTTTCTCTAGTTTTGGACAGAGTATCACCACGACGATGATCACATCATCATATCAGCCGTAAGACGTCCACTGCTGGACATAGGCCTTCCCCAAAGAGTGCCACAACAACCGGTCCTGCGCCACCCACCTTGTAGGGAATGTACCCACACTTTGCTTTCCGGCACGTAGTCGCCACTAGAGAACCACTCCACCCTAACGGCCACCGTTCTACGTGCAATTTGCCTCGTCCACTGCCACTTAAATTTTGCGATTCGGTTACCATAGTTTCGCTGTGGATAGCCTCATTTCTGATGCGATCACGCAGATAAACTCCCAGCATAGCCCTCTCCATTCCCCTCTCTGGGTGACTATGAGCCTTCTTATGAGGCCCGTAGTAAGCGACCACGTTTCAGTGCCATATTTATGTCATCACTGGCAACACACACTGGTCAAAGACTCTCGTCTTGAGACACTGCGGAATATTGGACAAAAAGATGTGCCGTAGCTTCCCGAACGCTGCTCAGCCCAGTCGGATTTAAAGATTGGCTTCTTTCTCCAACTTTTCCATTCTCCATTTCCCCTCCCCCCCCACCCACCTTCGGTTACCTAATATTGTAGTTCAGATTTCAGAATGTGATATAGCGTGGCGATCTTTGTTAACCGACTTCAAACAAAAGAAGGAGGTCCTTAGTTCGGTTGTATTTTTTATCTGTTTGTTAGTGCCATTGATGAGTCGATTCGACAAATTTTTTTTTTGTTTGTATGTATATGCTTCCAGGATGGTCCCATTTTTTAAAATTCAGTTAGATGATGGGATCCATGAGGAATTGACGGAACTCCTCAATTTTATTAGGCACGCGTGAAGTAATTTTGGTATTTTCTATTATAACTCGTGTATTAACATCCGGAAATCATAAATTTAGTGGCGAGGAATTGATGATGAAGACCACAGATGACTTCTCGAATTCCTCAATTAAGGTAAACGCAGGTATTAACGACCCCCTCAAGGCAATTTTAAAATCCACTACACACATGCTATTACCGTCCTAAAATAACGGCTGTGAATCTATTAACGGTTTTTATTCAGCTATTACCGATCGTTACCCGGGTATGTCCTAAAACTACGACTTTGAATTGCCCACATTTTATGAGTCGGTTATACAATGCCCTTACATATTTGATTACCGACCCATAGGTGTCGGTAGTAGCAACCATAAGAAACCATTACCGACCCATAGAAGTCGGTAATAGCAACCATAAGAAGCTATTATCGATCGTACATACTATGTACTATTACCGATCGGTAATAGTTTATTATGGTTGCTATCACCGACTCATATGGGTCAGTAATAGTATCTTATGGTTGCTATTACCGACTCATATGGGTCGGTAATAGTATCTTATGGTTGCTATTGCCGACTCCTTTGCTCGGGTTTGGGTCGTTAATAAAATATGGAACGACAAACATAAAATTAATTACCGACTCATAAAAAGTAGGCTATTTTTATAAAATTGAACTTCTGACTACAAAATCAATTGTTAGTGATTAATATCACAAAAAATATGAACATAACAATGCGGCTTTAAACGAGAAACAATCATTTACGAAGGTTACTATGAAATATCAATCTACCTAAATTATCATAATTTTGGTTAAATTGACAACGCTAAAATAAGAAAAATAGACAACAATTTATGTGTCGCTAATAGATTTTTACAAAGACTGATTGTTTAGCTTCAAACTGGTCTAAAACGACTTGCATTTTAATACAATATAATAAGATAAAAGAGAGAAAAACTTACCATTACTTTGCGGCATTACCGACTCAGGGGTCGTTGATAGCTGCCACAACAAAAACTGGCGAAGCTATCAACGTCCTCTTTTAATTTATAGTTTTAGCGGTTAAAATGGTTTCTTTTCAATAAAACGTGGTAAGAAATAAAAAGCTGATACTCAAACGAATATAATTAATAATACACGATAAAGTATAGGGTTCACAAATTCGTATAAATGTCTTACGCAGAAAAGTCACGTTCTTACTTGGTGGAACAACAGCCAGTATGGCGCGACCTGCGTCCGCGCTTCCCCCGCAGAAACTGACCTGTTTTATCTCTTTTGCCCACTGCTACACACACTAAAGTAAAAGTATACGATGCTCAAGGAACAAGCACATGTATAGCTTTTCCTAGTTATACCTAGAATAGTTCTTGAACCGTAAAAACAACGAATAACTATAATGGGTCGGTAATACCATCCGATTTTCGATGGGTCGTTTATAGCTGCTTTTACCTTATGTACTTAAAAGTGCAAAAGTACGTCACAGGTTCTGATAAGATTCCGTTGATATAGGAATGCCAATAGGATATAGGAATGATAATGAAGTGCCATTGGTGATGATCTTGGGGAATCGACGGAAGTCCTCAAATATTATCAGCCCACATACAGCGATTCGGATTTTTTCTATAGTAATCAACGCATTTGGTATCGGAAATCAGTTCATGTGGTAAATTAAGTAAGAAGTAATTTAAAGTCGATTAAAACTCTGTTTTTAAAGTAAATTATTTGAAATATAATTTCTTCAGAGGGTTTGGTAAATTGTATGGTAATTAATTACTTTTTTATCCGTTATCCGATTGAGCTGAAATTTAGGGTAAAGGTATAGTTTGAATGATAATTCAATATTATGGTACCATCGAGCTGATCTAATAATGGAAACAGAAGGTGGTCATGGGAATTCAGTACTAAACACAACACCACATACCCACAGATCAAGTAGTGGTATTATTATACTTTTTATGGCCGCGGTCTTTTATAAGTAATAGTAGTTTATGCGACTGATCCATAATGAGAGGCCTATAATACGTGTGGTTTTATGAAACGAGCGCTAGTGAGTTAAATCATAAATCATAGACAAACGAATGTAGTCCCTATACTCATATCACTCGAGATCAAATGTCGTGCGGTTTATATTAAAAAAACATTCTGAATTGACGTTTCTTATCGATAAATGTTTTAATATCTATGGATACTAGAATAAAGACCCACTTGGGTTTTGACAGCTGTTCCAAATTTAAACTCATAACGATTCAACAATATGTACTGTAATAACATTACAGTACAGATTTTACCTACTACCACCGACAAGAATAATCTCTTAGTAAAATTGGTTGTAATAATGCTGGTCATTTCCTACGGTTATTGAATGCATTTTAGAGCACTAATGATATGTGCGTAGATAAAGGTATTACCCCAGTTTGCAAATGTACGTGGTAACCGACGTACAGTAGTCGACAAATAACGTGCGCAACGCGGGACGAAGGGTAGGGGCAGTTCGCAAGGCGAATTGTACGTGCGAGCTGTCCCCCCACTTGGTCCCGCATTGCGCACGTTATTTGCCGGCTACTGTAACTCCGTTGAGTTTGGGCTTGAATTTAGTTTTTGAGACAAACTTATATTATTTAGGCTCGGATTCCGTCGTACGGACGTGTGATGAACTGAGGATTGACGAAATCTTATTTCCAGGTCGTCGAAATGCGTGCTACCCCCGTACCCCGAGCACGGGTCGTACTCCCTAGCGGGCCGCGCGGGCGCCCTGCCGGGGTTGACCCTCGACGCCGCCTCGCTGACGGTCACCTGTGACCCCCCGTACGGCCCCGACGGCCCCGCAGAGGTGCACTGCTACAAAGGGCAGTGGTTCACGCCTGTGCCGCAGTGTAAACGTAAGTATCACAGCCACTTAGGCCTAATTGGTATAGTGAATGCCTACTACGCTGGTCCCGAGTTCAAACCCCGTGCGGGATGAGCATAAATATACACACATACATACATTCACGCCTTTATTCCCAAAAGGGGTAAGCAGAGCACATAAAACTTATGTTCCAGCGCCACTTTAAGCGTAAATGTGGGTATGAAATATCGACAAAATGAGATATTGCTATAGGCTGCGGTATCCGCTTAACATCAGGCGCGCCGTACGCTTGTTTGCCACCGTCGTCGTTTAAAAAAAATGCTTTATTCCAGTCTTCTGCAAACTTACCCCTCATCCCAGCGTCACCTATTTCTGCAAGCCAACCGACCCCAACATCATCAGCGGCGACCGAAAGTGCAACGACTTCGAACCAAGCGGCACCGTGGTCCATCCTCTTTGCAACTACAACTACTACCACAACGGGATCCTCAGCTACATGTACTGTATCGACGGCTCGTGGGACAACGTGGCGACTTGCGAACCAGGTACTTTTTCGAATGTTGCCGGTACAGTAAATAGACCAAACATCAGCCTGGCGAACACAAAGCTTTCTGCCTATGATAACGCCATTCTGTTCGTTCATCTCATGTCACAGGCCATGTCATACACCGTATCAGTTCTCAATTCAACTAAGACTGCAGTAGCAGTAGATAAACCGAACGAGAGTAAGATATCAGTACCTAGACCTGTGAGATCAAGAGAGATGTGGTGAAGATGGATGTTGTTGATTTTTGGACATCCAGCGAACAAGCCTTATATTGTTTTTAAATCCCGCCAGCTACTTACTTTTAGTTACTGGGGGAGGCAGATTAATTCAGCATTTAGAAGCAGCATTACGAAAACTGTCTCTAAGCGCTTGACGTCGAAAAAGGGGCAGGGAAGAGATTCCACTGTATTTTGCGCGCAAGATATCAGGGAATACCCGTCCGTTTTAATGAGAATACCATCGACCCTATTTTCAAAGTTTGACATATTCAGCCTGAGTTATCTAGGTAAAGGTTAATGTGAGAGCGACGGATATTTTGCCAAAAACGAATGCACGAGTTCTGCACTCGTTGTATTGCACGTTCTGTTCTTTTAAGTGGACATGGCCCGGAAACTATATCCCTATAGTCTAACTGAGACAAAACAAGTGCATTCGCCAAGCGGTCATGAACACCCTAGTGCCTAAGTCAAGTAAGGCCTTAGCTTGTAGAGTGGTTTTAGGGCCCCGTAACATTTTGGAATTTTCAGGTTTAAATGGGCTTCGAATCTGAGTAAGACCTCCATAACAATTCCAAGATTTTTAACCTGATGCTCTTATGGAATAGGTAAACCGATATGCTAATCAATTTTCAGAGCACGTCCATTGGCTGGCTGTGTTTTAGAGCCCAGAATAATGAAAACCGACTGCGGAGGATTAATTATGAGAGCATTGTCGGTAGACCATCGCCTCGAGATTGCTAATAATTTCAGCCAGTGCAACGTCCACGTCATCTTGGGACACATGTGCTTAAAGATTAGGGTGTTCAGCGTACACGTGATATCACTTCGTTATAACGTTAGGGAGGTTGGCAGTGTACAAACTGTACAACGTCGTCGGTTTCAATATTGATCCCTGGATTACACCCCTTTCGAGCTTCCGCGGTAAAGAGCGGATTGTTTTACCTTCCGCGCATTCTTTGGGTACTAGACGACGATAAACATAGTAGATAAATAATTACTTAAATACAATAGAACATATCCATGACTTAGGAACAAATATTCGTGCTCATCACACAAATAAAGGCCCTTACCGGGATTCGAACCCGGGACCTCCAGCTTCGTAGGCAGCGTCACTACCAACTTGGCTACAGCGGTCGTCAAAAGTAGTTTATGTTCAACCTATAAATAAATTATCTCAAAAACATGCTGTTCGTAGAAACCTTCAAGTCAAAACGAGGGTTGGCCCATCACCGAATCCACATTTTAGTTAAATTATTCAAATTTAAAGCGATCCGGAGGGCTATATCGGTTACCTTGGTTCTGCTGCGGATAGGCTCATTTCTGATGCGATCACGCACAGAAACTCCCAACATGGCCCTCTCCATTGCCCTTTGGGTGACTTTGAGCCTTCTTATGAGGCCCATAGTAAGCGACCACGTTTCAGTGCCATATGTCATCACTGGCCTAGGTATACGTAATCGTCTACAACTTCGAGCGTAAAGTGTCTGATTGTAAAGGGAGTTGGTACGACATGGGCATTTCACATGATCTTCGTTTTATCCATGTTCATTCTTAAACCAACTCGCTCGGAAGCTTTACTGAGGTCATCGAACATCGTGGGCGGGGCACATAGCACGTAGAACCGATGGCCGTCAGACATAGACATATTTTGTTCAGTAAACAGTACAAGATTGTGTTTAAATTCCTTACAGCTAACAATATAATATCTTATATCTAATAACTACGCTCTAATATCTAATAACTACACACTCTACTTACTTTCTATCAAATATTTCATCAACACTATAAATGTTGGGGCGGAAAGGTTCTCGAGTGGCGACCACGTACCAGAAGGTGCGGCGTGGGTAGGCCCTCGACAAGGTGGACTGATGACCTGGTAAAGGTTGCGGGAGTCCGCTGGATGCGGGTGGCGCAGGATCGGTCACTTTGGCACTCTTTGGGGGAGGCCTACTCGACTTATAGCTTAAAATAGGGGAAATTCGGCGATACGGCAGATCCGGTGATGCGTATACCTTACTGTTCCTAAATGCAGAATGCGGCACAGTAACGGAGCATGCAGAGCCGCTCCTGGCGTCTCCGTGGCCGCTCGTTGAAAAGCGTGGCGAGTTTCCGTGGCACGCCGGCATCTACGACAAACGATACACGCCCTTCATGCAGATCTGCGGGGGCTCTCTCGTGTCCACCACCGTCGTCATATCGGGTGAGTGTCTAGCACGACACTACCCTCGCCAAGTCGAAACGTGACAAGCTACCGTTGCACGTGGCATCTACGACAAACGATACACGCCCTTCCTGCAGATCTGCGGGGGCTCGCTCGTGTCGACCACCGTCGTCATATCGGGTGAGTAGGCTCTAGGGGCACCACACTAGCCTCGCCAAGTCATGGGCGGCCTTATTTATTTTAGTCAAAGCAATTCCAGATTCAGTTGAAAGTGATGAAACCCCATCCGATTTTACTGGAGTATGTAGAACGCACACTAGGCTGGCAGCGCTGTATGTGGATATTTCAATACTATAAAATAGGTAATTTTGAAGGGATGGAGGAAGATCGGGGTGTCAAACGGGCATATTTGGGACATCCAGTAGGGGGGTGACCCGTCGGACGTCCCAGGTATCGCTGGAACGACGTGTCCTAATGAACCCAATGTCATGTATGTGTAATGTCCCATGAACTGGAAGGAGATGGCGCAGGGTCGGGTCAAGTGGCGACAACTCGTGTCGGAGGCCAAGCCCCACTTTGGGTCGGTGAGCCATTTAAGATAGATAGATAGACAAAATAGGCTACAGCGTCCTTAGCTATCGAAAAAAAAATTGTCAGGTCAAGTCGGTCGTACATCCCACCGAGCCACAAGAACGCGTACATTTTAGCGTGTGCAGTCAGCAGCAAAAGTAGTTGGGTGGGCGAGGTGCTCTAAACGATGCAAACTAGCACTTATCCCGCTATAATAAAGACGTGTGTATGTTATTTTGAAATGTTCATACGCGTGGGCGTGGCTATACCTGTACTTGAATTAAATGAATTCTATGTTGCCACTCATTGTCACAGCCGCTCATTGTTTCTGGAACGACTTGGAAGGTGTGCTGCCAGCGAAGCATTTTGCCGTGGGCCTCGGGAAGCTCTACCGTGCGTGGGATTTTGACGAGGGAGGACAGAAGTCTGATGTGAGTTACTAACTACTCTTCACGTTATGAACAGCCATACATCGTTTCTGGAACGACGTGGAATGCGTACTGCCAGCCAAGATCTTTGCCGTGGGAGCTGCGAAGTTCTATCGTCCGTGAAACATTGAGGAGGGAGACGTAACTTAACTGACTTACTATCTACCCTCCATGTTGTGAATAGCCATCCAATGTTTCTGAAAGGCGTGTTCCCAAATACTTCACCGTGGGTGGTTGAGAAGCTTTGCTGCCCCTGGAATATCGAGGAGGGAGGACAAAAGTCTAATGTGAGCTAACTACCATCCGAAACTATGACCTGGAAGGAGCCGATTGCACAAAAGCTTATGACTTCCAATAAAACGAAAGCCTCATTAAAACTCCTATCAGAAAGATGATTTTCGATATATTCTTGTTAAGGGGTTATAGGGCTGGTTGACTTGATTCTTAATGACCCCATAGTAACACATTTTGAAATGCCCTTACCAGAATTTTTACCCAAGACCGACAGTGTCGCAGGCAGGGCCACCAACTAAGCTAGTGATCTTCAAAATACTAAAACGATAACTTTGCTCGTAGGTGAGCGACCTAAAAGTGCCGTCGCGCTTCCGCGGCGCCGGAAACAACTTCCAGGACGACATTGCCATGGTGATCCTGGTGACTCCGATAATCCTGTCTACCTATGTGAGGCCCGTCTGCATCGACTTTAACGTGATGTTTGATGAGAGACAGCTGAAGCCTGGAAACGTTGGCAAGGTACGTTCTACATATATAATCCCAACACACTTTGAAATCCTTTACCTGTTCAACATAAGCCTTTTCAGCCGACACGGTTGAGATTTAAGACATTTATGTTATACTACTGGTGTGGCTACTATGGTTCCAGAAATAGCTGAATCTCTACAGCAGCCCTAACATGGTTAGTTATGCATTTCCATAGAAAGATTCCTTCAGAACCACCTGAAAAACCGAAATGCCAAGAAGCATAATGAAGAATGACACGGGATTAAATAAGTAGTCGTCTTTCTTGGCTAAGTGCGGTCAGTGTGGTGATACTGGTGACTCTGATAGTCCTGGCCAAGTATAAACGTGAAGCCCATCTGTATCGACTTGAACTTGCTGTTTGATCAGAGAAAGCTGCAGCCTGGGAACATTGACCAGATAAGTTCTAGAAGACTAGATTCTGAAAAGCTTTTTTTGGCTCCTGGATTTTGCCAGGTCTCTCAGCAACTGAGCACTTGTATGATCATAGTCACGTTCAGTGAAAAACGCTTTATTATACAGAAACACTTACTTCATCGCTCAACCCTTCATCTTTGAATTGCAGGTGCCGGGTTGGCGCCCGACGTCAGAGGACGGCAACGCGTCCCAGGTCCTGAAGGTCACGGAACTACCTTACGTGGACGTGGAGCAGTGTATAGCCGACCTGGCTTTTGACTTCCGCAGCTACATTACGAGCGACAAGATATGCGCCGGGAGCAAGACGGGTACACTTTTTTAAATACTACACAAAGGCAGGTGGGTAATCATACGGCCTGATGGTAAGCCACCAACATCAACACTGTAGCCTATGGATGCTTGCGGTTCCAGAATACAGGGCCGAATTAGATGGCGCGCTCCGCACGCTCATACACTCTCCTCCTTAGCTTAATAATGTAAGATTGCCAATGAACTATTTTGACGTTTCATAATAAGTTCGTGCTTTGACTAAGTTTTTTTTAATACAAAGACGGTGGCAAACAAGCGTACAGCCCGCCTGATGGTAAGCGAACACCGCAGCCTATAGACGCATGAAACTCCAAAGGAGTAACATGGGCGTTGCCGACCCTTGAAATGTTTGAGGATTCGCCGTGTTGACAGCTGAAGGAACAAACGCCCTCGCTCTCAACACAACGCATCCTTCGGAGCTCTAGCGACCTTAAAAAATAAGTAAAATGCCTTGAGTGTATTCTTCTTGGATCATCACTCATAGACATCTGAATGTCTCTCAAATACCAGCTGCCCTGCCTTCCCACGAGGTTTGAACCATCAGTCAAATGCCCTATTGTTTCCCAGGATCAGCGCTATGCAAAGGCGACGGCGGCGGCGGCCTTGTCTTCCCAGAAGTTGAACGGGACGTGAAGCGCTGGTACCTCCGCGGGCTGGTCTCAACTGCGCCCAGCAACAATCAGTGCAACGCGAACTCCTACACGAGCTTTACGCAGCTGGTTAAGCACGACAACTTCGTGCTTAAGCATCTCAACAACAAATGATTCAGTGTATTCTGCATCTAAGCCAGACAATGGAGCCGATTATACAGTGGCAGTGGCCTCTAAACTTCCTAATTTTATTTAGGTGTCGCTAAACACTTTGCTATTCTATGAGCAGCTGTCATAATCAAATGACAGCGCTAATTTGAATCTGACGTTTCTTATTTTAGGCGGTCTATTCACTAGCTTAGGTTCCTAAATGCTATTACGTCGTGCAAATATGTCGTTTTTAATCTGCCGCCTAAATTATGTCTTATGCTAATAATTTAGTTTTAGGCTATTTAAGCCATGTGCACGTAGAATCGGGTCCAGTACCATGTTAAGAATATAATTAAGGCCTTTAAGGGGCCGCAGTAAGCTCGATTCTCCATACGAACGTAATTACGCTCTCATTTTAAAACTACGTGTTGGATTGTAGCGAAACTTTGCATATACAATGACATGAGGTATATTCAGGTCTTTAATTAGTTAATAGAGCTTCAGATACCATAGTAAAACAAATACAACGAATTGTGTTTTTCATACAACACTTGTTGTTTGTTTTATAAACTGGAACCATAGAGACTATTTACAGACATAGATATACTTCATGGAATTGTTTAGTTATGCAAAGTTTCGTCACAATCCAACACATAGTTTTAAAATGTGAACGAAACTCCGTTTGTATGGGAAGGTGAAATTCGGCCGAGCTTACTGCGGACTCTTAGGGCGACAAGATTGGTGACACTTTACGTAACTATGTTCGTGTCCGGATAATCCGCGTCCACTTAGTATAGCCCTGTTTTTTTTAACTCATTGATTATTAGAGAGAAAGACAAGTGGACGCGGGTTATTATATTGGTCCGCACAGTAACTGGACCCCTTCCATTCCATAGTCGTCTAAAGTGTAGCCGAACTAGTCGCCTGTACAGTGACCAGCATCATCTGCGACAACAAAGCGTCTGTAATTATCGGCCGCGACTTTATTTCTCGGGCCGTGTCACATATTTTTAGCCCTTTTTGTTATGGCAGATATGAAGAGGGAAGAATACCTTTGGAATAGGTACTATACGTACTAGTCAATTACTCGAAAAAAACAATTAGGGCTTTCAATATCTCGTTAACGAATCACTGTGTTGAAAAATAGTTTTAAAACCTCATAATAGTTTTGAACAATCATAGCTACGTATGCTGCCAAGCGTTATTTCGTAGGTACCTAAACTCTCAAAGTAATCATCATCATCCTCCTAGCGTTATTCCCGGTAATGCCCCTAAAGGAGCCCGGGGTCCGCTTTAACACCTAATACCAAGATTTGGCATAGGCACTAGTTTTACGAAAGCGACTGCCATCTGACCTTCCAACCCAGGGGGAAAACTAGACCTTATTGGGATTAGACCGGTTTCCTCACGATGTTTTCCTTCACCGAAAAGCTAACGGTAAATATTCCGTACATAAGTTCCGAAGAACTCATTGGTACGAGCCGGGATTCGAACCCACGACCGCCACTTGACAGCCGCATGCCTAAACCACTAGGCTACCGTAGCTTAAACTCTCAAAGTAATATTAATTAAAAGTAAGGTAAGTAAAATTGACATCGCTCTCTTGAAGCAAACATTTTTGTAGATACTTACGTGGTAAATGGTTGTGAGGTTACCGATGTGCCGTTCTTTCTTGTACTGGCAACAGCGACACGTATACCCGGGAATATGAATATTGGCAACTATTCGGCACATCAGTAGCGGTAACAATATTTTTTTGAACCATTTGTCTTAGTCCTAAGTATTAAGATAAAGACCATTAAACCATTATACACCTTAAAGTTTGTCGCAATGCAACTTGCACTGAATTAAATGAATGCCGTCTCATTACAACTAAAGCCGCGTCTGTCAGTTGTTTTGACTAATTGCACGGTGTGTAATGGCCATTAAGAGATCTTCCTAATATAAAATTTAACTGGAAAACCGTTATGTTACAGCGTTTATTAAATAAAGCAAGGTATGTTCATTGCAATCGTTTTATTCTAAACGTGTACAAAATTTGAGTTGATCTAATTTTCTGTTTAAGTATTATTATTTTGTTTAGCATTAGTAAGTTGGGTACCATGATACAAAAAACGGCTAAAAAATGGATAAAATTTGACATAAAGGCAATTCATAACCTAAGCCCCTAGCACAATAGGTTTTATGTCCAACATAAAGCATTTGTCCCTCTATGTCCGACATAAAACTTAGTGTGTCCCCCTAGCACTAGTGTGTATAAATGTAACTAACATAGTGTTACTTAAATACCTTTGTTACTGGTAATCTTTGTGTGGCCGACGCGTCGCCTCGCGTCGCGATAGGGCGACTGTGTCGCGTCGGCTGAGGGGGCACTCGCACGTCCGAGCGTTGACGTGCGCCGTGCGTGCGCCACTCAACAGCCACGTCACAGCACAGCCCGCAGACAGGGGCGACCCGCAATAGCTCACAGGCACGGCTCCCGAGGTGTAAGGTCGGGACTCTTGAGGTGCCCGGGGCTTCCCTAACCTGAGTACCTATCAAGTCTCAGCTCTATGAGGTTTTTTTTATTTTATTTTAATTCGGAATTGGATAAAAAATAGTAAGTTGGACAAGCTTGTGGTTCTGTGAAATATAAATAAAATATTCTGATATTTTGAATAAAAAAGGCGGCCAAGTGCGTGTCGGGCCACGCGCAGGGTAGGGTTCCGTAGTTGCCCGTCTGTCACAGAATGGGGACTTAAAAGGGGCTTTTGGGGTTTTTATTATAGCTTACCCTCGTAAATAATCGTAAATATGATTATTTTTATAACACACTAATGTATAGGGTCGTTTCGCCGGTTACGCGACCACCTTCGGTTAGCGACCACCTGAAGACTTGTACTATTTTCTATTCTGTGCCTGAAGGACAAGGTTTCTTTCTATTGAAGATAACGTGTCGTGGAAAAGCAACTCTACCGTTCACGGTAAAAGGTTCAAATTCCAGTGACAATGTATATGCACCCGAAATTAAGTGCATTTCTTACCAGTTAACTAGTTATGTTTTACTTAACTGTGATAGTTTTCCTTTTAAATTCATTATATGTACTACTGGCAAGTTTTTTTCACGTCCCCAGTAGTAGCCATTTAGCCGACCGGGGGGGGGGGACATGACTCGAACAAAACTTAAAGCTTTAAATCCCAATATCTCGCAAACGCATAACTGAGTTGAAAAAAAGTTGTAGAAAACTCATAATATTTTTGAACTAGCTATCTAACGATACCCCACCATAGGTTTAACGAGAAAAAAAATACATCACCAATTTACATGTAGGGGACCGGGGGGTACCGTAAAAAAATTTTTTTTCACCTTTTTATTTTACTGTCTTGTCGGCGTGATTGATTTATATACCCTCGCCGAATTATAGTTTTCTAGTTGTAAGGGTTACTGAGCTAAGCTGAAGACAGACAGACAGACAGACGGGCGGACATGGCGAAACTATAAGGGTTCCTTGTTAACTACCGAACCCTAAAAAAACACAAGGACGTTGCAAAGAGCTTTTCATATAATAGTTAACACAAACTAACAAAAACTGCGGAAAACAAAAATACTGAACAGCACACAGTAGTTAAAATAGTTATTTGACCTAGAACAGTTATGTGTTTATGGAAGTATTAGCTGTTCTCAGGGAAAAGGAACCTCTGGAGCTCTTGCATTTACACATTGTTATACCGTGAATTTTCGCATTTGTATTGCTTTATCTAATAATGGTATAACCGCGAACCACAACATTCTACCCAGAAAACTACTCATGCCATTGTTTCCAATAGAACAAAAAAGTAGGAACGGAAAGAAACGAAAAGTGTTCCCTCATTTAAAAGAGTAATGTGCCTTACATGAATACAGCTAAACGTCCGTACAGCTGATTTATCCAAAGAGTATAATAAGGATATTTTGTGTTTATCCAAAAAAATTACGTCGAAATTCATTGACAACCAAAGATGTCAACTGCACTTCACGAACACTTCATAAACTAACTAAGGCCTCTCACAGACTGGAGCGGCCTGCGGTGGCGGTCAATTCAATAGTAAATTTGACATCTAATGACTAGTACTATAGGCATGATGACAGTAATTGAAAATCACTAAAATATGGTATTAACTTAGTGAAATTTTAATCATAGAATTCGAAAAATGCTCTTATTTCTATATTAAGTAAGAGATTATTATTTATTTTGATAAAATTAAACTGAAAAATATGGACGCCCGCCATGATATGTTAAACACCAATCAGAGCGCATGACGTCATGTTTGTATAAACAAATACCCATAATGGCCATTACCACAGATTACATAGAAAACTTACGTACTGAACGAATAGTAAGACAGGGATAGAACCATGTTATCTGTCAGATCTTAATACGTCATTGTCCCGCTTTCTCGCTCGCACGGCCGCGCAAGACTTATAAACTTTTCAATTTATGATAATTCAATGAGCAATTGAGCGATCTAGGTAGCAAACGTCAAAGGTCTGCGTTCTTTTTATACAAACGTGACGTCACTCGGGACGCCATGACCTTAGGCCATGACACAGAGAAGCGTTTTAGCGCCAATTTGAAATTTAAAAACTAAAATGCCTTTTTTTCCTACTTAACTGTTATATTCTCTTGAAAAATCTTATTCGTTGTACATAATAAATGTTTCTAAACATTATAGAACAGTTTTTCAAAATGTGTCATCCTGGCTATTGTCGGCCGCGGCCAGGCCGCGTCAGTGTGATGCGGGCTTTATAAGTGTGCACACTGTACATACTTCACTTCTACCTGTATTAATGCAAAGTTATAACTATCCTCTTTGCTCGGGGCATGACATGACGGCTGCATGACAGTAGATTTCATTCTATGGTATTGAGAGGGAGATGTGAGTGAGATAAGTCTAATGGTACCATGGTGAAAGATATACATTTCAAATGAATTATAAGTGTCAATAGTGTAAAAATTTAGTTATAATTATAATGTAGTACAATTTTATACGTGTAGTGCGATATGTTGTTCTTTTGTGCAAAAAAGATTATGAAATAACATAATAATATCACTTTACGGGATCGGTCGTACGTATACATTTCAATTTCATAATATTAGTTTTGTTTCATTCAGAGAGAAAGAGGCCAATCACTTTGTTTCGTATAGGTAGTCGACAATGCAAAGGTTTTCCTTTAGACTCCGTTTTAATGTCCTTAAAATTTCCAACCCAGAGGGAAAACTAGACCTTATTGGGATTAGACCGGTTTACTTACGGTGTTTTCCTTCACCGAAAAGCCACTTAAATATCAAATTATATATAACAGTGGCTTTTCATAAGTTTATGAATAAACCTAGTGTGTACGAGCCGGACTTCGAACCCCCGACCTCCAGAGAGACAGACAAAGAACACATCGAGTGACAGTAAAATGTTCAATAATATTACAGTATAATTATTTTATAGTATTAGCCAATACTAGACTTTGTACGCTATACGGGCTCAAATAAAAATTGTGGCTTACAGCGCCATCTCTGCAGACGGGCAAAAGCTTCTAAGTTCTATCTTTCACTTCGCTCTACCTTACTTCACCAGTTTACGAAAACATCAGTACAGATGGCTCTCAAGGTAAAAAAGGTATTATCACCTAACCGTAAATTAGATTTGCCGTCTTGTTTATTATTAAAAAAATCTTGGAAACCGACTATGAATTTCCAATAATATCGAAAACTAGCTTCAAATGCATGGACCCGGGACAAAAACGATTCGTTATTTTAATCTTGAGCCGTTTAAGCGTGATTGAGTAACAAACATCTTAACAGCCAAACTTTCGCATTTATAATATTAGTTGGATTAGCAGGATCATTATTCATAATCATATTTTTTTGTATCGAGTATTATTGTTAGAACAACATTATTGTTGCCTTGTTGGTGCACCTGACATAGTTCTTAGAAACATATTTATTATGAGTACAACTTTTAAGTTTAGCGATCCGGAGGGCTATATCAGGAACTCTTGCTTCGTAGGCACGGTCACTACCAACTAGGCTAAAGCGGTCTTCATTGTCCTTGTTATTCGATATTAGAGCGTCGAAAATAGATACGAGATATTTTATTGTTAGCTGTAAAAAATTCAAACACAATCTTGTATTTTTTTACTGAATAATTATGTCTATGCCAGTCCATATTTGTGTCTCAAATGAAGCGATTTAGTTTAATCAAAATTTTGGTTTAATATTCATCTTGACGTAGATAAAGTATGGTAAGTAGATCCATGTATTAGTTAACCAATTTACATCTACGACTAGGTATATGTGGCGTTCCATGCCTGAAGGGTCTTTATGGCTATTTGCCAAAAGGACTCTTCAGGCATGGAACGTCACATATAATCACTATTACGCATAACGTAAAGATATCAGGGTATTTCAAATTATTGTGTAGGCATCCAATTAGCGTGAGTCGTCAAACAGGAACGTAAAACAATAGCGGCATTAAGTTTTATTTCATAAAAATTCTGGCAGTTTGCCATACTTTTACTACGATAATCTCACGATTATAATAAACTTTAGGACCGAGCGTTTCAAAACGGAGAATCTCTGGTGGTTAGAAACGCACTACACTAGTTACTCTATTGTCGCCGCATACGAGAGTGAATTGGCACTATCTAGGTATGCACGTTAAACTCCATCGACCATCCAAGGTGAGATAGTGGGGGGGGGGGGGCAAAACATTATGCAAACCACGTACCAGAAGGCAAGGTGGACTGATGACCTGGTAAAGGTTGCGGGAGTCTGCTGGATGCGGGTGGCGCAGTACCGGTCACTTTGGCACTCTTTGGGGGAGGCCTATGTCCAGCCGTGGACGTCTTTCGGCTGATAATGAATATCATCAGACGATGATGACTACTCTCTATCAAATATTTTGTACTACAAGTATTATTCGCTCTCTGACGTGTACAATGCAAAAGGCATTCCTCGCTTTGGCCTACTTAAACACCATAATGCTACCGGAGTAACACCCCGGCCACGATTTCGAGCGGCGGCGTTTGCGGCAGCGGTTTTTCTAATTCATTGCGTGTGATCCCAACTAAGCACAGTGCGTTACGCGTCTCGACCACGCAATGATCAGATAAAACATGATGTGACATGTATATTCCTTAACCTGTTATTGTGTACAATAAAGTGCTTACATACATACATACATAAAACGCTAGCAACGCCGCAGTTCGCTCAATCTCGTGGCCGGCCCATAGGCAGCAATTTGCATTGGCACAGCCTCGTTGATCGGTCTATTTGGCGAACTTGTAAACATTCACGTTACATTATGCAGTCAGAATATCGGAACTCTTTCAGCGCGGAGTGAGCTCGTCCGAGCTGTGATCGATCAAGTGTGCTTATTGAATTCCCGGGTTTGGTAGCGTGGTTTTTTTATTATATAAACAGGATAAGGAAAACCGTTTCCACGGTTACTTCAAAGTCGACTCGATGCGTTACAAAGTCTACTGAGTTAAAATGTGTATAAACCATTTTTTAAGCTTGCATTGTCTCCAAGTATCTGCCCGCGCCATATAATTCTATCGTTCATTTTTGGGTCACAACGGAACTTTTTAACTACTACCGATTAACCAGGCTAACTGCTGGCCAAGAATAAGGTCCTCACACAAATATTAACAAAATCATAAAAATATTATTTTGTAACTTGATAGTTTAGAAACAATATGTAGGTATATTTTTATTGTCCAAGAGTAAATTTAATACTGCCAATACGATTCTTATATTAAAAATATTGTAAGACAACTATGCACCTAAACGTAGTATTTCCCAACCATAACAGCACTTGATTTTCGATACAACGACTAATACAAATAGAAAACGGTGACGTCATACTTCTGTGTACGAAGCAGTTCGGTTGAAGCCAAAGAGGTCCGTCTTTGACTACATTTTTGTCGATTTATTTCTTTTCAACCAACCAACAAGCATGTTTGTATGGACAAATGAGGACAGACGTGTCGGGCCTCGCGCAGTGTAGGGTTCCATAGTTGCCTGTCCCTCTTTAAAACAGGATCATTTGCACCAAACGACACGCATCGCATCCGACCGGACCGGATTTTACAATCTTCAAACGATATTAAATCATGCTTACAGTATTTAAAGTCTATATTACCAAGCCGCGCACAGCGGCCTGAGAGCGCGCGTCTTCCGCGACACGCGCTCGTAGACGAAAGTATGCTGCGACGCACTCGTATTGGAATGTAATGTCTAAAATACCCTACTAATATTATAAACGCGAAAGTTTGGTTGTTTGTTACACGAAGTTTAATACTAAGATAGTTTATGGCCTGGGTAAAATATTGGATAGATTTTATCCAGGGCCCACGCAAAGTAACGGGTGAAACCTAGTTTTCAAAATTTAGGGTTCCTTAGTCAATAAGGAACTCTTATTGTTTCGCCATATCCGTCTGTCCGTCTGTTGCTTAGCTCAGTGACTTTACTACTAGAAAGCTATAGTTCACCAACAAAATGGTAGAGTCAAATCTTAATTTTTTTTCCGTGGTACCACATAAGGCTAGGTATGTTATTTTTTCAGAAATATTATTTCATTCCTGAATAATATTATTTCAACTCAGTATTCAGTTGGCCGGATATTTGGCTTTAAAGCCCTAAGTTTTATTCTTAGTTCGAAGATCGTTTTTATAGTAGACCTGGATCGCTACTACTTTCGCTGTTGACTTTACAAATAAGAAACAAAATGTTGAATTCAGTCACAAATTAAAATGGAACCTATAAGTTCTACCCAAAACGTCAAAGTCGAAAAGCAATGTCAATTAGCTTGCGTAAAATTCCTACGAATCCAGGAATAAGAAGGAAAATACGAAACGAAAAGTAAACAATGTTTGCGTTTCTTCCTTTCTCTTTCAATTTTGTTCAGTAACTGTACAACCTCTTAAGTCTTAAAATATTTATGAAAAAGCCTAAATGTCAATGAAAATGTAAATATTTTATTTATAATCTTTTGTGTTTGTGTAAATTCAGAAAAAGTAATTGAACACACATTGACATTGATTGGTTGATTAAAAAAATCTAGGTCAAAGAAAAACAATTATAATCTCCTGCGGGATCATCGGGAATCAAACCCTTTATCTCTTACTTATTAGTTGAACGTTTCCGCCACGGTAAAGCTAATTTCATTATCGATTGCATCCATTTCCTTATATATTCAGAGCAATGACGTGTAATTTAATGTCGGAGAGGCAACCGGATGGCTCGCGGTATTTGAGCTCCCGAAGTGTTGTGGAACCGCCCTGTGCAACCCGAACTGAGCCAACTGTGACCGGTTCGGAAATAGGAGGGGGGTGGTAAAAAAAAATTGTCGCGCGGCAACCGATTGAAACGCGGTAGCCTGAAAGTGTTTACAATGTTTTTTTTTTAATATTCGAATTTTAAAGTTCCTTAGGGTTTTTTTATTTGCTTCCAAACCCCAAGTTAGCTTCGTTTGTGTGAATGTTTTGTGTCATTTGTGTGAAGTTTTGGCGTTACCATATAAACCACCATCCAAGTTTACTTTGTGTACAAATTTGTGAATATTCCTTTGCGTTACGTACAATATTTTTGCAATTCACCCATTATCAAGATAATCCTATTATCCTACTAATTATACATGCGAAAGTTTGGTTGCTTGGATTTTAAATGTTTTGTTACTCATTTAACGGCTCAACCAATTAGGATAATATTTTGAACGAATTAAACGAACGAAGTTATAGCCCGGAACAAAATATATGATAGGTTTTATCCCCGGTTCACGCAGACGAAGTTGCGGCCACAAGATATTTTATAATAAAGGGCATTGGGTAACCTTGTATGATAAAAAATGATTATTTTTGCAGCGGCCAAGGATGTTTTTATTAATAATCGTTTAGAGGACCTCTTAATACGAATAGGTATATAAAATTAAACGCGTTAAACAATATCGCAACTGAGATATTTTATGAAGTTTTGTTTATAACTTTTCAATATGACCTGTGAAAATATATATCGCAAATATCTCGGCTCCCATGCATTTTAGTGTATTTCATTACAAAATATGTTTCTTTTGAGTAGATCTATCATAATCTACCTTACTTTTACGAAAGGCCGCTTATTAAAAAAAATGATAACATTTTTACCCAAACCCCTATGATATCTACGCGCTACGCTCGCAGCCGATCCCTTGGTCTTCCCAATATGTAGCGGAAAGTGACTAGGGTATAGGCGCCAGCTAGATGGGATCCTATCTGTGAAAGACTTTCACTTTTATAGATCTTTTAAAACTTAGTGGTTAGGTGATCTACTTATAACAAGTTTCCGTCAAAAAATTCATTTTTGGTACAAGCTTTTATTGTCGACTGTACTTTTCCTGTATACCACCATGAATTACTCATTGAGATGATTCTATCTCCATCATCAGATCAGCTCGATGGTACCATAATGTTTAATTGACATCCAAACTATACTTATACCCCAAAATTTCAGCCCATTCGATCACCGGGAAATGGGTCAAATTTAACTTGCATGATTTGATGACAAACATGTGAAACTAAATAAAAGCTTGTAATAACTTCAACATAGAAACCCCCGACATTTTCATTTCAAAGTCCAATATCTCAAAACCAGCTGAACAGATTTTAATGAAACATGGCTAAGAACACTCGGGGTAAAATTACCTATGATAAAAAAAGAAACTTCACTAAAATCGGTTCGTCCGTTTGGGAGCTACGATACCACAGACAGATACACAGACACGTTAAACTTTTAACACCCCTCTATTTACGTCAGGGTTTAAAACGACTATACACAAGCTCGTAGCAAAACGCCAAGTTTAACTGGAAGACATCTCTCTTAAAGTGCTAAGCTCGTCGATTCCGGTTCGTTACAATCAAAAATCATAATGGCCTTTTACATATTTTACTAAATCTCGAATTGTCTTAGTTCCAAAATGCCTAAACTTTCAATACAACAAAATGTCATAATAACATTAACACATCACAGCCGATATCCAAAATGTATCAGTTTCATAACTACCAAAATTCAAAAATGCCTTTTGTTGACAGGCCCAAAGATCAAAAGGACACAGTCTCATAATACCTAAAATTTCAACCACGCAGTATTTTTAGCGTTACGTATTTATAAAAATAGTAACAAGACGAAAATTGGGATGCCGTTGACGATTAATTTAATTACTCATTCCTTAAAAACTCTAAACTTCAACATATTTTTTGATATTTAGACAATGTGACGTTCTGTATCTATTTAGAGTTTTAGACATTTTGGGAATTGGTATAATTGAAAATTTATCAAAACGCGATAGAGTCTAAATGAATAATAGTCATATTAAGAATACTGTAATTAAGGAAGTAGGCGTAAGTCATTTCGAGCTTTAGACATTATGAGAAAAATCTGTTTTGACATTCTGATATTCTAGAAACACGTTGTTATGATATTTGGCTGTAACGAACCGGAATCATCTCGTCTTTGTAATTATTTTTTGTTTCTATTCATTTTGTCGTGTTTTAAGAACAATAAAGTACTACACAATTGTCATTAACACATACATACAAAACTATTGTCGCTCTAGTACTGTACAGATAACGTATTGAGAATAGCGAATATAAAAGATAAGAACAGGGTGCCTTCGATTTCTTCTATGTCACGACACAGCAACTAGAGATATTGACTTGGAGAGTATATTTCTTTGTTGCTCCGTTATTAGTATGATGACATGCAGTCTTAGGACAAATTACCCAAAACAGCTACGTAACGGCGTCTGTTCAAATATCAACCCTGAGGCCCGGAACTGAAAGAGAGGAATATTATTATGATCCATATCCATACTTATGTTGAAAGTATATAAGTGTATGTGTATTATTTGTTTGTTTGTTTGTCCGTCTTTCACGGCAAACAGAGCGACGAATTGACGTGATTTTTGAAGTGGCGATAGTTGAAGAGATGGAGAGTGACATTGGAAAGTTTGTATCGCCGAAATCATCCCCCAGGAGGCTGAAATGGGGGCGTAAAAGTTTGTATAACGCTGCGATATAAACGAGTTCCTCGCGGACGCAGTCGCGGGCAGAAGCTACTGTATTATATGTCTCTTTGTCTGTAATTGATGTCCCCAACCCGCATTGGGTCAGCGTTGTGACGACTGTCTATTCTTTTCCCTCCCATTCATTAAAGGAGACCAGCAGTTGGACGTTTATGATGATTGGTAGTGACACTAGTTGGTAGTGACTCTTCTTACGAAACCGGAGGTCCCGGGTTCGAATCCCGGTAAGTGCATTTATTTGTGTGATGAGCATGAATATTTATTCCTGAGTCATGGATGTTTTCCATGTATTTAAGTATTTATTTATCTATTTAATTATGTATATCGTCGTCTAGTACCCTTAGTACAAGCTTTGCTTAGTTTGGGACTAGATCGATTTGTGTAGGATTGTCCCCAAATATTTATTTAATTATTTTTAAAACAAGCCGGAAATGGCCTAAACTTACGTCTTAAAATTGCTTTTATCTTAAAAAAATACAGTTCACGTATTCCAACGCACGCTCAAAAATTCACACGTCTTGCCAAACGTCAACCAATTTAGGTAATACGTTGTGAGCCCCAGTAAGAGCGAGGCCCCACTGGTGCGATGCGTTGCGTTGCGTCGCGTCGTCGCAACGGAATCAATGTGGCATGTCATAAAAATATATGTGTAAAACGTCGTAGCGTCGACGCTGCGACGTCGCAACGTCGGCGCTGCGACGTCGCCACGCAGCGCAACGCACCAGTGGGGCCTCGCCCTAACCCGACAGATTTCAGCCGTGCATTTATAATGAATTATGAGGTTTTAAAGAGTTGTATCGATCTAGATAATAAAAATATCTATCATTTGGTTTCAATAGTATAAGGCATGTAGTATTAGGACCGAATTTTCTATCGTTGTTGTTTTATATTTTTGTCGGAATTGGATCAAATGTGATAAATTTGAAGACATAGTGAACCTTTGTAAAATAAATGTTATTTCTTCTCAATTACTGATAGTCCTTGTCGTTAAAAAAAATACGATCAGGTGATCATAATCTTTAAATTATTCGATCTCGAGTGGCGAAGCAAAATTGCATCACCTATAATCGTTATTTTGCTACATCTTTATGGTTTACCGGCAGTGGGATATAACATATTACTCGTAGTTTCCAAAGGCGAATAATCAGAAGAATACTTACCTAAAGTCTGTCGGGTTATCCGGGCCCTCGGTGTATTCGAGTGCAGTGGCTGTGTGTAATAACGCAGTAATTCGAGATATTAACGGACACGCGTTGTTAATTGAGTCGAGTAAATTAATAGTGTTTGGACGTGGCTCGTGTTGCAGCGTGTGTGTATAAACATTGTGAATACCTGTTTTTAACCCCCGACGAAAAAAGAGGGGTGTTATAAGTTCAACGCGTCTCTCTGTGTATCTGTGTATCTGTCTGTGGTATCGTAGCTCCCAAACGGATAGACTGGTTTGAATGTGTTTTTTTGTGACATAGATAAATTTATCTCGAGTGTTTTTAGCCATGTTTTATCAAAATCTGTTCAGCCGTTTTTGAGATATTGGACTTTGAAATGAAAATGTCGGGGGTTTTTCAACTTTTCGAAGTTGTGGTTATGTATTTTTCTACTCCTGTACTTTTATCTGTCATTTATATAGTCCCGAACACTAATATAAAGACATACAAAATAAGTCTGCAGAAAAGTCTATACTCTATTCCCCATAACAGTACGGCACAACCGTGCTGTTTTGTCGCCAAAACGATACGCTTAGCAGCCATACGCTTCTAAACCTGGGTAGTGCTACATTGTGCCACGGCCTAATAGACACGATCGAGTAGGCCGCGACGAGACTAATCTAGAGGGCCATGCCGAAACATAAAATACATTAGGTACTACCAACTTAACAAACCACTGAATGTATTTACTTCAAATAAATTATAAAGGCATTGCTGCCAACTTAAGAAAAACCTTGGTCTTAATATGACAGTACTGGCAAGTTGAATTAAGAACAAAACAGACCATAAACAAGAGGTGTCAATGTGTCATGTTTCCAATTTCCCACCAAAGTTCCAGTTCAAAATTAAAAGACGAAATATGTCAAATATGATAACTATTCGTTATTAATAACTTCTTAAGATTTCATTCGTGTTTGTGAAGTGAAGAAAAATGTGTACGTTCCTTTTAAAATGGACGAAGAAGAAAATAACTGCACCGCTGATGAAATTGCGTGAGTAGTAATAGAACTAACGGAAAACTTACTGCCTGAAAAGTCAAATTATGCTATTTATTTAAAATAGTCGTAGAAAAAATATTGTATGCAACGGTGTATAACTTGGTCTTAAAACGCTCGTGGCGTCTTTAATTGCGATGCTCGCCAAGGCTCGCATCGCAACTCACGACACTCGCGTTTTAAGACCCTACTTATACAACAGTTGCATAAAATACTATTACTGCACTGAGAAAATCAAGTAGGTACGTAGTTACTAAGTAAAAATATAAAAGCATAGGTACTTGCACTGCCAGAAACCCGCCTACCGGGCGCCTAAAGGGGATGCCTTGATTTGAGTCGTACACGCCCCCTAGACAGAGACATGCTAATGCCTTCCGCCCACGAGAAAAAGAGATGTATCCACTCTTCGGGAATCGCTGTTTTGGACAAATTTCGATAAATACCTAACTTACGAGTAGACAAGTTTTATTAAAATTTCATAAAGTGAGATTTTAGATTAGATAAATTACTGTAGTATTAACTTGATTGTGTCGTAAAATAATGTATCGTTTGAGTAGGCTGAGTAAAAAAAGGAAAAAACAGACCCAACTTTGGATTTTTATATCGAGGAAATTTTATGCAATCATGTATCGAGAAAATCAGATGAACAATCATATTATAGTCAAGAATTATATATCTGAAAATCAAACCTCATTGTTTCTTAATCTAGTCAGAACGGCGTTTCAAAGCAAGCGATAATTTCCAATGCACCGCCTTAATGAGCTTTCCGCTATATACGGCTACATCACGGGATCGATTACAAGCGTACCGCGTAGTTAATCATTGTTGGCAGTGAATGTGTTGATTATTGTCGTTTCTGCTACGCTCAAGAGCAATGGAAACGGAGGGTTTATATGGTAGTACCCGTTCCATTCACTCTTGACTATATTTTGTGAAACTACTGCTGAATAATTTAATTTTATATATTTAATGAAATAAACAATATTTCATGACGAAAAAATATTTTACGGAGCTGCAGTTAAACAATACTTTGAAATTTTAAATACGCAATTTTGTAACTTGACGCAGTAAGAATTTAGATAAAAATTAAAATTTTCATAGATTGTCCCATAATTACCTTGTTAACATAATATTAATAAATAGTCAATAAATAATAAAACATATTTAACTCTTGAAATTAAATAAGCATTACTGACGATTTTTCAATATAAATATGAGACGCCTTAAAGAAGCCTGAGTCTTCTGGTAGATGTCGCTACACGCCTCCCAATGGCGTTGTAAGAATGAACTGATTGAAAGATTTAGTGGCCGAGACAGATTGTTCCGATAGCTCAGTTGGTTTTTGGAGACGGGCCATGAATGCGCGTGGTCACCGATTCGAATCCGGCTCTGAGCATTACATTTTTCCTTTTAAATGTATGAAACAAGCGTTTTGAGATTAGATAAAATCACATTTATCCATGCGTTGTGTACATGTTTATACGTATTAACGGAAACGCGCGCTTGCTAACTAATGTCATGCTAAAAAAGCTCAATTTTTTTAAGTGCGTTTGTAACTAAGCCCTTAGCGATAAAAAAAACTTAGTACCTAGTGAAATTTACATAATACGAGTGTCCTCTAAAACACACTAGCGGTATGTTGTAAAAGTCGGGAATTGTAAAACCGGACGACACGACATAAAGTGTTTTCTCTATCTCACAAACCATTTAAAGTGAAAACCGATTTTACAGCAACCGCAAACAGCCCGCTGTAAATAGGAATTCACTCCACAAGCGTATAAAATAACACGTTTCTAAGTAAAGTCTATTCATTCTTACGTGTCCTATCGTAAACAAACATGATATCAAATATAATCGTACTAGTGATTGGAAAGGACGATAAATTATACAAGAGCAAATTCTCCTTTAAACGCAAGTTGCGTAAGCATCTCTTATTAACTATTATTATCGATGATCCTCTTGATATCCTTGTTCGGTTACATATAATTGTATGCATAAGTAATTTTATATGTACGAGTATATTAATGTAATTAATTCATTTGTGTTTCCATTCGAGTCTCAGTATTTGGGATCCTGCACCACTAAAGTTTCTCTTTAGCCTAATGGTTGGCTGGTAGAGAATGTCTTAAGGCATTAAGTTCGCCAATTGTACCTTTTTTATTTGTACAATAAAGTTTAAATAAATATACATGAAATGTAATTCATGCACTCTAGCCACCGTTACGTTATTTTTTTGAGGCCATTCGTTCGTTACTAAGATTATTGAAGAAAATCTTATTATTAATTATATTTTCCGTGGTTACTTGGTTCATTTCAATATTTTGTCAGTTTCTTTAAGAATACAACAGCATTTTAACTGATGATTATAGTGTTATCTCGTAGAAAAGTGTTATAATGTCTTCAAGACGTGATTGTTTATATACTCATCGGTAAAAAAATAGTCTCAAATTAGAAAAATGCATTTAATTATTTAAAAACATTAGTTAATTTATTCAATTTATAGCTTGAAATCACGAAATGTTTTTGGGACAAATTTTGTGCCGGTGAATGTGTATGATAATGATAAGACACGAAATTAAGGATGAACATACTTTACACTTACTGTGATGGTAATGCTTTCTTCCTCTCCGCAATATCCGGATATTTTCACCACTTACACACTCCATAGGAGAGGTTAGCAAGCATTTGGCGTCACATTTTATATGCTTTGTGAATTCCCGTTTTGATTGGACAGAAACCAAACATCTGCCATTATTAAGGCGCCGTTGGTTCATGGTCTTCTCTCCCTCTCATTGAGCATAAGCGTGAGCGAGATGGAAGGGTTTGCTCGGAAGCGCGGATATCATTTTTTTTAATTTTAATTTTTTGGCCGTTCACATAAATAAAAAAGTAATCTTTGATTTCTCTCAATTATGATATTGCCGATTTTTAGAAGCCATTTTAATATTTTTAGCCTTTGTGCATAATTTGTTACGAATGTTTTAAGTGTAGACCCTTTTAGACCAATGTTCGTGATTTTTTTTCTATCGACCGAAAATTGCTGAATTATGTTTCGAAAGCCCTGATCTCCCTGCAGAAAAGCCTCAACATTATCGTGTTTTTTTGAAACAATATGATTATAAATAGACGCATTATATTGTTTTAAAAAACTTTGTTCGCTTAATTTCGCTGAACCTACGGCGCCTTAATACGTTCACGTGAGGTAGGTACCTCAATTAAGTCGTAGTTAAGCCATATGTAGACGTTGTGCCTGTGAAACGAGTTAACTTAGCTTCCGTCCGCGACTTCGTCTGCGTGGACTTGGGATAAAAACTATCCTATATTTTATATAGGTATGATGAAAAGGGTCGCGCGCCGCGTAGGCGAGGATCCAGTCTACCTATAATAGGACTATTTGGCGTCTTAAGAGCTCAACAACCCCCCCCCCCCCCCCCCTCCCTCCCACCCACAAGGATTTGAAAAATTAAATGAATATGAATGAAAAATAATATAACGTTTGTAAACTACAAGATTTATGCGGCTTGTGTTGCTTGGTTAACAGAACAATACTACACAGGTACATTTTATTTTGCTAGTAGATAGTCAATTGATTTCAAAAGTAGAGTTCTAGGCATGTGTTGTTTTTTGTACCATGACGATGGCAAACGACCAAATGGCGTGCCTGATGGTGCAGACACCGTATTTTACAGTCAAGCTTGCAGACATACTTGTGGTAAGCAGAAACTCGCCTAGGCCGTTTCACGAAATGGATTCTTTGAGTTGACAGCTTGATATAAATCCACAAAAATGTATGTGCTTCTGTACAAGCGCTTTCAATTTTAAGACCCGAAACTACCTACTACTGAGCATTGGCATGAGCTGCGGTGTTAAAATTTCGTATATCGGTGGACCATTCCGCATTATCGCAGCAACCAAGTGCTGGAACATCATTCCTCCTCCTCTCCGCGCCTTAAATTCCATTCATAGCTTTAAAGTAAAACTTCGGATACATCTTTTTAATGTACAAATGGGTCATTGAATACTTGCTGCTTATAAAATAATAAATTGAATCTGTTGGTAGATAGGTTTATTATTTTTACTTTACTATTTACACAAGTACAATGAAATTTTGTTATGTACATATTATACTGAGACGATTGCATGGTTCTTGTTGTTGTTGCCTGCAAATAAATCACAGTCGACGATTCTGATGGCACCCGCTAGTTTTAAGTTCACTTTCGTAATTTTGAAATTGTTTAGTTTTGTTGCGTTTAGTTCTAGTTATATTTATTTTCGGGGCTCTCACTGAAAACCAGCGTCACGGCCCCCGTAACAACATGCTGAGTGAGGCTCCAGTTTAGCACATTATATTACCTTATTGATTGTATTTTTCTTTTTTTCCCGGTTATGTGCTAAATAAATAAATTCTTATTCTTATTCTTATTCCTTGCCGTAGGGCCGTCATCTTAAATTGTAATTCCATAAAAGAGCGCTGTCTTCCCGGCCACGCGAGAAGCAATGTGATTTTTCAAAGAAGAGCTGAACAACCGTTATTTCTCTACAACAGACCGTCATTGTGTGGAAGTATGATAGGGCACATTCCACCCATTGACCCTCCGCTATATAGTTCCCATTACGTACCTACAAGCTCTTTGTTTTCCTTCACTGTTTTTGTTCGCCGGCGCGGACTGCGGCTTTGATACTGTTTGATTATTTAGATATCGAAAAGAGTGGTGAAATAATACTGTGTTTGTTGATATTTTCTTTCGCTAACTTTGATCGAAACTTCCTCCGCGGTGGGTTTACGCTTCTATTCGATAACTGCTAAACGGGTGTCTATCTAGTCGCATAATAACTATTGTCGTAATTTCGATTGTCATATACCTACAACATCCATCGTGACGAGGAGAACACACAATCGTGACGAGGCGTTTAAAAGGTTAGCAAACCTAGAATTCATACGTCACACAATTAAAACTTTAATCACGCCCGAAATCAAGATGAAACGATCACTGATTTCACGTTGGGTCGATTGCCGCAAGCAACACGTAACTGGCAAAGTAGGCCGACCAGGAGGGCGCGTGTCGGTGATCGTGAACGCGCTGGGTGGCAGACGGGTGTTCTGCTGACCACGCGGTCGCTAGAGCTGCGTTTGTATGGCCCAAACTGCACAGATAAAGGTGGTGAATAGAGGGGCAACAGCCGGTCGATGATGATGAAATGGATGAGGCGATATTATTTATGTCCGAAAGGATGAACGCCTATAATAAGAGCCGAAAGACTAGATACGATGACGAGCAAAGCCTTTTAGAATTTGGAAAACTAGATTAATACGTTTACCGGTCATGGACCGTCCTGGCGACGGACGCGACGGCGACAACTTGAAAGTCGCGCGGACAATCCCCACGAGAACCTACCGGACTTTAAACTATGAGCCACAATAAACAACGATAAAAACCAAGGCGTTGATCCCGCGCAGCACGGCGGATGTTCAAGGGGATTCCTGGGTAGCGACCGCGCCAGGTAGATGTACGGTGCTATATCCCGCCGCAAGAAATTCACGTTCGAAGGCGTCGTACCTTCCCCACAGCCAGGCGGTGACAGGGGAGACGCCCCGAGAAGCAACGCGGCGTGGCGGCGACTTTAGTGGCCTGCAACCTGGAGCTAACAAAAAAAAGATTTACACGTATGACTAATAAATAATCTCGTTATCAACGTGCTGTATTGGTGGCAAAGGGTATGGTTGACAAAAAAAATCAAATACATTTGAATATTCGCTTTTATTTATTTATTTAATCTTTATTGCACAAAAGAATATCTTATGGTACAAAAGGCGGACTTAATGCTATAAAGCATTCTCTACCAGTCAAACTTAAGGCAAAGCAGATAAAATGTGGGCAGTGCAACTTAATTTAAAACAAAAACTCTTTAACATGTTTAAAGATGTGATGAATAATATAGTGAAATACAATACAATATAATATAAATATAACAATGTGATATAATATAACAATATATACCTATTAATACATACATACACATACACATGAATATAGATGAAATCAGATAGATAATTTTTTACTTCTGCCAGCAGTTTGGAGATTGCCGAATTTTGACATTAGGCGAGCTACTTGCTTTTGTTCTTAACCATAAAATAAATACTTACCTTCTTAGAATTACACCTCTAGATATAACTCTTTACGGTACAAAACCTTTTTCGCCCTAATATATTTATAAACAATGTGACCTACATAAAATGTCATAAAAATACAACTATAGTTGAAAACCTAATTACATTACGCGATTACATTATTAAAATAGATTTTTTAAAATCGTCGTGAACGACTGACAGCCAAATCTGTTGAACAAATTTCAGTCATTTATTCACTATAATTTGGATAAGTTGTTATAAATTATGCATATAAATCTCATAATTTGGAAATATATTATGTTTAAAAATACTTTTGCAATTTGTTTTTTTTGTCAACAATACTTTGCCACCAATACAGCACGTTGATAACAATCTTTACTAATAAACAATTTGCACTTGATTCGACGGATATTAAGATTATGTCACGAAGACAAGCTTGTTACCCGAACTATGCTTCTAAGGTTCGGCTGCTTCTTGCAAACGGAGGTCCGGCGGCTGTTCCAGCAACCCACGGCCAAGCTGGAGACGTATACCTCGGTTTGTGCCTCGGCATAACTAATTCAGTAAAATAACGGCGAAAGCTTACACTAGACAACACTGGGATAGTTAGGACTCTTGCACACTTTTAGAACTCTTCTTCAGCGACTGGCTTCTCACCAGATTTTTATTTGAATACCTCAGAAAAACTTCTCTATCAATGACATCTCAACTCCACGTTCAAATTTTGACCCGAACAAATGTTTCGCTTGCCAGTACTGACTATTGTGTGACCGCAAAGGCGCAGATCAATGGTCATGAAGCCTTTTTTTGCTGCAGGAGCTGCGGTATAAACGTGTTCCACGCAGACGGAGTCGCGGGCAGAAGCTAGTTACGCATGAATGTTGAAATAATTGCCGTGCGCTTTTTTTTAAATACTTAAAGAAAATTGTAACCTAAGCGGACCCAAATGTACACAAGTTCTATCTATTCAGCCCGTATTTACCCACTGTTGAGTATAGGCCTCTTCTTTATTACGCTACTCTCCTCAGTCCTGTGCTAATCTCATCCAATGTTTGCCTACTGTTCGGCAGATATCATCGGTTCGTCGAGCTGGTGGTCTGCCCGCAGACCGTTTCGATGACCTTGGCCACCATTCAGTAACCCGTTTTGTCTATCTCCCATCGTTCCTTTTCGCCAAGTGTCCCGCCCACCTCCACTTTAACTGTGTTATTCGTTTGCCGACGTCCGCTATTTTCTCTCGGCGCAGGATCTCAGTGTTTCGGACAGTCTTCAAGGGAGATGCCTAACATGGCTCGCTCCATGGCTCTCTGCGCCACATTCATTTTGTTCAGTACTCCCTTGGTGAGTGCCTAAGATTCCGTTCCGTAAGTAAGGGTAGGCAGGTCACATTTTCTTAAGGCACTGTGGGATTTTGGACTTCAGGACATCCGCTAGGTTACTAAACGCAGTCCATACTAACTGGATTCGTTTAGCGACCTCTTTCCCCTGGGTCTCTTGGCCAAAATATAAACACTGTCCAAGATATATGTATTCATCCACAAGTTCCACTAGAGAACCACCAACAGTAACATATGGTATGTTGAGTGGATGACTTGCCATGATCTTGATCTTGGACTTGTCTATCTTGAGGCCCACCTTTAGAGATACTACACGAAGCTCGTCAAGCATATCTCTTAGGTCTGCAACGTTCTCAGCTAGGAGGATAAGATCTGCGAACCTCAAGTGCGATAATTTCGTGCCATTGATATTGATACCCCTTTCCCTCCAGCTTAGTGTCCTCACCATGTCTTCTAAGAGGCTTGTGAAGAGCTTGGGTGAAAGGGTATCTCCTTGGCGCATCCCCCGATTTAAAGGCACGGGGTGGGTGAGTTCGTGCATACGCACTTGCATGGTTGCGCCCCTGTATAGCTCCCGGAGAATATCAACGTATCTGCTGTCAATGCCGCAGCGATGGAGAGAATGAAACACAGCCCAGTGATTGATCTGCCGGAACAAACTTCAAAGTTTATCTCCACTATTTCATCTTCAAATCTTAACTCGCTCTAGTTTTCACCTCTGTTTAAAGTACTCTCGCTTCTGGGCTATAAAGGCTTAGTAGGCTATAAAGGCTTAGTAGGCTATAAAAGAGCCACATGATAAATATGAGTATAACTGCAATAAACGCAAACGGCAGTCGTATTTTCAAATCGCTCCGGCCAAGAAACAGCGAAGTGCAAAGAGTAAGTATATTTTCTAGAAATTCTGTTTGCTAAGGCTCGTGGTGTTGGGTAAACATGTTTTCGTTTCAGTAAGTGAGCTGGTGTAACTCGAGATATTTTAGACTCTAATGACGGGGTTTGAAGTTGCACGACTGACAGTGTGTGTTGTTAGGACACAGGACAGGAGGGTTGTGTTCATTTGTTCATATTGAAGTGATATATTTGTGTAACAGTTTGACCGTGAACATCCAAACCAAAGACGTACAGTTGTCGTCAATGATTTTTGTTTATATTTTGCACCTTCTTTAATTGCAATCAGTCCTTATTTCTTTTGGTCCTACCGGACTTAATATAATTACACAATATGAGGGGACAATCTTACACAAATTGAATAGTCCCACCACCAGTATGTCGTACTAGACGACTTTTTTAATTTAATAATTTGTATTTTGACTAAATTCGTCGCCTCTCGATAAAATATTTGCACGCCTGCATGCAGGCTGCATACACTGTTATATTCAATTATGTAAGACCTTCCTGTACTGTATTCTAGCAAATAAATACTTATGACTTTGACTTTTGACAATATATTTAATACAATAATAATCAAAATAGAATGAATGCAACGTACAAACGTGCAATTTATGAAATCTTTTCATAATCTGATCACGACACATCACGGGTGTACGGATGATGGGAAACTATGATCTCTACATCGCGGCGAAGCATAACAGCAATGGGTTGTTACGCTAAACTTTTTAACACTCACTGCCAGGAACTCGCCTAGCGGGCACCTACGCCGTAGTCCCTTTTCGCTACATACGAGGGAAACCACCGCATCGGCAACGACCGTAGCGCGTAGCTACTCCTGGCAGTGAATGTGTTAACCAACCCATTAATCACCACGCTACGCTCGTAGCACTACGCCGTAGTTCGTAGTAGCTGTCTGTATGTATCGGAAACAAACGCGCTCTTACGTAGTTATGCCTAAAGCGATTGGCACAGAATCGCCTAATTTCAAATGGCGCTTAAGCGAAATAAGAATTGTTCGCTAACCATTCCTTCTCTTTATATCCCTATAAAGCTCTTACTAAAACGCTATGACTTTTACGTCCTATTTGATACGAAATCGATATGTGAATTAGAATACGGCTGCTGGATAAAGCGTCTGTCTTACGGCACGAAGCGTAGCGATTCGGGCAGACCGCCCCGTGGTCCGTGTGAATCGAGTGTCTGGGTCGCGAGGATCGCCGGGCGGCAGTGTGGCGGATCGCGCGTGACGTCATCCCTCTCCGGGCGCAGATGGCCGACAACGCATGCGTTAGACCAAGATTGCCAAGCACAAGTACGACGTATCGCGCCCTGTGGCCCCCGCCTCCCGCCCGTGCCCCGCGCCCCGGCGGCACCCTCGCCCGCCATTTCACGGGCGGCGCGCAACCCCTCCGTTCGCTCGCCCGCCCGCTCTAACTTTCCCATACGCCGCGTCGAGGCAGCATCATAAACTTTCACAGTTGCAAGTGCGTGTTTACGACGGACTCTGTGTGGACAGGACATTTGATTTCAGTGACATTATTGCGTTGGCGCCGGTTATAAGTTCGGATGAAAAAAGTTGAGGTAAGTTTTCTCTCACTTTTTGTTTACTGGGGACGTGTATTGTTAACGGCAGGTTTGAGAATGCGAAAATTCGCGCTCATAAGTATGGTACGTGAAGGTTCGGGCGAGTTGCACTGAGTTTGGTGATTGCGTAACTGGATGCGCCGAGATGTGATTTGCGACCTCCGCCGTCTTAATTAAATGTTTCATGTCCTAGTTCTTGTTACAAAGAGTGAACTGCTTCGTAAAATAGTTTAGATATAAATGGTCAATCAAAAACAGGTTTATTTCAAACTTCGACTACCGTTAAAAAAATCAACGCGCGCGCATACCTATATTTTATTGTAAGCGTTTATGTCGCTTATAAAATCTGTTAATATTATATCATAAAAATACGACAAGCCAACTTATTATTTTGTAATTTTTTGACGTCATAAGTGATGTCATATAAAACTCTAAAGAAAAACAATCCTGTGAAAATATAAATAAAGGTTATGGTTACTTGTATATAGTAGAAAACATCGTTGAGCCATTGAAAACTATTTGTAAATATATTTGGATGTCAAAGAAGACTCCAAGCGGCGCTGTACTAAAATAAGAACGTCGAACGTCGGAGCGCGTTTCAGTTCGTCGCACGGCGCATTTCCGCCAGCAGTATTGAGCATGAGAATCTTGCCTCTGAACTTGGTTTCAAACACACGTGAAACGTTACAACTGTATTTAATATAAGTCATGGCAACTGGAGATCACACAAATTTGAATATATCTCGATGTTATTCTTAACACAGATGTTATCGAAACAAAAGTAGGCTCAGATATAATGATGGTAATATTTTTCATATACCTACACATATGCAAAGGTAAATACGTAAGTACACGTGTTAGTTTGTCTATCTTTTTGTTCCTGATATCAACTCAATTGATCAAAGGTTAACTGGAAGAGATCCCTTACAGGGATAAGTTCGCCTTTGTACCGAATTAACCTTTTTTTGTCTTTTTTTACGAGTGTCTTGTGTACAGTATAGTTTTTACATGCATAAGGGAGACCGGGTCTGGTTGTCTCACGGGTTGGTTGTCACAGCGGCCATAACAGAAAATTTAATTAATGAATAAGTTCATCGACCGGTGTCTGGCGAGATGTGGGGAGGGAAGTATGGTCGCTGCGATCGTTCGACACAAGTCGATAAACTTATTCGTTCATTATGTCCGCTGTGACAGCCAACCCGTGAGACAACCAGACCCGGTCCCCCCTACATATATACAACGTGTCCCAAAATCCAACGATAAGCTGGCACCAGAAGATGGACCTGCTCATGACTACTCGCGGAAAAACAAATCAAAAATATATATCTCAATATATTAAAGAATTTAAAAAAAATGAAAATCGACACCTCTAATCGTATTTTTAACGACCATGTCTACAATTTGTCAAATATTTCAGTTTTTTTTGTATCGGTAACCTAGGTAGCACTGCTATCCACCACAACCCTTAAAAAAACAAGAAAACTCCTTTTAAAAGTGATTACTTCAACATTAAAAAATGTCGGTTCTTGTTTAGAATTATTTTATTTTATTTTATGCCCAGTTTTCCTAAAGTGTTACACCATTTTTGAATCTTGGTTAGTTGCGTCAACTTTCTAAAACACTTGTCATAGTAATGCCAGTACTTTTTTGTACACCACGATGAGTGAAAGTGCCCTGAAAGTTAAAATTTTAGGGAAAAACTAGATTAAATTAATTTTTTGCGTAAAAACTATATGTATTATTGTATTTTAAAGGGTTGTGGTGGAGAGAAGTGCAACTAAGAATGCCGTTACAAAAAAAAACTGAAATATTTGAAAAAAATTACACAGGATCATTTTCATTTTTTTTTATTCTTAATAAATTGAGATAAATTTTTTTTCCTCGAGTAGTCATGAGCAGATCCATCTTCTGTTGCCAGCTTAGCGTTGAATTTTGGGACACGTTGTATATGTACAAACTTACTACTAACAAAATTAAAACAATGTCAATACATTGATCGATCGAAGGCCTCAAATTGAAGGCATAGAAAAGTTAACTCTGATATGATAGCTGTGATTATCCGCTATATAGCGAAATCGTGCCTAAACATTTGATGTGCTGTGCTGACAAATAATACGCGATGTAAAGGTAAGGTATATAAAAAAAAATATATATACGCGTTGACTTGAGAACCTCCTCCGTTTTTTTCGTCGGTTGAAAAGTAACCTATATTGCAATTTTTCAATAACGTTGATGCAATATTTAGTAGATTCATTCCAGGATTTCCATACTCTAGACGGGACTTTTTCCATAACATAAAATAATTAGCATTGTCTACACATGCTTTCCATGCTTCTTCGGAATGCTCGTCTAATACCAACCGAAAAAACCACTCTGTCCAACTGTCCGACGGTTAGCAACTACTTTTTTTCTTAACCAACAACCTAGGCTGTCGTTTAGAACTTTTTTCTCTTAACTGTTCTTTTTTAGTTGGTCGGTTAGTATTTTTTTTCTAAACTGACAAGCTAGTTGGTTGGTTAGAACATTTTTTTTGCCGGGCAATAATGATTTCCTATAACACACATGTTACATTGGCGCATCAACAAGGACTGAATTGGGCTTTTTTCATCAATCCGCTGCAAACAGAAACCGTCTCTCATCGTCCATGCATTTGGCAGGTTACATGCACCACGTTTATTCGTGCGCGGTATCCAGTCTTAAAGGGAATGGGTCCATCAATCATCAATATTCCGACATATGCGACTAGTCTTGGTTACGTTCTACTTTGAGCATGATAATCTTTCGAGGTCTTGTTGCCACCTTGCCGTTCAAAATAACTACAGCCTTACACATCAAAGTTATGCCAAGCTCTAGTGTTTCAACAAACTTTAATCCGGGAATGTACCATCACGATATCCGATGATGCCTATATCTCTACTATTCAGCACGTGCTGACTTATTTATTCATTATTACTCTGCAGTTTGCTTGCAGTCACAACAAAAAATACTTTGATTAACACTATGACAGTAAGGGATCTACAATCTTTTTGTCATCACGGCGAATCATTAGACATAGCATCTAGATTTGCAAGCGGCCAAACGTTAAGGTTTCTGTTTACCAATTAGACAGGCGGTACCATCACCGAGTAATAAAAGATACTTAGTACCTTACAATATTATTAATATCTCATTCTTCTTTCTAGGCACAGCCTATTGTCGTTTTATCATGCGCATGTGTAGACCCGTAGGCAGTAAATCTATTGTTATCTATTGGGAACCGAGCTGCGAGTTAGTTTTGCTTTCGAGAATATATCGTACATTTTGGAATAGTAGGATAATTCTTGGATTTTTTGTGCTATCGGAGCGTTTGATGAATGACGGAGAGCTTACGCTACAGTACAGATGTTTGATATTGAGCACTGCTACATTCAATACACGGTCTACGGAATGGTATTGGAAAAGGAATTAAACGAGAAGCATGAACAAAATCCACCAAGTGTATATTTACATATGGCTCATGTGTCCCAGGAACAACGAATCAGAAGTTGATATTTGTTACGTAACAAAGCTTAACAAATGATAACTATGATTGCTTGATGTTAAGTAACTAATGTAATTAAACTACTTCTTATAAAATGTAACGGATTTCTACTTTTTAATGAAATGATTTTTCAAGCAAAATAATGAAAAAAATATATATAAGTCATTAATTATTAATATTTGAAATTGTGCACGTCATAATTCATAAATGATGTTAAATTTATAGAAACATGAATGTGAACATTCATTCTTACTGTGGTAACTCATTAAAATCATAAATGTCCTAAAAAGAGTGTTCGAAAAGATAAAATTTTCTTCAAAAAAATGTCACATTCGTGCTAACTGCCCAATGCCGTTCATGAATTCGTAAATATCTCAAACACATATCTGTAATTAGCTCTTATACACTGGAACTACATGTATCTACCCCTTGCCCCTTGCTAACTGCCCAATGCCGTTCATGAATTCGTAAATATCTCAAACACATATCTGTAATTAGCTCTTATACACTGGAACTACATGTATCTACCCCTTCAGCCGCCGACGAAACCATGCTACGTAACCGGTTACGTGTGAAGGATTGTTAATCTTGCTACGAAACTAGTTCCCCTTCGGGCATCTGAGGCTACCTAACGAAGTTAACCTACCTAGTGTTTTGCGATCGTAACAGGTTTCCAACAAGGAAGAAGAATTTTTTGTAAATAACTAGTTTCGTAGGAAGATAAATAATTCTTCACACGTAACTGGTTACGTGGCGTTGGTTTCGTACGCGGCCGAAGCTATATCTCCCCTATAATTTTGATTTTGTGTTTAGTCCATGAAATCATCATCGACAATAGTGAACCGTATGATGTAGTGATAAACAGTCATGATATTCAACTAAAAATATGCTACGTTTGTAGATTTTCAGATAAAGTCCACAATTATTAAGCAGATGTTCCGGTTTCCGCTCTACGGCTCCTTTTCACTCAATTAAATTCTCTTTTGAATGTCGACATACTGTGAAAAACGTGAGTTTTGCATGTAGAGACCCTTTTGCATGTAGTTGTGACCTGCTAGTCGATTGTGTAACGTTTTGTATGTAAGTAGGTCAGGTAGTTATAAACTTCATTTTTGTATGAGAATGTGGCAGCCGAGTTGTCATAACGCTCGTTCGCAAAATTTCGCAAATACTCCTGTGTTCTAATAGATAATCAAAAGTAAAATGTACCTACCTTTTTAATGATATTTCACTCCTGACATATAACGCATACTACGCTGATGTTGTTATTACTTTGTGTGTGGAGTCCGTTCAATTCAAGTTTCCAAGGACGATTAACATAATTTCACTGTTCTGCGGAATTGATAAGAGAGATTTCACTCCGTCTTCATGTGATTGTATTATTTTATAACTTAGTTTTTGACACATAGATACCTTATACATCTCCAAGAACTAAGATTGTATTTTCTTTATCTTATTGTACTTGACATGTAAATTCTGATGTAGTTAATTTAATTATTAATAATGTACTCATACTATTTGAGTCTATGGATAGACATTTTGACTTGTAAAAGTGCCCTCGTGGCCTATTTTGCTGAATAAATATTTGGAATTTTGATTTTTTTGAATTTGGCCTATAAATAATATTACCAAGCACTGGCGAAAACAAAAGTTGAATGTTATACATTTGATATTTCAACCAAAGTACACAATGCAACCCATGTTTATCAAATACGTTGATTTAATTGAACCTAACAATTAGTGAAATCCAATATCAGTTACAAGTTCACATGGCTAAATTCAAAATCAGTGTGCAGTACTTGGACGCTAAACTGATTGTGTGTATCGAAACCAAACACCAAACATTGTTGATTATTCGGACACGAAATTACAGGCACAGGAATAAGGCACTCGTCCCACCGCGAGTGAGTAAGCGATGAGCTATATCGGCTATAAAAACTAACAAAAGATATGCACTCCCGGGCAAATAAAAGAGAGACGGCGATATTGATAGTTCTCCGCTGGGCGAGTAACTATAAACATCGCCGTGTCTCTTGTGCCAGCTGCCTGTATGTAACTTCATTAGACATATTCAATGACGTAGGTAATATAAAAAAGCGGCCAAGTGCGTGTCGGACCACGCACAACGAAGGGTTCCGTGCCTATAAAAAAAGGTCGTTTCGTTACTGAAATCTGAAATGAAAAAGCTTGTATTTACTTTGAGAGGCCTATCGATTGATGACGTGGGTTTGCAATGAAAAAAAAAATTGACTTTCAGTTTTATGTATGGAGTGCACCCCTAATTTTTGACTTAATTAATTACAAAACTATGTAGCGGCTAACAAAATACACCTATCCTCAAAATTTTATTCAAATACATCTTATAGTTTTCGAGTAAAATGCCTGTGACATACGGACTGACAGACAGACAGACAGACAGATATGACGAATCTATAAGGATTCCGTTTTTTGCCTATTGGCTACGAAACCATAAAAAGAGGTAGATAAGTTGTCTATCTATACGAAATTCCGTGTTTAAAAATGGCCACCAAATCTGACAGCGTACGTTTCCATTGACGACGCGAAACTGAGTCAAGTTGGTGCCATTGACTCAGTTTTAGTGTGCCACCGTGTACGCTTATAAGTTATAACCTTTTACTTTTTTATTATATCATTGCTAAAATTAAAAGTAATACAGGGATCAGAGAATCTAAACACATGTAATAATAACTTAAAAAAACAATACATAGTCATAACACCAGCACAATACGAAATGTACTGGCAGTTATATGAGGCTTCAGTTAGAGTAAAACAGTTAATGTAGTAGCATACCTTAGTATATATAAAAAAAAAAATCTTATCTTATCTTATCAATTTAGAAGAAACAGTCGATGGCATAACTACCTAATGTTATAGAAATCAAAGCCTTCTTCACGTCGGACTTGGCACAGAACTTGACAAAATCTACTGCATCACTCGAAGTGACGCTGATCGATATATTGAAGTTGGACAGAGACCAAAAACCAAATATCCAGAGACAGCTATTTGAATTAATACGGTTAACGATGTCTAACTGCGAATGTTTGGCTTTTGTTGCCGTCTGGGTGAGACGAAAGTACTAACCTTGAATGAAATGAATCGAGACGTCTGTGCTCTTTGCCCTGTGAACGTGATTACGTTTTCTCCACTGTTTTTGCACTTCTACTCGTATTAGCTTTAGACGAGTTTTTTTTTGAGTTTTTCTCCAATCCTAGTTTATTTTTGTTCACTTTACATTAATAGGATTATCGCGCAAATTCGCTCTGTACAGAATGATTATTACTAGAAAATCACATTTTTGCACCAAAAGAGACAGTGTGTTGCTCGTTGAATATCACACATCCTATAGGACTAGCTTCTGCCCGCGTCTCCGCGTGGAACTAGCTCCATACAAACTTTCACCCCGCATTTCACCCCCTTGGGAGGTGATTTCCGGCATAGACCTATCTTAGGGATGTCCTACCTACTACCCCTTAAGCACTATGTTTATTTTCATTTTCTTAAATGCAGTTTGAAAATTAGAGAGGGGGGGCGGCACTACTAATATTGTATTTTAACACTATGGCGTAGGTAAGTAGTACAGCCATATTACCGAATACGTGGCCAAATTACCAACAAAAACAGTGTTTTGCAAGTAAGTTAGAGATTTTTCATAGCACGGCAGCATCGTAGATGTCAGCTTATAGTTTATAACATGAAAAAAAAGCCTTTAGCTCCTTCAAACGCGCTATTACATCTCGGTATTCAATTATTTCCAATCAACTAAGCTTCAAAACTGAAATCACATCAGTTCGGGATAATTGAACCGAGCGATTATTCAAGTGAGACCCAATTAGTGCCCGTGTCAGAATCTTACGGGTTTACTTCACCCAACTCCCGTACTGTTTCGTGATGAAGGTTTGTGCCGACGTTTCGCTACTAACGTACACCCTTATATAGTGATGTGACGAACGGCACACTGCTTAGGAAATGACTAATAATGTAAGACTGCACTATCCACGGATTGATATCGCTCTTTACCGACAAGACCGCCTTTAGTCTACCTCTCTAAAAGTTTTTTCTTTATGTTTATATTGTGAAATAATGTGTTTTATTAGATAGAAAGAAAAATCTGTTATTCCTGACATAAAAGGAAATACATGTACAAGGATGAGATAGATTAATACTTGTGCGTATGTTATAAATAATAAATAAAAAGCCTTTTATTTCTTGCTTATTCAAAGTACAATTTCAATAACAATATGCTTGCATAATTATTCAGAATTTTAAATTTATTTTACCAATTTTAGTGCATATAAAAAATAAACAATAAAAATAATATGGTTACCTTGATTATTTAGATGCTTACTAAATCCATACAAGTAATATAGTTCATTATATTCTCATTTTAAGAAATAATATGATTAAAATATAGATAGTATTCATAGCACAATATTATAGTTAAATAATTATTAGATTTAGAATGAATTTAATAAATAAATAAATAAAATAAATAAATATAAGGGGACAATCTTACACAAATCGACCTAGTCCCATAGTAAGCTCAGTAAGGCTTGTGTTATGGGTACTAGACAACGATATACATTATAGACGTAAATACTTAAATACATAATATTAGATAAAATTTGGTATATAGGTATATTGATTTGGTTAATTAATAAGGTTTTGTATTTTATTAGCAAGAACCCTCTTAAGGCTGCTTTCACGTGCACACTAGCGCCACTGGTAAATAATTGTGATTTTTTGAATTTAACGATAGATATTGAAAAAAGGAGGCTGCTATGCACTGTATTTTGTGTTTAAGTACCTTGTGAATACATCAAACTATTTTTTATGTTCCTGGAATCCTTGATCTCTGAACTCAAAAGAAAAACGGCCGTTTTAACTTTGGACTCATAGATTGACGAATCCAGCGACATAAAAACTAGTTTGATGTATTCACAAGGTTCTTAAATGCAAAATACAGTGCATAGCAGCCTCCTTTTTTCAATATCTATCGTTAAATTTAAATAATCACAATTATTTACCAGTGGCGCTAGTGTGCACGTGAAAGCAGTCTTAATGAAAGGTAAAGGCCTCCTCCAGAGATGACCAGTACTCTCTACTCTGTGCCGCTTGCGGCCATTGAATGCCTGCTACTTTTATGATGTCGTCGGCCCAGTGCAGCGTGCATAATGGACCTGCCCATGATGGTGTCGTTGTAGTCCAGCGATTGTCGCTATGCCTCGCTACGTGTCCAGCCCATAAATTATACAAGTAAAAAAAAAACCTTCTAGTGTGTCCTCTGTCTCCAGACGCATCGTGTAGAAGGAAGAAAGGAAGAAAAGAAGGGATGATAGAAACGTAATACGTGACTTTTTAAAGATTTTGCAGATTAATCCTAAAACTATGGGCTGTTGACATAAGTTGCTACTATTATTTGTAGAAGCCAAAAAATCATCTTATCGCGCTTTGAGCTTATAGTTTTTTTTTGTAAGATATAGTGGCCTGTTAGGGTATTTGTGCAATACAACTATGTCACCTCCACGTACTGGCGTCATAGCTGTTAAAGTACAGTCAGCGCAGCGTCACATACATCTGTACTCTTCAGGGTGTTCATAAATATCTGAACATGCACTCTATGGCTTTGACAATAAAGTCGTGTTCAGATGTTTGTGAACACCTTGACCGCTCAGATGTATGTGATGGCGACTGTACAAAAGAGCCAACACAAACATACATCTTTGGTCAATAATGTCCAACGAACTAGTTTAATGGAAAAAAAATGAGAAAAATACAGTTCCTAAACATTGGAATGACTTTTTTCAAAGAAACCAGTTTCACAACAAAATATTAGAAAGAGTTACGATACCTTTGAGTTTTAAATTTTAGGTAGGTGCATACTTTAAAAAATATGTTAATTAAGTACATTGTCATTCGCATGACAAAAAATCCAGTATTAAGTGCAACCGTTCTGAATGGTAAAAGCTGATAACATTAATTCATCGATACAAATCCTCTAGTGAACGAATCGTAATAATAACGTATAGCGTGTATCGGTCGATACTTCAATGTTCAATGTTGGCTCTTGCATTCGCTTGCGGCTTTGCTCTCCGGTGTTTACTGACTTTGTTTCATCTCTTTTGTCTTATCTTTTATTTTTTGTTTTCTTTTTTTGGAACATAGCGAAACTGCTGCTCCCCAGCCTTCCATATCATGTAGCGAAATTCCTCTTAACATGAATTTGGAATTTAATGTTGTGTAATGTGGATACAGAATCAATATAAGTATCGATAATACTATATTACAATTCTACGCATAAAAATGAGATAAAATACTAATACTTGTATTCTTTATGCGAAGAATTACACATTATTTACTGTAAACATTTTTACGGAACTCTCATACATGAGAGGAGGCCTGTGCCCAGCAGTTGGACGTATATAGGCTGATGATGTGATGATGTGATTTTTACGCATACATGTGAAAAGGAATTTGGCTATATTTATGGATTGGGACCAACAGTTTTATCATGCCACCTGTTTATTTTGTTTTTAACAACTATATTAATCATACACATACGTTCCGGTTTGATACAGTTAGTATCTATACATTTTTATACATCATAATTTCGTTTTTCTACTCCTATACCGTTATCTGTCATTTACATAGGCTTTAGCTCAAATACAATGACACCGATAATAAGTCGTCGCAAAACTCTATGCTCTATGGCCCATAAACGCACTGTTTAGTGTACTTTTATGGTTCATACATTTTCCATAAAAGCACCGTTTGCAACGATGTCAAATCATATAACTTTTTTTAATCAGACACTATATTGCAGTGGTACCAACTTTATAAGCAAAGTTTTCGAAATAAAGAGTTTTTTTACTATCAAATATATTTGTAAAACAAAAATTATTAAATAAAATAAAAATAAATAATCATGTATTGTGATAATATACATCGTTTTATAAATATAAACCGATCCGATTCGGTTCGGATCCGGATTCAGTTTGGTTCGAATGGCAAGTGCAAGGAAATTAAAAACAAAACAGACCATAAACCAGAGGTGTCAATGTGTCATATTTCTAGTTTCCCATCAAAGTTCCAGTTCAAAATTAAAAGACGAAATATGATAAATATTCGTTATTACTAACTTCTTAAGATTTGATTCGTGTTTGTGAACTGAAGAAAAATGTGTACGTTCCTTTGAAACTGGACGAAGAAGAAAATAACTGCACCGCTGAATAAATTGCGTGAGTAGTAACAGAACTAACGGAAAACTTACTGCCTGAAAACTCAAATGCTATATTTATTTAAAATTAGTCGTAGAAAAGTATTGTAGGTACCTATGCAACGTTATATAACTTGGTCTTAAAACGCTCGTGGCGTCTTTAATTGCAACTCACGACACTCGCTTTTTAAGACCCTACTTATAGAACAGTTGCATAAAAAACTATAATGTATGAATACAAAAACTAAGTAACATGATAATATATCCCAATTCCGAAAGTCGTAGAGGCCCATTCATTGTAATTTAATGAAGTGTCTTACTTTACTATAAAAACATGTATAGATAATTTTGATTGCGTAGCTACTTCCTCTGCTAACTGTATCTGAACTCGATAGGCTCTCAATAATAACATGCAAGATTATATTGAAAGCTATTTCCAGAAAGGGACAATATCCCAGCCAACCCACGCTTTCAAAATATTGAAATAGTTCCCCTCGTGTCTGATAGTCTATTCAGCTCAACGTGCAGAGGAAATCGCAACAGATTTACATGTTATTGCGCGCTCTATTTCGCTTGACGTGCGAGAAAGTGCGTTAGTTCGGGACGACCTCTGTGGCCTAGTTGGTAGTGACCCTGCCTACGAAGCCAGAGGTCCCGGATTCGAATCCCGGTAAGGGCATTTATTTGTGTGATGAGCATGAATATTTGTTCCTGAGTCATGGATGTCTATGTGTTTAATTATTTATTTATCTATTTAAGTATGTTTATCGTCGTCTATAGTACAAGCTTTGCTTAGTTTGGGACTAGATCGATTTGTGTAAGACTGTCCCCAAATATTTATTGATATATTTTATTTTATTTAAGGTTCATGTCTAACCAATAAGTGTAGATCTCTTGCATTAATTCGAATGTAAAGTAAAGCATAAACACAAATAATAGTTTAAGTTTACGTTTTGTGTTCCTTAATGTTTACGACCACGGTTTTAGCAAACGCGTGTGTTGTATTAAAGTTTTTCACGCTTGTATTTAAATGTTGTTTTCACCACGGGCGATATTAAAGAAAGTTTCAGATCGCATATTTATAGCACTCATTTTATGGCATTTGCTTAAAATATAATTGTTTTCTCGCAAATGTGCTATAGAATAATGTGCCACGGACGATAAAAAAATATACAATTTCTAGTTGAGTAGCCATTAAAGCAGTCGGGCATCTAATATACTCTGCATCGTTTTAAAATCAGATCGACCTCTTTGTACGTTGTAATTTCATGGTACGAGCAAATATTAGAATATTATTGAAACCCACTGTAATGCTAAAAACATCGAACATTTCGTTTGGATCAGTTGATTTGTATGTGCCTTTGTTGGCCTCCTCCACGGCCTCCTCTTTTGTTTGTTAGAATGTTTAAATCAATGCAATGTCTTCAAAGCTACTCTGTACTGTATGTATGCATTACTATTTTAATTATTATTGTAATGTAAATAATAATTCTCGTGAATAATACCGAAGAAAACGTAATAAATTAGGCAATTATGCAAAAAAGATTATGCTATGTATCAAATATGCCATACAACGGTTTCCCAAAAATGTTCTACCAAAAGATTTTATGATTAATAAAATGATTTACTTAGAATTTAGTAGCATGTAAACGTAAAATGTCTATTCATAAAATGTCATATTCTGGCACACATTTACTCGAATTCGCATGTTATAAAATAAGTATTAGCTACTATTAATAAGTAGTAGCGACGCCGAAATCTCGAGAAAACTAAATTATTTCATTTCATTCGAGTAAAATAAAAGGCTAGCGAAGCGTAGAACAAATTTCATTTCAGCTTAAAGCCAATAAGAAATTATCAACTAAGCTAAAATAGTTCACCGGCGCGAACCAAAAGGTCATACCTCGGTACAATTGCTACAGTCGCATAAGCCGTTTCGGTTTTAAATTATCGCACAGCCCGGTCGCTCCCGCGGGTGAGACTTCGAAAACCAGCTACAAAACATTACAGTGGCTTCGGCTTTTAGATTAAACACGCTCCCTGGACGCTACTTTGTCGAAATGTTGCAACGTCACTCCAGGGTTACTGTTGGTCACAATTACGTGCTGGTTACGCGGTTTTGACTTAATATTCCAGTTGAAGTGAATGATCCCGATTTTCAGTGTAACCAACGGAGGGTAAACACGGCAGTGACAATGGAAAAAAATATTGTATTATTGCAGATTTAACATACAATATTTCAATCAAAATATATACTATGTCTATTTTGACAAGCAGAGGAACAATAAACCACGGATTGGCCATTACTAAACAGTTTGTGTAGTATTATTAGCCCAGGTAGTCCGCGGACGCTAAGCAGAGGGGCAAGTTATACCCCTCAGTCTTCTATTTAACCCACAGTCTGCATTCATAAAAAAAATTCTCAATTAAAATTTTAATTTAGACGCACCGGGGTAAATTATATTAGCAAGCTATTTTTATTTATTTAATAATTATTTTCAATATATTTTAGCTACCTATTCACGCAAATACGAGTATATACGAGTATATAGAGGCTGTGCACTTACACATGCTGTAAGTGTTAGATTTCAGATTTCAGATTTATTTATTTCGAGATAATAATGTAGATATTGCTTTAAAGATGTATAAAATTAGCACAAAAGTGAGCTTATCCTTTCAAGATACTATAGGGGTTTATCCTCTTTTTATTGTAAACCGTGCAAACCTTGCGTCCCGATTTTGGAACGCATTTTTGTCGCACTGATATCAATTTGAATCAACTTGATTCATGCACACCCTCTTGCATAAGCGTATTTAGTAGCAAAATACAGGTGTCTAGGGAGACACTATCCAGTTAGCCAAGAATCCAACTACTATGTCAGACCGAATTCCCGCGCATCTCGCGCAACAAGCGAAGTCTTTATGCTTCAATAAAACCCCCAAAAGCGTAATGTAGCAACACTTTAACGCTTTGTATAAGACTTTGAACTGTTTAAAAAAGTAGGACAAGAAAACATTAGGCTGCTTACCCAATTTGGTCCCTCCTTCTGGTCCAGAGAATCCCTACACAGACACTGCGGTATCAAAACAGGACGCAATTTCACCTCAATTAGAGAATCTTCGCCGCACCGTCTCTGGTAATATTTGAGGCATCTGGCCCATTCTGAATGTAATTTGAAATACTAAATTGATGAGGTGATTTCGATATTAATAATGATATAATTAATAAGTATTTTAGGTGCCGTTTGTGAGGCATAACATTGAGTGTCCTAAAATCTTTTTGCAACGTTGAGCATACCTGATAGATTACCACCCCTTACCTTTTTTTTTGCCTACTTGTTGATTGTCATAATTCTTATTGCTCCTAATATTGTCGGATTGCTGGCGGGTCGTATGCTTATTTTCCAATTTGGGATATGTTTCGGAATCATTCGATTAAATGCAATATATATTATTCATAACAATAATTTGGACAATCGATATCATACATAATGATTTTTAGTATGATCGTTACTAGGCGGAAAGTGTATACGAAAGGAAAATAGGAACAATAAAATTCTGCCAATCCCATATAAGCCCAACAGGGGTGTAGGCACTAAATATAATAAATAAATAAATATAAGGGGACAATCTTACACAAATCGACCTAGTCCCATAGTAAGCTCAGTAAGGCTTGTGTTATGGGTACTTGACGACGATATATATAATAGATATAAATACTTAAATACGTAGAAATCATCCATGACTCAGAAACAAATATTCATGCTCATCACACAAATTTTTGCCCTTACCGGGATTCGAACCCAGGACCTCTTGCTTCGTAGGCAGGGTCACTACCAACTAGGCTAAAGCGGTCGTCAAAATTATCAATAATACTGTCAACTGGAGATGAAATGCAACGCAAGAGGTTAAATGATCACAAAGTTATAGGTGTCCAAACTTTTAAGAGGGGGTATGTTCTGTCTCGTTTCCGCAAACGCACCTTCATATGAAACGATTGTCATTTACTATAACGCTCGAGGATCGTGACGTCACGGGTTCCGAGCGTTTTGAGGCCTAACAAGCAAAAACAAAGTTGTACCTTCGCAATTTTTTTTAAATATTTGAATGGGATTTTCATTAGGCATATTTTTTCCTACTTTATATACATGCAAGTCGCATATGTATTTGATCTATTTATTTTCACATCCTAATTACATTTTAATATGTTGCGACCGCTCGTTCTAAGTTAAAGACCTAAGTGCTCGCCCTGCTCTTAGCGGGCCTACACCTTAGGCCTACTTACACTAATACGTTGAGTTAGTGCGCGGGAGTCGAAACGAGCGTGCAAAACAGATTTAAAGTAACTTGGATTGAAACGGCCGGACAATGATAACCTCCTATTTTTCATAAATATGCCTCTCAGGAGAACCAACTTAAAAACTTTAAAAAAATGTTGTGACTTTCTTATAAAACTGCTTAGTTAAGGTATATATTATTCCAAAATAATATAGTTTTTTTTTCTATTTATTATTCCGAAAACCAACAGTAATTAACATAATATTTGAACATGTGATACCACCAGTAAATTTAACATATTGATTGAAAAAAATAGCTGGCACTATTAGGTACGCTATACGAGTAACAGAAAACCTGAGCGAAAAGTTGTAAAAATATATATATATTGAAATATTGAAACCCAACGCAGTCGGAATAAGGCACCGTCATTTAAAAAAGCATTCTGTCAGGCCGTGCCTCACAGTTTGGATGTTACTATTAAAGATGTTAATATCCCGCTCCTTCGTCTGATTATTTATTTGGTTATAAAATTTGCACCATTCCCTAGTAAGTTTCTAATATATAAGAGCGGGAAAAGCAAGGTGATAACGTTTTCATTTTCAACCCAAGAATAATTTATGTAAAAATATACGCATTGCAAATTCAATTTGATACCATGATTAGATAACACTCATCTCCTACATCAGTAAATACCTAATCAACCCTTCTGCAAATACGTAATACCCATTTTATTTTTATACCAGGGCTTCTCATTTATATTTCCAATTCGTAAGTCCTCATAACTAATTCAACTGTGCAGACCGTGAAACGAAAGCGTAAGTTCAAAAGGCCTCAAATAAAAACGAGTCACGTTTTTAAATCTGGGTATTTCACTCGTATTCACTCCAGACATAAGCAGCTTTAATCCGGGAACTGCTTTAAATCGAATTTAATGCCAAGAATTAATACCGTTACTACCGGAATTTTTCCGCGAGAATCGAGTCAACGTGGACGTTTATTCGATCGGTGAGTATAAGCTAGTTAACGCCAAGCGTTGCGTTATCGCCCTTTATGATGGAAAATCGTGGTCAGCGACGCGAATGATGGGACCGCCGAGCTAACGTGTGAATTATCGTTTACAATTTGGCGATAAAAACGCGATTTTGAACTACAGCCGATAAAATTTCACAACGATTTATATTGTTATGTGCAATTTGCATGGCGGGTAGTTGTTTAGGTAGGATTCAATGTTCATTACTAAGTATTAGCAAATATTATTGAGAAGTCAATAATCTTTGGTATTAGGAAGAGAAAACGATATTGAAACCGGCGTAGTTGGTAGTACTACCTACGAAGCAAGAGGTCCTGGGTTCGAATCCTAATTCGAATTTATTTGTGTGATGAGCACGAACATTTGTTCCTGTGTCATGGATGTTTTCCATGTATTTAAGTATTTATCTATACTAATATTATACATGCAAAAGTGTATGTGTGTGTTTTTTTGTCCGTCTTTCACGGCAAAACGGAGCGATGAATTGACGTGATTTTTTAAGTGAAGATAGTTGAAGGGATGGAGAGTGACATAGGATAGTTTTTATCCCCGAAATCATCCCCCTACAAATAGAGGGGTAAAAGTTTTTATGGGGCTGCGATATAAACGAGTTCCACGCGGACGGAGTTGCGGGCAGAATCTAGTTTATCTATATAAGTATGTTTATCGTCGTCTAGTTTGGGACTAGGTTGATTTGTGTAAGGGGTCAATTTTCAAACGAGCTGCTTTTGCTGTCCCACGGCCATAATTTCAAGTCAGATTAACATGGAGTATTGATTCATATATATTTGTATTCCGTGTGTTATAAAGTATTTAAAATATAAATAACAATACCTTAAATAATCATTGATTCTGAAAAAAAATGTATTTGGAATCGCAAAACAGCGAAATCTACCGCTTTTTTGCGTGTCCCACTTGCGGTTTTGCTCAAACAAAAATTCATAACTATGGACTACGGCAACGTATATATAAACAACTTGTACTGTTATAAAGAAGATTTATTAGCGTATTCATTAATATATCTTGCAAATTTAATGCGCGAATAATTAAAACCTGTGAAGTATTTCTGTAGTTGTCCCACGCGCGACCCATTTATTAGGACTCAAGCTCAAAACCCTTAAAATCTGTTTTTTTATCATCCCACCGTTACATTTACTTAACGATACGATAGACAGGTTAGTTGGGCTTAAACCAGCAACGGGAGTGGACGCAGAGCCGGTATTTTCGAAGGAGGAAACAGGTTTTCTTGATACGATGTATTTTGGTACGGCTATCACGACATTTGTATGGGCGTTAATTTATTAATATACGATTGAAATAAAAATGTGTCTTTCATAACAAAGGTTAGCAATATGGGGTAAGAGTTTCGTGTTTAACTAATTAGTGAATTCAATTAATAGTGTACGAAGGATCGCCAAAAAACATTCATGTTGACATTTGTATGGCGACATTTGTACGGCTATTTTGGCCATACAAATGTCGAACGTGGCATACACATGTCGATTCAAAACAAAATCTAAGTGATTTTTAATATTTTGGAATATAATCACAGAATAAGTAATAGTACAATATAACGACCATCATAAACCATAAACCGGAGGTACTATATCGAAATAGTGAGTTTTTTTATTGTACAAATATTTTAAGCTGTTTCAACAATTGTATGGCAAGATCGACATTTTGATGGCACTCGTTGACATTTTTATGCCGCTATCGACATTTATATGGCAGAATCGACATTTGTATGGCATTATATCGACATTTGTATAGCGCTGTCGACATTTGTATGGCGCTGACGACATTGGTATGGCACGGTGATTTTAAAGCATCAATATCTAGCTAACCATTAGAAGCACTGTGGTGCCTCATGCACCATATTTTTTCTTTTTAAAAACCCTACCTCTCGCTGTCGGTACGAATCTAATATTCCAAAAAATAAAAAAAACCATACAAATGTCGAAAAAACGTCTTGTTCAAAAATTGTTTATTGCGAGTCCATACATAAGAAACACCATTACCCAATTATACTGTTCGAATCGAGAAACGTACCAACCCCGCATTATTTGAAAACTCTTGCCTGAGTTTGATTAAATTAACGACCTATTTATAGTCCGAGTACCGGTGAAAAAACGGCTCGGATACCAGACGTAAAGACTTTAGCTGGTTATTAAGAAGAGTGGTTATAATCCGGTTAAATGTTTAAAGGTACTATGTAACCTTAATAACCTCTTCTTTTGTAGTTTTGTCACAATTTGCTTCTGCCACACTAGTCTACAAACAAAACAGAAGATTATGAAGGTGTTCTTAGTATTATGGCCAATGAAAGAGATAAAAAATTTAAAAAGGAAACAACAAAATGTAACCTATATAGTTGGGAACGAATAAGAGATTAAGATATATGTTTAGAAGCAGTGTCGAATACATAATAAGACAAGTAAGTAGGAAAAAGGTTGGTAAATTTACTGTACACAAGAATAAAAAAGGAGTAGTAATTACTTAAATGGCCTTAATAAGAGATAAGTTTCTATCAAAACTTTAATTTTCTGTACACACTTTTATTGTCAACTGTACTTTTCTGTATACCGTCATCAACTTGCTCATGGAGACGATTATAACGAGCTCAAACTCAACGGGGTTTACGTCGGTTAAGTCTTGAATTCCCATGGCCACCTTCTATCTCCATCATCGGATCAGCTCGATGGTACCATAAAATTGAATCATCATCCAAACTATATTACTTAAATCCCAAATTGATGTGGTTCAAAATTCAGTATCAAGATTTGTCCCTCACGAACAAACGAACAAAGTTAAATAAAATCTTGAAAAAAACGAAGCAATCGACACAAATGTGGTGAAATAAAAGAATGAATTAAAGTTGACGGTATTTTAAACGTTGCTCCCTCTAATGGCTCGTCCCGGAATGTTATCGCAGTTTTCCCTCACCTCAACTCAGACGTACCAGTGTTAGTGAGACCTCCGTTTACGCCTTACTATTATGATTCCCTACACATACACTAGGTATGAGTGGTTAGTAGAACACTTTGTGAATAGCCTACCTGGAATGCAGACCGAGCAACTCTCTCCTCGTAGCTCTATTAAGAACCCACACTAGTGCCGGTGGATGCAGTTGGATGACATTGTATGTATGAAAGAAAGAAAGAAAGAAAACATTTATTGTCAACCATACTGTGTAAGTAAGTGTGTGAGTAACAATGGCAACCCATTTTTGGCATATCATATTAATAAAGTTACGACGGTACCTAAATAGTTTGGTTAAGAACTATGACATTATTTAAACTGAAAGAATATTTTCAATCATAATGTAAATTGTGTGTCACACATCGCTTTAGGTGGCGCTTAAATTGATGTCCGCTCAACATGTTTAGGCTAAGTAATTTGAATACTTTGATTACGAAGATAAAAGGTGCTCCTGTAATACAAGATTTTTTTTATTTATCTTTTCAAAATGTGATTTCCAGTTTAAATGTGAATCTACAGAGACGCCTAAAATGTTAGTTCTATTTAAATTTTGAATAACAGCCCCTCTGTGTTTTATATTATATAAAGTTTATTGGGTTTGTTTTGTAATTTCTCTGCGTTTCAGTTTTATCTGCGTTTAATTTTAAGTTAATCGATTGAAGCCAGTTGACTATGGTTTTAAGGGTATTGTTTATTTCTTCCTGAAAATTTGAATCTAAGTTTTCTCCAGAGAATAAGATAGTGGCGTCGTCAGCACTGCAAACATTACGCAAAGTTCGTCTATGACCTTTAGCAGATCATTGTATGCATGTATGTATCTAAGCAGTTCATTGTAGACGATAAAAGGTAAGAAATATACATGTCACACAATTGATCATAGTACTCAGGCGGAATTGTCCCTATAAGGGATCTCTTCCAACCTGTGAGCAATTGAGAGGAAGGTAGGTAAAACGATTTAGACAAACTTATACCGTGTACAAAAATATAAAGATAATCAAAATAAAACCGAATAGGTACACATTGTAATGTCTCATTTATATACTATTTTGTTTAAAATCAAAATTTTATGAAATTCACTCTCGGAAATGGAATAAAATATGCTGGTGTTTATAGCGCCGCATCTATGATTTTAAGTATTGACTTTTTAGTACTCAATTTGATTTCTTAGACTTTTATGACAGTAAAATGTTTCGTTTGTTCTTGTATATATCTTCTTCGTATTTAAGAGCGAAGGCCTTGTCGGTGGAGTAATTTCCATCTTATTCTACATTTCGCCTTTTTTTATTTGTTAATGTACCTATGTACAATAAAATACAAACACTCTTTATTGCACACCTACATTACATTTATTTCGAAGCATTTGAATACACAATCAGTATAACGGCTCGCGCTATGCTAAACCAGTCCTGTGAGACCACTTTTTGGTTATTCACCATGTAAAGCCTAGTAATTTGCACGGTTGATATGTAGAATTAAGCCTGAAGCTATGTACATGTAGTACTCATATCTGGGAAATCGAAATGTGCCCAGTGTATTTTATTTTTTCCGGAGAAAACGAGTTTTCCTGGGAATGAGTCGTAGCTAGATCGCCCTCGTTAACCCTTGTCCCGTAGATCTCATTGAAATTGTTTTCGAGAACCCGAATACAAACAAACATAAATATACAAATGTTGCTCTTTGAATATTTTTTATAGCTACACTATATAAAATAGGATCTATGTTTTTATTACAAGCTTTTATAGTGCCATCGACCTAATCTGATGATTGACACAGAAGCTGGCAATGGGAATTTAATACTTAACCGACGTAACCCCGTTGAGTTTGGGCTCGTTAGAATTGTCTCAATGAGTATTCATATTCAAATTAATTGTTATGTCATGCATACATAATAAGTTGTTTCATTTTTAGTTATAATTATAAGTCATTTCATGACACGCTGGAAGGGCTCACAAATCACAATAAATTACTTTGTAGTTTACATACTACTAAATTTTTTCGGCATCTCTGGAATGTTGTTAAAGACCTATGCTTGTATGCTACGGTCCGAGTAGTTCATGACATTATACAGAAATGGACAGTTGGCTATACAAGCTTGTACAGTCAAGGAATTTAATTTCCTACCCATTTTGTTGAAATGTTGTTAGGCATTCACGATGCATTAAGGTCGAAATTTTCATTTTAGTATTGATATGTCAATTCAATACCTATTATTTGTCACTGCACATTACAGATAACTTTAGTGAACTACAGATTAACTTTGCGAAGTCATTTACTTATCTAATAAATAATTAAAGACATGTCAGTTGATGTCAATGTCAATCGAGAAAATTGTGAAATAATTTTCAAATACGAAATTAATTTGAAAAATAATAAAATGCTTGCCGCAAACCGTGAAGTATTGCGAGCTCAAATAGTGGAATTACACCAGGAAGGAGTAGGGATTCATGAAATATTTTGTTAGATTTTCGATTACTGTCATCCATTTTTAGCAGTGCCTTGACGTTTTACAGTTCACCATGTCAACGTAATTTAATTAATCATATCAGTTGCCTAGTAACACAAACAAATGCGTCTGATATGTCAAGTAACGTTGTGCTAGAAAATAATAGTTTATTCGTTGAAAATAGAAAGATTAAGGTCCATAAGATATCCGCAACGCAGGCTTCGTCAATTGCGTACAAACAAACATACATCCCCCTAGGCACTTAACTAACAACGAAAGAATCCGCAACAGGCTTCGTCAAAATTTGTGCGAAAACGTTGTGCTTAGATAGCTCTTATGATGACTGTTTGCTATATAATATTGAACCTTGGTGGGTAGGAATTTAAATTCCTTGACTGTACCAAATATTTTTTTTTGATGTAATCTTTTGTAAGTGTATGACCGTTCTTATAGTTGTTATACTTCTCTTGTTTCTCCAATATTATTCTCTATTACCTACTCAAGGAGTACTAAATTGTTTTTCATAGTTTCCACTCTCCGAATGTAGTCTGGAAGAGATCGGTGTTTAGCGATAATACCGCCTGTTATACCACTGTCAATGTTTGATTTTAGTGACCATATTCCCTTAGTGTAGTTTTGATGGTATAGTATTGTATAACCTTATGCAGAGATCGGTCGCTGGGGCGCTGGGGTCCCATATTTGGGATAAAAATGAAATTACAATATATAGAACCCCTTTTATTATTTATGGAGTACCTACGTCTTGAAATTGGGTGAGCCGTCTTAATAAGTCCACATGTAACGATTTGGTACGAAAATGCGAGCGAGTAGGCAGGTAACTATAAAGGATCAAATCATAAAGTTTAGATTATAATTAAATCCCATCTCATTAATCAAGAGACTGAGTGGTTGTTCAATATGTAATATCCAGAGGTGTGTATGTAATATCCGCTATACACGCTTACCGTTCCAAGAAAGTTGAGAACACTCTAGTGATGTTATGACATTGTCTGATAAGTTAAAAGCGCCTGACGCTTAGCGCACCGCCAAGTTTTCGTAATATGTTTTTCTCGTCATTTCACGTTACAACGTCGGCGAGGCGATGATGGAGCACACAATCTGGCTGCTAAATAAGGGGCTGGATCAGCAGTACGTATTTACAAAGGCTTTTATTAAACTTGTATTGTTCATAAAATGAAGTTCAAACAGACACAAAAAACATATACAAACCAATTTACAATGCTACAGTACCTAATGTATTTCTAGAGATCTAAGGGCGATCTTATTATTACATTTTACGAGTATTGAATGTAATAGATGAAACGTTTGTTGGTAAAAAAAGGATAAACCGTCAGACAGCTGGTTATGTTTCATATACTTACTAGCTTACATACAGACTCCGTCCGCATGGGACTCATTTATATCGTAGGTCCGTACAAACTCTCATCTCCCATTTCACCCAAAAACTATCCTTTGTCCTTTCCTGGGAGTCAAACTATATCTATACAAAATTTCATCACAATAGCTTTAGCAGTTTAAGTTTAAAGAGGTAACAGATGGACAGACAAACTTTCATATGATAGATTTACTGTTGATCACTGAGGTAGAGGGTGATTATGATATTCTTCCTTTTACAATACTAATACATAAGCACTTTTATTAAACCTCGCCACTGAAGTGGTCTTGATTCAAAGAATTTGTTGCGGGCGAGAGTTTCCTTCGCGCGTTCCAAACTTGCATTCCCTTCCGCAACCTCAGCCGCGGTCAGACGTGTCTAAACTTCGTTCGCGATCAGCTTAATTTGTTACTAAAATTAAACTGGGGAACTCACCAATTAAACTAATAATTAGCTCAGTCTCAGCAACTTCAGTATGATTTGTCTGATCAATTTAAGTGGAATAGTTTATGTGAAATGCTTAGTAAGCAACAGTGCAGTTAAGTACAGACAGAAAAAAACTTGAATCAAAAAATAAATTAGCAAGACCAACCATATCTTGAATGAAACAGAATCGGTATTATATAAACCAAACGTTTGTAGGCAAAAAGTTGTTATGGGAAAAAGAAATACAACAATGAAGAATTATGCCATCCGATATAGACCCATGGAAAGTTTACCACAATTCATTGTCCCATTGATACAAGGATCAAAGCATCCATCATCATCCTCCTAGCGTTATTCCCGGTTGTGACCCTAAAGGAGCCCGGGGTCCGCTTTGACACCTAATCCCAAGATTTGGCATAGGCACTTTTTTTACGAAAGCGACTGCCATCTGACCTTCCAACCCAGAGGGAAAACTAGACCTTATTGGGATTAGACCGGTTTTCTCACGATGTTTTCCTTCACCGAAAAGCTAACGGTAAATATTTCGTACATAAGTTCCGAAAAACTCATTGGTACGAGCCGGGATTCGAACCCACGACCGCCGCTTGACAGCCGCATGCCTGAACCACTAGGCTACCGTAGATACAAGAATTGATATCAGGATTCCCAGTCCATTCCGTATACCTCTCTGGCACCGCTCCTAATGTACAGACGAGTTCTCCAATATCTACACAGACAACCTTTCAAAAATGTCTATACAGGGACTTTATAACAAAACCTGAAATTTATTACATATTCATCAAATAAAGACACATAAAATACAATTACAGATTAAACTAACAAAATACACAAAACTTATTGTAACTATATCTAAAACTAAACTACTTATAAAATAAAATGAAATAACTTACAAATAAAATATTTGCCCCAGTTCGCAGTCGCTGGGCAACGTGCCCAGAAGGCTGGCAGCATTGCCACGTTGGATGGCAATGCTTATCCTCTGTGCGAGGTATGAGCCAGCCCTCCGGTCACGCGTGATTTCGGCGAGTCGCTTGGAGCACTCCTTAAAGACCCTGTGGGCACTTTCTCCCCAGGTTCTCGGCTGAGTTGGCTGCAGAGCCAGCCTTCATGGAGGTGCCACGCGCTAGGGTGTCGGCACATGTCGCGTCCCATATTAAAGGCCGACTTTATTGTTACTGACATAAGACACATGTGTAGATATTTTTGAAAGGTTATCTGTAAAGATATTGGAGAAGTCGACTGTATTTTAGTACTTTAGAAATACTTGTTACGATTTTGTTAAACCCCGTGTGTTGTTAGATTTAGAGTAACACCATTAACCCCACCCCCTATCTTGTGGGCGATAGGCAAGCTCACATATTTTTCTGTTCAAACCAATTGATAAAAGGGTTGTGTAGATTGTGAAAAACAAAACTTAACTTTCCGGCGATGGTCATTAGATACGAGTTTCCATGCATATGAAAAATGTTTTGATTGCATTAAATCATAACTTATGTTATATGCCGTTTATGCATTAGGAGTCCGGCCAAAAATAAGGCATTATAGACCTCAACTTTGGCAATGTCCGCAGAAGAGACCAGATGGGGTAATCACGTAACGTTTACGCGTTTCGAACGCGCGTTAGAACAATTTAACTGTCATTTTTCCATACAAAAATTTACATTTAGATCTACCTAACGTACGTACAATGCATTACGTGAGAAGTGACACGCAAAATCTATTTTCATGTGCTCTGCCTGAATGTATATGTTATGTTTAAACAGTAATTTTATACAGAATATTACATACAAACAAAAACTTATTCAATCACAAATGCATCAAAATAATTTGCTCATTACGAGCTACAATTTAAATTGAGGTCATAATATTTTAACCGCGTCTTAGCGTGAATATTATACGACCATGCAAGGCTGTAGTTATCTCCTTTACGTTACGTAAGTCGTGGCAAATGTCCTTAGAACTAATTAGGGCCGCGCAGGGTCAAGAGGCTTTAGGCTAAAATTAATGCCGACAAAAACCTAATTTCGGTCATTTGGCCGTCCTTATCTAGCGATAAACTGGTCATTTTGATTCTAATTAACTATTAATGTAACATTTGGAGTAACGGCTGTGGGAGAGCGTGATCCGAATTGTTTCTTTACGTAATTGAAATGTGTTCCAGATTGTAAATAGTAGAAGGCCTTATGCAAACTAATGGATTAGTTATATTCTCCGAAGGTATTTAATGCCTTCACCAAATCAGCTCAACTTACTACTAACTTGCTTATAACATTATTAAGTACTTACCTTTTAAATGTATACGTAAGTTTTTATTATGTGCACTAATAAATTACTCGTTTTTTTTTTGTTTCGAAGGACATAGGGATAAGTTAAATTGAATAAGAAATGTGGGGGTAAAAAGTATTTTTTCACCAATAGTGTCTTCTTTTGCTTATTTAAAAGCTAAGCTCTTGTCAGTGTCAGTGTAGCTCAAAGTAGGCCCCCCAGTTACTCCGATCCCAGGCAACCTCTTTGACATCTCGATACGACCTGATGTTTTAAGTCTCTTTGTTTTCACTCTCTTTCTCTATTATTTGTTTGAGCAATAGTGTTATTAAACGGCTCAACCGATTTGGATGAAATTTTGCACGGAGATAGTTTATAGCCTGGATTAAAATGTAATATGGTTTTTATCCCGGATTCACGCAGGCGAGGAAGCGACAATACCGAAAAATTAGCGACGCGCGTTGAAATGAAACTGTTGAATCTGATATGAGTGAGACTCAGTCTCGTGTGAAATTATGCAAAAGTCTTTGCTGAGGTTTGGCCGCTGCATTCAACTTCAAGCCCTAAGCCTCACTTGATTGGACGACTGCGATCAAACCGAACATTTCAGTGAGGAGTGAGAAATTGTGACTAGTTTTCAAGGCTTCATGAAATACAGTAGCGGTGGTTTGAAGATATTGGAGACATTTTATTAAGTGTTTAGGTATTTGTTCATTATGCTGTGTAGACCAAGACACAGGCTCAGCCTAGTTTGGAGTCTGATAGACGATGTGCTACTTTTTGGTTCTTAAATGTTTTTGTATTTTATATTTGTTCATTTAAATAGTGCGTGAAATACCCAATCTATCAAATGGTAGTAAAAAATACTTATATATTTTAATATTTTATCACTGAACTTCAAGTTTGATGACTTAGGCAGTTAGAACATATTATAATGTACCTCGATGAGTATGAACATTGGTTCTTGATTCTTGGATGCTTTCCACTCTGTTAAATATATGCAATATTGTCGTTGTCTAGTACCCACAAAACTTAATTGGGGTTACTTTGGAGCTATTTAGATTATTGTATGAGTGTTCCCTTAAAAATAATATTTTATTTAATCAACATACAACTATTTCACATTTTGTAAATTGTTGAATTGACATTATATCGTTTAGTAACTATGCACGAGAACAGTAATTTGTGATTACATTCCATTTGGACACTGCCTTAACGAGATTGCTGTTTTCACTCCCTTTCACGACTGTTTCTTACAGTTGGGGATGTTAATTTGCAAACTTTAAACATTTGCTAGCTAATTAATTAAGGAGTTAATTAGTCAAATTTACTGGCATTTGCCATTGACGTAACAGTCAATATTTGGCCGTGAAACAGGGTTGTATTGATATTGTTTTAGTATCTGGCGTTGGAGAAAGACGCAAGTTTACGGAAACTCTTGAAGGGATTAGAAGACAATTGTTGTATTAGATTTTTGTCTTCCTACTATATGTATATTAACTAACTCCTACGCTCAACCGATTTGGATGAAATTTGGACGAAGATAGTTTTTATCCCGGTTCTACGCAGACGAAGTCACGGGTGGAAGCTTGTTATTCATAAATGATGATAGAAATAGAACGATTGTGAGTTAACAAAATAATGACAAAATTATCAAAAAATTAAAGTTGAATAACGACATCGGTTGAAAGGAAATAATGAAGCAAACTTTTAAAACAGCCTTCATACAAAGGGAAATGCCGCGTTCATTTCATTTGTGAGCACAATCCCAACATCAAATCCATGAAAGCATGTCCTGGGTAAGTTACGGCCATTTTTCATAGCGACAATCCATTAAGCAGGGACTATAGCGAAGTTGTTAGGTGTGTCAACACGGATCAAGGAGCAGGATAAATCGTTAGGTAGGTTTGTTCCATTTATTTCCCATGATAAATCCTAGTGGAAAGGTAGTTGACCTAGTAACTCTCTTGAAGCCTAAGTAGCTTTCCGATTTAATTTTTTTTTTGTTTTATTCACGCTTGTTAACTAATCTTTTGTTTTATTTAGTTTGCTTACCGGGGATTCCTTTCCGTTGTGAAAGAAATGTTTCAGAGTTTAGTTACGGAGAAAGGAAAAGGCGCCTTGTTGTATTCTGGTAATCGCAAAGAATACAAAAAATTGTTCCATACTGATTTTCTCTATCAATGATCATAACTATTAGGCCACGTACGGTATAAGCGTCACACTAAACTCATATAGAAGTAAGCCTTTTCGTCCTCAATATAAATCAACAATCAACTATCTGAAAACACTCTAGAGACTTTAAATATAAGTATGTAATAATCACTTTTTATTCATACCGTGGTCACTTCATCCTACGCAAACACCAGGAAATCTATTTGAATAAACTTTTAGAACTAGAGTAACATCGGTATTGGACGTGAGCGCTTAGTTTGGTAACCTTTAATCAAATATGTATAATAGCTCAAAGAGCATGTTTCTCTTTTCAATGACATCTAACTGGCATTCATATTCACGCGCAATAACTCGACATTTATGGAGTTTTAGTCCATAAATCTCGCGCTAACTTTAATTTACTTTTATTTAGATCATAAAGCGGAAATCAGATGTCAGAGTTGAATAAACACATAAAAAATAAGCTGTTACTCCGTAGTATTAACATGATTAATATTTATTGACAGCTGCGATGCGAATTTTCTCTATCTAATATATTGTATACTTACCCGCTACCGCTAGAAAGAAGCGACCGCTTTTTCCGACAACCATCGCAATCATCACAAAAAGTTGAACTCTTTCAATTCACTTTTGTAACTCTGCAATATCTGTTTGAAATCTCCGAATCTATATTCAAGCGGACCACGGTATTCAAACGAATGTACCTACAATATATAATAATTATTATATATAAATTATTTCCACATACCTATTCTGAATATAGACATGCCGTATTTTTATTTTTAGCTTGGTGATGTAAGTGTTTTTTTACGAGTTTTTATTAAACATGTTTTTTTCTTTTCCCTTTCAGTATGGAATATGAAATAAAATATTTGTCATCCGACTTCTGTCAATTTCAACGACATATGTCTACTGTATTTGAGCTGCAAGCGAGAAACGGGGTTATAGGTAGTGGATCGGGACGTGGCTAGTGGCTACTAGATAATCACATGAGGTCAGGATGAGGCAGCGTTCAACTATGCCATTATACAGTCACAAGCCTCAATATATGCCACAACAAAGCACGCATATCTGACACGACTCTATTTCTAAGGCCGTAAGATTGTTTGAGATATTTGTGCGCCCTTTGTTACGATAGATATTTATGCTGGTGACTGTACTCTGGTGCGAAAGGCAAATGGGGTAACCACTTTACTTCCTCAAAAGAAGATTGGAGGACAATTAAAAGCAGGAATGCCCTAATTTATTTACGTAATCAGCACAAACTTGTACAGAAATGCTCAAATAATATTCTGAAGGTTACCCTTTACCCGAGTACTCGTTACCAGGTTCGCATATACGGCTTCGAACCAGACTTAGCCAGTTCTCTAATAAATAACAAGCACGCTAACTTTTGGCTCATTAAAGTTCAGCCTCACGCTACGACAAGCCCCCATATTAGCATAGCAGCTAAAGCGCGGATTAGTTAACCCGTTGTACAAATTTTTGCCGCATGGCTTGAGTACTGCGCCATCAAATTTAAATCAAATTCAATGTAATAATTATTTATTTATTAAAACTTTATGACACATAACGAAAAAGTACAAGACTGGGTATACTGCGTACTTAGTGGGTGTGCTATTGCTATCTGTTGTATGGGAACCTTGCACTTTTTGACTATGCGCTGAAACTTGGCACAGTTGATCCTTAGGTGGTCTTGAGTGGATTCAGACCGGGAGCCATCGAGAGCCACCCCGCATTTAGGGGGGGGAGGGGGGAGAAGTTCGACTCCGCCGCGCTTTATTTAAAGCCATTTTTTTCTGAAACTATACACAGCAAGGCAAGTGTTATATCATTTTCGGATAAATAAAGGATGAGGAATCTATTTTACGAACCAAAATAGTACATTTTGGGACAAAAAAATAAAATAAAGGAGAAAAACATATACAGCGTAAATTATTTTTATTCAATATAACCATATTTTTTTTTAACTACATAAAATACATAAAAACAAAAAATACGGCCATAAAGCGACATTAATTCGGTTTTAGAAAATATATTATTTTGTATATAAATATGTTAACAGACCGGAAATAAAAAAATATGCGTGGGTCAGGGCGACCTCAATGCACGTGTCGTCCGTGAAGGAAATGAAGGTACAGTTTTAAAATACGATAGTTGTCAATTATATGTGATTACTTTGGGTGTTTCGGTATTTAACATGAAATATTTTAAATGAAACTACGCCCTGTCAATTAGTTTAGATATGTATAACACGCTCCACTGCAAAGACACCGCAAGGAATCCAACGACACCTCATATATCAAAAACCATCAAGCCGTTTGGACTGTAGCCCGTGAAATAGAATTTTCATGTCCACAATCTACATATATACATACATGTATACACACATTCATGTATAGATACATACATGTATACCTACATACATACATGTATTCACACATACGCTTGAAAAACATAACCCTCCTTCGAATCGACCAATCAGCACGGCTATCACAAGACGGCGCGCAAGCTCTCTCGATTTTTCTCGTGGGATCTTTTGTGCGTTTTGGCCTCTCATTTCCACAAAGCGGATGATTCAGCTCAGCGGAAGCACCTTGAATTCCTTTGGTTGCGGATAGCCTTTACCAAAGTAATTCATTATTTGTCTGGCATTCACACAATAAGTGTTCCATAGTCTCATCCTCCTTGCCACACATTCTACAATCTAAACTATCCGACAGTCTCATCTTGGCCAAAAGATTCTTCCCCTCGTTCCTTCCCCTAAGTGACCTGTTAACACCCCATATATGATTCTGAGGTGCTTTCTACTGGATTTCCAGAGTTTCTTAGTCTTGCCGGAGTCCACTCCTTCTATGAAGAGCTTAGAGTGCATGCCTTAAGCACGCCTCACTCCTCCGCTCGTGTTGGTGTTTGATTTTGGCGTAGCCTTTAGAGGCCGAAATTACAGTTCCCTGGGAGAGCACAAATGGTTCTGGACCTACAAAGACCCCCCTCTTGCAAGCTCATCCGCTCTTTCGTTGCCGATGAAGCCCTCCAAGCTAGTTGCACCTTATTGTGCTTTCCAAGCTTGTTCAGTGTCTGGACGCCATTATAGACTAGTCTAGAATTCACTTTCGGCGCCGTAAGCGCTTTAAGGGCCGCTTGACTGTCACTGAGTATATAGATGGTCTGCCCTCTGGTTTGCCTGTCTATATTCTACTGTGCACATACAATTATGGCGAATGTCTCCGCCTGGAAGACGGTTGCCAGACTACCCATGCTTACACTAATGTATAGTCATTCGCATAAATGCCTGCTCCCGATACCAGACCTCAGTGGTTATAGGCCTTCGGCCCATTCAGCCCTGGATCATTGGAAAAGGCTAGGTATCAACATCTACGGCGAGTAAGTACACCACTCACCTGCGCTTTACTGACGATATAGTAGTCCTGGCTGATACCATGGAGGAATTAAATACGATACTCGATTACCTTAGTGAAGTTTCCGAGCGAGTTGGTCTGAGAATGAACATGGATAAGGCGAAGATCATGTTAAAAGCACATGTAGTACCAACCCCAGCACACTGCTCTCTGTGCGTGTGTGTCCCAGACTCCTCTCTAACTTTAAAAAGAGTCAATTGGCGAATCCAACTCGGCTGGGCAGCGTTCTGGAAGCTACGGCACATATTTTCATTCAATATTCAGCAGTGTTTCAAGACGAGTCTTTGACCAGTGTCAGTTGCCAGTGATGAAATATGACACTGGAACGTGGTCGCTTACTATAGGCCTGACAAGAAGGCTCAAAGTCACCCAAATGTCAAGGGAGAGGGTTATGCTGGGAGTTTATCTGCGTAATCGCATCAGAAATGGGGCTACCGCAGCGGGAGCAAGGTAACCGATCAAGATAGCTCTTCGAATAGCTAAACTTAAGTGGCAGTGAGCGGGGAACATTGGACGTAGAGCGTCGATAGTCAGCAAAGCTTATGCATCACATGAACAAGAGTCAGTGACTAACCATTTTCATAGCTAGAATCATTTCCATGGTACACTTGGTGACATCGATTTGTCAGTGTCGAAGGTAGATACGACAGGGAAACCACCCTAAAACATGCGAAACTAGGAACTTGGCATTTGACAATTAAAGGATTAGCTATTTATTTAAACCGACCGTTGAATAATGAAACACATGAGGGTCGCTACACTCGCTAAGTAGGTACTGAGTGTGTAAATAGCTGACACACGCGCCGAAAACAGAAATCGGCGCGCCGATGGTGCTGCGTCGTCGTGGGATTTTGGTCGGCGGCGGCGGCGCGGCGCTCATAACTTAAGTAATTATGTATGCATGTATGTTTGTATGTAGATTGTGGACATGAAAATTCTATTTCACGGGCTACAGTCCAAACGGCTTGATGGTTTTTGATATATGAGGTGTCGTTGGATTCCTTGCGGTGTCTTTGCAGTGGAGCGTGTTATACATATATAAACTAATTGACAGGGCGTAGTTTCATTTAAAATATTTCATGTTAAATACCGAAACACCCAAAGTAATCACATATAATTGACAACTATCGTATTTTAAAACTGTACCTTCATTTCCTTCACGGACGACACGTGCATTGAGGTCGCCCTGACCCACGCATATTTTTTTATTTCCGGTCTGTTAACATATTTATATACAAAATAATATATTTTCTAAAACCGAATTAATGTCGCTTTATGGCCGTATTTTTTGTTTTTATGTATTTTATGTAGTTAAAAAAAAATTGGTAATATTGAATAAAAATAATTTACGCTGTATATGTTTTTCTCCTTTATTTTATTTTTTTTGTTCCAAAATGTATTATTTTGGTTCGTAAAATAGATTCCTCATCCTTTATTTATCCGAAAATTATATAACACTTGCCTTGCTGTGTATAGTTTCAGAAAAAAATGCCTTTAAATAAAGCGCGGCGGAGTCGAACTTCTCCCCCCTCCCCCCCCCTAAATGCGGGGTGGCTCTCGATGGCTCCCGGTCTGAATCCACTCAAGACCACCTAAGGATCAACTGTGCCAAGTTTCAGCGCATAGTCAAAAAGTGCAAGGTATCTTGCAATAGCACACCCACTAACTGGTATGGTTGACTACCATAGGGCCAAGCAAGTGTAAGAGACAGACTAGCAAAACAAAAGTAACAATATGCAACTATACTAATGCCAGAGTTGATTAATACGAGTGTAAAGGGTAAATATAATATTATATATAAGCATTGCACTCGTATAATAAACGCTATGAAATAGTAAAATCTCGATGTTGTGGTTAGCGAGCGCAAAATCCAATACACTTTCAATACGTACCTTAATATGCTAGTAGTATTAAATAAATTGTCTCCCTTCTTAACTTGATATTTGTATCAAATGAAGTTTTGTATTAAGCAGTAACGCTGCTAACACAATTTTATAAAATTCAAATTGTAGGACAAATAATTGAGGATTTAGTGTCCGAACCGGATTGTTCCGATAGCTCAGTTGGGTAGTAGCGGCAGACCACGTATGCCTGCGGTCGCCGATTCGAATCTGGCTCGGAACATTGAACTTTAATTTGAAATGTACAATGCTTGTATAATCTGTAATAGACTTAAAGACCAATGTTTAATGATTGAGCCTTGAGCCCCTGGGTATTTAATATAAGTGCAGAGTTTCTGTTACATAAAATTCGATTGATATGACAAGCAATTAAAAATTGCGTAGCGCTAATCGTTTTGTATGTATGTATTTCGTTAGACGTGAAAAGAGCCAGATCATTGTTACCAATGCAATTCACATTCAATTTGAATCATTTAAGCGTTGCAAGGTTAAGGCTCCACATTTATTTTATGAATAGGGAAGATGCAATATTTTCAATTTTGGTTATATTTGAAAGAATCGCATGTAGAATGGACCACGCAATTATAAAAAAATTGAAATACTTTGATTTATAGCCAATAAAATTCCCGTAACAAATTGACAATTTAAACTTTCGCGCCTAAACGGATCTACAGTTCCTATTACATCACTCATGTGTGTCAATCGCCATAATTGCTTGTCCGTGGTTCGTCCCTAGACAGAGTTGCCTAAGTTTTGACTTTGGCAGGAGTGATTATTACTGGATTGGATAGATTATAATCGAAATTATTGTTTGAAATTAGTATAAAGTAAAGTAAAAACGTTTCAGTATGTATTATTTTATGTATTTTGAACATTTTGGTCACAACATAATGGTAAACATTATAGCTGCATCTTCCCTATTGTGTTTAGTTGATATTTAACGTTGGGCGCGGGTAAATTTAGCACATAGTTGGCATAAAAACTGTCTAGCTATTAAAAAAAGCGGAAACTCGACAAACTGAACATACCTGTATGTGAGCAAAAATATATATGTATACTGATCGGCCTCGTTATCAAAAAATTGCAAATATTACCTTCCACAACAGTGATTGAACACGAAACGGTGTTTATCCGCCAATTTATTGGTATTCTTAATGAGACTAATTACCAAGTCTCGTTGCTCGAATCCGTTAGACAACGACAAATCCACTCGACGATTGGCGCAACAAATTCGCTACATAGACAAAGATTTATGCCGTTGGGTTATCCGCCCGAGGCAATCAGATTTGTTTTAAAATAAAGCCTACCCTGGCCATAGTAGGAATATTCTAAACAGTTTGGAAACTTGTGAAAATAGCAAAACACGTTTGAAGTTGCAAATGGTTTTGGTACCGCTACACATTGAGCATAACTATTGATGTTTTGTTATGTAATACATTGTTTAAGGGGCGTAAGTGGAATATTGCGAACAAGAGTCTATCAGAAGCCCGATGCCGAAGAATACACAATGTTTTTCATCACATTTGCGAGGAAATAAATGCATTTTAGATGAAATTAATACGAATCGTAATAAAAACTGCAACATGTCAGTCGTCCATTTTGTTGAATATGACGTGAGGCGCGCATGGCCAAGACCCTTCGGTATACAGCCACGATTTGAAAACACTTAAAAACATTTTACATGTAAACTAAATTAGTACACATTAAATCTGTAAATAAACATGTGTAAGTAGTTTTTTATGTTTAAAATAAATACGTTTTCAGACATCGTAAAAAGCCTCTTTGCTTTGTAACTGCAGCACGAGTGACAGATACAATTTAAGAAAAAAACCATTACGCCAGTGGGCGTGTTCGGGCCGACCGTCTGCCCGCCCCTTAAACTCCTCACGTGTGTACGCCTTTTGAGTCTGTGGTTTTGACAGTGACACTTCTTGTCAAGGCGGAAAAAAAAACGTGTCGATTTTGAGATAACCTCGTTTTGCAGACCCGAAAGTCACGAGTGGTTTTTGAGTAATTTGGAAACGCATTTTTCCTTGTTTTTTTGTAATATCGCTCGCGTTGAAGACACAGGGGTGTCCGAGTGTTTTGTGTAAATACTTGGGTAGTATCCGAAAAGTTGGTGAAGAAGACGCCGCGAATTGTTGGCGAGACGGCCCGCGGAACACCACGACGGCTCCTTCGGCTCCGGAGACCCTCGTAATTGACTTTGACCTGACCTGACAGTTGACAGAACCCTGAACAGATACTAACCGGAGTTGAAACGAACATCGCGCCTCCCGGAATCAGGTGAGTTGAACACGTTTTGTAGCCAATCCACTGGCTTATATGACCCGCGAAACGCGTGGCAGTTCACTCCACTCGCACTAGGCGAGGAGTTGAAAAATTTTTGGTACCCAGAGCGTGGTTACCCACAAAGAAAAAACGCGAATTTTGATAGTTTTTTCCTTTTGGGTAAAAAAGGGCATTTTGAGGTTATTTGTTGAAACCAAATTTAGCTACAATCATCAATAGCCCGTGAAATAGAATTTTCATGTCCACAATCTACATATATACATACATGTATACACACATTCATGTATAGATACATACATGTATACCTACATACATACATGTATTCACACATACGCTTGAAAAACATAACCCTCCTTCGAATCGACCAATCAGCACGGCTATCACAAGACGGCGCGCAAGCTCTCTCGATTTTTCTCGTGGGATCTTTTGTGCGTTTTGGCCTCTCATTTCCACAAAGCGGATGATTCAGCTCAGCGGAAGCACCTTGAATTCCTTTGGTTGCGGATAGCCTTTACCAAAGTAATTCATTATTTGTCTGGCATTCACACAATAAGTGTTCCATAGTCTCATCCTCCTTGCCACACATTCTACAATCTAAACTATCCGACAGTCCCATCTTGGCCAAAAGATTCTTCCCCTCGTTCCTTCCCCTAAGTGACCTGTTAACACCCCATATATGATTCTGAGGTGCTTTCTACTGGATTTCCAGAGTTTCTTAGTCTTGCCGGAGTCCACTCCTTCTATGAAGAGCTTAGAGTGCATGCCTTAAGCACGCCTCACTCCTCCGCTCGTGTTGGTGTTTGATTTTGGCGTAGCCTTTAGAGGCCGAAATTACAGTTCCCTGGGAGAGCACAAATGGTTCTGGACCTACAAAGACCCCCCTCTTGCAAGCTCATCCGCTCTTTCGTTGCCGATGAAGCCCTCCAAGCTAGTTGCACCTTATTGTGCTTTCCAAGCTTGTTCAGTGTCTGGACGCCATTATAGACTAGTCTAGAATTCACTTTCGGCGCCGTAAGCGCTTTAAGGGCCGCTTGACTGTCACTGAGTATATAGATGGTCTGCCCTCTGGTTTGCCTGTCTATATTCTACTGTGCACATACAATTATGGCGAATGTCTCCGCCTGGAAGACGGTTGCCAAACTACCCATGCTTACACTAATGTATAGTCATTCGCATAAATGCCTGCTCCCGATACCAGACCTCAGTGGTTATAGGCCTTCGGCCCATTCAGCCCTGGATCATTGGAAAAGGCTAGGTATCAACATCTACGGCGAGTAAGTACACCACTCACCTGCGCTTTACTGACGATATAGTAGTCCTGGCTGATACCATGGAGGAATTAAATACGATACTCGATTACCTTAGTGAAGTTTCCGAGCGAGTTGGTCTGAGAATGAACATGGATAAGGCGAAGATCATGTTAAAAGCACATGTAGTACCAACCCCAGCACACTGCTCTCTGTGCGTGTGTGTCCCAGACTCCTCTCTAACTTTAAAAAGAGTCAATTGGCGAATCCAACTCGGCTGGGCAGCGTTCTGGAAGCTACGGCACATATTTTCATTCAATATTCAGCAGTGTTTCAAGACGAGTCTTTGACCAGTGTCAGTTGCTAGTGATGAAATATGGCACTGGAACGTGGTCGCTTACTATAGGCCTGACAAGAAGGCTCAAAGTCACCCAAATGTCAAGGGAGAGGGTTATGCTGGGAGTTTATCTGCGTAATCGCATCAGAAATGGGGCTACCGCTGCGGGAGCAAGGTAACCGATCAAGATAGCTCTTCGAATAGCTAAACTTAAGTGGCAGTGAGCGGGGAACATTGGACGTAGAGCGTCGATAGTCAGCAAAGCTTATGCATCACATGAACAAGAGTCAGTGACTAACCATTTTCATAGCTAGAATCATTTCCATGGTACACTTGGTGACATCGATTTGTCAGTGTCGAAGGTAGATACGACAGGGAAACCACCCTAAAACATGCGAAACTAGGAACTTGGCATTTGACAATTAAAGGATTAGCTATTTATTTAAACCGACCGTTGAATAATGAAACACATGAGGGTCGCTACACTCGCTAAGTAGGTACTGAGTGTGTAAATAGCTGACACACGCGCCGAAAACAGAAATCGGCGCGCCGATGGTGCTGCGTCGTCGTGGGATTTTGGTCGGCGGCGGCGGCGCGGCGCTCATAACTTAAGTAATTATGTATGCATGTATGTTTGTATGTAGATTGTGGACATGAAAATTCTATTTCACGGGCTACAGTCCAAACGGCTTGATGGTTTTTGATATATGAGGTGTCGTTGGATTCCTTGCGGTGTCTTTGCAGTGGAGCGTGTTATACATATATAAACTAATTGACAGGGCGTAGTTTCATTTAAAATATTTCATGTTAAATACCGAAACACCCAAAGTAATCACAAATAATTGACAACTATCGTATTTTAAAACTGTACCTTCATTTCCTTCACGGACGACACGTGCATTGAGGTCGCCCTGACCGACGCATATTTTTTTATTTCCGGTCTGTTAACATATTTATATACAAAATAATATATTTTCCAAAACCGAATTAATGTCGCTTTATGGCCGTATTTTTTGTTTTTATGTATTTTATGTATTTAAAAAAAAAATTGGTAATATTGAATAAAAATAATTTACGCTGTATATGTTTTTCTCCTTTATTTTATTTTTTTTGTTCCAAAATGTATTATTTTGGATCGTAAAATAGATTCCTCATCCTTTATTTATCCGAAAATGATATAACACTTGCCTTGCTGTGTATAGTTTCAGAAAAAAATGCCTTTAAATAAAGCGCGGCGGAGTCGAACTTCTCCCCCCTCCCCCCCCCTAAATGCGGGGTGGCTCTCGATGGCTCCCGGTCTGAATCCACTCAAGACCACCTAAGGATCAACTGTGCCAAGTTTCAGCGCATAGTCAAAAAGTGCAAGGTATCTTGCAATAGCACACCCACTAACTGGTATGGTTGACTACCATAGGGCCAAGCAAGTGTAAGAGACAGACTAGCAAAACAAAAGTAACAATATGCAACTATACTAATGCCAGAGTTGATTAATACGTGTGTAAAGGGTAAATATAATATTATATATACGCATTGCACTCGTATAATAAACGCTATGAAATAGTAAAATCTCGATGTTGTGGTTAGCGAGCGCAAAATCCAATACACTTTCAATACGTACCTTAATATGCTAGTAGTATTAAATAAATTGTCTCCCTTCTTAACTTGATATTTGTATCAAATGAAGTTTTGTATTAAGCAGTAACGCTGCTAACACAATTTTATAAAATTCAAATTGTAGGACAAATAATTGAGGATTTAGTGTCCGAACCGGATTGTTCCGATAGCTCAGTTGGGTAGTAGCGGCAGACCACGTATGCCTGCGGTCGCCGATTCGAATCTGGCTCGGAACATTGAACTTTAATTTGAAATGCACAATGCTTGTATAATCTGTAATAGACTTAAAGACCAATGTTTAATGATTGAGCCTTGAGCCCCTGGGTATTTAATATAAGTGCAGAGTTTCTGTTACATAAAATTCGATTGATATGACAAGCAATTAAAAATTGCGTAGCGCTAATCGTTTTGTATGTATGTATTTCGTTAGACGTGAAAAGAGCCAGATCATTGTTACCAATGCAATTCACATTCAATTTGAATCATTTAAGCGTTGCAAGGTTAAGGCTCCACATTTATTTTATGAATAGGGAAGATGCAATATTTTCAATTTTGGTTTTATTTGAAAGAATCGCATGTAGAATAGACCACGCAATTATAAAACAATTGAAATACTTTGATTTATAGCCAATAAAATTCCCGTAACAAATTGACAATTTAAACTTTCGCGCCTAAACGGATCTACAGTTCCTATTACATCACTCATGTGTGTCAATCGCCATAATTGCTTGTCCGTGGTTCGTCCCTAGACAGAGTTGCCTAAGTTTTGACTTTGGCATGAGTGATTATTACTGGATTGGATAGATTATAATCGAAATTATTGTTTGAAATTAGTATAAAGTAAAGTAAAAACGTTTCAGTATGTATTATTTTATGTATTTTGAACATTTTGGTCACAACATAATGGTAAACATTATAGCTGCATGTTCCCTATTGTGTTTAGTTGATATTTAACGTTGGGCGCGGGTAAATTTAGCACATAGTTGGCATAAAAACTGTCTAGCTATTAAAAAAAGCGGAAACTCGACAAACTGAACATACCTGTATGTGGGCAAAAATATATATGTATACTGATCGGCCTCGTTATCAAAAAATTGCAAATATTACCTTCCACAACAGTGATTGAACACGAAACGGTGTTTATCCGCCAATTTATTGGTATTCTTAATGAGACTAATTACCAAGTCTCGTTGCTCGAATCCGTTAGACAACGACAAATCCACTCGACGATTGGCGCAACAAATTCGCTACATAGACAAAGATTTATGCCGTTGGGTTATCCGCCCGAGGCAATCAGATTTGTTTTAAAATAAAGCCTACCCTGGCCATAGTAGGAATATTCTAAACAGTTTGGAAACTTGTGAAAATAGCAAAACACGTTTGAAGTTGCAAATGGTTTTGGTACCGCTACACATTGAGCATAACTATTGATGTTTTGTTATGTAATACATTGTTTAAGGGGCGTAAGTGGAATATTGCGAACAAGAGTCTATCAGAAGCCCGATGCCGAAGAATACACAATGTTTTTCATCACATTTGCGAGGAAATAAATGCATTTTAGATGAAATTAATACGAATCGTAATAAAAACTGCAACATGTCAGTCGTCCATTTTGTTGAATATGACGTGAGGCGCGCATGAAAACACTTAAAAACATTTTACATGTACACTAAATTAGTACACATTAAATCTGTAAATAAACATGTGTAAGTAGTTTTTTATGTTTAAAATAAATACGTTTTCAGACATCGTAAAAAACCTCTTTGCTTTGTAACTGCAGCACGAGTGACAGATACAATTTAAGAAAAAAACCATTACGCCAGTGGGCGTAAGCGTAACACAGGCTATCGTAGCCCTGTATGTCTGCGCATTATGGAGCCCTTTTCGAGCAAGTTTCATGGATGGAAAATTCTAAAATTTTGCCACTAACCTTTAAAAATTTCATTGACATCAAAAATATCACTTTAACAGTAACATGTCAGCTAATTATAGAAACGAGACAATCTAAATTCCGAAGACATATGAGACAAGAAAACTGCACGGGCGCTTTTATTTCCGGTGCGCGTTTTCACTGCATCCAACTTTGTAGAACTGCTAGTAGATATATACTTAGTGTCTGAAAAATAAATCAGTGTGTAGGAAGTTAGTTTGACCCAGTCTGATTTTATTATGCTTCTCGGCAATTCTTCTTTACTTATTTTAGCTAATGTAAGAAGCCCAGTTATTACAATGGATAACATTGCACTTTTTAATTTCAAGTCACATAGGCAACTAGAATTGAAATTAAACTCAGGTGTTTTACAAGTATCCGTAATGGTCAGGCAACATTTATAACTAAGTGAGTTCCTTTATTTATTTATTTTATATTACTTAACAATCTCTAATGAAGTGTAAAAAAAGTGCGACTAGACTCGCCCACCGAGATTACGAATGGACAGTTTTCAGATTTTTCCATGTACTTGTATAAAACGACATGACTGGCCGACTTTCATAGTTCTAGGTCAACGGAAAGTTCCCTATAAATTTTGATTCCCTTGAGGGTGTCGAATTATAGGTGTTTTGCGCTATAAACGGCCATATCTTTTTTTAACGTAAACTTAAAAGTTTGATTTTTTTCAGCTTCAAGGGACTGTAGACCTGATGGTTATAATTTCAACTTGAAACCTCCACGTTTTCCTGGGATAAAGGGTTTTGATAGACATACAGACGGACAAGAAAGTGATCCTATAAGGGTACCGTTTTTTTAAAGTGCGGTACCAAAAAAATGGGTACAATATTTTCTGTCACCTAAGTTTAGATGTGTTACTAATCTGCAATATCCTAATTATAATATCTATCCCTATGAAATATATTAGTCATCATATTTATGAAAACTGTCTCTATAAATATGAGTCTTCGGATGAATGTAAAAATGTATTTTCAATTAAAGTTTGACCACTTTTTCTATAGTTTGAATATAAGATCAGTCCTCTAAAAAGTAAGTGGCGAGTAGCTTAATACATTTGTACCTAAAAATAGTAAATTTTTCACATTATAAAGCTCATCAACAAACTATTATTATCATAATATCATTTAATAGATCAGTTCCTAAATTCAATGAAAAAATACCGGAGTCAAAATGGCGCGCTATGAAAATTGACCAATCAGCTTGACCGCTCGCTGGCTCACCGGCCGGCTGCGCGCAGGCATCCGCAAGACTTATCGTGGCGGATCCGACTCGGATGGCGGATAGGTTTTTTTTTTATAAAAGAGCGAAAACAAATCTAAGTCCTAAAAATGGGCCACCCTTTGCTATACTCTGACCAATGTTTGTTTTAATAAAGTACATATTATTAAACCTATGGTAATTTTATTTTTACTAATTGTGTATCGTCTAATTTCAGTTGAATTATTTGATAATTATTATAATTTTCCAGTGATTAAGAATTAGTTTTAGGTAAACATTTTTATATTGTTTGGTGATTCAATTTTAGTGACACTTTTATTATTTTGAAACCCAATATAATTATTTGATTACTGATATTATTTCCAAGCAATTCTTAATTAATATTTAGGTAAGCGTTTTAATATTATTTGGTGATTCAATTTAGGTAACAGATCTCCTATTTTAGGAAGATATATTATTTATTAGGTCACTGAAAATGCATTAATTAGGTACCTAATTGATAAAATCATACCCCCAAAAATATACTTTTGAATTAAAAACCTCCTTTTTTGAAGTTAGTCGAAAACCTGTTTAGTTTAACTAAATTACTTAGGACAAAGCCTTACCAGGTCTTTCGAGTTAAATCTTTATTAATTTATTCATAGCCGGTGTTTAAATAAATGTCGTAGAATTACCAGGGTCTAACAAAACTGTTAAAACATGTCCAACTAATTCTCCAAATGAAAGAGTAGTGAGAGCAGCCCTATAATACTAGTACACTGTTGATGAGATTAATTCTGCAGAATGACACTCGTTCCTCGTCACTCCACGGCCCACGAGCGATGTGGACAAACAAGGATTACCGTGAGGATTTCGTTCGCTATACTATGAATAATTATATTAAAACACGGGGATGGCGGTTGACAAGTAACGGTATTTATTTCTCAATAGACATAGACCATACATGAAGTTGTCACAAGAACGTAACTAGACGGCGCTAGGAACTATGTTTAATAATACATATTTATTATTTTGATATGAATTAACAACACCCCCACTATATCAAAATAACAAATGAACCAATATTATATACTTAACAAATATAAGGTCCTATTGAAACTAACTTATACAATAATTTAGTTCAATTATATAACAACCAGAAGGGAAAAACAAGAAATTACAAATTAACATGAAAGCTCACAAAAATAAACTTTTCATAAATACCAAAATCTTATTTAGACAAGTTACAATTATTTTTGAACCACACCTAGTGTTTTCATAAACCTGTAATGTTTCACCTCCGGTAAACCTTTGGTTAACAGGTCAGCGGGCATGTTGGCAGTTGGCAAATACATTGTTTCTACAATATTATTATTGATTACCTCTCTAATAAAATTGTACCTCACATCTATGTGTTTAGAACGCTTATGTGACTGATGATTATTTGCCAGCTTTAATGCGCTCTGACTGTCATTATATATCACAATCTTATTACAAAAACCTATTAGTTCCACCTCAAGGTTTTGTAAGTAAATGGCTTCGCGGCAAGCTTCTGACAAAGCCATGTACTCACTTTCACAAGAACTCAAAGCAACGGTTCTTTGTTTTTTACTCTCCCACGAAATAGCAGAGCCGGATTTCATGAAACAAAATCCTGTGTATGACCGTCTGTCAATTGTATCACTCGCCCAATCGGCGTCTACGAAACCTACCAGTTTTGCTCTTCCTTTGGAGTACTTCAAACAATAGTCTTTTGTTCTTAACAAATATTTTAAAATTCTTTTTGCATAATTCCAATGAACATGTGAATAGCTATTATTAAATTGACTCAGGTAACTGACTGCAAAAGAAATATCAGGTCGAGTCAACACTGACAAGTACATCAAGCAACCTATTAGTTTCTGATATGGTAGTCTGTCTTCACAAGTATTAGACTTTTCAATGTTTAATTTACATTCCATAGGGGTTTCAACAGTATTACAATCTACCATATCAAACCTTTTTGCCAGTTGTTCAATGTAATGCTCCTGGTCTAAAGTAACAACATTCAAGCCTTTTTTTACTGTCATACCTAAATATTGTTTGACATCACCAAGGTTCTTTATTTTGAATTTTTGACTCAATGCTGTAATCAGAAAATCCTTTTCTATTTTATTATTAGAAAATATTAGAAAGTCATCAACATAAATTCCAACTATAGTTTTCATATTATTGCCATGATTTTTTATAAATACACAAGGCTCAAGTTTACTCTTGGTATATCCTAAATTACACAATGTTTGATCTACTTTCTGATACCATGCAAGGGACGATTGTTTCAAGCCATAGACAGCCTTTTTTAATTTTAATACTTTGTTAGTATCAGTGCCAGGAAAACCTTCTGGCAAATGCATATATATGCTCTCTTTTAGGTGACCATTAAGAAAAGCTGTTGTGACATCTAAATGAGTGATATCCATATCTAGCTGTACACTCAGAGCAAATAATAAACGCAAAGTTGAATGCCTTATAACAGGAGAAAAGGTTTCTTGGTAGTCAATACCAACTCTTTGCGTAAAGCCTTTAGCTACCAATCGCGCACGATATCTCACTCGATTGTCACAATCACGCTTCTTTTTTAAAACCCACTTGCACTGCACTACACTCGCGTTATCTGGAGTTTCGACAACTTCCCATACCTCGTTGTCTTTAAACGACTGCAGCTCCTCTTCCATCGCCTGCAACCATTGTTGTTTCTCAGGACCACTGATGGCTTCTGCATATGTCATCTCATCTTCTCCCACGTATGTGCTGCATGTGTTGGCAAATCCATAACGGTCTGGCTTCTTTCTCTGTCGCTTTAGAACCTCTGCATTGGCTGCTGAATCAGATATTTCAGTTCTCGGTGAAATGTCATCTGAAGCCTGTTCTTCTGCTTCCGGTTTCACCTGTGATGAGGCTTCTGTGTGATGAAAAATACCTTCTGAGCATGGCTGCTCTCCTCCTGCTTCACACTCCTCATTCCCATCATCCACGTCGAGGTACTCTGACTCAGATGCGCTCGAACTTGACTCATCTAACAGTTCAGGTTTAATCACAGATTCCTGCATACACTCCCCCACTGAATCTGTGTTCTCTATGCATACTGCAACTGTGTCATCACTCCTTTTCTTTTCTAGGATCACAACATCTCGACTTGTTGTAACTAGGTTTCTCACAGGATCATAAATTCTGTATCCCTTAATGTTATCTGAGAAACCAACAAGTATGTGCTTCTTAGACTTCTTGTCCCATTTGGTCCTTTTTTCTTTCGGGACGTGTACCATGACAGGGCTAACAAGGATGCGCAAGCCTTCTAAATTAGGCTTCTTTCTCGTCCACATCTCGTACGGAGTCTTCTCTAACGTCGAAGCTACTGACCGGTTTTTTAAGTACACGGCAGTATTGGCAGCTTCTGCCCAGAACCTCTTGTCTAGACCTGCTTCGAACAGAAGACATCTTGCTCTTTCGACAATTGTACGATTTGATCGTTCGCTGAGACCGTTCTGTTCAGCTGTGTACGGGTTGGTTTTCTGGTGCACTATACCTTCACTCTTCAAGAAACCTTCAAAATCTTTATTACAATATTCACGGCCTTGATCTGATCTTAAGATTTTAATTTTCTTGTTCTGACTGTTTTCTGCCATCGACTTGAACTCTTTAAAATAACTTAATGCTTCACTTTTCGCTTTCAAGAAATATATAAAAGTCATTCTGCTAAAGTCGTCGATAAAAAGTATGAAATACCTTGCACCACCAATTGAATTCTTCTCCATAGGACCACAGATGTCACTATGAATAATTTGCAGCATCTCTGTGGCTCGTGTACCCGTGGAGAAGGGTAACCTTGACTGTTTACCTTCACAGCATACTTCACAGTTTGACTTACTTGCTGTAAAAGTTCAAGGATAATCTATTCCATCAACCAATCCACGCTTCATTTTGTTCATATCATTGCTATTGATGTGCCCTAACCTCCGATGCCATGTGTCACCATCAGCCACTGAAGAAGTCAGCATACAGCTCTGTGTTGTTGTTTTTTGTTTTAGCTTGTAAACACCATTGATAAGGTCTGCTTCCGCGACTAAATCTCCTAGTTTGTTGCGGATCAAGCATTTGTTGGGTTCGAAAACAACACTATTTCCGTTCTTTATCAACTCACTGACTGATAGTAGGTTAGTCGTAAGACTCGGTACGCACAATACATTTTTTACGTTTACTTCGTAACCATAACTAGTTGTTATTTCCATATCTCCCGAACATATAACGGGGACTTTTGTATTGTTTGCTACAATGATTTCTGGAAGACTCGGCGAATACTGTTTGTTTTTCAGCCAGTTTTCATTCGCCGTAAGATGCATACTGGCGCCGGAATCAACGTAAAAGTCACTTTTATTGAAGTTTCCACTGAGAAAAACAACGTTGAAAGCGTTAGTCTGTTTTTTCTTCTCTGGTTTTTCATGTAAAAGTGGACATTGGCTCCGATAATGCCCATTTTCTTTGCATTTGTAACAGGTTATTGTTTTCGTGTTGACACTTGAGTTTGACGTATACGAGTTCGGTTGTCTGTGCTTGCTAGTGTTGCCATAGTGAGACTTCTTTTTCCCATAATTTTTTGCAAGTAATGCTGAGTTACATTCCGTTTCACTCACTTGAGCAGATTCCATATCCAGTAATTTGGTTTTTATTGAATCGGCCGTTATACTGATACCAGAGTGTTCGATAGCCATGATCATAGGCATAAATCGTTCTGGTAAACCAGCAAGCATCAATGAGCCAACCCATTCATCATTGATTTCAAAACCTGTGCCTTTTAATCGCTGCGAGGTTTCCACTATTTGCGTCACATAATTCGTCATGTTATCACAACTTTCTAATCTGATAGATATTAGATGACGAAGCAAAGAAATTCTCCTCGAAAATCCCGAATCGTCGAACAAAGTCTTCAATGTTGTCCACAATTCCTTCGTGGTCTTCGCGTTCTTTATGTGCACAAATAAAGATGAATCTATCGTCAAAATCAGTTTTGCTCGTGCTCTTGCATCTGCAACCGTTGCGTCTGTAGCTGGTTCTAGCTTGAGGTACTTGTCCGCGCCCTCAAGTATCAGCAAATTTTCGACCGCGAACGCCCAATCGTCGTAATTTTCACGACCCTTCAGCTTTGGCACGTTCGTCAGAAAATTAGAACTCATTTTTAGCACTTCACACACGAAAAAAACTAACAATAACTATTACTTTTCAATTAAATACGCCCATAACCTATTAAAACACGGGGATGGCGGTTGACAAGTAACGGTATTTGTTTCTCAATAGACATAGACCATACATGAAGTTGTCACAAGAACGTAACTAGATGGCGCTAGGAACTATGTTTAATAATACATATTTATTATTTTGATATGAATTAACAACAAATTAAATAAACTGTTTGCAGACTCGTTACTTTAATCCTCACATTTGTTATAGTTTTGGTAATTTGATGAACAATATTGGTCACCTTTTGTGTAACAGAATTGAAATGTTTACATATTTGAACACCAGTACTTGTGTTTATTGGCATTCAGGCAAGGTGTGCTTATGTCGCAAAAAATGTAGTTGAAGAGCATGATTAGATTAGATTACATAAGATTATTTATAACATGATAAAAAATAACATTATAGATTTGCATACATGTCAAAAAAATAAGAATTTTTATCATGATCGTCAAAAACAGAGAAAAATAAGATACAATATTAAGACAATGTCAACAAATATATGAACACAATAACAAGGAAATAGAAAAAACAAATCAATAGCAAAAGAACATACATATATCAACCTATAGGTATCGTCATGAGGTTGAATGAGGTTGTTTCGTGTATATATTTGGTGTAATCACTAGATTTCGTATCTGTCAAGTAGAGTTTAATACGGGTCTATATCGGGTGGCATAAAATTGTTGGTCCTACTATTTTGTCGCATACCAACTTTATGCCGAATAACGTATGGCATAAACATTGTTGTGCATATTTTTTTTTGCTGAAATTGTTGTTCCTAATATCGATTGTCCTAAATATTTATTGTCCGAATGTTTATTGTGTCGAAGTTTTTTTAGAATGATTGATATGCATTACTTTGATGTTACTAATATTTAATGTTCTAAAAATGTTGCATAATCTAAATGCAGGTTGGATCTGGTCAGAATTGCCTATTACTTGAATTATGAATGACCCGCCCTCATGTCGACGGAGCCCCGCTTCGCGGGGCCCCTATTTCTGCTCTGAGGGACAAAAGGCAACTAACGAATCTATCTACTTGATCTAAATGAAGGTTGGCTCTGCTGAGAATTGCCTAATACTTGAATAACCTATGACCCGCCCTTATGTCGATGGAGCCCCGCTTCGCGGGGCCCCTATTTCTGCTCTGAGGGATAAAAGGCAACTAACGAACCTATCTTATTTATCTAGTTGTAGGTCGGGTCTGCTCAGAGTTTAAAAATAGTATAAAATTTTGGAAAAAAATAATATAAGTAGGTGGTTTAGTTAATTTAATAATAGGCAAAATAATTACTATGACAATGAAAATTAGGACAATTACTTTTTAGGTAATTCGAGTAATCAATATTAGGATAAACATACTTTAGAACTATTAAATGTGTATGCGCAAAAATGAATAGGCTAAATAAGTAGTATGCCACTCAATATTATGCCAAACATTCTCGGCCAAAATTTTTTAGGACGATCAACATTATGCGATACGACAGGCACCCGTTTAATACTTCCTTACATATGAGGCTACGGCTCTACAGAGGATTTCCCCTGCTACGGAAAAACGCTGCTACGTGGTACAGCGTAGCACACGTAGCGATTCATGGCCTGGAACGGCTTAAACACATTCGCTGCCAAGAACTGGTACGCGCTACGCTTGTAGCCGATCCCGCCGTTTTCCTCGTATGTAGCGGAAAGCGACTATGGCGAGGCGTAGGCGCCCGCTAAGCGGGTTCCTGGCAGTGAAAGTGTTAACACTTTCGCTACCGACAATCGCTACGCGCTACGCTCGTAGCCGATCCTGTGGATTTCTTCGTATGTAGCGGAAAGCGACTACAGGCGGTTATTGTTTTGTAAAGCCATGTACATTGTCATTAAGGTGTTCCTTGGAAACTAAAGTACGTCACATTTTAAGCATGATCTACCGTTCTTGTCAGAAGTGCCAAAGTATTTTGTTGACTATTTATTAGAAGTTCAAACCTGACTGCGATTAGATGCAGTACCTACGGTCAGCGTGAAATAGATTGTAGAAACCGAAGTGGCCATATATTATACGTAAAGTTAAAATGTGTACAGTTAAAATGTATGCAAAATATTTGCCTACTTTGACTGTTCACTATTTGATGCTGGTTTGTAGATACAGACCTACGAGCATTTTTATATACCACGTTGGCGGCAAACAAGCTTACAGCCCACCTGATGGTAAGTGGTTACCGTAGCCTATGGATGCTTGCAACTCCAGGGGTGTTACATGCGCGTTGCTGACCCTTTAAGAATTTATTCACTCCTTTTTGTAAAGAACGCCATACTGGTAGTCCCTCGGGAAAACCTCGTATCCAAATATAATATTACTGAATATGAAATTGAGTGAAATATAACATTATAAACTCTCGCGCTTTGTATGACATATTTAAATTATTATTTTGGAGGGTAGTTAATATTATGCACCCATACCTCCGTTGGCAACTTGCTGGGACGACCTGCGACCATGACCGGTGCAAACCGTTCGACACGTCAGAAATAAAGGTAAATAAATATCGCGTCAATCCGTGAAAAACAATAATTTAAATTCAGTGGAATTAATGGTAGTGGCCATGTAGGATAATAAATATATTGATATAACTAGTTGTCTGCATAGCTGCTAAGTTTCGCACCGCTTCCGAAATACTTCTGCACAAAACCGATAGTTCAGATAATAGCAACTTCGGTGCTACGAAATCTCGGACGCAGAGCGAAGTAGTTAACCAATTTAACGAATTGATTAGCTGTTCTGCATTTTGCACAATTGATTTAGTTGCGTTATATTCCGTGTATTTTACTTCAATAATGTTTTAAAACAGGTAATTTTATCAAAATTGCTAATATATCAGGAGTAGTTCCAAACAATGTCATAATATACGCTCGCATAATTAAAAGGTACCTTATTATTTTTTTAGATTAAAGTGGTAGAGTTAGTAGTAGCGAAAAATATTACATGGTAAAATCGTTTCTAAGTACGTAACATATTTTATGTAAAATTCTACTGAGATAGCTTTGCATACTCTCTCACCAAACTCTGAAGACTGTTAAAGACATTCAAATGGGTTACAATGACTACTATTTTCCCGTTACGACAGATAATAATACAAAGGAACATGATAATTTCATAATGAAGTCGTGTATTTAATTACGAGGAAAGTTCGTGCGGCGGAATGTTGGCTTACATTCGAGTCTGACTCGTAAACAACCGCCCTACACACACAATGATGCTGTAATGGATTATTTATGACACGGCATGCAAACGGAAAACATATTTATTCAAATTACAGGGCCTAAAACTAAACAGAATATTAGGTCAGTTAAAACCGCGATATACGCAAAGTTATCAATTGTATGTTTTAATAACCCTTACCCGAACCTTTTTAATACAAATAATTGCTCATAAATATCTGTTAGTACGCACGCAGACTTTGTTAATGCGTTTATTTTATTGTCATTCGAAAAGTAATTAAATAAAGGTACGTACGCATTGATTTCGTGAAAACCATGTGTCGTGTCGAAAGAAGTATCTATCGTCAAAGTCGTCGAGGCGGCGCATTAAATCACCTTATTCCTGCTTTACGAATGATGGATGCGAATAATTAATAATGTTTGCACGCCGCTCATTTACGCTACACTAAATAGTGAGGCCATAATCTCAACTGGACTGTGAAAATTAGCTCTTTTCTTACCCTCGTAATAACCACCGTTTCATCAATATTTCAAAGAAGATTGGAAATCAAAAGTTTGCTGTTACATTTTCACGGAAAGCCGATAATTTCAACCCGATGGTTGGAAGAAGGCATAAATCAGAAGGGAGTTGAGGTACGATAGAATCGATAGCTCGCAGAGGAAACGGGTAAGAACAAAATAAGTACCGATTACGAGTGAAAGTGTTCCAATGCATAAATATCCGTGATACGGCGCCTGTCGCTGGAGGATTACAGGGGAAATGCGTTCGTACTTTTTCTTCACAAGAAATATTTCGGGGACTTATTGCGGGGCCGTCTCTGAGCATTTTATTTCCAGCAGTTGTTCTAAACAGGCAACATTGTCATTTTGCACACTGGATTTTTATTTCTGGTAGTTATATATAAAAGAATTTCAGCCAGTTTTGTTTCTGAACGGTTATCAGATCTCAGGTAAATTTGGTGAGCCTGTGTGTGTAGAGTCGCGAGTATATTATAGCCGGGTTTCGCAAAGGAATGGTTAGTCCGTTGCTGTCGGTAGACAACGATGTAGTTTTTTTAAAGTCTATTTGGAACTCAAACAGTTGCATAAGCAAATATATTATGAGGTACACATAGATAGAGTGCCAACAGATATAATGCTAAAGACCTACAGGAGGTTAATTAATATTATGAAAACCATGTTAAGAAAACGGGTTGGTCTCAGACGGTCCTGAACGCAATTTAGCTAGTTGGAGTTTTGCCCACATTGCAGTTTGACCACCGGGCATTACGCCTAAAACGCAAAATGCCTACATCACATTTTCGTCGTTTTGAGGTTACGTTAGCGATGTTGACAGAGCCCCGCAGAGCGGGGCTCCTATTTCTGGTCTGTTTGCCCTTCGGGCATCTGAAGAAACCTAACGAACCTAACCTACCTATAAGTGGTCACTTTGCGTTTTAGGCATAATGCTCGGTGGTCAAACTGCAATGTGGGCAAAACTCTAACTAAGCAAATTGCGTTCAGGACCGTCTGAGACCAACGCGCAAATTTAATAAGTAGGCACATAAGATTTAAATAGATATATATACATATATATTTAAAAATCTTAAGAGTCAAAGACTGGCACACTTCACTTGCAAAATGGCATCCCGCTCGAATTTGGAGCAGCCCAACTGGGGAAGTACCTCCGCCTTGCAGAAGACCACAGCCATAAGAACATGTAGTAGTGTTGTGTTCCTGGTGGTGAGCAAGGTCGCCAGAGCTCCCGAGGATGCGTTGTGTTGAGGGCGAGGGAATTTGTTCCTTCATCTGTCAACACGGCGAATCCTCAATCATATCAAGGGTCGGCAACGCCCATGTTACTCCTTTGGAGTTGCATACGTCTATAGTCTGCGGTGGCGGGCCGTACGCTTGTTTGCCACCGTCGTATAAAAAAAACTTCGATTTAGGTATGTATACATACTAAGAAAAAACTAAATTAATAGACAGTAGATGTAGAGTTCTTGACCAATCTCTTCCCAATATTTGAAGTCATGAATTTGAAGCGATAATTATCCGTATCTACTCAGTTCAACACAGGTCTTTAATGAAAAGCGTCCAATACGATTGAATTGAGTCATTTTTCCGACGTTACTTCGATTGGACGCATTGGGGCAATTTACATAACTTTTTGAAGCGCTACGATTAAATGGTCTGGGCTCGGCGGGTAATTTTATGTATTTATTCCGAATTAAATTAAAGTGTTACTCCAGTAGTTTCGATTTCCCGCCGGCGACGTGAATAGTTTGTAAATAACATGTGGACTGTTTGTTAACAAAGCTTGTTTAATTCTCTTAAAATGACCTCTAATAATGATTCTCTTTCTTCATACTACGCATTTCTAAACTAATCTTCACGTTCGATACGAGTATAATATTTTCCATCTAATGTTTTGCATTCATGTGATTCAAGTTTATCATGGCAATTTCCTAAATCTCGACAATAAGTATAATACATATATTCTGTATTATTTTATAACATGTTATCACAGTGTACACAGTTTCGACAATAAATGTATCTTATATTATCTTATCTTAACATAACAGAAAATTATAATCAAAGTATACTAAAATTAAGACACTTTTAGTGTTCCGTACCCAAAGGGTAAAAACGGTACCGCTCCGCTGTTCGTCCCTTCGTCCGTCTGTCCGTTAGTCACCAGGCTGTATCTCATGAACCGTGATAGTTAGACAGTTGAAATTTTCACAGACGATGTATTTTTGTTGCCGCTATAACAACAAATAGTATTTATGGGGGCTCTCCAATACAACAAACGTGATTCTTTGCTGTTTTTATAGTTAATGGAACGGAACCCTTCAACCGACCGACTCGCACTAGGCCGTTTTTTTTTAATTATACTAATTATCGTAGTCAACGTGTGATACGAATGGTTTTCAAATGGCAAAACTGTTTTGATTAATGACACTATCAACAAAAACGTATAAAAACAAGACACGACAAGACATAGACAAGTTCTTGTTAAAACAGGGCGTCGTCAAATATTAAGTGGGCATAGTAGTTCGTTCAAGTATCTCCCACTATGACGCTCGAACTAGCAAGTGCGACAGAGACGGAGATACACAAACGAAATTCGCTTTCACTTCGCAGTAGCCCCTCTGGTCACGTCGCACGTCATCTGGACGAAACCGACGCACACTTAGACAACGTCCAATGGTGACTAAATAACAAAATATTAAATCATTGTATTTTTGATGTGGCAATGATATGGATGGTACTAATAATGTCAAGCCCAAGTAAGTACCTTGTTTTGGTCATGATATTGCCGACCGTAGAGGTTAGCGTGAACTAAAAAAAATGTACTATGCCCGTCGAACCAGTTTTTGGAGAGGATCAAATGTTTGTATATGGAAGAACATAAATACTTACCCAAAAAAATAGTTAAAGACGGACCTCGCTGGCGGCAGCTGGAACGCTTACTAACTAACGTAAATAATACTAATTGACGTGAAATATGACGTCACAGTCTGCTATTTGTGCTAGTCGTTAAATGGATAATAAAGTAAATTGCTGTTTCGGTCGCAAAATACTGCGTTTAGTGTCTATAGTGCTATTCAGTTTTGTTTCTATAAAAGCGTAAGGATTTAAATACACATAAAATGAAAATCTTACATTTTCTAAATTTTAAAGGTCCATTTCTGTTTTTTTAAGTGCTTTTGTTTTTTAATTCATAATTTATTAGAATAATTTGATGGGTAACTATTCATTTGGCCTCACTATGTTATCTATTTTAACATGAGTCTACAACCCTGTTTTTGAGATATAAGTCCTAACATTATATGAACATATTGTACATCATAATCATCTACGGTAACACGAAAACTACTAGTTTTATTTTTTCTACAGTGAAGGTAGGAATATGTCCTATATAGGTCAGTTAAACTAGTTATATCGTAAAATATTTTTATTCATTATAACCTAGAATCAGCACCACAGGATTAATCAAAATGTAACCCCCGGTGATTCAAATTCATCTTTTCTTTTAATTACTTTACCATCGTTTACATTCATTGTCGGATTATTTTAAATCAAAACTACGGTTATAAAATCCAAGAAAACAATTCCCTTTTTCTCACATCGGTTCTATTTCTTGAAAAACTGATTTTATAAGTATGGGCCAGGACGAGCAATCTTGTGGAAATCCTAAAACAACATTCAGTTTGAAACAAATTTAATTCGGACCAATTTGAATGAGGCTCTCCAAAAGGCTCCACTGCTTAATAAGAGACTCTTATCCAGCCTCCCTGTTTTATTAGCTGAAAATTGCTTCTACTGATTGATAAGTCGATAAGTCATGAACTGCAATTAATTCCACTGTCTTCATGCGTCACAGCAAATTTGAATTAATACTTTATTTCGTCTTGTTATACGACAAATTATAAATATAAATGCTGTTAATTAGAATCAAATTATTTTCAAGTGAAACACTTCATAATAAATGGACTCTAATAAGCAACGAAATAAAAGAGACGCTGTTAACGAGATTACCAAGCTACGTACCGACGACGGGAAAATCGGCACTTATTTTCGTTTCTCCACGACCTATGTCGCTTGTGATATGTTAATGATAAAATTACTTTGTTGCTTTCGGGATAAGGTTGACGTTATAAAACACCACCGTTGAGAACGTTTCGTACAATTGTCGAAGAATATGCAACTGTTGTTGCCATATTGACACAATCAGCTTGGTCGCTTGTGCAGCCAACAAATATAGAAAATAATTCCGCCACGCGGCACTGCTCGTCGCGGGTATATTGGCCGAGAAAAACAATTCAGACTCTGAATAACTTTTAAATTGTTTTCTATTTCGTGCAAAAACGGAGTTCAATATCGGCTACAAAAAATGATCGCCCCTGATAACATCTTTATCCACAGTTCGTATTTTTTGGTATGTAGCAGTACGCGGAGATTTAATTTTGAGTACATGTTATTTGATAATTTTTTATCATTTCGATGTTCTGAAATTGTCGTTTATAATCGAATTGTCGAATCACTGCAAAACCATCTCAATCTTGAGAGTAAAGCGTAGTTCTAATTGACATGCAGATAAAAAAATCTAATGAGTACCGATGAAATTTCTGAGACAAAGTAATATAATTCGTTATAAGTATTTAAATATGATTTCATTAATATTATCACACTTTCCAATATAATCCATACTAATATTATAAATGGGAAAGTGTATGTTTGTGTTTGTTTGTCCGTCTTTCATGGCAAAACGGAGCGACGAATTGTCGTGATTTTTTACGTAGAGATAGTTGAAGGGATGGAGAGTAACATACGATAGTTTTTATCCTCGAAATCATTCTCTAAGGGGGTGAAATGGGGGGTAAAAGTTTATATGGAGCTGCGATATAAACGAGTTCCACGCGGACGGAGTCGCGGGCAGAAGCTAGTTCTAAATAAAAACCACTTGTGATAAAAAACTTAATTTCATACCATCTCATTTGTAGCTACCACATACTGTTGTTTCACGACCAGCTATTTTAAGGGAAATTCGAGGAAAGCGAAAAACTTAATTAAAATGTGAAGCTCAACGTGAGGACAGCGGGCGGGCGCTACAACTGTCGCCAGTTTTTTTATTCCCACTACAGCACACTTATTAATTGCTTTTCTGTTGTATTTGTCACATATTTAATCAGTCGGGTTTTGCGTTTATCAATTCAGTTGTTTATATGGGCGGTACCGGTAATTACGTTATTTTTCAATCGAGCGTTAGGACGGCTTAGCTGAAATTTTCCCATGCGTAAAAATCATTGACATGTACCTAACATACTTATAAAACGTTACGCAATCGGAACGCAAAATTTACAGGTGAAGCAATATATCTACCTCATATTCATAAGTGAACACGCGTATATCATTTGTAGAAGGCATTTGACTTACGTACTTACGTCTATACTACACAGGTAACAATGTGTTTTACTAAGGGCGGGTTGCACCAACTCACGACTACAGGCCTATTATTAAGGCTAAGGGGGGGGGCTGACCTCACCCAAACTGTTCAATTTGTACATGAATGATCTGATCGATGAGCTTAGCAGTACACGTGTCGGCTGTCACATAGATAGGGTTTGTTTTAATAACATAAGCTATGCTGACGACATGGTACTGCTGAGCCCATCGATCGGTGGTATAAGAGTACTAATTGAGAAGTGTGAGTCCTATGCCTCAAAACATAACTTGCAATATAATGTGAAGAAGAGCGGGTTTATGATTTTCAAGGCGGGTACCAAGTGCCCGTCACATGTCCCGCCCATTCATTTGCACGGACAGGAACTGAGAAGGGTTTATTCTTTTAAATATTCGGACACCTGGTCACCGATGACTTTCAAGACGATTCGGATATTGAACGCGAGCGCAGGGCTCTGGCCGTCAGGGCCAACATGATTGCCCGCAGGTTTAGCAAGTGTACAGCACAAGTTAAAATAACACTCTTTCAAGCGTACTGTACATCGCTGTACACCTGCAGCCTGTGGACGAGGTACACGCAGCGCGCCATGAACGCCATGCGTGTACAATACAACGACGCGTTCAGGATACTGTTGCGGCTGCCGCGACACTGCAGTGCGTCCGGCATGTTTGCGGACGCGCACGTCGACGGTTTCCATGCGACGCTCCGCAAACGCTGTGCCGCGACGCTGCGCAGGGTGCGCGCCAGCCGCCAGTCTCCTGGCCGTTGTGGCGGAGAGATGGGACAGTGCCCTCACCAGGCACTGGACCACCCAACATTTAAGCTTAGGTACTAACATTATTATTTAAGTAAATCTATATCACTAACACCTTATGGACTCTAAACCTCTGAAATAAATGATTTTTATTTATTTTATTTATTTATTAACGTTAAATATAGCCGCAGCAGCTGTCATTCCATAGTTACTTTTCAAACTTTCCATACATTCAGATTTAAACGAACACTTACGATTACAGACGTTTTGGTGCAACTCACCCTAAATGAAACAAACAACCATAAATAGAGGATTATCTCGTTATGTTGCTAACCGTCTATGTAACCAGAATAAAAATGAATTTCACCAGGGTCGTCATGGCATAAATCACGTTTCAATAGGACGCACGCACTCATTGCGTTTGTTTGTTCTCATTTTAGGTCAGGACACACTTGACCCGTACCACAGATAGCCGTGATAAATAACACTTGTAACTTGAGCCGCGGTGAATGTTGTCATATTTAATATGTACAAGCTTTTAAACGAAAGCTGCGCGAACATTGATGTCAATCTGTGCACATTCGAGGTTTTATTCGAGAGGTACTATTAGCCATCCAAGAGTTCCACTTTTGCTTCAGCATCAGGTTGATTTGATAGTACCAAATTATCATCATCATGATATCAGGCGAATGACGTCGACTACTGGACATAGGCCACGTACCGGAAGGCGCAGTATTTTGCCACTAATATTATAGATACTTCCGAAAATTCAATTGATGCGACTAATGGAAATAGATGGGACTGTTGCTTCATACAAATATTGAAGTTATTATAAGGCTGATGGTAAAAATCTGACAACCCAGCTTAGGATAATTTTTTGAAGAGTTAGGAAGACAGTTTTGAAGCGAAAACACGAGTCTAAACTATGTGGCTCATGAATTATGAAGGAATGATTGTATACGTTTATAACGAATCTTTGAAACTACCTATTCGGATGTAAGTTTTTTTTTATGTTATAGGAGGCAAACGGGCAGACAGATCACCTGATGGTAAGCGATTACCGCCGCCCATCGACACCTGCAACACCAAAGGTGTTGTAAGTGCGTTGCCGGCCTTTAATATCGGAGTACGCTCTTTTCTTGAAGGTTTGAAGGTCGTAATTACATAATCCTAAAGCAGTATTTAAGAAAATATGGATTATAATTATTATTAATATTATCGCCTGTGACCTCTTACTATGTTATCAATAGAATATTTCGCTTATTTCACTTTAGAGAAAAAACCTGATATACATAGACCGACAAATACTTATATACAGATAGACATTCAACAGAATCTAAGAAACAGGACCGCTTTGGCACTGACTGTTCGAGTAGGTACGGACCATTGAAAATTCAACATGTTAGATTAACATCTTCGCAATATTATACTTGCACGATCGACTTTGATAACAGAAATAGAACGTCACTAATATCAATTTTATTTAATACATCAACTCATCGGACGCCAAAGAAAACATTGTTATTCCGTAACCTATCGCTGACGAGTAAATGGGGTGAATTTTTCAAGATAGCAGACGTGTTATTTCATGGAACTAAGTCAACTCGGCTTGGTTAGGGACGGATCAACTTGGAGGAAGTGTCCCAGGGGGAATATTTGTCAAAATATTTACGGAGCCAGGCGGTCCTGGCGTCTGCATCTCCTTCGTCGTTCATTTCTTATGGGAATGACGTGTCGTATTATAAACTTGAGGCTCTATCAGCTACGTGCTTTTTTATTTTATTTTTTTATTTCGAAAAAGCAAAGACTATAAAACTCTATATAACCAACGAAGTTGCTCAAAAAATTTAACTGCAATAGGGGTGTAGACACCTAGATAATAGTTATTTACGTCACATCTGGCCATAATGCGAATTTTACTGCACGCTGCGCGTACGGTTAAACTCGCATTGTGGCCAGGTTAAGACGTAAAATTTTGTACTCAACACGGACGGTAATTCGTAAAGCCCCAGAGCGCATATTTATGGCCCTCACCTTCGGTTCGGGCCACAAACACCTGCGATCTGGGGCATTCACGAATTCACCGTCCTAGTTACGTAATGTACTATTACGATACAAATGCCGAAAATAGGAAATTCGCAACGAGTGGTGATAAATTAAAAGACGACCGAAGGGAGTGTTTTAAATCGACACGAGTTGCGAATTACATATTCGCACGTGTATCGTACAACGTTTTACTGTACATATGACTCTTTAAAGTTTTGACATATGCACGGAAAGTGCTCTTTTCCGCACTAGTGCGGGAAAGTAGCATCATGTGTACTGTAAAATAAATAATGATGTATTATCTTGAGAACGGATTAAGAGTGTAGTGTAAAAGCCTGCCGTTTTTAACTTCGAATAACTAACGACTAAAAAACTATATAACTAACGAAGTTGCTCAATTTTTTTTACTACAATAGGTGTGTAGACACTAGATAAAATAATAATAATGATGTATTATGTTGAATAGGGATTAAGAATGTAGACAAATGGAGAAAAAACAATGCAAGAGGTTAGATAATCCCAAAGTTATAAGTGTCCAAAGTTTTAGGTAAGAGTGTGTTCTGACCCTTTTCTGTAAAACGCACCTTCATATGAAACGATGGTCATTTACTATGACGCCGAGGATTGTAAAGACACGATCTGCTAGAAGTTTTCTCTCGAACAAGCAACATTAAAGCAGTTGTAGCTTCGTAATTTCATGAGATATTTGAATGGGATTTTCGCCAATAGGCAAATTTTTTCGTTTCTTTCTTTTAAGGGGCAACGTTTTGAATCGTATCTCCTACTTTTGCACTACAGATAGAAGTATAAATCAAACGGTTATCGGTTCTTCAATCTTTTATCTCCATTTTGGTTTACCGGATTTTGAAACAAATGAATACTTAATTTTGTATGATCTTTTTAAACATTGTCTTAAATAACACTTATTTTGTATCTCTATTGACGTGAAAGATCTAACACATACGAAATCTACATATTTGGGTTCGTCTGTGACATCCCTAAAAACTGGTCCAGGGTTTTCATTTTAAACCAATTAACACAAAAGTTATGGCCAGAAACCGGTTTTTGGCCTAAAATTGTTCAACTTTGATGCTAAATGTCTCGAAAACAATGAACTTTGAAGTAAATATGGGATACTATATTGCTTAAAGCCGTTGTTGTTAACATAATAAGCTACAAAAAACCTAAGAAAACTAAGAGATTCAGATCGAAGGTACGATCCCATACGCCAATTATGGGAGCCCCATAAAGTAATAATACATTTTGAGTCTTTACTTATATTGGTTAAAAATTCCGCCTTGAAGCGGATAACAGCCGGACAGCAGGGGACACCGGGCACCGGACATCCGAACGATTTTCGGCCCAAACTGAAGCATATAGCTTCGTTCGCTTCGCTAGACGTCTTCATTAATTAACGAGTACTTAAATACATGTATCATTTACAAAACATTGCATTCATAGGGTAATTCGACAGGTATTTGATATAAGTTTATGTGAATATTATTAACGTAATATTTTGGTATTTACTTTGATCTATAAGTGTACTCGATTAGATTCGTTGCAAGTATTCGTGAGTGAAGAATCTTTATTTCATATGATTCCTTTTCGTACGAGCGAGCGAAGCGAACGAAGTTCTATGTTTCAGCTTGGTACAATCGTTCGTATGTCCGGCGTCTGTCCTACTGTAACGCTGTCCGGCTGTTCTCCCCTACACGGCCCATTTCTCGACCGATACTCGTGAAGTTTTGTGACCAGGTTCGTTAATTATATAAAAAAAAACTATATTGCGATTTCTACAGCTCACAGAGCTACTAATTTTATTATTAAATTACAATACACAACGAAGAAGACAGAATAAAAAGTACGTAAACCAATTCAACAAGACAATTAAAGGTTTACGAAACCGAGTAAAAAGTGAATTTATTTACCCCAACACTCACCAAAAAGTGTTCACGAAAGGCTACAACGCATAATAAAAAAGACAGTGTTGCCACAATGAAGAACGGTGAAAAAGAATAAGAACTCAATTTAGAGGGTTGATTGACGGGTTGACAAGAGAGAATTCTCCTTTTTTACATCCTCACCCTGCGTGCAATGAAAAGGAGACTAGTGAAAAACGTTTACGAGCGGTTCTTGACCCGTATTTCTCGCCTTGTCTTATGTTCCTCGGGGATCTCAACTTTCTATCATTAGGTTTCAACTAGTTAAGTGTGTGTAGAACTTAAACACGTACAGTAAAATCATTTATCAATCTATACAAATATCACAAATATCATATCAAATACAAATATCAAATATCAAATAAAGTCTGTGCTCTAAACATTAAATATAGTGATATTGCTCACATTCCATTTGGTTTTGAAACGCCTTGGCCCATGACATCCATGTGCCCATCAGTATGTTAAGATTCTGGTCGAACAATGATCGAGTCTACTGGTGACTGAACCTCTCAGTGCTTCCTCGAACTACGCATTAGCTACCTACACAACAAAGATATAAGGGTATATACAACACGGAATTCCAAAAAGGCTCTTGGTTCGATATACACGACTTTGTAGGCATTTTTTAAATTACTATCCAAGTATTTAATGAAAATGTTATGGTAGTTATGGAAACAAGTGTCCAGGTAAGAATGTAAAAAAAAACTATAGAAAAATATTAAAATGAAGTACTTAATATGAAAGGCAACTTTGCATGTAGGCGGCAGTCTATGGAATTACACATTATTTCGCAAATGATTTCTTTCTTCTGATTTCAAAAATTATTTCGCAAATGTATCTGGACCTTCAAATTGAACATTTTTAATTGGACATAGGTTATATTTTACCCCACCGCTCCGTCTGCGTTCTCTTTATTACGCAGATGGAACCGAGCAGGAAGCTGATAAACTATAAAACATCGCCGCGAAAAATGCCTGGAAAGTTTTTCGTGTACACATAATGGGTACAAAAACCAGCGACACTCGAGTATACACGGTTTAAAAGATTCTTTCACTCTGAGGCTCGGCGCCCCATGACAGACGAATAAAAACGACTCTAACTACATTGTTAGGATACGCCGAAACTTGTGCTTTCATCTTTAATTTGTTTCAAACGTACATTTTTATACAGACAGGCAGATTGAGTTTTTTTGATCAAAGGGAAGGAAGCATTAGATTTCTATAATTTACGAGTAAACTAGTGAAATGAAGGGCTCATGACACAAATCTTATACCCATTTTTTTCGGAATACACTTTAATGAAAAAAAATGCAACCACAAAATACTGAAACTCAATTTCAGATAATTTCAAAGTGTCTGAAACTTTATAGTATCTCAATTTTTCCAGCAGCAGTATCAGACAATTGAACTTCACTAACAGCGTCGAGGATACTGGGGGCAATTTTAAACTAATTGAAATACGAGATGAAGTCGTCGACGTGAGAACTGGCATACTCGTATGCAAAGGCATAATTTCACCAGAGAATAAAGTGTCGTCATTTCATAGGGAGATACGTCGGTCGTTAGCGTGCTGTGCGTGCAAGGGGATGAGCAATTTTTTACTTGACGGCCTACACAAGTCGTCGACACGTCTATTTATCTGTGCCATAATCTTGGTAACGTGAAGCTGCACAGTTCGTGGAGTAAAATTCCTTATCCACATTTGAATACTCGTGAGCTCTGCGGTATCATGTAAATATTGTAAGACTGCAAATCTAAAATCCAGTAGATATTAAATAAATAGCGGTAAATTTTATTATGTACATATTTATAACTGAATTTAAGTAGTCCTATGCGATAGAACAGCTCGATGTGATTTACATGTATTTTATTATAGGTGTCAGGATACATCCATGCCATCATGGCTGAACCGATTAAAGCGCGCTTTTTTAATTCTTATGACGATTATGGTTCCTATGAATTTTCGTTCAGGGGAGTTTAAGTTTTGATTAATGTAGTTGTAAGCGTAGTCAAGCGGAGTGGCCTTAAAAAGCTAGCTAGGAATATAGCGGGTGAATTTATTCGTATAAAGCATTCATCAAAATAAATCACCGTTGTAGAAATGGGCACGCGCGCCATTTCTAGCAGGCGTCCCGTTTTCCCACGCTTCCCGCGAGACCGCGTTTTTTGGCAAGCGCCGAAATTTGGTTAAAACGAGCGGTTTTGTATCGGCTCTCCTTTTCATTTCGTCATTCCATTACGGGATCCAATTTATAACCTAAATATACTTCCGGCACATTTCACGATTTATGTATCAAAGGGATTTAAAGCAGAATTAATTAATGGTTTTCATAAAGGTTAAATAATCATATCACAAGTCCTTTCATTGAAAATTGTTGGAGTGAACCGATGAATTCATCAACCTAACTAGAATATTAATATTGTTTTAAATTGAACGTACATATTAATGCTGGTGTTGAATATCTGTCATTAAAAGGCGGACAAAAATATCTGTTACATTATAACGCATTAGTACGCGTCAGATATAACGACCTTAGCCCTTTCGGAGCCGTAAAACAAACCCTGCTGACGCAAAATGAAATATATTCACATAATTATGTTATTGATTTGACAGTTAAATGTAATCAACCCGCACGATTGTATTGACCGGGTCTGAAAGGGTTAGAGAGAGTTCTGTTAGATAGTACGGTTGCTCTTTAGCAAAACTCAGTAAGACATTTTTACTAAATGTTCAGAACAGCAAAAAATGTGTTTTTGTTGTATAAAATCTCAACTTTGCCAAGAAAGTATATATAAAGTTACATTAAACATATTTATAAAATTCTGGCCTATCTAATAAACAAAATGATAAAAATATAAGTTGGAATTGTGATAAGATATTCAACAAAAAACTTTAAGAACCGTGTTATGTCATGGGATTTGACATTAACTTCGTTTTGTAGTGGTGATTTAATTACCTTAAAAAAAGAAATCCCAAAACCAAGTCTCAATTTCCATAATAAAGATTAGTAAATGGTTATACTTTGTTTTGATATATTTTTTAACCCAAACCGTGTTTTGGTAATCGTACAACATGCAGATTTTCCGCAAATATGGATTTAATTTATATAGTAAATATAAAGTATAGTACATTACGTAACTAGGGCGGTGAATTCGTGAATGCCCCAGATCGCAGGTATTTGTGGCCCGAACCGAAGGTGAGGGCCATAAACATGCGCTCTGGGGCTTTACGAATTACCGCCCGTGTTGAGTACAAAATTTTACGTCTTCACCTGGCCACAATGCGAGTTTTCCCGTACGCGCAGCGTGCAGTAAAACTCGGATTATGGCCAGGTGTGACGTAAAATATATTACTTCGTTTTGGTGTGGATCGTTGTGGTAGTTTTACACAATTAATATTTTTAAAATTATGGGAAAATTAAGAAAATAACTATACATTATCGTTTTTTTTGTAAAAATATTTTTCAATCCGCCTGCTAGCATAGAATAATATAGTGTATACATTTTAATTACGAAAATGCTGAGATTTTACCGTGAAAACGTTCATATTATGTGTTACTTAAGTGGAATACTCTGTCAAAAACAGCTACATTATTCAATCACCACAATTATAACCATGCGATACTTGTCTCTTTAAAAGTAGGCTTCGGGGAAGCTAAATAAATTGTATATAAAGACGAATATCTGTCACCACAATTTGTATAAATCTACCTATATTCTGCTAATATATACTACCATTATTTGTATTTAAGTAGATGAAATAGTAGGTACTAAAAAAATGTGTTGGTAAGTATGTATCTGGTATCGTAGGAAATAAAAAACGCACATTCACTATGAGGATTTTATAGTGGTATAGAAATGAGTAGATCTATACCATTATAAAGTGGATTCTAGAATGGCCTGGTATTTACTGTGCTCTGAAATGGCCTTTTATAAAATCAAATGTTCATTCCTCAAAACAAAGTAACACTGTGTAACTTACTGTCCCATGACACTAAAAAGCTTCTTTGAATGAAAAAAACTTTCACATAACAAAGCAAGTTATTATTCCCAATTCAAAACAAAGTAAGGCGATTCTTCTTACCATGTTATGCCAGTCATACTCTGTTTTAGAAGAAAGTAAAACTTTCACAAAACAAAGCATTCCACAAAACCATTTCATAACAAATTAATGACCGCGTCTTTACTTTGTTTTGGTACATTTGCTGTGTTTTGATGCAGTTCAACTAAGAAATGTATTTGAACAATCTTGCTTTACTGTGTTTTTTCGGATAGCTATTTTGTTTTGAGCACGGTTAATATTTTTTATCTATTTTTTTTCTGATTCGTCATAAAAAAATAAGTTGATTCGTTTAGGAATCAATTTTTTGCAAAAACGTCCTTTACTGTGTTTTGTCATGGGGCAGCCGAGTAATGTGTGCTTAAATAGTTAGTGGGGCAGATACTGTACCTACGTAGTTCTTAGAAAGCAAAGTGCGTTCAGTGCCTTCTATATTTCGTTATTTAATTGATTATGGATAAGTGTGGATGCTTTATTTTTCATTTGTATCCTAATAACTATATACGTTTCAGTATATATTAAAGATGAGATTCCATTGGCAAATTATTGAATTGTTAATCAATATATATATATATAGTAGACAAGTAAAAGTGACAAAAGCTGGGACACATTTCTGGTCAATTCAGAGGTAAAAAGTTTATGTTAAACATTATTTAAATTCATACTAGTTCCCCTACTACCACATGTTAACAAGGAAGTTAATAGTGGAATGCGCGTCGATGGCGCAGTCTGAACAGGCCCTTAAGCGTTACGCACCGAGAAAATATCATTAGCACAAATTATTGCTGAAAGTTGGATACACTACGTAATTCAGAAAAAAAACGTACGTAATTTTTAAGATTTTAAAATTTTCATATTTATATCATATTAAAAAATGCGCTATCTAGTTTACAGTATGCGAAAAAGGACTTTTGGAATTTTAATATTTCTGATCAATGGTGCCTTCGGACATTATGACTCTTCCCCTAAAAATAGCGATGTATCATTTCCCACAGTTGAATTGTATAAGGTTAGTGACCAATTATCAATGCGAAAACTGTATATCCTCCGTACAATATTAAAATTACATAAGACCCTAAAATTTAACCCTAAGCTTCTAACAAGAAGACGTAAAAACATTGTTGCCCCACTTACAGCATATAAATCTCTCTTTGCTAAAAGACAGTATAAGACCCGCTCAGCATACCTTTATAATAAAATAAATGATAAAATAAATATATACCAACAAAAAAAATATAACGGCAAGAGGTCTCTAACAGTATGGCTGAAGATGCTTAGCTATGAAGATACTGAACTATTACTTAATCTTGTATTAATATAATTTTCATTATATAGTTTGTAACACAAAACAGAATAGGAAATGCTATAATATATTATATACTACCTCCTTTATTGCACAACACTCACACATGGTCACTTACTTACACCAAAACACGCACGCTTGCATGAACACACACACAGCACACACACACAAACACACACACACGCACACACACACACACACACACACACACACACACACACACACACACACACACACACACACACACACACACACACACACACACACACACACACACACACACACACACACACACACACACACACACAGACGCACACACACACACACGCACGCGCAGACACACACACACACACACACAGTTTTAGGTTCACGACACTATGCCTGTGATACCTACCTGACACAGGTATTTTTTACCTACTAGGAAGGCCCAAGCCTGTTGTCATTTAAACTCGCAATTTTTGAAATAAAACCATATTTTTTTTTTTTTCATCATTAGGTCCAATACAAAAAAAAATAAACTAACTTAGCTAACAATCCAAACTTTATACTACCACCAATGCGAAGGAATCTTTGATTCTCAGACACTGGAAATGAAGACAAATCTAACGACACATAGTATATTAGAATCGATTGAGAGGTCGCTGGGTACGAAGCAATAAATAAAATACCCAAGTAGATATAGTACCTATCGATACTTGCTTACATGCAGTCGAGTCGAAATCGGTTTTCAACAAAATGTACGGGACGGCCCACGGCTATGCGACATAAAAGGACAGCACCTTTGATATTGAGGATAATCCTATCTTAGAGCAAAATACCTTATAGCCGTAGGACATCCTGTATTTGCTTGAACGTTTGTATTTTATGTATGTTTTTATATTGTTTATTCACTAATAAAGATTCAAAATCCTTCAAATTTTATAGTCATCATAACTATTAAATTTGATATGATGATTACTTTCAACCTACACAATATGGTAAAATCAAAGCGCAAAATACTCTTGTTTCCTCTCTTTTATTATGATAAACAAACATTATGCTCGAATTTCTGAACCTCTAAGTTAATGTCAACCTATTATCTCTAAAGTAGGGTTACTAAATTTAATACTTAGTTACTGAAAATTCATCGAACCGAAAAGTAATCAAATACCGATTTTATATAAGGCACATTAATGTTCAAACCATGTTAAACCGACAGGGTAAAGACTAAAATTTTCCGGTACAGTAAAGAGGCCCATTGGGAACACTAAACTGCGTCGGCAATATGATATCCAGAGACGCGGCGCGGGGCGAGATTGACTAAAAAGTTTCATGAAAGTGAGTATGACCTACTTTCAGCATACTATCCTATTGAATGTGCTCGAACAAACCGCGAATCTCAAATAAGTCCCCCTAGAGTCACACACATGTACAGCGTTTCGTAATCATAATTTAAACATAATTATATTCATATGTGCCTATAAATATTCGTTTGGTCTATTTTACGATTTAATCTTGAGTTTGTGATATTCTTATATATTATGACTAGCTTTTGCCCGCGGCTTCGCCCGCGTAGTAAAAGTAATTTTCCAATAATTGTTGAATTGCTACGCCGCCTACTAACCTACTACTACTAACTTCCCCTACGAATAACCCTTCGTCATAACCCATTATGGTAAATTAATTTTTATTTACTATTATTTTTATGCCCGTGTGGTGGCGGGTTAGAATTTCACCACCCTCTTTCTTCCCGTGTGTGTCGTAAAAGTCGATTAAGAGAGCAGGGTTGAAGTGTGTTGTGGGTAAACAGAAGCGGAGGCCCCGGCGTTTACAGGAAAACCCAGCCTGGTTGACGGGTACCTGAAGCTGTGGTGCCAGAACGCATATACCAAAACGTGGCTAATGTCTTGGATAGCAACGGCCACTCTAAAGAACGGAGACCATCTTGTCGGTAAGAGGGAGGACGAGATGGTAAGAAAAACAATGTGTGGCATACTCATCCCATCGCTGGAGGACAACCTCACCAAGGTCGGTAGGGTACTCAACTACCAAAACTCGTGGGCCCAGGTGAAGCGGTGGACCATACACAACGCCGTCCCCCTAAGGACAAGGAGGTGTACTCTTCTGCTGGTGGGGATACCTGAGGATGTAATCCCTACTGTGCTGGAAAAGGAGAGGAAATTGAATTACTTGTGTGGGACAATTTACATCCGTTTCCAGCACGGCGGGGGGCACTTCAGGGATTCACCACCGGAGAAGAATGTGAACCTGGATGAAGACGGCACCCAGAACGACGAGAACAAAGACGCGGAGGGGAATGATAAAAACACGAGCACCCCTACCGCCATGGAAACGGAAGACGCCGAGGGAAACGAGCCGATCTCCGACGTCGAGGAGGGCATCTTGCTCGACTCAGATGACGAGGACGGCTGCACAAAGGGGATCAGCCGCTTAGCCCTTAAGGCTAAGAGGGTGGAGGGGACATCGCCTGATGGCTCCTTCCCGTTGTAAGGTCCTCCAGGTTAACCTCCAGCACAGTGAAACAGCAACGGCTCAACTACGCAGATGGCTGGAGGTTAACCCCACATCAATAGCCCTGATCCAAGAGCCGTGGATCAGACACACACGAATAAACGGCCTCTGCAATACCGGAGGTAAAGTAATATACAATACACAAAGCAAACCTAGAACATGCATACATATATCCCGTAACATAATAGCACAACCTCTAACTGAATTCTGTTCCAGAGACGTGTGTGCCATAAAACTCCTCAGAACACAAACCTCAAGCATACCAGAGATAGTTCTCGCCTCCGTCTACATGGCGGCTGAGGACGAACCCCCTCCGGTAGAAATGAACAACCTTATACGCTACTGTGAACACAAAGGGCTGGAACTGGTCGTTTCGGCGGACAGCAACGGCCACCACAACCTATGGGGAATGGAAACAAACAACAAAAGAGGTAACGATATTGTTGAATACCTAATGACTACTAACCTAGACATCCTAAATACAGGATCAAAACCAACTTTTGTCACTCGTAGATGTAACACTATAATTGACATTACTCTAAGCACAGGGCTAGCAGCTCGGCACGTATCCAACTGGCATGTGTCGGATGAGCTGTCATGCTCCGACCACAGGTGGATTCGTTACGACCTCGCAGCCGATACAAACGAACCAACACCCAGAAGAAACCCGAGACGCAAAGACGCTAAGGCGTACAAGGAGATTCTGGAAGGTAAACTAGATGATAAGAGCACTACACACAGACCTCACAACACCAAGGAGTTGGAGGAACAGGTAAACATATTCACACAACATGTAACAGAGAGCTATGAGAACACATGTCCACTTTCGACACCACCAGTTGTGGGGAACAACATGAACTCCAACTGGTGGGGCTCGGAAATGGAGCGGATGAGAACTAAAATGAGAAGACTTTTAAATAGAGCAATGAATACAAAAGCAGACGAGGACTGGGACAAATACAAAACAGTCAAAGCCGACTACAAAAAGAGAACACGATACAGAAGATCTGCCTCCTGGCGGGACTTCTGTGACAACATATCTAGCAGCACACAGGCCAACAGAACAAGGAAAATACTAGCCAACCAACCTAATCAACTACTGGGCACGCTAAGGAGACCAGATAACACCCACACTAGCAATCCATCTGAGACCGAAAGTCTACTGGTGGAAACCCACTTCCCGGGGTGTAAAGTAGTTGACATACAAACCTGGGCAGAACAGGAGGAAAACTATCATCCAACAGATTCAGAGTGGAAAACAGCAGAACGAATAACAGAGGAGAACAAAACGGCCTGGGCGATAAATAGTTTTGACAACTATAAATCACCAGGCCTTGACGGAATCTACCCTGCCTTATTAAAGTGGGGAGGACAAAAACTAATCAAGCATTTATCAAACCTACTATGCAGCTGCATTGCCTACAGATACATACCAACCAAATGGAGAGAAGTAAAAGTAATTTTCCTACCGAAACCAGGGAAGAGTGATTACTCGGACCCAAAATCATTTAGACCCATAAGCCTGACCTCGTTCATGTTAAAGACTCTGGAGAGACTCTGCGACAGGGAGCTGAAGGATACGGCCCTAAAAGACATAAAGATACATCCAAACCAGCATGCCTATAGCCATAGCAAATCAACAGACTCAGCTCTCCATGCTGTAGTAACGAACATAGAAGATGCGCTTGCTAGAAAGAACTCTTGTCTAGGCACCTTCATTGATATAGAGGGTGCTTTTGACAAAACGAACTTTAGCAGCATAAAACTAGCACTAGAAAGACACAAAACCGACCAGCTGCTCATAGAATGGATTATGAATATGCTGAAGAAGAGAATCATAAAACTATCTGAAAACCAAAGCCACCAGGCGCTAGTTATAAGAGGATGCCCACAAGGAGGTGTCCTTTCGCCACTGCTGTGGAACCTGGTAGTAAACGACCTAATAACAAAACTAAACAATAACCGCTTCCTAACGATAGGATATGCGGACGACCTAGTAATACTGGTCAGCGGCCTGATCATAAACACATTGTGTGAACTCACACAAACAGCACTGAAAATAACAGAGAAATGGTGCAAGGAGAATGACCTATCGGTAAACCCAAAGAAAACCGACACAATTCTCTTCACAAACAAACGAAAACTGGGTACCTACGAAATGCCAACACTTTTTGGCACAAAACTAACACTCTCGAAGGAGGTGAAATACCTAGGTATAATACTAGACGACAAACTGAATTGGAGCAAACACCTAGACAGTAGACTAAACAAAGCAACAGTAGCCTTCTGGCAATGCAGAAGGATGGTGGGGAAGAGATGGGGCCTAGCCCCCCACATCATACTGTGGCTATACAAAATGGTGATAGTACCAATGATAAGCTATGGTGCCATAGTATGGTGGCCCCGCACCCAAACCACGAGTGCAATTACCAAAATTCAGAAAACACAAAGACTAGCATGTGTAGCGGCTACAGGATGTATGAGAACAACCCCAACGGCAGCACTAGAAATAATGCTAGGACTCCTACCATTACACATGCATATACAAAAGGAAGCGGCTGCGACGGCAATACGCCTAAAAAGCCTCAACCTATGGACGAAGCTGAACTCACCACACACAAAGATTCATAACATACTGATCACCAGCCTCCCCATCCTGGAGGCTACAATCGACAAAATACCAAGAACTGCAGTCTTCAGGAAAGACTACGGCATATCACAAACAGAAGACTCGAGAGAGGGACTAAACCAAACAGACCTTAGAATCTTCACAGACGGCTCGAAAACAAACACGGGAACGGGATGTGGAGTGTTCTCAGAGGACTTAAACATACACATATCCAAACCAATGGGCGAACAAAATACGGTATTCCAGGCGGAATGCGTAGGAATAATCGAAGCCTGCAATGCCATAAAGAGACGACAAGTTGAGAACACAAACATACGAATACTCTCAGACAGTAAATCGGTACTACAAGCACTGAACAACGACAACATCACATCTGGCTTGATATACGAATGCCACCAAAGTCTAACGGAGGTGTGCGCAGACAAAAACAAGGTTACTATACAATGGATCAAGGGGCACAGCGGCTCAAGAGGAAACGATGCAGCGGACGAACTGGCCAGGAAAGGCTCAGAAACAACGGCATACGGACCCGAGCCAATCTTGCCCCTGCCACAAAGCTACATATACAATCAATTGGACCTATACGCTAAAAACCAGCACCAAAGACACTGGGAGGAGTTAGACACATGCAGACAGACCAAAGAGATTCTGTCAAAACACGACAACAAACTCACAACCGCACTACTGAGGACACACAGAAACCAACTACGCAAGATAGTAGGAATAATAACAGGACACAACACTCTGAACAGACACCTCTACAACATAGGTATCACGGACAGCCCCATGTGCAGAGCGTGCATGGAGGCGGAAGAAACGACTAAACATATTCTACTGGACTGCAAGCAGGTAGAAGTATACAGGAAAAAACACCTAGGGTCTCCGGACACACTACGGGACGCAGTCAAAAATACAAAGGCACTCACCAACTTCTTGGAGGAGCTGGGGTGGTTAGAGTAGCGCTACCCCTTTTCACGCAAAATAGGCACACTGGATGTCGACTTGCGGAAAATAGCCCAGTAAACTAACTAACTAACTAACTGTGTTGTGGGTGATGGGCTAACAACCTACGCAATATCACTTTTTATCGATCTTTTATACCCACATTTATGCTAAAAGTGGCGGTGGAACATAAAGTTCATGTGCTCTGCCTGCCCCTTTTGGGAATAAAGGCGTGAATGTATCTATGTATGTACGTATTTCTGTTATTAAATTTACAATCATGATTAATGAGAATCTGTCCTCTGGAATAAAAGCTACTTTATCTTCATGAACATTAATGTTGAAATACCAAAATATCTCCACGAAGTCTGTGGCCTGGACATTGCTATAGGCTTGTTTCCTAAGATTTTTTTCCATGCTTTTCGAACCAGTATTTAACATAAATACCCAACAATTAGTTTTAATTTAACGGCGGCCAAAATGCTTAACTAATTAAAAGTAAGCAGATCTTCGTGCAGCACCTTGAATGTACTTATTACGGATGCAGGCACTTTCCCAATATCTCCTACCCTCCCGTCCCGCCGCGCCGCCCGCACTCGCCTAGGTACCGATTGCTGACGATCGAGATGGCACCAAATACAAACTTTAAAACCTATAACCCTATATAACGCGGGTCTCGTTCCACACCTCAAAAGCAAAAATAGAACCCTTATTTATAGGATCACGTGTGGCTGTCTGTCAGTCCGTCTGTTACAACCGATTTGCTACGAAAAAAACTGGACCGATTGAATTGCAATTTGGCACAAATTTTTTCATGAATTTTCATGTCCATAACATTACATTTCAAAATCTATGTGATTTTCGTTATTAACGTCCCAAAAAACCGTAATAACAACGCCCATATTGATATTTAGACGCCACGTTGGAATGTAAAATCGTTGTTGTTTTCCTAATCAGCGACCCGATAAACCATAGATACAATAGATGCCGATGTTTTTTTCAGATTTTGTCACCACATGTCTCCTTTTAGGGGTTGAATTCTCAAACACTAGTTTAGTCATTTATCGTTGGGAATTATCCTGTGAATTCTTGAATAATATTGTCTAACTAATCTTTTTTCTCCATACAAACTTTGGACCTCCTTTTTAACCCCTTTAGGTGTAATTATTTCCTAAACGCTGAAAGCTCTTTATTTGTAAATGAATAAGTAATCTGTCCACAAAGTTTTAAGTACGTAGTAGCTAAAAATAAGTTTCCCTTATACAAAATTTGGACCCTCATTTAACCCTCTTAGGGGTGGAATTTTATAAAACGATGAAATTACTTTTTTTGTATCCTAATAAGTTATCTTCCTACAAAGTCTCCAGTCTCTAGTTCAATAAATAATGTTTCCCCTCCACAAACATTGCATCCCTATTTAACACCCTTAGGGGAAGAATTTTATAAAACGCTGAAAGTACTTTTTTCTTTCTTAATAATAATATTCCTACAAAGTGTCAAGTCTCTAGTACAAAAAAATATGTTTCTCCCATACAAACTTTGCACCCCTACTTAACCCCTTTAAGGATAGAATTTCCAAAAATCCCGTCTTATCCCTTGCCTACGTCATAAAAGGAAGGTCTGGTGTGAATTTCAAGTTTGTAGTCCCAGTAGTTTTGAATACAAAATTTGCACCCCTATTTGACCCCCTTAGGGGTAGAATTTTCTAAAACGCTGAAAGAACATTTTTTGTATCTAAATAAGTTCCTTACAAAGTTTCAAGTCTCTAGTACAAAAAAAAATGTTTCTCCCATACAAACTTTGCACCCCTATTTAACACCCTTAGGGACAGAATTTCCAAAAATCCCGTCTTATCCCTTGCCTTTGTCATAAAAGGAAAAACTGGTGTAAATTTCAAGTTTCTAGACACAGCAGTTTTTAATTCAAACTTTGCACCCCTATTTAACCCCCTTAGGGGTAGATTTTTATAAAGTAATCTTCCTTAAAAGTTTTAAGTCTCCAGTTCAATAAATAATGTTCCCCTATACGAACTTTGGACCCCCATTTCACCCCCTTAGGGATAGCATTTCCAAAAATCCTGTTCTATCCCCTGCCTACGTTATAAAAAGAAGTTCTGGTGTAATTTTAAAATGTCTAGTCCCAGTAGTTTAGAATACAAAATTTGCACCCCTATTTAATCCCCTTAGGGGTGGAATTTTATAAAACGCTGAATATGTTTTTTTTGTATCCTAATAAGTAATCTTCCTACAAAGTTTCAAATCTTTAGTTCAATAAATAATGTTTACCCCATACAAACATTGCACCCCTATTTGACCCCCTTTAGGGGTGGAATTTTCTAAAACGCTAAAAGATTTTTTTTGTATCTTAATAAGTAATATCCCTACAAAGTTTCAAGTCTCTAGTACAAAAAATAATGTTTCACCCATACAAACTTTGCACCCCTATTTAACACCCTTAGGGATAGAATTTCCAAAAATCCCGTCTTATCCCTTGCCTACTTCATAAAAGGAAGGTCTGGTGTAAATTTCAAGTTTGTAGTCCCAGTAGTTTTGAATACAAACTTTGCACCCCTATTTAACCCCCTTAGGGGTGGAATTTTGTAAAACGCTGAAAGTTCTTTTCTTGTATCATAATAAGTAATCTTCCTACAAAGTTTTAAGTCTGTAGTTCAAAAAATAATGCTTCCCCATACAAACTTTGGACCCCCGTTTTACCCCCTTAGGGGGTGAGTTTTGAATAATCCTTTCTTAGTGCTCCCCTACATCTTATAAGGAACCTACGTGCCAAATTTGGAATCTGTAGACCAAGCGGTTTGGGCTGTGCGCTGATATGTCAGTCAGTCAGTCAGTCAGTCAGTCAGCTTCTTCTTTTATATATTTAGATGATATCTCTTATGATATTCTATTTTCGGCTTTTCTGCTGCTGACACGGGTTGTGGACTGATTATAAAAGTCATATAAAAAAGGTATCTTGAGTTTTCAAGTAGGAACTTAATGCAAATTATATATACGTATGAAAGGAGCAGGTAAAAGAATCCATCCATCTTTAAAAAGTGCAAATTGTTTGGCTGGACGTAGAATCCGAAGTCAGAATATTTTAATAGAATTTAAACTTTTGTGAGACATGTATAAAATACTAATGTCACAACAAGCGACAGTTTAACCTTGGATTCAAATATAAGTAGTACGGAATAATTTAGTTTAGTCAAAGTAATTCCGTTACTTTGTTTAGTACCAACAATCTTGCACTTTACTTCGTACTCTACAAAGTAAACAACTGAAGCACTGAGACAAGATACACGTACTATCGTCAAATAAACAGAAGAAGCATTTTACAGCAGTGGAATCTCTTCAATTCGGATAAACAATAAAAAACAATGAATCATAACTCACTTTGAATGTTTAGATCCACACTGAATTAGAGACTATATATATATGATATGACCACGCTTGATGCAAAACCTTAGCATTAACAAATGCACCAACCACGGTCACTAGCAGTTGTCAAGAGTATCGGTGAATATGTGCTAAAATAAACGTGTTCCCAAGAACAATTTTGGTAGTGTACTGATACTAATAGTACATAGTACTTACTACTTACTCCGTTGGCTCAGCGACCCGAAGTGAATCTTGGCCTTCTACACGAGATCGAACCATTTTTCTCGGTTTAGCGCCAACTCTTGCCAATTGCAGATTTGGAGCTCGCGCAGATCCGCCTGGGGCATGTCACTCCAGCGGTACCTTGGACGTCCGACAGGGCGTCGACCTTCCGGACGGCCTCGGTACATAGTAACGAACATAAAACCAATTTTTTAAACTTGATAGTTAGCTCTCTGTACCTAAATAAAGGTGCTATTCCTTTTTATACTTACGCATCATCTAGTTGTGCTTTTGTGTACTCACCAAATGGTGGATACACTGAATAACCAGAACTATTTCTGAAGGATTACAATTCCATCTTAGTTAATAAACTATATTGATCATTATCGAGGTCAATTATTAGTGTACTTAGTACGATGAACAACTTTTTATTAACTGAGTTAAACGCAAAGCAAAATATTGTTTCCAATTATGATGTTCATTACGTTCGCCTAAACATGGTATGTGTTATCGATTGTCTTTAAGCAAAAGTAGCTTCTGCAGCGAGTACATAAGATTCCTATTTCATTATTCAAGTATTACGGAGACTGGGAGCACTCTGTCTTCATAATAACACAATTTGTCGTAGGCTCTTACGCGGTGTATCTGATCACATATATGTGAAGTCAGCTATTAATATGTATAAAGCATGTCAATAAGTAAAATATCGCTGCGAAAGATTAAGCACGTTCGTGTTGTACGGCAAGATGACGTGGAGGCTCTTGTTTAGGGATGCAATTAATAGGGATTTTCGTAGTCAAGCCCTTAACACCTTCATAGGAGGTATCGCTACTGCTATGTACATATGATACGCTAAATATACACCGTGGACGTGAATAACCCGAAAGATTTTAACCACGCATTCCTTAGGTCATTAGGAGCAAAAAATGTTATGTGAACCCCAGTCACTGCCGGCTTAGTTTTGAAGATATTATCAATTTTCATGTAAACTTTTTATTTTGATTACTAACGTGCATTTAGCTCTTTTGATTGCGACGTTGCTACCGATGTTGGCCAGTTTTGCGTCGCTATTGACAGATATCAAAGTGCCAGCTACCACTCACTAAATTTAACCTTTTTTGAAAAAATAATCGTTACCGTTTTATTAAAAGGGATAATTTCCATAGAAAAGCGATAGTTGTCCAAGTTTTATTTACAAAAACCGACAAAACAAGCAAAAAAAAATATTTTTTTTGCTGAATTTTTGTTGGGGTTCATATAATATTTCTTACTCCTAATGACCTCAGGAATGCGTGGTTAAAATCTTTCGGGTTATTCACGTCCACGGTGTATAAGAATCCATAAGTACACACAAAAATATTGCTTTTTCTTTAAGTTGGCAATTATACCATGAAATTGTAGTATAATAATGACTATTCCATTCATATTTAAATGTGGATACAATCATTCTGCACGGCTAACACGCGACGGCGCGCGAGCTCTCTCGATTTTTCTCGCACTATCCGTATCTCTCATTAGAACACTACACTAGAACAAGAGGTATAGTTAGTTCGAGTAAAATCGAGAGTATGTCGCGGCCGTCCCATGATAGACGTGCTGCCTTAGATTCTAAGTAATCTGAGACTTACGTTTACCAGCGTAACGGGATGACTCAACTCTACGTGTAATAAGTATTGTGGAAACACTTTCCACCAAATTAGTACATTGAGTACAGTTGAGTCAAGCATGGAATTTCATGCAAATTGCATATTATTTAACTGTATGTACTTATTGTTTATTTATTTGTCTCAGGCAATACACATTTTCGAATAACTTACAAATGAACATGAATGTCAAATACGAGTACAAAACTTACAAATAAGTTATTTACATAGCACGTAGAACCGATGGCCGTTGGGGCGGAAAGGTTCTCGAGTGGCGACCACGTACCGGAAGGCGCAGCGTGGGTAGGCCCCCGACAAGGTGGACTGATGACCTGGTAAAGGTTGCGGGAGTCCGCTGGATGCGGGTGGCGCGGGATCGGTCACTTTGGCACTCTTTGGGGGAGGCCTATGTCCAGCAGTGGACGTCTTTCGGCTGATATGATGAAGTTATTTATGTGTTGTTTATCTGAAACTTAATGTTATAGGATCTAGGGCCTCAAGAAATATTTGCAGCGTTAATTGATTCAACAACCCAATTGATCGAAGGCTTCAACATCTGTGCCAGCAGCTCGATCACGTAACGTATTGTACGTACGTTAGGTAGATCTGAATGTCAAATTTTGTATGGAAAAATGACAGTGACGCGCGTGGGAAACGTTACGTGAATACCCCTTTGATCTCATAACTTACGTGGCAGCTATACATAGTGGCTAAATTATAGCACCTAGAGATTAAACTCGTGGGAGTAAGGATGCAGGAATGTAGTGGCGAGATGAGGTGTTGTTAATAAACGAAGCTCCATCCAAGTTTAATTAACCATAGTTTCGAAACTAAACTTGTTTGCAGAATAAACCTTTAAGATAGGTTAGATATGTTTACCTTTATTACTAATCCATACTGATCCTAATCTATACTAATTTTATAAATGGGAAAGTGTGTGTGTTTGTTTGTCCGTCTTTCACAGCAAAACGGAGCGACGAATAGACGTGATTTTTTAAGTGGAGATAGTTGAAGGGATGGAGAGTGACATAGGACAGATTTCATCCCCGAAATCATCCCCTAAGGGGGTTAAATGGGGGATAAAAGTTAGTATGGAGCTGAGATATAAACGAGTTCCACGTGGGTAGTAGGTACTATAAATGCGAAAGTGTGTCAGTCTGTCTATTATCTCTTCACCCTTGAACCGATTGATATGAAATTTGGTGTACAGATAGTTTGAATGCCAGGAAAGGACATAGGATAGTTTGGAAAATATCCCCCAAGGAGTTGAAATGGTTGGTGAAAGTTTGTATGGACTTATATAAGTAACATTTTATTTTACTAACAATAGAAAATTTTGGACGGAGTAATATGAGAGTTTTTCCGTTTTTACATATTGTGCGTGTTGCCATAAAAGTTTCTAACCACATGTCCTTCCAATTTTTTCCTGATATCAAAAACAGTCGATCTAGTTTGTGAGCATGTGATGGATAACTCTAATCATGCAAGTAAGTTGGTGTAGACGAGCAAGTCTATAGGCGAGATCGGAACGCCCAAGATTATTTCCTTTTTAATAACAGAAATATAACCTTCCCATGTCCGAATTTGCCGTATAAGCATAAATACTTGTTTTGACCTACTCGGTTCGGGCTAATAAGGAAGTAAACTCAATCCTCCGTTTATCACATTGATACTTACCTATTTTACATTATTACAGATTCTACTTCTCTTAATGGCCACCTTTACCTTTCTGTTAATGACCTCGCAGGACAAGAGTTAGTATGTTCTCGGCGTTCTAACCCAAAGTCACGGATAAGTTACCAACGCCTACTGTTTTTATTCAAATTAAGGCTCGTTAGCGCCTGTGCCCAAACAATTTGGTGAGAATACAATTTGTCCTCCCCCCCCAATATAGTAGAATCAGTTGTCCTGCAAATGACTGCGTGGCGCCGGGCCAAGGTCGCGTTTCAATTCCCCTTTATGCGGATAATGGCGACAGTTTTTGTTAAACAAACAATAAGCGCAGTGGCTCTCATAGAAATTGAAGTGGTTTGTTTGATTCTGACAATGTTTTTAAGACATAGAATATGTCTGTGGTAGTGCCTGAGAAACTACCACAATTTGAACTTTGAAAAAAAACCCTGATATATAAAACATAGCTAAGAACCACTGCAAGGTTCATCCGTTTGGGATCCATGATACCAGAAACAAACATGCAGATACAATGTTAAACTTGTAACAACAAATATAGGACCTCTAATATCATTTCTTGACAAGGCCTAGTAAAATGTGTGCCTTGTTTAACATAATGATAGCATTGGGTAAAATAATATAAGAACAGAATGTAGGTTACTTAAGACCGGAAACCGTAAATTAAATATGGCGGGATAGCATGAACGCCTTCCTTGTTTATGGGCCGGACAAACTTGTGTAATATTTGTAATTATTTTTTGAAGAGTACATCTAAATTTCTGTCAAGTTAGACTAGGGATGAGGTAGCGATAAAGGAGTTATGCAATCAAGGAGAGAAGCATACGCCTAGTCGGACACCCGTAGATGCAAAAAAGTGATGGGTATTTTTTTAAAATCAGTAAGTGTTAAATCAGTATGGTTTACTTTTGGTATATCCAGTCTTGTCTATAAAGTCTATAAAAACGTAGATATACTTATACAGCCTCTGAGGGCAGAATGGCAACATAAAACCAGTGTCGTTAAACTATGGACCGGCGCTAACAGCATGCCCTATTTTTTTTTTACTGCCCTTTTCGTGTAGTTTTGTTTGCGACAATTTCTGTAGGCTTTATCTGACTTCTGTGACGAAATAACATAATAAATATGATTATTACGAAATTCAATCGTGAAGATCTTAAACCAAAGAAAAAAAACTCAGATACGATTTCATCGCTGGCCTCTTTCAAACGTGCTCAATTTATCCCAAATATTAGAAGACGTAGTATGACAATGTATCCCAAGTATTTGAAAAAAATGGCAAGACGTCAAATTCTAGAGTTTTATTATCCAATGTAAATAGAATCATAGAAAGGAAAAGGTTCCCACTGAGAATACTACTGGTTCATAATTATGATAGTGCCACGCTATCCCAGGAAGAGACGTGCTGAAGATCTATGGGTGATTGAGCAAAACTGTGTTGTCATACATTTGACGCCTACAAGCGGTGGGCCTCAAGCATGTGAGATATAATAGAAGATCAAACGAGCTTCGCAAGCGAAGTTCGATCGATATTATATGAGTAAGCTTCATTCGAAGATATAACACACATGTAGTCCTTTAATCTACCAGGCAACATTTCGCAAGTTTAAAGTACGCAGTAAAAACCATAGCTCAAACAGTTTTATCCCCACCTTTACCCCTACCCTACTTAGGGACCTCGGCTTGCCACCATTTCTCATTCTTTTTAGAGACAAAACTTTCCTAGGGGTATAGGGGCGGGCGGGAAGTTATATCTTCGAATGAAGCTTACTCATATAATATCGATCGAACTTCGCTTGCGAAGCTCGTTTGATCTTCTATTATATTTCGAAGCTTCATTCTTCAGATATAACACACATGTAGATGTTTAGAGTTGAAAGTTTTGCTGCCCTTTGTAATTGTAAAACATCATAATCATGAAATGCAATAATTATGTTTTGACAACAATCTTAGATACTCCCAATTATTAATCAAAGAGTACAATTGTAACTTCACATAATTCTACCTATACAAAAGGCAGATTGATCTGGCACAATGACCTTCGTCGATTAATTGACGATGGTAGAAACGAGCCAAAGTTTTCGATGTTCTCGACCAGCCTGCTGCCTTCCGGATAGCATCTAAAGAAATGCCTGACCGGTGTGCAGCTGACGTGGCGGCGTGGCGCGTGCTGTGAGCGCTGAACGCCGCCATGTCTTTACCGCTTTCGCCAAGCACTCGCGTAATGCAACCCGGCTAATGGATTGAGCAGATGCATTTTTATGGGGACTTTTGAAAGTCAACAAAATATGTTGTGAGCTTTTTCAGTCCTAAAACATCATTATAACAGTCACCGGGCAAATATTTCTATAAGGTATCTTCAAAATATGGAAGGCACAAAATCGGTTGTAGACGACCTACACCTGAAGTCTTAACTATATCATCAAAAATTACTTTAATACAATTTGGGCATGACTTAATATTATTCCACTTAATAAGTGACAGTGTTTGTACCCTGTGGGCAGGACATATTGCTAACAAAATCGCCAGATTCTTTGTTAGTTTTTCCAATGAAATTTCTCTTTTAGGGTACCATGTTGTTATATGATTTAATACCACTTGAGGATCCCAGGTATGGCTATATTTAGGAGTTACGGGCTTTAATTTGTAAACACCTTTCGGTAATCCTTTACTTTGGTCATCTGAGCTGATACTACTCCCCCGTAGGAGCGAGGGTGCTGACCTATGATTATTTAATGAGCCATACGACGATCCTTTATTAAATTCGTGCGTTAGAAATAAAATAACAGCAGAAATGAATCCCTTATAGAAATTGAATATCTATATTATCTATGCTAAATTTCCAGCACAACTTGTATTTAACACACGTTGTACTGTTGTAAAGTGTTGTTTGAAATTGACGCTAACATGAGATTAGATACTTTTACTAATCTCAACAAAAGCGGAAACCACGGTTGGGATGGCCATTAGGGAAATACTACTATTCCTGTGGCGTTGTCATTTATAATCTTATGTAAACACTTTAGTACGAGTGCGAGTGGTGGAAACGCTTAAAAATATTTATTATAAATACCAGCTAATAGTGAATGCGACGACGGTAAGAGCGTCCGAGTCTGGCTTCCACGAAATATATATTTCACATTTGGCAGAGGTACGAGAAGCAAAGAGGTCAATTTCGGGCACACCAAAGTGTTTACTTATTCTTTCAAAGGCTGCAATACTTAAATTTCATTAAATATCAGGATTTAGCCTTCTGGATTCTCTGTCTGCTTCTACATTATTCTTAGTGTTAATGTACGAATCGAATAACCATATGTCTCGTTCTTCACACCACTGCCAAATAGATCTAGGTAAGCTATTTAAGTGGGGAAACTGGATGTCTCCCATTCGATTAATATAGCTTATCGCGGTAGTGTTGTCGATGCGGAACAACAGAGCACAGTTTGATTTATTTCGCGCAAAACATTTTAATCCTTAGAGCGAGCAAGCTCTAAGTAATTAATATGGAATGCTAATTCTTGCTCTTCCCATGCTCCGTTTGCACACACTCCGTCACAAACTGTACCTCATCCTGATCGGGACGGATCTATAGATATTTCTGCATCGAATTTCGTGATTCCAAAATGACAAGACGTTACAAATAATATTATTAGTCCACCAAAATAAGTCAGGTAAAATTTCGCGAGGAAGTTTTACTTTTGATCATAGACATCGTATTCCTGAATAGCTCGGAATTTATATCTTTCTAACAACTTCGTGTACAACCAGCTGTATCTAGCTGTCGGGCATGCAGTGGTAAGAACTCTTAAAAAGTGCGCATACCCTGCATAAGAAGGCATATAGACATGATATTTGATTTGTAAACAAAACCTAAGAATTTACAGCATTGTTGGTAATTTTGGGATTGTATCGAGCTTTTGGTATAGTTTACCACAAATCGTAGGCACTCGAGAAACCGGAGAGTCTCCCTCCCATTATGTTTACATTCGTTAAGGTCCCTTCCAATACACAAAATGCCACCCCGGTATATAATAGAAGTTAGGCCTTGTTTTTAGGTAAGTTACGACTTCTTTCATAATTTTGGTGAAGGTTCTAGGCGCCACGGAAAGTCCATAGACTAATAGGGAACAAAACTCGTAAGTAAGATTGTTATGCTCGAATCTTGTCAATGGTAGCCATAAACCCGTTTTTAGGGATTAATTTAGAAGCAGTTCTAGTCTTCCATTTTAAAATGGGACTTAGTTACAATTTATTGAGCCCTTTCAGATTCAGTATGAATCTATAGCCACCATTCGATTTAGGAGTCAGAAAATCTTTGATAGAAACTGATCATTAGTCTGTTGGCATCCAGTGATGCTTTCACTGAATGCCTAGGTTAATTAAGTTCTGTACAGCTAAGCTCGTTTCATCATGCTCTTGGCATGTGAAAGTATTTACAGGTTTGACAGATTGCGTAACATGTCCTAAAAAGGAATTGGAAAGCCATTCTGTATACAGTCTAATAAATAAAGTACGATTATTCGTTACATTAAGCCAACACTTATAAAAAGCTTTAAGGCGACCGGCATGTACCTGCGTTACTGCCGCGGCGTCGCAAGTGGCTTGTTGTAGGCTGCTCGCGGCCGTATGATGGTCGACGCTGTCGGCCTACTTTTCAGAAGATTTGGAAGCTTTAATTTTCTCTGAGAGTTTGCTTCCAAAGAGAGTATCATCTCTCTCAACGTATTGTATGACTTAAGGAATACTTCGTCTAGCCCAGGAATGACTAGTTTTATCTAAAATCCGACTTGAATTAGATAGGATTTTTATCGTTAGTACCTATACCGACTCCCAATTGCTGTTGAGATGATTCGATTTTCTTGTCACGGCCTCTTTGGATGTCTGTAACTGCCGCCGAAATTACGGCGTTTAAGGACGGCGCCCATAATAATTTGCAATTTACAGGTACTCTTATAAGAGTTTATCTTTACTCTTTTTATCAATACCTTTGTGTAATATAGGTAGCCACCTTTGCGCTAAATTGGGATGAATTTTCTCCCCATATTTTGGGACATCATCAGTGGCGTCCCCTAGAGCGGTTAGTAACTCGGCATCTATTACAGGGGTCGTTTTGTCATCACAGGCCTCCACGGGAGGTGCATTTTCTTCATTTGAACGTGGGAGTGAAGTTTCCACTGCCTCATACACTTGTTCGTGGTTTATAAATTAAAATATAATATTTTGATTTTTCTAATTGAGGGTAGATATGAAATGCATTGTAAAACCACTCGTCAGGAATTTTAATGCATATATGTATCTAGTGCCCCGCATCGCGAACACGGGATATACTAATCTCGATTAATGGTTGTAGAAATTGCTATCGTGTTGACTCACGGTCAACCGCCAAGCACGAGATACCTTCGTGACGACTCTCGGTCGCCTCCCAGGTTTAGTTACAAGACGTGGGCTCACGGCCCGCGCGGTATTAAATGCATTTATTAGCGTTTAATATTGTTAGAAATTGCTATCGTGTTGACTCACGGTCAACCTTCAAGCATGAGATACTTTCGTCACGACTCTCGGTCGCCCCCCAGGTTTAGTTACAAGACATGGGCTTGCGATTAATATTGTTAGAAATTGCTATCGTGTTGACTCACGGTCAACCCCCAAGCATGAGATACCTTCGTGACGACTCTCGGTCGCCCCCCAGGTTTAGAATTACCAGGCGTGGGCTCACGGCCCGCGCGGTATGAAATGCATTTCTTAGCGATTAATATTGTTAGAAATTGCTATCGTGTTGACTCACGGACAACCCCCAAGCATGAGATACCTTCGTGACGACTCTCGGTCGCCCCCCAGGTTTAGAATTACCAGGCGTGGGCTCACGGCCCGCGCGGTATGAAATGCATTTCTTAGCGATTAATATTGTTAGAAATTGCTATCGTGTTGACTCACGGACAACCCCCAAGCATGAGATACCTTCGTGACGACTCTCGGTCGCCCCCCAGGTTTAGAATTACAAGGCGTGGGCTCACGGCCCGTGCGGTATTAAATGCATTTATTAGACAATGTAGAACTATTTATTGAAACAAATTGCACTTACCTGATTTATCTTCGGAACCTGATGAATCAGATAGCACCGCACTGTCATAACTCGTTTATAGTTTTTTGTTGCAATTTCCGTATATTAGCAGAATAATACTCTATTTTTTCCTGTGCACTGCGTTTAGGCATGATTAAATATTTTGAATTATTTTTTAATAGAATTCGTTCGTGCGTTCGTTGCCTCGCAAGAATAAAGAAATGAGAAATGGTGGCAAGCCGAGGTCCCCAAGTAGGGTAGGGGTAAAGGTGGGGATAAAACTGTTTGAGCTATGGTTTTTACTGCGTACTTTAAACTTGCGAAATGTTGCCTGGTAGATTAAAGGACTACATGTGTGCTATATCTGAAGAATGAAGCTTCGAAATATAAAATATATGAAAACCCACCGCACAGGTCTGATGGATATTTGGCCTTATAGTTACTACGCTTCTCGTACCTTTAAACAAGTAAAGATACTACTACGTAAACAAACATTTATATTTCTATTTGCATAAAGGCTAAAAGCGTCCGAATGTTTTTTGCGGCGGGGTTTAACATAGCTGATAGTTTATAAAAAGTTCACCGTCGTTTTTGCCCGCTAGGGTTTCAACCGGTTATTGCGTTCGGGTTCGGATTACTGTGCCTTTCAATGCCGTTTGTTACATTCAAATTCTGTTATTTTAAGATTACTTATGAAACCATGCTATCTACAACGTTCGTTTTTGGAGATATTTTTTATACGAGTATGCTTTAGGGTAAATCCCTTTCTTACCCGTGCTACCACTCTAACAGTGGTTATACTCGTCGACTCGGTACGACAGCTGTTGGCAAGGTGTGAGGGGTACGCTAAGCGGCATGGTCTTAAGTACAATGCGACCAAAAGCGAGCTGGTTGTTTTTAAGTCGAAAAAATATAACCCGCTCACCGCTCCGAAGATCATGTTGTGTGGCGTGCCCCTTAAAGTAGTGGACAGATTTAAATATCTGGGGCACATGGTGACAGCGGATTTAAGCGATGACCTGGACATCGAACGGGAGAGGAGAGCGATGGCAGTGCGAGGCAACATGCTCGCCTGCAGGTTTGCACGCTGTAATGAACAAGTTAAGCTGACACTTTTCAAAGCATATTGTCAAACTTTCTACACGTGCAGCCTGTGGGTGAGATTTACACAGAAGGCCTATAACACACTGCGTGTGCAATACAATAACATCCTTAGGATGCTGTTGAGGCTGCCTAAGCACTGCAGTGCGTCTGGCATGTTCGCCGAGGCGCGAACGGATGACTTTTTCGCCATCAGACGGAAAAGAGTAGCCTCACTGCTACGACGAGTGCGTGGCAGCAGCAACAGCATGCTGAGTATGTTAGCAGAGCGCCTCGACTGCCCACTCACCAAGTACTGGGTCGATTTGGTTATCGGTGGGACCAAGTAGCCAAGGTCTAAACAGGGGCTATTTGCTCCCGCGATAACTAAATAACTTTATTTTTGTTTGTTTATTTTTCATCATTATTATTGTTACTAACATAGCGTTTAAGGTTCTATTGTCTGTCATTTTGTTACTAACATAATATGGATCGCTGGTCTGAATTAAACAATTTTTATTTATTTTTTTATTTATTTTTTATACTATATGACCACGGTTGATATATTGACCTACTTATTTCGTATGTGTCGTGAAATGAGGGTCTACCGAAATCAGTCATCTTGGTTTTCCACATCATATCATTTTTAATCCCTATTTCAGTGTAAAGAGAATCGAACTTCTATCCTTTATCACTCGGACCGGCCTTAGATTGTCCGTGAGAGTAGCTACTGATGAAATATTGCCGACGATTCCTCTATAAGGGTGATTTTTGTTCACATGTCACGAGAAAATGGGATTTTTCGTCTCGTGATTTACGGTAAATTGGGATTCTTTTCTCCAATGATAGCCGGATGTCCTATATTGATTAGCTGTTGATATTTTGTATCGTGTTAGATAAAAATTGATACTTTTGGGCTCATTTTATTGCCTCTTTTTTATTGCCTTAGTTTCGTAATTGAGTACTGTTTGTAATTCGAACATACAAATCCTGCAATAAAATGAAATCTCAGTCAAATAGTTCAAATAAAATGGAAAATAAACACTCAAAGCACCAAACTAACTGACTTTATATTTGATAAAACATTCTATAAAAACGTATCTTTGAAGAAAAAATATTCCAATGAAACATTTCTTAAGTTTTTTACTCGGGTGCATTTACAGGAAATTGAATAATAAACTCTTTCTTAAAATCAAGTTGCTAAAAACTTGTAATACGGAACTTTCCTTTTTAAGCTTTATCTCAATTATTAACACTTCAGTCAATATACACAACACTTTTTATACAGAGGCATGCGTCTGAGGAGCCGAAAGAGCTGATCTGATTATATTGAAAACCAGTCAAGCGGTTCAATGATCAGCAATTTTTAGTCATGACAGCAAATTTATGGGTATCTGGCATTTTATTTTATATTTAGTCTTTTCGTTACTTGCCCGAACCAAAAGCGTCAAGCTGATTGTTATTATGTGGTGAATCGAAAAATAAGTGACAGTCATTGACGGTTATCATAAGCGTTACTGATTTTCTCGAAGAGATCGTTGCGTGGATGCAGTCGACGTTACGCCTTCATCTACAATGCACGAAGTAATAAACCGTCTTAATATGCCACGTTGTTTTTCACCTCATTTATTGAGTTGTACTCATATTCCAATACTCAGTTACTCGTAGTACCATTAAATTTGTCTCAACACAAACATTCACATGGGAATGTTCCCTTTCTGGGCAATAGCACAGGACAATTGACAAGCACTTCCTACATGTCCACAATGAGAGCTTAGATGTGCGTGTTTATTTATTTATACACAACGAGTTTCATATGCGTGTGAAAATAGGACGCAACATGGAGTAAAAGCATTTGCGAAGAAAAGTGTAAGTAAAACCGTAAATAAGGTGTATAAATAAAGTTCACTTCAACTGTTTTAGTAGAAAGCATACATAATTTTCAAAAACTCGGAGCGTAAGTAACCTGGCTTCGTAGGTCGGCTACTCTAGTAAGTAACGCATTGTACGTACGTCAGTTACATCTAAATGTCAATTGTTTGTCCATACAAAATGTCAACCAAATTGTCCCAACGCTTGTTTACCCCAAAGTTTCGCACTTAATCCAAGGACTTGGTACAACGACTTGATCAAGGCGATCATCACACATTACGATTAATAGTTTTTATTTTACAACTTTTTGTAAGCAGTTAGGTAAAAGGATGCACTTCATTTCGCATTCCAGTTTTAATCAGGAATTCCAGAAAAGCAATATGCACTTGCCACGGCACAGGATCAAGCTTTTATAGAGCCACTGCGTATGCTAATACAAGCCTCTCTGCGAGTCTTTTGTCACTCTAAGCGCTCACGTTGGGAACCGGTATATCTATTCATCCCCTTCAAATATAAACCTAGAGAGGTGTATTTGACACGACATATCGCTTTGATATATTAGTACTATCATGGTGTCGCCCGCGCTCGCTTCTACACCCGTTAAACCCCATCTTATCAGAACGAGTGCGCGCTCCTTATGACAAACCAATGTGTTTACCTGAGATCAAATCTCATGACAGATTTCAAACTCGCGATGGTCGATTATGTAGTCCATGCTGCCACTTGGCTACTCATTCAACGGTAATAATTATGTTTTTATAAGATGTATGATTCGGGTCTCTATTGTTTCCCATAAAATTTAAGATCCGATTTTTACAGTCCATAGCGTTTTCCACCATATTTTTTTGTAGTCATATTGTCGAAAGTCATACAATTTAACAATATACATTGGAGTTCTGATTTTTGCTGGTCATCATTATTGTGAGTCATAGAATTGGTTAGCCATAACGTTCAATGTCCCGGTGGTATGCAATTACATAATGTTACAGGCAATAATCTATGTTGTAATAATTGTTGTAAGGTATTTTTTCGCAAGTCATAATGATTGGTAGTCATCTAATTAGTTAGTCATATCATTCAATTTCACATCGGTATCACTCTTCATAATGTTAAAGCCCATAAACAAACTCCCAAAAAATAATAAAATACATATTTTTTTACTACCGAACGTTACTGAACGCTTTCTTCCAGACTGCTTTATAACATACCCACATACCCATTCATTACTCAACTAATGTGGGCACTTGGGCAAAAATAAAAGAGTTATGCGATTAAAAGATATTTATTCCGCTCACTGTTTTGTTTAGTGGTCAGAATACGTTAAAATAAGTATGTTATGTTTTGAAACTTTTTTCTCTAAAATCAAAAATGGCCGAAATATTTAACTCGAAAGGTAGGAAAAATATGTACTTGTCAATATTTCGATGGATGTTGTGTCATTATTGGTTCTGGCGCTTCGCCGGCCGCTGCCGCGGCACGCTCGCTTCGCTCGCTCGGCTCGCGCGCTTAGGGTCACGGTACAACTAACACTCCTCCTCGCTTCGCTCGTCGTCGTACCTACACCGACTTGCCTTAGAAGTCCAATATCTTGGCCATTTTTAATTTCAGAGAAAAAGTTTTAAATAAAACATGCTTATTTAAACGTATTCTTTACGAAACAGTCATAAACCCACCTCGCAGTAGTACCTAATAGTACGCCTTTCAAATGTATGTCTAGAAATGTTTCTGAGTAATTATCTATATGACTTTGGATGTTATTTAATTTATTAGTTACATTTACTTACATGAGGATATACAATGACATGTATCCAATACACCTACGTACATACAGCATGATCATTAGTGCATACGTAACCTTAAACTTATTAAACAAGAGTAATCCGTAAAATTTCGTAAGACAATGGCTAAAAGTAATATAGATTTGGTCTCTTAGACGTAATTCCCTTTAGGAATTAAAGCGATATGAATAACTATCATTAGTACGTTGAAATATATGCCTTAGAATAATTATGAATAATTATCGATAGACCTTTGATCGTTATGGACATCAATTTCTGACTTTTGTGATTATAATACTTAATATTATGGGTCATTAATGTTAGAACTACAAAAAGTTATACTTAATAAAGATTATGACTATTGATGTTTATGTCTATAAATTATATGGATATCAATTTCTGACTATCGAAATTCGGAACAATAAGTTTATGGGAAACAAAGGGACCCCGTATGATTCGCATTATGTAAGCGTTGATTCAAATACACCTTGTTTTAAGAATCTACGAGAAATATAACACAGTGTACTAGTTTTACGGTGTATACCTATTAATACAAAGTTAGTTGTATCTAATGTAAAAGTTAAGGTACCGAGAAAATGAAGTTTTACACTGAGAGTTGATAGAGTTTTCATTCCGCTTGTTAAGTAGAAAATTAAATTTAAGATGCCATAATGTGCAGGGATCCGAAAAATAAAACAGATTGCCTTTATTAAATGAGACTGGAATGTTACTGTTGCAATGTTTTACGTCTCCGGTCAGGTTTTGTAACCTTAATTACGTTACTAATGGGGTGATAAACTTTATCGACTGTAAAGTTGTCAATTATTTATTTTGGATGAAGGCAGTTTATCACCTTCCTTGTTATGCTGGCTCCAATAATTTCTGCTTAACTTAATCACAATTATGAGAAGGACATCACAATTAACTATAATTATGGCTGTATTGTATGTAAGTATCTAAGTAATACCATCTTGCAAGATTTCATAGGAGACATACTTCGTCTCTAATCCCTTTATTAATAAAATGCATCTGCTAAATAAAATGTGCTTTTTACCTTTCTGACAAACACAAAATATGTCGAAGTGACACATAAATACATAATAATTTTAACTCCATTAAAAAATACATAATAAATGTATACGTTCCTATTGTTTATCCACAGCAAACCTATCCTTGTAAGAACCTACATCTTCAGCAAACACCAAGTAGAATTAGTTGGCATATCATTAGCCTCGTGGTCCCGTGTGGTGTCGGGTTACAATTTCACCACCCCCTTTCTTCCCGTGGGTGTCGTAACAGTCGACTAAGGGACCAAGGTTGAAGTGTGTTGTGGGCGATGGGCTAGCAACTTATCACTGCAATATCACATTTTGTCGATATTTTATACCCACATATATGCTAAAAGTGGCGCTGGAGCATACGTTTCATGTGCTCTGCCTACCCCTTTTGGGAATAAAGGCGTGAATGTATGTATGTATGTATCATTAGCCTGTTTCAAATATATGGTTTATTTGAACTAAGTAGTCTTAGTTCAAACCATAATTAAGACAAAGCTTGCGTAAATATGCCCACCGACACGATGTGGCTTCTAAAATTAATGTTCCATAGCTTTCATGACTCAGCGAGAGCCGCCATGTCTATATAATGTGCGTACGCATATATATACTTATAGATTTAGATTAACGACGCGACGTCGGTCTAAGAAAAGTGAAGACGGGCATTAAACCGAAGTTTGGCTGCGATAAAATCAATAGAGGAGACGGGATTTTTACGCCGAGAGCATTTTATACTAGATGCCAGTTCTATTGTACTTCATATCTAGGTTTATTGACACATTTTTTTGGAACTACCACCTCAAATAACGTACCTATACTCAATAGAAGTGACGTCACACTTTTACAGAGATTACTTTTCTGTGGAGTCCGAATTGTGTACTATAACTACATAGTTGAATTTGCTTATTTGTTAAGTCTACCTACTGCTAGGGACACTGACACCGCGACGCGACGTGATAAACCAACTATAGATCTCTTTTCTAATTTGCACAGTGCGAGTGAGACAGGAGAAGCTGAGTCGCTTTTAGATTTCATCACATCACATCATCAGCCTATATACGTCTCACACGTCCCCGTCACGTCACGTAGTCCCCACGCTGGCCCAGTGCGGATTGGGGACTTCACATACACCTTTGAATTTCTTCGCAGATGTATGCAGATTTCCTCACGATGTTTTTTCCTTCACCGAAAAGCTTACGGTAAATATGAAATCATATTCCGTAGCCGGGATTCGAACCCACGACCGCCGTTTGACAGCCGCATGCCTGAACCACTCCTGGAGTATACTTAATGCACCCGAGTTAATTCACCTGGAGGAATTAAAAACACTAAAAGTATAATTAATTCACCTGTCAAATCCGCAAGATGTTTTAAGTCAACTTAATGCCCCTGAGGTGAATTAGGTTCACTAGGAGTATACTTAATGCACTCGCGACCAACCAAGGGTGAATTAAGTATACGGACAGTACACCTTATGCACTCGTGTCCAATCACGGGTGAATCAAGTTAACTGAATGGGTACCTTATTCACCCCTGACCTGCTAACGGTGTATTAGGTATACTTTTTTGACAACTTCATTCGCCCGATAGGTGAATTAGGTTATCTTATCTGTGAGTGGAATTTAGTCCCCTCCAACGCAATCGCAGTTCCATTAGGTGTACTTTTTATTTCCCTGATTGGTGCTTTATTTCTGAGCTAGATTCGAACTTTATTCCCCTGATAGGTCAATTAGGTTGACTGGTAGTGGACTTTGTGCCCTCGAATCCAACCAAGGGTGCATTAGGTACACATTCTGTCAACTTTATTCCCCTGATAGGTGAATTAGGTTGACTAAAAGTGGAGTTTGTGCCCTCTAATCCAGCCAAGGGTGCATTAGGTAAACATTTTGTCAACTTTATTCCCCTGATAGGTGAATAATGTTGACTGGTAGTGGACTTTGTGCCCTCGAATCCAGCTAAGGGTGCATTAGGTACACATTCTGTCAACTTTATTCCCCTGATAGGTGAATTAGGTTGACTAAAAGTGGACTTTGTGCCCTCGAATCCAGCCAAGGGTGCATTAGGTACACATTCTGTCAACTTTATTCCCCTGATAGGTGAATAATGTTGACTGGTAGTGGACTTTGTGCCCTCAAATCCAGCCAAGGGTGCATTAGGTACACATTCTGTCAACTTTATTCCCCTGATAGGTGAATTAGGTTGACTAAAAGTGGACTTTGTGCCATCGAATCCAGCAAAGGGTGCATTAGGTAAACATTTTGTCAACTTTATTCCCCTGATAGGTGAATAATGTTGACTGGTAGTGGGCTTTGTGCCCTCGAATCCAGCTAAGGGTGCATTAGGTACACATTCTGTCAACTTTATTCCCCTGATAGGTGAATTAGGTTGACTAAAAGTGGACTTTGTGCCCTCGAATCCAGCCAAGGGTGCATTAGGTACACATTCTGTCAACTTTATTTCCCTGATAGGGGGATTAGGTTTACTAAAAGTGGACTTTGTGCCATCGAATCCAGCCAAGGGTGCATTAGGTACACATTCTGTCAACTTTATTCCCCTGATAGGTGAATAATGTTGACTGGTAGTGGACTTTGTGCCCTCGAATCCAGCCAAGGGTGCATTAGGTACACATTCTGTCAACTTTATTTCCCTGATAGGGGGATTAGGTTTACTAAAAGTGGACTTTGTGCCATCGAATCCAGCCAAGGGTGCATTAGGTAAACATTTTGTCAACTTTATTCCCCTGATAGGTGAATAATGTTGACTGGTAGTGGACTTTGTGCCCTCGAATCCAGCTAAGGGTGCATTAGGTACACATTCTGTCAACTTTATTCCCCTGATAGGTGAATTAGGTTGACTAAAAGTGGACTTTGTGCCATCGAATCCAGCCAAGGGTGCATTAGGTACACATTCTGTCAACTTTATTTCCCTGATAGGGGGATTAGGTTTACTAAAAGTGGACTTTGTGCCATCGAATCCAGCCAAGGGTGCATTAGGTACACATTCTGTCAACTTTATTCCCCTGATAGGTGAATAATGTTGACTGGTAGTGGACTTTGTGCCCTCGAATCCAGCCAAGGGTGCATTAGGTACACATTCTGTCAACTTTATTTCCCTGATAGGGGGATTAGGTTTACTAAAAGTGGACTTTGTGCCCTCGAATCCAGCCAAGGGTGCATTAGGTACACATTCTGTCAACTTTATTCCCCTGATAGGTGAATTAGGTTGACTAAAAGTGGACTTTGTGCCCTCGAATCCAGCCAAGGGTGCATTAGGTACACATTCCGGCAACTTTATTCCCCTGATAGGGGGATTAGGTTTACTAAAAGTGGACTTTGTGCCCTCGAATCCAGCCAAGGGTGCATTAGGTACACATTCTGTCAACTTTATTCCCCTGATAGGTGAATTAGGTTGACTAAAAGTGGACTTTGTGCCCTCGAATCCAGCCAAGGGTGCATTAGGTACACATTCTGTCAACTTTATTTCCCTGATAGGGGGATTAGGTTTACTAAAAGTGGACTTTGTGCCCTCGAATCCAGCCAAGGGTGCATTAGGTACACATTCTGGCAACTTTATTCCCCTGATAGGTGAATAAGGTTGACTAAAAGTGGACTTTGTGCCCTCGAATCCAGCCAAGGGTGCATTAGGTGAATAATTTTAAATGAGAATGAGAGTCAAGTCAGTCAAAATAATTCCAAATTTCAAATTGATACCTTAAGTAGTTCGTGAGATATTTCACTTTGTGACAGACAGACAGACGGACGGAGTCGCACTATAAGGGTTCCTTTAGTACCTTTTTTAGCACGGAACCCTAAAAACAACAAATCTAACTGGAGCGCCGATTCTTGAGAGTCTTCCAGTTTTAAAACCGGCAGGATTCTCACTTGGATTTTCTCCATGTTACTGTTTATGAATAAAGTCAATAGGATAGAATGTGCCGTCCCCATACAAATGCTTTAATTTGTGTTCTTTACAAAAATAAGGGGGAGGTTCTTAATTCAGTTGTATTGCTCAAGTATACAGATTGTCCCAAAAATAGGGTGTGAACCGATCAAGGGTATTCAAAGATTATTATATTCAGTTGCGCATTGCGATTCCAAATATGCTTTTGTTTAAGTTTTTAGATCTTTTTTATTGTTGATTACATGGCTGAATTTAAACTTCAGTGAGACATGTTGAAAAAATACTAATAATTACACGGTTGAACTCACGTATTCAATGTCACTACGGGAGACATGTTTCGAACTCTTCGGGAGTTCTTCTTCAAGATGAGTGTTTCCGCGGCGGTGTTGCTTGTATGTGATGCTTGTGATACCAATGTGCCGCCCGAAGTGACATTGAATACGTGAGTTGAACCGTGTCATTATTAGTGGGTACCTATAGTTTACATAGTTATTTCTTGTTTTTCTTTACATAACAGTTTTTTTTGATATTGTTTATATAATAAGTAAATATAAACAAAAGCAAAATCTTCAATGTAAACATAAACAAAAATTTAATGTAGGTAAACACCAACCAAAACATAAGTATCTTTTGTAATCGCGATAAGCTATCGAAAATTCCTATCGGTACACACCCCGTTTTTGGAAAGCACGCGTGTAGTCATTTGGGTACCTATTTCCTGCTATAACTCGTGTATTTACACTCGGTAGTCACAAATTTAGTGGAGTGGCACTGATGATGGAGACCTCAGATGACTTTTGGAACTCCTAAATGGTATAGGTGCATAAAACTGTATTTAGTAGGTACGTCACTGATTCTGATATGAGTCTGTTGAAGTAGCAACGAATGAAGTGCCAAAGATGAATCTGAGATCCTTGATGTATCGACAGAACTCCTAATTATATGCCTACATGAGTTTTTTCGGTAACAATTCAATGCATTCGGAAAGCAGCAGTTCATGTGGTGAAAAGGAAAATAAATTTGGAAATGTTCAGTATGCGGCTTGGCGAAGTACCTACTAAATTGATGTCGATTAAAACTATGTTGTCATTGTTAAAATCTTTAAAATGTTCCGTATAGGTAAACATTTTACCACACTTGAATGCAGTAACTTTTACACATTTTATTTTACAAGGAGTATATATTTTAATTTGTTTAGGTAACTAGCCGAAATGCTTTCCAATTTCTGTTTTATTTGTTGTTTTGTTAGCTAGATTACAATGCAATTTCATGGTATTATAAAGGGCAAATGGATAATTTTAGTTTGTTACATGGTTATAATCGAAGTTAGTTATTTAGATATGTTGCGATAAAAATATTTGTTGAGTGTGGTCGTTTTAATTACTCGTATAGATTTTAACCAATACCTATTGATTAACCTCAATTTCATCATCATCATATAAGCCGAAAGACGTCCACTGCTGGACATAGGCCTCCCCCAAAGAGTGCCAAAGTGACCAGTCCTGCGCCACCCGCATCCAGCGGACTCCCGCAACCTTTACCAGGTCATCAGTCTACCTTGTGGGGGCCTACCCACGCCGCGTCTTCCGGTACGTGGTCGCCACTCGAGAACCTTTCCGCCCCAATGGCCATTGGTTCTCCGTGCTATGTGCCCTGCTCACTGCCACTTAAGTTTAGCGATTCGGAGGGCTATATCGGTTACCTTGGTTCTGCTTACCTCAATTTACGCACGGTAATTATTCAAAAAATTCTTGCACCTTATCTTTTTAACAGAAAGCCTCATTATTATCATATGGCTTTATTCAGAAAAAAGAATAAATTTACAAAGGTTTAATAGCCAATCCCCGGTCATCCGCAAATATTGTTTGCAGATACTTCATGTCTCCGGTATAACGCCGCCTGGGGCATTCCTCCACAATGTGCGTAGTATGTTTGGTCTGGTTAATTCAGCGGAATAAAGTTGACAAAATGTTTACCTAATGCACCCTTGGCTGGATTAGAGGGCACAAACTCCACTTTTAGTAAACCTAATCCCCCTATCAGGGAAATAAAGTTGACAGAATGTGTACCTAATGCACCCTTGGCTGGATTCGAGGGCACAAAGTCCACTTTTAGTCAACCTAATTCACCTATCAGGGGAATAAAGTTGCCAGAATGTGTACCTAATGCACCCTTAGCTGGATTCGAGGGCACAAAGTCCACTTTCAGTCAACCTAATTCACCTATCAGGGGAATAAAGTTGACAGAATGTGTACCTTATGCACCCTTGGCTGGATTCGAGGGCACAAAGTCCACTTTTAGTCAACCTAATTCACCTATCAGGGGAATAAAGTTGCCAGAATGTGTACCTAATGCACCCTTAGCTGGATTCGAGGGCACAAAGTCCACTTTCAGTCAACCTAATTCACCTATCAGGGGAATAAAGTTGCCAGAATGTGTACCTAATGCACCCTTGGCTGGATTAGAGGGCACAAACTCCACTTTTAGTCAACCTAATTCACCTATCAGGGGAATAAAGTTGACAGAATGTGTACCTAATGCACCCTTGGCTGGATTCGAGGGCACAAAGTCCACTTTTAGTAAATCTAATCCCCCTATCAGGGGAATAAAGTTGACAGAATGTGTACCTAATGCACCCTTGGCTGGATTCGAGGGCACAAAGTCCACTACCAGTCAACCTAATTGACCTATCAGGGGAATAAAGTTCGAATCTAGCTCAAAAATAAAGCGCCAATCAGGGAAATAAAAAGTACACCTAATGGAACTGCGATTGCGTTGGAGGGGACTAAATTCCACTCACAGATAAGATAACCTAATTCACCTATCGGGCGAATGAAGTTGTCAAAAAAGTATACCTAATACACCGTTAGCAGGTCACGGGTGAATAAGGTACCCATTCAGTTAACTTGATTCACCCGTGATTGGACACGAGTGCATAAGGTGTACTGTCCGTATACTTAATTCACCCATGGTTGGTCGCGAGTGCATTAAGTATACTTTCAGTGAACCTTATTCACCTAGGTGAATTAAGGGTGAATTAGGGGAACTAAAAAGTAAACTTTAAACCCCCCAGATTTTGTGAGGTGAATTAATTATACTTTTAGTGTTCTTAATTCCCCCAGGTGAATTAACTCGGGTGCATTAAGTATACTCCAGGGAACCACTGGGCTACCGTAGCTTGTATTTACTGAAATATAATTACTACGAGTATTTGGTACTCACTCGTCATTATTCGTGTGTTTGAGAAGTTTCTGGCTGTCATGCACATTTTGACGTACTTATTTAAAATTTTATCGACATGATACTTATTATAAAGCTGTCTATGTATGCGATACGTTGTGATCTTCTCTATTATGTTCTTTTCGTTTCAGGTATGAGATAACATATATATGTCTATCTATATATGTCTTCAGTTGTGTTTGTGAGTATAATTCGTTACATTTGTAAGTTTTTTATTTAGTGTCTGACTATGAAAGACGGTGTTAGAAAAGGAAAGATCTTAATGATATGCCGGGGACACGTCACATTTTGTAAGTAGAATTTAGGCCCTTATTTAGATTTACGAAATTAAGAAATGATAAAATGGTCTCAAATTAAATGGCCTGTCCCTAGTACTTTTACATTACCTATTTTACATAAAATGCTTGAGACACTTCGGTTTCCCTGTGATTCCGATGTCCAAAGACAGAGCTAGGCCACTTCCACATTTGATGAGACGATATCGTTTTGCGGTATTAAGTTTCATATTAACATTTCAATCACTTAGGGCGCCGTAGGTTCATGGTCTTCTCTCCCTCTCACTGAGCATAAGCGTGAGCGAGATGGAAGTGCGTGCTCGGAAGCGCGGAAAAATGTTTTTTAATTTTAATTTTTTGGCCGTTTAAATAAATTAAAAAGTAAACACTGAGTCCTCTTAAACATGATATTGCTGATTTTAGGAAGCTATTTTAATATGTTTAGCTTTTGTGAATAATTTGTAACAAATATTTTAATTGTATTTTAGACCCTTTTAGACCTATGTTCGTGATTTTTTTCTATCGAGCGAAAATTGCTTAATCATGTTTCTAAACACTGATTTCCCTGCAGAAACGCCGCAAGATTACTATTCGTATTTTTTTGAAACCATATGATTATAAACTGACGCATCATATTGTTTCAAAAACTCTGATCGCTTATCTTCGCTGAACCTACGGCGCCTTAATAAGGTAATTGATTGACACTGCGGGTCTAGTCGTATTTCCGAATTTGCCCGATGTAAAAACATTATACACTACGTCTCATCTACGTCTGAACAAGTATAACGTTACGAGTATAATACTCAGTCGATCCGGGTGTAACAAAAACTGATTACTGTCGACAGCTCACGGCAGTTACTGTTATCTTTGCGGATAGCCATAATCGCTTTTTGTATTGCGCTGGTTTAGTTTGTTGTTTCGTTTCCCAAGTAGCTTTGTTGTAACTTGTTTTGAAGTTGTCTTAAGTCTTATTCGCAAAAGGATGTCAATTAGCTACACTAATATTGGACCAAGCTTGCTTGTCCATATCCGATAACACTTTTTTTCACAAATTTTATTGAATGGATTTCATGCAGCTATAAAAATTTAAACCGTGGCTTCATCTGCCTTTTTTGTGAATTAGGGATCCACGAAAGTTGCTAGTTTACATAAAACATACATAAATAACGTCTAGTTTACCGAAAAGGGTTGGCCCTACAGAAGTTTATGTTTTATCGCCGCATCCAGCAATTGTAGATATAAATTGTCAAGACAGAGATATTGTGATATTAAAGTGTTACGTGGTTAGTCCGTTGTCCACAACGCACTTCCATCCTGCCTCCTAGTCAACATATTAACACATCCGTCGGCAGAAAGGGGAAAAGGGGAGATGGCATTATTGCTGCTACAAGTTTATAAAACAATTGATCTATTCAACTTTGAGATTTATGAACTTTTAAATTTTCCTATTGCTACTTCAACGTCAAATAAAGGCACGCAATTATAACTTATATTTCTCTGAATGCCGGCTTTCGTTTGAAAACCGTTTGTCCTAATCTGTAACGTCAAATAAAACGGCAAACGAAATTAAATATATGTTTTTTTTAAGGGCATTCGAATGTTTATGCTCAAATTGTATCTATATTTATTATACCTACGCACCCTTATTCCACCTCTCCACAAACAAGTCTACACAGCCCTAGGGCCCGTTCAGGGGCTCCCAACAAAACGAATTACTTTGCTAACTCCGTAATTCACAGATGGTACAAAACCTATGATATTTAAGAAAGACCGTATACTTTTAATTTATCGGTAGTACTGATTCTTTGTTGCTGCCGGAGGCCTACTTAATTTTAGGTTCTTTGATTTTATGAATATTAGCTTCATTCTCAAGATTCTTATCCAACTATTGTTTATACCTTATATATAGCAGAGTCACTACTCTGATACTATTATAGTATAAAATGTATATGATGTTAAAAAACGGTCATTTATAATAAGATATAATAATAGGTACTTTTTTATACATTTTATAGTACAGAAAGAAAAATACTTCTTAACTTGAGAAGAGTAAGGATGTGAACTCATGTGTTTATATATCCGAATATGACTAGAATATGACATACTCCTTTGTTAATTTAACAAAAAAAAAACAGTTTTTATAAGGTTTAACATTTCAAATGGTTCGGAAGACACATTTATTTCCTAGTTAATTTATTTAATTTATTTATCGGATGCACTGCATTGCTAAAAGCAATATATCTTCACAAAGAAGGAACTATGAAACTTGTAACTCTACACTCTAAAGCCGCACACTCGCTATATGTTTGTGAGAAAGCCTTCGACGAAGTTGTTGATTAATGAAGATAAGTTCCAGCGCCAATACTTGAATGTGGCTGAAAGAGTTTTTAGGTCGCGAACATTCTTCAACCCCACCCAGAGCGATTCTCATTAACACAACCTCGCGTTCCAGAATATAATACCCCACGAAATATACAGGGATAGTGTTATTTCTGAGGTATTTTTTATCAAGGATCGGGATTGAGCAAATTCGAGGAAAGAAAATGAGGGTCTGCGGAATAAAAAGTGACACATTCCTGACATGCGTCCATTTATGTACGTTGTCTTGGTGGGAAAATCGGCTTTGCGCAATTGATTGAAGTATGTACCGTCGTCATGTGTGGTGAATTCAAATTGAATTTGGTTAGGTAGGTACTCGTTATTATGACGCTCGCTACCATGTAGTTGAACAAAAAAATCATAAAGATAACATCGACTATCTATGGTTAATATTATAAAGACGAACAATCTGCAAGGTTTAGTTTGCACGTGGGGGGTAATCTACGGAACTACAAATCCCATTACAAAAACTCTGTAATCATAAAATGACAACGTCGCTTGTTATATACATATATATATATATATATATATATATATATATATAAAAAGTTAAACATACCTATGTATGCTAAATAAAAACAACGAGCGGCACGCAATAGATAAACGCCGAATATAAAATTTTGGGAAAAGGGTCGAGCGTACATCTCGAGCATGATGTTGCTATACCCCACTCACTATTTACTAGCGTATATTGACCCAAAAATACGTCACTACTACGCTTAATCGTAGGGCAGACTTCCATTTTGCCTCAGGCTACGTACAGAAGGGGTCGGTACAGATAGGTAGTGAATATCAACCGTGTACTGAAATGCGGTGCAATATAACTACCTCCATCATCTCTCACTCACACATTCCCAGTTATACGAGAAAGGGATATCAAAATGTTTTCATATCCCTTTCCATGTTCGCATCACGTGCATTTTCTTCCTAGTAATCATTTACTACCTAGGTTGTTGTTGTACCATAGGAATAGAACGTTACGCACCGTAGCTGGCTTGATTCATAAAACAGTTCATAAAAATGTGGATTTTGTGGTATAAATGTTTCCAGAAATTTTTATTTCATAAAGATTGCTGCAGATGTGTAAAATTATTTTATATATAATCAGTACCGGTGACAAAAAAACCAAGGTATGAAAATGGTGGCATATCACGCCCCTCCGACGATCTTTTTCATAAGCAAATTGACTGCCAGCAGCAGACCATATTTTTGTAAACCCAAAAGAAAGTTATCATAACAGCCAGTCATTAAAAAAATTGCATAGAAATGAATTACGTAAATGCTTTCAGTAGGTAGCGGAACAAATTGGGAATCAAAACCAATATGGTTAACGGAACCAATTTATGTATCAACCATTCTACCACCATCATTCCTAGGATAATTTCCAATTTTCTTTGTACTTCTTGTATCGTTGACAGAAGAAGCACGTATTTTATTTACAACTTTAACATATCTACATAGTTAAAAATTGTGTTTCCGCGTGAAAATGTTGAGCCACGTTTAAGATCGCAAGTTGGCATACATTTTTTATTATCCGTCGATAACCGTTTTCCGATCCGAGCGAATACTGCTTCGATAGCACATGACACTCGTTCCGAGCAGACGTAAACGAGCAAATAAGCAGAAGCCAATAGCCCAACATCCAGTTTTACATTTCAAACACGCAATTGAGAACAATCACTGAATTTAGATTTCCTCATTTAAATTCATGGTTCTGCCTTCAAGCAATTTGTTCATTGTTTGATTCTTTTAAATTAACGTTTTCCCACGTCTATTGGTATTTTGAGTGTTTAGGAAGGTTATCGTGCCTGTTGAAAATGACCTCGTTTGTCGAATCATTAGGTTCAAAGTGGGTTCTCCCTTAGACCTGTTATTATTATTCTGGTAGTGGCTTCTGAGCTGTGAGAGCCCTTTTAATTCTTGGTTAACTCCTGCGAACTCGAAGAATTGCAGGATACTGTTGACCTCAACAAATTGGATACTTTTGACCTCAACAAATTGGATCTCCTCCGGGCACAATACATGATGTGTTTGCCGGAAAGGATTTACATCTGCATAAGGCGAGAGCAATCGGTTAGGATGTAAGTTGGCGTCTCCTCTGCTTCAAGGCAGAGTCTGTACTGCGTAACTACTTTAGCCGTAAATACTTCATTTGACCTAATGTTCCATTAGACCTAATACGTTAGTGGCGTCACTCCTGTCTGCTGTCAAATCTGACGTGTTCTGGATCGCGTTATCAAAGTTTCTTAAAATCTAAACATCTGTCCTGTGAGATCTTTTTATTGCCGTGTTACCTACCTATTGGATATTTGTATTATAATACACATTACTCTTTCGTTCATTATATCCAGTATTGTTCATTATTCCTAAACATTTTTTTCCGTTCAATAGTAAACTGTGACAGGACTCCTTCAAAGTTAAGTTATGGGTAAAATAGTTACATTATACATGTAATTGAAATGACAGGAATATGCTCTTATAACTCCACAACAAGCCAGAAAGTGAGTATCACGGAATTATGCGAACCGCGTAACTGTCCGAGTTTACCTTACAGTTAATTAGGCAGCCCGACAAGTGTCCAGTAGACTAACAGTAGGTAACTGTCTTCTTTTAAACTTCTAACAAACAAAATTAAAAAAAAAATACCAGTTACAATATGTACCTATAAATTAACTGCATTGTACAATTAAATTACGAAATTCATGCATGCATGAAAGAGTAATAGGTAGAACTTTCCAAATGTTGGAAATTTGCAGAAAGTTAGCGCTGGCTGAATTGGGACTGCACCGAATGGCACGATGGTTCTAATGTACTGTTGTGAACCGGTTTAAGTAAATTATTTAAATGGGGCTATGTTGTTGACTCTCTTTTTTAGGGTTCCGTAGTCACCAAGGAACCCTTATAGTTTCGCCATGTCTGTCTGTCTGTCTGTCCGTCCGTCTTCGGTTTAGCTCAGTAACCATTAGTACTAGAAAATTGTAATTCGGCATGGGTATATAGCACCTCGACACAACAGTACAATAAAATCTTGAAAAAAAGTTTTTTAGGGTACTTCACTACATCTAAAGCGAGTATGTATTTTTTTTCTCGTTAAACCGATGGTGTGGGGTATCGTTGTATAGCTCGTACAAAAATATTATGGGTTTCCTTAAAATCAGTGATTAGTTTGCGAGATAGTGGGCTTTAAAGCCCTAATTTTTGTCATTTGCCTAATGTTTGAGTCATGTCCCCCTGCCGGCTGCTAATGGGGATGTGAAAACATTCGTGGTAGTAGGTACATATAATGAATTTAAAAGGAAAACTATCTCGGACAAGTAGGAATAAGAAGTTACCGAGTAATAGTCAACCAACTTAAGATGTACTTGGAAAGGCTAATTTAGGTACGAATTCTGCCGACGCAACCGCACCACACGTCGATGTAACTAAGACAGACAGGCAAGTACGGAACGCTACACTGCGAGTGGCCCGACACGCTTTTGGCCGATTTTTCTGAAACGATGCTGCTTCAGTTCTACGATGCTTTCATGATCCCCTAACTTTATTCCCGGTTGCCTCCCTACAAAAGCCCGGGCTCCGTTATGACACGTAATTCTAACACACTCTCACTTGCTTGGTGCATAGGGACTCTTGTTCTACGTTGCTAAGCTTCAATTAAATCGATAGTCAATTATGAAATTTGCGTCAGTAATGTAGAACCGAGAAAGTTGAAATTTAAAAAAAAATATATATAAACAAAAAAAAAAAAAAGTTGCTAGTGAAAATTATTTCGACATTTAAGTGTCTACAAAAGTTGACGTGAGAAAAATAAATGTTTTGACCCGATTAAATCATACACTATCAAAAAATGGCTACGCAACCCATTTCTTCTGCTAATATGAAATAGTGACACCGTTTCAATCTTTTAATCTTTATTGAAAGTGGGCGAAACACAATAAAGCTTTTAAATTACTGCGGTGATAAAAAGCAGAGCAAAGCGGTGGTTTGCGCATTCAATAATAAAATCAACCACGAAATAATTACCAGCCATTAAAGCGAAGCTTTGACTGGAATTCGCTCATAAATTCCTTGAAGTAAATATATTATACTCACAAGTCTATTTTAAATAAAGTCTACTACTATAGCACTGGATTGCAGGTACTCGAGTACAGGAATTACTATTAACACATTCACTGCCAAGAATCGCTACGCGCTACGCTCGTAGCTGATCCCGTGGTTTTCCTCGTTTGTAGCGGAAAGCGACTACGGCGTAGGCGCCCGCTAGGCGGGTTGCTGGCAGCGAAAATGTTAAGATGCTACCGGTGTGGGTATTTGGCTGTTGTAAGCTTACTGAGTTAATAATGTGGACCCTACCATGGTTCACTGGCGATGTGCGTGACCTGAGAAGTGATCGCGTAACTTGTCGAACTTTTTTACTAATAACTTTTAGGACAACTCGTCTGTCAATTTCCCATACAAAAAGTGACAGTGAGATTTACGTGACTCACGTACAGAGCGTTCAAAATATATTTTTGCTTACGTAAGTTTAATGGAGAATGTGGTTCGTTTTAATTTCAAGACGATGAAAATAAAACAAAATGAGACGTGTCTGGAAATAGTTGATTACAGAAACAAAAGCGGTTCACCCCGTGAGACCCAGTGGAGTCTGAAGCGAACTAATCAGGCGTGTGGCTTATGCTCAAAGGACTCTTAACCGCGAGAACAAATACGCTAGTTACTAAAGGTATTTCACTTAATGTACCCACCTATCGGAACGCTACGCTCGTAGCGCTACGCCGTAGTCCGTAGCAGCATAACACTTTCACTGCCAAGAATTATGCGCTACGCTCGTGGCTGACCCCGTGGTTTTCCTCGTAGTGGAAAGCGACTACGGCGTAGGCACCCGCTAGGCGGGTCTGCTCGTTGGCGCGTTCCTCTACATACGGAATTCTCCGTGTTATCGGCTTCGAGCGTAGCACTAGCACGCTCCACACAAGTTGACTCGCCATACGAACGTAGTTAGGCTCTTATTTTAGAACGGCATGATTCTTGTAAACTTTGTATACAAGGTGTTACAAAAATAACGCAAAACCATTTAAGGGCATAACATATATCGTGTTCTGATAAGAAGAAACTAAGAGAATTATATTTGACGTGTTTTTTTTTTACATTTGTATGAAGCGTTGGCCTGCTAGGACGACCTGCTCCATGCAAATGTGATAAAAAATCGCGTCATTTTTTTTTGTCTTAGTCTTTACTTAACAAAACACGCTACCTGTTATGCCCTTAAACGGTTTTGCGTATTTTTTGTTACACGTAGGTAGTGTAAACAATGGGAAGCGTATGTCTAGGTCGGTAAATTTGTTTTAGTTGCTAAAAAAATTGAAAAGAAAGAATTTCTATTTTTTTTTTTATCTATTTTTTTTCTGTAAATAATAATTTCAAGCAACTGTAACTAGTTTTACAGTCGTGTCTACAAAGTTTCATGTTATTAATTGAGAATTGAGCGTGCAAATAAATATTTACTTACTTACTTTACTTACTTACTAACAAGGTGCACTTAATCATAGACTAGAGAGGTATATAGACCTATTTTCATTCTTCATAACATATTTACATGTCTTTATAAATGAAAAAAACGTACTCAACGCGTACGTGCTGTAACTTTCTAAATACGCTGGAACGAACAGGGTTCGTGCCGTTTTAATGATAGTATTTTAATTCAATTCACAACCTCAAGGATTCTACTGCAATAATCTTGTTGGAACTTGCAAATTCGTTCGCGGGGCTATAAGAATAAGAAGGATCCTGGGCTATTTTTAAGTCAAATTTGTTCAGTAGACTATACCTGTTTAACTTTGATTATGCATGCAGTGCTGAAGTAACCCGATTGAAGAGCTGCTTTAGCAGCATGCATCAGATTATGCATCAATTCTTTCTCTTGGGTTCATTCGTTTTCTTTGAGGATATTTTTGAACTTTTTTAAAATTTGAGAAAGAAAAGTAATAAGATGAACATTGTGTTAAGGTTCGTAGTTTTTGACATGAACTATAATATATATTGAATACTTTTTCGAAAAAAAAGAAAAAATGTTTGGTGTCATGTATTTATTAGCCGTTAAGGCAGGATCTCTTATTTTTTCATTGCATTTCATTTAATTACCTTATTAATTATCCCTGTCTCACTGAATACTCTGTTTAAAATTAAAATAAAATAAATAAATATTAGGGGACAACCTTACACAAATCGACCTAGTCCCAAACTAAGCAAAGCTTGTACGATGGGTACTAGACCACGATAAACATACTTATGTAGATAAATAATTACTTAAATACATAGAAAACATCCACGACTCAGGAACAAATATTCGTGCTCATCACACAAATAAATGCCCTTACCGGGATTGGAACCCAGGACCTTTTGCTTCGTAGGCAGGGTCACTACCAACTAGAGTAGGCTAAAGCGGTCGTCCAACTTACCCATATGAAATGAATTCGCCATATTATGACGCATTATTCCCTTTACATTGGTAAGGAATAATCTTCAGATGTTCAAAGCAGTAGCGGTAACAGGAAAACTGATTAGATCCACATGCGGACTCAGAGCAGTTCTGCGTCGCATGGCTCTTTCGGAAAAAAAAACCCGCGCGTTATTGGGCTGACTTATTACGAGCATCTACCCACCAAATTAAAAAATGTCTGCGAAATATTCAAGCGCCATCTTAGAGACTTTATTGTAAAATCCATTTTATTCTGTTAATGACTTCTTTTAAATATTTGCATAAGTTATATTTTAACGTAGTTCAGTATGATTATTATTTAAGATTTGAACTTTATTAATAAATATCTAAATTCTTCAGCTGAGTACTTAACTCCTATACGCACATTAATTAATTTTGTACTTTTCTATTCCATTTTTATTTGATTCTTTGTTGTTTGATGATCATAATATAAAGATGTGAAAATTGACCTAGTGTCTTTTAAATTGCATGTTTTTACAACGTGTTTTTTTAACCGTATTAGCGCCGAACCCCATTTAATGTATCCAAAACGTACTAATCATACGTGAAAAATGTTTTACTAAGTTAAGTTTTCAGTAAGAAAAGGTAAATAAGTTTGAAAAATCCTGTATGGCGCTCTGAGAGTATGAACTCTATGAGGTATGAACCTATCTACATAAGATGGTGGCCAGTGGTCACTGCAGTCAAGCGGCTGGATGATTTAACTTAATTTTAATATAAAAACCCCAATATTAACAAATCAAAAAAGCCTTTTTTAAAGTTATTTGTAATGTATACATTAACTGGGCTTCGGCTCTAAGACGGTTAAAACCACTATGCATTAAGAAATAAATAAATCTAATCGAATCTAATGGAAGGGTTAAAATAGAATAAGGTAAGACCAGTGAAAAACGTTACTATATACGACTTCAACATTCACAATGTAAAAGCCTTTTTTAAAGTGAATTAAACCATTATTTGAAATACCCCCTAATACCAATAAATAGGCAGATCACGCCCTCGCAGTAAGTACGTTCCACCTTTAACAAACAATCCACTTCTAATCTTAACAAGGAATCGGCCCGAGGACCAATAATAGCTTTACAAACAGTTGTATTGTACATTCAAACTTCTCCACCATAAATCGAGATTAAGGGTCCAAGTGTCCGGGTCTCATTGCTTTTCGTCGGGTTCTGTAAATAACACTTGCCACTGCGTCAGATTAAAACCAGGTATAAGTCAAGTATATCTAGCCCAAGCACTTTATTTTCATTAGTATGGAAAAAAATGCAAATTTGGAAATAATTCATAACAGCAGCTTTTTGCGTGTAACTGATATATTATCACTTTATTAATTAAGTAGACTCAAAATCCACCAAAATATTAGTCATCAAAAAAATCGATATTTAACCAATTCCTGAAAAAAGAGGAAAAATATTAATAAATATTTTAATTTTTGTTTTGGTTAATTTACAGGAGCTCTTCAAGAATAATAAATAAATCACACAAAAAACATAATGGATGTGTCATTTATTTTTATATATTTACTTCCCGATGGAAATTTTGGTGGATTCTTGGATAAGGCATCTTAGAATAACATTTTAAAATTAAACAAACAAAAAAAACGCTGTTATAAATTAATGTTTGAAAAAAACGTAATTTTCCTGGGGTAATCGCGATGGCTCTGAATGAGAGTTTTTCGGGAGTATGTATGTGGGTATGTGGACAAATATTATTATATTTCACTGATTACAGTCCTAATGGATTTTGATATATGAGGGGATTCATCATACTCGTGTCAGTATCATAGTATTTTGTGGCTATTTGTATGCCTTAACAGTATATACCGCATGTATAGATGACGGAGTATTTGTATGTGGTAATCGATTGTTTCACATATAACATGCTTAAGTATGACAGGTAGATAAACTTCCCTTTGTTATCGTGCTTAAATCACTAAAGGACATTGATTTTTGTGTAAAAAATCGTTTGTCGAATTCATTTTCAGTTTTCGGCCTCGCAAGGTTTTTGATAAATGCTCATAGCGAAGAAGCCATTAGGTTATGTTAGTTTTACAATAATCATGAAAATTCCATAGCTATTGAGGAAAACGGTTTTTTTGCGAAATTAATTCGGAAAAACGACACAGTTGGGATAACATTTATAGAAATTGCGATATAATAGGAGTCATAATACAATATGATTATCTCCGTGCTTATGTTCAACTTTAAACCAACATATGAATCTAAATGATCTGTCCTTAATAGAAATGTTGATTTCATATACTCGGTTTTGATACAACGCAGCCGCTGTGGGTAGCCGTTAAACCGCCCTCTTAAAATCAGACCCCGCTGAGACATACGTGACTCTCATTGCGATTCCCCCCGGCAACCTGGTCGGACGTTTTTGTCTTCGGTCATTATTGCATCCCGCTAATTCGGTGGGCGTTGTGCCAAAGTACAAAGGTTATGGAATAGTTTTTTTACTTGTGTATGTTATTACAAAAAATATTGATATGTCCTACTTGCAGGCGATTTCTATGTACCTAAGTATTATGATGGGTGTTGAGCCTTTGAAAGGTTCAATAGGGATTTAGTGATGAGCATTATGTGATGAGCATGAATATTTGTTTCTGAGTCATGGATATTTTCTACGTATTTAAGTATTTATATCTATTATATATATCGTCCACCAATGACCAATGTCGTGACCAATGGCACGAAACGTAGGGTTGAGGTAGACGGGCAGTTAATGCACTATGTCGACGAGTACACATATTTAGGGCAACTAGTTTCCTTCAGCCATAGGCAGGATAAGGAAGTCGGAAGACGGATCCATAACGCCTGGAGAAGCTATTGGTCTTTAAAAGAATTACTCAAGGGTGACCTTCCTTTAACCCTGAAACGAAAACTCGTCGATATATGCATTCTGCCCGTCCTAACCTACGGTGCTCAAACATGGTCACTCACCGAGGCACAAAAGACCAGATTGAAGGTTTGCCAACGAGCAATGGAGCGTAGTATGCTGGGAGTCAAACGGATCGACCGGGTCCGAAACTCTACGCTGCGCTCAAAAACATGCATTGCTGACGTTGGGGCTAAGACCGCCAAGCTGAAATGGGAATGGGCGGGCCACGTCTGCCGCATGCATCCGCAGAGGTGGGCTAAACTAGCCACGCAGTGGGTGCCGCACGATGGAAGGCGGCGGCGTGGCAGGCCGAGACGGAGATGGCGGGATGACCTCGACGTATTTCGCAACGATTGGCAGGAGATTGCTCGGAATCGGGACGATTGGAAATCGAGAGGGGAGGCCTTTGCCCAGCAGTGGGACACACTATAGGCTAGGAAAAATATATATCGTCGTCTAGTACCCATAGCACAAGCCTTACTGAGCTTACTATGGGACTAGGTCGATTTGTGTGTAAGATTGTCCCCTTATATTTATTTATTTATTTTATTTATATTGACTGGTTGATAGTGTTTTTTATTCATTCACCATTCCAAAACAATAACATCATAATCAACCCCCAAAAAGTACCAATCCGAAATATATGGAACATAGGACCATACTTACATAAAAAAAAATAACAATTAACAGAATTTAGTAATTGTTATACTTCTAAAAAAGGAAAAAAAACATTTTGATGAACAGTAAGGACTTATCCTAAAATTGAAGTAAAGCGTTTGTACCATTAAACGATCTTATAGCAATAAATCAACTTTTGCACAAACATTATAACACGACAAGTAATTCGGATTTTAATTTGAGCGTTTATGAATGCAACATCTGCCCATTAAAATCAAAAACAGTAGTTGCTGCATACGTGACTCGCATTGAGATGCGGCCGAGCGGCATACTTGGTTCAACATTGTCTTTGGTAATTACTCGTATTATTGCATATCTGTAATTAGAATTGCGTAGTTCATTGCATGAAAGACGGGAGATTATAGCATTAGTCACTCACCGACTGATATTAGCACATATAGCTGAAGTTTAATTAGACGGGAGTTATTCTATTTCATTATATATGCGTGGATTCGGTTTTGTTGTACGCACGCCCAACCTAAAGTGTCAGAACGAGTCGATATTATAAAACCGATATTAATGAAATGCATTGAGTAACTGAGCTTCTTGTAATTTATTTATAATTTATTACTTTTGAGCATAAACACAAGTTAATTAGCATTATATTCAATGCAAGACTATAATTTCGCTACGTAGAAAATTACATTGAATTTGCGTTTTGTAGTTCAAAGAAGAAAATATAGTATAAAAAATCGACAGCAGACTTGCTTTTCCACGGAGCTTTCAGGTTTTACCTCGGTGCAGCAACCGTAGGGAATTGGGTTGTAAGCACGTTGTGTCCCTGGCGCAATATACATAATGTAAACTTGCACACAGGTGATCTTTATATAAACAAAATTCTAGCTGAGTACTATGTAAGATTTCATATACGTCATATTTTTATAAATGACACCCCTTAAGGCAGTACAGAATAAATTATTTTACTACGTACAGAAGGTCAGCTAACAAATGCGCTGCGAAAGAACACGTGCTTGTCGTAGTAGTGCTAACATACTGGCTGGAACCGGTAGGCTTGCTCGTACTGGCGCGACGAAACCCGGAGTGAGCCACCTCTGGAAGCGGGCAGCTGGGCATCGAGCGGCCGTTCAATACATTCGAGCGAGTTCGCTGCCCGCTGGTCTTCCCCGCGTGGTCGTGCCGGAGGCTTCCCCTGGATTTTCCCCAGGCCACCCTCCAACCACGCAGTTCGACCGCTATATTGGGTCTCAAAAAAAAAAAAAAAAAAAACTGCCCGCTGGCGTCCAAACCCTTAGAGTTTTTTTTTGGAAACGTCTGCACAAAATAACTGGACTCAGACTACGTGGTCAGTCGTTAAACTCCATTGACAAACACCATCAAAGAACCAGGACCGTATGACAGTATGCGCTAGTCATGCTACCGATAGATATTGGTTGAGACGGATTGTGACTACAACGATTAATGGGCAATCCTCCATGTGATCTGTCAAGAGTGAACGCAAAGGCCGCGCTGAGCAGGGTTTTTAGATATAATGGAAATAGAGTTAAAAGCTGAATAATAAGTGCTTGTTTTAGTGGGTGTGCTATTGCTATCTGTTGTATGGGAACCTTGCACTTTTTGACTATGCGCTGAAACTTGGCACAGTTGATCCTTAGGTGGTCTTGAGTGGATTCAGACCAGGAGCCATCGAGAGCCACCCCGCATTTAGGGGGGGGGGGGGAGGGGGGGAAGTTCGACTCCGCCGAGCTTTATTTAAAGCCATTTTTTTCTGAAACTATACACACCAAGGCAAGTGTTATATCATTTTCGGATAAATAAAGGATGAGGAATCTATTTTACGAACCAAAATAATACATTTTGGAACAAAAAAAATAAAATAAAGGACAAAAACATATACAGCGTAAATTATTTTTATTCAATATTACTAATTTTTTTTTAACTACATAAGATACATAAAAACAAAAAATACGGCCATAAAGCCACATTAATTCGGTTTTAGAAAATATATTATTTTGTATATAAATATGTTAACAGACCGGAAATAAAAAAATATGCGTGAGTCAGGGCGACCTCAATGCACGTGTCGTCCGTGAAGGAAATGAAGGTTCAGTTTTAAAATACGATAGTTGTCAATTATATGTGATTACTTTGGGTGTTTCGGTATTTAACATGAAATATTTTAATGAAACTACGCCCTGTCAATTAATTATATATATATCATATATATCACACGCTCCACTGCAAAGAGACTGCAAGGAAACCTCATATATCAAAAACCATCAAGCCGTTTGGACTGTATCCCGTGAAATAGAATTTTCATGTCCACAATCCACATATATACATACATTCATGTATACATACATACATGTATACCTACATTCATACATGTATTCACACACACGCTCGAAAAACATAACCGCCCTTCGAATCGACCAATCAGAACGGCTATCACAAGACGGTGCGCGAGCTTTCTCGATTTTTCTCGTGGGATCTTTTGTGCATTTGCCTTCTCATTTCTACAAAGCGGATGATGCAGCTCAGAGGAAGCACCTTGAATTCCTTTGGTTGCGGATAGCCTTTACCAAAGTAATTCATTATTTGTCTGGCAAGGGCATGACATTCACACAATAAGTGTTCCATAGTCTCATCCTCCTTGCCACACATTCTACAATCTAATTTATCCGATAGTCCCATCTTGGCCAAAAGATTCTTCCCCTCGTTCCTTTCCCGAAGTGATCTGTTAACACCCCATATATGATTCTGAGGTGCTTCCTACTGGATCTCCAGAGTTGCTTAGTCTTGCCGGAGTCCAGTCCTTCTATGAAGAGCTTAGAGTGCATGCCTTAAGCACGCCTCACTCCTCCGCTCGTGTTGGTGTTTGATTTTGGCGTAGGCTTTAGAGGCCGAAATTACAGTTCCCTGGGAGAGCACAAATGGTTCTGGACCTACAAAGACCCCCCCTCTTGCAAGCTCATCCGCCCTTTCGTTGCCGATGAAGCCCTCGTGCCCTGGTGTCCAAACAAGTTGCACCTTATTGTGCTTTCCAAGCTTGTTCAGTGTCTGGACGCCATTATAGACTAGTCTAGAATTCACTTTCGGCGTCGTAAACGCTTTAAGGGCCGCTTGACTGTCACTGAGTATATAGATAGTCTGCCCTCTGGTTTGCGTCCTGTGCACAGGCAATTATTGCGTATGTCTCCGCCTGGAACACGGTTGCCAAACTACCCATGCTTACACTAATGTATTGTCATTCGCATAAATGCCTGCTCCCGTACCGGATCCCATTTTTGATCCGTCCGTGTACCATATGCTGTCTACGATACCAGACCTCGGTGGTTCTAGGCCTTCGGCCCATTCAGCCCTGGATCATTGGAAAAGGCTAGGTATCAACTTCTACGGCGAGTACACCACTCACCTGCGCTTTACTGACAATATAGTAGTCTTGGCTGAGATCATGGAGGAATTAAATAGGATGCTCGATGACCTTAGTGAAGCTTCCGAGCGAGTTGGTCTGAGAATGAACATGGATAAGGCGAAGATCATGTTAAAAGCACATGTAGTACCAACCCCAGCAGACTGCTCTCTGTGCGTGTGTCCCAGACTCCTCTCTAACTTTAAAAAGAGTCAAATGGCGAATCCAACTCGGCTGGGCAGCGTTCTGAAAGCTACGGCACATATTTTCATCCAATATTCAGCAGTGTTTCAAGACGAGTCTTTGACCAGTGTGTGTTGCCAGTGATGAAATATGGCACTGGAACGTGGTCGCTTACTATGGGCCTCACAAGAAGGCTCAAAGTCACCCAAATGTCAAGGGAGAGGGTTATGCTGGGAGTTTATCTACGTGATCGCAATTCGCATCAGAAATGGGGCTACCGCAGCGGGAGCAAGGTAACCGCTCAAGATAGCCCTTCGAATCGCTAAACTTAAGTGGCAGTGAGCGGGGAACGGGGTCCCTTTGTTTCCCATAAACTTATTGTTCCGAATTTCGATAGTCAGAAATTGATATCCATATAATTTATAGACATAAACATCAGAAGTCATAATCTTTGTTAAGTATAATGTTTTGTAGTTCTAACATTAATGACCCATAATATTAAGTATTATAATCACAAAAGTCAGCAATTGATGTCCATAACGATCAAAGGTCTATCGATAATTATTCATAAATATTCTAAGGCATATATTTCAACGTACTAATAATTGCTATTCATATCGTTTTAATGCCTAAAGTGAATTACGTCTAAGAGACCAAATCTATAACAACCATAGTCATATAGATAATTACTCAGAAACATTCCTAGACATACATTTGAAAGGGGTACTGGGTACTACTGCGCGAAGGGTTTATGTCTTTTTCGTAAAGAATACGTTTAAATAAGCATGTTTTATTAGAAACTTTTTCTCTGAAAATAAAAATGGCCAAGATATTGGACTTCTAAGGCAGGTCGGTGTAGGTACGACGACGAGCGAAGCGAGGAGGAGTGTTAGTTGTACCGTGACCCTAAGCGCGCGAGCCGAGCGAGCGAAGCGAGCGTGCCGCGGTAGCGGCCGGCGAAGCGCCAGAACCAATAATGACACAACATTCATCGAAATGTTGACAAGTACATATTTTTCCTAACTTTCGGGTCAAATATTTTGGCCATTTTTGATTTTAGAGAAAAAGGTTTCAAAACAAAACATAGTTATTTTAACGTATTCTGACCACTCAACAAAACAGTGAGCACCGTAAATATCTTTCAATCGGATCACTCTTTATTTTTGCCAAAGTACCCACATTAATTATAATTAATGGGTATGTGGGTATGTTATAAAGCAGTCTTGAAGAACGCGTTCAGTAACGTTCGTTAGTAAAAAAACATGTATTTTATTATTTTTCTGGGAGTGTGTTTATGGGCTTTAACATTATGAAGAGTGACACCACCGTGAAATTGAATGATATGACTAACTAATCAGATGACTACCAATCATTATGACTTGCGAAAAAATACCTTACAATAATTATTACAAACTAGATTATTGCCTGTAACATTATGTAACTGCATACCACCGGGACATTGAACGTTATGGCTAACCAATTTTATGACTAACAAAAATGATGACCTGCAAAAATCGGAACTCCAATGTATATTGTTAAATTTTATGACTTTCGACAATAAGACTAGAAAAAATTATGGTGGAAAACGTTATGGACTGAAAAAATCGGATGTTAAATTTTATGGGAAACAATAGAGACCCGCGGGGAACATTGGACGTAGAGCGCCGATAGTCAGCAAAGCTTATGCATCACACGAACAAGAGTCAGTGCCGAACCATTTTCATAGCTAGAATCATTTCCATGGTACACTTGGTGACATCGATTTGTCGGTATCGAAGGTAGATACGACAGGTAAACCACCCTAAAACATGCGAAACTAGGAACTTCGCATTTGACAATTAAAGGATTATTTATTTAAACCGACCATCATTCTCCTAGCGTTATTCCCGGTTGTGCCCCTAAAGGAGCCCAGGGTTGACACCTAATCCCAAGATTTAGCATAGGCACTAGTTTTACGAAAGCGACTGCCATCTGACCTTCCAACCCAGAGGGAAAACTAGACCTTATTGGGATTAGACCGGTTTCCTCACGATGTTTTCCTTCACCGAAAAGCTAACGGTAAATATTACGTACATAAGTTCCGAAAAACTCATTGGTACGAGCCGGGATTCGAACCCACGACCGCCGCTTGACAGCCGCATGCCTGAACCACTAGGCTACCGTAGCTGTACCGTAGCCGTATTTATTTAAACCGACCGTTGAATAATAAAACACATGAGGGTCGCTACACTCGCTAAGTACTGAGTGTGTAAATAGCTGACACGCGCCGATGGTGCTGCGTCGGCGTGGGATTTTGGTCGGCGGCGGCGGCGCGGCGCTCATATCTTGTGTAATTATGTATGCATGTATGTTTGTATGTGGATTGTGGACATGAAAATTCTATTTCACAGGCTACAGTCCAAACGGCTTGATGGTTTTTGATATATGAGGTGTCGTTGGATTTCATGTTAAATACCGAAACACCCAAAGTAATCACATATAATTAACAACTATAGTATTTTAAAACTGTACCTTCATTTACTTCACCGTCGTCCTGACTCACGCATATTTTTTTATTTCCGGTCTGTTAACATATTTATATACAAAATAATATATTTTCTAAAACCGATTTAATGTGGCTTTATGGCAGTATTTTTTGTTTTTATGTATCTTATGTAGTTAAAAAAAAAAATAGTAATATTGAATAAAAATAATTTACGCTGTATATGTTTTTCTCCTTTATTTTATTTTTTCGTTCCAAAATGTATTATTTTGGTTCGTAAAATAGATACCTCATCCTTTATTTATCCGAAAATGATATAACACTTGCCTTAGTGTGTATAGTTTCAGAAAAAAATGGCTTTAAATAAAGCGCGGCGGAGTCGAACTTCCCCCCCCTTTCTCCCCCCTAAATGCGGGGTGGCTCTCGATGGCTCCCGGTCTGAATCCACTCAAGACCACCTAAGGATCAACTGTGCCAAGTTTCAGCGCATAGTCAAAAAGTGCAAGGTATCTTGCAATAGCACACCCACTATTTAAGTATCATAGTTTTTAACGCTGTCGTTAGTTTATCTAAGAGGCAGTTTCATAAATGTTAACATATGATATAATATAACTGTTCTACGATATTGCAATTTATGCGGTAGTTCCGTACTACACGAATGTGTACACCAAAGTTAGGTAAGCCTAATCATAGGGCTTAGAACTAACCGTGCCTTACACGACTACGGTTAACTCGTGAGCCTTGTGTTTAAACTGATTAAACATACCTAACGTATCCTTTAGAAAATAATTATTTATTTATTTAAGGTTTGCCAACAGATACGACACCATGTAACTTACTCGAGTGAACAATTGGAGAGTTAAAACTATCACTGTTATTAATATTTCCACAGATTCAAAGCTAATCATTTCAAAGGGCTTAGAAAGAAAGAAAGAAAGAAATAAAACATTTATTGTTAACCATGTACAATTAAGTCTTAAATAATAAGTATGTAAGTAACAATGGGAACCTTTTTCGGGCATATCATATTTATAAAGTATTCATATATACCTAAATAGCTTGGTCAAGGACTATGATATTATTTAAACTGAAAAAAATATTTTAAACCATAAAATACATTTTGTGTCAACCACAGCTTTAGGTGGCGCTTAAATTGATGTCCTCTCAACATTTTTAGTCTAATGGGTAGATGGTTAAATACTTTGATTGCGGCGATAAAGGCGCTCTTGTAATATAATAGGTTGAGTTTCTGATCGTCGGCAGTGATATGTTGTATTTGTATTGTGATCGTAAATTGTCACGCTGATCTGAACAAAAATTAATATTCTATTTATGGTTGATAACAAATGAACATAGCTCTAAGATGAATAGTCCAGTTAGGGTAAGAAATTTATTTTCCCTATAAATATTTCTAATAGACTCTGTATTGTGTAACCGGTATATAATGCTTGATTTTTGAGAAAGTAAACTAAAAAGTAATCAAACGTAGTTTTATATTAAACACAATAACATTGCTCACCTAAAAAAAATACTCAAAACATCCATACTAATAGTAACTAATCTATTCCTCCTTTACGTAACAAATACCTGCAAACGAAGAAAATTGGTTCAACTTAACAGTGTTATATTTTCGATCTGCCATCTTCTTGGGTATTATCATTAGATAACTTAGCTTATTGGCCATGATAAAAATAAATATTTCCGGAATCAATCCACGTGATTGTGATTTATAAGCCTGTAAGTATCCCACTTATGGTCAAAGACCCTCTCCGTCTGACTTATAATATGGTAAATATATTTGTTTTAAGTAAAAATCATAAAACGCAGTTTTTAAGGTACTTCCTTGCATGTCTCCTACTTGAATCAGCACATTATTGAATAGCGCAATAAGTCGATTTAACTATGAGAAGTGCAGTAAATACTTGCAGACTGCTGAAGTGGACATATAATATTGTAAATTCGTGGAACGTACCACCTCTGCTTTGTATATTACATTGCAAGCATTCCACATTATAAACAGGTTTGCTTAGCTATTACTAATGTCTACATTTCAATGTCCGAGTGACCTACAATACTCGTTAGCTTCCTTTAATACGATATGTAGTATCTGTCATTGAATCCAATGAATATACGACCAATTGGATTTTAGCCGCGCACTGCTGTTACGTGTACCCTGTGAACAATTTTACTAAACGTATTTATTTGGTATGACATTTACCTTGTGCTCCCTTGTTCTGAAACGTTAAGTCTTGTGTGGGGACAGACGTAATGTTGCACAACACGATTGGAATGAAAACGCAATCGATGCCTGATAAGCGCGCGTGTTACGTCACGTAAAAGATATTTTAGGTAAAGTGCATTCATCCTTACTTGTCTTATTTGGTAAACAACCTTCTAACCTCAAAATGTATCTTTTTAGACTATAGCAGCTAATTTATCGTAAAAAAAAGCGTTGCTAGACAAAAAATCGTGAAGTGATGTCCGAAAAGTCGTCGGCATGATCTTATACTCACAAAATTGCTATTCTATCCTAAAAAGATGCATTTTGAGGTTAGAATGTTGTTTACCAAATAAGACAAGTAAGGATGAATGCACTTTAGTCTGCCAGTCGTTGCCTGCGCGTCGCATAGGATCGGGGGTAGGACGATAATGGGGCGTGAGTGGCGTGCGGGCGCCGGGCTTCGCCTCCCTCACTTTTCTTATGGATATCTTAGTATCTTTTCCAGTGGCGAAGTGAAAATCAGTCGCTAGTATATCAATGTCATAAAGACCTTGACAAGGAAATACTCTTAATCAATTTGTACGACCGCACAAAAAGGTTGTCCAACAACGAATCTACTACTCTATTACTGGACACATAGCTGACCACATAAGGCAAAAAAAACGTCAACGTAGCCCAAGACGCGCACATGTAATGTAAATTTGATATGAAATACGTTTAGTCAGATAGACCGCTGGCTCCAGGCCGAGCCATTTGTTTCTGCTAACTAGTGACTTGGCTGGACTTGCACTCACACCGTGATTAAAATCAATTAGCAAGATGTTGGTAGAATTCCAAAACTTAATCAAAGATAAACTTAAACCTGGTTTGGTGAAAACAAGCATGTTTTTGAGGTATTGCTATGACACGGTGTGTTTTCCTTGATATGTTTTTTATTGGAATAAAACCGATGTTACTTAAAGGCGCTCGATTAATCGACAACTTTCAGTTCACGATAGCGATAAGTAATTATATTAACAGAATGAGGTTCTATTAGTGGATGGGTATATTTGTGATAATGTGTTGCAGAGGAAAATATCTACTTCCGCGTTATAAAAGAGCTATGTGAATATATGTAGTAGCTATTTCTTCGTCTTGGTCGTGTATCTTCATTTCTGAAAGATTTGTGATTTTACTCGTAACCACTACTCTCCAGGCAGTTCTATCTTGAGCCTTTTGTATGGTTACCTGTAGTGTGGACCCGGTAACTTCTTGGCTTCTAGGTGTCTTTTTGTCCATCTCTTGAACACACGACCTCTGCTCCTCTTCCCTTCAACTTCTCATTTCTAGCGTATCTGCGCCACGTCTGACCGCGTGTAGAGAAGTAATTGAGGACACTTTGAGTTTTTATTTAATCGTATGGCAAGGCAAGTCGCTTTTTGAAATTACATATTAATATGTACTAAATCTTTTTTTTTTTATCTATGGATAACTATAATTTTATGGCTTATTATTTTCGCGGCGACAGAAAAATTAAAGAGCAGCAAACTATTTGCAACTAAAATAATAACTTGTCAGCGATTAAATATTTTGGCAATCATTTATATTAAATGAGCTTTAAACTAAGGATATTTTAAAATTCAAATAATGGCAGCTGCTTTAAGGTAGCAGAAATAATAAACAAGATTACTGAAATCATAGGCGTGGTACTATAAATAATGACTTGGCGACTAACCGACTCGGATCACGGATAGGTTAGAAGACGGAAGCGGCAGCTTTGCTGCCGCTTTCGTCTTCGAGGTTATTTTTTTTATAAAAGAGCAGAAAACTTGTTTTTTTATGACCTTGATTTATTTTATATGCAATCCATTGAACAATTAGAGTAGGCCATTTTCAACTTTTTATCCGCTGTCATGTTTCCGCTCAATTCAGTTAATTCAGTCGCCAAAACAATAACTCGATGCTAGTTTATATTGAAACAAAGCCGAAAATTGATTACTTAGCTGCTACTTTTTACTTTATACTAGTCTCCGCAATTAGTCGCCAACTTATTATTTTTGCTACCTCTTTTAATTTTTTATAAATCCCTAAATCAGATTAATTTGTCGCCGCGTTAAATACATGCCTAATTTTATGTCTGAAATCATCCCTAAAAGATGATAGAACTTTGTTTGGGTTGGCGATAATTGAGGTTCCGCCTACAATAATTTAATAGCAATATTTTTTGTAAGACACAAGTTCTCCGCGGACGGAGTCGCGGGCATCAGCTAGTATAGGTATAAGAAAACAAATCAATTCTCGAGATCATACTTAGTAAACATGCCAGAGAACTTCTTGTATTCTTTGCAAACTTGTTTTAGGCCAATCTAATGAATTGAGCGTACTCGTATTCCGAACTGTTGCCTTTTGTTCCGCGATCGCACAAACCTCGCCACAAGGAATTCGTTAATTATCTGCCTGTATTTTTTGGTGTTCAACCGACCTTAATTCTAAAAGGGGAATGTTTTTCTCTCCCATGTGGAAATTTATGTGCGTAGCACGTACGGGAAATATGCCTTTTATTGCGTTTCTGCGATGAACTATTGAATTATGGGACCAATCTGTTTTATACGGCGTCTGTTTGCAATGACTACTATTCGCGTGGATATTCAGCTTCTTGGCTGTAATCTTCATATGTTTTGTATATTTTCGTAACTAAATCCTAGCTTTGTAACATTTTTTCTTTTTAACCGACGAAAAAAACGGAGGAGGTTCTCAAGTCAACGCGTATATTTTTTTTAAATTATCAATAGCTATTGGGTTTTGTATACACGTAGTAAAAGTATTACCTATCATTTAAAAAAAGTAAATGAGGTACATAATATTCAACGAGATCTTTCTTATATAACATCATACTCTAAAGCTAAATATCCAGAAATATGATTAATACTTGTAAATAAATACATGTTCGGGTTTATACAGAAATTTAAACCTTTCACATTAATCCAAAACAAAATCAAAGTCCCTAATTTACAAGCCGGTAAATTACAAATTTATACCCAAAAGCGTGTGCTGATTTACGCAAAGAAAAATAAGCCTACTGCCTGGCTTACACGAATGGGAACATCTGAGTGTAAATTATCGTCAGATAAGACTTTCTTTGCATGTAGGGCAGAAAGCGGCAGTTTAGTGCCCGAAGTAACATTCATCCACTTGGCTCCGTCTCTCTCTTGAATATGCATGACGGGTCTCCGGGCCAAGCCTCGTTCTACGCTAAATGGACTTAACTGTACATGGACCACAATGGTATATATCCTTCTTTCACTAGCCTAGGCCTCCTCAAGGAGACGGGTTACGTTGGTAGGCAATCAGAAAAAGTGCCTACATAATTTAGGCGATCATTTTCACTGTGGATTTTGAGGCGAATTTGGTTAAAAGTACAAGTTGGTGATGTTATTTTTCGTGATAATTTTATAATCAAATCGTGCATAAGTTTGTTTAATCTTTGTTTCTGTATTAACTAGTATACATGGTTAAAAAGTATATGTATACCTTTTAACCATGTATATGTATATCTTTTACTTCACAATAAAACAAATGAATTCGGAAAAAAAGCTTAATCTGAGATGAAAATATTGGTTTTTAAGGCCTCCACCCACCGGACGCGTGTGCTGCGCGTGTGCCGCGCGGGTGCTGCGCTGCAGCTGCGCGGGTGCTGCGCGTGTGCCGCGTTCGATGTGTGTTTGAAGTGTAGTTTCAATGCTTTACACACGCGCAGCACACGCGTCCGGTGGGTGGAGGCCTTTATTCAAGTAGCCTTCAAGCATTTATAATTTTCATTCCAACTGTGTCCGGAAATGAAGTCAGTCAGTGGTCAAAATGGAAGCTAAACCCAGACTGAATAAACAACAAATCTGAATAAACAAAAGTTACCAAGTTAAGTGAAATGTATAATGCTCGCAAAAAGGCAATTATGTAATCTTACTCAATAATGGTGACGTGATGTGTGATTATATCTACACACACAACCACCACTACACACACAGTTTTGACGGTAAACTTTCGTGACACATGTCTAACATACTACTTATAAATCCACGATTAAACTCACTCACGTACTACTAAATGTTTAACTGTGGATTTATTAATTATTACCGTGATTTTTTAAGTGCAGATAGTTGAATGGATGGAGAGTGACGTAGGATAGTTTTTATCCCCGAAATCATCCCCTAAGGCGGTGAAATGGGGGGTGTAAAAGATTGTATGGAGCTGCGATATAAACGAGTTCGACGCGGACGGAGTCGCGGGAAGAAGCTAGTATACATTGACTCGTAGGTAAGACGCTCATACTCGTATAAGAGCATTCCGAATTTATTTTTCCGGCGTTAGAACATTTGGTACCCGCCACTGCTACGAAGCAATTTTCCTTAAGAGGCCATTTTGGCCAACGGCCGTCTACTTAGCTCCTCTGTTTCTAAGATACAGTTTCTTGTCTAATATAAAGTTATGCTAACGTAACCCAACTTTATGGAATATAGTCTGCTACTCAGATGAAGTCAGTTCAAATGATGTTATTTTTATAGGAGCACTTGACAGTGATTTTCAAAAGCCTCACACCTGGGAATCCAACCCAGTCAAATCTGTCTAAAAAAGAGAGTTAGATTTTTGCAGTTTTTAATTTTTCTAAAATCGGTCTCGTGACTCCTAATAGCTTCTTATCTCTTGTAGTTTCTGTATACCTAAAATGTGACGCTTGCGAAACTCGATGAAGTGGCTCGATTTCCGATCGAGATGCATATCAGCAGATTGTCTGGACTGACAATGCTCTACGGAATATAAAATTACTCATTATAAAAGACAAGTTTTTTTACTGCTATGTCGGATACCTAAGTACGTTTCTTGAGAACTGGTACCTTCTAAGGACCCATTTTTTCAGAAGAGACATAATGGCGGGGTTTAGAAGGAATCAAGGGTTTCACAATTATTATAAGCAATTTGTTTGTTTCTGTAAATGATGTAACCCTTACTCTGCAAATGAGGATCAGTAAGTAATTCAGATTGTAGCGTATCGACTCGGCTCTCATTTATTTTAATTCCCAATGTTCGACACTACTAATTCGACTTCAAAAAAGTTTCACCGGTATAATAAAATGAACCTTCGGAATATATAAAGGCTATATTTTTTTCGTAGCTCTGCCTGCGTTTATTAACACGCGGGCGGAGTCGCGTGGGCATCTAGTATCATAATGTAAGTTATACATTTCGGTTACTAAAGTACAAGTAACGTATAACCTGCCTGGAATTCTGTAATTCCCCGACTGAACTAACGAACGAAACAGCCATGCATATTCGCAAAATTTAAAAATATAACGAATCGCAGGTGCCGTATAGTACTTAACAGCACTCGGCGAAGAGAAATAGTCGTGTGCCTGCCTTTATCGCCGCGATATTCTTCAGAATGAACCTCGAATTAGAGCGGCATGCAATAATATTTTCTTGGAATTATCATCTGTATTCAGCGAGCCGAGTAATCCTCGGCGTTGATTTCCATAATCACTCGCCTCAGTCGACTATTTAGCTTAATGCTGTTGACTGGATCTAAGTATTTTTGAACTAGCTATATAGCTTTATTCGGTAAACTTAAATTAATAATAAGGTTGAGCGGGGCTATTCTGCTAGAGAGACTATAAGCTGTTACATGCAACGATTATAACTCCCGCTTTGAAATTCTTACCGAGTCGGCACCTACACACAAATCAATAAATAGAGTATTCTTTAGGTTTACCATTGAATTGCCGACAAACATTTAATCGAATATTATTTCAAAGACAATTTTTCAAGTATTTTCATTTCATCGACAAGTCATTGCATCAAGGACTCGATACTAGGTAATTTAAACCGAGGTCTTTTAATTGGTAATTGACTTATTTCAATAAAATTCACGTCATGGCTTTTCATTTCGGGTTTTTTTAAATCATTTTCTTGAATATTATATTATATTATATTTATTCCACATAAAATTATTTCGGATCTATATCTGAATCCCTAACGTTTTTTTACCTATTTTTGCCATGCAGTGAGTCGACGCCACCCCGCTGCGCGGGGTGTCTATTTCTGGTCTGAAGGACTTAAGTGAACCCTAACCTAACCGACCTTAAATAGAGTTCGCTTATGATAAGCCATTTTTTCCTCCCAGATATTTTTTGTAATAAACGATTTACACCAATAATTCTTAGTTTTGTGATTCATACATATTATACATAATTTGTATGTCGCACAATTAACTAAATAATTTGAGTAATGTATAAATGTGCAGTAGGACATAATAGTACATTACGTAACTAGGGCGGTGAATTCGTGAATGCCCCAGATCGCAGGTGTTTGTGGCCCGAACCGAAGGTGAGGGCCATAAATATGCGCTCTGGGGCTTTACGAATTACCGCCCGTGTTGCGTACAAAATTTTACGTCTTCACCTGGCCACAATGCGAGTTTTCCCGTACGCGCAGCGTACAGTAAAACTCGGATTATGGCCAGGCGTGACGTAAAATTGTATTAAAGTAATACGTCGAAGAAATTAATTGCAATGTTTTGTAGTTGTGCCAATTAAGATAATTTGAAACAAAAGAGCGATTAAGTAATATTCGTTGAGTAGTATTTCTACGTAGTAAGATAAAAATAAATAAATAGTAGTTGAAATAAAATAACGCCAAACAATATTACAAGAACTAAAGTTTCGATGAATCGTTGTCGATGAAATAATATTCGATGAAAAGGTTGTCGACAAAACAAGGGTACACCGTATTCTTTATTTTAGCTTTAAAAACGGGAATGATGCTCATTTGATGTTAAGAAAAGACTTGCAAAACAGCTTCGCTAGGTTTAGACCTAAGGGTTAGCCCTATTTTTTAATTAACATTGCATCCGCTCAGTGGACCCCTTGCATATCATTAAATTGTTAAAAGGGACTCCTCGTATCGTCTCAGTTGGTACTTTGTAGGTACCTGGGAAAAACATATAGTAATATAATAAAACCTCGATGATGTTTTTTGTTATCGTTTTACATAGGATTCAATGGCACATAATAAATAATAGTTATATCGTACAGAGGGTCCCCTATCTAATAAAACCGATGCTTGACAGCTGAAAACTCAAATCATGGCATCCCGTTCTAACGCGTAACACATTCTTGTGCAATCAGGTGGTCGATGACGTAACGCACTGCGCGTGCGTCAGTTAGATCTAAATGTCACTTTTTGCGTGGGAAAATGACAGTTAAGTTGTCCTAGTGTGCGGTCACAAAATTATGTGATCAACCCTTCTGACCCCCTAGCACACTAAGTTTTATGTCGGACATAAAGCATTCGTCCCATTCTGGCAAATATGCGAGTGCAAGAGGGACAAATGCTTTATGTCCGACATAAAACTTAGTGTGCTAGAGGGTCTGGTGTATATAGTCACGCGGCAAGTAAGGTAAATCGCCAATAAGTGGCCACCGTTCAATACCTGGCCACCTCCTACTAAAAATGAACTCTATTCACCTATAATTGAATTCGTTTTTAGTATGTGTTAATTACTGGCAGCCCTTCAATAACTGGCCGCGTCATACTAAATTTATTTCTGTTTGTAAGGGCACAGACTTCATTTTTATGTATGAGGGGGACAGTTATTGGCGATTTACCCTAGTTGTTAATGTGCCGCGTTTCAAAATGTTGATATACCAGATCTTGAAAGATCATACGAACACACAGATTGTGTTGATCTCGTATCGCATTAGGTTTTCTCAAGCCATACCTATCGAATCATTTCTAAGCAGAAAATGAATGAGTACTTTTCCTGTCTCCAGTTACCTATAAATTAATTATGAAAAGCTTCCCAATTAATGAAGACGAAATCGACTTCACAATGAAAATACACATTCATACTTAAATTATAAATGAGAAAGTGTGTCTGACTGTCAGTTACATTTTCACGCTTAACCTTCGAATCGATGTAGATGAAATTTTGTATAAAAATAGTTCGAGTCCCGGGGAAGGACATTTGATAGATTTTATCCTGGCTATCATCCCCTAAGGGGTGCAATGGGGGGTGAAAGTTTGTATGAAGCTACGATACCAACGAGTACCACGCGGACGGAGTCGCGGGCAGAATTTAAGTTAATTATATTGCAAATTTATTAAAATACACGCATGACTTAGTAGCTCAAGGGAGTCTTGCCAATGAAACAAAATGACCTGAATCTTCACAACCAATTTTCACCATTTACATCGTTAAATCTCATCGTACTTTATTATTAAATGTATATTAATGTTATATTTCGTGTGTAAATAAACCAATTATTGAAATTCAATGCCTTTTACGGCGAATTTCTGCTTGCTACCCGCTCGAATGAACTGATCATGTTTACAGAGATTTTTCGGCAATTCTGTTTACATTAAGGGCGGGAATTGGAATATTATGAGATTTTTCAAATGCTTATTAATACATATATATTGTTACAACTAGGCAACAAAATGATAATAACTGTCGGAAGTATGTATCTTGATTACATATTGTTTAGTGTATGTAAGCCGAAACACGATTGCTTAGTTTTTTTTATCCTTTTACTCTGTCAGTCATGTCTTTATATTCCCTTTGATACTTCAGCTGTTTCAAATGATTTTCAACGACATAGGTAACCACGATAAAATAATGATATTTTACATCATCTAAATATTTCATAAAAAAGCAGACATCATATGGGTGTTGTTGACACCAAATAATATAACCTATTATGTATTTTTTTCCCGAAAATGGTTTAAATATTGTCTGGTGGAAAAATAGTAAAGCAGGAGAAAAATAATGCACATACACAAAATTATAAATGTCCATAGTTTTAAGAGAGGGTATACCCCTTCGGTCCCTTTTCCGAAAAACGCGCCTTCATGTGAAACGATTGTCATTTACTATGACGCTCGAGTGCCGTGACGTTTCGATTCCCGAGGGTTTTAGCTACGAACTTTTTTGAGATATCTGAATGGGATTTTCGTCAGTAGGCATACCTATTTTTTGCCTTCGTTAGTTTGGAGTTATTATAAATTTTGAGTCTACAACACAACTTGCCTATAAAGTTAATCCCAAATAGTAGGTGTATCTTGTTTTCTCATATACGTTCGTCTTAAAAGGGGACGCGTGGCACACAGGAATTAAGGTATCCCCTTAATAAAATTATTATAATAATAACAATCCATTTCCGGAGCAGTAATTTGTAAATCTTCGCTTTTACTTTATGTAAATTGTACTCATTGAAATGCGTGGTTAAATTCAAATTAGTAGAGTATTTTATTATTTCAAGGAAAGTATGAAATGATATGAAATAAATGTTTATTCTCTTTTTCTTGCATACTTAAAGCTAAATACAAATACAAATCCGCCAAACCACAATGCGGTTTGTTGGCAGACAGTGCTCCTAATTGATTTTAGAAGTGTTAGCTTAAAGCTGTATAAATAGTAATATATATGTAGGCACGGTATTTCCTTATGCTAGAACAGATAATTAGTTAAGTTTACTTAGGATAGCTGAATTTGATTTTTTAGTTTTTTTAATAGGGCATCGCTTACTTTCTTTTTAAACAATTGTTTTGTGACACTTGCACTTTTTATCTCGCATAATTAGTAAAACTAGGCAAAAATAGTTTATCTATTTCTCTAGTAAGATTGTAGGTTTAAAATTATGAATATTATGATTCTGTCAATTTGTAAAACTAACACACTTCTTTGTTCGGTAAAGTAATGTTTGAGAGGAACTGTGAGACTGGCCGAGTTGTTAAAAATATGGAACGGCATTGAAGACCGATTAATCTAAATGAAGGGCCTGGTCGCTAATTACCCCATCGCGATGATGAATGAGAAATACCTCTTCCATAAGTAATTGTCTAGCATCTACTTTAATGAAATATACTGTTATTTCATTTTGAGCCTGATACATTTCATTGTCATCCGGTTCTGACGAAATATCAATTTATAAACTGTCATCATAAAAGTTGATTGCTGCTTTGAAAAGGTGATCTGATTTATTTAATACTTAAAACGAATGTTAGAAAATTATTTTATATTTGGATTTAATTTAGGATATCGGGAATAACACCATGTATTTCAAACGATATGATTTAATAAAATAATTAGTTTCGTTAAGAAGTACCATGTATTTCATTTATGTAACACGGAGCCTGAGCAAAGGAATGAAGGATCGGATGATAAAGGTTTTTATTTATTAAGGTTAATCAAATAAATAATTTATATCATATGCGAAAACTATGGTTATCGCCTTATTAAAATGTCATATACTACAGCATAATTCTAAACATAACTTTGATGTTGACTGTAGGTACCTTACCTACTATTATTAAATTTAAATAATTTGTTGTTTTTTTGATTCTCATGTTTGTTTTAATTTAAAATTGGACTTTTATGGACCATTATTTGTCATTGTTATTAATAATAGTCAATAAAAATCATTGTTTAAATTAAAACAAACATAAGAATCAGTCTAATCTACGGTTTGGGCTGTCTGACTGTATTCTCTAATTGAAACTTCATCTTATGACTGGCTTATAAAATGTATATTCAAGTTGTCTTTGCGTAGTCTAGGATAGAAGGTTTTATTTGATGGATGGGTCTGCCCCCGTTAATGCGTTCAGGATCCTCACAATTATAAAGAAGCCCGCACGGCTACAGACTGGCCTATAACGGCGACCATTAGACGATCTCTAATGGACTGACATCCGAAACGCGCACTCCGTAAAGTGACGCGTTTCCGACTCTCACGTTTACTAGAATACTTAGACGAAATGTTATGTTTAATGGATGCAGACTTAGAAGGCGCGTAATCTGTGATGAAGAACGAAATAGAAGGTTATTATTTAAAAAAATGTTAATGTACAGTCAGCCTGTAAATAAAATATTAATAGAGCTGTCATAACTTTGCGTAGTGTTCGGTTGTTTTATTGGTACCTTCCTAAAAATACACTGATTTTTTGTTACTGCCCGTTTCATAATTCTGCTTTCACTGCTGCTTTAAATAATACTGATACAATTATAAGGGACAAACCAGAGAAGTAGAATTTAAGTTTTCTGTTTTAAACTCCTCATTAATGGAAACCTTTCTAAAGTTTTTCCCTTATCTCCTTCACGATGAAGTTAACCCTTCCCCCGAATTGTTAACCTGATAATAACTAATTGTTGGCTCTGCCTATAAGTTTCCGCAAAAGTAAAGATTGAATTCATCTGGACTGAAAACGAATAAAGTTTTCATTTAACTTGGAGGTACACTCCGCTCGCTGAATAACTTCGGACTGACAGTTTAACTTTTAACATAGTTTCCAAGTAAAGGTTGAATGATTTAAAATTCAAATAGGATCATACCTATGTTATTGTTGTAAGGTTTTGCTGGAGAAGTTGAGTTTGTACTAAAACTGGATTGTATTGTATTAGAGGGAGCGAGACGGCATGCTGCCACCACGGGCGCGTTTTGCGTATTTCAAAATTTGAAAAGACCAGACAGTTTTATTGTTCATTGGGAACAAAGGTTTCGTGTGCGCCCTTTTGTGATTTATTAGCCATTCACTTAATTGGAAAAATGCCTCACAGCATGATATTTTTCATTCAATATTGCGCCGAGCATTTGGGCCATCAGAAGCGGCTCATCGATATTGAATTTAGCACCCTAATCTCAATTTAATAGCTCCGGTTCCCAGCGTCAAGATACAATAAATCGTGGCACATTTTTTTTCTAAGTTTTATGGAAAACCATCCATTATTTTTCTTTGAATGACGCCTTAGTACTTAAGTAAAATGAGTCGGCTTGTAAAACATTTGTATCACACCTAGAGAACTTTACCTACCGGACGTTTGAATATTTCCAATCAAGTGGGGATCATCCTGCCGATACTCGACACTTTTATGGAAAAGTGCTTATTTTTATTATAGTTTTATCAGTAACGATGTTACATGAATTAAAAAGTGTCTAAACCACATTTTTGCATTTACCATAATTCTTGACGAATAAGAATAATATTTTGTTTCGTATCATTTTATGCATGTTTTCATTTGATTCACAAATGTCAGTCATTACTTCATGGCAAAATTATTTTTTTATAATTTTATTTTAAGTAAGCTTTAAATATAGCTAAATGAAAGTTGAGTAAAATCGTTAAAATAATGTATGCGCTGCTTGGTCTATGAGCATATGTCTAATTGTCTAACCAAGCAAGACGTCTTCGTAAAGTTAGGTATCTTATTTCTGCAGCGTTGAAATTTCTGTGCTATTTAGTTCAAGTACGTTTACAGCACTCAAAATGTACAATGAAATCGTTTCAATTCTAAATCAGCTTAAGCCATTACAGCTACGAGTAATCGTACTGTACACGCTTTTCCTAGTGCTCTCTCTGTGATATGTTCTAACTGTAGTTGGATTCCAAATGTGTATGTCTTTCTCGAACGGTGGAGCTTCGATGACGTCAATCAGAGGTGCCTACCCTTTGTCTATGTGGGTATGTTTCCGGCGTAGGTATACCGCCGCTTGTGGTCTTAAAGTGTCTCTTGCAGTGAATCTGCAATGGGGCTGGGCTTTCGATTTGAGATGCATCTCTATAATGTATAATCTTGAACAATAAACAATCTTGATGTATAATGAAGTCCCGAGTAGATATGTCGTTTGAATGTGTGTGTCAAGAAAAAATAGTCGTATATCAAGTAATTTCAGTATGAAACTAGAAACTCCTAAATAAGTCTTGTGTGAAGTTACATTTCGTAGGCAGCCTTTGGAAATCCACTTTTGACTGTCAGCGTGAGGCAGTTAGTAAAGTCGCCATCAGATATATCGGAGCGGCCAAAGTGCTCACAAATATCTGAACACGTCGCTATTGTTTGCCGCTCTGATGTATCTGGAGGCAACTGGACATAGCTGCCCGTTCAGATCTGGCCGCGTATCAAAGAAAACCCAGATAGAGCATCGGTATAAAATATAGCCGATGTAAATTCTTGAATAACACAATATTTTTATACTGGTTAATTAATTTTGACATCGCATTAGCAGTTCCAGCGGTTACCCTGCATACAAATCTACAAATATTATACAGTTACACCATGACAAAGTTGCACACTCACAAACTTTACCTGTTTATAATTTTAGTATGAATGTACATACATAAAGTAAACTTTGAGACGATGAACTATAGGGTAGAGTTTGTGGAGTCTCCATAAAATGTTATGAACTAGCCTCTGGTTAACACCCGGAGCAAAAAGAGGGGTGTTATGAGTTTGACCTGTCTGTGGCATCGTAGCTCCTAAACCAAAGTTTTGTCCAAAAGCTTTCGTGATTGAGATGGTTCTTATACTACGTTACAACAAAATCGGTTCAGCTGGTTTAAAGGAAATTTTCGGGGTCTTTCAGTTGGAAAACCCCCGAACTTAACATTCTAATGTTTGTTCATTATTTGTATTTCGCGTCAGCATTTCAAACGAATTTCGCGTGCTCGCTATAACACGAAGCCTGGCGCACTGAAAAGCGACCGCGTGAAATACAATGAAATGCTAGGCGAAGAAAAAATAGACTACAATGTGAAATGTCGTATAATGTGTGTCCTATAATAGCGGCGAAGTTAATGCTACAAAAGTTCGCGGAAGCTTTACGGCGCCGAAAGGTCTGTGTGAGTAGAATTAGTTACTTCACCAACCTATTCGCAAGCCAGACGGCCATATTTCCATTTACATTGTATGGGGTCTTCGGTAGTATAAATATAAGTGGGTGAAATTTAATTTTTTTCGGAGTATGTGAAGTTACCTACATATGGTTGGTTATATTTTTGTTCTAGAAATATTTGTATTTTGTGTTTGCCCACAAAGATCAGTGAAAGCGATTCAATTTGTTCTGAAACCCGATAAAAAATATTTCCATTTTCAATGCTCTCGTTGTTCAACCGTGCACGGTGCAGAAATTCTGTTAACGTTAATCTAGTTTTCTAACTGTTCAGTAGATGGCGCTGTACCGCCCACGTTTCCGAATAGCGCTATTAAGGATTTTCGACGGATAATGACATCAGCACGGTTATCAGTATCACGCGACTGCGCGCGAGCTCTCTCAATTTTTCTCGCACTATCCGTCTCTTTCTTTTTAGAACACTTAGAACAGGAGGTATAGTTCCAGAAAAATCGAGAGTATGTCGCGGCCGTCGCAGGATAGACGTGCTGATCGATAGTTTATTGTCATTCTGAGATTTCTGACTGTGTCAATTTGCCGGAAGGTTAATTTTTAGGTCGATGTGTAGAAACGACACTGGACAGCATCGTTCCTTATCAACACAGCAATGAACGTCGAATTGTCACAGCCAGGTGACAACTTTGCAAGTTGCCTAAAAAGGGCGGTGGTATAATATTCTTTACGTCACACTTGGCCATAATGCGGGTTTTACTGCACGCTGCGCGTACGGGAAAACTCGCATTGTGGCCAGGTGAAGACGTAAAATTTTGTACTCAACACGGGCGGTAATTCGTAAAGCCCCAGAGCGCATATTTATGGCCCTCACCTTCGGTTCGGGCCACAAGCACATGCGATCTGGGGCATTCACGAATTCACCGCCCTAGTTACGTAATGTACTATTACGACACACCTGGCCATAATGCGAGTTTTACTGCACGCTGCGCGTACGGGAAAACTCGCATTGTGGCCAGGTGAAGACGTAAAATTTTGTACGCAACACAGGCCCACACACACACACCACGCACCCACACACACAGGCAGGCATTCGTAATGCCCCAGAGCGCATATTCATGACCTTCACCTTCGGTTCGGGCCACAAACACCTGCGATTTGCGGCATTCACGAATTCACCGCCCTAGTTACGTAATGTACTATCTTATAACATAAATCTTTTCGTTTTCCGGCACTTATAGTTAAAACTAGCCAAATTACCTTTTCTTCCATCGCTGTATAAAATCTGAATAAGAGTTAAACCAGTTTTGTCATCCCCTCTCCGACGAGGGCACTGAAGTGCGCTACACGGCAGATTAAACTGTTACAGCGGTTGAAACGTTGCGACAAGTGCTCGCTGATCTGTAGTACCTACTTTTACTACTCTCTCTCTACTTCCTATTTTCTGTCGGATAATGTTTCAGAATATACAGTTGTAGTGAATAATGTTTTCACATCGGGAAAATCGCAAATGCGGCTTGATTCGGAGTGTCAATCAATTAATGTATGCTCTCTATTTGAGTCTCTGATTGAGTGGTTCGTGTCCATTATTTGGTATACCATTAGGATGGAAACTTGTGAGGTTATTTTATAAGCCCTGGGTGTGGAAGTGAGAGCCGTTTCTGCAGTCTCTCATTCTTGGCTTTCATAATGCTCTAAAATTGTTGTGTTAGGACCAATTACAGGTGTGACTCTGATTTTTAGAGCTACAATTACATACAATTATGTTTGTTTCTATTAGATATATAAGGTACCTATATATAAGAGATTAATGGATAAAGAAATCTGATTCTTTCATGAAACAAGCATTAAAAGATTAAAAAACTGTACGACGAACCGACTACGAAAAACTAACTGTAAAAGATACTGTTTTTTTTTTCATACTAAAAGTAGCCTATATCACCCGGAGCACAATTTCGAATCTATTGACACCTCATTTATAACAATCAGACCAGGAGACCGAATTTTGACTTTCGAGCGCTCGACTCTTTCACTCGAAAACTGACAAAAATTATCAAACGCTATTTTGAAATTGACCACTCGCATTTTAATTCTATTGGTAGAAAGTAAGTGCCTGCTTTTTGGACACTACAAACGTATTTACATCTATTTGATTTTCGAGCGCTCGAAAGTCAAAAGTCGGTCCCCAATATCTTAAACACTGCGGTGGATGGAACACATGTAAATAAAAACTTTAACTGCTATAATAGGCATGATGCCCTCATGTTCAATATGATGACGTAGTGATGCTAAATGGAGTAGGTAAGCCATCAAATTATCCTAATACGTATCCATACTAATATTATAAATGGGAAAGTGTATGTGTGTGTTTGTCCGTCTTTCACGGCAAAACGGAGCGACGGATTGACGTGTTTTTTTAAGTGGAGATAGTTGAAGAGATGGAGAGTGACATAGGATAGTTTTTATCTCCGAAATCATCCCCTAAGGGGTGAAATGGGGGGTAAAAGTTTGTATGGAGCGGCGATATAAACGAATAAAACTTTTTTTTATAGTCCAAAAGCAAATTGAAAACTAACCAAGAGAATCCTTACGCTTTTATAGAAACAAAATTTTATGACAACTATGTAGTGAAACGTTGTATTTTGCGACCGAAACAAAAATTTACCGGATATTCCATACAGCTACTTTGTACTAACGAATATCAGTTGTGATGTCCTACCTGTCTGTCTATCAGTCTGAAGCGTTTTGCGCTGCCGCCAGCGAGGTCCATCTGCTACGTCTCAATTTTTTGGGTATTTATGTTCTTTAATGGTAGTTGCTCCCATACAAACATTTGTACCTCTCATGTACAAAACAAGTTCGCATGACATCACTAAAAAAATCTTAGTCATCATCCCTATGATATGCCTCCCTTTCATATCTGCCGGGGTCAGGCAAAATAGGAAAGTCATATTCAATTATCATTTTCTAAATAATTTCACAGATTCAGATTCAGATTCAGATGTTTATTTGCTTAGCGTACAAGTACATGCAAATACTGGAATACAAGAATATAGAACTAACACAGTTATAAGTTACAGTGGTAAGCTTAATAATAATAAAATCCGTTAAATTATTCACAAACATCAATATAAATTGCAAAGTGAAATAAGTACATTATAAGTGAAACATTAAAAATAAAGAAAATATAATTAACCAGATTATTCATACATGTCAATTAGTTACAAAGTATATAGTCATCACAATTCATAAATGTCAAATAGATAAAAAGTACCTAAATAGTCTTCACAATTAAATCAGTCAAGTGAATTTGCAAAAAATTCATTGATTGTATAATAGGGTCTATTTATAAAGTATTTCTTTAATTTCTTTTCAAAAATTCTTATGTCATTACATTGCTTTATTTCGTCACTTAATTTGTTAAAAATTTTAATTGCAATATTGTTGTAGCTATTATTAAAGTGAACATAAGTGGATTTACTTTGTACGAGTTTATTTATATTTCGGAGATTGAAACTATGAGTTTCTTTATCTATCTTATAGTTACTCTTATTTATATAAACATGGAGACAGACTCGATACAGATACAAGGAGGTAATAGTAAGAATTTTGAGATCTATAAACATATTTCGATGGGTCACTGGTATGCATTTAGATCCGGTGATGAGTCTTAAAGCCTTATATAAAGTTTATATTCGAACCATTGCCCCATACTTCGATACATTATCTTATGATACTTTTAAAGTAAGAGAAATACATGGTTCTCAAAACGTCTACGTCTCCTATTTTCGAAAGACTTTTTAAAGAGTAACATGCACTTGCCAGTCTTTTGCAGACCGTATCTATCTGATTGTGCCACCTCAAGTAAGGGTCCAGTTCCACGCCTAAGAATTTAACGCAAGCTGATTTTTCTATTGGTAGATCGCAAAGAAAGTCCGCACTCTTTAAGCTACGGCGAAATATTGTATAGAAGCTTTTCCCACAGTTAATTTTTAATCCATTGTATGTAAACCAACTATCCAGTTCTTCCCAGAACTTCTTGATCCTTAAATTAAATTCTTGAGCACTAGCCGCACTCAGAATGATGCTGGTATCACAATTACGAGTACGTGCCACTATTTCTTTCCACCACATTCTAGCTTCAGCATTGTCTTTGTTTCATGCTCAACGCGGCGTGCACATCCACCGTGTATACTGTATAGTCTAGTCATTGAGACGCGTCAAGCGGAGACACCATTGTGTGGCCCATCGACGTTGCTTTGTAAAAGCCACCTGCGTTCTTTATCTGACAATCTGGCTTAAGTGACGACGTTTTGTCGCATGTATGCATTTTGTTATGAAGTATTTAGGTTTCGTGTTTAAGCGTTCTATGAATAGAGTTTAGACTAACGTGAGTAATTTTAAGACAGACACACTGTTTGAATTAATTGTGACTATGGGCGACAATTTAGGATTCTTCTGAATCACTTGTTCAGAATGGGTATTCTCGCGTCCGCTTTTAGTCTTATTTATTTACTTGTTACAAAACCTTCATCAACACCCAGTTATGGCATTGCCACGGAAACGTGTGAATGTCGAAACTTGCACATGACCAACGCATATCTGGCAAAGAGCCATGTGTTAGAAAGGTTGTAAACTGTGTTAATCAATCTCTTTAAATATTATATTATTCATCGAGATACGTTTCAATGGAAGTCGAATTTATTTTGATCAAATTTAAAATGAAATGCTCGACGCATTTCATTGGAAATCTATCAACATACTGAATAATGTTTTTGCCTTTTTTTAGGACGAACATTGTAATTGAAACGTCAGCTGCCACGTTTTTAATTCTTTGCATGTTTTCAACAAATGTTATTACTAAGCGGAAAATTCATGCTACGAGATTTAATTAATTAACGTAGAGTTTCTCTAAGGCGATTTTATACTTGAAATGTCGATACCGACTTACTACTAATTGAGGTATTTAGCAAGATCTTAAGAGGTATTAACAAGGCCGGCGGGGCAGAGGACGCTAAGAATATTTCCCTGCAGACTGAGATCAAGACTTCAGGTGGAATATATTATCGCAAATGATCGTCTTTTAAACAAGATGTCTCAGTTCCACCACGACACCATTTATGAATTATGAGAATATAACTACCACGGCTGATAGTTGTTACAACGTATTCATTATAATGCCTAGCTGATACGTAAATTTAATCCCTTTGATGCGTGATAAATATGAATGGATCATTCATTTTCAATTATGAAATCGTGCTGACAGCATTCCCAATTTTATAGTTTAGGATTCATTGTTTTATAAAATATTCATATATGTGATTGTGTGAATAGATCTGAGCTAAAAATACTGGACAAGTACCTCCCTACCATTGTTTTTTAACGATTGGGATGCGGTCAGTTCGAGTGTGTGATTAATTATGGGTAATGGCCGGGGCGGATAATAAACATTATGCTTTAAGTGGATTTCCTACTGTAAGTGGAAACGGCACGACCTCGTTTCGGGAAAGAAAATGAGATTACAAAAACAACAGCCAGCCACGTTGTATTTGGATATTCTTCAGCAAACGAGGATTACTAGAAATTGCGTAATGCGTTGAAATTCATTATTGAAAATAAAAAATAAACCAAGTTTGTATGCAGGAAGTAATTTCCAGTAACAACTTAAAACATCCGAATGGAACTGCAGGATGGACATAGACTAGCAGCACCCTTCATGATTTCATCGCGCCGCTAAATTGGCCGTCAATGCAAGTTGCTAACTATGTTCACAAACTGCCATATTAAAATTGTCATTAAAATTGTCATGCTTAATAAAGCCAAGCCAAACCCACCAATTTATACTAGTGAGTTAACAGCAATCAAAGCTCTCATACTAACTAAATCGGCTTGTAAAAATAACATTAAGACCCTTACCCTCAAAATTAAATTAAATAAAAGTGCGAAACAAATATTTAATTTGCATCACAGTTACTAAAGTAAGCGTCCCTATTCTTGCATCACTTCTTATTTTTAATTTGCCAACGCACAAGACATTCTGTCAAAACTTTTGCATCGAAGCATTTTCCTGTTCGTGAAAGATTAATGATATTGATTGCAATGGTATTGTTTTAAGCTGAGTGAACTGGAGGTTAATTTGTAATGCGATCGTGTTTTTTTTACAATAATTGAATAACGTTTTTTTTCTTTCGTATGAAGTTGTTTTATTGCAAATTGCTTTGAATGAACTTAGGTTATTAATCAATCATAATTAAGAATACATTAAAATCTGAATAGGTATTCAAATACTGTATAGGTATACATCGTTGGTCTGACTTGATCAAAATAGGGCAGGACATATTACTTTTAGCCATTGTCTTACGAAATTTTACGGATTACTCTTGTTTAATAAGTTTTAAGGTTACTTATGCACTAATGATCATGCTGTATGTACGTAGGTGTATTGGATACATGCCATTGTATATCCTAATGTAAGTAAGTGTAACTAATAAATTAAATAACAATAAAAAAAACTAAGAGCCGAGGACCTGGGGACCGATTTTTGACTCTCGAGCGCTCGAAAATCAAACAAAAGTAATTACGTTTTTAGTGTCAAAATGGCACGTACGTACTTTCTACCAATATAATTGAATACGAGTGGTCAAAGTCAAAACCACTAGTTTCTCAATTTTATATCGCTATTTCAAGACAGCATTTCATAATTTTTGCCAGTTTTCGAGTGAAAGAGTCGAGCGCTCGAAAGTCAAAAAACGGTCCCCTGATCGAGTGGTGTATTCGAAGTGAGATTTATGTCTGCATTGAGTGATTGCAGATTTTTCAATAAGTAATGCGCATTCTCTGGACATTCGTGAACGTTTAATGTCATATTTCGTAATTCCATTTTTGCATAATTTGCAAGCGTTGTAAAACTTTCAGGCCAAATTTGCGACAACCCTAGTAAAGTTATCGATATTAATATGAGTAAGAAAGGAAAGTCAAAAATATAACACAACATACCATCACTATTACGTACTAGAAAAGGTAGGTATACAGATATTTTAGAGATTAAGCTTGTTTAGATATACTCTCTCTCTTTTCTTCTTATTTAAGAGCTAAGCTCAGGTCGGTGTAGCTCACAGTAGACCCTCCATCTATCTACTCCCCTCCTCTCCCACGCAACCACTTTGAAATCTCGATACGACCTAACATCACTTCTTTTTGAGTTGCTCTATGTACAGATATTACTGTGTTGTTCAGATATTAATTGGGCATATTCATTAATTTATATCCATTAAACGGATCGTTACAGATAGTAACAAAACCGACAGTCAATGTCTATCGCAAACATTTCGTAACAAAACTGACTGGTGACTTAAATATCACTTTAACCTTAACCTGCCATTTTAAATGAAACTACCCAAATAACAATGCTGCAGGTTGTCCAAAAAGGTAAACCAAATTACATACAAAATGTCAGACTCAGGATCGGAATAGTTTACACATTCTTCTGTGAACTAAATTGGCTTTTAGTAACATAAAAGTTCACGAGACATTATATTCTCAGGAAACTGCAGTTTCGAGAAACTTCTTCCTTGTGAAATATGGAATAGACGTTACATAAAAAGGTTTTTTATGTCAAGAATAGATAAAATAATTGCATGTTAGTTATTAAAAAAAATCTGCAATTGCTTGATGCCGAATGGAACCATATAACGCTTATCAGCGAAGGTATTTGTATTTGTGTGCGCTGGCAGTGCGTCGACAGGCGGGCCTTAGGCTTAACAACGCTTTATTGAAGGTACTGTCAACGAACGTGTTAAGCAGTTCATCATTCAATCAATCGTTCGTTCATCGTTCAATCATTTAACAATCAGGTATGATTTAGGGTTCTGTTTTCAAAATTCCCTCCAAACATGGTCACACAAGGCGTGGGGTTTGTAACTCTTATTAAATCAGAGACACGTCATAGTAATTCAAAAAATCTCAATAAAATTCTCCAATTAGTTAATAAATAAACTGCCCAAACAACACCAGGACTGTTAAAGAAGGCAAATCCCACGTGTGTCGCTTTATAACGAGACATGGGCGGCTTAAAATTTGTCGGATTGCGTCTCTGTTTAATAACACCCAATCATCCCAATTCCCTCCATTGTAAACTAGAACAATTCCCCACGACTCAGTTCGTAACGGCGAATTTAATGACAGACATTTTCGCAGCTTGTCATCCACTGGAGGCTGTGTCGTTCTTTTAGCTAGCTCTCAAGGGACGGCCCGGTCAGAACAATAAAGTACTGAGATTACACTAACAATTTACTTTTTATAACTACGCGGTTTTTCCTCTGGGAACTGAAAATTGAGTCCTAGTTGGAGACGATTTACGCTCGTTTTTGTTTTCTTGCGTCTAACTAACTGTTCTCGGGAGTTTACTGGATGCGGGTGCGCCGTTCACTGTGGTGGAGGTATATGATGGATTACACACTTGTCTGTCGATTCTGTCAGACTAACAATTGTCTGTCGATTCTGTACTTTTTATATTTTATTATTTCTTCTATCATTTCGTGGCGCAGGATCGGTAATTGGGGCACTCTTTGGGGGAGGCCTGTATCAGCAGTGAACGTCTTTCGGCTGATATGATGATGATGTGTATTATTTCTACAATCATTATTGTAATTGGCGAAATAATTATATCGCGAATATGCTTATTAACAATTTTATATCTATGCAAACAGCGATGATGCTCCTACGTATAAAAGCTAACATCCAAGATTTGAGATTTTTGATGGCCAAGTATACACATACCTACTCATTTCTTGATAATATATAATAATAAAGTAATCTACATTATTGTTAATTTATAAAAATACTAGCTTCTGCCCGCGACTCCGTCTGCGTGGAACTCGTTTATATCGCAGCTCCATAAAAACGTTCACCCCCTCAGCGATGATTTCGGGGATAAAAACTATCCTATGCCCTTCCCCGGTACTCAAAGTATCTCTATACCAAATTCCACCTAAATTGATTTAGCGGTTTAAGCGTGAAGAGGTAACAGACAGACAGACATACAGACAGAAACACTTTCGCATTTATAATATTAGTATGGATGTAAGTATATTCATTTCTATGTCAATTGTAAGATATCTATATGGATAGTAAGAATCATTTATCAACAATAACAATATAGGTACAAACTAAACTACTTATGAAAACACATAATTTGAATATAAAACGAAAGTTAAATATAATTCAAATAACTAAAACTAAAAATTAAAAATACCTACCAAAATTTCGTGCCCTTGGTAGGGTTCCCATCACGCAAGCAGCGTTCCCGCGCTGGATTGCGATTGCAATTCTTTGCGCGAGAAAGCTGCCCGCGCGAGGGTCGCCCGTTGCCTCCCTCAGCCGTTTGCCAAGGTCCTTGTGGAGCATCTGTGCGCCCTTGCCCCACGAACCAAGTGTCTCGACGCCGAAAGCGAGGAATTCGTATTGGGCGCCGAGACAGCTGTACTTGGCTATCTTTTGACGCGTGTTTCCTATTAAATCACATTATTTTCAAAATTACCAAATGTTAACGTTATACTCTATGAATTCATTATTCATAAACCTGGTGCGTACCAACCCGCACAGCTCGTCAGTATCGCTATCCAGCGTGACTATTATCGTCAGCTTCCTGACCGCCTTCCAAGCTCGAGGCATTTTTTAAATATGTAATCCTATTTCGTTTCGTTTTTAATTTAGTTAATCCTTTGTTTAGTAACATGTTTGTATTACTGTAACTGAATATTTTATTTCATTAATATGAATTATATTAATTGATAAAACTAATGTCAATTTTTATACTCTAGCTTCAAGAACTCATCGTATCGGAGAGTGTGTGCTCGAGAATGCTCCTATATAAAAGCCAAAATCCAAGATTTGAGATTTTATTGGACCATACACATACTTATCCCTTGACTTTATATTAATAAAGTAATTTACATTTATTGTTAATTAAAAAAAAACAAATTCATTTCTATGTCAATTAAATGTGTGCTCGAGAAGCCAATTTTGTAGCTTTATATAACTACATAAGTTGTTTTATAACGTAATATACTCCAGCGACAATCAAGTGTTTTCACTGAAATGGGCTTGCAAACTTTCCCTGTGTGATACACCATTCACGTGATCTGATACGCATGCGAATAAACCAAGGGCGTTATACAGTTTACTCCGAAGTCGTTAAAATAACCGGGCGCCAACCCTTCGCAATAGAACATTTACATCTACACGTAACCTATTTCGCTTATCTTTGGTAGGTGATTCTATTTATTCAGAATGAAAAACTATCCTTTATTTTAATCCAGGCTATAAACTATCTTCGTGCCTAATTTCACTCAAATTGGATGAGCGGTTTAACCGAGATTCAGTAACAAACATCTAAATAATCAATCATCTAAACGCCCAAATTTTGGCATTTATAATATTAGTAGGATGTCATTCAAACCAGTCTTTAGAGAGCATCAAATATAAAGATACAATTAAATAATTAAAAATTAAAAAAATTAAAAATTATTTATTCAGTATCAGTTTAGTTACATTTGAACAGTGCTGGTGCCTCTTTTTAAGTATACTGGATACTTGTGTTAAGAGAACACCGCTCTACCACATGTTGTTTCTTACAGATTGTGTCGGTATTCTAATTATTAATGTGTGTGTGTGTGTGTGTGTGTGTGTGTGTGTGTGTGTGTGTGTGTGTGTGTGTGTGTGTGTGTGTGTGTGTGTGTGTGTGTGTGTGTGTGTGTGTGTGTGTGTGTGTGTGTGTGTGTGTTGTGTGTGTGTGTGCGCGCGTGTGGGTGAGTGAGTGTGTATAGAATATATAATTTACTTTAGTAATTCTTCTGCATCGCTATAGCTTGTGTCTTTAAGCCATTTGAACATTTTTTTCTTAACTTCTTTGTACAGGCAGGGGTATATAACTCGAGATAACGATCATTAATTTTATTATATAATTTGGCTGATTGAGCAGCGTACTGCCTCTTGGCAAACACAGACTTCGTGTTTGGCGCGGGGAATACCTTGGGTTTCCTACGTTTGTTAGTGTTTTGTAGACTAGTTTGATAAGTGGTTGTTCTGTGCCGTTTCAAAATTGCATGCAGTATGTAGAGTTTTCTGACCGATAGTAATTCACACGTATCATACAGCTCTTTAGTAGGAAACCTGAAGGGTTTGGAGAGCATTACTTTAAGTACTAATCCTTCATAAGCTTGGTTTTTTTCCTATGTTTGACTACAAAGTAACAATACGCCTTTTATTGTTCTACAACCCGCTATTCAAATTATTGACTTGTTTTGGCTGTATGCATTATTCTAAATATTCATTTAATTTATCAACTACGCAATTTTACCTTAATTCACTACTTAAATGGCTAACGTAGATAATTATCCTTCCATATACTACCAGAACGTTCGGGGGCTTAGAACGAAAACATTCACATTCTATCGCAATTTAAGTTTGGCGTCTTTTGACATAGTTGTTCTAACCGAAACATGGCTAGTGGACGGAGTTTTGGATTCCGAATTATTCGATGATAGGTATGTTGTGTGGCGGCGCGATCGGGACATCGGTATTACGGGGCAAAGTCGTGGTGGAGGCGTAATCATAGCTACCCGCCGTGCGCTGACGGTAACACCGCAGCTGACTTTCCAGTCATCTGCAGAGGATTTGTGGGTTACGCTTACACTCAAGGATAACCAGAGTAGGCTAGTTAAAGTGCATCTGGGCGTGTTATATTTGTGTAAACAAAACAATGGATTTACTTTTTCGCAGCAGTTAAATAATTTTCTGAATAATCTGAGTAGTATAGTGTTAAACAACCCTAACGATAAATACTTGCTACTTGGTGATTTTAATATGAGTAATATCGTATGGTCAGTGCAAGACTCCGCCACCGGTCCCTCTAATTACGTAAGTACTGATGAGTGCAGTTTTATTGACGAACTTCACGTTCTTAATCTTAATCAGTATAACCGCGTTTTAAATCGTTTTGGCAAGATGTTGGATTTAGTTTTATCTAATGACCTTGTAAGTGTGACTCACTGTACGAATCCCTTAGTACCTATTGACCCATATCACGAGCCATTCATTGTTAAAATAGAGTATATCACGATGGATCCTTTGCAATCAGCTCCCTTAGTAAAATACTTATGGAACAAAGGTGATTATGTGAGCATCAATAGCGAATTAGCATCCATATAATGGGAAGTCGAGTTTTCTAGCCGATCACTAGACCAATCACTAGATTTCTTTTACATGACCTTTCACAGGCTCAGAGATAAATTTGTACCTAGTATTAATATTAAAAAAGAAAATTATCCTGTATGGTTTAGTTTTTCTTTGAAAAAGGCTATTAAAGAAAAATATAAATATTTAAAAAAATTAAAATATACAAAAATATATCTGACCAATTATCATATAATGTTTTGAGGGACAGAGTTCGTAAATTGGAACAGGAATGTTTTACTACCTTTGTGCGTAGTTCTGAAAAAAATATTACTAGTAACCCAAAACAATTTTGGTCATTCATTGTTCGAGCATGAGGCGATAGTTGCAGCGCCTACACTTTATTTCATAGCAATGCGCCACACACGCCGTCAGCTGCTCAGACACCTATTAGGAAAAAATACCGATCTAAATTTGCATGTCACTTGTCATTCATTCGGCCACTCATCCTGTACCCTTTGTCACGGAATTACACATATTTTTGGAACCAAGGAGTTTTCGTCAAGAGCCCATATCTCACCCCTAAACATGGTCCATTACCGAACCGGATACTAATAAAATTGGAAGACCTATTAATTATTGGAGGAATTACTGGCGGGAGACTTATTACTACTCTGGGAGACAAGGACCTGCTGAGGAAGACCACCAGGAAGGACCTTGGAACCTAACAGTGTTGAGTGTGATAGGGAAATTAGGACCCAGCACTCTTATCAGGTAGTAAATAAGTAGGATTTATTGTGGAAACTCCAGGTTAGTGAATACTTTTTAAAGCTATGTTAAAATGTACCGTTAGTTAAACGTTAAGTCTATTAGGTCGTACAATAAGTTGGTTATATTAATTGTATTATTTATCTAGTCAATTCTTTAAATTATTCATTCTACATATTTAATTGAAGTGGTTAAACGCAGTTAAATAGCTAACTTTTGTCAACGCAAGGCGTGGTCGACCGCTAGGATTTACCGTTATTCGTGTACAACTGTATTCGCATGAGATTTATGTAGTTTTAATTATTTGTGACATTGTGGATTAATTTAGAACAGGATTTAGATAGGGATTTTAAATGATAATTGTATTATGAATTGAATTGTTTAATAATTTTTATACGAATGATAATCATTTTATACATTTATAAGCTTTGTTAGTAGGTACAATAGGAGAATAGTCAGTATATTTATATAATTTATTCGAATCAATTTGTTATTTATGTTTTATTCGTGATTATATTCTTCTTTTATTATATACAATTTTATTTACAAAGACTTATGAACTAGACTATTTTAGCTTATTGATAAAACCGAAACCAAAGTGTAATTTTAATAATTAAACTATTTACAGTAACCATAAATACTTACATCTATCAATTGTTTACATTCAAGGTCTACGCCAGCTTCCTAAAATGGATGATGAGAAGGATTTAACTCGAAAAAGAGGCAGTTATAAAGGACAATTAACTCTGTTTACGTCATACCTAGGCACCTTGAAGGAATCTGCTTTAACTAAGGCTGAAGCTAATCAATTGCAGTTGCGTATAGGTAAGATTGAGGCATTGTATGGACTTTATGATGATGTTCAAACACAGTTAGAATGTAAAACCGAGAACTTAGATGCGCTTATGTTGGACAGAGAGGAGTTTCAAAGTAACTACTTCTCAGCCCTTTCGCGAGCCCAGGAGATACTTGGTGATTTTAATAAAAAAAGCGATGATTTTGAGTCATGTAGCAAGCGTAGTTCAAACAATCATAGGCTGGTTAAGCTCCCGACGATTTCATTACCTAAGTATAGTGGATTATACGAGGACTGGCTTGGGTTTCATGACACATTTACAAGTCTCATTCATTCAAACGACGAAATTGATAATATAAACAAATTCCACTATTTAAAAGCGTCGTTGGAAGGGTCCGCTGCTTTAGTCATTCACTCAATAGAATTCTCTGGGAGTAATTACGAAGTGGCATGGAAACTCTTATGTGAAAGGTTCAACAATAAAAGGTTATTGTTACAAAATCATGTTTCTGCGTTATTTAACATTGAACCCGTCACAAAAGAGTCGTCAGTGCATTTAAAGCGGGTTATTGACCAAGTAAACAAAAACTTAAGATGTTTAGAATCCCTAGGTGAGCCTGTCAAGCAATGGGACACGCTTCTTATTCACATAATTAGTAACAAGCTAGACACAAAAACATTTCGCGAGTGGGAAGAACACAAAGGAAGCCTAGATAAGAATGCACCTATTTCTTTTGATACTTTTATCACCTTTATGCGTAATCGTGCAGACTTGATTGAAACTTTAGAGTTATCGAGCGCTCCTGTCGCCGGACAATCGAGTCAGCCGGCTAAAACCGTATCAAAACATAGGACTATGCTTTTTACACAAACCACGAAGCACTGTGTCACTTCATCGCCTAAACTGTGTCCGAAATTTAATGGTGAGCATAGCTTGAATAACTGTTCACAGTTTCTCGCACTTAGCAATGTCGAGCGGCTTCACTTGCTGCCGAGTTATAAAGTATGTTTTAATTGCTTCCGTAGCGGTCATTATGCAAACCATTGCAAGAAGGCGGGTTGTAAGGTATGTAAGCGCAGGCACAATTCACTTATCCATGTTGCAGATGCAAAGCAAAACACGGGATCAGATTATTCGTCCGAGCGGGCCGCCGTCAAGGTCAATACTGCGCCGGCGGCGGGCACGGCACCCGTTGCGTTATCAGCTAGCATAGCAACGCTGCATTCGCATGCAGTAGAACAGCAAGTGGTACTATTGTCCACTGCATTAATTAAAGTTTACGATCGAGATAATCGCGAGTACATTGCTCGAGCAGTTTTGGACAGTGGTAGCACTGCATGTATTATGACTCAGGGAATGTGTCAGAAATTGAATTTATTAACCGAACGCGTAGATAAATCGGTTGTAGGCATAAACAACGCAGTATCCCCAGTAGGTGAGATGTGCCGAGTATCAATGAAATCATTGAATGATACCTACTCGACCCACCTGCACTGTTTTGTTTTGCCATCAATAACTGACGTCATGCCCTCTCGTCAAATAGATCTCTCGAGATTAAATATTCCGGCTGATCTTTGTTTAGCTGATCCTAACTTTCATACACCGTCTCCGATTGATTTTATCATTGGTGCTGATCTCTTTTGGGACTTGTTAGGATCGCAAAAGATTAAATTAGGTAATGGGCAGCCGATACTATGTGAGACTCAGCTTGGTTGGCTAGTCTCAGGCCCGATTAACAGCGGTCAAGTATCGACTCCATCGCGTACAATTATTTGTAATTTAATGAATGTCGTTTCTAGTCCTAGTACTGAATTGCTTAACAATGAGGTCCAAAACCAACTCACGCGTTTTTGGCAGCTTGAAGAAGTCTGCTCTGAAAATTCTCGTTATTCTCCTGAGGAGAAGTTATGTGAAAAGCATTTTGTTGAAAACGTCACTAGGCTTGAAAACGGGCGTTTCTGTGTACGTTTACCATTGAAAGAAGACCCTAGTGTTATAGGTGATTCTATGAATCGTGCTAAGCAATGTTATTTATCGTTAGAGCGTGAGGATGAAGTTAGAGACATGTACAAAGAGGTAATGACAGAATATCAATCTTTAACCCATATATCTGAATGTGATTATGAGGTCGTTCGCGAGATCATCACTCATGACTTTTACGTAGATGATCTACTCACTGGTGGGGATAAGTTGCGACAAGTGCTGTCGATTAAAAACAAAGTCTCTTATGCTCTAACATTCGCTAGCATGAATTTGAGGAAATGGAAGTCAAATGAACCTCAACCTGCATACGACTTCTATTCCGCTCAGTCAAAATGTATTATTTTAGGAACCAAACTAGTTAAAACCTTGGGGCTCAGCTGGCAGCCAGACTATGATCAATTGTGCTTCCCCTTGGGTAGTTGTTCGCTTCGCGGCAATACCAAAAGGGATTTGTTGTCAGCGATTGCACAAATATTTCACCCCACTGGCTTATTGGCTATTTACATCAATCTTATGAAAAGTCTCTGGCTATACGAGGAGGCTCTAAATTCACTCGGGTTTAAAGTTAAAGTTACGTTGAATCCAGTAGGGGCAAAGTCATTATATAAAACTCAGGCTGAAGTGGTATTTTATGTAGATTTCACAAATAAGGTTGACATCGACGTAAGTGAATTGATTGACTTTTTGCTGTTTTCAAACTTGTTGCGACTTATTAGTGCACTCGCTTATGCGCTGCATTTTGTGAACTTGTGTAGAAAGCAAGTACCTTCGACAGGCTACCTAAACGATTCGGAACTGAAAACCGTATTGAATATGATTATTGGAACCTCCCAAAGAGAATTATTTCCCGAATACAATTTACTTGTTGAATACGTTGATGTTGATTATGCGAGACTTTCTGCCAGTCATCAGGGTTGTGAATGTAGACTTGTAAAGGTGAAAATAGCCGTTTTCATATGTTTCACCACTAAATCAGTACACCTAGAGTTGGTGGGTGACTTAACCAGAAATAACTATCCGTCAGCATTACGTCACCTTGTATCTCGGAGAGGTTTACCATCTGATATTTATTTAGAGAACGGAACGTCATTTGTAAGTTCATACAATGAGTTATCAACATTTCTTAAAAGCAACTGTAGTTCGTTGGCTAAAGCTGCAGCTCACGAGTTAATTAATTTCTATTTTAGTCCTGCTTATTCTCAACACTCAAGAGGTATTTGGGAAGCTGGGGTAAAATCTACCAAATTTCATCTGAAAGGAGTGCTGGGAGATTGTAAATTAACATACGAAGAACTCAACACTGTTCTGGTCCAAATAGAAGCGGTGTTGAACTCTCGGCCACTGATTCCCATATCGTCACATCCAGAAGATTTGCTGCCGCTTACTCCGGGGCACTTCCTCATCGAGCGCCCTCTAAACTCACTGCCAGTTCAGGACCTCAGAGACCGCTCCTTCAATCACCTGAAGCGCTATCAGCGGATCGTACAACTCCGGCACATTTTGGAGCAGATGGAGCAAGGAGTTTGTGTCGGAACTCCAAGTCCGAACCAAATGGCGCACGCATCACGACGCACTGAAGCTGGACGCTCTGGTGCTCATAAAGGAGGACCACCTTCCTCCCTTGAAATAGAAGCTGGGTTGCGTCGCTGCCATCCACCCTGGGACCGATGGCATTACCAGAGTTGCAGACATCCGGACCGCGACTGGATTGATACGGCGGTCCTTCAGTAAAATCTGTCCGCTCCCTGTGTCAGATGAATCTGTCTCTGGTTGAAAGAGAGCTTTCAACGCCCGGGGGCATGTTCGAGCATGAGGCGATAGTTGCAGCGCCTACACTTTATTTCATAGCAATGCGCCACACACGCCGTCAGCTGCTCAGACACCTATTAGGAAAAAATACCGATCTAAATTTGCATGTCACTTGTCATTCATTCGGCCACTCATCCTGTACCCTTTGTCACGGAATTACACATATTTTTGGAACCAAGGAGTTTTCGTCAAGAGCCCATATCTCACCCCTAAACATTCATAAAGTCTCGATCAACATCTCACGGTTTGCCCAGCAGCTTGAAATATGGTAACCAGTTAGTTAATACAGGACCAGAAATTTGTGAAGCTTTTTCGGGGTATTTTTTCACCAACTTCTCACCATCAACTAACTCTACTACTAACCAGTCGTATGTTTCTAATACTGAGTCTATTGCAAATTTGAATTCAATTGAAGTCGACCCGGAGCTCGTCACCACCTTACTGCTTAAGTTAGACCCCTCCAAGTCCGCCGGCCCGGATCAGCTACCTACGCAGTTTTTGATTCAATGTGCGAAAACCCTAGCAAGGCCGATAGTCTTACTTTTCCGACGGTCCTTCTTAGAGTGCACTATACCTTCGGTATGGAAATCAGCATTTATCACCCCTGTTCATAAAAAAGGGCCGAAAACTGACGTGTCAAATTACAGACCCATTTCTAAATTATGTATCTTATCAAAAGTGCTTGAAAAAATTGTATTCCGTCAAGTTTATGATGCATTGAGTAATTTGTTTAATGCTAATCAACATGGATTTTTGCGCCGCAGATCGACAACATCTAATCTTATTTTATTGAACGAATATGTAACTGATGCTATGGACAGCGGTTTCCAAGTAGATGTTATATACACTGATTATAGCAAATGTTTCGATAGAATTGACCATAAATTACTTTTATCAAAATTAAATTACATAGGAATAAATGGGGATTTACTAAGATGGTTTGCATCCTATATCGAGAACAGGTCTCAGGCTGTGGCCGTAAATAATTATATATCTAGTTGGGTCACTGTTCCTAGTGGGGTACCGCAAGGATCCTTATTAGGGCCATTGCTTTTTAATATTTTTGTAAATGACATCGATAAATGTCTCCGGCACTCGAAACTCTTGTGTTTTGCCGATGACATGAAAGTTTTCTTAAAAATAAAATCAAATGAAGATTCGATGCTACTGCAGTCTGACCTCGCGCGCCTCGACGATTACTGTCAATTAAACAAATTAGATTTTAATCCTTCTAAATGTTTTGCAATTACCTTTTCGCGCCAACGTAATTTAATTGATACCACTTATGCCTTAAAGGGTCAATTCCTTCAAAAAGTGCCATTTATGAGAGATTTGGGTGTCATACACGATTCTAAACTAATTTTTGACAATCATATTAATAATATTATTAGTGGGGCTTTAAAGGCTTTAGGTTTCATAATGCGTACTTCGGTCCACTTCACTCAGGCTAAGACAATTAAAGTGCTATATTGCTCTTTTGTCAGAAGTAAGTTAGAATATGCATCTCAGGTATGGAACCCTTGCTTTAATACGTATATTGATAGGATTGAACGCATCCAGCAAAAATTTGTTAAATATCTTTGCTTTAAATTAAAACTTCCCTACAGTTCTTCCAATTACCTTAACATTTGCAAGCGTCATCACCTTGTTCCATTGCAAAGACGCCGTGAAATAGCAGATATCACTTATCTTCTGAATATCACTAGTGGCTCAATCGACTGTCCTGAATTGCTAAGTAAACTGTGTTTCAATACCCCCACACGTTCTAAAAGGTACCACCCCCCGATAGCAATAAAAAATGCATCCTCCAAATATCGTCAGAATAGTTTCCTAACGCGTGCCAGTCGAAATCTAAATAAGTTGTCAAATGAATTTGATATAGATGTTTTCAACTGTAGAATCCCTAGCGTGAGACGTAATGTAGTGCAGCGATACTTTGAGTCTTTTGAGTGAGCGTGTTGCCTCCGTTATGTAGGTAATTAATTATAATCAATAGTAGTGTAAATCAATTTCACTTACCTTGTTTTACTTACTTTATTTTATTAGTAACTTGAACTTCAGCGTTAGAAGATTTTTTTTTATTTTTATTAGTATTCTTCATGTGCGGTTGTGTTAGTGCGCAACTTTAGTATCTAAGTACCTTTAGTTAAATAATATGTTACTACCTGTGAGTTCCTTTAATTGGCTTTCTGTTGCCTAGTAAAATTTGTTATTGTTTATGTCTTAGCTGTTGGATCTCCAAATAAATAAAATAAAATAAAAAAAATAAAGTAATGCCCTCTGTGCCCTCTCTAACTCGAGGAATTTTATCTTGGTGGCTCCGCCCCAAACCGGTATACAGTACGTAAGGACTGACTGAGCCAAAGACACGTAGATTTTCTTCAGTAGGTCTTTCGAAGCCACTTGCCTTAGGTTTTTAAAAATGTAAATTAGTTTCCGTGTTCTAGTCATAATCAACTCCGAATGCACGTGCCAAGTTAGACGCTGATCAATCATGACCCCGAGGTATTTTGTACTCTCGACCTTGTTTATGATAGAGCAAGAGCAGCCCGGGTCTGGTTTTTCGTTACACTTATGAATCTTTATGGCGAAATTTAGGTTTGGTTGTGTTTTGTTGTTTTTAGTGAAGCAAATGTATTTAGATTTTATTTGTGTTTAAGGTGAGAAGGTTATTTCGGAGCCAGCGGTCAATCGTGATGAGGCCTAACTCTGCTGTTTTAAAAACCTCCTCCCAAGAGTCACCCCAGAACACAACAGCGGTGTCATCAGCATAGGCATATATGGAGCCCCTCTCCATTTTTAGTTTGCACAGTTCGTTTACGTAAATAAGAAACAGTGTAGGGCCCAATACACTTCCTTGTGGGACACCATAAGTAACATCACACTCGTCGCTAATGTATTTACCAATTTTTACACGTTGTTTCCTATTTTCTAGATAGCTACTTAGTAGGGATAGAGATACACCTCTTATTCCTATTCTTTCCAATGTTTTTAAGAGTGTGGGAACAGAGACCGTATCGAAGGCTTTCCTTAGATCAAGGAACACCGTAATACATTTTTTGTTATTGTCCACCTTGTCAACAATTTGGGTAGAAAGTGCCGTGACCGCGTCTTCAGTGGAAACACCTTGCCTAAAGCCATATTGGTTATTGGATAAGATTGAAAATTTGTTAAGATAATTAAGAAGCCTAATGTTTATGAGCTTTTCTATGATTTTCGAGATTGATGGGAGAACTGATATTGGCCTATAGTCAGATACATTGTCTTTGTTCCCGCCCTTATATACAGGAGTGACCATAGCCATTTTTAAAGCATTTGGGAATACACCATGTTTGAAACAGAGATTGGCTAGGTGTGTTAAAAGAGGAACCGTTATACCGCTAGTTAGTTTAAGAAAGCTGGTCGGGATGTTATCCCAACCAGGTGCACTTGTAGACTTTAGATTGGATAAGACTAAATAGACTTCATTTTGATTAGTGTTAAAGAGTACGAAAGAGGTGACATGCTGATTGATGTTTAATCCTGGCTTAACACGGGTAACATGGTTACAACTCCGTATCTCCTCTGCCAAAGATTTGCCAACACTAGAAAAAAAATGATTTACCGCGTTAACCGAATCCAGTGGTGAGGTACTACTTTCCAGCAACTCAGCGCTATCAATTCTTTTTGGTTTCCTATGTGTGATGTCGTTTACAGTCTTCCACAGTGCTTTAGAGTTCTTACTAGCCCTGGATAGCTGATCCTTTTCATATTTGTGTTTTAATCTTCTGATAAGCCCATTACAAAAGTTTCTATACCTCTTGTAAGTTGTTTTTAGTACAATGTTGTCTGATTCAGCGCGTAGCTTCTTTTGCATATTATTCCTATTCCGTATGCAGCGGAGTATTCCCAGAGTGATCCAGGGTTTTATGATTCGTTGGTTCCTCGGTACTAATGTAGTAATTGTGTTTTCCAGTAGATATCTCCTAAGGTTAAGTAGTATGAGATCGGTTAGAGAATTGGGATCATTAACACTATATAAGTGAGTGAGGTCTGCTTTAGAGAGAGAACTAATTGCTTTTTCAAAATTAGTAATAGTTTTTGTTTTCTGTGGATTTTTAGTGGGATTTTTATCACGTAATTTGAGTAAGACCATGGAGTGATCAGTAATAGTGGCATCTAGGATCATAACGTTTGCCTTGGAATTACTCTTATCAATCTTGATCATAACATGATCAAGACATGTTTTGTCTCCTGTTGGTAGAAGATGCCCCGGGAGTACTCCGTGCATAGCTAGCATATTTAGATAATTAAGTCTGTTCGTACGCTCATGGCTCTGCTCATTGGTTTTGTAAATTAGATTTATATTTATATCTCCACAAATAATTATATTTTTACAACTGTAAATGGTTTCAAGATGTGTATTTATGTTAGAAATAAAGTTGTCTGCATTGTTTACGGAAGGAGATCGATAAATACCCAGTATTTTCTTGTCTAGGATAGTAATCTCCATACATGACGCATGAGTCATTGTAATTTCGTTAACTTTGACCTTGTGGATATTTCTTACATATGCAATAACTCCATCATTTTGGTTTAGGTGATGTGTAGTGAAGAAGCTCATGTAATTGTCCAGAGTCGGTATGGGTTTCTCTGCCTTTAATCGGCACTCACTTAGTATAATTATGTCGGCGTTGAATTTAAACTGCGAGAGAGTCACAAGTAAGTTATCGAAATTGGAGTATATGCTACGAATATTTTGAGTTACTACTGTAAGGTCAGATTGGTTAAAATTAATATATTTAGAGATGTCTTCGCACTTACATGAAAAAGATTGAGCCACTAATAAATCATCTATATTATTGATTGTGGTAAGAGTATCATCCATTATAAATAAAAACGAAGTCGACCAGTGTACCAAGAGATCGTATTATTGTTTTAGTGATAGAATGAAAGGAGTGCATACTTGAATTGTTTAGTGAGTTATATTGATTCTTGTGTGTTATATAATTCACTATGACATGTGAGAAGGCTATGGGCATTGATATTGATATGGGTATTGATATATGTGAGTTTCATGTGTGCGTATGGTATTTCGTATGGGATTTGAACGGTTTGTGCGGGGGGGTGTGTTTATAATTTGAAATTATGTGGCCAGGTTGGGTGCAGTGTGGTTTTGTGGTTTTGTATATAAGCTTGCAGAGGTTATTTTTATATATATTTTTATTTATACACAGTACACTGTACAGATATATATTTGTGTTGTTTAGTATATGTATGTAGGTTTTGGTGTGTTGATAAGGTTGGGGTTTTATTGTAACGTGGGGTTTGGATGTGATTATGTTATACATAAAGTACTTTGAATAACAGGTTGAGTTTTGTAGATGCATAACGAGTGTGGTAATAGGTGTGTGTAAGTGAATTAATATGTATACTTTGAGTTGTTCATTTGTTTGATACATTGTGTTCTTAGAAATTAGGTCTAGCGAAGAGAGAAACGTAGTCCAGTTATACATTGCCATAAAGTTTACACAAAAATAGTTAAAATAATAACAGGGTTTTGATATAGCTAGTCAAGCTTCCTGAAGAAGTCTTTGTATCTGCAACTCACTTGTTATGCAGATTATAGGCGATGTTTTACTTTTCCTCACAAATACCTTGCCCAGAGCGGTCCAGCAGAACTCGTAGTTTTTAGAGCGGGATAAATCGCGTGCCAGGAATCGGAGGCGGGCCGCTTTAGCAGTTAGGTGTTCCGTGACGTAGATGGGGGTCTCAGTTGTAGAGAAGCCGAGGTGCTTAGCACTTAGTTTGTTGTTCTTATTTTTTAAGTTGAACTCTTTGCATTTCGATAACATGTCTGTTCTCTTTATTGCTGTCGCCATTTCAACTATAATAGGGGCGGAAGTTGATTTGTCATTTTGCCGGCTCCTGACTCTGTGTATATCCGAGATGTCCGAGGGCTCGATTCTATAGCCGATGGTGTCCGACAGCTCAGTGACCATGTTTACCAGATCCTGTCGTGTCTCCTTCTCAATTTTTGGGGCGTTTTTGATCTCCAAGTTGTTCTTACGGTTTTCGCGTGACATGTCCTCGATTTTTTCTTCAAGGAGGCTTATGTATCCCCTGTCCGCCTGCCTGTCTCTTTCCAAACTGTCTACTTTCTTCTTCAGCTCCTCGTATTGTGCTGCAAGAAAACTAATAGAATTTTCTATATTCGTGTTTGATTCTTGTATTTTTAAAAGTGTTGGGGTAATGATTTTAAGCTCATTTGCTTGCGAGATCATAAGATTGCTTATCATTTGCCTCATTTCCTCCTTAAAACTTTCAAGTTCTGTCCCGGGGCTGTCCCTTGTTCTTTTGTTTCCACGCTGGTTCGCAAAGTTCGGAGGGGTCTGTTCCATTAGTCCATCATGGATTTCTATGTCCGAGTTCGAGGTCTCCTTATTACCTGACATGTTGGTATAAGAGCAGAGGAGGTTGGCACCACTCACAATCACTGCGCGTATGAGTCACCAATCAGGCTGCTTTCCTGGTAGCGCCGGGAGCCGGACAATTAATTATAACTTTATCACAAGAAAAGACAAGAATGAGAGTCGAAATCATACATTTGTTTTTTTTTTCAGTGACCGCTGAACACGGCCTGATACTATATGACAGCTAAGTATGAGGTCAAGACGTGGGTGAGGAAGCCATAATAATATTATAAATGTGAAAGTGTGTCTGTATGTCTATCTGTTACCTATTCACCCTTAAACCGCTGATGAAATTTAGTATGGAGATAGGTTGAATTCTGGGGAAGAACAAAGGATAGTTTTTAATATCTAAGAGGGTGAAATAGGGGGTTAAAGTTTGTATGGAGCTACGATATAAACGAGTTCCACGCGTATGGACTCGCGGGCAGAACCTAATTCTTTATATTTGAGTATAATATGACATGTTGAAAACGTAATTTAAGTCAGCCATTAAGTCGGTGAGCCATTAATTACTTAAGACAATAATTATTATAACGTGATAACCAAATATGTTTTGTTGGTAAAATACGACAGAACAAAGGTACTGAAATACGAATTGGTGTTCTATGTAGCTGCACGGTTGTTGAAGTCATGCTTCATTGATTTTATGCGCTGCTTCATCGACGGTATTACTTCAGGCACGTTTAACTTTGAACGCCAAAATAGAGTGCACCCACGTTGTAGGTGACGACTAAAACCGTTTACCGCATTTCACTCGTATAAAAGCGACGCTATATTTCATAGAAAATGCTCTGGTTAGAAAATATAGCCTTGAAAGCAACGCAGAAAGTATGTGTAAGTCAAGAAAATGTTCATTGTGCACTTGTCGGACCAAATGAAACTCCATCTCAGATACAGATACAGCCGAGGTAGGTTGAGAAAGGAGCAAATACAATTTAAATTTCTACTCAGACAAGATCTGCATATACAAGTGAAAAAAATTATATAGCCATGTCACTCTCAAGATTAAGCGGAATCCAACGACACCTCGCAAACGAAAAACATAACCCTCCTCTCCTTCGGCAGTCGTGTAAAAATGGAGGTGGTCCCTAGCTAAAGTAATATGTGCAGTAATTTGCCACTGACCAATTCATGGTGTGAATCCATTTAATAATTAGGTAGTCTTAAATACAAATTAAGGATGAAGATCTCGAATGTCGCAGACAGAGCGAAGTATTTAGAGAATGATGAAGAACGTGAGGATGGAGGACAACGCTGCCTGCATGTAAATAATGCTTGTAATATAGTATATTACTTCAGAGGCCGGGAATAAGAGGATAGTTATGAGGCTGGCAATGGCACCTTTTTCACGCCGAGGTATGTAAAGTGATGTTTTCAAACATGCATAGAAATAAATAAATAAAACTCCGAGAAATGAAACTTTAATTTTCATGGCTGTACGCCGTGATACTGTGTTACAAATAAATAAATAAAAATTTACTTCTCGGCCCAGACCTTCAATTTTGTATGAAATTCCTTTACAGTTCTCTCGAGTGGTTCCGCCAGAAATGTGATGCTTTGAATCCTGTCATAACGCACGTAGTGACGACATTTACTACTATATTGTTGTTAATATCCAAGTTATCGTATTCTTGCCATGTCTAATTGGAGAAGATTTGTTTTAAATCAAGTAATACGCAACGATGAAAGACGTGACGAAGTCCCTGAAGAAGGGCTGCCCAAGAATATTGCATTCAATCTTATAAATGTTTGAAGTTTATTTTGGGATTGCGGTTCTGCGTTGATAAAGGAATAATTCCGGAGCTTTCCGAGTAAAATATATTAATATACATATTATGTACATTTTACTGATATACAGAGTTTCGTTGAATTTATACAGACCTAATATAATGTTGACCCAGTTTCTGTTTATTTGACAACAGTAGGTCGGTTACTCGGTTGTGTAACACTTTGTTAACGTTATCGGTAGGCAGACCTATATATGTATTTTTATGTGAGGGAAAATGGCAGTTGGTTAGTCCTGACGCTCGTTCGAAAGGTTTCGCAATTATCATTTCCCATACTTACTACGCTGGCTCGATGATCCAAAGAGTATCTTGACCTCTGAGACAAGAGAACTACTCTTCCTTATTCTGCGCCACCTTAAGGCTCGGTCAAACACAGGACGCTGCCGCGACCGCGGCGCTGCGTCATTAAATACATGCTAACAGGTTAGCGACGTTAAACAGACTGCGTCCCGCCGGCATCGCGCCCCGCTTCTGTCCCGCCCCGCGCCGCTCTGCGCCTTGCGTCCACTCGGCGCGAGCGCAGCGCAGCGCGGCGCGGACGCGCAGGCACGCTGCGCCGCGCTGGGTCACATCAAGGAATGAGCGACCCTCCGCACGCGCATGCTGTATCCGGGCGCGAGTCACGCCCGCATCGCGCCGCGTTCGCGCGCGCGCGATGAGGGCGTGTTGAGAGCGCGATCCACGTGCGCCCTGTTTGACCAGTCATCGCACTGGCATCACGCGGCGCGGACGTCGCGCTGCGTCGCGCCCTGTGTTTGACCGAGCCTTTAGTCCAGTTGGATGCTCCAAGGGTGGTGAGATCTTTGAGAGCTTCGTCACTTCAGCGGTACCTGAACCGGCCTCACTCTTTTCACTGAGATGCCCAATTTCTGAACGCATCATTAACATTAATGAAATTACAAATGATTATGTGAAGTATGTATTAGTGTGACCGTTACTAGATATTATATTAAAGTGCTTATGCCCAAGACGGAAATATTTATTCTACCAAGTGGCCCATAAATATCTAATGTTTTTTATACCTTCTATGAGAGAATTAAGTCTTAAAGATTATTTCCACTTCGTCGAGGGCAAACTTAACTTTGTCCCCAGATATTGACATCGTGGTCAACTTTGGGAATATTATGGTCGCCATAATTCGTACAATTATGATTAAATTAGCTTACATATTGATTTTCTCATATCCCGCTTTTTCTTGAAGGATATTTTCTTTGAAATAAAATGAAATGGGTCTTGACAGATGGACTACGAATATGATCCTATAAGGCTTTTTATTCAATTTTGAAGTACGGGACTCTAAAGCAGAAAAAAAATCACATCATTAAATCACAATCATACTTATATATTATATAATGATACTGTACGCTTTAATAAGGTCAACTTCAATACAGCATCTGAAAAGATATTGGAATATAAGTCTTATTCATAATAGGGCAAGGAACAACCCTTTTATTCAAATTCATGTAAATATATAAGAGCATTTGACAGATCCGTTAGCATCAGAAAATAAAGTATTCAGTGGATAAAAAATAAAATGACTATCTAATCTGCGACGTGTGTTATTATTTCAAAGTAAAGAAGGCAAAAAAATACGAAAATCCCATTCAAATATATAATTATATATATATAAATTTTAAATGAAAGGAAAAATTGAAAAATTTAATGCTCCGAGCCGGATTCGAACTGATTCGCCGGCAGTTTCGTTAGCAGCGTTACTGCTTAAAAACAAAAAATAATTTATATACTCGTATATATACTCAAATAATTACGAAGCTACAACCGTTTTAGTAATGCTTGTTAGAGAGTCACGATTCTCGAGCATCATTGTAAAAGACAATCGTATTATACGAAGTTAGAGGTCGCAAAAGTAACTTTGTGTGTTTTTTAACCTCTTGCGTAGATTTTTTCTCAAATTAACTACATTTTTAAACCATTTCCGAAAAAAATTCAACTATATTGAATATTTTTATTTAGTGTCTACACCCCTATTCTCGAACCAAAATTCCCAATAGTAATTACGTTATTAATTAAGGATAAGTACCTCAAACCTCAGCAATTTAGTTGCACAAAATTTGCAAAGGGTATTCGTAGCACATACAGACGGAATCCACCAACGTCATTAGAGCCGACAGCGAGTATTCAAAGGTATACTGAACTAATAACGCACAAATAGGGAGCATGAGAGTAAATTGCTTCATCTTAATGAGGCAGTCTCGTGGAACTTGGCGCTTGTTCTACGGTATTCTTTAGCGAATATAAAGAGTGTTAATCGTGAATTTAGTAGTCGGGCGTTTTCTAAAAAGTGTAAGTACATAACTTTTTTTTACAATAGTTTTTTTTCGATTATTGTTGGTCAGAATCGTTAATACTGACGATCCTCATACAAGAAAAGAAGTGTCTCAAAAATGCCATTCCGGATCGTCAAAATTTCGTTTTCCGTCTTTTTAGGGTTCCATACCAAAAAGGAAAAAAAGGAAACCTTACTGCGATCTCGTCCATCTGTCCGTCTGGAAATTATTCCCATACGATTAACATTATTAAACTCAAACTCAAACTCAAAGTTATATTTATTCAAGTAGGCCCAGTAACAAGCACCTTCAAATCGTCAGGTAGAAACATAATCTTAAGCTAATTACTTAGAGTAATTTATTAAACATAAAAAGTAAAATGTATATGAAGCATTTAATTTTTTTATAAAAAAATACTAGTCTAGAATGTTTCTAGAAAGACAATCTAATGTCAATTATAAATATTACAGGAACAATACATATAACAGTATCTCTACCTAGGTTATTCTTTTTTAATCATCAAACGTAACATAAGTTTGTCGTTTAATCCCATGTGTTTGTATTCATTTATTTTTAAATTCCTACTTAAAAATTCTGAAAACACCTTTTTACAAATTAAATAAAAAATAATGAAATGGTTCACGTTCATACCGAGTTCGTTCGTCCTGCAAGTCAGTATCAAAATGCACTGTCAATGGCGTTGTAATCATGACGGCAACTTCTGCTATGCGTTGTTAAGATTTTACCAAAATTAATAAGCGACTAAAGACGGGCTTATAACGTTTGTACGGAACCCTCGGCGCGCGAGTCTGACTTGCACGTGACCGGTTTTTATTTTAGGTATCTGGAAGAATAAAATACATAGATAGTAAAATGTGGGACAATCTTTTTCTTATATAAGGATCGATATCGGTATCAACGATTCTTCCTAAAAAATACCCAAATAAAGTGGAATACTGTAAAAATAAGTTCAGGTACAGTTTTTTTTAATAAACGCTCAGTAAACAAATTACAATTTTATTTACTGAGCGATTAAAGTGTAATGACTTAGCTCGAATGATATAAATAAATTTTTTGAAACCAAACATTTATCGATATTAGAATTTCGAATCGATTAATACCTCATTCATCATGTTTCTGTATCCTAAACGCTATGGTGGATCGCACGTTAATACAAACATATTTTGACTGCTAAAACATGCCCCGTTGCCGGGTAAAAACAGACTAAATCATAATAGGTCACCCCTGGAGTTGCAAGCATCCTATAGGTTACGGTATCTGCTTACCAACGTACATATAAAAATGATGTGGATTTTAATAAGAGAGATTCGAATAAAAAAATCAAGACACCTTTAATGGTAATGTGGTTTACTTTTGAAAAATAAATAGTTCGACTCGGAATAAGAAAAAAAGATAAACAGAGCATTACGAACAACCTAGTGAAGCCGGTTTTTTAAGTTTCTACACAGCGACACACAAACAAAATTGTGCACAAATCATGCCGCTCAAGGCGAATAATTTTTAAATTTTCCCCTTTGATCGCAACTCAGAATCTCGTTACCGTTTCTGCTAGTAAACATTTACTGCACAAAACGGTTTGTCGCGCTCCGATCTTTGTTTCTTGGTCTGGGCACTAAAGCTCGACTAGTGTTTACGCTGGTTGATTACGTAGGTACAGTAGTACCACAAACATAAGTTACATCGACAATCTTCGTCCACGCCAACGAGTGCTGACAAGTAGCGAATGAAATCGGACGTATGACCATTTCAATAAAGACCTCGTTGAACTGTATGTAAAATACAATATGCAATGACAGGTGATGTCGTGCTGTCCCAGTCATGGTGCCAGACAAGATGGCGGGCGCCGGAGCAGCTGGCGTCGCGCGCAAAATTTTGGCCAATGGGCGTTGAAGATATTCACCGCGCAAACGCGCTGCCTTATGATTGGTTAAAATGCTTTCTGCGCAGGTGCATCGTTGTAACTTAATTTGTGGTACTATTGTAAGTGCAACGACTGAAAATTACCCCACTCTGGTCCCTCGAACATTATTGGCAAACTAATTATCACTTACACTGCCAGGAACCCGGCTAGCGGGTGCCTGCGCGTAGTCACTTCCAACTACATACGGGCCACGTGAGTGGCAGGCGTAGGGATTCTGCGCAGTAAATGTAGTATTGAACCCCGACGTGAAAAAAGGAGTGCTATAAGTTTGACGTGTCTGTGTGTCTGGCTGAGTATCGTAGCGCCTGATAGGACGGATTTTAAAGCGGTTTTTTTACCGAAATCTTTCGTTTTTAGCTACATTTCAACAAAATTGGTTCAGCCAGTGTTGAGATATTAAACTTTGGAATTGAAATTGTCGATGATTTTTCAGATTTTATAAGTTAATTATTAATTACCGCGCGCTTTGCGACGCGCCATTTCTGCTATTGTTCTGGCGCCAGCGCGTCGCACGTTGATGAATGTGTTTTCGGGTCTCGAATTAAGTTCATTTCCAGTTTAAAGGGGCTTATTCCTTCCTATCCCGGGCTAAAATTTTTCGTTCGCAAGTCCATACTAAATTAATATGGGTCGGCGGAAGAGCAGAGGAGAAATGTAATAGTGGGTAGGGTACGGTTGCGTGATAGTCAAATCATAATTTTTTTATGAAACTTCCAAACACTAATAGGTTGAAATTTGTAACGAAATACAGACTATTAACGTTACAATTGTCTGTTGTCTAAAAGCGTCCTTTTTATCTTTATAGTATTAAAATCAACGGCATAAAGTTGAGTCTTGATATTTGTCGCGCATTTGCGTCAGTTATGTGTGTTATGTCAAAATAATTTATTTATTTGGATTGTAATATCTGAAATAAATAATATTCATTCATTCATTCATTCATATATATGTCAATACTTACATCCATTTGATATCAAGTTGATCAGATGATGCCTTGTCCCCACAATTTTATTTCTCTTCTAAAAACTTAGGTGTTATTTTCTAAGAAACGGGAACATAATTTTCTAAGTTTACAATATAATACTTAATAATAATATTTTCAGACAAAAACAGCCAGAAAGAGGCATGTATAATATTAGTACTAAAGATTATATACGGCAATGGACAGTCAACTATGGAGTAGAACAGGAAATAACTGGGGTTCTGCTGTAGCTGACGCCGAAGTTAGGTGCCGGCTCGGAGCGGGCACGAAGTTATATACCGCTTTCCGGGCTGTTGAAATTATATTGATGCTGGTAATGGTTAAGTTCCTGCGGCTATTGGTATTATATTGAAGCAAGTCAAGGTTGACTGCCGCTGGCTGTTAAGGTTTAAATTGATTTGCTCATTGTGAAATTCTAAATATGAAATTATTCCTCCTCCTAGCGTTATTCCCTGTAGAGCCCTAACGGGCCAGGGGTCCGCTTTGACACCTAATCCCAAGATTTGGCATTGGCACTAATTTTACGAAAGCCACTGCCATCTGACTGGCATCTGACAATTCAGAGGCAGAACTAAACCTTACTGGGATAACCGGCTTCGTCACGATGTTTTCCTTCACCGAAAAGCTAACGGTAAATATTCCGTACATAAGTTCCGAAAAACTCATTGGTACGAGCTGAGATTCGAACCCACGACCGCCGCTTAGCACCTGAACCAATGGGCTACAATGGCTACATTATCATTAATTTTATTTAATTTGACATGTGTATACATTTAGGAAATAAGTATTACTTTGACGTTTTAAATTTTAATTGGATCTCTAATTAGAAGATTTTGAAGTTGAATGTATTGCATTATAAACAAATGAGTACCTATGAGTATGAATATTTTGATGAACACTACAAATACAAAACATAAATGTACAGGATGTTATTATGTCAATAGTACCTACATCGTGCAACGAGGTTAGCAATATTTTTACGAAACGAAAATCAATTAGAAGCTTATTGCCCAAGGCGGAGGACGTTAATGACTCGAGTTTGCAAATCTCTTACAGTGCGCGTCACCTTCAAATATTTGCCATCATATTTGCGAGGTAACAAATACATTTGGCAAATAAATACAAAATATCAGTAGTCCCTTTTGTTAATTTGGATGCGAGGCGCGTGGCGCGTAAGCCATAACCATTCGGAATACAGCCACAATTTAAAATTCAGCTACACTAAATAACTATATTTCATTCTGAAAACGTGTTTCATGTTTGTTTTTACATAAGAAGTGTACAATTAATATTTTAGTTTTCAAACTCTTATACGGTATTTATACCGTATAAGAGTTCAAACCGGTTTTTACTACTACCTCCGGGTCATGAAAAGCGGGATCTTCCGATACAAGCGTATTATAATGCTTAATGGAAGGTTCCAACCTTGTTTGTTTTATCACGTGTGAAAAAGTTAAATAAACTATTTTGTATTTGTAAAGTTCCTTGTTTTGTAATTGACGTATGACGATTGATTTCTAATTGAAATGACAATTTAAGGAAGATACCTTTACGCTCATGAGCGTACCTCATATAGGCTATTGTAGCTCTGCGCAAGTGTGACGAAATAGTCAATTACTTATTAGGTAAAACAGAAAAAAAAACTGATCCAATGGCCCGAGCTGAAGGTAAGGACGATAATGAGATCTGAGGCTTTCTTTATTACTCATGTATTGACATAATTTTACGTCTTTCCCTGGGCAGGAAGTACGATTTTACGCACGTAGCGTGCGGTAATTGCTACTTTATGGCCAAGTGAAATGTAAAATTAGTTTCAATCAATGTAGGTAACACGTACGAAATGAAAAAAACAGACACCAATCATATCATTGAGATGTAAGATGGCACATGAAATGAATTTAATATCAGCGAGGTGGATAGCTCTGGCTCAAGTCACTTTCAATTAGCTCCAGCGGGCCTCCGCTGTGACAAGGGTCGGTACACCCCGCCACACATATTTGCTCATAGCTTACAAAAGTATCCCTTATCCCTTGTAGGGCATAAACACTGAGAATATGAGCAATGTCTATAAATACATAGGTTTAACGATAAATAATTTCCAGCATTCAGTGCCTACACGCTTAATCGTTGAACTTTAACACGCGTAGCCACGCTTTTTATGGTTATTTACAGATTCTAGGAAAGGTTTTACAAAAAATATTATATATTTTTCGAAACAAAACGATGAAAGGAGTTTTTCGATCAGAAGATTAAATTCCACTGTACATCATTGAAATGCTTTTGTCTTTTGTTACAGATAAGCTCGCCGAGAGATTAACAAATACGCAAATCCACTTGTGTATCTGTATCATCAGAAGCCGTCCATCAGTGTAATAAAAGGAAAATTAGTTTAACGTGCACATATACAAGTTCGATCGGATACAATCGGCTGACAGTGTCTTAATGTTGGAATTGAATAGCGGACCAGTTGTGTGAGGGTGGATGGTGTTGGTGCGGGGGTTATGGCGGCGCGCGCGCGGCTGTGGTGGCGCGCGCGGCGGTGAGGGCGGCTGGGGGCGCGATGCGTGCGTGGGCCGTGTGGGCGGCGCTGTGCGCGTGCGCGCTGGCGTCGCGCGAGTTGCGCGTGCTGCAGCCGGACGCGCGAGCGGCGTTCTACGTGGGCATCGCCGCGCCGCCCTCGGCCGCCGCCATCGTGCGCGCCTTCAACAAGAGCCTCGCGGAGATCTCGCGGACGTACCTCGCCGGCGACTATCCGCTGCACCTCCGCAATATCACGCTGCTGCCGCTTTATATCGAGTTGCCAGAAGATGAAAGGTATGCATTTATTTATTTATTTATGTAGTTAACTAGCTGTCCGGCTTCGCAGGGAATACCCGTTTTCCCGTATGAAGCATTTTCCCGCGGTAAAGTAGCCTATGTTCATCAGGGATATTGTCGGCTTCGAATGGCAACAGAATTTAAAAAATCGGTCCAGTAGTTTCGGAGCCTATTCAATACAAAGAAACAAACAATCAAATCTTTTCTCTTTTCCTTTAAAAAAAATCAATTGGTTTCTACCTATCATAATTAATGTGCTTTGAAAAGCGGTAGCCCAATCTTGGGCAACTGTCACATCACGTCTAGGTAATATACTTTTACCAAATGCTCGTTTTACGCGCTCTAATTGTGGGAATGGTATACCTGGTGGAGCTGTGTTGAAAAAAAAACAGTTATTTATTCTGCAAATAGGCCACAAGGGCACTTTTACTTGTCATGATTGGTGCGATAGACAGCACAACAGCGATGTCCCTTTCCCACATTTTATGGCCCCGCGCGCAGCGAGCGTTTGATAATAGTTTAAGAAATATTCTGTGTAAAACTTGTTGATGCTATGAGTTGTAAAATACTCTATCTCTCGCTTGACTCCATAAATGTAAGTCCTTACATTTTGTTAGTATTTTAGATTTAAACTGCATTTAAAATTTAAGCGCGGTGCTCGCTCTCATTCTGACACGTTATTTATGAGCACATGGGAGCTAAAACTGAGATTTAACGACAAATTAAGAACAAAAACGGGCGCCACTTATCCTCGGACCTGTGATCACAATATGTTACTGGAAGACAGAATATGATAAATAACGTTGCCATTGTTTAAAATATCATGCCAACTGCATCTAGTCACGGATCGGTGAATATATGTAGATTGAAATTGATGTTGCTTTGTGAAGGACGCCCAAAGGCTTTCCTGGAAGTTATATACAGCCCCAGTCTCAATACAATAAGCCAAAGGGTTTGTGAATGCTGCTCCCGTACCCCTGTACCGTATTTACTAACTAAGAAGCAGCAACCTGCCCTAGGCTTCCCCCGCATTTGAAATTTACGGGATACCCATGATCATTTTAATAACGAACGTTTCACCTAATGCTTTGATTCATCGTATATTTTAATTTCGACGAACTTTTTTCTCAAAAACGGTTACTTTTTAGTAAAAGCTAAAAGGTAATTTTGTAGACCCCATTAGGTTAGGGTAGAGTGGTTTTAAAACAATCTTGAAAGGTTTACTGTTTCTGAAGAAATAAATGTTTTCGATGAAAAGCCACAATTCAGCGAAACGTTCATCCGAAGAAACGTAAACCGTAGGTAATCTATATATATATTCATATTTTTATAAAATTTATTGATTTAATAAGGCATAGATTACAAACTAAATTGATTCAATAAAAAACATAATCAGAAGAATACAACGCAATACCTTACACTAAAATGAAATACCTACCAACAAAGTCAAATAGTAACTAAGTATCGAATAACCAACAAAGTATTTTTACAGGTATCGTAATAAGTATAATAATATATATAAGTATATTAAACAACGTCTTATTACACCATTTAGGTATAACTCAAGAACAGCTGGACGGATTTTTATGATGTTCGATGTGTTGCATTGGTTTTCGCTCTGAATAGCAGTGTAACAACTAAAAACCGGCCAAGTGAGAGTCGGACTCGCGCACGGAGGGTTCCGTACCATTATCTATAAAAACGGCAAAAAAATCACGTTTGTTGTATGTGAGCCCCCTTAAATCTTTATTTTATTTTGTTTTTAGTATTTATTTTTATAGCTGCAACAGAAATACATCATCTGTGAAAATTTCAACTGTCTAGCTATCGCGGTTCTTGAGATACAGCCTGGTGACAGACAAAACGGCAAAAAAATCACGTTTGTTGTATGGGAGCCCCCCTTAAATATTTATTTTGTTTTGTTTTAGTATTTGTTTTTATAGCGGCAACAGAAATACATCATCTGTGAAAACTTCATCTGTGCAACAACAACAATAGCTAGCTATCGCAGTTCTTGAGATACAGCCTGGTGACAGACAGACGGACAGCGAAGTCTTAGTAATAGGGTCCCGTTTTTACCCTCGGGGCACGGAACCCAAAAAATGGAAACTTAAGACAAAACACTTGCATTCTCTCTTACATTTTGTACGGCGGTGCGAAGTTGGTGGGGTCAGTAAATTCATACGAAAAAATGGTAATGTAGAATCTGAGAGTATTTACTTTCTCATAACTCAAAAGGTAGCAGACGGACTTATATCTGCTTTCTCTTGACGCACAAACTCCTTACTATTGAAAAACGATTTAAATGAAAATCTTAAGGAAATGTTTTAAGTCCTGAATAAGGTCGTATAATAACAACACTTAACGGAAATACTCAAAACGGAAACATTACATACCACGACGACTATTACCAGAGGCAAATAGCAGGCGGTCTTATCGGTAAACTGTAATCTCTTTCAGACAATCTTTACTTGGAGGGTAGGTAGGTACCTGCTTATCTTTAAATAAATAAAACGGGGTTTAAAGTATAGGGTTATATAGACGACATCACATAATATCGGTCATAGCTGCCTCTCCCGTGTCGGCCTTACAAGTCTCATACTTTATGTCATAATGATCATTTGTCCTAACACTCATATGCCCTATCTTTACTTTTCCTAACATCGAATGGATGATCTTTTTTCCTCATATTTTTTTATTTCCTAACGTCACTTGCCATATTGATTATTCATCCTAACGTTATGTGCCATAATAGTCATGTATCATAATTATCAATAAGCTTAATGATTTTTAATCATCAAGATTATTTTTCCTAACTTTGTATGGCCTATTGTAGTTTGTGCGTCTGACCTGACAGCAGTCCGGTTCTGGCGCTTTGCCGGCCGCTACCGCGGCACGCTCGCTTCGCTCGCTCGGCTCGCGCGCTGTAGGGTCGCAGTTCAACTTAACACTTCTCCTCGCTTCGCTCGTCGTCGTACGTAACCGGGCTCTTGCTTAGACCTATACAATTACCCTATTAATTGAATAACTATTGTTATGGCTATAGATCGTTAGGGCTGATGCTCATTAGGACAACACCACTTAGGATAAATGACATGAGGTGAAACGTTATTAGGGATTTCGAGGAATATGCAAAATAACATTAGGGATTATGTTAAAAATATTTCGGCCAAGTGAGTTTTAGGGCAATCATTACATTACCTATGGAAAATGATTGTTATGGCAATTGATTGTTAGGCTACTGCCCGTTAGGACAAAACAGTTCGGCCACGTGATTTTAGGACAAACGATGTTAGGGATCGCGAGGTAGACCCGTCGATTTCGGCCACAACGACTGCGTTCAGGTATGCTGTCCTCGGTCATGTAGCCAATCTTCTTCGTGAAGGTCCTCACATTGCGGGCATGTCATGTCAATGCAGATTGGACAGTATCACAAATATCGATATCTATTTTTTATATGTATCCACGTTACGTCAAAAGTATCCAAATCATAAATTGAAGGACTTTATTACTTAGATTCGGGATCGGATCGAGCGAGAGCACTTAGCCCCACAAGATAGGACCCGGCCGTTAGGATATTGATATTCTAAGCAGGACAAACTTAGATATATAGCGATTACCACCGCCTTGCTCAAGATGTATGCTGTGCTCTTATACCCATATGACTTGACCTATCTTCCCATTACTTGTATACACATGGTTTTTAGAAAAAGTTAAACATGGCAGTTCAGAATAATAGTATACCATTTGGTAGGAGCTGGAAGATGTTTCAGGGAGAAGATGTGTAATAAGTGTCAGCTAATTTCCTGGCCGGCCTATATTCGTTTTTATGAAATAACGTTGTGTTAATAATTTAAATAAATAAATATTTTGCCTTTCACCATGTACTACATTTTGACTGGATTTAACCCTTAAACAGGCCTGACGATTTTTTTACTTTTGAATCCCAATTTTGGTAGATAATAGCGTCAATAAAAAACTAATTTCCTGTTTTTATTTTATTATCATGATTTCTCTAAAAAAAACCTGTGGTCATTATACGCCCTGTGCCCGTTACCAATAGTCCCACGTGGTCCGTATGTGGCCACTGCCCTGCTGGCTATACATTGAAGTTTTAAGGGTTAGTCATAATGTTTACATGTAATTATCGGCAAAATAAGACCACAATAAAAGTAAGAATAAAGGATAATTATTATTATATTTAAGCACCATTTAGCAACAAGAGCTTCAAAAATAAAAACCCTGTTTCAAAATTAAACACTTTACTTTTTCCAAAGTGATTAATACAAGTTAACATTTTAGTGTATAGAATCTACAAAATAAAGCTTCAAAAATAAAAACACAACTTCAAAAAACAAAACATTTCTCCGTAAAAGTTTGCCGCACCGGTCGTTATGAAAATCGTTAATATTTTTTCGCGATTCTCGTTCCATGGGAAACCAACCTTGTTGAGTAAGACCATTTTTTATATAGACTTATATAATATATATATATATATATATATATATATATATGTATATATTGGGCCAGCGTGGAGACTATAGCCCAATCCCTCTCCTACATGAGAGGAGGCCTGTGCCCAGCAGTGGGACGTATATAGGCTGCAGATGATGATGATATATATATTCACTCATGTCACGGAATGCACAAATTGCCGGCACCTGCTCGGCTCGCATGTCACTTCCTATGCTAAATAATCCGTTAAACATATATTTTTAAACCAAGCGTATTACTTTTAAGGTAATTTTTAGATTTTCCACAACTTTTTTGAAATAGTTCAACTACAGTAAGTAATGAACTTACCCTTAAATTTCTTTTATATACCCTGCCGGGCAGTGGTCACATACAAACCACTTGTACCGAACCGAAACGGGCAGAGGTCATATAGGGACCACAAACTTTAGGAGCAAAAATTTAACATAAAAAACTATTACTGTAAATATTAACGGCATACTACACATAGATTATCTTATATACTACCGAAATAAAGCATCACACAGCACTGACCGTAATTTTTTTCGGCACAATACTAGTATTTACTTGGAGCAACACACAAAACCGGCCACTTTTTCTTAATGTGAATTTGACATGTAAAACGTCAAAAATTGGACAGTGTTACTTCGCCCAAAGTTTGACCCTGAACATGCTAACTACTTCAGGGAAACCTGATAACCGTCCTGGCAATGATGCCCCGCGCAACGTTAGGATGTGTCGGGGGCGGGAAAACTTTGACTTATAATAAAGTTACTTACTGAAACCAACAAATAAAATAGAGATAACGCTCTTAGTCTCGCTATTTTAATCTTATTCTTTTATTTTGACTTTTAGAAATACGTACACTTACTTCCCCTTAACAGTTAAGCGGTTTATCACTTAAAGAAGTGTCTAGTAGGCTTTGACCCAGCCATACTATGTTAATTATTATAATATATACATATAAAACTAGTAAATTCCTAGTATCGTTGACTCCCATTAACCTTTTGAGCATTCAACGTTGTGGCTGCAAAAAGCATTTGAGTAGACGTATTGGAAATTAAAAAGCCCTCGGATCCTTCCAAAAAATAAAAATCTCAATGCGATCCATCGACGAGATACCACAATAGGAATATTTATACCGACAGCTCTCGACTGGAGATCTGTCTGACTTGACGTATTATAATATACGACTATATTCCGCGCGAAAAAGGGGGTAAAGCAGCGGTATTTTATCGCGCTTTTAAAATGAAGCAACTCTAAATAAATATTTGCGGACAATCTCGTATACTTCCATCTAGTCCCAAACTAAGAAAAACTTGTACTTTGGGTACTAGACGACGATGTTTAAAATAACAATAATAAAACATTTATTTTAAGCAACTAAGGCCCATAGTTACAAATACCTTACAGACTAGCATACATACAATATAATATTAAAACACTAATTATTGTTTAGGCTTTATACTCATATATATAAATAAACACTTAAATATATTAAAAACTTACACGACTCAGGAACAAAATATTCGTGGTCATCACAAAAAAAATATTGCGGTCATATCAATATCATTTTATTTTAAAGAGTCGTATAGACCGCTAACCTTTTCAAGTTTCGGCTACAAACAAAGCCAGCAAGCAATGCACGTTTGTTTGTTACTTTATGGATATTGTTGAAGTTGTTTCCATTTCGATCAGTACGTGTTTGGTGTAGAGAGGCGTAATAGTTTCGTAGTTTGATTCCCGCAGAGGCAAGGCGTCTGCGAACTTTGGATTTATATATTTTGGGTAGCCATACAACATTCTGTTGCTTAGGAGTAAAATAAAAGTATAGAATTTATTTTTATTTACTTTATCCATTTAACCTTTGTCTCAAACCATGAAAAATTATACAGAGTAATACAAAAGTAATTACACAAAAGTCTTCGGCACGTGTCGCAATGCTGCCAAGATCACCTATTTTTGTTTGTATATGTGTGCGGGTATTCTAAACTTATTTGGCTTAATTGAAAACTGGCTTCACTAGTTTGTTCGAGGTTCGTTTTTCTTGGTCTGAGACTTTTGTGTGTTTTCGTGAATAACTTCTAAATTAACGTTAGTGTTATAAACCTTAAGACCCATTTAAAATGAGAATTTGCAATGCGTGTCTTGTTAAATTATACCAATCAATAACCACTAGCTTGTGGCGGTGCATTATGGTCCTTTGAATCCGAGTTTATTAGTAAAGGGGTGGGACGCGGGAAAATACTTTTGTGATGAATATAAAAAGCGTGTTTCAATATTTTTCCGTCGTATTAAACGCGGTAAAATAATTTCCTTTCAAGTTGTTACATATTGTTTGCGTAAATTAAATCACTACTAAAGTTTCTGTCCAGTCCATGGTTGACTGGTAGAGAATACCTTAAGGTATTAAACCCGGTTTGAATAAATAATTATGGATACGAAAATTCTGCCCTGAGTGTAATTTAATCACCCTTGAATAGTTTTTTTCTTCAAATTCCCATTAGGTTATTCTGAATACCTATTTTTAAAATAAAATAAAAGTATTGAAATCAGTTCATGTGATAAAGAAATATCGCCGAAAAACCTCGGTAAGTAGGTATGTTACCGAGTTTATGATCGCGCAAGTTAAAAACAAAATGCACCTGCATGTCGCTGTTTCCATGACGTTTCTACTACTACGATGCTTGTTTAATGTTTTATGGAATGAATGGGCGGGAAAATAAGGGTATGTAGTATGAATGTTTCTACGGAACCCACGGTGCACGAGTAAAGGCCTCCACCCACCGGACGCGTGTGCTGCGCGTGTGCTGCCCTGCAGCTGCGCGGGTGCTGCGCGTGTGCCGCGTTCGATGTGTGTTTGAAGTGTAGTTTCAATGCTTTACAACTTGCGCGTGTGCTGCGCTGCAGCTGTGCGGATGCTGCGCGTGTGCCGCGCGGGTGCTGCGCTGCAGCTGCGCGTGTGCTGCGCGTGTGCCGCGTTCGATGTGTGTTTGAAGGGATCCTGTTGTTTTACCAAACTTATTTTGGTCAAATTTCATTTCCCAAACAAATTTTAGCAACTATATTGTTTGCCAATGCAAACTGGCACAATTTTAATACGAATATTTTCATTACGTCAAATTTTCATTCAGCAAAATATTATTACGAAAAATTACATTATGGCATGTGGTCTTTTAGCAAATGCTTTAATAAGGCAAAAAAACATTAGACAATAAACATTTCGTCAAGTTAATGATATGGCAAACTATAAATAGACAAAACTCACAATTGTTTGGGTTATATGACATTTTACCAAAATGCTATTAAAAAAACGGCACGGTCCCTTAAATAAAATAATGCACGGTTAAGTAGGTCGGTAGGCAAAGGCGTTAAATTAGGTTAGGGCAGCCAAAAAAGGGGGGCTCGGGGGGAAAAGCCTCCTAGCAGTAAAAAAACAAACAATCGTAACTATTGTAGTATTTGGTAGGTTAGGTTAGGGTTAGCTTGTGTCCCTTAGAGCGGAAATAGGCACCCCGCGAAGCGGGGTGACGTCGACACGCTGGCGGTTAGCTAACCTAACCGCCAGCGTGTCGACGTCACCCCAATTGCGACCTCTACACAAATTAATTTTCCCTACCCACATAACAAAAAAAGTTGTTATTTTATTGTGTATCTTATACACCATTGAAATAAAGATGCAAATGATTTGTCATTGAAGAGTTCCTCTGCTGATTAACCGACGGAATAGAAATGGTCAATTAAATATTGACGATACAAATCATTTGCCTTATTTTGTTTTGGTTAAAACATATTATGCCAAATAACATATTTGACTGAATGAAATTTGGTCAAAGTACCAGTTGGTAAACGAGATATTGCCTTAACATGAATATGCCAACCATAAGGTTTGCGTAAGAATTATTTGTCGAGTGTTAATTTGGCAAACGATTATTTGGCAAATGAAATTCTACGAAAAATGTTTTGGGAAGTGATAATTTGTCAAATTTTTTTTGGTAAAACAAAGGTAACCCGTGTTTGAAGTGTAGTTTCAATGCTTTACAACTTGCGCGTGTGCCGCGCAGCACACGCGCCGCGCAGCACACGCGTCCGGTCGGTGGAGGCCTTAAGGCTCGCTCGTAGTGCACCTACTACGTAAGCGCGCCCTAGGCGAGTTCTTGGCTGTGAAAGTGTTTGACCTTATGAACAGTGAATCGTAAAAAATACACATTGACATGTCATTAAGTAAAGATACATTTTAAAAGGAAGAGTTTGCTTGATAGTAATTAAGTAGCAGGAAATATAAGGAAACACCTCGAAGATGATGTTTATGTATTTTCTATAGATGCTGTAATTTTCTAGTCTTCAATTTTAACTATAGTAAACTTTACGGAAACACGTTTAATAGTAACGAATTATAATGTGTGAGGATCGTGAATGTTTATATCAATAAAATTATTAATTATCATACTCACAAATACTATAAAAATCCACGTCCTTTCATGCGTGATTTTTGACAGAAATTATCGAAATTCCACCTTATTTCTTTTTATCCTCTGCAGCCAAGTAATGCCACTTTGATTACATTTCATATCACGCCGTATCATGGTGCCGTATCACACAGTGACACCGTTCGACAGAACGAGACTGACGCTCTATCGTGTCACTTATCGCGTGATAAGGCCGACCATGATACGGGGCCTGGTTATTGCTGTCAATGCCTTTAAGTGCCGTTGTTGGCCGGTAGGGATGATTCCGTAAAAGACTTTTGTGTATGATACTTAAAAAAGATTTTATGCGTCATGGGATCAACATTATCATTTGCGGCGTTTAGAGTAATGTTTTATGAGTTATATCACAGCCACAGCTAATGTTTTATACATGACCAGCCTTATCCGTGATCGTACAAACGGCGCGCGACACTTACGACCGTAAACCTTGACGACTGGTTTAGCCTAGTAGGTGGTGACCACGCCTATGAAACTAGCGGTCCTGGATTCGAATCCTGGTAAAGGCATTTGTTTGTGTGATAAGCACGAAAAGTTGTTCCGTACCAAAAAGGTTATAAAGGAACCCTTATGGTGTGACTTCGTCCGTCTAACTATTTGTCTTGTTTGTTTGTCTGTCATAAAGTGACAAATCTCACGAACTAGGTACTATTAAGCTATCTATTTGAAATTTTGAATGGTTTTATATAAGAGTTATCCAGATGCATGGAAAATGAAATTTTTAAATAAACATTTGATTTTTCTATGAAAAACCGGCCAAGTGCGAGTCGGACTCGCGCACCGAGGGTTCCGTACAAACCTATAACAAGCAAAAGTTGTACTTAGTATGTTTATTACTAAATGATAAATGAAAATGGAATCCGTAACATTACAATATTTACAATGTGGAAAGCTGGGGGAGCATAAATTTAAACAGGGTCACTTTATCAATTTAGTAATCATTCTTTAGGCTTTGATTTCCTTACGAGTAGAACTACTCGCAAGGAAATCAAAGTTGCGAACGGCAAAATAAGCGGATTACTTAAATTGCTGTTTCTTTTGAAAGCTGAGTTCACGGGAAAGTAACTTTAGGTTTTGATACCCTTGAGATTACCTATAATATATAATAATATAAACCAGCCTATATACGTCCCACTGCTGGGCACAGGCCTCCTCCCATGGATGAGAGGGAACGGGCAGTAGTCTCCACGCTGGCCGAGTGCGGGTTGGGGACTTCACATACACCTTTTTCAGTTTTAAATTATGCGGCTTATATTGCTATTTCTTATGATTGCGTGGACATAAAACTTTCGTTTTGCTACAGCTGAAAGGTATTATAGACATGAGTATTTGACATGAATTTCAATTTAATACCTCTACACATTTACGAGAAAAAAGGTAGTAAGTTTAAAATTTAAAAAAAAGGATTTTTGTATGATTTTACTAAAAATGTCTACTTTTCGTAATTTTTCCTTTGTCTGAGCTATATGAAGTTTCTTCGTGCCAAGTTTTAAGTTTCTGTATTAACGGGAAGTACCCTATAGGTTTTGAGTTTGTTGCGAATACTCAATTTCAAAATATGCGACTTAAATTGCCATTTCTTTTGATTGCGTTGATGTAAAAATTTGGTTTTGCTACATCTGATGGGTCATATAGCTGTAAGTATTTGACATGAATTTTAATTTAATACCACCACACGTTTACGAGGAAAAAGGTATTAAGTTTAGAATTTTAAAAGTGTTTTTTTGTATGATTTAACTAAAAATGTCTACTTTTCGTAATTTTTCCTGTGTCTGTGCTATATGACAATGCTTCGTGCCAAATTTCAAGTTTCTGAGTTCACGGGAAGTACCCCGTAGGTTTTGCGAGTGTCGAAAAACTCTAACATTTGCAGCATAAACGACTGTATCTTTTGATTGCGTTGGCTTTTAAGTTTGATTTTTTTACAGCTCCAAGAGACAAAAGACTTGAGTATCTGATATAAATTTCAGCTTGATACCTTCACGCATTCCTGAGAAAAATGGTCTTGACAGACAGACAGACGGACAACAAAGTGATCCTATAAGGGTTCCGTTTTTTCCTTTTGAGGTACGGAACCCTAAAAATGACGAATATGAGGCGAGACCAAAAAATAATTCAGCTATTTCGTCAAGTGGGGTATCATTTGAAAGAAGAGAATAGAATAGAATAACAATTATTCATACAAAAAAAATACAAAACAGAAGACAACATTGCTACGAAACGGTTCCATCTCAGCGTTGTGCTGGCCTTCCGATGGAACCATCCGGTGATTCCACGGCGTAATACACGTTTTACACTCGCACAAAATAATAATAAAAGTAATATAAAACAAAAACAATACAATTAACACAAATAATAAAATTTCCGAACGCAACATAACGGTGCCAACCAACTAGCGCCATTATGACAGCCGGATGCTCTAGGCAACTAAAAAACGTCAAACAAGACAGACATGTGACAGGACAAAGCCAAACTGAAAGCAGCACAATACTAAACATTAAAACTAGAGGGACATAACACAGAGGTAAGACAACGTTATCATTTGAGTGCAGCTCGTGTCTAGCCTGCAAGAGAAAGGGCTTAAGTTGCACTTTTTGAAACAGTTTTATTTTTCTACATTGATAAAATTTCGATCTAGGAAGGAAAATGTTAAAAAAAATAGCATTCCCCCTTTTTTCCGAAGTTATTCAAGCGAAAAATTAGAAATAATTACTTGTGATTAAGATAATCATAAATATTACTGGAAAGGTATAACTTTTTCTGTAGCTAGCGTATTTTTTGATTTATTTTCAAAAATCATTTCCTAGTTAAGTTTGCAATTTAATCAACTTTTTAAGTATTTTTTGTTTTGAAATTCTTACAAGACTATAATAGAAGTACTCTCTTTCAAATAAAAAATAAATATCGAGATCGGTTCACATGATAAACAATAATCGTTAAAACACCAACATACATACTGCTGCTCTAGCTGATTACCCTTGCACGCCCTGTTAAGATTTTTCTAGAATTGCGACGGGTATATTTCAATAGCAGGTCAAAAAAAATCGTGATTCAATTGTCTTGGTAGTTCGATGGTCTTGGTGTAAAAGTTATTCGTTGTTTGAAATTGAATTGTGTTGTGTTGGGTTAAAATAAGTAATTTAACAAATATTGGGACATTTACTTTACCTTGAGTTAATTGTTAGTTTGTACGGAACCCTCGGTGCGCGAGTCAGACTCCCACTTGACCGGGTTTTGTTTATCCTATATAAGTATGTTTAATAGTACCCATATATGTGAATGTTTATTTTTTATTTTTAGTTACGTAGGCATTCCTACTATTATATAAAAAAAACAACTGCGTAATTCGTCTTCCTACTTAGTTGTTACTGAACAATCTTTTCCCGTAATTTTGATAATCCCCATTTATTAATAATATTCAATCACCACCACGTCAGCAGTCACTAACGAATTTTAGCATCTGTCGGTAGAAGCCGCCGATGACATGTGTGCAGAACAAAACTCATGGGTGAGGGGTGAGTTTTCCTCACCAGGTGAGCCGGGCCATGTGGCAGGAGCTCCGGGGAACCCCTTACAGGTGCCGCGTGCCCTGTGCCCTGCAGTCGATGGCGCTTTGTTGCCCAATCCATTGACAAGCGTTGACGTTTGGCGCGCTTTTTCGGCGGGAACCAGTGTCAAAGTATTGTTTACCCCGGTATTTTGCAAATTTATTCTTCAACTTGATGATGTTTGTTGTTATTAAATACTGAGTTTATTTACACTAATCTGTATCTATGGAAGTCAAGGTGACATGCATATTTATTATTTATATAATATGAATGTTCTTCAATTACGTAAATTGACGTAAAATAAACCACAGCGTTGCTCTGTAAACAAAGTTTTATTCAATCAGTAAGGAATTTATTCCCGAGTTACATTATAAGTACATACTAACAACTAAAATCTCACCTGTAAACAAAGAAACGACATTTAAAGTGTATTTCTCATTTCGTCAATCTTTTAACAACTATTATTCTAAATTATAATATTTGTAATCCAATGATATTTTACATCTTATTTATTTTACCTCGTGACAACATGTCAGTATTGACAGCACTCGCATAGTGTCGGGTAGCGCGCCTCTTTGGAGCAAAAAGGTTATATCAAACAATATTATTTATTGTTTACATCTCCCCCCCCCCCCTACGAGGAGAAAATTTTACCATAAAATTTTCGCTCCGTTACAGATGCATTCTTTACCTACGATTCTTCGTTTAATTTAAGTACTGGAATAAGCTTGGTAATATGAAACCGGTTCGACTCTTTCTTCTTATGCCCAGTATCTACCCTGTATATAGAATTAGAATTTTTCTCCACAATTTCATAAGGTCCAATTCTCAGCTCATCTAATTTCTTCCTGTTCAGCTTATTTCCATTTTCTACATATACCACGTCTCCTACAGTAAATTCAAAGGATTTTCTGTTTTTATCAAATAATGCTTTGTTGTATTCATGAGATCTCATAGTGTTCTCCACTGCTGTGATTTTATCTGTAATCCAATTACTATGGGGCTTGTTCTGTTTCAATTCCTTCGGTATGATGGGGACATCTGTCCCATTCAGAAGATAGGTTGGTGAAAAACCGGTGACTGTGTGACTAGTTTCATTGTATTTCTTTACACATTCATGCGCTATTGTTGTCCAGGTTTTCTTCTTATCTGTTTCATTGATTTTACATCTGATCTTGTTCACCAAAGTCTGATTAAGCCGTTCGTTTAAACCATTTGAGAAAGGTGCGTTTACCGCTGTAAACACTATAGGTATACTTTTCTCACTTAGGAATTTCTTAAAATCTCTTGAATTGATTCCCGGGTATTGATCAGTGAGAATCATACCAATGGCCTCCGTTTCAGATACGTTCATGACTAGTTTAATGAAGTCATCAGCGCTTTGAGTTTTTGATGTTTGAATAAACGCGTATCTTGAAAAGTGGTCCACTAAAGATGCAAATATCTTTTTGTTGAGCGAGAACCTCCAAAACCTCCGATTGTGTCTATAGACATTATTTCAAAAGGCTTTGTTGCTGGGCCTAGGTGGGACATAAGTCCATATTTACCCTTTCCCCTCGACTTATTTTTAATACAAATTTCACATGTTGTGCAAATTTTATGCATGTTTTTAGTCAAATTTTTGGCTGTATAAAATGGACTAATATTTTTCTGCATTTGTCCAATTCCAATATGACATAGGTCTTTGTGTACATTTTTTTAAGAGTTTTATGCTGAATTCTTCTGAGAGAATTATTTTTTCATTAGTCTTGACCTTTTTTAAGTACCTATACATTATGCATTTTAATTAGTTTCTCTTTTTATCATTTCATTTTCATTCTGATCTCTTTAATTTCTTCCAGTTTTACTAAGTTCACAACCTTTAATTGTTCATCTGTATTTTCGTCACATTCCAATACTGGGTTTCTGCTTAGGCAGTCCGCTTTTAAATTAAGTTTTCCGGCAGCATATTTTATTTTAAAATCATATTGTGATAGATAATATGTTAAATCACCCAGCTCTTCATCCGTTCTGGACTTCAGGTTCATGTTTTCAAGGGGTTTGTGGTCAGAATATATTGTAAATGACTTACCAATCAGCCAGTATTGCCAATATGTTACCGCTTCCTTGATAGCTAAACATTCCAAGTATATTGCTTTTTTCCTCTTTTGAGCTACATTCAGTTTCTTTGAAAAATAAGCTACAGGTCTCTCTTTTCCATCAGGCTGTGTCTGCTTTAAGATGGCTCCAATACCTTCTAAAGAAGCATCAGTATAAATATTTATTGGTAGGTCCTGATCAAATATTTCCAAAACCAGCTGAGAACATAGCATGTTTTTTATCATTTCAAATGCTCTTTGACATTGATCAGACCATTCAAACTTTTGATTTTTCCTGAGTAAGTTATGCAATGGATCTAGCATTATTGCACTCTTTGGTATGTACTCATGGTAAAAAAATATTTTCCCCAAGAATTGTCTTATATTTTTCTGCGTCCTTGGTACAGGGAATTCCTTTATTGATATCAAGTTATCTTTTACAGGTTTAATAGAATTGTTCTGAATTATATGACCTAGATACTTAACTAAGTCAGATGCAAATGTGCATTTTGTAAATATTAGTCGAAAACCTTCCATTTTGATTGCTTCTAGCAATTGTGTCAAATGATCTAAGTGTTTTGTAAAAGTTTTAGAAAATATGAGTATATCATCAATGTAATTAACTGCAAAGTTTGCGAGTTTATACTTTCTCAATATGTTGCTCAAAATCCTCTGAAAGATGGCTGGCGATGTTTTTAATCCAAATGGGAGGCAGGTCCACTGAAATCACAACTGCGTCACAAATCCGGTTTTTTCCTGTCCTCGATCCGTAGAGGGATGGACCAAAATGCTGAGTTAATATCCAAAGTTGAAAAAAACTTGCAGTTCCTTGTCTTTAGCATCAAGTCTTCAATCAATGGGAACGGTTGGGCTTGGGGTACCACTATTTTATTCAAGTCCCTAAAGTCTATACACAATCTAGATCTTTTGTTTTCTTCTTTTTTAAATGTCAGCGTAACAGGCGCAGCATAAGGACTGTAGGATTCTTCTATCAATTTACTATCTAATAATTTTGCTACCTGTTCCTCTATCTCCTTTTTGTCTTCTACAGTACATCTGTATGGTCTCTTACTGCAGTATTTGTCTACTAGTAAGTCTATCCGTGGCTCATATCAATTGACTGTGCCAATATCATATTTATGTTTCGCAAATACTGATCTGTATTTGTCAACCAACGCATTTATTTCGGATCTTTGCTCCTCATTTAAATGATCTACTTTAATTTCAGTCTTTTCCTTTACGTTTTCATTAAAATTTACTTTACATTCTTTCATAGCATTTTTATTCTCAATATCTTTTTTTGAATTATCGTCTGTGGTTTCGTTTATGGAAACCTCCACATTCCTTTCAATTTTATCTTCTTCACGATGTTTCAGAGCTATATCCAACTTTTCATTCTGGATTTATCTGAATGTTTTGATCAAATCAAGCCCAATCAAGAAGTCGTATTTAAAGTTTTGTTCATCAATTATGTAAACATCAACTTTTTCTTCCACTTCAAAGATTTTTATTTTCAAGTTCGTCAAACCATTTGCCTTTTTAACACCATTAATTGTTACTAAATCCGCTTTGTTCAGACTGTTTCCTTTTCCTTTCAGTTTCAGTAACTTTGAATTAATAAGAGAAACATTTGAGCCTGAATCATAAACTCCATTTATTTCCAATTTATCATTCACTACTAGTTTGACATTTATTAATGGTGTTACTAATCGTTTTTTGAACAGTTTCATTTAATTCAGCTTCGATTACCGAATTATTGACATGCTTGATGAAATTTTTATTCATTTTATCATCTTCCTTTGTTTTAAACCAGCATTTGGCTTCGGGGTGGTTTTCGACCTTTATTTAACTTTTACCTTTATTTAATTTTTCGCAAATTTTGCAAGGCATTTGATCTTCATTTACTTTAGTACTTTTTAGTACTTTTTTTGAAACCTCCGTAGGATCTTTGCACCATGTCAATTTTTTTGTTGACCATGTGTTCATGCTTGCTTACTTCGTTAAACAAATCTATAGTATCTTTCATTGCTTCACGGTCTATTTTGTTCAGTATGAATTCTGGTAAACCAGCTGCAATTAGATCCACCAACGTATCTGCATCTATTGATCTCCTCATGTCCAGCAACAGCTTTTCTTTTTTTATCGCATAATCCAATAACGAACCATCCTTATATTTAAATAGTAAGGCATACGTTACTGTATTCCAACCCTTATTTGCAAATGACTCGCAAAATTGGTTTTTCCATTCACACCATTCAGAGTCCATTGTTAATTTTATGATCATAGCACTGTACCAATCTGCTCAACTTTTGTCCATAAACAGTCGCAGAATTTCAATCTTATTTTCATCAGCAACAAGAAATCGTGCACATTCTTTCTCAAAGAAATCCATCCACTGAGCCGCGTTTGAGTGTTTGCTGGTAAATTTCTCTATTACAAATTTCTCCGCAACACTCTTCAGGTTCTGTTGTTTACTCTCTTGGGTGTTCACTACTAACTTTTCCAACAGTTTTTGCAGTGAATCTGTCTCTAATTTAGACGCAGTAGTGGGTAAAGTGGGTTGTTCTGGGCTCACTTCTTCAAGATATCGATCACAAAACTGTATGTTGCCTTCCTCGTCAATGTAAAATTTTTCAAGTTCTCCGGTCATTGTGATCCAAGCTCGTCTCACCTGGTGCCTTTTAGATAAGCTGTTCTTTACTTTAGTATAGACGTCTGTTTTCATAATTTTCCTAAGGTGACCGACTGATTGTAGTTCTTCTGGTATTGCATAGACTTTGTTGTCACTTGTAGATATTGAGGTTATGCAGCAGACATTTGTTTTACCATCATTTCTAGGCAATATCGTAAATTCAAAGCGAAGTTTCTCCATTTTCTGGCGATGTCCGTAACAGAAAATGTCGTTTTATAATATGAATGTTCTACAATTACGTAAATTGACGTAAAATAAACCACAGCGTTGCTCTGTAAACGAAGTTTTATTTGATCAGTAAGGAATTTATTCCCGAGTTACATTATAAGTACATACTAACAACTAAAATGTCACATGTAAACAAAGAAACGACATTTAAAGTTTATTTCTCATTTCGTCAATCTTTTAACAACTATTATTCTAAATTATAATATTTGTAATCCAATGATATTTTACATCTTATTTATTTTACCTCGTGACAACATGTCAGTATTGACAGCACTCGCATAGTGTCGGGTAGCGCGCCTCTTTGGAGCAAAAAGGTTATATCAAACAATATTATTTATTGTTTACATTTATATATTATAACATGCTAGTAGAGCATTTTCAATAATTCGTGCACCCAATTAGCGTAAGTTGTCAAACAAAAATTAACTCGGTGTCAGTTTCGTAACGAAAATTAAGCATACAAATCATGTGAAAATTAACTTTTCTCTCGTGTAATCAACGTGTATAGGCATATCATTCATAAATTAAACAAAAAAAGTTAGTTTTTATACAAAATCAATGCTTAATTGCCGTTACAAAACTGACACTGAGTTAATTTTATTTAACAATTCACGGTACTTGGGTGCACGAATTATTGAAAATGCCCAGTACTTAGTTGCTTAACCAACGAACGGCTATTCACGAAGCCCTAGATTATTCTAATCGGATAAAGAGTGTTTTGTATAATTAAAAGTCACTAGTGGCACAAATAGCTTAATTAATTATGTCATACACATGTACGAATGTACAAGCTTTGCTTAGTTTGGTACTAAGAAGGTCGTTTTGTGTAAGATTTTTCGCAAATAATAATTATTTAATACTTAACCCGTTTTAATAAGGTGTAAGAATCCTGTTTACAGTTTTTTGTACGTGTATGAATAAAAGCCGATTATTGTCGCCCTTTGATGTTTCTGTATTTCATCATCAAAAGGATAGCGACGTCAAAGTAGAGAAGAGATATGTCCTTGTCTGTCAAATAGCGTTAATAGAATATAAAGTCATTTTCAGAGTTGTGGTTATTGTAACTGTGAGTTTTCAAGTAAATATGGGGTACAATTTCGGTAAACCTCGTTGTGGTTATTACGATAAGCCATAAAAAACACGAAAAGACCGACAGAGCAGTAAGGTAATTTCGGCCTCGTATTATATTAAGTATAACGTATTTATTAAATAAAAAAGGATTGATTTAATGTTAAATACTTATGATTTGTATATAAATTTCAAACACTTTTCCATTAAATAAGAGGAACGAAGCTCATCGAAGCGTGTAAATCCGTTTCAAATCTCATGATATTTAAATTTCCTATCCTCGAGCTGGCTTTGTGATGGGGAACTTAGTACGAGCATATTATCAACTAGAATATATATGCTTTACACGATTCACGTATTTAAACTTTATTTGAATCAACAAAATGTATTTAGGTACCTCGCCGACGTTTCGGATGTTTCGCAACATCCATGTTCACGCGACAACACGCCGTGTGTTGAAGACGGGTACATAAATAAGTTCAATATACAGTGTGTGGAATAACAGGAGCAAATATTTAAAAGGACGCTCCCTTAGAGCATCTCCAGTAATCCCTTGTGTCCAATTTTTTAAATATTTTTGTAATTCGGAGAAATGCTGATCTAAAGAATCTATTTAATGCCGATTAGTAAAAATAAAGTTCTACAATTTTTCATAACTAGCCGGTCGCAAAACTTCCCCAAGTTTCTTCCGCAAGTGTTTGTTAAGAACGCTGAGAAAGCCGCGGGCAAAAATATATTTTTTGTCCACCCAGCTTCATTCTTACACAATTGAAAGATTTTTTTAATTAGTCCTACATACCAACTTACCAAACTACAACTTCACAAACATAACTTCTTCATGTATTAGAATCATGAAATTTAATATAGTCTTAGTACCTAGTTTAATATAAGTCAATACACATGTCATTTAGAAAAAACTCTAATATTATTAGACAGAAGACTAAGTAAATTGTTACCTTTTCGTCTTATTATCGTATCACGACGTTTAAATAAGCTTGTTACAATAGAATTCTGAAGCTTAAAAAGCTTCCCCCATGAAACATGCCTCATTGAGATTACCGTCTCTGTATTCTATACAAATTCCTTTAAGTTAATATCCTTTTAAGGTTCAGCTTTTTGATAACGCTTCGCCGGTTGGTATCTTAATGATGATGGTGCCAACACATTGTCGAGTGACCTGGAAGTATATTTCAGGGTGTCGCTTTGGATTCCAATTGTATTTAAATTAGTTTCCGCCCTGGCTTGCACGCGCGGTGAGCTAATGTATTTAAACGAACACGCAATATACCTATTTATACTCGTATATTAAAATTCGATTGGGATGAGAAACAGAAAAATCAAATTTAGGACTGTTGTAAGGTTTTCCATTGTAAAGTTTATGTCTTGACCATTAATAAAGTGTCCCCCCTTCAGCGTTACGCTCTTGTTTTCGCTTTAAAAGGGTGTCTTTTTGTTTTGTTTACCGTCGGAAAGTTGGACTTTATAATCGGGAAGATGCTTTTGTGCTTTTAATGTTTAACGGGAAGATCGAAAATTAAGTTCTATCTTCCTGGAGTTATTTTGAATTATAAGATTAAGCATGATCCATTAGTTAATTTTTTTTTAAATCTCTGAATGCAAAAGTAGAATTTTACTTGACATTTAAAGTTCACTAAGTATTCGTGACAAGATACGTTATATTTTGAGCGTACAAATATTATGTTTAAAGTAAATCGGACATATGTGCAAATTTTTGGTAACGGGTAAATCAAAATCATATGCGAATTCATATTTTCTAAAGGTGCATACAACATGCAAGATTAACTACCACAAACTCAATATTATAATATCAAATGTAATTTTATTATACATTTAAGACCACAGAAGATTTCCTTGTTATGAGCGTACATTAGCGGAGCCTTTTTTCAGACTCGAGATTGTCGCGCTGACAAAGGCGGGAGTTGAATGCACGCACACACAAAGACAATTCTATTTAGATTTAGAGTACAATGTTATAGAATTCATCCGCGATGTTGACAGATGTGGGATATTTAATTATGAGTTTCACGTCTCATTGTCAAACATACCAGCCACAAATAATTAGTTTAATTTCGAGTAGCAGTTTACGTCACGTCGTGGCGTGATTTGTACCGATTCGTTAGCTTTCTGAGGCAGAGGTTCAAAACCCAGATACTTGAAGTTTTTTATAGGTACCTTATTCGTCCTTCCCGACTTCCGTATTTATTTAAATAAAGATTCAACACATATTTAAGCTAATCTTAATATGGGTAAAACATTATATCCAGCCAGCTTCGTTCTAAATTTTTGTCATATTTTGCTTTTTTTTTCAATCTACATATAACGCAACAATATATTTTTCATAAATACATCGTAACATATCCTTACTCTTACAATAATAAAGACGTGTTGTGGAATACAGGATAAATATTTAATGAGTGTCCAAAATTTTTGAAGGCATTTGGTATCACTAGTGGTGGCGGTGCCGTGTGCAAACGTTACTACCCGCTGAGGTACCCGCGCGGTAAGGTTTTTTGGGATAACTTTAAACAGCAATTACTAAAAATTTTAGAACTAAATGACACTTTTTTTTGTTGAAGAATCTAATACTTGAATTTGGACACTCATTACAAAATGCACGCTGTATATGGATACTTTCGCTGCTAATAACTACATTGAAATACGATTTGAATGTCTTCCGTGAAATTGCAGCCATGCCGCGTCGTTAAGCTAGCGTAGCAGAACGGGTACCAGTTCAAGGAATACATTGAATTCTACTGGCATGCAGAGTCTTGAATCAAAATTGTACTCTTAGACTAATAATTTTGGCAATCCTCTCTCACTTGCTGCTTCGGGTAAACTCTGCTCTTGCGCTGCTCCAAGCCACAGTATTACAATATATTCCATACAGTAGTGAAACGCCTTTGATGTCGGGCGACGCCGCCACTCGTGTAAGTACAGTCACCAGCAATAATATCTGCCACAACATAGCCCGCATAAATATCTGACACGACTCTATGTCTGGTGCCATAAGGACGTGTCATATATTTTTACCGGCTTTGTTACGGCAGATATTGATGCCGGTGACTGTACTTACGCTGTCCCGCGTGGATGTGCCAGGGTTGTCACAAAATGGAAAATACAGAAAATGAACGTTATTATTATGAAATGATTTATTTACATGTGTGCAGCCAGATATTTACATGAGATCCATACTAATATTATAAATGAGAAAGTGTATACGTGTGTGTGTTTGTTTGTTTGTTTGTTTTTCCGTCTTTCACGGCAAAACGGAGCGACGAATTGACGTGATTTTTTAACTGGAGACAGTTAGGGCAGGCGCTCACTGACGGCGTGGCATGGTATGGCACGGCAGGTTGTGCCGCGGGATTCCGCAGCACAACCTGCCGTGGTCAGTGAGTGCCGGCCCCAAAAGGGATGGAGAGTGACATAGGATAGTTTTTATCCCCGAAATCATCCCCTAAGGGGGTGAAATGAGATATTAAAAGTTTGTATGGAGCTGCGATATAAACGAGTACTACACGGACGGAGTCGCGGGCAGAAGCTAGTTTGTTTAAAAAGATTCACATTCACGCTGAATATAATTAAACTGTGTTTCATTAATAAATAACTACTTAAATATCGCGCCTTAGGTTTAATAGACGTAATTACTGGATTTGACCAAATGAAATTATATATAATGAAGACGAGGCAGTATGGCCTACGGTCCCAGCCCGTCCGAATGGACGAATAAAAAAAATGCCTAGGTACCTACATCACACGCGACGTTATAAAACAAGAAACTTTACTGAGTATAAACATAAAAATCATAAGTACCCTAATCATAAGTATTGTTTGTGAAAAATTTATATTGTTTACGTCCTTATAAAATAACGATACCAAGCAACAAGGGTTAGAACTTAAGCCCGTATGAACAAACCACACTAAAGTTTCAAGATCGCGTTTAATATGCTGTTTCATATGAACATTCCATAGATTAATAAATATTTTTTTGTGAAAAGATACGTAACTCGCTATAATATTAATAACTCTTTGAAAAAAAAAAAAGAAAACAAAAGCGCCGTACCCGGAGTGCGATCCAAACAATATACAGTTAAATACGGATTCCACAGCAATTCAACGCTATGCCATAGCAATTTCACTATCGAACCGACGTAGGTACTAGAATTGTATTATTTCCAACATAGGTTGCAGGTAGGTGTCTACGTAATTAACGAAATTAAGTATACAAACTGGATGATGATCACGGGGAAATCTATGAAATCTTAAATCCTTGTTGTTGTTGAGGTCCATCCGTACACGGAGCAGGTGCGCACCATTGTACATAATAAAATCATTCGCCGCCACTGCTTACTCAACTCAAAAACATGTAGGGTATGCGCCTGCCTTGAAAGTAAGACATCACAAACTGTAAGCGTTTGTGGCGGCGGCGGCCCGCGCCGCCCGCTTCCCCGCGACAGCCCCCACCGTTTCTCTGCGCAAGTACATTCGTTGCCCAACTGTATGTAGTTACTGTGTAGTTTTTTTTTTTTTTGTTTCCAAGCTGACAATTTATCCTATTGCGGTTGACTCGTTCTCGCGCAGTAATATTATTATTATAAATATACGTGTTACGCAATATTGTTTAAGGGTATAACAGGCATCGTGTTCTGATAAGAAAAAAGTGTGGTAATTTTTTTTGACGCGATTTTTATTTTAATTAGTGTGCAGCGTTGGCCGACTGAGGCGACCTGCTCCATACAAAAGTAAAAAAACGGCAAATAAAATCTTATCAGAACACGATGCCTGTTATGCCCTCTAACGGTTTTGCGTAATTTTTTTAACACGTTGTATTTTAACATAGATATCGTTCATTGGAGCACATTACAAGAAAATAATATTAACTTAACTGGCAAATCGTACCTATACTTGTCCGCTAGGTGTTGAATATTTAAAACGCACCCTTCGCATATCTGTAATGGTAATTCGCCCTTAACGGATGAGATCTGTTTCACGTCCAAACTTGATAACCTTAGGGATATAGAGAGGTACCTGATCTGACCTGGTGCATATATAGATGACAAAAAAGGAAGACATGATTCGGGTTTGTTGTCTTTTTAAGACAGTTTACCTTCTGAAAGTAGGTACGAGGTATTATTTTATTCTCTGCCAGCAATAGTGGCAACATTCTGACAAACCCCACAGGGAATTGCCTCGCTGTATACAATAATAGTTTGAGCACCTAATTCTTGTTACGGTGGGAGGTATTGTTTTATACAATACAAGAAATTCAAAAGTAAAACCAGTGTTGAAAAATAATTCAACACAACATTTCAGTAGAGTGCGACTTCTTACCTTGTGATCATTATGTCAAAACTCCAGGGCCGTAGGTATGTAAAAAAAGTCCTATATATCGAAGCAATACGATTGAGGTGATTCATTTTGAAGTAAGAGTGGACGACGCACCGACTATCAAACGAAAAATTAAGCATTTTTAACCCCCGACGAAAAAAGAGTGGTGATATAAGTTTAACGTGTGACAGTGTGTCTGTGTATCTGTGTATCTGTCTGTGGTAGCGTAACTCCCTAACGGATTGACCAATTTGAATGCGGTTTTTTTGTGTCATAGATAATTTTATCCCGAGTGTTCGTAGTAATGTTTCATGAAAATCTGTTCAGCCGTTTTTGAGATATTGCACTTTTTCTCAACAACTGCAACTTAGAAAAGTTGAAAAACCCCCGACATTTTCATTCCAAAGTTCAATATCTCAAAAAAGCCGTTTTTGAACAGATTTTTATAAAACATGGTTAAGAACACTCGGGATAAAATTATCTATGACAAAAAAACCCCATAAAATCGGTCTATCCGTTTGGGAGCTACGATACTAGAGACAGAAACACAGATACACAGACAGACATGTTAAACAAAAAGAAATCCACATATATTATGTGAATTTCTTATTAATACAAGTATTAAAAAAATAAAATAAAAAATTAGGTATATGAAACGAAAGTCAAACTTAAAATTTATATTAAAAATGTATGAATATGTATTTATTCCAAAAATGTTATTAATAATGTTGTTATCTTACGCATGCTAGTATTTAGTTTTGTGTGCCCTTACAGGGCGTCATGGTCTGACATGAATACTGAATGTAACACCTTAATTACAATGTCCATGGCTTTACAAAATAATAAAGAATAAACTTAAAACACCGCTCTGTTTTCGTCAGGGGTTAAAAAGTGACAAATTGGAAGGTAAAGTTTAAGTTTCGAGTGTCGAGTCCAGTGCGCGCAGCGACGTAGACGCATTGATGACTAATTAATTAATTAATTGCGGACTATTAGCGCGGCTCGGCCGCTGCTAATAGTTTTGAAACGATGAGTGAACCCATCGTGAATAAGCTACTCACCTTTCTGCTGCGGATACTGCGGATACTGCGGGGACGCGGAGCAGGTCTGTTTGGCGAGCTTCAGTGCCGCCGAAATCTGCGCAGCGAAGAAAGTGCTGTTCCAGTCCCTCGGGATCGCCGGCACATTTATACCTCACCGGAGAGGAGACGAAACCGGGGAAAAAACCCTTAAGGACATCGTTGATGTTCTGAGGGAGCGTGAGAGCGACTTGCCTGAGTTCGTGGCGACGGAGGTCTCCAGATTGCCGTCCTACATTCCAGAACATGTCGACGTGAGTGGCCTGCTGAAGGAAATCGTGGCTCTTAAAGCAGGCATGGCTGAAATTTTGAAAAAGTTTGACGATTCGCGCGCTACCATTGCCGAGTTACGCAAAGAAATTATCAGTTTGCGTAATAGTGCCCCGGAAACTCGGTCACCAGCGGGGTCAAATTTCAAGAGTAATGACCGGGCGTCAAGTGTCGACTCGGTCAGTTTGCATGTTGCTGACACTGCGCATGCCGTTCCACGGCCCGCGTGCCCCCTCCGCGCCGGGCCTCCCCCCGCCCTATCCTCTAAATGACGTCATCGCTATGCTGATGCCGTAGCTGGTCGATCTGTCGCAGCCGACCGGAGAGACGCGCCCTCAAGAGCGCGTGAAGTTCGGGTTCCTCCAAAGGAGAAGCCCCCGCGCACCGGTGTGGATAAGGAGGGTTTTACAACGGTGTCGAGGAAGCGCAAGCCGCGCAAGAGTCAGTGTGGTACTGCAGAACCGGTTGGTTCCGGTCTTCGGGTTGCCACACCGAGCAAGGCGCTATATGTATCGCGCCTGCATTACTCCGCCACGGCTGATGATGTGGCGGAGTACGTTCGTCAGAAGACCGGCTTCTCGCTGAGGGTGTTCCAGCTGCGTTCGCGACACTATGTGCACTTCAGCTCGTTTGTGGTGCGCGTGCCGCGGCCGCTGCAGGAGACCGTCGCATGTGCTGACTTCTGGCCGAAGGGTGTAGTGTTTCGACGGTTCCGGGGCAATCTGCCGAATCCTACACCGGAGACGACGATGCAACGGGGCCACGCCGTTTCGTCGCCTAAATAGTATTATTTGTTGTTTTGGTTTCGTGACGCATTGGTTGTTACTGTAATGTCACGTAAATGTATTTTTCAATAAATAAATAAATAAATAAATAAATAAATAAAGTTTAAGTTCAGATCAAAATTAAAAAATTAATTACACTGCAGACCGCCTGGAATGTTATATACCTACTCTGTATAAAAAAGTATGTACTAGCATATAAAAGACTACACAGGTCGTATTCAAATCGATTTTTTCTGTTGCAAACGCAACGTTTTTGTACGAGTATGTCTCAATTAGTTTGCGTTTTTCGGTGGAAAAATATACTCGCAATTCTGTTAAACAAAATAACGGCGGAAAAACATTAATATTTTCAAGTTGTGCAACGATATTAATAAAGCTTGATTTCAATTTAGTGTTTTTTATTCCCCCATTTTGGAGAAAAGCACTATAGTAGCCTCAGCCAGAATGGCAATAATAGTACAATTAGTACATTATTACCATGTTTTTAAAGCGAAAAAAACATACAGAATGTAATATTTTATTAAAAAAGACTTAAAAAAAAGAATGAGGTTCTCAATTCGATTATTATTTTAAATATGTGTTACCTCATAACTCCGTCATTAATAAACCAATTCAAACGTACAATTACTTTTTTATTTGAAATTATATCCTTCCACATTGGTCCCATTGTTGTCAAAACTCCAGTTAGATGATGGGGACCATGAGGAATTGGTGGAACTCCTCAAATGTATTAAGCACGCATGTAGTAATTTCGGTATTACCTACGACGATGATGAAGTCACCAATTCTGATGATTCGGTTCAAATAGCAACTAGCAAATAAAGTGCCAATGATGATAATGAGATCCTTGAGTAAGTATCGGCCCACATACAGAGGTTTATTTTTAAATAATCAACGTATTTGTTCTCGGAACTCGCAACTTTGTCTGTATAGTAAATTATTGAATATACGTGTCGTGTAAAGTTATCGTGATGAAATTTTCAAAAGGGTATTTTTTACACTACCATCTTCCTAGTAAAGTACAACTAAAACATATGCATATGTTATACGTAATCTGAAAAAAAAGAAGAATATAATAATCATTTAATATAGTAAATACACTTATATTTTCTCTAATGTTTTAAGTATAAATTATATTGTACACATTGCACAGATACGAGTAGGTAACTTAAATACAATCGGACCCTGTTTAATCAAAATCTTTAAAACCTCAAGTTGGTAAGTTATTTCAAAAAAAGTACTGAGTAACTGAAATCTCATAGTAAATCTGGTTTTAATATTCTTAATAGAACCAGACCAAAATCTATAAATATCAAATCGATGAGGTTAAGAAACAAGCTTAACTCTATGATAATTGATAAAATTAAGTTCGTACACGAACTTAATCTAATTCCATAGGTAATATATACCTCAAAGTGGCGAGGATCTCGGCTGGATCAGGCATTTTATTAAACATTACATAATTTATAATTCCATTCAATATTCTTAGTATAGATCAAGAAATGGTTCATTAATCGTTTGTTATGGCAAATGGAATAAGCGATTATTTATTGAGATTGAAAACGCAATTAAATCTTAATTATCTTCTTCTGTTTTCACCTTCACGTTATAAATTAATACCGAATGTCGAGTTCTGTGAATAATTTGGAAAACTAATTTCCTGACACAATGTCAAAGTTCCTTGAAACAATGCTGGTTTGGACGTAGTAAGTTAGTAATGCTAAAATTTGTATATTAACATTTACAAATTATAAAGGGAAACATTTACACATGTTACAAGAATTCCGAACGGTATTTGAAAAACTGCTCAGTAGTGAAGGCACAATTTTCTGTTTTTATATTTGTTGTGTATATTATATTAATTCATCAACACTATTAAAATTGTGTTTAAAACATTCCTTTCAAACAAAGCATGTTTATTATATATCGAGACTTAATAATTCAAAATTATTCTAATTATGTAGTCCAATGAGTGCTTATCAGAGTACTTTAAATGTTAGTCAAGTAAACTTAAGTTTGCAATTTAATCAACTTTATAAGTATTTTTTTGTTTTGAAACCTATAAAGACTATTATACAAGTACTATATTTCAAACTAATAAAACATTATTGAACATAATTAAAATTGCATTTCAAATTACAATAGAAATCCACAACGCAGGCTTCATCAAAAACACAGTAAGCATCTAAGCTGCAATACAAATCGTCAAAAAAACCACACAAGCAATCAGCCACAAGCTAGGTCAGTAGCATACAAAAAAACAATGAAAAAAAAAAAAATCCTGATTTTGACTTTTAAATCTGTTTAATTTGATTATAATATTCAAAATAAAATTAAAAGTGTGTCAATGGTCAGCTAAATATTTGCAATCTCAAATAAATTCCTCATTTCTACATTTTTTACTGTCTTATCAGATTATAACAGTGAAAGTAAACAAAAAAAATCTTTTTCAATGTTCAGTTGAATATTTCACAAACTCGCCACTAGAATAAAAGCACTGTTGTGCAGAGCTGTGGTGGTCAAAAAGCGTAAATTATGTATTTTAAAATCTTTAAATTAGCAAAAATAAGTAGAAGCTTGGTGATTTTATTATGCTCGCAATCATTAATAATAATCTATTAAATAAGTTTCACTGCTGAATAGTCTACTATTTCATGGACAAGAAGGAAAGGGCTATAGTCCTCGCTCTGGCCCAATGCAGCTTGGGACTTTACATAGTTTTTTTATGGGAAAATCTTACACATATCGGCCTAGTCCCAAGCAAAGCTTGTACTATGGGTACTAGACGACGATAATCATACTAATATAGATAAATTAGTACCTACTTAAATACGTAGAAAACATTCATCATTCAGGAACAACTATTCGTGCTCATCACACAAATAAAAGCCCTTATCGGGATTCGAACCCGGGACCTCCAGCTTCGTAGGCAACGTTGCTACCAATTAGGTTACAGAGGTCGTTAATTCAAAGAATTACTTCGCAGATGTATGCTCGTTCCCTCACGATGTTTTATCGATTCCATAAGGATAATGGAAAGGTTTTTTTTTAATTCGTACCAAAAATTGACAAAGAATGAAATAAATCAGATTAAACGTTATATATTTTTTTTTATTTATTTATTTGCCACACTTACAACTATTTTTACAGGAGCTAATCCCAATACAATAGTGTAACTATTTGCACGATTACGCGTATATATATTAGATTTATCTACGCACATATCATTTGTGCTCTAAAATGCGTTCAGAAACCGTAGGTATTGACCAGCATTATTTCAACCGATTTTACTATGAGAACTTTCTTGTCTGTGGTAGTAGGTAAAATGTGTACTGTACCTGTGTATTATGAGTCATAACGTTACAGAAATCTATACTATAATAACATTAAACTCATAACTTATGAGATTAAATTTGGAACAGCTGTCGAAACTCAAGCGGGTCTCTATTCTAGTATCCATAGATATTATAACGAAACGTCAATTCAGTATGTTTTTTTAATTATAAACCGCTCGACATTTGATCTCGAGTGATATGAGTGGACTTCATTAGTTTGTCTTTGATTTAAAAAAACATTCGTTATGACGAATTGCCGCCATTGCTGTTGTCATTCTTTTGTTGGTTTTTGCTGTTACTTACTACTTATGATATATGTGAAGATAAAGTAGTGTATGCAACTGTACATAATTAGGCCTCAAAACACTCGTGTGATCCTATTACCTCACTCGTATTAGTACGTTTTAAGGCCTCTCATTATGGATCAGTTTCATAAACTACTATTATTTCATACTTTGTTTTATATGAAGGTTCAAACCTCTTCCTTATAGTCTAGTCTATCATCTCCTTAAGTTCCTAAATCGTTATTCCGAACACCCCGTATATATCCAGAGATACAAAGAGAGAGAGCAAAGTCCGCTGTATGATCGCGATATACTCAAAAACTACTGGCCATAGCTACCTATATTTTTTGATAATTATGTTCACTTTACTCTAGTCCTTAGTTATATGGTACAATAATATATACTTATGTAGTCTAATCCGTGCGGAGTAAGTTTCGTGGCGGGTAGCTAGTTAATACACACCTATGCGTAAATACAGCGTATTAAGGTTAATAGTGTCCTCGTTTATTTATTCGCTTTTCAGGCCAAATATCTTCAAGTCTTGTGTGCTGCTGTTAAAAGTGATGTTGCATCGTTTCCCAAACTTTTTATACGGTATTGTGTAGAGGCACTCGAAACTCGCTTTCTCGGCAGCTAGCTGGCCGTTTTCACTGGTGAAGATGCCGCCGGTTGCACGAAAACCCAGGCTTTTTGATAACGCGATTCTGAAAATATTAATTGACTATTATCAATAACCGGCCAAGTGCCAGTCGGACCGTACCGTTGCAGGATTTGTAGCTTATTAAAGCTTATTTTGGGGCTTGTCTGCTAATTCAGGTTAACTTAAATGTTATACCAATACGTTACGTATTATAGCGTTATGTAATACAAAAAAATAAACAGCTGTAATCCAACTTCTTAAAAAAAACTGATTAAATGTAATACAAAGGGTAGCCCATGTCACTCGGAGCATTATTTCGATCGAATTATACCTCGAGCAGTGGAAAATACAACTAATAGTTATAATAGCCATACTTCCAAATTCTCAATATTATAAATGGGAAAGTGTATTTGTGTGTTTGTTTGTTTGTCCGTCTTTCACGACACAACAGAGCGACGAATTGACGTGATTTTTTAAGCGGAGATATTTGAAGGGATAGAGAGTGACATACGATAGTTTTTATCCCCGAAATCATCCCCTAAGGGGTGAAATGGGGGGGGGTAAAAGTTTGTATGGAGCTGCGATATAAACGAGTTCCACGCGGACGGAGTCGCGGGCAGAAGCTAGTAAATATAAATAAATAATAGGGGACAATCTTACACAAATCGACCTAGTCCCAAACTAAGGAAAGCTTGTACTATGGGTACTAAACAACGATGAATATACTTATATAGATGAATAAATACTTAAATACATAGAAAACAACCATGGCTCAGGAACAAATTTTCGCGCTCATCACATAAATAAATGCCCTTACCGGGATTCGAACCCGGGACCTTTTGCTTCGTAGGCAGGGTCACTACCAACTAGGCTAAAGCGGTCGTCAACAAATTATATTCTAATTCATTAATTGTATTTATGCATCACGTGATCAGGCACGTGAAAGGCGGGTTAAAGTGTGTTGTGGGCGATGGGCTAGCAACCTGTCACTGCAATATCACATTTTGTCGATCTTTTGTACCTACCCACATTTATGCTAAAAGTGGCGCTGGAACATGAGTTTCATGTGCTCTGCCTACGCCTTTTAGGGATAAAGGCGTGAATGGTTGTATGTGATCAGGCAATCCAATCACAATGCGCGACATCAATACAAAGGAGGATGACAGTTGATTCATCATGTCACATGATACTGACACTTGTTTTATTCACAAGATATGGCAGATGACATGTCTTTGAGTACGGTTCTGCCCTATGATAGTTCTGAGTACCAATGTCACAAAATGGCGATGGATGACGACCTATTCAACTAAAAATAATTATTAATTGAATATATCGAGAAGATATTTTCGTTCCCTCAACTCCTCCGTATCTCAAAGACCGTTTTAATCACCTCACTTCCATCAGATCTTCACATAATCATCTTCTCGCTCCACCGCCTTCATCCACCAAGTTCTATAACAACTCATTCACCTTCCAGGCTGTTCGGCTGTGGAATGCTTTGCCGTTGCATATAAGATGTGCAAAATCTCTTCAAATTTTTCAAAAATCTGTTGAAACAATATTAATTGTCGCTGCCTTAAGTTGCCTTGTTGTTCTGTTAATATATTCATATAATTGTGTTATATTTTGTATGTATGTATATTAATATTTCAGAAATTGTCATATAATGAGATGTATGCGATAATAAGTTTTTTTGATTTATTCCTGCACTACCGGTTTACAACTCTTCTTGAAAATTTCCTGCTACCCAAAGGTTGTCTGGAAGAGATCGCTCTAAAGCGATAAGACCGCCTGTTGTTACCTTTATTTAGCATTATGTACTCTTGTAACATGTTTTTCTCATGTTGTGGTGCAATAAATAATATATTATTATTATTATTATATTGTTTGGAAACTAATTGAGGTAAAAGTAAAAAAGAAAAAGTTTTCTCTATTTTTTTACATGCTTATAACTACATAGTGCGGTTTTTTGGCAGACAATGCTCCTAGTTAATTATACACTTAAATTAATTTAGACCCGTAGATACCATTAGTTAATTTTTATATTTGGTAGTAAAACTGTAACCCTATTCAAATCACAACTCTGGAATATGTTGTTATTATTAACAGGCATCGATATTAACGTCGAGTCTAGGTCAGTGGGCCGGAAATGTTTGGGTCTCTAATAGTTTTATGGACAGGTTTACTAATGCATTCTAGATGCTCTGCTGATACATATAATATTCTTTTACATATGAATATACATACATTCACGCCTTCATTCCCAAAAGGGGTAGGTAGAGCACATTAAACTTAATATGTTCCAGCGCCACTTTTAGCATAAATGTGGGTATGAAACATCGACCAAATGTTATCTTGCCTGCAATGTTTTTTACTGAAGTCCTTTATTTTAATTTCCTTGCAGATATATTAGTTAACAACGAATAATGTTAGTTTATCAGTGGATTACAGAATGGACGGCCGACAACTCTACAGAAAACATACCAATAGCTCCATCCATTGTCGGCTTTACTTGACTATTCCATGTAAACAATCCCTAAGCTAGTGCTGTAGATTATACATGACAATATACATCCATATTATTTAGGATACATCAAAAAGGCACTGGCTCGGATGGTACAAACAAAGGTACATCGATGTCAAATATGCAAATAAACAGAGCATAAAAATCAAAGACAATAAAGAGTAATAAAAGCTTAAAATTCTCTAAAAAGTTGTGCAATCACAAATACTTGTAAACAAGTAAGTTAGGGTTGGTACCGAGGGGTGCAATCAGCTTGCAGGCGGCGTGCAGTTCTCACGATGGCACTCTCATGTATATTGCAGTGTTAATGCAGTTCAGTTACAGTTCTACTAACTGTACTACATACCCCAGAAAACATAACAATTTATTAGCGTTTTTTTCTTTAGTTCTTTAAAACATTATTCTAAGATGCTTTTTAAAGAATCCAACAATCTGTCCCATCGGAAGCAATTGTATATATTGTATGATTTATCTTAAATAGGTGTTGTAAAGCAAATGTAGACCCAAAATAAATATAAAAACATTATTACTAATAACACTACACTATTATAATTTGTAACTAATTTAAGACTGTTTGTTTCTGATTAAATAAAAAAAAGAAAAAAAAATATATATAAATACTTTTTCTGACTTTTCAGAAGCTAGTGAAGTTATAATTTTTATTGGATTTTTTGTTGGATTTTGTGTCTCGGTAACTATTTAATTGATTTTCTACTATGAAAAAATCTGCTATTATAAATTAGTTCCGAAATTGTAATTTTTCCTACACAGGTTGTCAGTTGTTAATTGACTGGACTATACAACCGTGCACCTAGTTTGCAGTCAATGTCCACTATTTTAACTAAAGAAGAACTGCACGCAAACTGCACTTTGGCACCCAAAATGTAGCTAAAATGCAGCCCGTCCGTGATGCCCCTTAATCTTGTCGATTTTTAACCGAAAGGCTTTGTTAGTGTATATATAAGCACGTCTTTCATAATGGCTGAAAGCAAAGTTGGTAGGCACCAGTGCCAAGTTGAATAGTGCTGCATTGTCTAGACGGAAAACCGTGGAATTAGTTAACAATAATGGCGCCCTCAGTTGGTTAGTTATTACAATTCCATTGAGACGTGTTTCTTTTGTAGTGTCAACGTTCATTTTGGCAGCAAGTTTAGAGGTTGTCATAGATTTTGACACATTAATTAAGATACTTTGGAAAGCTTTTTGTAGTCGTGAGTAATGTAAAGAGACCTTAAATAACTTCTTAAGTGTAGCAAGAAGAAAATACACCTGTGTCACAAATTGACGTCGGAATACTTTAGTGAAAAGGCGACGTTTTTGTTATTTTATCGGTGTAGTAAAAACATGAAGTGTGAACAATTGGAGCAAAAACGATACCCAACTAACTCTTTTGACTTGAACTATCACGTATACATATTAGGTGTACGTATATACACATTACTAGTCGCCGAAAGAAAGATCCTTCGTAAGATTCTCGGCCCAAAACAAAGACCGGACGGAAGCTGGAGAGTCCTAAAGAACCTGGAGATAGAATGTCTGCTGGCTGAACCTAACATCTTAGGAGAGATCAAACCTCACAGACTCCGCTGGCTTGGTCACCTGGAGAGAATGGAGGAAGATCGCGAAGTCACCAGAGCATACCGAGGCGGTCCGGTAGGTCGACACCCTGTCGGACGGCCAAGGTATCGCTGGAGTGACATGCTCCAGGCGGCTCTGCGCGAGCCCCAAATCTGCAATTGGCAAGAGTTGGCGCAGAACCGAGAAAAATGGCGCACTCTCGTGTCGGAGGCCAAGATTCATTTTGGGTCGCTGAGCCAACGGAGTAAGTAAGTAAGTATACATCCTATTGAACGTATGTTTGTGGAATAAAGTTACGTCATAAGGTATAGTTTTAGGCAGTAGCTTTCGTAAAACTAGTGGCTATGCGAAATCTTGAGATTAGGTGTCAGTTAGTAGTTTAAGGCGCCGTAGGTTCATGGTCTTCTCTCCCTCTCACTGAGCATAAGCGTGAGCGCGATGGAAGTGCATGATCGGAAGCGCGGAAATCATATTTTTTAATTTTAATTTTTTGGCCGTTTAAATAAATAAAAAAGTAAACACTGAGTTCTCTCAAACATGATATTGCCGATTTTTAGAAGCCATTTTAATATTTTTAGCTTTTGTGCATAATTTGTAACGAATACACTGATTTCCCTGCAGAAAAGCCTCAAGATATTTATTCGTATTTTTTTTTTAAACCATATTGTTATAAACAGACGCAGTATATTATTTCAAAAATTCTGTTCGCTTAACTTCGCTGAACCTGCGGCGCCTTAACGTCTTGCGTTTCTCAAAATATCGTTACCTACCCTACTAATGCACTTGTACGAGTATTTTCATATTGTAATGCAAAGTTTTTAATACTTTATTAAACAACTATCACACTACTATTTTGGCTTGGATACCCTCTATTATAGTTAACAGATTACCAAGATTTATCGAAGTGCAAATCTAGCGATTAATAGGCGCAATATTGTACACTGATTCAGCTTTCATGAATAGATTTCCGCGCGAACGAATCTCCGCATAACCCGATGTGATTAAGACGTACCTTGCCGTGAGTAATTTGGTGGCGATGCCCAATCTCCTGTACTCCGGGGCCACTGACAGGCCGGTTCCCATTAGGTATTCAGCGACACCGTATTTATCATAAATTGCGGGCACTTTCATCGCCTCGGCGAACATGCGTAGAGATAACAGGCCAGCTTCGGTTTTTGGCTGGGGAAATAAATGTTACACATGTAGGTAGATACTGAGATTACCGAACTGTTGAAATAGCATGGTAACCTTAATCAGAATTTCATAGTTGACAACGCGTTTGGTCTAGTGTGTAGTGACCCTACCTACGAAGTTGACGGACCAGGTTCCCAGGAATGGAAAATATGTGAGTGATTAGCAAGAATATTTGATTTTAAATCTTGGATTGTTCTCCATATAATTAACCAGTTTCTTTTTGACAATAGCCATGTTGCGGATTTTTAATGGAACTATTTTATTTTACTGGCAAGGGGTATTCTTTGACAACAGAAGTTAGAAGTCATCGAATTTCACCGATGTAAACAAACAGCAAGGATACGGAATACTTTGCGGTTGTAAAGTAAAATACGATAAATCAGAACTAAATCCGACTGACATGACAGAAATCTTATTCTGAATATAATTGAATATTTACAGCAAAAAAAGGAAGCCGGATTGTATAGTATTTCTATAAACAATGTCTTGAAATTGGTTGTTGACATGGCCGGTATTTTATAGTGCGGTCGTAGGTAGGTGTGAAGTGGTTAGTTTCATTGTATTTAACTAGTAATTTCTTTTCTTATTAAAATATTGTTATCAAAATTTAAGACGAATATAGAAAATGGTGCTTCAGTTGAATCTCAGACCTGGCGGACTTGAAAGCGACACATCAGAGTCGGAGTCTTCGGAGTCACAATCTGAAAAATACTTAAATATCGAGTAGGTACCTACTTGGAACCAGATGTGGATGAATAAATAGGTATTCATTATACAGCATAGAATTTTTATATTCAACAAACAACACAATGTCAATACACGCTGTCCCGACTATACATGCATGACATACACGACATACACACATTTTACGTCTGTGTGTGATTCACCACACGCATAGCGTGCGGCAATACCTACTTTATAGCAAGGTATGATAAAATTATTTAACATTCCAGAATTCAAAACTAAACTTAACTTTACCACGGAAAGGATTACATCATGATAAATTAATGATAAACTGATAGCGTGTAATATAGATAATGCCGAACTATGTCCCTGAGGGTTTAAACTAGGTCGGCCTCGAATAGAAATGGAAGAATAAACGGGAGCGCTCCCAGGGTTAGGGCGGAACGGCGATCTCCGTAAAGCTCAGATGAAATGGGGAACCGGGATGGAACGGACTTTGGCTTATTCTATTATTCTCTTTAATAAAATATTTATTTAATGATAGAGCGTTGTTATGATGCAACATTTTATAAGTAGTGGGAAAATGAGAGGTTTGTGTCTTCTAAACGAGAAACTAGCAAGAGAACATTCCCGTTCGTTTTTGTTGCTAAATGCGAAGTATTTATCAAAACCTATCTATAAATAAATAGCGAAAAGATATACGATCTGTTTAATGTACCAAAATCTTTACGCAAATTATTTTCTTTCTTCTTTCTTTCTTTCTTTCTTGTTAGTAAACAATTCATTATAACATATTTTTTTACCAAGTAAAAATTGGTAAGGAAACTACGAAGTAAAGCGAATTTCAAAATGATATTCCTATACAACGTGTTTTTGGCAATTTCCGTTAATTGCAAGGGGGCATAGGTTAGATCAAATAAAGTTAATTTCTCCAAGACAGTAGTATCTTAACTCTTACCGTTATCAAGATATTGAATATTTTAATTTTAATCAGATTTGCAAATTTAGCCAGTTTAAAGGCGTTTAACTGAGGTGTCATAACAGCTTTTTAAATGTTGTAAGGTTCCTATACACTACAAGAAGGTTTACCAAAAGCTGCCTCGGAGGTACATTTTTATATTAAATGTGACTTCTTGGAACTTCTGGTCTTGAACCCTTGTACAATAAGACAATAACTGTTAATGCTACATTAAACTAATTTGTACAAAAAAAGAAAAAAAAAATTTTTTTTCAAGAAATGGTTATGCTATTTGGTTTCTGTGAATGTATTCTGCAATATGCCAAAGTTAACGGAAATTCCCGGGAACACCGTGTATATGCATACTATTGAACACTCAATTTAAGTTCCTATAGTTTGTACGAGCATCTGTTAATAAACCTAGAAGCATTAATTTTAATGTCGTGAATAGAAAATCAATTAGCAAAATAAATAAACTTGTACTAACAACTCTGTGAGATTGGTTCATAATCGTCAAAATTGGCACGAGAAGGAGGAGGCCCATTTCCTGTAGAGTTATTGAAACATTATGAACTTAATTCTATAAGCAACATCATACATACCTAATAATTACTAAATTATATCAAAAACTTAGAATAAACTAGATTAATTGAATCATCTCTGTTTTGAATAAACGATAACCTGACAAAAACACATGTGAAAGTGATCAGACCCCGTATAATGGTCGGCCTTATGACAAGATAGAGCGTCCGTCACTGGCTGGCTCCCATCTTGTCAATTATCGCGTGATAAGGCCGATCATGGTCGGCCTTATCGGGGTACACGGGGTCAGAGATTAAAAGACAACTAACTAATATAGAGGGAGGACTACGTCAAGCAGTGGACGTCTGTCGGCTGATTGATGATGATGAACTAATATTTTGACGAACGCTGTCGCCTAGTTGGTACAAGAGGTCCTGGTTTCGAATCCCGGTAAGGGCATTTATTTGTGTGATGACCACCAATATTTGTTCCTGAGTCATGGTGTGTTTATCGTCGTCTAGTACCCATAGTATAGCCGAGTTCTCCAATATCTACACAGATAACCTTTCAAAAATAATATTTTTCTGATAGACAGATAATATCTTTCTCAGAGACTTTATTTTTACTGACAGATATTTTTAAAAGATAATGGAGAACTTGACTGTACAAGCTTTGCTTAGTTTGGGACTAGGTCGATTTGTGTGAGATTGTCCCCTTATAATTCAACTAGGTATTATTTATTCACCGGATTATGATCCACGAACTGTCCTTTGACTTGAGGCATGCAAAGGTTCACACCAACCAAAGTATGGCCTGATCCGTCCCCGTCGGCAATGAAGCAAGCAAGAGACATCTTCTGTTTCACGATCGACGTCAGCAACACGCGGTACTCCTGAATCGCCTCGGGATCCCTCGCCGTACCTATTTAAACGACAGAGTTAATTAATCACCTACGACCTACATAAAATTGGACCCGATTTATAACCCATACAGCGAATTGAAAAATTAATTCCTAATCTCAATTAGTCCAGAACGTTCGGCTTTATTATTCCAAGGTTTTTTCGACGATATCTTAACTCCGCTTTTCAATTTGCTCGTTCTAATTTGATTGAAGGGAGTGATTAAATAAAATTGACACCGTAATCAAATTAAAATTCTTAGTACCTACGTATTTAAAAGTAAAAATAATCACAATCGAACAAAGGAGCGAAGCGAATGAAGTTCTATGATACACCTTGAGCCAAAAATCGTTTGTATGTCCAGATGTCCGGATGTCTTGATTTTTTTCCCGCTGTTCTCCCCTACAGGTAATATTTCTCAACCGATTTTCGTGAAATTTTGTGAACAGGTTCGTTAATTATTACACTTATACTAGCTTCCACCCGCGACTTTGTTTACGTGGACCCGGGATAAAAACTATCCTTTATTTATGAACTATTATATGAACTATTTTCGTAAAAAATTTCATCAATTGACGGTATTGATGCTGCTAGATTTTAGCAATGCATTTAATACCGTTGATTTTGACATTCTACTTGGGATACTGCGTTCTCATATCTCCTGCAGTAATTGAATGGTTTCGTAGTTATTTAAGCAGTCGTCGGCAGCGTATAAAGGTGGAAGATTCCTTATCTACTTGGTGTGACACGCTAGCCGGTGTCCCGCAGGGCGGCGTGTTATTTCCCTTGCTATTTTCAATATTTGTTAATTCTATTACTCATAATCTTTCCTCGCATTATCACCTTTATGCCGATGACCTCCAAATTTATTCGCAGGGTGTCGCTGATTATCTTTCGAATGTCATCTGTACTGTAAACTCCGACCCTGAGAGCATCTCAAACTGGAGTCGTAGATATGGACTCATTGTTAACCCTGCTAAGACCCAAGCTATTATAGTTGGTAGTTCCAAGCTTCTTCCAAAAATTGATCCTGATAACCTTGACCCGATTTATTTCAATGGTGTTATGATCCCATTTGCAAAGCAAGTCAAATACCTGGGCGTTATCATAGACCGAACTTTATCATGGGTGCCTCAAGTGGGCGAGGTCACCAGGAAGATGTTTGCTTCAATTAGTTCCCTCAGAAGGCTTCGGAATTTTCTTCCCATTCCTACCAAAATTGCGCTTGCTCAGACACTACTTCTCCCTATATTAGATTAGGCTGATATTTCCTACCTCGATCTCACTGAAGATCAACTTAATAAGCTTAAGCGCATTCAAAACGTCTGCATACGGTTCATATTTGGGTTACGCAAGTATGACCATGTCTCTTATTTTCGCTCTCAGCTTAAGTGGCTACCTATTCGTTATCGTCGTAACGCTCATGTCCTGACCCTTCTATATAATGTTCTGTTTCATCCCGCTACACCACGCTACCTCAAAGAACGATTTAGTTTCGTCAAGTCGGCCAGGTCATCCCAAAATTTTCTTCTCACTGTTCCGTCATCCTCATCAAAATTCTATAATTGCTCGTTTACATTCAAAGCCATTCGACTCTGGAATTCTCTGCCCGTGGATTTGAGGCGAGCTAAATCAGTCGCTTCTTTCAAAGCTCACCTTAAGGAGCACTATCTGTCTCTGCCATGATTCCTCAGATACTATTTTTCTTATTATTATTATTTTTAAATCCGTTATGTCCATTTGATTCATGTTTTGAGGTGTGCAATAAAGAGTATTTGTATTGTATTTGTTTTTGTATTCATCCAAATCGGTTAAGCCATTTAGCTTGATTGAGTAACAAACTTTCACATTTATAATATTAGTAGGAAGTACGATATACACGGTTTTTTCACCGTCTAAGAGCCGTAGCCCAGTTAATGTATACATTACAAAGAACTTTAAAAAAGGTTTTTTTAAGCATTAATATTGTTTTTTATTTGTATTAATATTAATCAAGCAGCCAGGTTATGCATCTTATGTAGCCATCCATCTTATGTAGATAGGTACGAACTCTAACCGGGTGAATGAACTTTGCACCGCGCGCCATACAGGATTTTTCAAACTTAATTACCTTTTATTGCTAAAAACTCAACTATTTTTTTTCCACGAATGATTAGTACGTTTTGAATACTTAAAGTGGGAGTGGGAGCGGCTCTAAGACGGTTAAAAAAACACGTTATGTAAAAAAATGACAGTCTCCCGAGTTCTACAGTGACAGAAATAGCTTGTCACATTTCGCTCTTCTTTCTTTTCACATTGCATAATTTCTTCTTCAGAAGTTGGTACCAGAGCCTGATTTAGAGTTCTGACCGCCCTAACTTCCAGGTATATTATGTATATCAACATGTCAAGTTTAGTTATTATGTATACTACCTTGTATCCCAACGTTTGTAGGATGCGGCAGGCGACATACCTACTAGTATTGTACGTGTCTGATTGAAATTTGAGACCCAGTATTCTTGCACAAATCCCTTCTAAATTTCCATTTGTATACGCGGGAAATGCACAATAAAGTTATAATTTGGGAAGGTATCCGAGGAAGCGCGGAATGGCACCACATTAAGGCGAACCCCAGGGGTGGGGTTCACAATGAATACTGAAAACTCGCATGACCAGTGAAAGTGTGACCTCCGGTAACGTGGCGCTGTTACGAATCCTACCATTGGTTTATCCTAGAAGTTGGTGATGAGGTTATTCGCACTATGTGAATCGCAGCAGCTTCGGGATAATTGGACGGCGGTTGCGTCCGCCGAATAAGGCTAATGACTTATTTTCTTGCGTGGGAAAATGCTCGCCGACATAAGAAGGGATTCTGTTAATTGCAAAAAGCGTTGAAGTCACGGCTTAGTGGAAGTATTCGGTTAATTAATGAAGAGGTTTTTTTATTGACTGTGATTTCATTAAATTGTTACGGTTGATTTGTTTATTTCTTTCCTGCGCATATCTCTTCTTGATTGCCGTTTTTTGTAACGAGATTTAAATATTACGCCCATGAATAAAAAAAGTGTTGTGACAAATGGCTTCATTGATTAGTATAAATCAAATAAAACATTTTTTTTCTGGGCGGTACCTTTCAAACTAAGAAATCAAACAATAGTTATCTTGTCTGTGTCAATGAATACTGTGACTATTTGTCAAACACGAGGTAATGTTTTTTTTTGTTTCTTTCGAAAACTTTCATGACCGCATACAAAATCAATGGAATTGAAGCAAGCGGACTGAGATTCGTGTTCACGCTTAAACCGCTGAACCATGTATAGTGGTGGTGGGTGGGTGGTGTAATTTGGTACAGAGATAGTTAAGAGTCCCTGGAAAAGACTAGCTTTTCTGCCGGAAAACATCCCCTAAATTGGTCATAGGGGGATGAAAGTTTGTATTGACATAAGATATAAACGAGTTCCACGCTGACGGATTCGCGGGCAGAAGCTAGTTTACTATAAAACGTATTATGTTCGTTTATCAAAGATTGTTTTTAGGGTATAACGGGACCCTATTACTAAGACGTCCATCTGTCTGTCCGTGACAGTTAGATAGTTGAAATTTTCACAGGTGATGTATTGCTGTTGCCGCTATTACAAGAAATACTAAAAAGAGAATAATATAAATACTTATGGGGTCCCATACAACAAACGTGATTTTTTGGCTGTTATATATAGATAATGGTACCGAATCATCCGTGCGCGAGTCCAACTCGCATTTTGCCGGTTTTTTCGAATAACTTAGATAATAAAATATGCCGAGGTGCCCTTAAAACCAATGTTTACCGTACGAAAAATATAAGTAAACATTAATTTCAATAGATTGCTAGACATTAATTAGCATGCCAAAATGTACATGAGAAGGAACAAAGGAAATATTCAAACGAACTTGTCTGTGTTTTTCAATTTCAGTTAGTTCATTTGCGCTTTTGCCATGTACCTGAACGCCAATTGAAAAGAGTAAAAAAAAATGTAGCAAAGATTAAGAGTCTATTCCAATTTTCACAAACGGATAACAAGCTTTTTATTTCATTGAGTTGACGTAGTTCCATCTAATAGAAAATTCATTTGCAGCGCAAACCTATATGTACGTTAAATAACGATGCCTTAGTAAATAACATGTTTACTATGCTTCCATTCCACGTTCAAAACTCGCGCCGTCACGAACATGATTATTCAACTAAACCGTGTACTCTCTGGATATCTCTAATGCACTCTGTGGTCACCCGTGTGGTGTCGGGTTAGAATTTCACCACCCCCTTTCTTCCCGTGGGTGTCGTAAAAGTCAACTAAGGGACCAGGGTTGAAGTGTGTTGTGGGCGATAGGCTAGCAAACTATCACTGCAATATCACATTTTGTCGATATTTTATACCCACGTTTATGCTAAAAGTGGCGCTGGAACATACGTTTCATGTGCTCTGCCTACCCCTTTTGGGAATAAAGGCGTGAATGTATGTATGTATGTATGTATCCGAGGAAGCGCGCGGAAGGGTGTGTAATGGCACCACATTAAGGCGAACCCCAGGGGTGGGGTTCACAATGAATACTGAAAACTCGCATGACCAGTGAAAGTGTGACCTCCGGTAACGTGGCGCTGTTACGAATCCTACCATTGGTTTATCCTAGAAGTTGGTGATGAGGTTATTCGCACTATGTGAATCGCAGCAGCTTCGGGATAATTGGACGGCGGTTGCGTCCGCCGAATAAGGCTAATGACTTATTTTCTTGCGTGGGAAAATGCTCGCCGACATAAGAAGGGATTCTGTTAATTGCAAAAAGCGTTAAAGTCACGGCTTAGTGGAAGTATTCGGTTAATTAATGAAGAGGTTTTTTTATTGACTGTGATTTCATTAAATTGTTACGGTTGATTTGTTTATTTCTTTCCTGCGCATATCTCTTCTTGGTTGTCGTTTCTTGTAACGAGATTTAAATATTACGCCCATGAATAAAAAAAGTGCAAGGCTTCATTGATTAGTATAAATCAAATAAAACATTTTTTTTCTGGGCGGTACCTTTCAAACTAAGAAATCAAACAATAGTTATCTTGTCTGTGTCAATGAATACTGTGACTATTTGTCAAACACGAGGTAATGTTTTTTTTTGTTTCTTTCGAAAACTTTCATGACCGCATACAAAATCAATGGAATTGAAGCAAGCGGACTGAGATTCCTATTTTTTTTCTAAACTCAGACGTAACAAAGTAGATCCTTGTAATTCTACAGGAATTCAGGACTCAGGAAGATATAAAAGAAGCCTAACCTACCTTGGTACCTAGTCAAAATACATATAATCTCTGAAAATCTTGTTTGTTTCTAGACGTGTTAAACCGTTACAATGGCTTTTAATGAACTACTGTATTCCTCAAATGGCTGTTTATTTTTAAAAGGCAATTATTTACGCGATAAAAGCTGTAAATTGTAGCGGGGGCGGCTAAAGCGGGATGATCAGCTTACAGGGCTCAAAAGTGCCGCTATACTCTTTATTGTTGAGTGAGTGCCTTAAATTTAAACTAAGCACTCTTACTTGAATGGATCCCGTAATTCTATACATAAATTGAAATTATCCCCTAAAACATAGACGTTAAGAGCGTTTATACACGGTGGGTTTTTGTAGCGATAAGGTCGCGTGTTTCACGGACGCATAAAGCCCAATTTACACTGATAGTATACATTATAGATGCTGTATCGCGTATATATCGATGCGAAAAATCGCCGAGTGTGATCGATCTGAGTATAAGTAGTAAATAAATAAATGTTATACTATGTTCTGGCTAAACATTGTAATTTTGTAACATTAAGCATCTAATAGGTCAGGAGCATTTCAATTGAAATTGTAATGAATAATTAATCGTTTCGGTGAAATGTTGTAACGAATCAAATTCACCGCTACCTTAATTATGCTAAGCCAAAGGTTTCTAAACATCATTCCTTTTTCTTTTATTCTATCTAGAAGGTACTTTTGTTACATATTTTATTATATGGTGTTTATTGTCTACAGTATATAATATTTCCCTTAGTTTGTCCAGGGGCATTTAGGGTGTGAGGTCAATAACTGGACATAAACTCCGACCATACAATCCAAACTAATATTATAAATGCGAAAGTGTGTCTGTCTGTCTGTCTGTCTTTTACGTGTTCACGCTTAAACCGCTGAACCATGTATAGTGGTGGTGGGTGGGTGGTGTAATTTGGTACAGATAGATAAGAGTCCCTGGAAAAGACTAGCTTTTCTGCCGGAAAACATCCCCTAAATTGGTCATAGGGGGATGAAAGTTTGTATTGACATAAGATATAAACGAGCTCCACGCTGACGGATTCGCGGGCAGAAGCTAGTTTACTATAAAACGTATTATGTTCGTTTATCAAAGATTGTTTTTAGGGTATAACGGGACCCTATTACTAAGACGTCCATCTGTCTGTCCGTGACAGTTAGATAGTTGAAATTTTCACAGGTGATGTATTGCTGTTGCCGCTATTACAAGAAATACTAAAAAGAGAATAATATAAATACTTATGGGGTCCCATACAACAAACGTGATTTTTTGGCTGTTATATATAGATAATGGTACCGAATCATCCGTGCGCGAGTCCAACTCGCATTTTGCCGGTTTTTTCGAATAACTTAGATAATAAAATATGCCGAGGTGCCCTTAAAACCAATGTTTACCGTACGAAAAATATAAGTAAACATTAATTTCAATAGATTGCTAGACATTAATTAGCATGCCAAAATGTACACGAGAAGGAAAAAAAGAAATATTCAAACGAACTTGTCTGTGTTTTTCAATTTCAGTTACTTCATTTGCGCTTTTGCCATGTACCTGAACGCCAATTGAAAAGAGTAAAAAAATATGTAGCAAAGATTACGAGTCTATTCCAATTTTCACAAACGGATAACAAGCTTTTTATTTCATTGAGTTGACGTACTTCCATCTAATAGAAAATTCATTTGCAGCGCAAACCTATATGTACGTTAAATAACGATGCCTTAGTAAATAACATGTTTACTATGCTTCCATTCCACGTTCAAAACTCGCGCCGTCACGAACATGATTATTCAACTAAACCGTGTACTCTCTGGATATCACTATTCACAACTTACCCGCCGTGCGCCACCAAACATCTTCCTTAATGTAATTTCCTAACATGAATTCAACGGCGGTACTCCACATCGCCTCAGATATATCCTCTATTACGAATTTCATTGTCACACCGTCAATGGTACTTTCGAAACGGTCCCATGCCTTAGGATATTCCCGCGAAGACATTGGCCTAAATTGCTAGACAGTACAAATTGAAGAAACGCTTTTGGGACTTTAAATTTGGAACGACTTCTGAGACATTGAGCGCTCGGAGCGACACTGGTTTGTATTCTGTATGAGCTCGGTTTGCGTTGTGGTTTGTAGCTAGATTGTTTCTTATAAACAGGGTGCTCTGTGGAAATAACTTTGTTTGCTTCGGTATCATATTTTATACCAAGAAACTAAACAGTAATAACTTTTTTGGTGACAGCTGATTAGTTACCGCTTTGACAAATACGTCCAAAAGGTCATTGCAAGAGAGAGAAAATGGATTTGCTAGATTCTAGGCATAGAAACATAGCCTGCATAGTTTCTTAAGTAATAAGTAAAGTCAGTATAATACCTACAGAAACGTTTATAAAATAAGTGTGGGTGATTGATTATAAACATGAAATTTATCGTAACAAATGAATACTTCATTCTCTCTACCTACTTGCTTGCTTGTAAAATCAAGTTCCATATGTGGTAAATGTCAGATCCCACTAATCAAAATCAAATTAAAGAAAAATAAAACTCCTACCATGACTTACCTCCCTTTACTATTACCTAATGTTTACTGATATAAGAGTTTATTGTATCTGTTTGTATGGGAAAGGTAAAGCTTTTCCCTAAGTCCCGTGTATTCGCGTAGATCGGTCGGTATCAATACGCCCCATTTGCTTTTTTGTGAAATTGTCCCTTAGTGCTGTTAACGATATCCAATGGCTCGTCTAATCTATCGTTTATTTCCTTTACTTCACAAAAGAACACCACACGAACGAAAAATAATAAACCGTTAGTTTTCGGAACTGACCTAATATTTCCTTCAATTATATTGAGTCGTATGAGGTGCCCTTGTCTCCTCTTCTATTTTCTGCTCTAAGTTTTTTCACTAACTGCCTGATTTGCCTCACTCTAATCAGGGATATTCATAGATCATTTTGTTTTGTTTTCATTACCTTCGTGACATTTAATTTGTCACCCGTTTATATCGGTCGTTAATCTGCAAATTTTAAATAATTATTCTGTAAGATTATTATTATTTTATTAGATTATTATTTTATATTGTACATTACGCTTGAGATGTAAGTGCCCTTGTGGCCTACTCGTATTTGCAGAATAAATAATTGATTTAGATTTTTTTATCGTTGTATCTATTAAAGGGTCTTTGAGCTACACCGACAAGTCTGTAGCTCTTAAATAAGAAGTAAAGAACTAATATTTATTTTTAACTTTAATTCGGACCTCCTATTCAAATAACTTTGAACAAATCTCTGCTTACTAAAAATAAGATAATCGAATTGTAACGTGGGTAATCTTAGCTAAAGAAGGTTTGCTGCGCGTCTATAAATGAGGCTATAAACCTATTATTTCGTAAATTACACTGAATGAACAGTCCCTAGTCAAAATGGGTTACATTTTGATTAGGTACTGTCACCTTTTTTTGTCACCTAATATTTATGTCATCATTCGCTTTTCATTATCCCATTTGCTTGGGATAATGTCGGCGCAGCATGTTTTCTCATCACACACATCTTTCCTGTTCATATCGTCTCTCACGCAGTCCATCCACCTTTTCCTTGGTCTACCTCTTCTCTTACATCCCTCCACATTCATACTTAATTCCCTTCTAGTAACATGACTATCATCCCTCCGCATAACATACCTTATATTTATATAGTAAAATAAAAATCAATTATCTCTGTAATCGACTGTGCTTGAGAGAAATGCTATTCTATATATAATGACTGAATTTACCATGCGTGACTTACCCCTATACTTTGAAATAGTTGAATTTCTATAATAATACATACATACATGCATGTACACGCCTCCATCCCTAAAACGGGTAGGCAGAGCACATGACACTTGTGTCCAGTGCCACTTTTAGCATAAATTAATGTGGGTATAAAAGATCGACAAAATGTATAATGAGTTATGAGGTTATACTCCTTTGTTGAGAGGTTCAATTCGTAGAAATATTCACAAATAAAGCGAATATCAAAGATATTTATTAGGTAGGTATTCGTTTTCTTATAAAAAAAACGTTAATGTAACTCGTAAATTTAGAACGAGCTGTAACGACGTCACTCAAGCATACTCACCGCATCGGCGCATCTGATCCGAGCGATGTAAGCGACCCATCCTATTGCGGTTATGTATAAGTATGTACAATCAGAACACCTCGCTGAGTTATTTCAATTCCGTTCCTTCTGGCTCCTACGGTTCCCGATCCATTAATCTCGGAACGACGATAAATTAATGCATATTTTAAAAAGATGTTAAGACAGAAGTTTTCCAGAAGCAGTTAAATCTTCTTAAAAACTTTTTGTTTGACTTCATGTAGCATAATAATTTTAGTAACCATAATCCTCAAATAATATAATGCTCTGTAGGTATATATCTTAACATCTTTTGCTATAACGTTTATATAGCATAAAAACGAATATCATAATTTCATACAAAATATGCTATCTGTTTTAAGCATCTCAATTATAATGATAACTGATGATTAGGTTTTATGAAATTATGCTAATTTTATTGTTATTATACAGATTGTTTTTTGTGGAACTTAATCACCTATACAAGTTGAAATTATGATATTCGTTGTTATGGAAAATTAAATAGTATAATACTACTATTAAATAATAATAATAGTTTTTTACAAATCATTACACACTCGTTTTCCAGTTGCGCTCGCTTTCAATCACAACATACGGGATTTAAAGGCATAGGCCAATAAATAAAGCTGCAAGCAAAGTGAACATGTATTTATGTGTGTATGTAAATACTTGATTGTACACAAGACGTTGGTAAAAATACAGATAAAATAGGTTAAGTTATCCCTGTAAGGTAACATATACACTTAGGCCCGATTTTATATGCATTGTTTAAATCTTATGTCGGTAGTGATGCTAAATTGAAGCTAATAAGTTTAATAATAAATCAAAAAACTAATGTTAGTGCAAGGATTTTTTTTATAACCTGATCTTAATGTTATTTGTGAATATATTTCGAGATATAAAAGCAATAATTCAAAAAATGTGCAGTCGTTTTCAAAGATATGATTACCGACCATTGTAGACCGTAGATAAATAGTTTTAAGTCATTAAGTAGTATTTTATGTATGTATGTGATAGATATATTTATTTGTCACGAATTTGTAACATGTCTGTTGACGGGTAGTTTAGACAAGCGATCGGACACAAAGTCTTACATGATCCGACAGATTTTTTTTTGCCTAAAATGTAGCGTAATGTACAAGAACGCTTTTTCGTTCCTTTAGTCTAAATTCACCATAACGAAACATATTTCACAAGTGGCGGGAACAACGAATAAAGCACCGTAGTATCCGTATTGGTGAACAAAGTGTGTAGGTAAATAACGAAAGCAGTCGACTCGAAAGCTAATTCGGGCTAACTAATCGCACACCCGCTTATGTGCTTACGTCACAACGTGTGCCGCGGCGCGTAAAACACACACCTCGGGACAAATAGCTCGATTAATCACAGTTCGAGGTGGTTCGAGGCTCGGGACTTCCCTGCCCCCCCCCGCCCCCGCGGAGAATCACATGTCGTTTCCAATCTACCCTTTTTTGTATACGGATGTCAATGCATGTAAAGTTCGTCGATTCATTACTTAGAAGAGACGTGATTGACTGCGTGTTTAAATTTAATCAAAGTCAATTCCAATTGGCTTTGTCATTCCTGCGGGCTCAGTCAGTAAGGTCGAGAGTGTGATGTGGTTTTAGGGGACAGGCGTCATATTATTTGCGGCTCAGGCGATGCAGCATCCGTGGAGAGGGCTGAAGTGGGTGAAGTACCGACTTCAGCCTGCTGAGTGGAAAACAACAGTGGAGAGTGGCAGTTACCAGTGCTAAGTCCAAACAGATAGTGGGGGGGGGGTCCATTGATTGCCTGGTAACTGACTGACCTCTTGCACGAACGAGCATTGAGACACCGGCGAGCTGCTGCGCCTCCAACGGCGCTGTGTATAACATTTAAGTACATGTCATATCAGCGGGCGTCACTGTCGCACTCGTATTGACCTGACAAGATACGTACGTAAGTGCCGCACTTAAATGGACTCTGCTTAAATCATCTTTTATAGATGCCAAAGGTCAATGATAATGATTTTAAGGTTTTACTAGATGAAAAAGTTCGTGATGGATTTGTATTATGTGATATGGATATACATAGGGATGGAAATAACAGCATGCTGATATAGTTCCCCATACGTGGTTCTGACGGTTTTCACATTTAATGGTTTAGTTTAATGGTCCGTGGCAAAGTAAATAGGAAGGATTGTAAAACTGTCTTACATTTTATTAAATATCCTATTTCTATCGTAAAATGTTTATTGAATGCATGAACAGCAAAATCACTCTATTTTAAAAACTAAAATGCATCGTTTAAAGCAATGATGTAATATAAAAAAGAGGTAGATAGGTATTACGCGCTCCAAAAGTTCACCCTACATCACCTTGCCTCAGTTTCGCGCCGTCAATGGAAACGTATGCTGTCAGATTTGGTAGCCATTTTAAAACACAGAATTTCGTACAGACAACGAATGTTTTACCTTTTTTATATACTACTAGCTGCCCGGCCCGGCTTCGCACGGATTACTCGTTTTCCCGTAGGGTTGAAGCATTTCGAAATTACCCTATGTCACTCAGGGTGACTGTAGCTTTCCAATGGTGAAAGAATATTTTGAAATCGGCACAGTAGGTAGTTTTTGAGTTTATTCATTACAAACATACACACACACACACACACAAAAATACAAATCTTTCCTCTTTATAAGTTTATAATAGTAGTATAGAAATCATTGCTTTAAAGACACTAAATGATAATAAATTCTCATTTTCAATTGTTCAACACGGTATTATGAGTAAAAAATTGTTGGCAGCTCGCATAATCAAAAAAAAGTTCAGTAAAACAATGCCAACGAAGTGGAAGCTGTGTGAGAAGCTCTGAAGGAAATAGGCGACAATTAGTACTTTCCACGCTTCATTTTCTGTGGTCATTTTCGCGCGGTGATGTATTTTACTTCATTATTTAAATATACATTTTAAAAGTGTAATCTGCGGTAAAAACATTTAGTTCGTTGGTGGTTAGAAGTGGAAGTAAAAGAGAATTTTCGTACCTTAGATTTTTTTTCCTCCACATAGAGTAGGGATGACTTCAGTAGGGATAACGATGTCTATGTTTACGTAACGTGGTGTATTTTGATAGTTCGTTAGCTAGTTTATAAATATTGTGGATTAATATTTTTTTCATAGTCAAAAACATTTATTCTAATTAAATTCTTAGAGAACACTTTTGAGTCAAGGATTAAACATTATTAATGTATAAAAAAGTATTGCGTAATATTATTTACCTACGTCACACCCGGCCATAATGCGAGTTTTACTGCACGCTGCACGTACGGTAAAACTCGCATTGTGGCCAGGTGAAGACGTACAATTTTGTACTCAACACGGGCGGTCATTCGTAAAGCCCCAGAGCGCATATTTATGGGCCTCACCTTCGGTTAGGGCCACAAACACCTGCGATCTGGGGCATTCACGAATTCACCGCCCTAGTTACGTAATGTACTATTACCCAAGCGTTACAGTGCATTTAGTTAGACTTAACACTTTCATTGCTAGAATAGCACCTCCCCCTTTCTTCCTGTGGGTGTCGTAAGAGCCGACTAAAGGAACAGGGTTGAAGTGTGTTGCGGGCGATGGGCTAGCAACCTGTCACTGCGATATCACATTTTGTCGATCTTTTATACCCACATTTATGCTAAAAGTGGTACTGGAACATTAGTTTCATGTGCTCTGCCCACCCCTTTTAGGGATAAAGGCTTGATTGTATGTATGTATGTATGTATGTATGTATTGCCAGGAACCCGCCTAGCGGGTGCCTATACGCCGTAGTCGCTTTCCGCTACATATGAGGAATACTACGGTGCGGTACTAGTGTTTAGTATGTTAAGTGCAACAAGGATGCTGGCGGAAAACTGCTGAAACATGAACTCTACGCTGTGAACTAAATAAAAATGTCATCGTGATCACTTTGGTCTACTAATATGAAATAAAAGATAATATTAGTATTTGCAACCAAATTATTATATTGTTTTTTTCTAATTGACATTCATACAACCCATAGACAATATGTAATAGAAAAAAAAACATACAGAAAAAACAGGTTCATATGCACAGTCGTGCACAATCACAATCCGATTACACTGTTTTATTCCATTGAATTCACTTTTGGTATTAAGTATCGAATGCAATTATTCCCGTGCACTTTTCAAATATTATATTACTTGTCGCGTGTAGAAGCAGTGTCAACCAATGTTTAACCAGATATTGTGTTTCTTTGTTAACAGGTTTAGTGCGCGGGTGCTCGAGCGCACGTGCCACGCACTCGGCGGTCGGCGCGTCGCCACCCTGCTCGTGGTCGGCGGCGGCGCGGCGGCATCGGCGGTCGTGACGGCGGCTGCGCGCGCCGGCGTGCCCGTGCTGAGAGCCTCGCCTTCCCACCTGCACCTCTCCTACACTATTGCCAACGTGAGTACGATACATGCCACCGTTGCGACGTGGCGGCAGGTGACCCGGCCCGGCCCGTTCGGTGGAAATCGTACATAAGTTGGCGTCTCTGAAGTTAGCCTCGGGTCCCCCTGTACGTACACCCGTTGAACCCCTGTGGCACCTTTCCGAAGCTAGTAGCTAACACACGAAAACTTATGTGGCGCTTACTGTTATCTTCTGGGCGCGGAAAACGTTGTTGAAAATAAATAATTTTGAATGATTACTTTTTGAATTTTGGTTAATAGTGAGACAATAGTTCTCAAAAAAAAATTGTGTCGAAACCTTAATTTGCCAACACAATCCACATGAGACATATTTTCGAGTAAATTGCATGCAACCATTCGTTTGCACTTGACTGTCGAAGATCAAGGTTCAAGTTTCAGGCTTGCAACCTAACGGGGTGAATATCCATCAGGGAGTGTTAAAACGTGTATATATATAATTTGACTCCTAGTTGTCAAGCACGCGAGGTGTTATATGTGTGAAAATCGTTGACGTACTCATTCTTAACACGTTCACTGCCAAGAATCGCTGCGCGCTATTCTCGTATTCGATCCCTAGGCGGGTTTCTGGCAGTGAAAGGGTTAAGTATTTTCAGAGTACTTTTTTAAACACTTTTATATTTAACATACACAACAATTTTGAAATGCTGTGCTAATGATTGTCTGAAAATTGGCATTGTTCGCACAATGTCAAAATTATTTTTTTCATGGTCCCCCTGCCAAATGAATGATATGGCCTATAAAGGTGTTGCAGCTTCATTTTAGAGTAATGTTAAAATAAAACATACTAAACTGAATTTTGTTAGAATGACTTCTCATAAGTTTTTTTAATGAAAATGTATATAATCCACCCGAAGAATTTTAGCAAGATATAAACTGTGTTTCTTTTGTACAATAAAGTTTAAATAAAAAGGGTCCTCATTACAAAGAAATAGTGTTGCACTAGCAACTTGGGACTTCTGTAGATAGCAGTTTTTTTCCACGATGTTGCGCTTGAAACGCTTCCGTGTTTTCCTAAATGCGGTACAAGGGATAAGCGGCCAAGTAGCCTTGTCTGGCGCTGTTGTGACTTGTTTGGCATTTTAGGGTGAGTAGCCACCACAACTTAAGAGAGGCGATAAGCGAGTAAAAGATGCAGCAATATTAACTCATATTAAGCCATACGCGAGCGTGACCAGCCATACTCCATCATCCTCCTGGCATTATTCTCGGCCGTGTCCTAAAAGAACCCAGGGACACCTTATCCCAAAATTTCGTATAGCCACTATTTTACAAAAGCGACTGCCATCTTATACTTGGGCTATGTTGGGAATTTTCGGCGCGATCGCATCAGAAATGAGGCTATCCGCAGCAGAACCAAGGTAACCGATATAGCCCTTCGAATAGCTAAACTTAAGTGGCAGTGGGCGGGGCACATCGCACGTGGAACCGATGGCCGAATGGTTCTTGAGTGGCGACTATGTACCGGAAGGAGCAGCGTGGGCCTCCACAAGGTGGACTGATGACCTGGTAAAGGTCGCGGGAGTCCGCTGGATGCCGTGGCGCAGGACCGGTCATTGTGGCACTCTTTAGGTGAGGCCTATGACTTTGTGACCAGACATACTAATGGTGGATTTTTGCTCGCTAGCCGCCTCGCTACCTCGTACAGCTTCTGGTGGATTATCACCTTTAAAAGAGTAAACTAGCTAGTCCTTGTGTGCAAGAACTTCAAAGGCCTAATTTGACACGCAAACGTCAAAATGATGTGAATTATCATCAAATTTACTTTTTTTGTTTGCATCCTTATCAATGAGAGCTCATAAATCAGAAACCCTCGACTCTTTTACTCGAAAACTTGAAAACTTGAAATGGTATTTTAAATAGCGATAGAAAATTGTGAAACTAATGATTTTCACCACTCGAATTTAATTATATCGCTAGAATGTAAGTAGGTACCTGTAATTTTGAAGTACAGTCGTATTATTTTTTATTTAATTTACGATCGCTCGAAAGTTACAAATCGGGCCCTCATATCCACGAGCGTCAGGAATCCGTTCATATTATTCGTCTGTATAATATTTTCGCATGAAGAGACACATGCTAAAATTTGCGGTACTTTGATTTTATTTCAAGGAAAAAAATGAATTTGACTCGATCAACTTCGTATTGAATAGAAGTAAAAGTCGCCCCGCGTATTTCAATATGAACATAATGTCTTTGTTCTGGTGAAAGGAACGGTATTAAGCAAGATTTATGCGAGTAAAGAGGCGACGCCATGGCACTTGGGTGAACTAGACGTACCTACACTACCCTAACTAAATTAAATGAAAAATGTTTGAATAAAAAAAAATCACAATATTTGGTCATATTAACTTTTGTCATCAGAAGCCTACACTTTAAATAATAAATATAACATTGGACAATTTTACATTAAGGCAGGTGTTGACATTTATTTCTATCTCTTAATATTTATTTATATATAATTCATTTATTTATGTTACCGTAGAATTGAGAACTTCGTCAGTTTATGACTAACGCGTTCGCCGATTATAAAATAAACTAACCTACGTTACCCGACAATTTATATTATCACTAGGTAGACTATAAGCTAATAGTTTTAACAATTTTACGGTGACATTTTAGTCAATTAAACTTTAAAACAACAAGACACCTTTTTCCTGGAAAGGTAGGCAGACACGGATTTCCATTAGCTTTCTCTGAATCTCTTTTACGTCGTAACTTAAAAGTATTATTATTATAAAACGATTTTGTCTTGTGTGCTCAACACTTGAGATTGTGACTTAACAAAACAATATTAAGGCAAATAAGGCTTTGAAAATTAGTCACGGAGAAAAAAACTTGTAAACTTAGCGCCAGAAAAAACGAGAGTAATAAAAGTAATGCAGCGGCAGCGGTACTGAGGCTGCCTCGGCTAAAATAAATCTGCCACTGTTGCTACAATACAGAGCAAGAAAACCTCGGTATTATCGCAAATGAAAACAATACTGCTAGTGACAATAGTGATAAATGCTTTTAGCAATATTACCTAAAGTAATAAAATGTAACGAACGAGTAAATGGGGGAAATATATAACAGATTGGAAAGAAGATTTGGGTTCCTTAAAAACCAGCGTCTTTAGCATATATATTGCTGCTGGCATACGCTAAGTGGCATCCATTTTGATGCAATTTAGTTGTATAAACACATGTGTGATTTATTTGTCACACCACGTTTTCTCCTTTTGTTCTCTGCTCAAGTGGCTTCCAATTCATCTTCGTCGTGAGTCTACTTTTTGTTCCCTCTACTCTTCCATATGTGAAAGATCATTTTAATCGTATCAACTCCATCAGATCTTTCGAACACCATATTTTAACTCCACCACTTTCATCTAACAAGTTTTATAATAGCTCATTGACCTTTTGGGCTGTTCGGTTGTGGAATACTTTGCCGTTGTATATAAGGTGTGCAAAATCTCTTCCTATTTTAAAAAATCTGTTGTAACAATTATTCATAATTATTCTAGTTTATACAAGTTTATTATAAAAAAGGGGGAATTTCGCGCACATGGAAAGCAAATTTATGAAAGTGTGTTACAAAAGTTTCTTGTGTCTGTGTTTCGAAACGTGAATGAGCATGAAAGGTGACGAAATATGACCTATAAATAGAAATATACGCTTCGTATTATAATATTTAGTTTTAATATACTGTTACGAGTAGGACGGGTGAAAAGTTCAATCTCTGAACGAACCGCTCGTGAATATAAATGTGTTTATTATACCGTAAATTATAGATCAACTTGAATATACAGAATACTAGTATACCAACACAAAAACCATGTTGTTAGTGGTTCGCCAACGATTCCATACGTGTAGGCTATTAATCGCGATAAAAGCTGGCACGCTGTGAAATAATGCTAGGACGTGACGGAGCGTCACTTTGCCTTGTATTTTTACATCAAGTAATAAATATGTAAATTTGATGGAAGCTGGTATTTTCTTGTATTTAGAAATAGTCATTGCAATGTGCAAGTGAAAAAAATGTAATCGTTACGTGTGATTTAAATTTTATCTAACTCCATTTAAAAAGTTACAATTATTTGTAACAATTGCTTGTAAGGTTAATAATAAAAACATATTTTTTTCACATTCTGCTCTTGATTCTGAACAAATTGATTTCAGGTTTTGCGTTATTTTATTAACACGTTGTATATCTGGCTTATATAAATGAAAACTTAACTCAAAAAATAATAGTATCCGCTAATGTTCGCAGTGAAATTAACTTAAACGTGTTCAGAGTAATATAGAAAATAGTATAAGTAACTTTTTCAGCAAGAGGGTTTTTATTATTTTTGCTATCAGTACTGTTGCAGAATATGACAAGTTACCAAAGATAAAATTTGAAAATTTTCTTTATTAAGACTCAAACCGAAACCAAAAAGCAAAGTTAATGTCATAAAATGTTGACTTCACACTTAAAACGATTTATTTTTATTTCAAAGTCTTGTTCAATTCACCCGCTTGCGTATCGAAAATGAAATAAAATTATACCACCGATGTTAACTACAAATATACCGACTGCTTAAATTCTCTGAAAATGGACAGCTCTAGTATATTATCAAATTTTCTAGGCATTTACTGGAACAAAAAAATTGATCGAATCAGATAGTTAAGATTAATTCCCTCCATTTCGTAGTTCTATTCGACGACAATTCATTTCACGTTTTCGTTCTGAAAAACGTTTCGAGACGATTTGTCGTGAAATATTCGCATTTCTTTTTGCCGGGGATGTGATCACGAGTTGGGTGTCGCGGTAAATTATGGTCATTTGTTATCCACTTTAGCGACGATTACGAAGTGACGTAAACTAATACCGCCTTCACAGAAAAATACATAATTGTTGTGATGGATATTGCAATCAAAGCAAACAATTACAAACCATAAAAGTTTTTACAATTGTAGGTAATAGTATGTATTCTTTGTTTGCAGGAACTTCTTCCATTGGAAATCCGATTAGAAACGACTGCAAGAGAAACTTTAAATGCACTCAGGTACGCATCAAATAATTGTAAATTTCATAACCATAATATTTTATTCATGTTCACGTGGGCCATAATTAAGTATTTTTTATATTACAGGGCAACTCTTCTGCATACTCACTGGCACACCTATACTTTGCTCGCTCAGGAAGACATCTATGCAACTCTAAAACTACGGAAAGATCTCTCGTCATTACTAACCTCTCAACCGTTGGATCCCAATTGGCTTTACCTCCCTTCAAAATTTTCACGACTCGCGGTTTTTCGGTATGTAATCGTCATTTTATTTTTATAATGCGTGATATACCATATCTGGAGTTTGGACTTTTAGTTATGAGCGCAATTAATCTTGTGTTTTATTTGTGCAGGCGTCTCGCAAAGATTTCAAGGCTGACCCGGGGCGTTGTCGTGCTGATATGTGACATTCATTATGCTAAGCTTATTATGGAAGAAGCAAAACGCTTTAACTTGCTCGATGGGCATTTTTTCTGGTTATGGATTGATGCATCCCGAGAAATAGATGTTTTTCGTAACTTCGGTAACCGAACACAGTATAGCGAGACTGAAGGTCTAGATTTTCGTAGCGTAAGAAATGAGGAAGAAGCACTGAGAAGCGAGGAATTTAAACGCAGCAAACGCGATGAAGTAGACAATAATTTGATAAACGCTATTAACGATCATGTTTCTGCGAAACACATCAATGAGGCCAAGGGGGTTGAAAGTTCAAATAACGAAGAGCGATTGTTACTAAAAAATAATTCAAAAAAATCTTTTTTTCGTCGTATAAGTAGGAATATTAATAATTCAGAAGCGCACAGTATTAACAAAAAAATGTTATATTTAAATTTTAGTCAATCGTATGAACGTAGGGGCAATATTAGTACGGAGAGTGTAAAAAGTAATAATGTAAATAACAAAGGCGTTGAAACTTCTAAAATTGAAAACAATTCTATCGAGAAGGATAAACTGTCCTTCCATGTTAGAAATAATGGTAGAAGTATTAGTTATAGCAAGATGAAAAACGAATCTTTTAATAAATATGTAAATAGCATAAATTATGTGGATAATGAAATAAAAACGTTATTGCAAAGAGATAGTCATAAAGACGAAGAAAATATACTCTTAAGGAATAGATTAGCACTCCCAAGTGATACTAGTGATTTCTTAATGAATCCCACGGTGCAGACCTCCACGTATAAAATATGGGAAACGATTGAAAAGCGAGGAGATAAACGTTTTAAAACCGAAGATATTGATGACTTGGAAGAACCAGTAAAAGACAACTATACCGCTATATTTAATAGTCTACCTGTTGGAATGTTAGCATTACATCCTCAGCCTATGAAAATTGGTAAGAAAAATATATTCATTTCAACATCAATCGTTTTTTATGCTTTTTATGCTTATAGTCATCATAATCACTAGACCCCTGATTTATAAAACGCTCTTGAACACTTTTTAAGACAATTAAATATACTACAAAAAAAACTTACAAACGCAGGAATATGTCTGCTGAAAAAGGTTTGGATAAATAAAAGCATAAGTTAACTGCAACAAAATATAAATACGCAAAAATGTATCGTTAACTAAACATTATTGTAGAATAGTGCGACGAATCGTTGCCATCTATAACACCTATTTGCTCGCTCAATTGTTTATTTTTTAAAGATTATGATATTCACACGAGTTCTTAAGAACAATAAACTTTGTAGACGGCTCATTCGTCCGAGCGGCAGTGCGCATTGCAGTTGGAGCCCTGAGGCGTGTGCTGCGCGCGTGTGACGCGTGGTCGGCGCAAGCGCAGTTCTTTAGCGACGCTGCAGCCTCGTGTTGGGATGAGCCTAGCGATGCCGCCGCTGACTTTTCTGCTGATTTAGTCCGGTAAGTGACTCCATTTGTGGCAAATAAGTCATACAATGTTTATTGTAAGGTCGTCTTTTAATCAATTTGAATATTAAAACCACTCAACTTAACTTGTTATGACTACAACTTAGAAAAGCTGAAAACCCCCCGACATTTTCATTTCAAAGTCCAATATATCAAAAACGGCTAAACAGATTTTCATAAAACATGGCTGAGAACACTCGCAGCACAGCAAATGTATTAGGTGCAGAAAAAACCTAAATAGCTGTCATCAAGAATTTCAGAATCACCTTTGGCATATCGTTATCTGCTATTTCAAAGGAATCATGTCAGAATCTGTGACTTATTTGTTTACTTTAAAGTACATCATTGAGGTCTATTAGTCATCCTGTGGTCTTTATCAAAAGTTCCATTTCATCAAATTTATTATTTCAGGGTGTTACGAACTAAAATATAAAATACCGAAATGACTATACGCGTACCTAATATATTTGAGGTATTTTCTCAATTCCTAGGAGATTTCATAACAGACGTAACAATTGGATCAATGTGGAAGCACATACTATCAAACAAATAAATGCACATAAAAAACAAAAAAAAACTAATCAAGTATTACCTCCTCCTTCTTCGACGGTTAAAAACAGTTGTGACATGTTCCCATTTACGAATCAGCCTTGACGTGTAAAGGAAGCATTGCAGAAAAAGTAAAATATTTTCACGAAACATCACAATAGTATACCATTTGTTTGAAGTTACCAGACAATGTTGAACTTTGAACGACCATCGTAAGTTTGGTGTAAGCCACGGGCCTGCCGTTTTCCTGAGAAGCAGCAGGCCCTCAAACGTTTTGCAAACTTCGCCCCAAGTAAGTAGTTAAGCACAGGGCTGTTTGTTTTAGTCCACGATTAGTATGTAGGGGGACCAAGACGTCATGTTGACATTACACTCCGGCTAGGTACCTATCTAAATAGTGGTAATTCTATACGGTCACTTAAGCCAGGGTGTATTTGATTAAACGTATCGCATTGATATCGACTTGGTATTTGTCAGGCGCGTTCGTTTGCCGACGAAATGACGAAGAGGAAAGTTAATAGAATTCCGGGTCCCCAATAACAAACCGATTACACATTAATTAAAAAGACTACGTAACGTCACATGTCATCGTCCATTTTCTGAAATGAGGATAATTCATATCCAATTATCGCAAAAGCTATAAATCATTCCATTGCGAAATCTCTTAAAGCCTCGAATAAATCCTATCGGCTGTAACTTTTTAAGTGACAATTATTGGGAAAGTTGACACAAAACGAAAGTTAGGTTCAGTGAAAATTCCCTTTGTTAACCACAAAAGTGTTCAGTTAATGACCTTGTGCGAAAAGGGCCTAGTGGCGGCAGTGAGTGATATCGTCCTTGGCCGTGATGGATCTCTCGTCATTGTGGCTTCTTATTAAAATACTCGCCGTAACTGCCAACTTTGCCCCCCCCCCGTAACCGTAGATCCCTGCGAATGGATTGCGCGGATCATCCTGCAAACGAAATGCTTAATTTCTTTTCTTTTTCCGTTCCTTTTGCCTCGACTTCGGTGCTGCTTACCGAATTCCTTTGATATAAAATTGTTGGGCGGCATCTACGTACAATTATGAATATCCAGCGATCCAAGGTTTATGTGAATACATTTTAACTTTTTTTTTATTTGCGCCAGCATTTTGAATATTTCAAGCTTAAATGCAACTTTCCGGGAAAACGAGTGATATAATTATAAGGGTAGGTATTTTTCTCAGTCTCCAATAAGAGCTTTTGAAATACTGCTCATTTATATCTAAAATTACCTGAGCCTGACTGAATGCAAACAAAATGTTTCTGCAATGACTAAAACGCAATTTGTTTAATTCCATCTTGACTCATGGGTTTATTCTTTCTCTGACAAAACTATTTCAAGCAATAACTTTACGTAAGTAGAATAATTCATCATCTGGCATGGCTGGTTCTTCTCTCAAATGAAAACATGAAAGTTATTTTCTATGATTTACAACTTGGTCCATAAATCAAGAAATTTACCTACTCGTATCAAATTGTTTAATAAAAGGGGTCATTGCGCCATTACTGTTGTATCAAGACATAAAAACGATTTGCGTTTGAATGCGGTGGATTGAAACTAGGGATGATAATAGAATGGTAACAAGCGTGCAGCATCATCGTAAAAGTAAATTGACTGGCGCGTCCGAGAATGAGCAAGATTACTTTACGCCCTTCCATCTAAAAGGCGAAGCTCGCGCTGTATATCGGGCCCGCATTACGCTACATAAAACCTTATCTTGGCACTGGACACGCTTGGGCGATTGTACACTTTGTCAAAGGCTTTGCCACGACAAATATTGCTTGAAAATGATCCTCGTATCCCATTTGCGAGTATGAGGGACGATTACAACAGCAATCCCGTGAACTGTGCCGATGGTTTAAAGAAATAAGATATACAATTTCGTGTATAATTTAGTTGTCACTGAAACCGTGTGAATATTACTGACATCGGTCAGGACATCATCAACTCATCATCATACTTACAAGGAATGGTAATCTTCATATACGGGGTGGGCCCTGTACGAGTAACAGGAGCAAAAATTTAAAAGGACGCTTCCATAGAGCATCTGCAGTAACCCACTGTGTCCAAATTTTTTGTGATTCAGAGAAAGCTTGATCTAAATTTATGACCTCCAAGTAATGTATTTTGGTACCACGAGATCATAGCACAACAGTCAATGCAGATTTTGAGGTAACATCATGTAATGCGTCATATTAGATTTTTATTTTTAAAATATTTTTTTTGTATCTTTTAGTTTTTTGTATTTTTTGGTGTTTTTTTAATAATTTACTACTTATCACTTCACCCTAGAAGAGTAAAAAGTACACGTTAACTTACTTTACAGAAGAAATATTTTAATTCACTGGGAAATATTTGCTCACTAGCTCAATAATCTGCCGTTCAATTTTTTGCTCCTGTTAAAGGGCCCACCCTGTATGTAGGTGTATATATTTTTTATTATTTTGGATTTCTCTTTTGTAAATAAAATCCCAAAAAGGCGTTCCGTGATACTTTCAGAAGAAAGAAAATAGTACAATATATCAACAACTACAAGATAGAAAGATTACTAAAGTTCTTACTACCAAGTGGAAAATACCGACAAAGACAGCACGTTTATTCGCTGAAGACTTACGTTAAATTAAACATGTATTAGTCCTAAACTTTAATTAAAACGAATTCGCAACAAAAATGTTCCACTAACAAACGGAATACGAGAATCGTAGTGCTTTTATTGCGATCCGGATAAAACGTTTCATTATCTAGGTATGTTTGAATTACCTACTTGGTGAGTGGTAAAGCTAACTAACTTTCTAATCACACTTGCTCGTAACGGGCTTTATAACGCGCAGGCATACAGAGGGGTGATCGCGTAACGTTTTAAACGCCTCTCATTTTTCCGTATAAAAAGTAACATTTTGATCTACCCGACGCGCGTACAATGTGTTACGTGATCGACCTGCTGAGATAGTTGTTTTTGTTATTTTTTCTATCCGTATCTGTCACACATGCGTCAGATATTTTACAAACTCGAGCCGTCAAAGCCCTTCGCCTTCGGCGTTGGGCTTCTAATAGACTCTCGTTCGTAAAAAATGCATACTAACCCCTTGGCACAATGTATTATATACATTTAAATTCCATGTTAAATTATCTGGTAACTTATGTTACATTAACTGGAAGTGATAGCTTATACGGATAAGGTCGCTTACTGATATAACATATTTTGTCTGTTAAAAACCTGTGTTGTGTACAATAAATAATTTACATACATTCATAGTACATTACGTCACTAGGGCGGTGAATTCGTGAAAGCCCCAGATCGCAGGTGTTTGTGGCCCGAACCGAAGGTGAGGGCCATAAATATGCGCTCTGGGGCCTTACGAATTACCACCCGTGTTGAGTACAAAATTTTACGCATTATGGCCAGGTGTGACGTAAAGGTATAAATCTCATTACAGTAGTACACTGATAAGCTACTTCAATGCCTAACTATTTATGTATATTCAGCGTATATATTATATAGTAAGCGAAAAACATAATTTTGAATTTACATCGCAAGTCATATGTCTGTTACATATAAAATAGCTATCAATATTATTAAAACAAGCCATCCTAGGATACTTATATCTTTTGAATGTAAATTGTAACTACATATAAACGGAAGTGCGAAACCATTGAACGTTAGAAGCCCTCGAAATTTAAACGAGGCTCGATATTTTTTTGCAGAAAATACAAGCTAGTTTTAAAACATCATAGAAAACTAATTTCGCGGAATATTTTATTTGAACTTGATACGTAATACGTATAGATTCTTCAATATTTATTCAGACATCATCACCAGCATCATCAAATCCTCTTAGCGTAGTGCCCTGGACGAGCCCAGGGTCAGTTTTGGCACCTAATCCCAAGATTTGGCGTAAGCACTAGTTTTACGAAAGCGATTTAACCTGCCAAGCCTGAGCCAAGATTGTATTCGTATTAGACCGGTTTCCTCGTGATGTTTTATGTTTAATATTTATTCAATAACTCAACTTAAATAAAGAAAAAGAAACCATGTCGGTACTTTTCATACACTTTATTATTAGAGACAGTAATTTTTAGGGATTTAGTAGTATTATATAGTAAGATATTATGATTTTATGATCTTTTAAAATAATGGCAATTTCTCAAAATTTTTATTATGTTACCAAACTTCTCAAAACGTTATTTTAAGGTAGTTCGACGACCATTCAAAATGTTTTTTGTCATTTGGAGGCTAACGGCGTGATATAAAAAAAAACCGGGTTGCACTCCGGGTGTACCGGCAGAAGTGAAAAGAATTTTAACGTTATGCAAAAAAAAATCCTCCCCCCCCATTAATGTGTTTTTCTTTCCTTTGAGGAAACGTAAAGTAATGTACTTACATCCATTTTACTAACCACAAAATCTAAATGAAGTAGTAATAAACTCTACTACTACTGTACCTATCGTTTCCTTTTATAATAATACACAATATTATCATGAGCAAATCATATTATTTATATGTTAAACTAGCTTTTGCCCGCGGCTTCGCCCGCGTAGTAAAAGTAATTTTCCAATAATTATTGAATTGCTACGCCACCTACTAACCTACTACTACTAACTTCCCCTATTAATAACCCTTCGTCATAACCCATTATGGTAAATTAATTTTTATTTACTATTATATTTATGCCCGTGTGGTGGCGGGTTAGAATTTCACCACCCTCTTTCTTCCCGTGTGTGTCGTAAAAGTCGATTAAGAGAGCAGGGTTGAAGTGTATCCTGGGTGATGGGCTAACAACCTAAGCAATATCACTTTTTGACGATCTTTTATACCCACATTTATGCTAAAAGTGGCGCTGGAACATTAAGTTCATGTGCTCTGCCTGCCCCTTTTGGGAATAAAGGCGTCAATGTATGTATGTATGTACGTATTTCTGTTATTAAATTTACGATTTTGATTAATGAGAATCTGTCCTCTGGAATAAAAGCTACTTTATGTTCATGAACATTAATGTTGAAATACCAAAATATCTCCACGAATGTTAAGTCAAATTTGTGGCCTGGACATTGCTATAGGCTTGTTTCCTAAGATCTTTTTCCATGCTTTTCGAACCAGTATTTAACATAAATACCCAAAAATTTGTTTTAATTTAACGGCGGCCAAAATGCTTAACTTATTAAAAGTAAGCAGATCTTCGTGCAGCACCTTGAATGTACTTATCACGGATGCAGGCACTTTCCCAATGTCTCCTACCCTCCCGTCCCGCCGCGCCGCCCGCACTCGCCTAGGTACCGATTGCTGACGATCGAGATGGCACCAAATACAAACTTTAAAACCTATAACCCTATATAATGCGGGTCTCGTTCCATACCTCAAAAGCAAAAATAGATCCCTTATTTATAGGATCACGTGTGGCTGTCGTGTCAGTCCGTCTGTTACAACCGATTTGCTACGAAAAAGACTGGACCGATTGAATTGCAATTTGGCACAAATATTTTCATGAATTTTCATGTCCACAACATTAGATTTCAAAATCTATGTGATTTTCGTTATTAACGTCCCAAAAACCCGTAATAACAACGCCCATATTGATATTTAGACGCCACGTTGGAATGTAAAATCGTTGTTGTTTTCCTAATCAGCGACCCGATAAACTATAGAAACAATAGATGCCGATGTTGATTTTCTGATTTTGTAACCACATGCCTCCTTTTAGGGGTTGAATTCTCAAAAAACCGGAAACACTTGTTTACTCATTTATCGTTAGGAATTATCCTGTGAATTCTCGAATAAAATTGTCAAATAAACCTTTTTTCTCCATACAAACTTTGGACCTCCTTTTTAACACTTTTAGGTGTAATTATTTCAAAAACGCTGAAAGCACTTTATTTGTAAATGAATAAGTAATCTGTCCACAAAGTTTTAAGTACGTAGTAGCTAAAAATAAGTTTCCCTTATACAAAATTTGGACCCTCGTTTAACCCTCTTAGCGGTGGAATTTTATAAAACGCTGAAATTACTTTTTTTGTATCCTAATAAGTTTCTTCCTACAAAGTCTCAAGTCTCTAGTTCAATAAATAATGTTTCCCCTCCACAAACATTGCATCCCTATTTAACCCCCTTAGGGGGAGAATTTTATAAAACGCTGAAAGTACTTTTTTGTATCTTAATAATAATATTGCTACAAAGTTTCAAGTCTCTAGTACAAAAAAATATGTTTCTCCCATACAAACTTTGCACCCCTACTTAACCCCCTTAGGGATAGAATTTCCAAAAATCCCGTCTTATCCCTTGCCTACGTCATAAAATGAAGTTCTGGTGTAAATTTCAAGTTTCTAGTCCCAGTAGCTTTGAATACGAACTTTGCACCCCTATTTTACCCCCTTAGGGGTGGAATTTTATATAACGCTGAAAATACTTTATTTTGTATCCTAATAAGTAAAATACCTACCAAGTTTCAAGTCTCTAGTTCAATAAATAATGTTTCCCTTATACAAACATTGCACCCCTAATAAACCCCCTTAGGGGTAGAATATTCTAAAATGCTGAAAGAACTTTTTTTGTATCTCTATAAGTAATATCTCTACAAAGTTTCAAGTCTCTAGTACAAAAAATCATATTTCTCCCATACAAACTTTGCACCCCTTTTTAACTCCTTTTGGGATAGGATTTCCAAAAGTCCCGTTTTATCCCTTGCCTACGTCATAAAAGGAAGTTCTGGTGTAAATTTCAAGTTTGTAGTCCCAGTAGTTTTGAATACAAACTTTGCAACCCTATTTAATCTCCTTAGGGGTGGAATTTTAAAAACGCTAAGGATATTTTTATTTGTATCCTAATGAGTAATCTTCCTACAAAGTTTCAAGTCTCTAGTTCAATAAATAATGTTTCCCCTCCACAAACATTGCATCCCTATTTAACCCCCTTAGGAGGAGAATTTTATAAAACGCTGAAAGCACTTTTTTGTATCTTAATAATAATATTCCTACAAAGTTTCAAGTCTCTAGTAAAAAAAAATATGTTTCTCCCATACAAACTTTGCACCCCTACTTAACCCCCTTAGGGATAGAATTTCCAAAAATCCCGTCTTATCCCTTGCCTTCGTCATAAAATAAAGTTCTGGTGTAAATTTCAAGTTTCTAGTCCCAGTAGCTTTGAATACGAACTTTGCAACCCAATTTTACCCCCTTAGGGGTGGAATTTTATATAACGCTGAAAATACTTTTTTTTGTATCCTAATAAGTAAAATACCTACCAAGTTTCAAGTCCCTAGTTCAATAAATAATGTTTCCCTTATACAAACATTGCACCCCTAATAAACCCCCTTAGGGTTAGAATTTTCGAAAACGCTGAAAGAACTTTTTTGTATCTTTATAAGTAATATCCCTACAAAGTTTCAAGTCTCTAGTACAAAAAATCATATTCTCCCATACAAACTTTGCACCCCTTTTTAACCCCCTTTGGGATAGGATTTCCAAAAGTCCCGTCTTATCCCTTGCCTACGTCATAAAAGGAAGTTCTGGTGTAAATTTCAAGTTTGTAGTCCCAGTAGTTTTGAATACAAACTTTGCACCCCTATTTAATCTCCTTAGGTGTGGAATTTTAAAAACGCTAAAAATATTTTTATTTGTATCCTAATAAGTAATCTTCCTACAAAGTTTCAAGTCTCTAGTTCAAAAAATAATGTTTACCTCATACAAACATTGCACCCCTATTTGACCCCCTTAGGGGTGGAATTTTCTAAAACGCTGAAAGAACTTTTTTTGTATCTTAATAAGTAATATCCCTACAAAGTTTCAAGTCTGTAGTACAAAAAATAATGTTTCACCCATACAAACTTTGCACCCCTATTTAACACCCTTAGGGATAGAATTTCCAAAAATGCCGTCTTATCCCTTGCCTACGTCATAAAAGGAAGGTCTGGTGTAAATTTCAAGTTTGTAGTCCCAGTAGTTTTGAATACAAACTTTGCACCCCTATTTAACCCCCTTAGGGGTGGAATTTTGTAAAACGCCGAAAGAGATTTTTTTGTATTTTAAAAAGTAATCTTCCTACAAAGTTTCAAGTCTGTAGTTCAAAAAATAATGCTTCCCCCATACAAACTTTGGACCCCCGTTTTACCCCCTTAGTTTTGAAAAATCCTTTCTTAGTGCTCCCCTACACCTTGTAAGGAACTTACGTGCCAAATTTGGAATCCGTAGACCCAGCGGTTTGGGCTGTGCGTTGATATGTCAGTCAGTCAGTCAGTCAGTCAGTCAGTCAGTCAGTCAGTCAGCTTCTTCTTTTATATATTTAGAAGAGAACGTTATTAATTTTTCTTTAATTTCTAAATATACGGCATCTTCGTTCTAAACTAACTTAATACGAATGTGTTTTAAGGTACTGAGAAAGGAAAAGCAGACATAAAAAAAGAACGGAATGCACCGTTCATTTAAGATTCATCAGGTCTGCTGTACATCACAGCGCGTCACATCAAGGTCCCGAATTCTCGGAATTCTTCTACTGTGTGAACTGGAAAGAAATTAATTGTAGCAGTAACGGTTAGGTTTATTTACGGGCGCGGCCTGCGGTACTCGCGTAATGTCACGACAGTGACAAGGGTCCCAAGACACTACCCTGTGGTAACCGATATTTAACTAAGCTGGAAGTGCCCTAAATACAAGCCCAACTTAAGTACAGTAATTTACATAATCTATTTACAAGACTTCCGAACTTGTGATGATAATTAGAGGCTCGGTTTCTTGGTGGCGTAACTTGATAATTTAATATATTAGTTTATTATTTAGCCAGTTGCATTGATGAATTATGTTTGATTAGTTACTAAGACTGATTGAATAGAGTTACTGTACGAATTTGTGTGACAGGGAATTAGTAATATTTTGGACTATTTCTAATAATGCAATACCAAATATGAGGTGTGTTAAATATTAAATATGTGAAACACAAACTTAACTCATTATTATACTTGATATTTGTATACCTTAACCATAAAAATGTGGCTGCATTAGCTACGTTGAGTGTTTAATCGTTTACACACAAAAAATACTTTTACTTAAACATTGCCTTGTCGAGGAATTATGTATAAACAAAAGACATTTTCAGCTATCCTACTTCTTTAGATAAGGAAAAGTCTTCAACTTTGGCAATCGATATGTCCCCATTTGTCACTACCCATATCATAATACTTTTGTATTATTTAGGTCAAAGTATCGAATTCGTATTGAATGTGATGATTTATTGTTTTTATTAGCCATCAACATTGGTTTCTTAATAAAATTGAGTATTAGTAGTAGACTAACGGGAAACCTATATGTACCTACATAGCTACGGTACAATCCAATCAGTAACAAGATTTTGATAACAACATCAAAATAATATGACGTGTGCTTGCAATTTCAGGTTCTTTCAGAAGTTCACTGTCAATACTTGTATCTCGCACAATTAAACAAGATCTTTTTTCTCGACAAAGGGAGAGGCTTCACTGAGATAATTCAATACGCATTTTGAGCGCTGTTTGTGACCGAGTCACTGTGAAAGACAGAACATTACTCCCCAGCATTATCGACTTACGCTTCAGAATTCAAAGCTGTGATTCTCAGCTCCACAAGAGGCTTACTCAATTTGATTTCATTATTATTACGTTTTCCTTACAAAATCATTTGATGCGTCGTAGTTTTATTTTATACCACACATACATAAAGGTGCATACGATGCAATAGTGACACCAATTTGTTTATTCTTACCGAACGCTTCACAATACTCTCGTAAAGTTTCTATAAGAGCGCTATTTCAGAATAAAAAGGTTCCCTAAAACCCTCAAGTATGGGCTTAGAATGAAAGATTTAGGGGGTTGCTTTTGACCTCTTTAATAGTGGCACCGAAGCACGGTCTTCAAAGCGTTATTCAATAAAATACGTGATCGGCATCCGTATGAGTTCTGGCCCCGCTGTATAAACGCTGAATATTCCATGATGATTGATAGATACCGTACTGTGATATTGGTTTCGACGCTTTTGAATTGGCTTGATCATGAACGATTGTCATAATTTATTCATACGTTCCTGCGATTATAAGTCGATATTTTATTATTTATTGGGCATTAATAAGTAAATAAGCTTTTCTTTTTTATTTGCTGGTGTAAGTAGTTGTTTGCCGTTTCTCTGCTAAATTACAAATAGAAATGATCAAAAGGTGCTTGTTTTTGAATACTACGTAGCGTGGTTTCAAAAACGATGCGTTTTGCAAATTCAGTATGTCCCGCGTAATATAAAGATTATAACTTGAGACAAGTATATTTGAAGCTGAAAAATTACTTTCGAGATTCGTGATTGTGAGTTCCCTACGTGTGACAAATGGCGCTCTCCTTCCTAACTGGCACTTAAATTAGTTGCTGCCAACTTCGCGGCCATCTAAACAATTTTTAAATGGAAAACTTTACAGTTTAACTGCATTTCTAGTTCAGGATAAAGTTGACGGTGACTTGTTTCTTAATTTTAATTAATTGCTTAGATTTTATAGACGGCATTGCATCAGATATATCATTGAGTGAGTACATATCATCCAAATATTGTTTCAATTTCCATTATTAATTGGGCTGTACAGTGTCAATTTATTAGTCTTTCAATGATCAATTTCAATTCATAGTTTGATATTAAGTTTTACGCTCGATGCCATTTTGGGTTTTATTTTATTTGCTTCGTCGTTTATTATTTAGATATTCCTCATAATATGTTTTTATGTATTGTCTTAAACACGCTTTATTTCAACACCAATTCAAACAACAAAACAGGCATTCTATATAGGTACGTTTCACTTGCGTTCAGACTTTATCTAATAGATGAATGGTATTACCTAATTGTCAATATTTAATAAAATATTGCACTCGCATCTACAACTTACTTACTTATTAGTTTTTTACAGAATTAGTAACAATGTCACACAGGACGACGGAGTCCAGAAAACTCACCACACTTGTTTACTTTTTGCTTGCAAACATTTACCTTGGAGTGAGATTTAACCCTCCCATTGCCTTCCCATTCTCGCGAATTTATGGACAATTGGGAAATTTCATTGTGAAATGGAATTGTTTTGCCAAACAATATAATAGACTGTAAGCCTACGGGTTATATTTTAAGTTAATGATAAACTATAGGTATCAATTTATATTTATTTAGGATAATCACAGTTACAAATATGCAAATTTATATGATCGTCGCGTATTGGTTGTCAGTCGGAAAAGAGACTCCTGAAGGCGATGCAGCCCCTTTTAAAGGCTCGGGATCCCCACCACGCCTTCTTCTAGAAGATCTCTGGTGGGGCGCGCTGGGCACGATGACATCATCGCGCCGGTAGATGGCGCTGCAGCACGACACCGCCATGTTGGAGTTGATTGTGTCGCCTGGAAGTGCCGCTAGGTGGCGCTCACGACGCTGGATCCGGCGATTGCCAACACGGCCATTCTGCATGGTGCACCGCCCCGGTCACCTCCCGAGTTAAGATGGAATGCTGTAACATAACCACGAACATAATCAGTAAACAGTCAGTACGTGTAACGGAAAACATCCCGACTCGAGTATATTCCTTATCGCCTCATCCAAGCTCCGAATTCCAGGCATCCACTAAAGGGCTATAGCCGCACTTAGTTATATACCTTTATCCATCGGAACGTCTTGTACTTAAAGGGCACTTTGCCGCACTTAAGATTTTCAAGCTTCACTTGGATAGGTCAATAATAGGAAAGTATACATGCAGTTCGCAATGATTCCGTAAACTACGCATTTTATCTTGACTCGCTAAACTCCAAAATGTAATAAATACCATGTTTTTAAATAAAGGTCTAAATTGTTAACGTGTTTTCATTGTTTTACTACCTCTACTTGCCAACACGGGGAGAAAAAAAAAAAAACCCACAAAAACAGCGATATGTCAGCGAAGTCTAGTTAGTCTGTAAATTTCGAGACTTGTGCTTGCTTGCGGGGAGTATAAAATTGAACATGTTATCATAATAAAATAACTTTTATATTTGTTATGCGAGGATGATTATGAAAATTAAGAAGTTACTGAAATTATCACTCAATCATGAATTAAATAATAATAAGACTAATTATGTACATACTCTCAATCATAAATATCCCAATCGTCAATTTTTATCCACGGCTTCATGTTCTCCGCGGACGTAACTCCGGTGTACCTTTTAACCGTTCTCTCACTGCCTTTCACATCCGTCACCTCATATCTGTCGTTACCCAGCACTTTATTTACTTGAAAGGGTCCCTTGAACGTCGGTAACAACTTTCTGCTTCTCCCGTCATTATTCTGGCTTTGGATTTTAATTAAAACCAGATCACCCTCTGTATACTTATGTGCTTTGATTCTTGGTCGGTCGAATCTTTGTTTCTGTACTATAGCGTCTGCTTTAATATTATCATTCACAGTCTCACGTAACTTTGTCACGTCAAGTATATGCGACTCATTATCCGGGGCCAAACTATCACTATCCATACGCAGCCGATAACCGAGGAAGACCTCACTTGGGACTGCTTTAATAGTTTTATGAAATGTACTATTCAACCCTTGCTGTAGAGGTTTAATGTACTGATCCCACCTATCGTCTGTCGTGTCCGCACCGAGTGCTTTTAAAGATTCTAATACTGTTTTATTAAATCTCTCTACTTGCCCATTTGAACGAGGCATACCCGTGGCGATAGTGTGCAAATGGATGTTTCTACTTGAGCAGTATTGCATAAACTCGCTAGAGGTAAAACATGAGCCGGCATCTGTTATTATTCTTTTCGGATTACCAAATGACTTTGATATAGTGTCTAATTCTTTTATTGCGCAAGTTGACTTTGTTGACGATACGGTCGAAAGAAACACAAATTTTGTGAAACCGTCGACGACAACCAATATATATTCGTTTTTATTCTTAGTTTTCACAAATGGGCCTAAATGGTCCAGATGGAGTGTGTGAAAAGGTTGAGCGTATTTGGGCACCGGGTATAACTCTCCTTCTTTGGGACCACCTTTATTTTTATAATAAATGCAGTTCAAACAGTTCTTTATGTACTTTTTCACTATATGTCGCATCCTTGCAAACCAATACTGACTTCCTATCCGTTCTACCGTCTTATCTACAGAAAAATGTCCTAGGTCGTCGTGATTGCATTTAATTATTTGCCATATGCATTTTTTTGGTACAACCCAACGACGACCATGGGCAGTTCTTCTATAGACTTTTCCACCTAGCACTTCATATTGAGAAAATATCGTTTTGTTACTGTCAACATCACCAGACTCTATCATTTCTCTAATTTTCTGTAACACGGGGTCCTGTAATTGTACCGACAGCAACCAGTCCGCTTCCGTTATTGACATTACTATTTCAGTTTCTGATCTTTCTCCGGATGGCACAGGGTTGCGACTTAGTGCATCCACGTGCTGCATTTGTTTACCTTCACGATGCAAGGTGTCGAAGGTAAACTCTTGCGTGGATAAAACCCATCGTGCGATCCGGGGAATTATCTCTCTTTTAGTTAACGCAAATCGTACCGCGTTGCAGTCGGTGACAACTTTAAATATGGATCCCAATAGGTATAACCGGAATTTCTGCAGGGAACAAACGATTGCCAACAATTCCAGTTCGAATGAATGGAACTTTTTTTTCATCGTCTGTGGTTTGCCTGCTGTAAAAGTGCACGGGCTTTTCGCCTTCGCTTGTGACCTGCATTAATATTCCGGCAAGACCTTCCCTACTTGCATCAGTATATAAGACGCACTCCCTATTTGGATCAAACATTGTTAAAATGCTATCTGACGTTAACTTTTGTTTGAGCATCTGAAATGCATTCTCCTGAGCTGAACCCCAATCCCAAGAAACGTCGTTTTTCAAAAGTTTGCTCAAAGGAGCCGAAATAACGGCACAGTCTTTTATAAATTTTCTAAAATAGTTAATTAAACCGAGAAACTGTCGAAGTTGGTGGACAGTTTTGGGAGCGGAATATTTCCGTACAGCCTCTAGCTTATTTTCATTAGGCATAACACAGCCTGGTTTAATTTTATATCCGAGAAACTCTATTTCTCTTTTGAAAAAATGACACTTCTTTAGGTTTAACGTCAGCCCATTCTTTTTGAATATGTCTAAGACCTGTTCTAACAACTTCAAGTTCTCTTCTATTGTGTCAGTTACAAGATAAACATCGTCTAAATAAATTAAAACATTTCCGAACCTTAAGTTTCCCAAGACCTTGTTCATCATGTTTTGAAAACAGCTTGGAGCATTAACTAAACCAAACGGGAGTCTTAAAAATTCGTAATGACCGTCTTCTGTGATGAATGCGCTTTTAGGAATCGATTCGTTACTCATCGCAATCTGATAATAACCGCTTTTCAAATCTAAGCTTGTGAAGCACTCGTGACCTTGAAGCCTATCTACCAGGTCCTCAATACGCGGCATGGGGTATTTGTCCTTGACTGTGACTTTATTCAATGCTCGATAGTCAATGCAGAGCCTTTTCTCTCCATTTTTCTTATTGACAAGCAAAGCTGGGCTTGCATATGGTGAATGACTTTCCCGTATGATGTTGTTTTCTAAAAGTTCATTCACCATTTCCCTAATTATCTTACGGTCCGGGATAGAGGCTCTAAAGGGTCTGCATTGAACTGGTTGGGGATTGGTAACATTAATTACCATCTCGTGGCCATTAACTTTCCCTAGTTCCTTAATATTTGATGCTACGCACCCGCTATATTTTTTGAAAAGTACCACCAATTCGTTCTGATGAGAGTCTGCGTTCAATTCGAAATCGACGATATTGTTACAGAATTCATTAAAAGAAGACGCATAATCGAACTTTAATGCATTTCCAACACGTGAATATATCAAATCCGATCGTTCGGTCACATTCCTACCTATTAATATCTCACAATCGGCTAAATCATCTATAATATAAAAATCTATACCCGTCAAACACACCGAATCAATTTTCAGATCAACTGTTATCTTGTGTGTAACCGTCTTTAAACTTTCCTTTGAAAAGCCCTGCAATGTAACAGGCGAGGACAACAGGACTTTTTTCATATGGTATTTCTGTAGCACAGACTCAGATATGAGTGAACAGCTGCTGCCAGTATCAATGAAAGCTTCGAATTCGATATTATCCAAAACAATATTTTTAACAAACTTTTTCCGCGGGTCGGGGGTAGAAACAAATTTAGTTTCCTGTTTCTCTAATTTGGGTGCATTCTTTTTATGATAACATTCAGTTTCCGTGTGTCCTTGCTTGTTACAATAGTTGCATTGACTTTTGTTCACCGGTTTGTTGACATCGCAATTTACTTTTCTGTGGTTTCCACCACAGTTATAACATTTGATCTGTTTTCGCTGTTGTGTTTGATTACTAGTGTTACGAGCGGCCGCGGGTTGTTCTGGTAAGTTATGATAATTAGGTACTATCGATGGTGCCGCGTTGGGACTAGAAGATGTGTGAATTTCACTTTTCGTTGAAGCTTCACGAGTGTTCGCGCCTAGTTGTCTCGCGTTTTTAGTAGATTTATATACGCGGCCGTGTAAAAAGCTTGCCAACTGATCGCTATTTCCAAAATTGCTAGCCTCGATGGCTGCTCCTATACCGCTATCACCTATATTGCCAACAATAATTGACATAATATCTTGTTCTGAAAAACCCAATGACAATCTATCAATTTTACATTTCTGTTCGAAATAAAACTCGTAAAGAGACTGATTATCGTTTGGTTTGTTTTCGACTATTTCTTTTAATAACTCAAACATATTCCGACGTTTTTGAAAACTAGATGCTAACTTTTTCTGCCAATCCTGCCATTTCCATGATGGCCAGGAACAGTTTGTGCGTAACAGAGAATCGTACCAAACTTTAGCTGGACCTTTTAATTTGTTTAAAGCCTGATACCGGATAATTTCGTCAGCCCATGAAAAAGTTTGCGCGTAGTTCTTGATAATATTCAGCCAAGCACATATGTCATCATTCAATGGGTTAAATTCGGGTATCATATTATTCAAAGTAGAAGCCAAGCTTGTACTTACATTTGAGGTATCAGCCTTTTGTGATACCTTTTTCCTTTTTGGTGGTGGAGGTGACGGAGTCCTCGCAGAGATAATGCTAATACCACTCGATGAACTCGAACTCGAACGTTGCCTTCGTTTTGAGCGTTTACTACGCTTACCCATTATGAACGTAGGTAAGAACACTTCTGATGTAAGCCTACGGGTTATATTTTAAGTTAATGATAAACTATAGGTATCAATTTATATTTATTTAGGATAATCACAGTTACAAATATGCAAATTTATATGATCGTCGCGTATTGGTTGTCAGTCGGAAAAGAGACTCCTGAAGGCGATGCAGCCCCTTTTAAAGGCTCGGGATCCCCACCACGCCTTCTTCTAGAAGATCCCTGGTGGGGCGCGCTGGGCACGATGACATCATCGCGCCGGTAGATGGCGCTGCAGCACGACACCGCCATGTTGGAGTTGATTGTGTCGCCTGGAAGTGCCGCTAGGTGGCGCTCACGACGCTGGATCCGGCGATTGCCAACAAGACGGCGTTTCATAAATATATTGTTAACATTTTGTGAATTAATATTTTATTATAAGTACAAATTTCAAAGCGTTAAGTTTGCTATATTTTCTTTCGTATACGTTCGTACAATATTGACACATCACATCAGGCTTCTGAAACTGGTTTTAAACCATGGAACGCAGTCGATTGGAACATCTTTATTTAAAGTTGTTAAAATATTTTTATTAACATTACTATTAACCTTTATTTCGATCTATACAGGATGATTTTTAATCGGTGAACAGGAGTGCCATGGGGTGTATGGGGAGGGTCAAACTGAGCAACTTTCGGTATGAGGCAAACTAGGAAATCATGAAAAAAAAATAGTTGTTCCATACATTTAGGATAGTTAGCGATCAATTAGCTATCAATTAACTCTTAATTAGGAGTTTTTTTTTTCACGATTTCGTGGTTTGGCCCATACCGAAAGTTGCTCAGTTTGACCCTCCCCATCACCCCATGGCACTCCTGTTCACCGATTAAAAAGCACCGTGTATACATTTAGGTACATAACAACCTAAAAACTACTAAATAAATAAAGTTACAACTAAAAATGATATATTTACAAATTGCCTACAATGTAGTCCCCCCAGGTCGGCGCTCTGCGGCAGGGTGCCCATAAGGCTGGCTACATTTCCTCGCTGAATGGCGATGCTAATTCTTTGACCGAGGAACAAGCCAGCCCTATGGTCAGCCGTGTGCTCGAAGAGCCGTTTTTTTAGGTTCCGGTATAATATAATTTCTGGGCGTCTGGACCCCACGGCCCAAGCGTCTACTGCGAAAGCCGCAAACACATGGTTGCCTGCAAGGCCCGTGTAAAATATATTGTTTTATTATTTTATTATTATGTTGGGCTAAATCCAAATCACATTATTTTGACGATCAGTTAGCCTAGTGGGTTGTGACGCTGCCTACGAAGCTGTAGGTCCTGGGTTCGAATCCCGGTAAGGGAAAATATTTGTGTGATGAGCATGATTATTTGTTTCTGAGTCTTGGATGTTTTCTATGTATTTAAGTATTTATATCTATTAAATATATCGTCGTCTAGTACCCGTAACACAAGCCTTATTGAGCTTACTATGGGGCTAGCTCGATTTGTGTAAGTTTGTCCTGTAATATTTATATATTTATTTATCATAAATCGGGCGAGAGTGCACCACGGCTCGTTGGCGAGCGGCCAGGCTGTGTTATTCACAGTCGACAAACCTCATTCCCCACCTCCCTTCACCTCTAGTATATGATACTGAAATCCCTAACAACTATTCGTATTCACAGTTCACGTTCACACTGGTTTGCTGCAAGCGGAGCCGGTAAGCGCTGTAAATGCCTGCGAGCTGATTTTACGAAATGATGGCTCCCGTTGACATGACTTGACGCGAGCATTTGCAGCTCTTCCGGAAAATCTGCAACGAAGCATTTTACTGGGTCAGCGAATTGGAAATAATCAGCACCTTGACAGGTTCTAGTATAGTTGTTCTTTATCATCTTGTCATTAGATAAGACGAACAAGATTTTACCGACGTTCATTAAATACTTACGTTTAGATTTATTTATTACACGATAAAAATTAAAACATACATTTGCATAAATGTCAAGGCTACAAGAATTTCTACCATGTGTGTGTTTAATAGACTATTATTATAATTGATACGATAGTTAAAATATACCTATGGCGTCTTACTCGTCCTGGCCATTTGTCCAAGTCGTTCTACCTAAAACTTAGGTCATACTTCAAATGTATTATGACCAATCAAAAATACGGTATATTACTAAAGTCAAATCAGCTTCTTTTTATGAAAAGTCAAAAACTCTTCTTTAGTATGGAATTTGTAGGGACTACTAGCTTGTGAAACAGGCCATTGATACAGGATACAATTACATATAGGTACTTACCTACCTACATATTAGGCCCTATACTATGTGTTTATGAATATAATCCAATAATTATGAGACACGCACCTATTACCAATATTATACCACATATTATTTACTCGTTGATCAATCGGCATGGAAATTAAATGCAGGTGGTATCGGGAGCAGGCGCGGATATTGCACGTTCGCACCATTCGCTCGCGGAGCCCAGAATTATGTTTAGTATGCCGACGTTGCTAGGGCTATAATTTGTGCCACACCTGGCCAATTTGCTCAACGAATTTTTATTGTGACAGCAGTTTGCTTTGAATTTTTATTGTGACGGGAGTTTGCTTGCATATTATAGCGTACCTACCTAGCATGTAAGTTTGTTTAAAATTGAGTACTTCAACGAATGTTTAGGAAACACCAATCATAAATAGACTTTAAAAGTAAAGGACAATAATTTTTGTCACAGTACCTACTACTTTGGATTGGATTTGGAGAAGGCTGCTTTTATTTACCATAGCTTAGCGGATTTCTTATCCCACGTCCGGTTTCATCATCTATATATTTTTTTATATTTATCATCTTTTTTTAGCTTATCGTATGTTTTCTGTTAAAAAATTTAAATCCTGTTACAAATCTATAAATTATGATTTTTCTGTTACGTAAATCATTTTTTCACTTTAATCAAAATATAGACATACAAAATACAAAAAATTTAATTTCTACCGACAGGCACTTTAAACGAAGTTGTCCTAGGGCAAATATAACGTTCAAATGTTTACAATATCTGTTCGAAGCGAAGCGTTACAATTTTTTTATTTTTTTTTCATAGTAGTTATTCCATAACGCGAAAATGAAGCAAACGACTTTATTTTAAAAAGTTATTCTCTCAAGCGAAAATGAAGCAAGTGACTTTATTTTCCTGGATCTCGCTTAATCCCTCGGTCGCTTAACTAATACCTACACAAATAAGTAAGTTTGCAGGAAAATTACAAGATTAATCTAGTGTAAGCAAGTGGTGTTGAGCAAATAACGCGGATATTGGCAATTGGATCTGTTGAGAATTACGCTAGAATTTATATTAAGTACGTAGGTATTATCAGAGTTGGGTTCATTTTATGAATTAAATAAATAAATAAATAAATATTTGGGGACAATCTGACACAAATCGACCTAGTCCCAAACTAAGCAAAGCTTGTACTATGGGTACTAGACGACGATAAACATACTTATATAGATAAATAAATACTCGAATACATAGAAAACATCCATGACTCAGGAACAAATATTCATGCTCGTCACACAAATAAATGCCCTTACCGGGATTCGAACCCAGGACCTCTTGCTTCGTAGGCAGGGTCACCACCAACTAGGCTAAAGCGGTCGTCAAAAATTAGGCTAAGATTTAAACTCATTAATATATATTTTTTTAATATTTTAATATTATACGCGCGAAAGCGTATTTTCTTGTTTGCCTGTTTGGTTTGATGAAAGTATTTAATAATGTTTGTATTTAAGTACATGTGTGTGATTTTGATGAATGACAACAAACAATCGATTCGAAATAATGCTCCGAGTGATGGGTATATATAACCTTGTGTATGAAACAAAAGATTTTTATTTCGTTTTCCGCAGTAGGAATATAGTGTTTCGAACCTTTTATGCTTGTTTGTGAGGTAAAATGACAGTTGAGTTATTCCTACGCTTGTTCCAAAAAATACGCAATATCGCCATAGGAAATAATTACCTTAGTTTACATTAGTTTACGAGTTTACGAGTCCTAGGCATAGATAATAATCTATCAGTTGCTTTAAGTTACTTTTAATGTTAAATATTATATCATCATCCGTTTCCTATATACTCATACTCATTTATTAATAAAAAAAAAAATTAAATGCCAAAAATAACATGGATTAAGTATAACAATTAATATATTATGTCAAAATGATTTGATTTATCTAATTACTTAGGCCATAAAATTTATTAATTAAATTACACAATGTCAATGTTTTACAATACACAAATAACGTATTATTATTACAAACATACTCGTATTATAAATACTAGCTAATATTATAGAACGATTTGTAATACAGCCATTTTTTTAGATTACTAAGAAATATATAATACTTATTCACTTAATTTTTCCTAATAGCTCTGAATTTCGCTCGCTCTCTGTGGAATGCAATTAGTATTTCCCTGGGGTTCAATAAAAGATGCAGAGAATTTCCAAATGTGAAGCATTGTTAACGGTATCCTGCTGTTTCGGCAAAATATTTTTCGCCAAATTTCACTTCCCACAAAACTTATGGCAGTAGTTTCATTTCCCAAACGAACAAATAGCACATTTTTGTTTCGCATTATGTTCATTTGGTCAAAATATCATCTGGCATAATTTTGCCTTGTCAAGTGTTATTAAGACAAAAGTTTATTTAGCAAACACTTTGTTTGGGCTAATATTGTTTTCCAAACAAAACATTTGTTCAAATTTTCATTTCGCACATTAGGTATCAGGGTGGAAAAAATGACTTGTCATAAGCGAACTCTGTTTTTGTTCGGTTAGGTTAGGGTTCACTTGTGACCCTCAGACCAGAAATAGACACCCCGCGGAGACTCTCGATGAAAAGAGCGAAACCGACTCGGGGCTTGCTTGCATGCATGCTGCTTATTTGCAGTATAATATATTGTTACCTAAGTACCTATAGTACAAAAGAACATATAAATTTACCTGTAAATTATTTACTTTTGTTTTTTACAAACTACCCGCTTCGCAAAATATGTAATCTCACTCAAATAGATTTCGTATGCACTACACAATTAGGATCTAAATCGTATGCCATGCAATAATTTGGAAAACGAATGTAATGCCAAATAATACGTTTGACCAAATGAAACTTGACTATGTAAAACTTTGCCAAACAATAAATTTGCGAAGTAATATTTTGCCATAGGAGGATATTGCCAAGTGATCAAGTGCGAAACAATAATTTGACTAGTGATTTTTTGCTAAATGATCATTTGGCAAACATTTTTGGGAAGTGACACTTTGGGAAATGATTTTTGCCCATACAATAGAGAACCATTGTTAACACAACAATGACAATACTTTTGTTTGGGAATTCATTATGGGTTTCAAAATGTTGGCAATAATATAAATACTATTGGTAAGACCAATCATTATCTCGATACAGTCAAGTGCAAGGGGTACACTACATAAGTCCGAAGTGTCATTTGTCCGAATCTCGTATTTCTGAAAACCATTTTCCGCTGATATTTTTTTGATTTTGCAGGATAAAGTACTAACCTATTTATTAAATAATCGATTCGGCGTTCGGAATTGTGAAATTTCGGAATAATGATGCTTTCGGACAAATTACTCTTCGGAATTTTTGTGCGTTTCCAAGTGCACGAATATGAATCGATATCCTCTCATAAATATGTACCGAAATATTACTCACCCATGTTTTTACACCCCACTCTCTTCACTTGTACTCGTTTCATCATCCCAGAATACAACGAACAGTATGGTTTATCAAAAAAAACAATGCAAATATTACATGAGCATAAATTTGAGCTTGATATCAGATATATGCATGACTATTTTACATGGGTACAACACCACATTGAAATACACTTTAACCCTCTACTTTATTGAAATATCTATATTATCTTATTGAATAATGCTAATAAGCTAAGAATAATACAACGGACCTACATAAGTTCTAGTCCAAAACTCGTTTGCTTCAGCGTAAGTAAAAGCCAAGTTACATTGAATTTGCTAAGTTCCAAACTTGGGACTTGTTTGCTACAGTTTAGGCTAAATAACTAGCAGTGGTGCTCTAACTAGACTAGAAATCTTCGCGGTTATTAATAAAACATATTTCTGGTAGTTCATTAATTAATTGGACAGTATGAAAGGGAAAATGCTGAAATGCTTTAAATAATAACACCTTGTGAATGATTTTATACTCGCGTATACATAAACTTGTAATATTCATACATTTCCAATTGGATCTTATTTTCTAAAAATAGTCTCTTATACACAATACTGACTTACTTCAAGAAGCTGAAATTTAATAAAGGCACATTATCAAAGTACGGACTAATTTTGAGAAAGAAAAGACTACTGAAGGTCAGATAGAATTCATGAAGAACTTTAATGTAATCATTAGGTGTAAATGTGATGCTTTTTTGTTAATTTGAATCTTCACATTTATTCAGAGCAATGATGCGTAATTCAATGTCTGAGAGGCAACCGGATGGCTCGCGGTATTTGAGCTCCCGAAGTGATGTGGAACTGTCCTGTGCAACCCGAAATGAGCCAACTGTGACTGGTTTCGGAAATAGGAGGGAGGTGGTAAAAAAAAATATCGCGAGGCAACTGGATGAAACAGTGGTAGCCTGAAAGTGTGTACGCTGTTTATATAATGAAACTTTTATGCCATCCCTCCTAGTGTGACCGGAGCCCTGTAGGCGAGCGAAGAAAAAAATAATAAAAAAATTGTTAGGCAACCGCTTGATAATTGGCATGCTTGGTCTTCATCACATACAGACCCTGGAAAAAAATGCGTTCCTTCCCGGCCGGGCGGTTATCGATCTGTTAGAGTTGGAAGCCGGGAAAACATGGTGGTGGACGAGAACTTAGGAAAAATGCACTTAAAATCATTGAAATTGGATGGCATTTGTTTTTCGAGTCTTGTATGATATGTACAAATGCCATCCCGCTCCCATGAAATTTCATCCCGCTGTGGCCACCCTTACAAACTCGAAATTCGACAAATTGGGATATGCCCAATAAAAGGTTTTGCAATCAATTGCCATGGACAATTTTCGCATGGGAGGCACGGTGCGGGGTCTCTAGTTGCTGTACAATGCACCGGTATTTACGCTTTCATACATATGTATACAGGTTGTCCCCAAACTTTGCCACACAGAGGGAAAGTACCTTAAATGTTGAAGATAGGAAATTTTACTGAAAGAAGACTTCTTTTGATTGTACAGCAACTAGAGGCCCCGCAACGTGCCTCCCATGCAAAATTGTCCATGGCAATAGGGTATATTCATGTATTTTTTTATATTTTTAAACGATTCTATAAGTAATTATAAAACCGGAAAAAATATAACACTTTCACACTATCATTAGCTAAAAAAAATTAATTAAAACTACTATCATTTTCGGACGATTGAAACGCCGCCATTTTGGCGCGCTCATTTTGTGACGTCACCGTGCACTTAGAATAAATTAACAACGAAGTGTTTGATTCACAGTTTTAATAAAAGTGAGTGATTAAAGCTTGTAATATCAACTTATTGTAACGGAAGAGCACACAAAAGCTTGTTATAAATATTGTATTGCGCCTATGTGTGAAAATAACGTTAAAACTGCACCAGACGCGATATATTTTCATATGCCCAAAGATGCAAATATAAGAAAAAAGCGGTGTAAGGCGATGAGGAGAGATAATGTATCGTGCTCGAATAGTTTATATTGTTGTGAAGATCATTTCGAAGTGAGTATTAAATATGTTTGTATCTAAAATCTTCTTTATTACGACTCGCGAACAATATAAACAATAACCTAACCTAAAAATTTAACTTATTTTGTCCATTTCTGAATCACATGCATATTCCCTATTGATTGCAAAACCTTTATTTGCGCGTATTCCCAATTTTATGAATTTCGTGTTAGTTTGTAAGGGTGGCCACAGCGGGATGAAATTTCATGGGAGACGGATGGCATTTGTGCATATCATTTATCACTTCATACAAGACTCGAAAAACAAATGCAATCCGATATCAATGATCTTAAGTGCATTTTTCCTAAGTTCTCGTCCACCACCATTTTTTTCCGGCTTCCAACTCTGACAGATCGATAACTGCCCAGCCGGGAAGGATGGCATTTTTTCCCAGGGTCTGTATGTGATTAAGACCAAGCATGCCAATTTTCAAGCGGTTGCCTGACATTTTTATTATTTATATTTTTTTCGCTTGCCTACAGGCTCCGGTCACACTAGGAGGGATGGCATAAAAGTTTGATTATATAAACAGCGTACACTTTTTCAGGCTACCGCTGTTTCATCCGGTTGCCTCGCGATATTTTTTTTTTACCACCCCCCTCCTATTTCCGAACCAGTCACAGTTGGCTCATTTCGGGTAGCATAGGGTGCTTCCACATCACCTCGGGAGATCAAATACCGCGAGCCATCCGGTTGCCTTTCCAACATTGAATTATTACGCGTCATTGCTGTAACTAATTTTCGCCTTTCAGTTCCGAATCATTAAGTAAAGTTAGGATTAATATTATAGTGTAGTAATTATGTTTCATGAATTAAATTATACTTTGGATTTGAAGAGTTATAATCTTTTGTCCGCAGAGAAATTCGAATAGCATCAGCAGCAGCACTCGCTGGAGGCACGGAGCGTCCAGAGCCCTCATTGACATCTACATTCACTTTTTTTAACCTGGTCCCCGGAGCCACAGGGGGAAATGTTTGGAGGCAAGTGGGCCACATTCACGGGCGTATGGTGAGGCTCCACACCATCGTGTGGCCCGGCGGCAAACTTGTCGCCCACGGCCAGTCCGCTGGTGCCCGCACCATCTACCGCATCGTCACTGCCTTAGCACCGCCGTTCGTCATGGAAGGAGAACTCGACGAAGACCAACAATGCCTTAGAGGAATCCCTTGTCATCGACCACAAACCACCGATCGAGACAACCTCACCGTAGCTTTTAACGATCTGGAAAGAGACTACGATGACCATCCGCCGAACGATTTCTTCTTTCCAACCCCGAAGCCTACTAATCTTCCGAAAATGGCTACCCATTGTTGCTACGGGCTAGCGATGGACTTACTTGAAAATATTGCCCAGGAATTGGAATTTGATTTTCATTTATATCTAGTCGAAGATGGACTGTATGGATCTCGTAAGCTAGTCAGAACATTTAATAAACTGCATGAGTTTACAAACTTTTTGAATGATGAGCCTATGTTTACAATACCAGAGCACCTTAACTATCGCGCGCAATTCCGAAATGGCTTCAAAGCTACTAGCAGAGATGAATTCCCTGATCCAGATTTAAATGATGATGCGGACGAAGAAAGTCAGAAATGGAATGGAATTGTCGGAGATTTAGTATCCGGTTCCGCCCACATGTCTTTCGCGGCACTTAGCGTGTCGGCGGCACGCGCGGAAGTGATCGACTATAGTCAACCGTATTTTTATAGTGGAATATCGCTTTTAGCAGCTCCCAACCAAAAGGCAGACATACCCCTATTAGCGTTCCTTTTGCCGTTTTCACCTGAATTATGGATAACTATATTTGTGTCCCTAAATGTGACCGCCCTCGCGGTCGCTATATACGAGTGGCTGTCACCGTTTGGTTTAAACCCTTGGGGCCGGCAGAGGTCAAAGAACTTTAGCATTTCGAGCGCACTGTGGGTGATGTGGGGTCTTTTATGTGGACATTTAGTAGCATTTAAAGCTCCTAAGAGTTGGCCTAACAAGTTCCTTATAAATGTTTGGGGTGGCTTTTCTGTGATATTCGTTGCCAGTTACACTGCCAATATTGCCGCCCTAATAGCTGGATTATTTTTTCACAACGCCGTTGATGACTACCAAGGGCGGAACAACGTATGTGACATTCATATATTTCGTTTATATTTTCATATTGTGGTGAAATAAAAGTAATACTTACTGTATTTTTTTAGTGGCACTCTTTGCGTGTGGGTACAGCGAAATCTTCCATATCGGAGTATTATGTTCAAAGAGGAAATCCACAGTTGGCAGAAAGAATGAAAGGTTACGCGTTACAGACCATTGAAGAAGGCATTCAGCGATTGAGGTATGAACATTTTGTTTGTATAAGTTACAAAATACCCGTCGGTAACGAACAATCTTTCTAACGAACGTTAAAAGGTCTCCATTTTGAAGCACGCAGTTAAATCGCTTGTATTTGAAATAATAAGTAGCGGTTGTTTTATAGCGTCGTAAAACTTGCTGGTCCAGTGTTCAGTGGATTTATCAAATAGCCGTTTTATGTGATTCACTAGCTTTTATTTTATTTCTTGACTCTGAGTCTGCATCTGCACTAGAACATTTACGGCTGTAAACATCATTCAAACCGCAGCTGTATTAACTTTTATATTACGGAAAGGGTGCTGGAACAAAACATTCCAGTAGATATTATAAAGACGTGTTAACGGAAAATGCGACAGGATAAATACTACCTTATTCTTAATGGGATTGGAGTATTTTTTCCGTGATCCCGCGCTTGGAAAATATTTTATTTTCCACTGGAGTTTTAGGGTTTCTCCCGGGTTTTACTTTCACACTTCGTGTTTATGAGGCGGGCCGCAGTATTTATTTTCACGCCCGTAGTATTTAGGGTGCTCATTGTTTAATTATCGTATAATTTGATGATGCCTTCTTATATGGTATTTGTGTATTTCAGGAATCGAACGTTGGACCTTTTGATAGCAGATACTCCTGTTTTAGACTACTACCGAGCCACTGATCATGGGTGCAAGCTGCAACGTGTTGGAGACCACGCTTTCATTGAAGACACATATGCTATAGGAATGGCCAAGGGATTTCCTTTACAGGTATATTTATCCTTTTATTTATAACACAAGCCTTACTAGGCTTATTATGGGGCTAGTTCCATTTGTGTAACATTGATACTGATTTCTTACTGAAATTATGAATGGTCTTAAGAGCCTTGACGTTTAGGACGCGTTGAGCATTTTTGGTTGCAAGAATTTGGTAAATAAACAAATTTAATGATTTGCAAGTAAAAGTAATTTAGTGTGAATAATCAGATCTTCAATTATCAATTCTTCTGTTGTTTCTAACTATTTTATTCATTATAGAAATCAGTAGGTAGTTAATCTCTTTTATGTTATGACCTAACTTAAAAGCTTTTATTAAGAATGAATGATGTTCCGCTGATGCATTAAACTAAAAAGCACGGACTGGTGGAATAGAAAAGAAAAGATTTCTGATTTGATATAAAGTTTAAAGGAACATAATTCCCCGTCAAAACAGCTCGGGAAATTAGCTGACACTTCATTCCAATTTAAAATATTTCCTCTCTTAAAACAAATTGAATATCAATCTACATAATAAAATAACTAGTTCTAGGAACTTTAATCCATTTTGATCCGTGTTTCCAAACATTAAATTGATGGGTAATGTTTTCATACCGTGAATAAACCTAAACTTTTTCTATGAGATTTACAACAGCATTAAAAAAAATACTTGAACAAAGGAAAGAGAAGGCAGCCTTGCCTGTGGTGCCTACCGTACCAGGAAAATTAGCAATTGAATTATAAACATATAATCAACTCAAAATAAATTTGAGTAGGTAGACATTGTTCTATTTTCAAAATTGAACGATGCAAAACGAATGCAACTCTTTTCCAATTTAGAATGGTAAACATTTTTATCTACGCACATATCATTAGTGCTCTAAAATGCGTTCAGAAACCGTAGGAAATGACCAGCATTACTACAACCGATTTTACTATGAGAACTTTCTTGTGTGTGGTAGTAGATAAAATCTGTACTGTAATGTCATTACAGTACCGATTTTTGATAAATTTGTATCGTTATGAGTTTAAATTTGGAACAGCTGTCAAAACTCAAGTGGGTCTCTATGTTGCTGGTTTTTTGCTGTTACTTAATACTACTTATGATACATGTCATAGTGTAGATAAAGTAGTGTATGCAACTGAACATAATTAGGCCTGAAAACACTCGTGGGATCCTATTATGAAACTCGCTGTCGCTCGTTTCATAAAAATACACTCGTATTTTAAGGCCTCTCATTATGGATCAGTCGCATAAACTACGGTTCTCTAAATCATCTCCGAAAATTTTATGTACGAATATCACATCGCAACCAATTTTTCGCATAATGTCATTTCGCCGAATGATTAAGTGTCAACTTATCAAAAGGTTAAGTTTTATTTCCCAATCTCACTGTTACCAACTGTATGCTTGGACTTTTTTTCATAAAGTCACTTTTCAAAATGCCACCTTTCGAGTAGCAGAATGGGTCAGTTTGACTTAAAAAACAAAGCATTTATTTAATGAAAATAGAATAAATAAAAACACATTACCTGGGTGTACTTATGTAACTCTTGAAGGTTTAGTATGTACTCGTATAACTGAGTTATGGACAGTATATTACACTGATTTTATATTAATATATGTCTAACCTAGAGACTGCCGTTCCCACAGTCAAACTGTTACTACAGTTTTATGGGGCTATATTTTAATCTTTTGTATCAAAAAATTGTACTTATTAAATAAATAATAAATAAAAACAAGAACCACGCAGTTCGACCGCTTTATTGGGTCCGTCCTATTATAGCAACAGTCAGGTTCAAAAAAAAAAAAGATTCTGACTATGTTATGCTGTCTTGTTCTTTGTAGTAAAAAGTTGGCTTATGTAAGAAAAGGGAACTGTTGGACTGACAAAACATTAGTCTTATTCGGTTAGTAGTTGTTTGTCCAACTGAAAGATTTGCGAAATCATGGTATGCCAAAATTTTTAATTCATAATAATAATCGACTTAACAATAATTGTACCAAATGAATCTGTTGTCATACAAAAAATTGCCATTAGTTAGTTGTCAAGGTGAATCATCGGCGAAAAGTTGGTTGGCAAGTGAAATTCGGACATTACAAATTCGGAGAAAAGGCAGAACCGCCATAAACTACTATATTAAACAAGACCTGGGTAATTTAGGTAACGTTTTGAACGCGCGTTAGGACATTTTAAGGCGATACATTGGAAATTATCGCGTGTTTTGAAACGCCGTTCTGACTAGATTAAGAAATAATAAGGTTTGATTTTCAGATATATGATTCTTGACTATATATTATGATGAAAAAAATCCAAAAATGGGTCTGTTTTTTCCGTTTTTTAATCAGCTTACTCAAACGATACATTATATTACGACACAATTAAGTTAATACTTTTTATAGTTTTTTTTTTATATTACCTCATCGAAAATCTCACTTAATGTAAATAAAACTTCTTTAACTTAGGTATTTATCGAAATAGTTCAAAAATGCCAGTCCCGAAGAGTGTTACATCTCTTCTTCTCGTGTGCTGAAGGCATCAGCGTGTCTCTGTCTAGGGAGTGTGCGACTCAAATCCAGGCATCTCCTTAACTGTAATTTTTCCATATAAGAAGTGACAATTAGATTTACCTGACGCGCGTACAATGCGTTACGTGATCGACGTGCTGACCTACATGTACTCGTATTATGCGTCAGTGGTACACCACACACGTGACGCCAAGTGTAGATTTAAGCCATCTTGAACGTATTTATTACAGAAGCACAAGGAATTATACGTGGGATTAGGCCGTGAGCGGCTCATTCGTTTCAGTTCCTGTACGAGTAAGCCCCGATGCTTGAGTGTGGGCGGGATCAATTCACCCTACGCTATCGCTTTACTAACTAATGCGGGAAATATATCTTTTTCATTTTTGAAGTGGATACTTCTTAGCTCGCGTTCTTGTATGGGTACAGTTCAAAATGTATCACGTGACTTCCGGAATAACTTTTTGTAGAGAAGCCTAATCTGATTTCAATTATTTGTTTGTTACATGTTTTAATCCTCCTTTATTTGCCATTACTTGTTAATCACAAAATGTTATTTAGTTTATGTGGTGGACATGAAAATAATGCTGAAATGACCGCTATTTACAATGTATCGCGAGTCAAATGAGCTACGTCAATCAATGTTGCCATCTATACCGATTTATCTGTATTTATACAGATTTTAGTGAATTAATTCAAATATGTACTTTACGGGTACACAATAATAGCAGATTCCTTGAAATAATCAAAATACTTTGCATATTTATATCAATTCATTGAAAATGCTTCTCTAAGTAGATTTTCCCTTTAGATTGAAATCAATCGCAAATACATGGGATACAATTTAGGACACGGACAGTTATTGTTATTACAACGAATTATAGATGATAAACAAAGTAGGTGCCGACAGAGGTCGCTTTACTTGATTACGATTTTTTAAGTACAGATTGCTCAGTACGGAACCTTCGGTACGCGAGTCAGACTCGCACTTGGCCGGTTTTTTTTGTTACGGTTCCATAGGCAAAAAAAGAAGTATCCACTTTAACTTAATTAACGGTTGTATCTCCGACACAACCCTTTTGTATTCAGATCTTATAATACGGGGGGTGAAAACCGAAATGTTAACCCTATCATGGTAGCACGTTTTTGTTGACAAATCCCCAAATATTTTCAATTTGAAACAGTTCCGAGTAAACATCCGAAAAGTAGGTTGGGAAAATTTTCCGATGTTTTCTGGCAATATCTACCGGTTAAACAGAATAAAATTCCTAGCAGTAGCGACAACGAGCAGTCATGATACGCATAAAATATCTCCGCGGCAGAAGGACTCGTGAAAAAGACTTGGATCGTGAAAGATTGATAGATGACGCACGCGAACTGCTAATGGTGTGATCGATAGAGGGTGTCGTGTAGCCCTGGCTTAGCCGATTATACGTCATTTTTATCTTGACATCGTTCAATATAACTCAGAGGTTAACGCGTACCACGACATAAATCAACGGATCGTAAAGCTTTTGTTTTAAATCGTGACACAACGTTTTTAGTGTTTTTTTCGTTTTCCATCCCACTGTCGGGTTCAGTGGCAAAGATTTACTTTATTGTCTTGTGAGTGATTGTTGGGTGTATTTAAACTGTGTGTATTCTAGTAAGGTAAACGTCCAAGTGCTCGATTCTGTACTAGTATATGGCATGGGCACTTTATGAGGATTCTAACTGAAAGGATATTTCTTCATTCGAATTGACATAGAGTGCCCTTACCATGTATTAGTGCAGCGTCGAGCACTCGGACGTTTACCTTAGTCTGCAAAAGTAGCTACGCATTCGTAGACGTCAACTTTATCTACATAAACTTTACTATAAAGCTTACCTAGATCGTATTGAGTACTCCACAGCTTACCCACTTCTACTGCTGACTTCACCTGTAATGTCGGGTTGTTATGCTCATATATGCTCGTATTTGATGATCCACGTTTCAATTGTTACAGAAAAGTATATCAGCAGCGATAGCCAAGTACTCAACGAATGGATATATGGATATTTTAACGGACAAGTGGTACGGGGGATTACCATGCTTCAAATTAAGCCAAGATTATGGAATCCAGCCAAAACCGCTTGGTAAGTTTCCAATTACGCTACTCTTTTAGATGAACCGGTTGTAAACAAACTGCAAATGAGAGAGCTCACGAATTATCCCGGCCTAGTTGGGAGTAGTATCGTATATCACTATTTTAATGCGTGTTCGTTACATCCACGCAGTCAGCTGGCTCGTCTCTGGCGGAAATTTCATTAGAATTTATCGCCACCCCGCTTTAATCCGACCCCTGGGCGGGGGTGGGGAGGGGAACTGCCAGGCGACCTAAAAGATTAAACATGGGATTTATCGCTGAAAAAAGAACCGCTCACTCACACTGTGCTTATCTCCGCTTGATGATTGTGAAGAGGCTAGAACATCCAATCATTTATCAGGCCTTCATAGAATCTAGTTAGGTACAATCATTAACAACTTAGAATGTACGGTAACCTACGAGCTACGGTAGCCTAGTGTTCTAGCTGCCAAGCGACGGTCGTAGGTTCGAATACCGGCTCGTGCCAATGAGTTTTTCTGAACTTATGTACAGAATATTTACCGTTAGCTTTTCGGTGAAGGAAAACATCGTGAGGAAACCGGTCTAATCCCAATAAGGTCTAGTTTTCCCTCTAGGTTGGAAGGTTTGGCAGATGGCAGTCGCTTTCGTAAAACTAGTGCATAATATGCCAAATCTTGGGATTAGGTCTCAAAGTGGACCCCGGGCTCCTTTAGGGGTACTACCGAGAATAACGCTAGGAGGATGAAATAACAGCTTAGAAAAGTTGAAAAACCCCCCGATATTTTCATTTCAAAGTTCAATATCTTGTATTGTTATTGTAACTGGCTGCACCAATTTTATTGAAAGCAAGAACCATCTAGATCATGTCAGTTAAAAAATAAGCGGTTTTAAATCGGTCCATCGTTTAGAAGCTACAATGCCACGTACAGACACAAATACACACAGATACACTGACACGTCCAACTTGTTGTAAAACCCCTCTTTTTGCGTCGGTAATATGAAATTCGTCTTAAATATTATATGCCATATTTAATGTGGTTTTCAATTTCGAAGAAAAAGATTTAAGTACTTTATCTTATACCATTCTATTAAAAACATTTTTTCTTATTAGACGTACGATTTTCAATCAATATGTATCGTGTTTTCAATCCAATAAAAGCAAATATAAATATTTCAGTACGTGTCCTCATTTCTTAACACGCTTTCATGTAAGTTACTTGCACCGTGTATCAAAATTTATGACACGGTTCGAACGTGTAAGTAATTCGGCTACCTTTTGTATTCTGTGCAAGTAATACGTAATAACACGGAGAAAGGTGGAACGTTAAATTTACACTCCGGCAACGGAGGCTGCTTTACGTTTCCGTTTGTATTCTTGTTCCAATCAGCTTTGGCGTTTCTTACAAACGCGTTTCCAAATCCCCGTAGTTTGGGCGAAGAGATACAAAGAGCTCAACGTATTATTAGTTCAACTGTACATAGTAGCATAGTTATTTTATTGTTGTTTTACTTTTTTTTCATTATGCTAGTTCCGACGATACAATTAATTGTCCATTAACACGAATATCTGACAAGCCTTTCAGATATTTTCGCGTGCTTAGTGGTATCTTATTGCATGTAACGTAACTGCGAAATCTTATTCAATCAGAGCTCTACAAAAAGGATGGAAATCTCTCAAAACTAAATATAGGATTTACAGTGTCTTTCATACGACACTTATAATTATAATACTTCTTTTTGATATAAGCTTTTATTGCCATTGTACTTTTCTGTATACCTACCGTCATCAACTACTCATTGAGACGAGAGCCCAAACGCAACGGGGTTCGTTGGTTAAATACTGAATTCACATGGGCATGGCCACCTCCTGTCTCCATCTTTAGATCAGCTCGGTAGTACAGTCGCCAGCAATAAGATCTGCCACAATATAGCACGCATACATATCTGACACGACTCTATGTCTAATGCCATAAGGATGTGTCAGATATTTTTGCCGGCTTTGTTTCGGCAGATATTGATGCCGGTGACTGTACAATAATATTGAATTGTCGTCCAAACTATAATTATACCCGAAATTTCAGCTCAATCGGTTGAGGTTAACTGGTTCAAAATTCAGTTCCAAGATTTGTCCCACACTAGCAAAAGAATAAACTAACAAATGATCAGGTCAAGTTAAATATAAGCTTGTAAAAATATAAGCATTGCGTTGCAGCATTACATACTTACTTAAATTGAAATACCTGACATTGCAACTCGAGAAAATGTATCTCGGAAGATTATGATAACTTACGAAACTGGTGGCGATCAATTTCATTCCTGACTGTATGCTCCCAACGTTATATTCAACGTCAACAACAACAACACACCATAACGTTAAAAAGCTGCCTTTTTCATTCTTACCTTTTAATGCTGTCATTTATAAATAATTGTCAATTAAAACATCGCGCTTGAAAAACTTCGATGATTATTTTCTTCAAAAAGTTCAACGTCAATTATTTAAGTGGTCATCAACCGATTGAGGAAGCCAAGACAAACAAGATATTTTAAAAACTGGGACCCTCGTATGGTTAGCTACGGATCCGTGCAAAACATCTGAAACTTTTGCTTTAGGTCCTGTAGGTACCTATAACTCAAAGTTCTCATTTGATTTTGCATAGGTACGACATTGATATCCCGATGTCAAAAAATATTGTTGTTGTAGACGGATCCAGAACAAAGCATACGAAAGGTAAAAGCGTAATAGTAGAATAGAAAGGTAGTAGCGTGAATAATTATTATAGTTAGTCAATTAATCGTTTATGACTAACTGTAATAAGTGTATAGCCACTACGAAATAGATTGTGCTTAATTTATCTGTCGATTTAGTTTTTTATCAATCAATACATTGCTTATTTTACTAAGAGTTTTTGTATGTCGTGCAAAGGATAAACAAGTTGGAATCGGCGAACACACTGCTTGCCACACCACAGACATGTTGAAACTAGTTTGATCGCTATTGAGAACTTTTCTTCCAGTTTTCCCCCATGTTCGCAGTTGAAGCATGTCGAGACAAGGGGAGGAGAGTTAGACAAAAACTTACTTACGACATTGTGTTCTGTTAAAGCCTATAATCTTTACTAATAATATAGAAAAAGTCTGTGAGATTGTAGCTTTGTTTTATTAGTGTAACGTATGTAATGGGTTATCTCCGGAATCGCTTATCCGGTAAAAAAAAACTATCACCAGTAGAATGGACATTCTGGGTGGTTCAAGTATATATCTTGCGAACTGTTGTTACCATTAGATATTGAATGCATTTTTTTTGTAAGATGTTTCTCTTGTCGTGGTGCAATAAATAATATTTAATGTTATTATTTTGTCCCGCGGGTATGCCTGCGTTCGTTGTAATACGCGCACACGCATATACATATGATTAGATTTGATCCCCTTTTCTCGGTGCGAATGGAGAATTTGGGCGAGTGACGGAGGAAAGCATGAGATTATATTACTACGTTTAACAGACTTTTGTACTTATAACTCCGAGATTACATCACGGATTAGGGCTCAATTATATTGCATAAAATAAATAATTTAAAACACCTTTCACCCTTCACTCTAGTAGGTGAATATAAAAATTAAGTACCTACTCTATGAATAATTTTATGAAGAGTGTTATAATTTGAAGGTCACCGATGTGATATTCTGATATGAAAATAAAACATTTCCAATTCACTGTTTCTCCAATTAGCTTGTTTAAGGCGCCGTAGGTTCATGGTCTTCTCTCCCTCCTACTAAGCATAAGCGTGAGCGAGATGGAAGTGCGTGATCGGAAGCGCGGAAATCATGTTTTTAATTTTAATTTTTTGGCCGTTTAAATAAATAAAAAAGTAAACACTGATTTCCCTCAAACATGATATTGCCGATTTTTAGAAGCCATTTTAATATTTTTAGCTTTTGTTCGTAATTTGTAACAAATATTTTAAGTGTATTTTAGACCCTTTTAGACCTATGTTCGTGATTTTTTTCTATCGAGCGAAAAATGCTTAATCATATTTCTAAACACTGATCTCCCTGCAGAAAAGCCTCAAGATTACTATTCGTATTTTTTTTAACACATATTACTATTTATAAACAGACGCTTATATTGTTTCAAAAACACTGTTCGCTTAACTTCGCTGAACCTACGGCGCCTTAAACGTAGCAATGTCGAAAAATAGCAAATGCCAGTGAATTATTAACCGCGTATTCGCTTTTCCAGCCCCAGAATTCTGTAACTTGTTTTAACTTAACCTTACCATTTATTCTCAAGTTTATTCTCAAGTATAACTTGACGCCGCGATTCGTAGTTACTAAGCGTAGGTAGAAGTCTAATTCCGTTAGGCGTGACGGGTGCTGAAATGGCGTTGGTCTCAGACGGTCCTAAACGCAATTTGCGTAGTTGGAGTTTTGCCCACATTGAAGTTTGACCACCGAGCATTATGCCTAAAACGCAAAGTGACCACTTATAGGTAGGTTAGGTTCGTTAGGTTTCTTCAGATGCCCGAAGGGCAAACAGACCAGAAATAGGAGCTCCGCGGGGCTCCTATTTCTGGTCTGTTTGCCCTTCGCTCGCTCCGCGGGGCTCCGTCAATATCGCTAACGTAACCTCAAAACGACGAAAATGTGATGTAGGCATTTTGCGTTTTAGGCATAATGCTCGGTGGTCAAACTGCAATGTGGGCAAAATTCCAACTAGGCAACTTGCGTTCAGGACCGTCTGAGACCAACCCGAAATGAGGTGTATGAGAGTGTTCCAAATAACAACCCCGCGGTGCTAATGATGTCCAAAATTCTTAGTTCATGTGGTACAACTCAGCAGGTTGACTTTAAAATGTGCGTCATACTTAACAAGACTAATAAACTTTCGTCGTCATCATATTGTGCGTCCCACCACACGCGCGCAGGCCTCTTCATAAGCGTATTTATATTACGTACCTAAATACTTTAAATTCACAATATCCAATCCCTCTCACAAATGTGCTGTGTTGATTGAGAGTGAGAGATCTGAATTAGTCTCTAACTGCGACAATGAATCCTTAAATCAATCATGGGTCAGAAATGCCCTTACTACTTCTCTACAGGCGCGAGATTCAATAGGATACGTTTCCGGTAATCACCACGTCGTTCACATATTTGCAACCGTTGTGGAAAAATAATGCTAAACTGACGCGAATATTACGTATAGTCTACTGATCGGCATTCTCACCAGAAAGAGCTCAATTATTTGCCATTGTCGGATGTTTCCATGTGAAAGGTGAACGTATCCGCCAATCAGTGAGAGGGTCGTGGGTTCGATTTTCACAAGGCGACAAATATTTACGATGGGAATAAAAAGCGCCCTTACGTTTGGAGCGGGGTCTGGGGATTAGTTTTCTTTGACCTGTTTATAGAACAGCTGCATCTGGCAAACTAAAGTCTATTGATCTTCACTCGTCGAATAAAAAGGGTTGTGTTGTGAACATTAAATGTTCAACATTTTGATGACAAATGTTTATCAAGAAGTATTAAATCAAATGGCAAGGATTATGATTCTGGGCTTGATAAGGGTAACTTTACAAACAGATTTATCTTATAATTTGATGAGCAATATTTGAATATTTATTTGCTTGGAAGGGTGGTATGTGATCTCCATAGGCTCGAACGATATAAATGAACTACACGGGTTTATGGAGCGTTTAATAACCCAGCTAGGTTTTATTCACATTCTGTTAATTTTAGTGATACAAGTAGATTGCCGGCATAATATATAGTTTTCTCTGGGTTTATACGCACGAATGCCGGGCAAAGTTTGATATTCCATGTAGTTAACGTTTAACTGGCCTTATAGTTAAAGCAACCGCTGCTTCCATCAGCTGCCTCGCGACATTTTTTTTCACTCATTATCCTTCCAGTGTGTCTTTCTGTCTGTTTCTGTTACCTCTTTTCGCTTAAACCGCCGATTGAGATGAATTTGGTATGTAGATAATTTGAATCCCGGGAAAGTACGTAGAATAGATTTTATCCCGGAACTCATGTTCTGAGGGGGTTAAATGGGGTGAAAGTTTGTATGGAGCTACGATATAAACGAGTTCAACGCTGACGGAGTCGCAGGCAGAAGGTAGATTAATATATATATTATATGGAATAATCCATAAGGCAATATGAATATTAAAGTATTACTGATATTTTTTTTGCATGCCAACATCTGTTTGATGCTGATTTTATCATCACCAGATTACCTCACTGTATAAAACTCAGTCGTCATGAGATACGAGGTTGGGAAAGTAATATTTTGAGACGAATATGATACTGACAGTGTAGGTACATTTGCGGGAACAAACATTATTATTTGTGTAGCGAGCCAAACCAAACAGAGGTGAAGCGCGCAAGCTCGAACGAGACGGGAACATATCATTGTCTCCAAAGAACAAAGACTCATCTTACTACGAATGCAGGCATGAACGTCCTCATAATACTAAGGCTATTTAGACTTTTCTTTACATATTTTTGCAGCTGATCTAAAGCAACGGAAGCCGTGTTATTTCCGCCAATGGCATCAACCGTTTTAAGCATTATTATAATAGTAGTAAACGTTATTACGACACACACACACAAATTAATTACATAATAACCTGAAGCATTGAAAATAAAATTTGAGACAGATGTATGCCTACACCTACAGCGACGATTACTGAAAAAGTTTGAACAGGGGTCCCCGAAATAGGCCATGCCTGTATCTTGGGCAAACTTGTTTATTTAAATTAACTTATAATTAGGCCATGAAGTGTGCAGGTAAAAATACCTAAATTACATAAAAACTTTTCCAATGGGTATATCAAGTTCAAGTAGCTTATTCTAAGAGTAACTGATTTCAAATTTAAGTATGCCTTCTCTTCAGTCTCACGATAATCGAGGTTTAAAGTAAATTTATATTTGAAAATATTTAAACCGAGTTGCACTCCGGGAGTGCCAGCAGAAGAGAAAACTTGCAAATTGCTTTAATTATCAGTATTTAAAAAAAACCTTCCAGGCAGTTAAGGTGTTAAACGAGCGAGTAAAGCGAATGAAGTTTTCCGTTTCTGCCTGGGCCAATATTCTTTCGTATGTCCGGATGTGCAGGTGTCAGGCTCCAGCTGATCTCCTATACAGGTCTCATTTCCCAATCGATTGTTGGGAGCAGGTTTAATCATGTCATAAACAACTAAGCATATTGCTGTCAATTAAATTTTTCGTAATTAAAAATCAAAATAGTGAAAAAAGCAGGCCAAAACTCGGGAATCGATCCGACTTAAATGTGAAAAAAAGACATGCCGTATTTTTATATTGCCAATCGAAATAAAGGACAAAAAATTATAATTTTTCTATAGTAACATAGTATAGATAGTAATAAAAGAACGTAAAAAGTTTGATATAAATTTCAAGAAAATTGTTAATTGCCGACGTTCAAAAAGTAGTGATATTAATTAATATTCCATAGATAGCTTTAATTATTCGCAAATAGGTACACACTTAATAAACGACTTCCTGGCACAGTTTTCGTGATTAGTTTTAGATAAATTATAAAACTTAGTAAGTAACTAAACAAACTAAATTTGCAAAAAAAAGCAATACGACAACGATGGCGAGTTACAAACAGAATGAAGCCGTATAATAGGAATCGAGTATTCACGATAATATAAAAAGAAAATCAACAGGCAACGAACGTTAAAAGATTGACGATTTGCATAAGACAAGTAGGATCACATTTGGAGCATTTAATTAATAAATTTTCAAAAAATACTCAAATGAGTATTAGTAGTAGACTTCGGCAGTTTTAATTATGTTTTTAATTTGATTATAAGATAAATTTTACGTTATTGCTTTCTTTTATGATACTATTTTACTTTAGAAGAATTATAATTTTTTGTCCATTCTTTCGATTACCATCATACAAATACGGAACTATTTTTTTTCACATTTAAGTCGATTCGATTGCCAGATGGTAAGTAATTGTCGGAAAATCTTTAAATGCAGTATTACTACCTTATTAAAATAACCTAAAGTCTTATTTCAGCAAAATATCCTATCTACGATATTTAATGTACTTTCCCTTCATGTCGCATAGTCTTAGGATGCCCCGTATACCTAAGAACTTTCATTCACTAAAGCTGACTTAAGTAAAAACCTACAATCAAATTAAGCGATCAATCAGGTTCAACAATCGCTCAATTGGACATCTTACAAATTGCCAATCTGATGGATTGTGTAATGGGAGCCATACATCGCGGGCGGAAACGAGTCTATTACACAGAACGATGGTCCCGGCGTATCCCTACAATGTATCTCACGTTCGGTGTATAATGTACATTATAGTTGTGTTCCTTTGTTATCTTATCAAGTATATTCGTTAGCCAGTGATTATTTTAGTTCACTCAAATGGAGGCACGTAATTTTCATGCAAATTATAACTAATTTAACCAACACAATCGGCATATTGAAGTTGTGTTTTGTGTTTAGCTGCTACAATTGCATATCAGCTATCGGGTACTACATAAAATAGCGTACAATGGTAGACTTAAATTAAATATTCCTGTTAAAGTACCTAATGGATTTTTATAGGATAATAACTAAACACATGATGATAACTAGTTAATGAATTATTTATGGAACACAACGCAACACATGCTGTCACTAGTATAAATGAATTTAATCTAATACTTTAATAAATATGGGTAGTTTAATAAATGTGGGTAGGTACAAAAAACGTGCCACTTAAAGAAATATTTTACGTGATGAAATAGGAACATGTTGAATTATCCGTAAACTTTAAGATTAACTTTAAAAAACTGTCCCGTGACAATGAATGAATTATTTAATTTAAACTAGCTTCCGCCTGCGACTTCGTCTGCATGGACCCGGGATAAAAACTATTCTCAGTTTCAAACCAGGCTATAAACTACCTTATTGCAACATTTTAACCCCGTTTAAGCGTGATTGATACAAACATCGAAACTTTCGCATTTATAATATTAGACGGATAGTATTTGTGTTTTTTTTTAGTGACTGAAACTACATTATTTTTTTTCCTGTCTCCCAGAACAATACTTACATCACTCAATTATTTGATTGTACCTGAGCGAATGATACGAAGATCAAAAGTACAAAAGAAAAATTATAAAACCCGCGCACTACCGGAGCAGGCCGAACCCTGCGCTAATTATTCCACCCAATTTATCTTTATGTTTTTTGTGGTGATCTTTATTCACGTCTATTTTTATTATTACGAGCTTTTATTTAATTTGACTTGTTCATTTGTTTGTTGGTGTGGGACAAATCTTGGAACCGAATTTTGACTCAGTTAACCTCAACGGATTGATCTGAAATTTTGGGTATAAGTATAGTTTGTATGACAATTCAATGTTATGGCACCATCGAGCTGATGGAGACAGAAAGCGGGCAAGGGATTCACTTAACCCCGTTGAGTTTGGGCTCGTTAGAATTGTCTAAATTAGTTGTTGATGAGGGTATACAGAAAAGTACAGTTGGCAATAAAAGCTTGCATCAAAATTTATTTTCTGACTGATTCTTATGAGATTACTTTTTGCCTTTTTTAAACTAAATTAACAACGAAATCTGTTTTAGGTGTTGCTGCAGTTGCGGGTGTGTTTATCCTGCTGCTGGTGGGGATGATTGTTGGATTCCTCATATTGATCCTAGAACACTTATTCTACAAATACACATTACCTGTGTTGCGACACCAACCGAAAGACACAGTTTGGAGAAGTCGAAACGTCATGTTCTTTAGTCAGGTAAGAATTATGTTACTTACTGGTATAATAAATAACTGGGTGGCGAGGGACCGGTCACGTTGGCACTCTTTGGGGGAGGCCTATGTCCAGCAGTAGACGTGTTTCGGCTGATATGATGATGATGATGATAATAAATAACTAGGTTCCGCCCACGACTCCGTCTGCGTCTATTGTATCACAGCTCCAGACAAACTTTCAGCCCCCATTTCACCGCATTACACCGATTTCCAGGATAAAAACTATACTATATCCTTCCCCGGAAATCAAACTATCTTCATACCCAATTTCAGCTGAATTGGTAAAGCAATTAAAGCGTGAACAGGTAACAGACAGATAGATAGATAGACAGACAGACAGACAGACAGAGATACGCATAGATACTTTTTTGCATTTATTATATTAGCAGGATTTTGTACTCGTTTCCTGTTACCAGCCACTACTAGGCCCTGCCCAAAACAAACTCATATGACAGTGACACGCAAAGCACTGAACGTCTCAACCCCCTTCTACAGTGACAACTGACGTGTTGAGCGACAGTTCCCGTTCTACGGGGTTGAAAAATGGCTCGGCTGCATTTTTTACGTTGGACATTTACGTTTACAATTTCCCGGGAGACCCGGGCAGGTATACCAGACGACCAAGCTAGTAACAGAGTATTTTTTTTAATACTAATCTTTAATACTTCGGTGGCAAACAAGCGTACGGCCCGCCTGATGGTAAGCGGACACCGCAGCCTATACACGCATGCAACTCCAAAGGAGTAACATGGGCGTTGCCGACCCTTGATATGTTTGAGGATACGCTGTGTTGACAGACTGACAGCTGAAGCAACAAGTTCCCTCGCTCTCAACACAACGCATCCTCGGGAGCTCTGGCGACCTTGCTCACCTCCTGGAACACAGCACTACTACAGAGCAAGTTGTTATTATGGCTGTGGTCTTCTGAAAAAAAATCTGTGTATAAATTAAAAGGACATTCATAAGACCGCCGAAGGCATTCCTCTTTGATACTAGCGGACGAAGTAGTAAAATCACGTTGTGTATAGTGCAGATTATTTTTCTAGACCGGTTGTCTTAAGACCTCTCTGTCTCATGTTGTCTGTTTAGCAAAGCAAATGTTTAGCCACAATAGACACGTTCCACAAACGCTTTGTAATTAAGAGGGTATCCTAGCAGCATTTTTCCATACAAACGTATTCCCCTATTTCCTTCCTGGTTTATCCCTCTAGAGGACTCGTTTTTTTTTATAAAATCTAGGTCTACTGTATGTATGCCCCTGTCATTTACTTTTTCCCAAAAAATAATTACCAAAACAGATACGAATTTTCGAAAACCTAAAAAATACCCCATTTTTACTGTCATATTTAGATGACTACCAGACAAATATGAAAAGATTTTACGTTAAAATAAAATAATAGAAACATAGATCTGCTCTTCCTCTAAATTTCGACACCAAACATAATTGAATCGGCGCAGGTTTGGCGGAGAAAACAGGGGAATACAAAGCATCGATCTGGTCAAGATTTTGTAGTGAAAATCGGTCTGAGCTGCAGTTGTCCCTATCGCACATTGATAGCCGGTCGCTTGGGCGCAACGCGACGGCAATAGTTTGTACAAATACCTATTTCTCAATTTTGTCGCAGACCGACTACGCTCTTAAAGGGCCGTGTTTTATGAATATATCACTCTTATAGCGACTCTTTTGTTAAAGTAGTTTGATAAATAAATAAATTGTTTTAGTAGCTCTGCTAAAGTCGGATTTTTAATTAGGCGAACTAACTAGACAGTTCATTGCACACGAATGTTGCTACAGTTTCGCTAGTGCTGTTAATGTCGATATTTAAAAAATCCAGTTCATACAAGAGATTTAGTAAAAGCAGTGTTGTCATCATTCTTGTACTTAGTGTAAAAGTTATGTAAATAATAGCTTGATTGAAATTTGGTTTCTAAAGAGATCTTTGGGCTATTAATTATTGTATGATTTGCCAATACGAATAAGATTTATATAGTCTGATCCACCATCCGTGACACTGGAAGGCAGCTGAGAGACCAATTCTATTTATTTCTTACATTCGTTTTCTACTACTGACACGGTTGGTGGACGGACTATGCAAGGTAGGTTCCTACTTTATGAATTCAAATTCCTTATTAAACTGTGAAAATAAATATATAGATTCTGGTAAAGTTATCAACACATCATCATCATATCAGCCGAAAGACGTCCACTGCTGGACATAGGCCTCCCCCAAAGAGTGCCAAAGTGCCACCCGCATCCAGCGAACTCCAGTTAAGTTATCAACATAAAATACATATATTATTCAACAATGTACACCTACAAGATGTCTAAAACATGATTATTTTCAAAAACTATAATTGAAGGTAAGATAGAAGGAAGGAGAGGCAGGGGAAGACCAAGACGTGCATTTATGGACCAAGCTAAAGAGAAAGTTAATGTAATGTCGTATCAAGAGCTCAAAACAGTGGCTGAGAGAAGACCAGAGTGGCGATTACTCCACCGACAAGAGCCCGGCTCTTAAATTTACATTGACGACGACGACGACGAAATTATTTTATTTTTTACTCAACCTAAATGGAAGTGGCCAAAATCGCCTGTAATGTAATAACAGCATTCGTTTTGCATTGCATACTAAATTTGAGGCGTAAGTTGTAAATGTCCGATTTACACCGTTTATTATTCCCCTAATAACCCTATTCATCCCTAATGAGAGTTATCACGACTTATGATTACTTGATAAAATACAATTTGGATCAGATTTATAGTAGGTACAACGTTATATCGCCTAATTAAGAATCCGACTTTAGTTAACTTGGCGAAGCAAGCCAAAAGATGTGGTGTAATGTTCTTGATGATGATGATAATACAAAATAGGATTTATGACATAACAATCTGTCAGTATGGCAAATAACCTACAAAATGTAATAAAATTCCTTGGACAACTATTAATGATATTCTCAAAAATAACACCGCTCCTGAATTTCGACATCCACAGTAACGATGTTTTTCAGTCTGAAAAAATCTAAGTAGAGGCTTTATCTTACCCGCACTGTACGATTTGATCAAGAGTTCATTTACCCCCTGTTTCGTACAATTTATTCGCATTACGAAGAAAAGTAATCCGGTTATAAGTTATATAATGTCTTCTGTGGTAAAATATACGTGGCGCATAACATGAAACGAATCATCAGAGGGAATAAGAAAACGTATATTTTGAAACGCCCTATCTGGGAGACAAGATAGAATGAAAGATAAAGGCTGTTATCCTTTTTAGGATTTATCCTCTAGAATGATTTATGCAAGCTAAATCAACGTGTAACTCGGGAGCGTAGCATTAAGTCTACATTCATAATTCCTTTGCACTAAATTCTTAGGGACACCACTCGGAAAATTAAGCTTGTTAATGTATGAAATTACTAAAGGCGTGTATTATATTTAGATACATACATACATACACGCCTTTATCCCTAAAAGGGGTTGGCAGAGCACATGAAACTTGTGTCCAGTGCCACTGTTAGCATTAATGTGGGTGGGTATTTTATTTAATGATAAAAGAACAACTACATATATAAGGAACATAATAATATAACAAAATATAAATCAACTAAATCTATTTTATAATCTTGGTTCGATTTGTGTATGATTGTCCCTAAAGATTTATTTATTTTTAATTTAAATAATACATAGTTGTAAATTCAATTGTCTTCTCTTCTAAATTACTAATGTGAATTTCCTAAAACACTCATCGTGCGTTCAGATTAGATAAAATTTAATATGAGTGCAGAAACAAAATTCTACGTATCTTTACTCGTGTGGTAACGATTCCAACTAAGTCGACATTATACTAATGTAGAATAATGAATGAATGAATGAATATTATTTATTTCAGATATTACAATCCATAATTTGTTAGTAGAAACATTGAATGTCAATAGCATTTGTTAGTAAACATTTAAATATTAAATAAAACGAATACAAATCACAATATACTTATAAAACCTAATTACAACATAATTTTCGAAGTGAAGCAGCCCGACATCGTATGCATTCTCACCCAGAAAATCAAAATGGGATTGTCCCACCGTTCGGCAATCACTTTCAGGAAGCTGTTGGTGCTGTCCCACACCCTGCGCAGCAGGGACGCGACTCGTTTACGGATGATCGAATAGAAGCAATCCGTTCGAGCCTCTGCAAACATGCCCGATGCTGAGCAATGCTTCCTCAGCCCCAACAGCACCCTGAAAGCATTGTTGTATTGGACACGGAGAGCCCCGTACGACCTCTGCGTGTATCTGGTCCACAGGCTACACTACATAATATATACAATTTGTCGTGATGGAATCCAACGATATCGATCTTGATTCCACGTGTAAGGCGTTGTAATGTAGATTGTTATGTATCCAAACAGCGTTATCAACTATTATTCTTTCCACCCAGGGTTACCGAAAATATATCAAACAACAAAATCAGTTCAGTATCTTAAACGCTAAGATGGATCACACGTAAATACAAACGGACTGCTGAAATTATGTCCTTTCCTTTAGTAGTTCCAGTAGTCGGGCATAAAGAGGATTTACGTAATCAAAGTTCAACAATGGCTGGTTCAACGAATGTATTCATGTAGCATGATGCTTTTGTGTTCAGAATGAAGAAAATACATACGCATACGTCTGACGAAATATACGTATATGGAACCGATTACTAGGAATACTTTTTATAGCGAGTCGGTGTAAAATTATATTTTTAAAAACAACGAAACAATTGTGTTAAGCAGCTGCTAACGAAATTATAAATTTTAATTAAAGAAAAAAAAAATGTAATCCTCCGAGCCGGATTCGAATCGGCGACCACAGGCATTTATGGCCCGTCGCTTCTAACCAATTAATTTAGTATGGGGTGGCGCATCGTTACTGACGATTTGTCAATATAATTTGAGACGTTGGTGCCGTTAAGAAGCTTAAGTCTTCTGCGCGCTTAGCACAGCCATCTATCACATGTCATGCGATAGAGGATATGATTTTTATCGAACGTGATACTTTATCCCAAGCATACAACATGCCCCGTCGACAATTTGTCGCTTAACCCACGATATGTGATATGCCTGACAGATTGTCGCGAACCCCACGACGCGTGACAACTCTAGGCATAGAGCCTAAGTCGTCTCCCTAAGTCGTTGTAAGAAGGAAGTGATTGAAAGATTTGTCCGCGTGAAACTCGTTTTTATCGCAGTTCCATATAAACTTTCGCCCCTCATTTCACCTCTTTCGGTGATGATTTCCAGGATAAAAAGTATCCTATGAACTTCTTTGGAATTCAAAATATCTCCATTCTAAATGTAATTTCAAGCGGTTTAATGCGCGAAAATATAACAAACAGATAGAGTTACTTTACCTGTACACCGTATGTTTCTGTTTGAGTAAAAAACGCCTTTTGGCATTAAGCCTGCCATAATATATGTATTTTTCTTGTATCGTGCAATAATGTTTAAATAATATTCATCAAGCTTATATGCGCGCTAGTTACTATCGTACTGTAATATCTAAGGTAAAAACAACTCACAAAATATAATAATGTTTACGACATGGTGACTTTATAAAAATAATAAAATTAAGTAAAAACTTGTATTATATAAATATATTCTCCTAGCAGGGCTGGTAACCCATGGAGTCTTATTACCATCCCTCCCTCTTCACCGAAGGAGAGGCCATTTATAGTTAATTTGAATCAATAATAATAAATGTAAACGCAATAATTTAATTCCTAACATAGTATAATCGCTGTTAAAAACTATATTTTTAGTAATAGTTTTATAATCAAAAAATGGCTATTCTATTCTATTCTATTCTATTCTAATATTCATTTAGTCCTTTAAACTGATAGGTAAATTAGATCAAAGTTCAACCGTGTCACACGCATCGTTTTTGCTTTTTCGTTCATTATAAAGCGAGTTGGGTTTTTAAGTTAAATAGTTTGTTCCATTGCATTGCTCGGTTCGTTGGACTGTCTAATGGTTAGACTTGGTCTGTTATTGGCTATGAAATAATCGTTACTAAAATAAATCGTAGTGACATTTACTGTAGTGCTTTGTTATAGCTAAATTTCATTATATATTTAAATGAAGATCGACCCTGGTACTGCGGCACAAACTGCACTAAGAAAATGTCGGCACGAAGGAATAATGAATATAAGCTGCTGTTAGGTTAAGTCCAAAGTATAAAAGTTAAATGTACATAAAGGTTGCGGGAGTCCGCTGGATGCGGTTGGCGCGGGATCGGTCACTTTGGCACTCTTTAGGGGAGGCCTATGTCCAGCAGTGGACGTCTTTCGGCTGATATGATGATGATGATGACATAAACGGAGTCCATTCAGTACAATGCCGGGCCACAGAGTTCGGAACTCTCGAGTTGTGTGTCACAGAATTTGCTGCGAGCATTTGCTATGTTGTCTATTATTTGTAATTATGTCGTGCTATCAAAAGTAAAATTTATATATATTTGTCTACATATTACCTTAAAATTTACATATTTGGTGTTACTACCTATTCACCGTGCAGATGTGGACATTTTAGTTTGAATATGAAACTGAAAAAAGCTACGGTAGCCCAGTGGTTCAGGCATGCGGCTGTCAAACGGCGGTCGTGGGTTCGAATCCCGGCTCGTACCAATGAGTTTTTCGGAACTTATGTACGGAATATGATTTCATATTTACCGTTAGCTTTTCGGTGAAGGAAAAACATCGTGAGGAAACCTGCATACATCGAAGAAATTCAAAGGTGTATTTGAAGTCCCCAATCCGCACTGGGCCAGCTTGGGGACTACTGCCCGTTCCCTCTCATACATGAGAGGAGGCCTGTACCCAGCAGTGGGACGTATATAGGCTGATGATGTGATGCAACTGAAGCATCCAGAAGATTCCTAAGACAAATGCTTATTACTAATTTAATTTCCAAACTCAAAAGGTGCAGTTGACCATTTGTATACATTTGATATTATTGCAAAAGTAAAAGATCCAAACTGAAATTCACGACAACTCACAAGATAAATATAAACATAAAAAACTAATAAATAATGCACAATTATGTGCCTTTCTGCCCGAATAGGGTAGAGCTGAAAAGTAGGGAATTAAGAAGAAAGAAGAATTTTGACATCCTATGTTTGTATTTACGTGAGTTCTGTACCGTAACGTTCAAGATACTGTAATGATCCAGATGAATGAGGTATCAATCGATTAGAAATTATGCTCCAGAGTGAAAAGGCTGCCTTTTGTGTGAAGAAAATATAAACAGTCAGTTTTTCGTAGTTGTAATACAGTTTTGAATTTTTATGCTTGCTATCTGAATAACAATTATTCAATATGGTTTACCTCGAAAATTTAAAACGATTTGCAACTGAGTTTTGAAGTCAAATACCGTCTTGTAAGATAAGAATTGATAAAAAAAATAGGCATTGATATAACGGGTACCTACTGAGAGATTGTAATATCATTCACTTCTTACTATCTAACTTATATCCTATTTAATGAATAATATTTTGTAATTTTATGTTGTTTTTATTTAGGGCCATTATACTTTGTTAACGGTTTAAATATATAGGCAAATTTTAAAATTACTGTTGTGTATGATTATTATTATTTTATTGTAAATTACCGTTTGACATGTTAAAGTGCCCTAATGGCCTGTTTGCGGAATAAATAATTGTTTTTGATTGTATTTTGATTTTGATTGCGTATAGCTAAAGGTATTCGAAAATCGTACTTTAGTAACCAGCTACTGTTTATTAAAATAAATATGTCAATTTAACAAATAACAGTACACGACACTAGGTTTAATGTAAGGGCTCTTTGTGCGCCGTGCTCGGGCGTGAAACCTATGGACTCTGGCTGGTTTCCGCGTCGGCGAGTTCATTGCGGCTTTTAACACTGAACGAGTAGTAGATCTCTGCAGACGAGCCATAATCTCCTTGAATTACTTTGTGCAGCATTGAATATTTCGACGTCAGGATTATACTAAACGTTGAACACAGATTGCTTTTGTTTTATTAACAAAGCACTCCAGTGTTTATTACATGTGGCTATGCAATCGTTCATTCAGAAAATATTTGAATAGTGGGTTAATGAGGTTTTTTTTTAATAAAGTTGAGGCTACTTAATATTTAATCCGTTATTCATAAAACTTAATAAACCTCTGTTACCAGCTACCCAGCAAATACAAACGCATATTGACGGTTTTTAATTTAACTACACATGGAAGTTCATGAAAAAGTCCGATTTCGAATCGAATCAGCATAAAGATCTAGCCTAAAAGCGACCGACCTTACTAGCAAAATGTCCAAATGGTTTAAACGACATGTACAGAAATAAATTTATTTGTGTTCATTTTACACACCGCAAACTATTTTGCACATCTCTAGGTTCAAATATAAGTGCTCAAGTTATATAATATTGTTTACAGAAGCTCTACAGATTTATCAACTGCGTGGAGCTCGTCTCACCTCATCACGCCGCGCGAGAGCTCGTGAACACCATACGCCAGGGTCACTTCACATCGCTCTTTCAGAAAAGTGTGAAAAGGGTAACAATTAATTGTATTCGAGTGTATATATATGTTATGTATCCGACAACTTTCATTAGATGCCAGTTTACGACAGGACGCACATTTGTTTCAGAAGGAACACGAACAGCGTAGAAGAAGACGGAGCAAAGCGCAGTTTTTTGAAATGATACAAGAAATTCGAAGGTCGGTCATGGAGGACTTAATATTCAAAACATTTATTGCTGCTGGTTTATTCCGCATCTGTACTCATGCAATCCATAACGTTGTCCATAGGGTTCAACAAGGGCGCGATCAGTCTTTGGATTCTATAAAAGAACACGTTGCTGTAGAAACTTCCGAAGTCTCCGAGGAATTGACGGAGTCAAAGTTCCTCTCGCCTTCACCCGAAGTGCCCTCTCGCTCGCCCCGCCCGGGCCGGTCTCCGCGACAGCTCCGCTCTCCACGAGGAAGACGAAAAAGATGCAGTTTAGCTGGACTTAACGTTAGGAGATTTAGCACTGATTCTGTCCTCGGGTCAGATTCAGGATCAATTTACGAGCGAACAAGTCTAAACATTGGAAGAAGGCTCAGCCGGGATGTCAGCTGTCTTACTAACTCTCCTCCTGATATAAATACCCGGTTACGAACTCCATCGCCAATGTTCAGAAGAGCTGAGGGATCATCTACAAGATCGTATCAAGACGTCTCAGAGAGATCAGAAAAATCAGAACAGCATTTGAACATCGACGGGCCACGGTCACGTGCTAGCGTAGAAATATTAGTATCAGAAGAATGTGATCTACCTCCAGCGCCGCCTTACCCCAGAGTATCTCCGACCGGAGCGAGGTCCGAACTTTCTCAGTTGTCAGAAGAAGAGCTCATTAGGTTATGGCGAAGTTCAGAGAGAGAAGTAAGAGAAGCGCTGTTAGCAGCATTACAAGAGAGGCGGGCTAACTTAGATCCAAAACAAGATCCAGGATGAAGGAGCTACACTTGAACTTCTGAAATACATCTGGAAGGTGTGTATTCGAGGAATTTCTGATTCGGTTACTACTGCGTGAAAGCATTGGGTACAGATTGGGAACGACCCAAGTTGTTAAGTTAGTGCCTTTTTTACATTGTTTGATGCGGACCCGTCTGGCAGGCGTTAGACAATCGGTGTTCATTTCAGTGTCTTGTTATGATTGTCAAGTTCGAGGCTGCCTTATTTTATGATTAAATGCCTCTTACATTCATGATCCGCCTCAAACAATCTAAACACGGTACTTGGTACAGATGTTTACGTCCAGAAAATCAATTTAAGCATTTAGTAGGAATAAATAATTTTAAATTAAATTCGAATGAAGAATAATTGAGTACGTAGTGTAAGTATATTATATTATAGCTGTGACCAGATGATTCAAAGTGCTTTATTCTATAGCCTAGTGGATGGTAGATATTTTCATTTGTAAAATAAATATACAGGTTATTATATTTTCATGGCATTAAGCATATTCTAATCAATAACTATTCAAGTTAGAAAGTTTAATTGATTAGCCTAATAGTGTTGTGTATGTAGATCATGTCTTAAAAGTTCTTTCGGGTTAGTCTTTTACTAAAAATGATAAAAAATAATCGTTTATAATATTGAACGATGTAAATTATGCGTAATTCTTTACGACTTATGCGAAAACATTAAAATGTTCCTAAGTTTTTTGCATATTAAACAATTTTTTACTTGATTGTTTTTAGATAACTCTCCTCAGATACTTCGTGGAAGTTCGGTATACTATTACTTGTACTGATATATGTGCCATTTAGATATATCTATCATCTAACAATTACATTAAAATAAGTTCGAGTTACGAAAACTAAACTGCCAACTATATTTTAGTAGATAGTATATAAGAATTAATACACTTTCTTCCTAGACTTGCACCCTAGATTTTAGTTAAGATTTTCTCTTTATGAATCTTATCGATTTGACCTATCTATCATTAGCCCCGCTTATCGAACTTATGGTGTGTTTGCGTATCTAAATACAGTCGACGTCGTTTATATCGTAACGTTGGAAGCTCAAAAATATCTGAAGACGCTTTACCCTTTTTTCGGGTCGAGGCGTAATAACGGCCAATACTTGACAATCAATGAATCTTTAATGCGAATGAGTAAGACTGCCATTCGATTGTTGTTTTTCTCTGCTGGTTTAAGAAGGGATTAACGTCTTGAAGACAAGGTTGTCTTTAGATGTTAGTGAGCTCCACGGTTGGTCAGATGATGGTGGCGGCTGTACATTTAGAATAATATGTATCAGAGTGGTCAAAGTGTTCAGTAAATTCATAGCGGAGGTTTTGAGCAAATTTGCTATTTGGAGCAAACTTAGCCTATTACTGTCTTGATTCGATTATTCTACAGATTTTTGTGAATCATTATAAAACGAACTGTTTAGAAAACTAAATATCAGCTTCTTGACGTAGTTACTTGTATTGCGCTAATGGACTAAAAAAAACATAACATATGCGAGCTCCTTACAAATTTCTACGCAAGCACGTGCCAAAAACCTAAAACCCGGTATGCGCATGTCCGTGCTAAGCGGCTACCTGGCATCGTTTCGACACCCCGCTCCCGCCCCGCATAATGGCAATGGCACCCATTCTGTGGCGCCAGTTTGCGGCGCTACTAAGACTACTATGGTTTTTTCGTTCGATGTATTACGCTACATTGTTAAGCTTTCTCGAAACCTGTAACACTTCTGAAACCACAATGTTAAATAAATTTACTGTGAATACCCATTCGGTTAAAATACCAATTACATTATTTGGCAAGTCACCGTGTGGACGTTTGTAAATGCTCATATATATTAATATTTGAACAAAATGGTTACCTTTATACTCCTGCTTCCATAGTACAGTCAAGCGCAAAAGTATAAATAGATTTAATCTTCTGATATTTATACACTTGGCCGTACTAGAAAATCTCGTGTTATATTTTTTTGTCTCAATTCTACTGTGGTTTAAACCTTAGTTAACATTTCCAAGTATCTCTTACTTAGGTATGAGATGATCTATTTATAATCTGTAAATAAATTGGTTATAGATTTCCTTATCATGAATTACTATTTTTCAGCTGCCAAAACATAATTATATCAAATACAGCTGGAGTAAAACCAATCTTAAAGTGAAAGCGCCTTCAAGGTCTTATTGATTATCAAAAATAAGTGTTTATAATAATAATCACAATTTATTTGAAGTTTTAAGGCCCATAGTTATCAATACCTTAAAGACTATACTTAAGATACAATTATGAAAAAACACGAATTATTTTTAGGTTACGAAATTGTGTGCCTCGGTGCGTCGACAAGTTATTTATTTATTTGAGCGAGGCAACAAGGCGCACAGACTAACAATACCTTACAAACTAACATACACAACAAAATACAAAACTTATGACATAACACAAAAACACGTTAAGGCGGTGCATTGGAAATTATCGCGTTATTAAGTATAAGTAAAACAATATTAGTTATTTCAATAATGATTTTTCATTGATGTTAGAGCATCAAATATTGTTTAAAATGACGTTGTTTTGCTGTGCGTTGTTATGATAAGATTGGTTTTACTCTTCCTATATAGGTCCAAACTTCAAAAGTTACTTGGCCTAGAAATTGCTGCTTTTAATATTATTATTGCAATTTTGGACCAAATTTAATTTGTATTCATTAAATTACTTACAAATTCTATTGGATGTGAGTCATCTAGTGATATTTGAAGTCTTATGCATTTCTCTCTCTAATGATTATGATATTATGGACTATACTTAGGTATGGGAATAGGCAATTATTGAATATAAAATGTAGATTGAGAATAAATAAAGCATGTATTTAGCCACTTAAGAATTGAAAAACGATCATAAGAAATTAATATTGAAAAAGCTGAACCCGCTGAAGCTATATAGACATAAATATTATTACATAATTAATTTCTTGGTTCATTTAAATAATTAAAAGCAAAAGTTATTTCCATGAAAAGCCTGTAAAAATATGATTTCACTTTAAATTTAGTTAATAAATCTTGTAACTATTTTATATTTTTGATTGTTATGTTATTTTGTAGTTATCGATCGTATCCTTAACAATGCTTTTTAACCGACTGCAGAAACGATCTACGTTCGGCTGTATGTATATCCCACAGGCCACAAATAATCAATGCCATAGATATAAAAAAAAACTATTGTAATAAATTTATAAAAGTATTGTATGTATGTTATTAATATCAAGAAGGGGTTCCCTTTATCTGGCATAATATCGATTGTCCGAAATACACTCCGTATACTTAGCATAATTATCATGTCGCATAATACTCATTTGGCAGAATTTTTAATAACAGAATAGTAATATGGCCGAATTTAATTTCGCAGTATTTTACGTAGCAGAACGTATATTCCGCCGAATATCTTTAAGCATACAACTAATATCACCGACTTTATTTTTGCATAATTTAATGTGCCAGAATATACGTTTCGCCGAACCCGTGTAAATATTAAGCCGTGCTGCTCTAGGTGACAACTAGCGCGGAAAGCGTTCTAAGGCATGTCGGTGTAGGTACGACGAACGAAGTGACGACCCTAAATCGCACGAGCCGAGAACGTCACGAATTGTTTATCAAAAATACTAACTTGTACTCTAAATTGTACAATAACTAATACAACGGAATTTCACGAATCACGTAGGCAGTAGGGAACAGGGACTTAGTGGCAAAACCGACTCGGATCGCAGATAGGTTAGAAAACGAAAGCGGGAGCTTTGCTCCCGCTTCCGTCTTCGAGGTTATTTTTTTTATAAAAGAGCAGAAAACTTGTTTTGCCAAATGTACGTTGTGCCAAATGACAGTATGCCAACTAAATATTACGCGATACAAATTTCGGAAACACGATTATTCTATCATAGGACTATTATTACTAATCGTCATTATGCCATTGTACTATTCTGCCTAAGGAAGTTATGCGAAATGACTGTATGCAATGAAATTTATGCGAAAAGCAATTCTGCGAAATTATGATTCTGGCAAGGGCTGTTATGCAAAATAAAATTATGACAATCAATTTTTTGCAAAATAATAGTAAACCATCAACAACTAACATCAGTTAATATTTGCCATTGTAATTAACAAGATAGTATGAAATAATTTTACCTACAGAAACGAAATGTTTTGTGGATGTTGATAGTTAAAGATTTTGAAAACACCGATACCTATTGTAATTATTGTATTAGAATTTATGTGACGAAGTGGACATTTGATATTTTATGTGTATGTTAATGTAAATAAAACCATTGAAATAAAATAAATCCCACCATCATAACTATTGGAGAACTTGTATCCGTTTAAAATGAAGTCTTATTTTCAATTTTATTGAGACTAAAAGGGAATTAATTTCGTATAATTAACCTATTAATTTACCTCTTTTCCTGTTCCCTGCCCAGTGCCCAAGGATTTTGTGACACGTCCGAAACGTCGGGAACCCTGAGACAGGTAAATGAATATGTTAATTTATTATTAAATCCCGTTTAGTCACAATAATTAGTGAAAATCGTAAAAGTTAAAATAAATTATATTTGATTTACTAAGCATTCAAAATATATCCTTTTACAAATGATTTACAACAACACATGACATCCTTTGTGTAGTCTGAAAATTATAAGATAAACTACCACGACTCAGTAATTTAACATTAAATTATACCATAGTTAGTGCGTTGAATAAATTAAATATACAAAACATTTTATCATTATGATGGGTTTAATTATATAAAGAAAACGGAATATGAAATAAATATTATATAATTTACCGCATTCTTCATGGAAACATTGATGATGATATTGATGATAGTTGCGAAATAAACTATTTGTGCCAAATATTAGTCTGTCATTTGCTTCTTCTTTGTAAATTTATGCGTATCACTGTCGTCTGTGACATTTCTCAAAATAGAAGGACAGTTTCAGGTGATAATGTGGACACGCTGGACAAAAGCACCAATTTATTTATGTACTTGTTAGGTCCATAGCTTTAAGTTTTTGATAGGAACCAACTCCTCCGTCGGCTCCTCAGCGCTACGCTGCTGATCCGTTGGGCAAGGTATGCCGACCCTTTCGGCAAGAAACGAGCCAGCCTCGTTGAACAGCTGCTGCAATTGAGACCTGTTGGGCGAGCCACGACCCAGAGCGGGGGGTCAAGGCCCCTCTCTCTCAAACGTCTGCCTAACTCCGTGAAGAGTCTGAGAGCCTCACTGTCTCAACAGGAACGAAATCGTATGTTAGTTCCGAGCCAGACTGCGTACGTATTATTAAAGCTTCTTCTTCCCCTAATAGCAGAAGAAAGAAGTGATCGAATGAGGCAAAGGAACTTGTTGTTTCTAGGAATGCGGTCTTTCAGTGCGGTAGTGCTGTTAGTAGGCTTCGCTTAGTTTTACACTACTGACTCACTAAGGCGACCCATACGCTTATCGCCATTATCGTGGTGTAAAATAGCGAATAAATAAAAGCAACGAACTATAGCTAATAGTACATTACGTAACTAGGGCGGTGAATTCGTGAATGCCCCAGATCGCAGGTGTTTGTGGCCCGAACCGAAGGTGAGGCCCATAAATATGCGCTCTGGGGCTTTACGGATTACCGCCCGTGTTGAGTACAAAATTTTACGTCTTCACCTGACCACAATGCGAGTTTTCCCGTACGCGCAGCGTGCAGTAAAACTCGCATTATGGCCAGGTGTGACGTAAAATAAATTAAAATGAGATGCGTACAGATTTAGTGCATAGACCAACTGAAATAGCAAGACACGTTCGTGTAGTGCTAGCAGTACACCCCGAAATTCAGTAAAAATCTGCAAATGGTGTTAAAGGCATGAAAATCGGAACGATTGATCTTTAGGCCATACGAATCAATTTCACCCGTAGCCCAAAAAAGAAAAGAAAAAAGGAGAGGAGTTATGACATTTTCTTTTTGTATGAAAAAAAAAGTTCTACTCTCTTTGTACAATAATACAATAAAAACTCAAGTGAGACACGCGTTTGCACGAAGCTTCGTTTGTGCGAATTTCAATATCCGTCAGTCTGTTACCTCCTCACGCTTTACCCACTGAACCGATTTAGTTGAAATTTGGTAAAGAGATAGCTTGATTAGCTTGTGCCATCTTTTTAGACGATTTCAGAGATAAACACTATTCTATGTCCTTCCATATAATAGTGTTCTCTGTGTGAATCTATGAAATCGTCTTCAAAGGGGTGGTAGTTTGTTAGCTACGATACAAACGAGTCCCACGCGGATGGAGTCGCGGGCAGAAGCTAGCCAACAATAAATAAGTATCATTGGTAAATGAGCACCAATCGTTACGGAGCAATTTTAATTTGAGGCTTGCATACGCTATTACAACTGCACCCCTGGGGGCAATCACGTAATGTTTTGAACGAGCGCTAGGTAGATCCAATTGTAATTTTTCCATATAAAAATTAACATTTAGATCTACCTGTGAAAACCAGCGCTGTACTCTTGGTGTTCAGCACATGCTGAGTCTGGGACCTAGTGCCCCAAAACAATTCTACTTTTTATTCTTTTTAGCATATTTTTATTCTGTATTGTCACTTTTGTTTATGTCTGTACTTTGTTTTTTGGTAATAAATTATTATTCTATTCTATTCTACCTAACGTACGTACCATGCGTTACGCGATCGACCGGCTGGAGTAATACCGACCATGGCACCTTATTTTACCCGACAAAGGCACTTCCCAGTTAACTTTGAAACTTGCATAAGTATATGCAAATCACGGATCCTACCGCATGATATGTTATAATACTCGGTTATCATATAGCATGCCTAGAAAATCCAAGGATAAACTTAAACTCACGTGGCTGCGTATATTAGAATTGATTAGGATGCAGCCTAAACCAGTCTTAGCATAAAATGACAAATAAGTCTTATTCTGATCTCATCGTTGATTTGAGGTGGGAGTGTCCAAGAAACAACTTTTTTGTGGTCTGATTTGTTAAAAGACAATGAATGTGAATTATAGTTTAATGGTGATAGCCATCCTTTTAAATGCAGATATCACATTATCTTCGTTTTGTTTTTGGAACACGGATTGTTCGTACAGATATTTTTCTAGCAAGACTCCTTATAATGCAGTGAGAGGAGATATAAGGGATTCTATTATAAAGATTGCAGGTAAGCACCACATATTATGTTATTTAGTGACACAACAGCGACAATAAGGCTGGTTTTAGTGTCACGCGGATCGCACGCGGACCGTCCGCGCGGATCACGTACGATGTATTAAGTTTAAGGGAGCGTTTTAGAGTAATGCGGACGGATCCGCGCGGACGGATCCGCGCGGACGCGCCATACATATTGGTCGTGCGGAGCTGTCCGCGCGGACGGTCCGCGTGACTCTTCCAGCCTAATATTCGCTAATTAGATCCCAAACTAAATGAAATTCCATGAAAAAGTCTCATTTAATGACTATATTCGATAATTTAATTACGTTTGTCAAATGAAATTCTATGAAAATGTCCGATGAAGTTACTATTTTTGATTCAATTTATTAACTTTCTCAACGTTAGTCAAAACTAAAAATAACTTTAATACTGCTCATTGCTTAACAGAATGTGAACCGATCAGTATTTGGGGCATCGTTCGCCACGGTAAAACGAACCCCGATCAAAAATCCGCCACTAGAATGAAGGAAGCAATCGCTATCCGTGACCTCGTTGTCTCGTCTTACGAAAAAGGCAGGTGTTCACTCTGCGCTCAAGATATCGACAATCTCCGAGACTGGCCCATTGACAACGATATGTTTGATAAGACAAGCGCTTTACAAGATGAGGGGCGCAAGGAAATGTTTGGTATCGCTAGTAGATTGTCACAGGTGTATCCCCAGCTAGGAAGATTAGAAGGAGAGAGCTACAGGTTCCGACCAACGCAGTATCATTGGGTCAAAGAGAGTGCTGACGCATTTGTCAAAGGGCTTGGGAATGAAATACAGATCGAAGACCCAATAAGCGGAATTGATTTTATGGACGTAAGTATTTCAAATATCAAATATCATCAAATTGGTCTATTCTCACTTGTATATATATATTCATTTGGAATTTTAATGTAACTACTCAGAATCTAGACACACGGCAGTGTGTCCGCCAAGTTGGAACAAAAAAATGCGACACACCGGCCGTGGGTTATATTACACGAACCATTTCGGGCCAATTTCGACCACCCTATACCTCAAAACATATTTTATCTACGCATATGATATTTCGAGTGTCTGTTGACATCCCCTTAATTGTCTAGAATACAAAATTTCATTATTCTACCTATAGCAGTTCTTGAGATATTGACGTCAGAAAATCGCTATTTTTACTATACACTCACTGACTCACTGATTCACTCATCAAAAACCTAGACCACTTCTCATGGTCGTACTGACTTGAAATTTGGCATGGAGATAGGTCTTAAGGTCAAAGTAAAGGGAAAAATCTGAAAACGGCCAAGTGTGAGTCAGTTTTAAAAATAGCGAAGGTGTAACTTTGTTCTACTATGAAGTCATAATGAACTAAATGGGTCTATCTTCCAATGGTCGTACCGACCTGAAATTTGGCTCAAAGGTTTGTCTTTAGGTCGAAATAAAGTAAAAATATGAAAACGGCCAACGGTTTCGAAAACAACGAATGTGTAATTTTGTTCTACTATAAGTAGGTATGGAGTGGAAATGAGATAAGACTTATTTAAATTTAGATACATACCAATTTAAGACAATACATGTTTGTCTTAAAGACAAGAACAATAAAACTGTTCACCACTCTGTGTGTGTCTGTTGCGGGAACCGAACCCACGATTTACGAAGTGCAAAGCAGGTCACTAGATACACTAAGTTTTAGTAGCAAAAGTGATAAAAAAATAATAAAGAACCTACACCTAACAAAAATAAATAAAATCCCATCAAAAACATAAATGTGAAAGGCTGCCAAGTTCGATACTATGGGAATGCTTCGCCTATAAAAGAAGTGAGATCTGAATAAGTACCAAGTTCCATAAAAATACCTCAATTTATAATAGTCAGAGAAACGCACACCGGTTTTTTTAGCAGTTTCCTGATAACATTTAATATTTTCAGTACTTTTTAATGATGTAACTTGGCAAGTTTTAATAGAAAATTATATACTTGACACATTGCAGTCCAAAGGTGTCGATTCATTGCATTGAAAAGGTGTGTGGTGTGTGAAAACTTGCCAAGTAACATCATTAAAAAGTACTGAAAATAATAAATGTTATCAGGAAACTGCTAAAAAAACCGGTGTGCGTTTCTCTGACTATTATAAATTGAGGTATTTTTATGGAACTTGGTACTTATTCAGATCTCACTTCTTTTATAGGCGAAGCATTCCCATAGTATCGAACTTGGCAGCCTTTCACATTTATGTTTTTGATGGGATAAAATCTAACTATAATATGTTCCATCAACAGAACAGAACTGGCGGGAATATACCGTCCATTTGAGCAGCTTTGTTTATACCAGCTTATGATATTTTCAGCCTATTAAATTTGATGTCGAGGAAGATTCCATCTTCAGTGCAGAATCAAATAAATATAAAACTTCACCAGATTACTTGGCAGTGAGTATAATTATGTACGGGTAAATTTAAATAGTAGATTGTGTCTTAAGGGAGCAGAATTATATAATTTAATCCTGAATGATGCGAAACATTATACAACCGAATCCTGACCGTAGCGACCGAAAAAAAATAGGTGTTTAAAACCTCGTTGAGAATTTGTAGCTTATTTTTATAAACGTTATTAAGTATATCATTAGTTCATTCCTATTATAAACGACCTTGATAATTTAAAAAAAGTGACGTATTGACTAAACTCAAACGTAGGTATCTACATAAAGAAATCCATTAATTAAAAACGCATTCAAAATTATCTTATGCAAGTTTTTAATCTATTCTATTTTCAATAAAGGCGAAGGATAGAATTCAAAGGCGATTGGGTATCGATTACAGCCTCACAGATGACAACATAACAGCTCTTTACGATTTATGCCACTACACTTGGCCGGGATTGAACAACAAGGCTAGTCCTTGGTGTGCCCTATTTACGACAGAGGACCTCAAAGTTTTAGAATATATTGGAGACTTATTACATTACTACAGAAACGGCTATGGACGTCAAAACGCAGAGATGTACGGTCGAAAGCCATTAATGGATCTACTAGAGAGTTTCCAAATGGCAAAAGCTGGTAAAGGGCGAAAAATTACGGCATATTTCACTCGTGCTGAAACAATGGATATGGTTTTTACAGCTCTTGGTTGGTTCAAAGATAGTGAGCCTATTACCGCAGCTGAAAAAAAGCACGATCGCTTTTGGAGAACCAGCAGAATTTGTGTTTTTGCAGCGAATCTTGTTATGGTGTTAAACAAGTAAGTCCCTAAATATTAACAATAATAGGGATATGTACATTTTACTATGTCTCTTTGTTTTTTCCTGATGGATAACTAGACGCCTACGTATTCTACAGAAGCCCCAGAAAGAGCCGCGTTATACTCTTTTAAATTTGGAAGATATTACAAACAAAAGCCAGTGTAATTTGACGTGTTTTGCAAACAACATCAGCGCATATTTCCTCTTTACATTATTATTTGAACAATATATACAGATCAATCCAAATGGGTAAGCATGGCTAAGTTAGGCACTATGAGAGATAGCGAAGTCTGTACTTAGGAACCATGATGTCGATTTTAGATTGAACAAAACTGCATCCAAAGATTTTCAAAAAAGCTTATACACGACCGGGTATCAATACCTGTTAAATCTGTCTAAAAGTCGAAAGTTCTACATTCAAAGATTAAAAAAACACTTGCGTAAATTTATAGTGTATATTCAATTGTTGCAATGAAACCCTCTGTCTACAATCCAACTACATTCACAGAAAATTGCCGGTTTTTGTCAAATCTAAAATCTACGTTGTGGTTCCTAAGAACAGATTTCCCTTACAGTTTCTGACTTCTATCTACTGACCCATTTGTATTGATTACCCTGGTTAAGTTGTAACTTGTTTTTATTTTCTTTTAAGATGCACAGATAAACAGTCCAGTGACTACCACGTCATGTTTTATATGAACGAACAGCCCCTACGGTCGGTTTGCGAAGGCGGGATTTGTTCATGGGCGGAATTTGTAAAAATACTCGGTTCCCTTCGAGAGAATACATTTACGAATGGGACAGTTCCTAAAGAATAGCACGGTATTAAACGGTCGTGAAACTACACACAAAACAATTAAACATTTAAGTAGAACCACAGTGTTTTATTCTAGTACCTACGACAGCGGTAAACAAGCATATGGCCTACCTGATCCAAGCCTTTGTATATCCCAGTGCTCCAAACCCGTGAGTCGTGACCCAAACGAAATCCCATTTATAATAACAAAAGAATGTGCAAGTTAAAACGGAAATTCCTGCTTGTCCCAGCATTCAGTCTAAAGCGGTGAATCCATCATTGTGGAAAGCACGGACTCCGAAAAGCAACCATTTGGGGTACTCGGACAGGGAACGTGTTAAGCTCAACAAGGTATTTTAGTAGGTACGTATAAAACTTTAAAGATTCTTGAGGCTATTAAATAAATTTCCAATAATAAAGACTTCTTCTCTAACATATAACTCAGTGCTTCTAAAGCTGTCTGGGGAATTTTCATTGAAAATGTCCACACATCATTGTGAGAGAACTTAAGAAAGATGGGTTCACAGAACTGGAAATAGTTTTCCAAGTTTATGTGTCTGCGAGTACTTGTAATTGCTTCCATGCCTCGACAATAATGTACTAAATATATCATAAAGCAATAGAAACGGTTACACGTAGTATCTTATTTCAGCACAAACTGACCCGTCTACACTTGACACATGTCTGATGTCTGTGATCTAAAAATCAAATAGCCCCTTAAAATTATCTAACGTCGAAAGCATATCTGGAGCATAAAAATTACTACGCCGTTTGAGGAAAATGATTTTACATTAAGATAACGAAGGTCGTACCAAAAACTTTCGAGGAATGAGTTCAGAACCGCCGTTTCCGTAACGATCCGAACTGGCTATCAGAGAAAAAAGGAAGGAAAGGTCACTTCGTCTCGTTTGTATAACATAGTCTAGCATTAGAAAATGTTTGGAATCTAATACTAACAATAAAGCAATGACTGTGAAAATGTTTTAGTAGCTTTGTAAGTTTCTATGTAGTGGTCATTTCAAAAACTTCTTATATCCGATTTACAAAATTCTCTCACTAAGTTTATAGAATGAGCCCGGAATTAACAAAGGCCGTTATCCCGTGGCTGTGATTGCGTTCTATGAAATAAGCTTAACCGATTTAGATAATATTGAGTATGGAGATATTTGAGACCCTGATAGGTGAAATAATATGCAGATTATTTTTATTTTTATTGAATTGCTATGTTTCTCTAGTAAACTAAGTATTTATCTAAAAATGTTTTTTTTTCCGCTTATTGTGACGTGTTTTTCGACCTTCGATGTCGTTATAAACGGATTCCACTGTACATGTATTTTTATTTATAAATATGTAGTCAGCAGTATAGTTTCATTATTCTTATAAAGGACTTCCCTTTAAGGACTTTGAGCGAAGTAATGGTTGCCAAGCCGACGTTCTCGGAAATATTTATAATTGTTTTTAGTTTTATCAGAATTATTTTACTTGCTCGGGTATAATTAAATGCTGAAATTATCTATTTGTATATTTTATAAAGTTATGTGCATATATTAAATATTTTTTTATGGAAATGGGTTGACCTTTTTTATTTAAAGGCTAAATCAATATACAGGTACTTATGCTAAAAGAAAAATAAAAGGTATTGATTTATCAGTACAGTATATAGAGATACTCACACGCACACGACTGACGAAGATAAAAGCAAAAATAATAAAACAAGTGAGAAATGGGTCATATTTCCTGTCCCACATACGATTTTATTGTTTGTCACCAGCTGCAGAGCTTTGCTTGTCACCAGTTTTCAAAAATTGTACTGAAAAACTGACGTCACGAATACAATAGGACTAAATCGAGTCAGTCTTCTGATTGTTCTCAATTTAAGGCCTCTCACAGACTGGCGTGGCCTGGCCCCGGCGGACATTAGTAAACTTGTCCGCCGCTGTCAAATTTTCTATTGTCCGCCACCGCAGGCCGCGCCAGTGTGTTGCAGGCTTTAGTCAGGTTAATTTATCTCTATCCCTTTTGGGCATTCACTACTAGGAAAATAAATCCTCTATACATGGTTTTATCTAACAATATACTTAGTGACACATTCTAACTCTGTGACAGTGACATAAGTCCGTCCTTTTATGCATGTCATTTAACTAACTAAGATTAAAAAAGTGAAATGAATTGATTTATTTTGCGAGTAGTTGTGTAACAATTAAAAATATTTACCATTATTTTCATTTCGGTCTGTGCCGTTTCGATATTCTCAATTTACGTTGTTCGGATACTTTCGCATGTGAAGAATCAGTTATGTTTAAAACAATAATAGGCATGATGACAGTAATTGAAAATCACTAAAATATGCTATTTTCTTAGTGAAATTTTAATTTTACTAAGGCACGACACACAACACTTAACAGTATCCGTGCGTTAGACCCGTGTAAAACAATACTTTATGTTCACCGACGTGGAAAAGTTCATTCGTGCTCATCACACAAATAAATGTCCCAGCCAGGTTTGAACCTGGGACAACTGGCATCGTTGGTGAGGTCCGAGGTCACTATCATACAGGCCAAAGCGGTTGTCTAGCTACCTAAGGTAAATAATATTTTTTTTAAAATTCCAATTATGTTACAGCTTGTCAGGAGTTGTCCTAATTAAACTTCTGTAATTAATTTTCAAAATATGATTTATAAAGCTTGCTTTCTTAAAGCTAATTGCGCAACGTAAAATAAATATGCTGCGGGATTAACAGAGAATTCCGCACAGTTCTCTAGGAAATAAATTAACACATCTTTCCGTTCCCGCGGTAATACCCTGTAGAATTTCCTCTGTTTGCAACGACCTAAAACTTGCAAGTATTGTATATAAACGTAGCACAGCCTGACTTAAATTAGAGAAGTTTGTAAAATTGACATGATCTTCGTCTTATCCATGTTCATTCTTAGACCAACTCGCTCGGATGCTTTACTCATTACCTACTAGCAATATTGTTACACACGTGCTACTAATGAACAATTGCTTTCGTGCTAGTAATGAGCACGTCTGTCTGTACCTTTTGCTGTTTTAAAATGAGAACCAAACTACGTTAGTATGACGCGTCGAGTTGAGTCGACCGGGCTGACGGGGGCTCATAAAGCCATAGCCATTCGGAAAACCGCAATGTTTATGAAGCCGCATAAAAATCGGTCTAGCCACTCGTATTACGAGCTCACAGTCAAGTGAGTGTCTTATCTTATCTTATCTTATCTAGATGAGGGCCCTTTCGGATGCACTTCGACCCAGTGGGATCTTTTGTGCATTTGCCCTTTCCTTATGTCTACTCCCAACTTCGCTCCATCATTTCCACATAGCGGATGATGCAGCTCAGCGGAAGTACCTTGAATTCCTTTGGTTGCGGATAACCGTTACCGAAGTAATTCATTCTTTGTCTGGCAAGGGCATGACATTCACACAATAAGTGTTCCATAGTCTCATCCTCCTCGCCACACATTCTACAGTCTAAACTGCCCGATAGTCCCATCTTGGCCAAGAGGTCCTTGACCCCGAAGTGACCTGTGAACACCCCAGATATGATTCTGAGCTGCTTCCTACTGGATTTCCAGAGTTTGTTAGTCCAGCCCGAGTCCACTCCTTCTATGAAGAGCTTAGAGTGCCTTAAGCCCGCCTCATTCCTCCACTCGTGTTGGTGTTTGGTTTTGGCGTAGGCTTTATAGGCCGAAATAATGGTTCCCTGCGAGAGTCCCACAAATGGTTCTGGACCTACAAAGTGGTTTGTAGACCCCCCTCTAGCAAGCTCATCCGCTCTTTCGTTGCCGATGAAGCCCTCGTGCCCTGGTATCCAAACTAGTTGCACCTTATTATGCTTTCCAAGCTTGTTCAGTGCCTGGACGCCGTTATAGACTAGTCTAGATTCCACTTTCGGCGCCGTAAGTGCTTTAAGGGCCGCTTGACTGTCACTGAGTATATAGATGGTCTGCCCTCTGGTTTGCCTGTCTATATTCTCCTGTGCACATGCAATTATGGCGTATGTCTCCGCCTGGAAGACGGTTGCCAAACTACCCATGCTTACACTACTACTGTAGTCATTCGCATAAATGCCTGCTCCCGTACCGGATCCCATTTTAGATCCGTCCGTGTACCATATACTGTCTTCGATACCAGACCTAGGCGGTTCTAGACCTTCGGCCCATTCAGCCCTGGATGGAACTTTTGTTGTGTAGTTCCTATGGAATACAAACTTGTGTACAAACAAGTGAGTGTACTTAACACCCGCCATTTTATAGGGGTTAAAGATGGATTCGTAAAAGTTTACGACTGTTAACTTTAAAGCTCACTTACAGCTGAATCCGTGATTTATGCCTATTACTTATGTATTCTGTTTTTATTGGCAATGTGCTTTATGGGAGCGGTATGTTTTATTAAGCAAAACAACTTGAAAATATCACCCAAAAGTGACACATCGTACATTCCCTCTGGTTTTCCCTCTGGGTTGGAAGGTCAGATAGCAGTCGCTTCCGTAAAACTAGTGCCTATGCCAAATCTTGGGATTACGTGTCAAAGCGGACCCCGGGTTCCTTTTAGGGCACAACCAGGAATAACTCTAGGAGGATGATGAGTGACACATCGTACATTGCTGATTCGATAAGTGAAATAACAACGCTGTCCAGTGGCTACATGCTTCTTTCGAACCTTTTAGACGCCAGCGACGCACATATCCGCACAGCTTTAACGCCAACGACGTCAATGAGCCCAGCGCGATAGCAACCTTTTTGCATTGACATAAGGTTTAACTTGGCGTGTGGTTGAAAACTTTTGTCTTTGACAGAGCGTTGAAAAGGTAAAATTGAATTGGGAAAAATACTAATTATAAATGATTAACCTGTTCACAAAATTTCACGAGAATCGGATGAGAAATGCGACCTGTAGAGGAGAACAGCCGGACATCTGGACATCTGGACATCTGGTCATACAAAAAAAATGTGGGCGAACTATTTTGTTCGCTTTGCTCGCTTGTTCAATTACTTGTCGATCCCACACTGTACGTGGATGGCAATTGTCAAGTTGGTGAATGTAGCCTGACGCCTGATCCTTTACGAGACGACTTATTTTAGAATAACATCACAAATGGCACCACATCACGATTTCGTTCTTAATTAGGAAGCACAATTTATAAAAAGATACTTAAGAGTCCGCAGTAAGCTCGGCCGAATTTCACCTTCCCATACAAACGTAGTTACGCTCTCATTTTAAAACTACGTGTTGGATTGTGACGAAACATTGCATATACAATGACATGAAGTATATCTATGTCTGTAGTTAGTTTACATGGTTCCAGTTTATAAAACAAACGAAATACAGCCAAAACCAGTTTTGTATGAAAAACTTAAATTCGCTGTATTTTTTTTACTATGGTATCTTTGTATCCCTAATAGTATGGTGTGTTGCGTTCCGTGGGTCACGTACGGTGCTGTCTGAAAATCAGCGCTGTAGGTTTCTGCCTGACTCCTCGGCATAAATGCTGAGACAGCGACCGATTCACTGCCGCGAAGACACACATTATGTGTCCGTTGTAATGTATGTCTACTCCCTTTGTCTCTGTGTCTTTTGTGTAGTGGATATAAGTGTTCTTTCTTTCTTTAAATTTGACCTGTAGTGAAGAACATCCGGCCAGCCGCCGGACATACGAAAGATTTTTTACCCGAATTTAAACGGAGAACTTTGTTCGTTCGCTCGTTCAGATACCTATGTTTTTTGTTAAAATAAAGTCTAGTTGGCCTGTGTTGAAAAATCGTCATAAGTAGGCAAAGTACGAAGGAACAACGCTCAGTTTGATGATCTTTTCCAACCCATAGTTTGACGAGGTCAAAATAGGGATGTAGACTCAAAATTAACTATCCAAAAGAAAGAAGGCACAATAATATGTCTAATGAAGAAAACCCCGTCAATAACTCGAAAAATTACAAAGCTACAACCGTTTTAATATTGTTTGTTATAGAGAGAAACCGCTCAGGGATCGTGACGTCATTCACAATCATAGTATGAAGGTGCGTTTTTCGGAAAATGACGGAAAATACCGCCTTTTAAAATTTTGGAAAATGAAAACTTTGTGATTATTGAATCCCTGCTTTATTTTTTTTTCTCCATTTTACAATATATTAATCTTTTTTCGAGAAAATTCAACATTATTGGTTATTCTATTTGGTGTCTATAACATATTAATATTTGTTATAATCACGTTCCACTAAAGGCCATATTCATATTATATATTCATATTCATTTTATTGATAATATAAATTACACCACCACCCACCACCACCCACCGCGACGCGGACGCGTGTGCTGCGCTGCAGCTGCGCGGGTGCTGCGCGTGTGCCGCGTTCGATGTGTGTTTGAAGTGTAGTTTCAATGCTTTACAACTTGCGCGTGTGCTGCGCTGCAGCTGCGCGGGTGCTGCGCGTGTGCCGCGTTCAATGTGTGTTTGAAGTGTAGTTTCAATGCTTTACAACTTGCGCATGTGCCGCGCAGCACACGCGCCACGCACGACACGCGTCCGGTGGGTGGAGGCCTTTTTAGACACGCTTCTAGCTGTACAGTCGGCAGCAGAAGTAGCTACTCAAAATGGCACGGTCATAATCCTCTTGACATCAGAGTTGTGTGTAGATAATTTTGAGCACTTGACCCGCTTAGCTACTTTTGTTGCTGACTGTACATTAATGTCCTAGCTTGAATTGTAATTACACCACCCACAAGAGGGACTGATTGGACGGTCATGTTATTCTCAAATTAATTCCCTTCGTTTACATTAGTCAGGCTTTGTCCTGGATTAATCGAGAGTAATCGGTCGTATAACTGGACTCGCATGATTGGGATATTATATTTGAAGCATGCGAAATGATGAATTACATGCATACATACATTCACGCCTTAATTCCCAAAAAGGGTAGGCAGAGCATGAATCTAAGTGCCACTTTTACCATAAAAAAGATTGATAAAATGTGGTAACGCAGTGATATGTTGGTAGCCAATCGGCCACAATACACTTCAACCCTGTTCCCTTAGAACGACTCTTACGACACCCCACAGGGAGAAAGGGGATGGTGCTATTGTAATTTGACACCACACGGGGGAATGGAATAAGAAATTTTAATTGAGGGCAAGAATAAAAAAAAAATATGACGCGAGCCTTAATTAAATTTGCTATCACAGAAAACACTTCCTTTTGCTACTAACCACCTGAGCTATCGGAACAATCCATCCCGGTCACAAAAAAAAAATTGGTTCCTTTTTACAACGCCTTAGGGGGGCGTGTAGCGATATCTTCCGAGAAAACTCAGGCGTCGTTCTTCTTCTTTTTAATTCAATTCTCGTAAATCAGTTCCGCCATAGCCAATTTTCACACAAAACAGATAATAACGCAAAATTAAAGTATTTAGGTATAATTCATTGCTATTTCATCATCATCATCATACTCATCATCATCATTAGCCCCCCACTGGCCCCCAACGGCCAGTGGGCCGTATTTACTTCACATAAATACACCTCTGAATTTCTTCGCAGATATGTGCAGGTTTACTCGCGATGTTTTCCTTCACCGAAAATAACAATAAATTGTATTGTAAGTAAGCAGTCCAGAGAAGTTTGTATGGAAAGTTCACGTGGTCGTTATGAGATCATTTCTCGACTACACTATAATAATGTGAGAGATAATTCAACACTGATAATCCAATCCAATATTATCCGCTTTGCCTTAAAGTTTGACTGGTAGAGAATGCCATAAGGCATTAAGTCCGCCTTTTGAACATTAAGTTTTTATTTGAAAGTTTAAATATATAAACAACACCCCCCGTGTGGACTCACCCCCGTGTGTTAACAGATTAGAATTTTACCACCCCCTTCCTCCCTTTCTTGCCGTGGATGTCATAAAAGTCGACTAAGTTGTGGGCGATGTACTAGCAATCTATCATTATGATAGCACTTTTTTTGATCTAATGTTTACATACATATAACGACGCTCACGGGAAGAAAGCGGGTGGTGAAATTCTAACACAACACCACAAGGGGTTACGCTAAAAGTGGCACTGGAACATAAGTTAAATGCTCTATCCACCCCTTTTGGGCATAAAGGCGTGAATCTATGTATGTATGATAATAACATTATCATCGGTACTATGACTAAATCGATTGTCATCACGAGCCGTCAGCGTTTCAACAGCCGGCATTGAGTAGTTAATTCGCGAGCATTAATGGTAACCCGAATATTGATGCGTGTAGCGCTTGCCGAGTCCTGGGCTGTTATTCGCTACGCGCTAATGCGGCTCATCACGCCGGTCACCCGTCACGAAACTAGACCTCTATCTACGCTTAGTTACTACGCATCGCGGTGTCAAGATATATTTGTGGGTGAGCGTTGAGGTGAGATTAAAACAGTTACAGAATAGGGGGGCTGTACCCGCCTGAGTGACGCGTACTGATTACCTCGATGGCCTTCGTCACACGTCAAATGGAAGCTGTGCGAGAAAAACACGGCATACAAATTCTGTGTTATCAGGTTTTTACATTGAAAGAATAATGTATTTTATTGCGCAATCTACGCTGTGGATGAGTTTTATTACTTAATTTATAACCATCAATGATTTATTGCCCAGCGCTTGTATGGAAGAGATCGCTCTTTAGCGATAAGAGCGCCTGTTGTTAACCTCTATTTTTAAATTTTTATGCCCTGTATTTGACTCATGCTTTGAAATGGGCAATAAATAGTCTGTAGTATTTGATTGTAGGGAATTATAATTATAAGTATAATTATATTAATTAGCTTAGGCTGAAATTCTTTCTTATTTCCAGTGTCTTTTTTTAACGTTCCTTAGGCCAAGTTTTCTGGGTTCTGCCGCTTACAGAGCCACTAATTAAAAAAAAATGTTCTCCAATGTCAACATCTTTGCCGTGTTAAACAGAGGTTGAGAAAGTAAGTCGTACAACTAGAACCCCTTTGACTCATGGCGCAACCTTTGGGGATTAAATTAATTAGAGGTGACAAGGTAAATTGTGTATGAGTTTAGTTTATGCGTGATGTCTAATTAAATTTATGATCAATAACTCTATAAGCTGTGTTAACCCTTTAACTCCTAAAGGGAATTTGAAGGCAATGACTTCTCAATACGCGAGCATGTTTTGACGAGAGTCAGCCGTCTGATATGGTTTACAGTCGAAAAATAACGACTTATAAAAGTTGAAAAACACTCGACATTTTCATTTCACATTACAATAACTCACAACCGCCTCATCTGATTTGTTTAAAACGTAGCGAAGAACCATCTCGATCACCTCCGCTTTCGAACAACTCATTGAATTATTAATTACGTCTATAAAAATTCCTTAGTTTAATTCACAGTGAAATTCAAGATACCTGTAGGTACTGGGGACCGATTTTTGACTTTCGAGCGCTCGACTCTTTCACTCGAAAACTGATAAAAATATTAAATGCCATTTTGAAGTAGAGATAGAAAATTCAAAAACGAGTGGTATTGACCACTTGAATTCAATTCTATTGGAAGAAAGTAAGTGCCGGTCATTTTGACACTACAAACGTATTTATTTTTATTTTATTTTCGGGCTAAAGCTGGCACGAATGAATTGACCGAAAGTAGTGTCACTTGTCACTGTGAGTGGCAGTGTGAGTGCCGTTCTTATACAGGGGCCTCCTAATATTTTGTTAACATGTACCTAATAGGTACGTTTTCGTTATTCAAGAAAAAATACATTATGTTATTGTAAACTGCACCAAGTATCATGGTAATCCTTTTAGTCCTTATTATTAAAATCCTTTATAATAAAACGTCTGTATACTTTTCTGACTTATTTTTAATATCAAGAATCGAAAGGTGATGGCTTCTTCGAATTGTTAAAAATCTAAAAAAGCGTTAAAAATCTCAATTTCACAATTATCATAATCACTTTTTGCATAAACCTAGTACTTATTTAATAATTATGTGATGCACACATAGACATTATCATTCACTCGTTCAATTCATTCGTGCCAGCTTTCGTGAATCGACCTGTACCCAAATAAGGATGTTTTTTTAATTATTATTTTTTTATTTTACAGACAATTGTTTGTGCTAGACAAGTCGTACTGACGAGTTTTTATTTAATTTAATTTCGGATCGGCTTGACTCCTTGGCGCTGCGTCGAGATGTGGCTTCGCTCTGCATTTTCTGGGTTACCTTTGTTTTACCAAAAATATTTTGACAAATTATCACTTCCCAAAAATTTTTTCGTAGAATTTCATTTGCCAAATAATCGTTTGCCAAATTAACACTTGACAAATAATTCTTACGCAAACCTTATGTTTGGCATATTCATGTTTAGGCAATATCTCGTTTACCAACTGGTACTTTGACCAAATTTTATTCAGTCAAATATGTTAGTTGGCATAATATGTTTTAACCGAAACAAAATAAGGCAAATGATTTGTAACGTCAATATTTAATTGACCGTTTCTATTCCGTCGTTTAATCAGCAGAGGGACTATTCAATGACAAATCATTTGCATCTTTATTTCAATGGTGTATAAGATACACAAAAAAATAACAACTTTTTTTGTTATGTGGGTAGGGAAAATTAACTTATGTAGAGGTCGCAATTCTAACCTAACCGCCAGCGTGTCGACGTCACCCCGCTTCGCGGGGTGCCTATTTCCGCTCTAAGGGACACAAGCTAACCCTAACCTAACCTTCCAAATAATACCATTGTTACAATTGTTTGTTTTTTACTGCTAGGAGGCTTCGCCCCCCGAGCCCCCCCCTTTTTGGCTGCCCTAACCTAATTTAACGCCTTTGCCTACCGACCTACTTAACCGTGTATTTTTTTATTTAAGGGACCGTGCCGTTTTATTAATAGTATTTTGGTAAAATGTCATAACCCAAACAATTGTGATTTTTGTCTATTTATAGTTTGCCATAACATTAACTTGACGAAACGTTTATTGTCTAATGTTTTTTTGTCTTATTAAAGCATTTGCTAAAAGACCACATGCCATAATGGAATTTTTCGTAATAATAATTTGCTGAATGAAAATTTGACGTAATGAAAATATTCGTATTAATTTTGTGCCAAAGTTTGCATTAGCAAACAAAATAGTTGCTAAAATTTGTTTGGGAAATGAAATTTGACCAAAATAAATTTGGTAAAACAACAGGATCCCGCATTTTCTATCGCATGTATAACGGGGATTGCTCCGAGGAATTGTTCGGATTAATCCCTACCGCTTCTTTTCGCCATGGTCCAACGCGACAACATTACCATCCTCACCACTTAGATGGTTGGCAGTCCTCAACTGTGCGCTCCTCCAGAAACTTCCTGCCTTGCACAGCTAATCTGTGGAATGGATTGTCGCCTGCGGTATTTCCGGACCGATACGACCTTCAAACCTTCAAGAAAAGAGCGTACTCCCTTCTTAAAGGCCGGCAACGCACTCAAAACACCTCTGGTGTTGCAGGTGTCCAGGGACGGCGGTAATCGCTTACCATCAGGTGATCCGTCTGCTCGTTTGCCTCCTATCACATAAAAAAAATGATAATATTTTTCTATAATACTTACGTAAAGGGTTAAACGAATGTTGTTATTTTATTCTAATTTTACAAAAGTATGCCGCTACACAAAAAATGAATAGCGAAAAAAAAAGTACATCTATTAAAACATTTTCAAGCATCAAATTGTAAGCCGTGGCGTCAGTATTCTTCCCGACAGTGTGTTTTTAATAGTAAACCCGAGGTTGCGATCAAAATATTGAAATGTAGGGATCACCATATCAACCCGTTGTTGCCGTGAGCCCTCGATCCCAATCCTATATATGGAGGTCTCGTATGATCGCGATCCCGGCCCCTTTTTCTAACTTACCATTTCATTCCAACCCATCTGAATATCTCTGGGTGACAACTAGCTACTAAGTTGCAAATCGCACGTTTGTTTCGCATTGTATTTATGAATATGAAATGAAATGCTTATTGGGGATGTACACACTTATAAATACATTATTGATTCGCGTGAGTTCATCTACAGATTTAGACTCAGATTTCGTTATTTCATAAAATATTTTTTTATTATTTTAAGTTAAGTTTAAGCTCGGTCGGTCGGGTTAGAATTTCACCATCCCCTATCTTCCCGTGGGTGTCGTAAAAGTCGACTAAGGGACCAGGGTTTAAGTGTGTTGTGGGCGATGGGCTAGCAACCTATCACTGCAATATCACATTTTCTCGATATTTTATACCCACATTTATGCTAAAAGTGGCGCTGGAACATACGTTTCATGTGCTCTGCCTACCCCTTTTGGGAATAAAGGCGTGAATGTATGTATGTATGTATGTAACTTTAAGCTAATTTACACGAATTTATATAATGATCGTCACTTATAAACACATTATATTATTATTGCATGAAACGTCACTGGTAGTACAATACAACATTATTATGGACATATACATATATTAGAAAATGATTAATAATAAAGTCAAAATAAGGAATAAAAATATTGATATTGATATCTCATAATGATCGTGAAAATAAAAACTAGATCATTATGAAACAAAAAAATCTGTGAGCTTTAAGCTATGTAAATTTACAAGTGTGTATGTATTAGGTAATCTCCGGAACCGCTAATAATATTTCCAAAATTATTTTACCTGGGTGTGGAATGGGCTTACTGGATGGTTATAGACTATTTTATCCCGCGGGTTTAACTGCATTCTTTGCAATACGCGGCGAAGCCACGCATGCGGTCAGCTAGTCTTAGATAGATACAGTTAGAGAAAAGGCGAGTATTTTTGTTGTCAATTTAGTTGACTTTATTGGCGGAGTCGACTTATTGGTTTCAAAGAATTTTTCTCCAAAAAGACTACAGATTCATGGTGCAAACCAGATTCTTAAAATAACGTGCTCATCAAAAAATATTACTAATGGCTCCTCAACATGATGGCCCATGCAATGGCCCAGCGCTATGGCCATGCGATAGTTGAACGCCACTACACGATGGCGACATTCTGTTGTGATCGAGTCGTTTGGCCGCAACACCGCGGCCATCCCATAGCCATCCCGCCGCGCCATAAGCCATCCGACACCACTACCCTCTCTACTAGCTGGTCCATCCTAGTGGGCCAGCAAGATGGGCCATCATGTAGGGGTAGGGGTCGGGTGGCATAAAGTTTAAAGTCATATTTTTTATCGGCATACATGGATTCGTCATACTCATCATTCCGCATAACTGTAAATAGTCATACATTTATGCGCATAACTTTTTTAATCATAATGTTTAAGACCATACTTTGTAATGCGCATAAAGTTGATGCGCATAAAATTATTTGAGCATACTTTGTAATGGACATAAATTGGTTGGTCATAAAATTGATGAGCATAACTGTCTTCTAAACGAATAGTACTTTCGCAGATAATTATTTTTCATAATATTTAGGCGGCACAAAGTAGTCAAGCGTAATATTAAGCGCAAATCATGCGTAATATTTTTAAAAAAACAGTTCTGGCGCTTCGCCGGCCGCTGCCGCGGCACGCTCGCTTCGCTCGCTCGGCTCGCGTGCTGTATGGTCGCAGTTCTACCTAACACTCCTCCTCGCTTCGCTCGTCGTCGTACCTAACGGTGACTCTGGGACTGTATTTCCTTTTTGATAGCGAGTCGGGAATTATGATATCGTAATAGTAGGTATGCTATAGGATTATTATGGTACATAAAATGATGCTAAACCAAAGTCAGCCAAAGTAACGTTCTACAAAACAATGTGCTGCAAAATGTGTCGTATGCGTGGTAGTAGTAATGCCAACTATACCTTTATGCAAAATTACCATTCGACCGAAAGTGTTTCTGCGAAACATGTTATGAAAGTGTTTCTGACCAATATTGTTCTGCCAGATGAGGGTAACCCTAAATTTCATTATAATCAATATTATGGCTTGATAAATGTATGACATTTACAATTATTACTAAAAATAATTATAATTATCAATATTATGACTAAATAAATGTATGACATTCAACATTATGGTTAAACCAATTATGACTCCGTATAATTATGACAAGGAACAATTATGCCATAATATAATTTATGCCAAAAAAAATTATGAGCATCAACTTTATGCGTAATGTTGTATGACAATCGATGTTATGACAATAGTTGTTATGCCACCAGACGGCCACCCATCATGTAGAGGAGCCATAAAATACCTGCACTATCCAGTGATACAAATAGTAATCTGAAATTATATCATAAGCCAACGAGTAGTAGTAGGATATTTTCTTTTTTTATGCTAATAGCGTTAACTTACACCTTCGCGTGCCGCCAGAGTACTTTTTTGTCACTTAACTTTAATCAATACTATATACATTAATATTACCTGTTGGGTTATACACAATAACTTGTTGTTATTCAGGAAAGGAAGGAGAATATGGTTCATGAAATTTTTCATTTACTTCAACGCCATCTGCCGCAAAACATTAAAACTGAATGGCATTGGAAACTGGCAATGTTTCACACTGAAGTATACTGGAGCTAGCAGTCGGAATCATGATTGTTTAGTGCCGCCCCTTGGCCGCCCCGGCAGTTAAGTTCAATACGTTCATGGCAGATGGCGCTAATAAGGCTAACTGCACGGGCCGCGCGTTGTTTCGTAAAACTATTATATAATCTGTGGTTGTGTCGCGGAGGGGCGAAACCTAATAAACTGTTTAAGTTAATTTCTGTCTACATTAAATAAATAATTACTTAATTTTTGGTACAAAGTATTACGTATACAGCCAACTGTACTTGTCTGTATACCATCATGAACTACCCATTCATCGGTTACGTCGGCTAAGTGCAAAACTCCCATGGCCACCTTCCGTCTCCATCATTAGACCAGCTCGATTGTGCCATAATAATGAATTGTCATTCCTACTTATAATCAAAATTTTGGCTCAATTCGTTGAGTTTAACTGGTTTAAGATTCAGTTCCAAGATTTGTCCGACACTAAGAAATTACCCCGGTAAGTTAAACAAAACTTATAGGTAATGAAACACCGAGACATCAAACATAGCTGAGGACCATCTCGACAGACAAGGCTTTTCATTTAAAGACAAAACATTCAAATCGGTCCCTCCGTTCGGGACATACGATGCCACAGACAGACCTGTTACAATTTTAAGACCCCTTGTTTGTGTCGGGGGTAACCGGTAGAGCTTATTTTCTCTCGTCGTTTCAACCTGAATACCGCATGCAAAGTAAATGTAATCTTAGTTTCCCTGTTATCAAAATAAAGGGCAGTGCGAGCTCCCCGCGTGCGGGAGTCGGGCTGTAGGTATATTCAGAGCAATGACGGGTCGAGCAGTCCCAGTGTTCAAGGGTCAATTGTTCGACCCCCCCTCCAATTTCCGTCCCAGTCCAAGTTGGCTCAGTTTGGGTTGCACGGGGTGGTTCCACGACGCATCAGGAGCTCAAATACCGTGTGCGGTTGCCTCTCGGACACTAAAACTACGCGTCATTGCTTTAAGAGTCCGTAGCAAATGTAGTTACGCTCCCATTTAAAAACTACGTGTGGAATTGTAACGAAACTTGGCATGTACAGTGACATGAGGTGTATCCAGGGTGGCTAGCACAACTGACGCCGCGCCGCGACGCGAGTCGAGAAGGATCTACAATCCTCGTGTGCTGCGCGGCACACGCGCAAGTTGTAAAGCACTGAAACTACACTTCAAACACACATCGAACGCGATTCGAAGGCGGGCCCGCGGCCCTAAAGTTACAACTCGGCAGCGCGGCCGCGTGTCGTGCGCGTCGCGTGAGCTGCGCGGGCCCACGCGGGCCCGCGTTGCTAACGCGTCGCGAAGCGTGATAGAGATAGTGAGATACATATTAAATGTGTTGGTAGTGAGAGAGATATGACGCGCGGGCCCGCGCTGCTGCTGCGCCGCAGCCGCGCGGCACACTCGTGGCACACGCACAGCACACGCGCAGCACACGCGCAGCACACGCGTGGCACACGCGCGGCACACGCGCGGCACACGCGCGGCAGACGCGCGGCACACGCGTTGGTAACGCGTCGCAGCCGCGTACCCCCGCGTTGCTATACACCGCCCGTTGCGGTGTGAATATACCGATTCAACCGCGCCCGACGCGCGCAGAATACGCGCAGCACATGCGCAGCACACGCGCGGCACACGCGCGGCACCCGCGTCCGGTGGGGTCCTTCACTGTCGTTTCGCTAGAATACTCGCTTAAAGACTCCTGTATATTTTGTGTGCTTTACCTGTCATGTAACATTCGCTAGAAGTCGGGTAAAACTTCGATTTTAAAGTAAATTATAAGGATGTTTCAGTTAGTACAGATAAGGACAGGTGCAACGAAAACCCTTTTTAACCGACTTCAAAAAAAAAGGAGGAGGTTCTCAATTCGGCTGTATTTTTTTTTTATTATTGTATGTTCTTTCCATATCTCGGGACCATGGGGTCCCGGACTTTTGGAAGGCATGCGTGGGGCCGAAGCCAACAGCGCAGAGGCCCTTTAAAACAAAAATAATCTAAAGCGGAAAGGGATACACATGGCGGATACCATTTCCGAGCGCACAACATGATACACCCGGTGATGGTCCCCGCCAGGTGCAAAGACTATTGCAGTGCAAGACTGCTGCGATGAAAACTAAGGTCATGGGTTATTGGGTTGAATGGTGGGTGGTCTGGAAAATGGGTTATGGGAGGAGACTAGCGGACACCTGCCGTGACAATAAGTCTCAAAATTGTGAAAAGGCAGGCGGTGACTTGCCAACTCGTTAAGTGGGCCCCACAAACAGTCGCACGCACAGTGCGACAATGGAGCAACACGTCTGAGCGGCTGTGAGGTTGTCGAGAGGTGAGTCTGCGGCGCGCCAGATCCCGGTAATCCGTTCAAGGGCCACCGGCGTTATGACATTTTACACTTCCAACCTGGAGCATAGGTTCCTCTCCCTTGCGACTCCACTCTGGCCGGCCGGTTAAGGCAAGCACAGAGACGAGCGCCAGATCACTCGGGCCCTCTGGAGGTTAGGGGTCCGCGGTGTCGCCACTCACCGTCAGCTCGCCACAAGCTGCCCCCGCGGGTTTTTTATTATTATTATTATTATTTTCAATGTTTGTTACCTCAGAACCAGGGCTTGAAATACCGGTATTTTTGGGAACCGGTACCATGACCTTCAGCCAGGAACCGGTATTTATCATCATACGTACCGGTACTGTTGGAACCGGTATTCTGCATGATACCGGTACCTTGAGTACCGGTAAATAGATGAAATTTACCGGTATTTCGTAGTGAAAATACCGGTACTCGAAAGTGCGAGTGGATCGAATGAGAGAGAAAGAGAACACAATAAGTTATCTACTCAAATCGTGAATTGCGTTGCGGTTGGGCGCGCAAGCAAGCGTTGGACGCATGGATTACATTCTTCTCTTAGACGCTTCTGGATGCAGATGTATTCTTGTCAGGGGTCGGTAGTTGGGACGATCTGATTTGGGGTAAGTCGTAATAATGTTTAATAAATCTGATTTGTGGTTTGTGGTGTATGTGAAGTGTTAGAATTAGGTAGCAGTGAAACCAGTTTTCTAGTACCAATACGTAGTCTATGAGCTAAGCCGCGGACAACAACAGCAGGGTAATACTTATTTCATAAATTTTGCAGATATAATCTTGCATCAGCTTAGAGAAACTTTTAAATAAATACATAACAATGAACTCACCTTTATAACTTTATCACAGACCAAACACTTTGACGTTGTGTCACTTTCACTTACACTTAACTCAAAGCACTGGTAAACGTGATTTACTTTTTTTCGCCCCATCTTCGCCACGTGTCATGCCACGCGTCTTAACTTATCGAACATGAGTTTAGTAATAATTGCGGAACTGAATAACTTCTCGTGGGCCACCGGCCGCCGGCTCGGCTCGCAACGCCGCCGTACGCCGCGCCGCGCCGCGCACTCGCACGAAACGGCAACGTCGCATGCACGAGTAGGAACCTTTATAAAGAACCGGTATTTTTCGGTGCTAATACCTGTATTTTTCCTGTACCGGTTCTCTGGAACCGAAATGAAGAAAACCCATAAATACCGGTATTTTTGGTACCGGTTCCAAGCCCTGCTCAGAACTCCGTCATTGATGAGCCGATTCGAAAAAATTTTTTTTGTTCGTGTGTATATATACTTCCAGGTGGGTCCCATTTTTTTCAAAATTCAGTTAGATGATGGGATCCATGAAGAATTTAGGGGACTCCTCAATTTTATTAGGCACACGTGTAGTGATTTTGGTATTTTCTGTTATAACTCGTGTATTTACATCCGGAATCATAAATTTGGTGGCGAGGAATTCATGATGAAGACCACAGATGACTTATCGAATTCCTCAATTAACTATGTATTTAAAAGTGCAAAAGTACGTCACAGGTTCTGATAAGATTCCGTTGAAATAGGAACTAATGAAGTGCCATTGGTGATGATCTTGGGGAATCGATGGAAGTCCTCAAATATTATCGGCCCACATACAGCGATTCGGTTTTTTTCTATAGTAAGTACCCAGTTTTCAGATTTATTCCAAATAATTAATAAAAACATGGCTTTGTGAGCAGAAGCACGTGCTCACAAAGCGAATAGTTATATGTATCTTGTTATAAGTTACATTATTGTTGCAAGAAGAACGTAACTTCTCCTTGAGGAGTGAGTAAACAGTTTCTTTTTGACACCTCTGCTCAGAAATGTGGCAAGAATTAAGGCTTCAAAACTGTGGTAAGCTGGACGTCGCATGAACAGGCCCTCTATTCATTCAAGATATCCAACAATGTTCTTGTAGTCCAGTTGAAACAGCAATTCGAACAGTCACTGGGCTCCGCGCGCCGTCGCAGGAGCGCCCGCACTTTTTTTTAAGTAAGTTATCAACGCATTTACTATCGGAAATCAGTTCATGTGGTAAATTGTAAAAAAAATAGGAAATATTCTCGTGGCTTGGCGAAGTACTAAATTGAAGTCGGTTAAAACTTTGTTTTTAAAGTAAATTATTCTCGTCCCCTTGGATGGGTACTAGCATAATGTGGACGTGGTTCGCGATGCTCGTATAAGTGCGTCCTTGACCCAATCGATCGTACTTGCGACCTAGTTCCAGTCCGGATCTGTCAATACATTTCTATTTGTATCTGTTTGTGAACTAGGTTCTACCGTCAATACCTAGGGTCGTTAGGTTTTCCCGCCATAAAGATATATGCAAGACTAGCAACAATTTACTTGCCCTTTTGGCGAGCTGAATGTTATTAAAATTCGTGTAACTGGTTTTAAGCTCACGCGCAGGTAGAAGTCTAGTTTCGTTAGGCATGACGGGTGGGCTGAGGCGTATCAGCACGTAAGCAAAACTACCCTGGGCACTTTCAAAACTGGGTGTACCCAATTTGCTTAAATAGGTACTTTAAAAAAAACGCGGACTGTCAGTTTTGTGATGTCCATCTACTCATGCTAATTAGGTACACTCATTTATAAAAAAGCGCATCTGAAATTAAAAAAAACCTGTGGGTGCCATCAGTTCAGTCACAATTGAGCCGTAATTTCGTGCAATAATGTTTCGTGTAATAACTTAACATTGTTTATGTTAAATTTTTACCATGTCTGGTGACCAATAAATAATATTTGTATTGTATTTTATTGTATAATCCTAAATATTTTAAAAATAATTATTATTTTTACTATCTGAGTTAGTCAAAATATGTTATTTTCAGTACCAATCCATTCATAAAAAAATGGACTCCATTTATATTAAGTAGATACTAACTTCTGCCCGCGACTCCGCGTGGAACTCGTTTATATCGCAGCTCCAAACAAACTTTTACCCCCCCCCCCCCCATTTCACTCCCTTAGGGGAATGATTTCAGGAATAAAAACTATCCTATGTCACTCTCCATCCCTTCAATGGGATGGGTCTGGTCCTGGGTCAAGCTGCCTCGTGCGAAGCCAGTAGTGTCAAGTTGGTCTTAATTGACAGACATTCAGATGTACTCTATGAGTAAGGTGTATCATCATTTCACGTTTCACAAATGATAATTTTATGTACAACGATTCACAAACTATTCATTCCTCAAACTGCTTATATACTGTTATTAACACAAATATTGATCTAGCAAATGTTACAATTAAAAAAATATATTAAATGTTAATTTATCATTTTATAAGTAATAATGTGACAAATGAATATTTTCAAATTACGTCATTTTACAAAACGTCATTGATGAATGATTGTCATAATATCTCGGTATCTAGCTGAATATACAACTGTAAGTACGATTACTTTTATGTCAGGCCACTCTAAAACCAAAAAGTTGTTTTTTTGGCTTGGAATCATAACAATGTGTCACGATTGGCGTCCTATTTACTTGATAAACACTTTTAGATGTAGTAGGTATCCGTGTGCTCATTCCGAATTATACAATACCTGTATAGAGAAATGATTCCAAGGAATAATACATACAAGTCAAGATTTAAAGTTGGATATAACGATAGTTACTCTAGAGGAAAACTGCTGCTGTACGTCTCTTGATTTGAATGGGCATGGGAATACTATGTCGTAATTAAGAGAAACATGTAAATATTTAATATTTTATATAATTATATTCGTGAATCTTTTACACGGGTGTATCTTTAAATAATTCCTTTAACACACAACAAATATTATATAACATACAATTATGAATAAGTATTACTAGTTAATTCTTTCTGCCGCTTATCGAGCCAAAATTTGTGTGATACAACGTAAAAACATTTGCTTATTTATCTGCAAAGAATACTTAAGGTTAGTGAAAATATGATGGTTCTAGTTGCTAATCAACACAATCTACTAAAGCCTCTTACTACGATATGCCTCTTCCCGTCCTACTATAGGACTCGCTCACACTGCTAGATACGACACTTCTACTGTTAAGTCCGTTTTGCACCGGCCACGACACGCGAGAGCTATTCTATTCACAACTTGATTCACCTCGCCTCAGAGCTGCACCCTTAATAATCTTGCCGGGATTTGAAATGAATAATATATGCAGGGCTGACTGACATACGCTGGTTTGCTTGAGGTGAAGTGAAGTGTTGTGAATAATAACCCAGCATAAATCAAATACATCTACAGTTGCTAGTTTTCTAGGTGTCGCGCTAGGCAGCCGGTCAAATAGAACTCTCCCTCTAAACATTTGCTTATTATATTTTCTGTGTGGTTCTCGACGTAGTGTTGGTAATTGATTTAATCAAATTGACACATGCAGTTTTAACTTTTAAAAGTCAGGTGCTAAGTATCATAAGGGTTTGCTTGGAACGAACTTGAAACTATTGTTAATTCATAAGAGTCATAAGCTGAGATTTCATAATGCGCGTAGTAATAAATAACAATAATCAATAATTCTGTTTTAGACAAAGACCATTCTCAATCACTATATATATTTTTTTCATTTGGCGTCGTAATGTTTGAAATTTTGTTTTTACAAATTCATAGAGCTGATTTTTCAAACAGTGAAAATCTTATGCTTATCGAATGAAGTAATGAAGTAGGTACGTATTTTCAATAGTTCGGTTTGACCCCATCAAAATAATTGATGATTTTATTCTTAACTAATATCTAAACAATACATAATTAGATTATAAAAAGTAAATGTGCTCATGTTTCAACAGAATTTGATATAAATTGTATTGTCTATGTCATCTACAGATACACCTAGATGTAAGTTCAACGCGCGGGAAACACGTTGGATATATATACCTACGCAATACTGTGGGGTCCGCCCATAACGACGGGTACGATATAACTTTAAAAGGAACTGTTTATCTGCAAAATTAAGCTAACATAGTTGTTCTCTTCCCTGTGAAATATGTAAGTCTTAAAATTGAGGTATAATACCACTGTGTATACTTATTAAAATTACTTTGTAATTGTAGATATCCGTTTCGACCGCGATCCCAGCGATTTGCCAGTCCCATCTCCGGGTAACAAGAAGCTCTCAAGAACCCTAGGATTCAATACTTTGGTTACCCGAGCCTCTAGCCCTTGTACGTAAAATTTACCCCATCATATATTGAATTATCAAATTGTTGGATAAGTACGTCTGAGAGGCCATCATCATCATCATTCATCACTTATTACTAGATTCCATGTGATGAAATGTTGTTCCTATAAACGCAGTCGTTATAAGCGGATTTATTTAGTATGAATGTAAATAATGAAAACGGATTAATACGTCCTATCCTAAAGATCGTGGTTAAATAAACACCTATAGTTAAATATTAACATAGAGTAGTAACAAGAATACAAACAGATTTATAGTACGTAGATATAATACTATACATTAGTTTATTTTATACACTGGTTAACGTATTTACATAGTGAAATCTTAAGTACTAGTACGTACTTGAATTTCAATTAAATAGCAGGCCAAAATAATATTAAGCTACAACGAAGTCAACAACTAATTAAGTTATTTATCATTAACTTTGCGTACAAAGTTTGATCTTGAATAGTACTATATTAAATAAAACCAAGCATTGACTAAATTGTATATATTTTTTACTCATATTGGCTAAACTTTAAACGCAAGTAACCATTCATTATACATATGTAAACGAATAAATCCATTAATTATGAAGGAATCCCGCTCATTGGTCCAATCCAAGCGGATGGTTAATCGGTCGGCTTATACATATAAATTTCGAAAAAAGTTAGTCTGATTCCGAATTGTTTTTATGTCGTTTTTAATTTAGATTACATTTAAAACAATCTAGCTCGCCATATACAACATTTAATCGAAGCTAAACACAAATAACTAGAGTACATTGTCAACAAGCGCAAAACTAAATGAGGGGAATTTCTGGTAACTAGGTATATGAAGTATCAGATCCCTACTCCAGCTCATAATAGATATAGCTACCTAACACCTATAGAATAATCAATAATACTATATATAGATACACATAAGTTTTAACATTTGTAATAATTTTCGTTCAAATAAAGCCCGCTCCACATTCTCGACAAAAGTACACGGGAAGTCGGTCTCGCCGGAATATTTGCCGAGACCGGGCGAAACCGAGAGCGGCCCTCTACATTCTCGCCTTGCGCATTTGTAATTAGACTTTCATACAAGATGGACGCTTCCTACGGTTGACGTCGGTCGACTGACGGAAGCGTAGCGAGAATGTGGAGGAGAAGTTTCGCGCAAACACGAAACTTTACGAGACCTCTTTGATGTTTCGCCATTTTACCGACACGAAACGGAGACAACACGAATATACGCAAAACAATACGAACATAGACGAATACTCACTCCACACTCTCGTACTCGGCAAGTCTCGTGTAGTTTTGTCGAGAATGTGGAGCGGGCTTAAGTGTATCGCGACTTTGCTGGCTCGGCCATCTGGACAGGGTGGGGGGCGATCGTGCAGTGAGAAGAGCGTATGTGGGTAGGCCCAATGGAAAACGCCCTGTGGGCCAGCCCAGGTACCGCTAGAGTGACGAAGCCCTCAAAGATCCGACCACCCTTGGGCCATCCTACTGACTTTAGGTGGCGCAGAATAGGAAAGAGTGGCGTTTTCTTGTCTCAGAGTCCAAAATCCTCTTTGGGTCATCGAGCCAGCGTAGTAAGTAAGTAAGTGTAAATGATACTCGTAAGTGTTAAAATCTCGATTGTCGTGTGACAAAGTATGCAGTGATTAAAATAACCGTTAGGGGTAATTTATTTCAATTCAGGAATACAAATGCAATAATTGAATAGTAAATTTACTCAAGCTGGTTTACCTTCAGCTTAATGGTTTACTTTTAGTAGGAAGCTTTGAAAACCCCGGCGAATGCAACACTAGTAGCAGATCCAAAAGGCGTGTGTATAACGTATCCTAAATCCGTCAGATGTCAGAAATTATTTTGTTATCTCACATACGAGAATTCAAAGCTATTTACCTCAAAGTTATTTATTTTTCAATCTAGGCATATTATTGCTCCTATGAATGTCGAATTGAATTTCGAAGTCCATAGAAACTTAACTTATTGCTGGAATTGTTCACGACTATCAAGCGATCAGTCACGATACGTAATAATTGCCAATTGGTTGGATTGCCTGATCAACTAGAATCGTTTTTCAGTTAACTGATCGATTGCTCAACGAGCACGAGCCATAAAAAAGATATTTTGTGCAGATTAGTGTTGAACTAAAGCAGTCGATTAGCAGCTCTTTCATTGCATCCATACTCCGAAGTTACGAATGGTATGTTTCTCATTACGTCACTTTGAGTCTGCTACGAATGCCTCGCCACAGAATCAACAGCTTCTTTTCAAACCGAAACCCACAGTTAAAATAGTTACAGTACATTAACAGTTACAGTTGGAGTTCGTGTTCCCTTGCGGCTGCTCCGTGAGACGCTGGCCGCGGGCTCCGCCGGCGAGCATGGCTGGCTCGGAGTCGAGGCTTTCTGACATTTTGTCGCAGATTATGTCCACCAAACGCTCAAACACGGACTGGAAAAAAATATTTTAAATTTTACTTACGAAAATCTTATGATAATGTGATGTTTTACAGTCAAGATTTCCATATATGTTAAAAGGAACTACTCTTTTTGTTTATTGTTCTTATTATATTAAAACAGAGCTCAAAAAACATTTCTAAAAGAACCGTTTCTAAAATGACATACAGATGTGGCTTAGTTGACAAAGCACTCCTGCCCGCAAAAGGCACAAGGGCTGTAAGATAACCACAAGCTAACTAAGTCAATATTTAAATATTGGGACGGTTAATAAAGTTGAAACTCCGTTTTATTCCTAATTATCACTGAACAAAATTATCAAGAGCAAGAAAGGTTTGTGTTTCTATTTCCATATTTTTATACCACTGCCATGACGGTTGAATTGCAGGTCGTTAGCGTACGGTCAGCATCATATAGTTAGTAGCAGCCAAGGTAGCCAAATATTTCGTTACAGGTCTTTATTACTGTAAGAATAAGGGTGTGTTACGAAATATTTGGCTACTCTGACTGCTACTAACTATATGACGCTGATTGTACAAAAAAATGTCCGACAATTTAATTCGCTTTACTGTCATAGACACACTTGAAAAAGTCGTCAACAAAAAGCAAGTTAGCACCCATCCAACAATTATAATGGATTGCCCGAGGTCAGGTGGCCTAGTCTGTAGCTCTTTGCACGAAGGGTCTAATATAAAAACGTATTATGAGCACCTGCCCGATGATATAAAGACAGTGCTGCGGCGAAACATTTAAACGCAAACTTAAAAACCACTTCTTGACGAAGTCATTCTACTCCGTTAAAGAATTCATAGAAATTAAGAAATAGAGTATAATTATATTGTAAATTTGTTTTTTTTTTATTTGACATAATATATACGTTTTGATTATTTATTTATTTGGTATAAGTAGGTATTAAGAGTTGACATTATTAAATCGTTTAAGGTTATTGATAGGTACCACTGGTACTGCAACTACTCGTACTAATAATTGTATTGTTCATTATTATTTTTTACGACATGATTTATTTTATATTTTTATTTATTAAAGTTATTGCAATGAATAGTACCTGTATCTAGGTATGACCATATTGTTATTTTTCATTATTATTTATTTAATCCTAAAATTGACATGTTTTTCCATTGTGCATAACCAAATATGTAGTAATTTGCGTAATTTTGTAAAGGATCGCTATATGAAAAGTAATATAAGATAACTGTACTTATGTGAAATGTATGTAATGAGATTTAATAAACTATACTAAACTAATAAAATAATTGAACACAAAGAAAAGAGCACACCTTAACATTGATGTTCTCCTTAGCGCTGGTCTCGTAAAACTCCACACCGAGCTGCTCGGCGAGCTGCCGGCCGCGCTCCGCGCTAACAACGCGCTCCTCCTCCATGTCGCACTTGTTCCCCACCAGGATCACTTGCGCGTTGTCCCATGAGTACGTCTTTATTTGCGTCACCCTGCGGGGAAATGTGGCATTTTCAACTGGCCAATAAAGCAACTGCTGACTGTGTATCAGAATCGCGCATGAAATACGTATCGAAACATATCGCTTATGCTTAGTCGTAATACATTTGTAAGCAATTCCAAAATATGTCTTATTTATTTGTTAACAACACTTTGTATTAGATACATGTTTAATAAACAAGGCTGAGCAGTGTTCTAGGTAGCTGTATATAATTATCATATAGTGCATCTAACAAAGGGCTAACCTGTGTATCGCTGATGTTTATTTTGATGTAACTGGAGCTATATAGATTACAGATATGGGATCGAACTGGAGAAAGGTTCTTTTAACATCTAGGGGAAACTTCCGCGGCCACAAAATCATTTCACATCATCAGCCTAAATACGTCCCACTGCTGGGCACAGGCCTCCTCTCATGTATGAGAGGGAACGGGCAGTAGTCCCCACGCTGGCCCAGTGCGGATTGGGGACTTCACATACACCTTTTTGAATTTCTTCACAGATGTATGCAGGTTTCCTCACGATGTTTTTCCTTCACCGAAAAGCTAACGGTAAATATGAAATCATAGTCCGTACATAAGTTCCGAAAAACTCATTGGTACCTACGAGCCGGGATTCGAACCCACGACCGCCGTTTGACAGCCGCATGCCTGAACCACTGGGCTACCGTAGCTTTTTAAATAATTTGCTACATTGGAATAGTAAAGAGTAATAAATTACTCCCTCTTCAGTCGTTCACTCTGTGCTGGTGTATGGATAAAACAGCCCTCACTATGCTCCTCCACTTGTTACGATACCGTCTTCAGCATCGTGGGAACACTGGACTACCAATAAATGACTACAGTTCTAAATTTGAATTAACCACGGAGAGAGTATGAATACTCGTACCAACTAGATCAACTGAAGCGACTCCAGCAATAGTTACAGTATGTATCAAGCTCTTGGGAGTTTTATGGCTGGTTTGTTAACTGAACTAGCTCAAAAGATTGTAACAAAAAACTCTAGACTTCATCTGAGTCAGGCTGATTTTACCCGGTATGTGACGGTACTAGTGTAGATCGATTGCGTTTACGTCAGACGTAAGGTATTCATCCTTTACTATCACTAAGCAAAAGGGACCGATGTAAAGCATTCGCAGGATCGCAATCACGCTACCAGTGTATGACGGCATTGCAAACCTACTACTGAGTGCCTTATAGCTTGTTTTAGAACCTAACCTAAAAGGGGCTCCGCAACTGAACTGCGAATAATTAATCAGCGATGAACGTTAGTGCGACAGAATTTTATCGCGACAAATGTTAGTTCGAATGCACTTGGCTGCGACAAATTAGTAGTCGACGAACGAAAGTTCGATGCACGTTAGTGCGACAGTCGAAGTATACATGGGAAATAACTTTGTTCGATGTAAAACTCGGTTGGTATAATGTACTATTGGCATACAACAGTATGCCACTGATAAAAACACATAGTATATTTTCGTATAAGGATTATAATATAGAATATTAGGTTAGAGCAGCTATAAAAAGGGGGGCTCGGAGGGCGAAACCCCTCCACAGTAAAAAAAAGACAAATCATTGTAACAATGGTATTACTTGTAGGTTAGGTTAGGGTTAGCTTGTGTCCCTTAGAGCGGAAATAGGCACCCCGCGAAGCGGGGTGACATCGACACGCTGGCGGTTACGTTAGGTTAAAATAATTAACGCGTGTGTGAAAAAAAAAATATATCTTACAAAACATTATACCACTAATACTTGTATCTAATATACATTATATCCATTAAACGTTACATCAAAAACGTAAATTCAAAAAAAAAGTTAATATAATTTCATTGGATATAATTGTATGCCAATAGTACATTATACCAACCGAGTTTTACATCGAACAAAGTTATTTCCCACGTATACTTCGACTGTCGCACTAACGTGCATCGAACTTTCGTTCGTCGACTACTAATTTGTCGCAGCCAAGTGCATTCGAACTAACATTTGTCGCGATAAAATTCTGTCGCACTAACGTTCATCGCTGATTAATTATTCGCAGTTCAGTTGCGGAGCCACTAAAAGGTTACGCATAGGCAGTGCAACCATTTTCAAATTTTGTTATTAATTAAGTTACTGTGACCACGGCAGGCGACGTCGAAGTTATGAACTAGATACCGATGAGATGTTTAAAATGCCGAATCTAATTGTATCGATTCCATGCATTGCCTCGCTTTTATTGTCACTCGTTGCTTGCAGTGCGCGCGGCGATCAATAACTATTTGTGCAATTACCCTTTTTTGATAATTATTTGTTTTTATCTTGTGTAAGTAACTTGTAGAACTTTATAAAATATCTTAAACTTAAAGATAATGTGGCTTACCAATCCTGGACGCTGTTGAAACTCTCCTCATTGGTGATATCATACATGAGGATGAAGCCCATTGCGCCTCGGTAGTACGCTGTCGTGATTGTCCGGTAACGCTCCTGCCCTGCGGTATCCTGGAATGACACGTTGCAATTTAAATGTTTCTTGAATTTGAAAATGGAAGGCTTGAGAATTACTGCTATCGGATTGTATCGACATATATAAAAAAACTTTAACACTCTCTGAATTAAGCAACTGAAGTAAGCCTGATTGATTACTGTAGCTTTAATAACAATGCTAATCTGGGCTGGTGCTATACAAATAAAAAAATACACTCTATAAAAAATATTACGAGCCTACATAGGTAATGTTTCGATCAAAAATAGGTACCGTAATTTTTTTTCATACAAAGGCACCTTCTTATATCGTTGATCTTCAAGGATCTTCTCAATAAGGTTATTTTAATATACAAGTAACTTAACAAAATTGTAAATCCATTGCATTTTTTATTAAGAATCCTCGATATTTTGATATCGTTCTACCTATTCCTCTGATTCGTAATCATTTTCTTCCATTCCGTCGATTTCTTGAATTATTGAACTTCTTTTTATATCTAATAATTGCTAGTTCACTAGTATTTCGAAGTACCATTCGAATGAAAAAGCATACCACTCACCCATATCTGAAGTTTAACCCGTTTGTCGTGGCGGAAGACCGTCTTCACCTTGAAATCAATTCCCACCGTCGACACGAAGGCTGATGTGAATGAGTCATCCGCATAACGGAATAGAAAGCTGTAAAAGTTACGACGAGATAAGGAAGTGTATTTTTCTAGACTGTGGCGCATATGTGGTGGTTAAACAAAAGAAAAATACTTCATTTCAATATACAATACTTCTGTTTCTGTTTTAAAACTGAATTCGGAGGTCGAAGTTGGAACACGAAACCGAAATGATGGAAATGCGCTTATCTTTTGGCAATACAAATGACATCACCCTAGCCGATACGAGTAGTACGATTAAAATATTTTTTTTCAGTTGTGCATGCGGTATAATTATGTATACTTGTTACGATGCCTTTTGAAAACCCGTAGGTAAACTTAGTACGGAAAATTCGCATCTTGTAAATTTTTATTTCATGCGAAAGCAATATAAGCGAGGTACCTTATATTATAAACCACAAGTACCTAAAGTGGCCGTCAATAGAATTTGCTAACTAGTGAAAGACAATTTCAATATGGCGGTTTGTTTACATAGTTAGCAAATTCTATTGACGGTCACTTAAAATTTCATTGGAGAGGTAGTTACGATTTATCGGATATTCGCGCTAATTTATGATTGGTCTAAAATCGTATTGAATGTATGTAACCCATATAACCCATGAAAAATAAAGAATAAAGGTACTGTTCACAAAAACCTAGTCCATCAGGGCTAGCGCGAGACAAAAAACTACCCGTCTCTTCCTAAAAGCCGCCACACACCGGTCGTGGTTGCGGGTCGGGCGCGGGCCCGCGCAAGTTGTAAAACATTGAAACTACACTTCAAACACACATCGAACTTGGGCAGCGCGTCGTTCGCGGCGCGGGTCGGGCGCTGCGCGGGTCAGGCAATTGTTATCTCTCTTACTACCAACGCATTTAATATCTTCATCACTATCTCTATCACACAGTAGCACAGCCCGCGTTGCTGCCGCGACGGGCCCGCGCTACTGTGTGATAGAGACGCCGCTCGTTGTGAACATACCGCTTCAACCGCGCCTGACCCGCGTCGCGTCCACCCCGCGCCACGCACGACACGCGTTCGATGTGGATGGAGGCCTTAAGATTCCTAATTAGAGCGATGGATAGTCTATCTTGAACGTGAGATGGTTTACGAGCGGTCTTGTGCATGTTTTATGTTTTAGGAAAATGTAACAAAGTTCCAATTTACCTCGTTTTTCCTACAGAACTGTTTCCGATGATGAGCAGTTTGAACATATAGTCGAAGTTCTGATCGGACGCATCCTTCTGCCATTTTGGGTCTCCGCCACCGGCCATCTGCACAAAACAATATAAAGGTAAAGTACTTAATAAGTTTATGTTAAAATTGCTAAACAATTTGTTACTAAGGTTGTGTGAGGGTCGGCAAAGCACTTTCAAGCGGAGTTGAGGTCAAAATGTGGCAATATTAAACCATTATCAAATAAATTGTCCTTTGGATCTCACTGTTGCTGCTGAGAAGTGCTGATAAGAGAACTTTCTATCGTTTTATTTAATATAACTTTATGTAAGTGTAAAGAAATTGCACCTCGCCTCCGTTAACAATTTCATGTTCATCAATTATTTTCGCATACATTGTAGCGTTAGCTAACTCTTGCTACCACTTCAACGGTTTATTTACAACTAAACAGAACTTTCAGGGTATAGACCGTTACCCATACCCATCGAAAACGCGATTAAGTAAAACGCAACTTTATTATCCATGGTATTAACATTCAAATAAGGCCCACATAGGCAGAACATTTGTGTTTCAAAACCGGAATGCCTTATCTCCAACAGCCGTTAAATAAAAAAAACATCTGTGTGACATGTGTTTAGAGATAAGATTAGAGTAGATGCGTGCTGGACATAAGTGGTACCATATCGCGATGAAGAGAATCGCAGATAATACAAAAGTGTCGTCACATCCTTTGCGATATGGGCGCAATTTATATTGACAAAATGCTCGGTTAACTGTTTCGGCGCGTTTTATTTTTGTTGTATGTAGGTATTAAATAGGTAAGAGGTATCACTTTTTGGAGACGAATAAATGTTCGTATGGGAGCAACTGCAATTAAAGAAAATAAATATGCAAAAATTAGGAACATAGATGGACCTTAAAGGCGCCAGCCGAAACCGTTCATACTAATTGATAAAAATACTTATAACGTCACCGTTTCCTATTTTTACCTACTAAGGTACTTAATCGTTGTATAGACAATAAGTTTTACTGCTCGTGAAATACTGTATTTGGGTGCATAGTTGATATACAACTTTATTTTTATTAAAGCGTACATTTGCTCTTCAACGATTTTAATAATCAAATAATTCTAAATTGTAATTTTTCATATCATTTCTATTTTTGATTGTATTTTGTATTTGACACTTTATTGCAATAATAGGGTGGTTTACTGTCCATATAGAAACACTACATTATCAATTTTAACATAAGGGTACTACCTTTTTACATAAACTTACAGTAAAACTACCGCGCGGTTACAATACCGTTTTGAAAACGAAAACAGCCATTCCACGAAAATGTGTTTTACGAAGAGCGTTTGCACTGTTCATGTATGGCAGTTCATAAACCTCCTACCATTTTCCCGGGTTGTATTCGGAAGGAGCCCGAGGTCCGCTTTAGCACCCAATCCCAGGATAAAGCGTACGCACTAGATTTACGAAAGGGCAGACTATCCTACCCTGACTTTCCAGCGTAGAGGTATGAGACCTTGTTGGGATTAGAACGGGTTACTTACGACGTTGTCCTTCACCAAAAAGCTTCTGCTAAATAAAAAAGTCGTACATATGTTTTTTTTTAAAGTGGTAAGGTATCTCCAGATTAAAAGTCTCACTCCAAATTGGATTGACGGGGAATCGAACCTTATCATTAGTCAGCGAGGTCTTCATAGCACTTACTAATAAATATCACATTGCCGTTGACGATCCAATGCAATATCACGAGTCAACGTAGATGTTTATTTTTATTTTTGTTAAGAGCCTGGAGAATACCACTGTTGGGCAGCGGCATCTCTCTCTTTCTTCCCAACAGTGTTGGTATAAGACGTCGAGTTCGTCTCGCCATCTCCCACGAGGTCTACCGCGACGCCGTGTTCGTGTTCGGCACCCACTTGGTGGTGCTTCTAGCCGATAACTCTCCTGGCATGCGGCAGACGTGCCCGGCTCAGTCACATTTAAGTTTGGCGGTTGGTTAAGCTACGATACAAATACTCTTAAGAGCTCCGAGAGAACTCAGAGAGATACTCTCTCTCTTGTGGTAAGCTACGTCAGCTATCATGGTCTTGGAACGCAGTTGTATTTTTAATGCAATTCCGAACGTAAGATATGGAACTTAATTAAGAAACCTCCATCGTCAATCTCAAGTTAAAGAATGTTGTGTTTTGTAGAGGTGAATCCTGCCTACCAGTTACAAAAGAAGAAAGACACCTTTGTTGAAATCTATAAACAGATCGATACTCAGTTGTTTAGCATTTTACATTAATTTGATGTCGAGATTTATGTAAATCTTACAGACAGCGCAGCCGGTCAGGTTGTCTCTGACGTCGGTACATAACAAGTAGCACTTTAGGTATCTTGGCTCACTGATTCGATGCTTTTTAACTGACTTCAAAAAAAAGGGGAGGTTCTCAATTCGGTTGTATTTTTTTTTTTTTTTTTCAATGTTTGTTACCTCAGAACTCCGTCATTGATGAACCGATTCGGAATTTTTTTTTTGTTTGTAAGTATATGCTTCCAGGTGGGTCCCATTTTTTCAAAAATTCAGTTGGATGATGGGATCCATGAGGAATTGAGGGAACTCCTCAATTTTATTAGGCACGCGTGTAGTGATTTTGGTATTTTCTGTTATAACTCGTGTATTTACATCCGGAATCATAAATTTGGTGGCGAGAAATTGATGATGAAGACCACAGATGACTTATCGAATTCCTCAATTATGTACTTAAAAGTGCAAAAGTACGTCAAAGGTTCTGATAAGATTCCGTTGAAATAGGAACTAATGAAGTGCCATTGGTGATGATCTTGGGGAATCGATGGAAGTCCTCAAATATTATCGGCCCACATACAGCGATTCGGTTTATTTCTATAGTAATCAACGCATTTGCTATCGGAAATCAGTTCATGTCGTAAATTGTAAAAAAAAAATAGAAAATGTTCTCGTGGCTTGGCGGAGTACTAAATTGAAATCGGTTAAAACTTTGTTTTTAAAGTAAATTATTAATTATTTATATTGATATACTTAAGGTAGGTAGTTAGGATAATATGTATTAGTAAACAATCACGTAATAAAATAATATGTATAAATAGAGGTATCATCTGAAGGTTTATCATTAAAAAAGGCACACATTAACATTTTGACCAATTTGTCAATTTTGAACGGATGATCTAGTGTATAGGTTTAAGTGCGACCTTTCTAAAATAGTGTATTACTTAAGTAAAAAAAATTAAACTCATTTCACTAAATGTTAGCATAATACAAGTTGTACGATTCAGGCTGTACGACCTTCAGTGGTTTCAAACATTTATAAATATTAAAGGCATCGCTAGAAATGATACAGAGCTTTTGATTACAAACCTCAGATCTGTTCCGCAGCAAATCGTAAAATTATTTATTTATATGGCTGTGAACGACTTGGTGTAATGGTTCACTTCGTGTCTAACTTTCGCACCACCCGACGTATCACCAAGGGTTTATTGATTTCCCAGCTCGTCGCACTCGCTTCAGTTCACAAAATATTATATAATAACGGAATAATTACAATTGTTTTAATCCGAAACACGGCACTAACAATTTCAGGGAATTGAAATATATAAAATCGATAATTTGTTAATTTTATGTCGTAACTCACTTGTTTATTCACACTGGCTAAAACGGTGTTTGTGGAATGATATTTTTTCACTCGTGTCAACGCGTTTGTTCTTGAACAATCAAATGTTAAAAAAAAAGATTCAGGGATGAGCAGTGAGACGCACTAACAGCTGTTACGTCCGCCGAGTTTCCCGTGACATGGGGAGAAAATTCAAGATGGCGGATAGTTGCGCGCGCACGGCGCCCGCCCGTGCAACCTGTCAAACGCCTAATCAAATAAATCTGAATTCAAATTGAATTTTTTGTCGCCAAAAGTGTGTAAAGCGTGTTCATTTAGTGCATATATTAACTTTTTATACCAATACAGCTCTATTAATTACAAGCGTCGCTAACTATTTGCAAGGCTGAGTTGTTCAGGAAACTTTGTAAATATTGTTATCTCGACAAATTGTCCAATAGATCTGCAGAAAAGTTGACTTGTCGGGACAATATGAATCTTTCGCGATTGAAATTACATATTATAAGATAGATATATAGCTGTATAGAATCCACGGGACACTGATAGGCTATTTTTGGAAGCAGGCATCTTCAGGCGACGGCTATTAGATTTATCTTCACACTCATCCGCAAAGCTGAAGTCTTTATTCCGAGGAAATTTTATTACTGACTTAGAGCGGGTGAAAAATTACCTTTTTATTTATGCGGGGTTATATTTATTATGGTACCGAGGTTACATAGAGAGGAGTAAGAATATATGTTCCAGGTTATAAAAAAATCTTGCTGATTCTGAGTAACGTAAAATGTTTGTGTTCTTTTTATATACAAACCACGGATAGACCAGAGCCCCTAAATTTTAATAAATAAATATAACAAAACGATGTTACACAAATTGAATTAGATCCATACAAAACTCAATACGGCTTGTGTTATGGGGACGATGATATATTTAATAGATATAATTAATTAAATTCATTAAAAAAACATCTAAGACTCAGAAACATACATTCTTGCTCATCATCACACAAAGGACCTTCAGCTTTGTAGGCAATAATGTCACTACCCAACCTCATCAACCAGTCGTCAGTATACATGTACCATTCTCAGAAAATTGCGCTGGTCTTAATAAAAGTAATAATGTAATTAGTTGCAGAGCTAAGATAAAACACCCAATCAATAGTTGCTACATGATTGTATTGTAAGTTTTTACATTACCCCTCCCAGCTCTTAAAAAATATTTAAATATAGAGTTATATATAGATATATAGAGTTGAAGACTATATGACTGACAGAAATGCATGGCCCAGACCGGAATCAAAATAGCCCTAATCTGTCGTGTTGTTTGACTTTTGTTTAATTTTAAGGTATTTGACTGGTTCTCCTGCGGAACTACGCTGGTGACTAAGATTATTTTGTTAAAAATTGCTTACTGTTAAGTTGGTTCCGGTGTTTCCTCTTGAATCCTCAATGGTCTTATATTTGGAAACGCTAGTAGGGTCAGACCTGTAAAAGTGCCATTGCGGCCCACTTGCAAAATAAAGTTCAGTTATTCATTTATTTATTTATTCATTTATTGTTTTATTTCCTGAGAACGGGTGACACTGTAATACCTAATAATTGGATTCAATGCCATCTTCTAATTGAAAGATCTTCTTTAAAGCAATATTTAATATCATCTTAAACCTATATTTATTTGTACCTAGTGATAGCAAGTTCCCGGGCAAAACCTTGGGTAGGTATACTGCGAGAAAGCAGCCGGGTCAGTGGTACAGCCCTTGACAGCAGCCTTGACCCATGACCCAATTCCACGCAGCCGCTGTATCTGTACCGACTCCCTGCTATTCGCATTGTTTTTTATTCGCGAACTGCATTTTTCATTTGGCAAGGGAAGCGAACGAAGTTCTATGGTGTCCGGTGTTGGTCCTGCTGTTGTCAAACGATTCTCGTTAAACTTTTTAAACAGGTTTGTTTATTATAAAGAGTGTTTTGGTCAAGTTACTTTTCCGAAATAAAAATAATAATAAATTAAAAGACCGGCACCTTAAAGAGTCACTAGTTTCAACAAGTCCAACTGATTTCCAGTTAACTATTCAACAAAAGCTTTATTTTCTGTGGTTCTGCCAGTGAAGTCAGCACGTGCAACATTACGCTGAGTCTAGGCCCTTTTTTGCATCACACATTGTTATGCCTCCTAGCGTATGGAAATGTATAGGTTTTATGTCTAATCTTAAGTCTAATTTGTACACTGTATGTTCAAGACTCAATACGCGCTGTCGACTAGTCACCTCACTTGTGACTTTCTACAGTTTATATGTACGTTTACGCACTTAATCGCGGCTCGCCTGCCTATGTTTTGGTCGCCGAGAGACCAAGTCGCCGGACTAGTCGACAGTACGTATTGGGACTAATATACGATGTTGATAAAAGTTTTTCTTTGTCTCTAAATGTCTAATTCCAGAAATATTAGTGTGAAGACTGTGATAAAAGATGAGTTTTGGGTTTCTATGTATAAGATAAATTCTTGTTTCACCTTTTTTCCAACTAGTGTAAATATTAAAGTCAATTGTTTTTAAGCGAAGCCAAATTAACGACCAAATTTATTAGGTACCCAGTGAGAAACCTAGTTCAAGGTTGAATCATTAGTATCCATGTACCTGCAACATAGATGTAACCTAGATTTAAGCTTCTTTCCCCTTAAATTCCATTTCCATTTTATACCTTGTAATATTTGTGTGCAATAAATATTTCAAGTTTGAGTACCTAACATTAAACGGAGGTAGGTATAATTAGTTGTACGATTGGTCTAATTTAAATCTCCCACAGTTTGGGACTATGGTGGTTTTGGTTGTTCAGATGTTAACAACTTACGTATTAATTGTCTACGAAAGGTTTTTGTTACATTGAGGTGATTTGAAGCCATGCTGTGCGCTTCGGAATAACGCACATAACTTTATTTTATAGGCCTTAGCAAATAGATAAAAAATACGATCACAATTACATCTACAGACGTGTAGTGAGTGAGTGTGTGTTATAGATTTATCTTTCAACTGGTTTTCGTCCGTGACTTCGTTCGTGTTGACCCGGGACATAGAAATATCGTATATTTTAAACCAGGCTATAAACTATCTTCGTGCAAAATTTCATCCAAATCGGTCGAACATCTAAACATAGCAACATCAAAAACATCTAAATATTCAAACTTTCGCATTTATAATATAAGTAGGATTAAGCACCCATGTTACATAGTGACACCCTTAATGTTCTTAAAGATGGATGTTCAAGGAGTACTCAAAGATCAGTATCGACCTGTATGAATTTTTGCTATGTGGAATATTCGACTGTGGTACAGAGCTACAGAAAACTTCGCCCACGCCTCTCGCCTCTTGGAAATGTTCGTATGTGCCAGGCGCTCAGTAGAAACGTATTCTACTCGTAGCTAATATTATTTAGTAAATTTACATATACCTAACTAAAATGGGTAAGTACCGAAACAAGAATAGACCCTTTCAGGGTCCATGTATCATAGTTTTAAGTACTTGGTTGCAAATAAATCTTATCTTATCTTAAATATCTTGTAATATAAAACCCATTCGTTTTAATATATAATAAAAAAGCGGCCAAGTGCGTGTCGGGCCACGCGCAGGGTAGGGTTCCGTAGTTGCCAGTCTGTCACAGAATGTGGACTTAAAAGGGGCTTTTGGGGTTTTTATTATAGCTTACCCTCATAAATAATCGTAAATATGATTATTTTTATACCACACCAATATATAGGGTCGTTTCGCCGGTTACGCGACCACCTTCGGGTAGCGCGGGTCGTGGTCGCGTGGTGGTTTTTTCTATTGAAGATAACGTGCCATGAAAAAGCAACTCTACCGTCCACGGTAAAAGGTTCAAATTCTTACAAGTTAACTAGTTATGGCTACTACTCGTTAACTAGTTATGTCTACTTAACTGTGATAGTTTTCCTTTTAAATTCATTATATGTACTACTGCCACGATTTTTTTCACGTCCCCAGTAGTAGCCATTTAGCCGTCAGGGGGGGGGGGACACATGACTCGAATAAAAATTAGGGCTTTAAATCCAATTATCTCGCAAACGCATAACTGAGTTGCAAAATAGTTTTAAAAAACTCATATTTTTGAACAAGCTATCCAACGATACCCCACACTATAGGTTTAACGAGAAAAAAAATTACATCACCAATTTACATGTACCTAGGGGAGGTACCCTATTTTTTTTTTCAGGATAATATTCTACTGTTTTGTCGGCGTGATTGGTTTATATACCCACGGCGAATTGCAGTTTTCTAGCTGTAAGGGTTATTGAGCTAAGCCGAAGACGGACAGACTGACAGACAGACGGACGGACATGGCGTAACTATGAGGGTTCCTTGTTGACTACGGAACCCTAAAAAAGATACGGACAACAAAATTAATTACCATGAAATATGAATTATAATTGTAAGTGTATTCTTTCTATCACTAGCGTCATTAAGGTGAAATAAAGGACTGGACACAATTAAGCGAAACCATCCAAAGACCTAACATTCAAACGCCATCTATATCGCAACCTTTGAACTATAGAGCGCTGGATACAGTTGCAGAAACGTGTAGGGAGGATTTTCCGTCAGTGAAATAAATTAAAACCTAATAAAACATACAGATGGCGTTACTAGGTACGTAAAGAAAATTACATGGGAACATGGCTAAGTAGTTCCTATGTTGGTCGTGTGACAGTTAGGGACTTTAATGTACCTACCTCTAAAATACCTTTGTAATGTACCTTCTTCACTGATTTTATTTTCTAAATTTTATACAAGATGATAACTCTACCATTAACTAAATTAAAGTAAAACTAAGTTGTATCTAAAAAAGGCTCTCGAAGTATTTTACCTAGGATGCCGGCGGAATTTCCTCGCTGAATTGCAATGCTGATTGTACCTTTGAATTTCTTTGAAGATAAGTATCATGCAGGTGCTATCGCAGTATCTCCGTTCACCAGAAATATTTTATCAAATGTCAAATGCTTCCGGATTTGTAGCACAGTTAATTATAAATCTTACATGCCCTTTAATTAATTTCATAATATTCCACGGTATCCGATTTTGTCCAACTGGCCTATCTAATTTTTTCACCCTGTACATACATATTACCATATCCATTTTTGTAACCGTATATATATATAGTTCCGGAGATTACCTACATGCAAACTTACCACACCGATTCTTTTTCAACCGATTCTCATGAAATTTTCCGAGCAGGTTTAATAATTATAGTAAATTAAATTTTTGTGGACAATCTTATACAAATCGGCGTAGTCCATACTAAGAAAAGCTTGTACTATTGATAGTGTAGATTGTACTTGTGTAGATAAATACATACTTTAATACATAGAAAACATTATTATGTTGTGTCAAATTTTGAGGAACACACACCATTTTACAATCATTTTCAAAATTTTTTAAGATTACACATATTAATATTAACGTACCATTTAAAGCCTTAACTAAAAATTGTATTTTGTACAAGCGTCATTGCGTACTTGTACAAGTATAAGTAACTTGTTTTTCATTTAAAACTGTGGTTAACCGTTAACCTTCATTATTTTTCAATTCATATATTTATTTTATACTCTAATCGAAATAGCGGAAAATCGATCGATGATATTTAAGTTAAGTAGCGAGTAATTCACTTTTGGATGAACAATAAAAACTTTATAATTATGATATATGATCTGTGACATTTTACTTTCGTGATAGCTACGGTAGCCTAGTGGTTCAGGCATGCGACTGTCAAGCGGCGACTTATGTACGGAATATTTGCCGTTAGGTTATCAGTGAAGGAAAAACATCGTGAGGAAACCGGTCTAATCCCAATAAGGTCTAGTTTTCCCTCTAGGTTGGAAGGTTATATGGCAGTCGCTTTCGTAAAAGTAGTGCCTTAGCCAAATCTTGGGGGATAGGTGTCAAATCGGACCTCGGCTCTTTCCGGGGCACAATCGTGAATAAAGCTAGGAGGATGCTGATGATGATGATCTGTAACATCGAACTAATCGAAAAGATAAGGAGGGAATAAATAAGTGTTATAATTAACAATATTAATATATATTTAGAGGTAGCAGATCTTATGCACACAAAATATAATAATGAAGTCTTTACTACCCCTGAGGATGAGTTTCCACCGTCTGTGCGAGATTGCGAGGCGGCGAGCAAAGAACAAAAACCACTAATGACACTGCAAGGCGCGCTTCGTCTATCACTTCCTATCAACAATTTTTTTCCTCGCTCATCGCCTCGCGATCATGCATAGCTATGCTGGACACTCACCCTAAATGGGTGTATTGATTTTCCTTTTGACATAAAATCTGGGTATTTTCTAAAACCCGTCCATTCATGATGAATCGTTATTGACCTGGATACACACCTGTTATAGTAATTAAAAATGTATGTCAATTTCCGTATCTTCTGGGGTTTATTTGACCCGACCTTTTTTCATGAATGTACATGAAAAAATACAGATCGGCAAGTTTATTATCAAGTTAACAACTGTTGTTTATAATTTGGGGCATATCCAAAAGTACCTATTTATTTAATTTAATCGTATTTCTACAATAGGAAAGGATAAAATTTTAAATACTAGTTTCTGCCCGCGACTTCGTCTGCGTGAACCCGGGGTAAAAAACAATTACTTATTTAAATCCTGGCTATAAAATATCTTCGTGCAAAATTTCATCCAATTCGGTTGACCCGTTTAAGCGTTTGTTCATGTGTTCTGAGCTTCACATTTTTATATGGGTAACTTTGCAATTCACCCATGAGTTTTTTATGCTATGTCGTACAAGGTACATTCTCAAGCTCTTTTGCAAATATCAACAAATAACCTTGAAAACTTTTTAAAATGTATTCAGCTAATTTAGCTTAAAAGGTAGGGTAATAAATCACAAGTGAAGGTTAATGTACGCACCTAACTCTCTCATTACTCTCTGTAATGCTTTTAAAAATAATTACGAAACAAGAAAAGTTAATTAGTTTTCGGTCCTGTTTATTAAACAAGCAGTAAGCTTGTGTTTATGAAATGTTTTATAGACGTAGGTTGAAAATGTGTTCAGCTTTAACTAATATAAAGTTGTCATGAGTTTGTTTACCTACTTACTTTTTGAGCGACAGAGCGCGGGATGTCAATCAAGGAAATGATTATAATTAGAAGATTATAAGATCTTAAAAAATAATCTTCTATATAAATTGGTATGCTTTTGTTTGAACTGGCGTTTAGCTAGTAGTTAAAGCAATGACGCGTAATTTAATGTCGGAGGCAACCGGATGGCTCGCGGTAAATACCGGTTAATAGTTCAGCAACTAGAGACTCCGCACCGTGCCTGCCACTCGAAAATTGTCCATTGGCAATTGATTGTAAAACCTTTTATGTGCGTATTCCAATTTGACAAATTTCTCGTTTGTAAGGGTGGCCACAGCGGGATGAAATGTCATTGGGAGAGGGATGGCATTTGTGCATATCATTTATCACATCGTACAAGACTCGCAAAACAAATGCCATCCGATTTCAATGATGTTAAGTGCATTTTTCCTAATTTCTCGTCCACCACCATTTTTTTCCGACTTCCAACTCTGACGGCTCGATAACCGCTCGGCCGGGAGGGATGGCATTTTTTTACAGTGTCTGTATGTGATGAAGAACAAGCATGCCAATTTTCAACTCGGCTCGGCTCCGGTCGCACCAGGAGGGATGGCATAAAAATTTCATTACATAAACAGTGTACACACTTTCATGCTACCGCGTTTCTATCCGCGTTGCCTCGCGACAATTTTTTTTTACCACCCTCCTATTTCCGAACCGGTCACAGTTGGGTCAGTTCGGTGGGTTGCGCAGGGCGGTTCCACAACACTTCGGGATCTTCAAATACCGCGTCATTGCTCTGAATATAGATATTATGAGTGATCGACGCATTGAAAGTGTGAGTAATATAATTCGTTTCCGATGAATTTGAACGTCTTTCGGGTGATATATGAAGATAAGGATAAAGCCCCTAGTCCCAACTAGCTATTAGAGAATCCCAATTTTATAAGTATTTGCTTTGTTTATAGTTTATGTATCATCTCATGTATGGCAAGCAGCCAAAAATATTTTTCTAAAAATGAATGAGTTCATTATTAGAACAAAATATTAGCCTTACCTTGCAGCGTACACAAAATGAAAAAACCTTGTTAGTGAAAGACAAACACCGGCAGAAGGTCTGTGCGTTAAACTAATTTAAAATTAGCAAATATAAAAATAGGTGGACCTGTACATAACCAACATTTAATGTCCTATTTATTTATTTATCGCATGGCTTCCTCTGTTCCTCTACTTCAAGGATTTAGTTTTTGAGAGAGAAGAAGAAGAGGTCTAAGAGTCTTCTAAAATTAGCAACTTAAATCATTATTAATTTAACCGTTTATTTATTACCTATTTGCAGCGGTTAACGGGGGCGGAAAATTATTTTCTTTGGAAAAAAAAACCGAGCAAAGCTCTCTCAGGTACTAAAAATAAGTTGTGGTTTTAATACGTTTCGTTACGTATATAGAAATAACCTCTGCGTTGTAAGAAATACAAGTCTATTGCTCTTATTTGCTAAAATTCGTTCATATAATCTGAAACAAACGCATAAAATATGGTACAACAGCACTCAAGCCGACCATAAAGCCATCCGCATAAATGTTTCTCGTTTCAAATACATTATTAAGTCACCACCAGACTCATCGGAGTAAATGACACGGAGATATCATTATGGATGTGTACGATTGACCTTTGAGTGGTCGGAAATATTTTCAGTGTCGCTCGACGTTTGGGACGGGAATAGACTTTGCGTCGGGACTTGGCGACAGGCGAGCGTGACGTCACGCTGACGTCACGATGCGCCTGAGCACGATTAATTATTTAATCATTTACAGTTCTGAGATAACGACTGGTGAGCATTTGGACTGTTTCTTAAGTAGGTAGACGGTTTAAATAACTAGACCCCGTTATAAGTGGTGAAAATGTACTGTAATCTAACTCTAGGGTTGTCACACAATATTTATTTCGAGTACATGTGGCGATTGGTCCAGCTATTGGTCAGCTACAGCACTAAACATGCGAACCATTTCCGCGTCGCAATCGGTTTATTTCCAATTTCGCCATCAGCTCCGTCTTAAACTGAGAAAATTCAGCACGATTTTCCAGGAAATTCATGTTTTTACTGAATAATAAAAATATTTATATAACATGAAACATATTTTGACAAATAAATGACAACTAAGTACTGACGAGTTATGGAGATTAACGATCAAATGAATCTATTTTCAAAACCGGCTCAATATAACATATACGTCCATACGTAGGTGGTTCCTACCAAAAACTTAAAGTAATGGACCTAACATCATCATCATCATTATATTTAAGATTCAAAATCTTGTCGGTGGAGCAATTTCCATTCCTCTCTGTTCTCAGCTATTGTTTTGACCTCTTGATACGACCTAACAAGTACCTGAAAAAAATTTGGTGTTTATGTCCAGCGTGTCCACATTGCGTGCTATGCTTGGCTTGAATCAGCGACAGTCGTGCAAAGAATTGTTTGTGGAACACAGGATTATGACACACTACTCCCACTACCTCTACGAGATCATTATGTTCACGCGGAGACATCTAGATGAGTTTAAGCGAGTGGAAGTTATGGGCAAGTGCCTCCGCAGCACGGGAAAGCTTCGGACGGTGCCGCGTCGCACAGTTCTGCACGAAAATTCCGCGTATCATTGGACCAACGTATTATGAGCACCTGCCCGATGATATAAAGACTGAGTGCTGCGACGAAACATTTAAACGCAAACTTAAAAGCCACTTGTTGAAGAAGTCATTCTACTCCGTAAAAGAATTCATAGAAATTAAGAAATAGAGTATTATTAAATTGTAAATTTGCTATTTTATTATCTGACATAATTATTAGTTTTGATTATTTATTTATTTGGTATAAGTAGGTATTAAGAATTGACATTATTACATAGTTTAAGGTTATTGATAGGTACCACTGGTACTGCAATTACTAAATTGTATTGTTCATTATTATTTATTACGACATGATTTATTTTATATTTTTATTTATTAAGGTTATTGCAATGAATAGTACCTGTATCTAGGTATGACCGTATTATTATTTTTCATTATTATTTATTTACTCCTAAAATTGACATGTTTTTTCATTGTGTTAACCAAATAGTAATTTTCGTAATTTTGTAAACGATCGCTATATGAAAACTAATATAAGATAACTGTACTTATGTGAAAGTTATGTAATGAGATTTAATAAACTAAACTAAACATTATCGCCTGAAACTGCCCTACTATTTAAATAATAATCTACACTAATATTATAAAGATTTGATTGTTTGTTTGTATTGAATAGGCTCCGAAACTATTGGACAAATTTGAAAAATTATTTTACCATTACAAGCCGACATTATCCCTGATGAACATAGCCTACTATTTACCACGGGAAAATTCTTCATTCATACGGGAAAACGAGTAATCTGTGCGAAGCCGGGCCGGGCAGCTAGTGTAAGTAATAATTATGTGCAGTGCCAACCCTAGTATTTACAATAAATTTTCATCGTTGATAACGGGGTCTGTTTATAACTAGATGATTTTCAGGGCGCTATTGAAAAACAGTCGTAAGTATAGGTACCTCGTTCCATATAACAATGGTATTTGATAATACATCTTTAAGTTTTTTTTATGAATTTAATGTGGAAGCATTTTTAACGGGGGGTGGGATGTTATTCCAGCATTTCGTGGCAGAATAGGTAAACCTGCCACGAAAAGACGCACTTCCGTGTCGAGGGCAAATAAGTCGATGGATCCGTCTAGGACGAGGGTTCGCAAATCGAAGCTTCTGGATAATGCTAAAGTTGTTGCGTTAAAAAATATTTTGTCGGGAAATCGCATAATTTTTCTAATCTTACATGGATGCCTTTGCGATTTAAATTTATAGTCATAGTTTCAACAAATAAGTCTTGAGTTTATTAAGTTCTCTGAAACATTGTTATGCGTCATTATTTTAAAGTGGACACTATAACTTTATTTTATTTTAGTGTGCGCTTATTTTTTTTCTCTGTTCTTTGATGTTGGTATGAATGGGTGAGGACCAAATTCTTGGCCAGTAGTCAGCCAGGTTAATCTGTTTTGTGTCACAACGGAATATTTGAACAACTACCCATTAACCAGGCTAACTACTGCCCTAGAATTTGGTCCTCACCTGAATAAGTTTTAGCTTAACATCAGGAAAAGGTGTTTCGGTGAATACCAATTTATCTTATGATCGCTTTGGCGTCCGTTTATTCTGCTTTTATCTGGTTAGAGGTTTCCTCAAAAGCACCCACTCAATTATATTTCAGATCTTTGCCAGTTTCAAATGACTCACATTTTATGTATATCGCGGGTTCCATTAACACCTACACAGGATTCGTTTTATGTGAAAATGAGCGCGCAATATCCTTTTTAAATTAAATTTACATTCTTAATTACTTCTCGTAGGGCATTTTATCCTGCATGACATAATAATCGATTTATATATGAAATCTAATAATGGTATGTTCATTTTTGTCCTAAAAGCTTTCCTACTCCTCACATTTACTTTTTAGTAATGGCGTTGGTCATTTAGGTCATTCTTATTGAAGCGTGGTGTTGCGTGCTTTGATCGGATAAAATGTAGGTACACACGGAACATACCCACTTTCGTACTTATAGACTACGATAATAATTAAACAAACGCAATCGGGTAGGCACATACAGACTTTCAACACCGAAAATTTACAACGCCCCAAACGGCCCGACTCAATTGAGCTACTTGCTGTGGAATAGATTAAGTTAATGCATTTGCGATAGCGACGCATACTATAAAATTCATGAATCATTAAGTGCTCAAACGATAATATTTTATATCAACAGCGTAGGTACGTAGGAGAGGCATGTGTCTTCGTGGATCTGTGATTTTGCCGTTGTGTGATTTAGTTAACAATGTAACCGAAATTATGATAGACGGAACTGGGTTAGTAACGCTAACTGTGATACAATAGTCGTGTCACGGCGGACCATGGTAATTGCAGTGTTTGCATGCTGGTGTGCACGCAGGTTGCCGCGCGGTTCGCCAGCGTTCGCCCTCAGTCCACCGAAAACCACCGCGCCCGACGCCCGCGCGCCGCGCCCCGCGCTCATGGACTACGATCGACCAAACGAACACGCATATCTCCACATTTCTAACCTTTCTATTTTCCCTAATACCCAAACCCGTCAACCAGTCAAACCGTCGCGCGCAATCGGTTAAAATGATACTTAAAGTCAGTTTCGAGAACTTTTGCCGACTTTTTAATAGGAACTATTGACCTATGTGAGACGTGGAACCCGCTCTAAATTATTTTCTTCACCATGCAACTCAAAGGAACATTTTACCAAAACCTATTTATACACAAGAAGCGACTGAAACTTTCTACTTGCGACCTTTGAAAACTATACACACAATTTATAAAACTATTTACACTGTTTTATAAATGGTTTTAGACATTGTTTTATCCCCTCGATCGGTCTAAAGGCCTTTAAGAAAAGTTAAGTGTGACCAAAGACATTATACTTAAATAAGAATAATAATTTTAGTGCGTGTGGAACCTAGGACTTAAATAAATTGTGTGGTTTTGTCTCATGTGTTAAAAACATTAATTAAGTGTGCCATTAAGAACTAGTCTAAACTTTTAAGAGTAGACAATAGTGTGTGTTAGTGTGGATTGAGTGTTAGTGTACATACCTCCTGAAAACGGTGAGTCAATCTATTTTATTTTCATGCATTACGAATGAAAATTAACAGAGAGGTCAACGTTCTTTGTCATGTAGGCGTTAAATGTCCTACTACAAGTTATATATCATTTTGAGTTTGTTACTGTAATTTAGTATTTATTGGAATTTATGATACCGTCCTTTTATTTATTGTTTCATTTATTATTTTTCATACTACTCGCCATATAATATTTATATGAAAAAAAGGAGAAACAAAACTTGACTTAAGGTGATTAGAAGCGTAACCCAAAAGCAAAGTCATGATTTGATTTAGAAAAATCCAAACTTTGCCATCGTTAGGTTTTTGAGCCTTTAAATAAAAAAAATATTTAAGGAGATAATGTTATTCACATCAGACAAATTTTATGACGTTAATGCGCATCATAGAGCCTTAGATGTCTTAAATAAATGGTTTATTATATTACTAGCCACCCGCTCTGGCTTTACACGGGTACTTTATTATACATATAAACCTTTCTCTCGAATGACTCTAGCTATTAAAAAAACTGCAACAAAATCCGTTGGGTCGTTTTTAAGATCTAAGCTTACATAGGGACAAACAGCGGGAAGCGACTTTGTTTTATACTATGTAGTGAGTATTATTATTATATCAGCCAAAGGACGTCCACTGCTGGATATAGGCCACCCCCAATGAGTGCAATGTGACCGGTCCTGCACCACCCGCATCCATGAAATCTATATGAAACCGAAAATAAACAAGAAATCAAGAGAGTATTTATATTATAAACTAATCTGAATTATATACATAGTACATTAACTTACTTAATGTTTGGCAATTCTAAGTCATTTTCTATTCCTGCTGGCGAGACATCTACTTATGAATCCAACCTTACGAAATGTGCTACATACTACGAGGTCCTGACGTAGCGAAAGCGCCACCATTGCTACCTTTCAACGTGTAGCACAGCTACGAAGTGCTACACCGCAGTCCTTAGTAAGAAGATCTCGTACAGTGTGTGACATTCTTGAGAACATAATATATATTTTAAGAGTTGACAGTATGAGCCGTTATTAATGTAAACAGGTATCGCTAGTTAAAATAAACAGTTTTTTTTTCATACAAATGAATTCGGCACCCAATACATCGGTAAAAAAGAACAACTGACAGTAGCATTTGAAATTAGCTCTGACTCTCTGAACGTTTAATAAATGAAACGAAAATAATTTGATCCAGAACAAGTCCATAAGAATAAACAAAATAAATGAAATATATGTGGTAAAAAATTAAATAAATCACACTTAATTAAATGCTGTTTAAATGTTGGAGTACATTGCTGATCGAGTTTTTTTTGAATTAATAACTCTTCATCAGAAAATGTAATTGTTTTATTTTTTCCATGAAACGGTTCACATCACTTTAAGCTATCGTTACTTAAAATGTCACACACTGTATAAGGGAATTTGTCGTAAAAGCCGAATGTAACAGATATAGTTGACAAATTGTAGTGAAGCTTCTGGTGACTTTTTGGATTTGACACTAATTAAGGGTAATACCGTCAAAGTTAAGGTATTTTTGAACCGATATCAGCTAGTTTCATTTTGTATTGAGTGTAACATAACTTTGTGTTATGGATATCACAAAAGTACCAAACTAAAGAAAAAACGTAACACAAAAGCAGACTTTCGTTAAACCATTAAGAGAGAAGTATACCCTTGGAATACGTCGTACTCTTCCTTACAAGAAGTGCAAACGTTTTATTACTTCTGAATATTTTCCAATATACAAGTTCTAGGTTTGTAGGTTTTCTTTTTATTTAAATTTGCAATATATTAAAAATTATAGGCACCGAAAAAAGCAAACCTATAAACCTAGATTATATCTAACTATCACGGTTCATGAGATACAGCTTGGTGACCGACGGACAGACAGAAAGACAGACAGCGGAGTCCTAGTACGAGTAATAGGGGTTTTACCCTTTGGGTACGGAACCCTACAACGGTTATTCTTATTCCGTCTTGTAGCGAAAACTGATTATAAACAGAGAATATATCTAACGAGTTCTAGAAAAAAACAATTATTATTTTTCAGAGCGACACTCATCCATTTTTGAACAAATAGCTACCCGCACGGTTCCGCCCGTGCAAATTAACCCAGACAATGCGGCAGAAAAAAATAAACAAATGAGTATGTTTGGAGATAACCACACAACTTACAAAGCGTCAAAGTTATATTTAACAGACATTTCACTTTATAATTAGTAGTTATATAGACTATACTTGAACAGAATTTTATGTCCTTGTTTATAGCCACTGACGTTTATGCACTCCATATAATTATCTCTCTTTGCTGAGCTACGTACAGTGCAACTAAACCCATTTCGTGCTTCTAAATGAAATATTTATGTTTATATGTTAGCGACTCTTACCTACACTCGTTTGCTTTATGTCCCGGGGGTGTGCCCTACTGTTTTCATAGTTACATACATAGACAATGTTAGACCTTGTTAAAATATTGTGAGAAAAAATAGAATCTCTGATTAAAAAAATGAATTAATAAACCATCACAAATTTGTTTCTACAATGAAAGCAAAACCAATAGCGCAATCATTAAGTGCATGATACATGTGGAAACTGCTATTCATCTTATTTTTTATTTTATTTTTTTTTATTTATTTATTTTGGTTCACCAACAATTGTTTACACTGTTTACACTTACTAAATTATAATAACTAGGTACTATTTATTGCTAAGTGTAACAATCACTTAAAGGTAAAACACCGCATGCACTATATAAAAAAAAGCCTAAGTATTAACAAATCAAAATTATACACAGGTTTTGCTTAACTTGTTAGTACTATATAACTAAATAATTTAAAACTATTTTGTGTTCGTCACTCACTTTTAAAGAAATTACTAGACTGTATTTTAAATTTTATAACAGAGTCGGAGAAAACGTCAGATATGTGACTGCAGCTGTTAATCGCTTTACACAGCCTTGGAATAGGCGAGCAGCTGCCGAGAACAGTCCTCCTGAGCGGTGGGCAGAGTGGTGTAATAAGCTTGCGTGGAGTTCGGGAAGGAGCTCGAAAAGAGAGAAGGGCCATTAGTTGCGGACTATCTATATGATTGTTTAAGAGCTTATATGAGAAAATTGCGTCCGCAATTTTCCTCCTCGTTTCTAGTGATCTTAAACCGAAGTTCTTTAGCCCCTGTGTGTAAGAATACGATTTTTTTGATTTGCCAGCAGAATAACTCAAATGCCGAATAAACCTTTTCTGCACACGCTCTAGACGCAGTGAGTGAGTGGCATAGTGCGGCCGCCAAACCACACTACAGTACTCCAGAATACTCCTTACTAGGCTATTGTATAACAACGTTTTAGTTACACTACTTTTGAATATCTTTACGTTCCGTATAACGAAGCCTAACATCCGAGAAGCTCTTTTTACTATATTTTCGATGTGAGGGACAAATGTGAGCTTTTGATCTATAACCACACCCAAGTCACGAACTAAGTAGATTTTAGAAGGTTGTGTTTTCTAGATATCTTGATGTGTACACATTTTTTGGCATTCAAGACCATCTGGTTGTTGGTACACCATTCTACAAGCCGACTTAAGTCGCTCTGCAATAAGTCAACGTCGCTAACAGAATCAATGGTATGAGTAAACTTCAGGTCATCAGCATAAATAAGTATGTTCGAGTGTAGAAAACAATCAGGGATGTCGTTTATGAAAATGTTAAACAATATCGGCCCTAGATGAGAACCTTGGGGTACGCCGGATGATATGGTGTGTGACAAAGATTGATAACCATTAACAACTACAAAAAATGACCTATGCTCCAAGTAAGACTCAAGCCAATTAAGTATGGATCCGAATCCATAAGCAGACAACTTTTGCAGCAAGATTTTATGACTTACTTTATCAAAGGCCTTGCTGAAATCTGTGTATATGACATCCATCTGCTTACCTGCATCTACTGCATCAGAAAGGAGCTCAGTGAACGAAACAAGGTTTGTAGCTGTTGATCTGGCCTTAACAAATCCATGCTGAAAGTCGCTCAGATACAGTCCAAAATGCCTATTGATAAGTGGACAGATAAGCGATTCAAAGATCTTGGCAAATGTACAAAGTAAGGAAACGGGTCTGTAGTTAGTCACTGTTTTGTCATCACCTGTTTTGTAAATAGGTACTACCTTCGCTGTCTTCCACAGTGATGGAAATATTCCGGATGTTAAGGATTTGTTGTATATTATACTAAGCGGTTTAACCAGCTGTGGTGCACAGGAATTGATAAAAATTGGCGGAATGCCGTCGGGACCCGCACCTTTTTTACGATCGAGGTTATTTAATTTAATTAGTAAAGAGTCGTCATCAATAAAAGGGGTCACCAAGTTCTGACCGTTTATCATTAAAAATTGTAACGACTTGCTCATGTTAAAATCATTATCGTTTTGATCTGTTTTGGTGTAAACTGTTGAGAAATAGGAAGCAAACATTTCACATATGTCAGTACTGCTTGAGCTAGTCACTGTTCCATCCGTCATAGATAATGGATATGGACTAGTTCCCCCGCGCTTAGCTTTCATAAATGACCAAAATAAGTTGGGATTTTCTTTGAGTTCACTTTCCGTTTTATGTATGTAGTCATTATATCTAGAAATTGTTAATTTACTCAGACGTTTACTGATTAGTTTTAGCTCTAAAGCATCTAGGGGGTTTTTATATTTTATATACCGCAATCTAATTTTATTTTTTTCATTTGACACTTTTTTTAATTTATTGTTAAACCAGGGTGGAAATTTATGTTTTCTTATTCGAGTGATAGGTACATGCACCTTACTTATTTGATTAATTTTATTATATAAAACAACAAGCATGCCATTTACGTCAAGATCATTGAAAAGCATCTCCCAGTCATGAGTCATGAGGTCTTTACGTATCAATTCGTAATTTGCCTTAAAATAATTAGGCCTACATAATCCATTGTTATACGGTAACCTTTTTTCTTTAGAAAATAATAAAGATATATCTAGTGGCGGGTGAAATTTGTCAATTTTGCTTAAACAGTTGGGGCTTTCACAGACACTACATGTGGAAACCGTCGATAAAACCAAGTCAAGTATACGGCCAAGGGAGTTAGGTATGTAATTATGTTGTTTTAATTGGTTAACGTTCACAAAATCTAGTAGAATCTCACTAATATTTGGCGGTATGTAAATGCTACTCGAATTGCAAACCGATTTCCAGTCGATGTTTCCCATGTTAAAGTCCCCTAGCATACATATGTTAGAATCAATTTGTTCGAGTACCGTATTATAGTGATCAAGTAACAAAACCAGATTCGAACGCAAAACGGGTGGAGGGAGGTAAACAGCACACAAAACTAGTTGCTGGCTATGCGAGCTGCCCGGAATTGGGATGGTTACCCAGAGGTCTTCTTAATGTTATTTTAATTTCTTTTTAGTTTTTAATTCCTTTGAAAACGTAACAATTAGGCTTGTTTTGTTTTATTTTTATTACTGAATTCTATTTAGAGCAAAAGTGTAGTGACCATAGATGGAAACTGTTTTGGCTTCTGTGTTAACTATATTGCTAATCTATAAGTGTTATATGACGCTCTTTGTTTCCCGTTGCAATAAATAAGATAAAATGAATGCCCGGTCTAATAAATATTCTTTAGATCTTATGTGGGATCAAACATTAAAATAGTTTATTTATTTATATTGTACTTAAGTTGATATGACCTAACGGATATTAATAACAAACAGGCCCTGAAAAGGTCATATTACGCGACGTTAAGTACTTTTTTCGCAACTTCACTATTATTAAAAATGACTAAACTAGACAATGTTTTTTTCTGTGGATCCTTCAAATAATAACACTCCTGTCATTAGTTGTAAACACTATTTATTTAATGCAAAACCTATAGAACATGCAGTCAGGTGAGGGTAAATTGGTAAAGATAACCATTAAAATATCCAATAGGTTAGGATATTTTATTATGAACGTTATAAAACAAAAGCATACGATTTCCAACACCTAAGAAAACGTGCTTGCCACATGGCATGCGGGTGACGGGCTACTTGGATTAGTGAAAATGAGGCTTTATACAGGTGTAGGGTTCGTCAGTGCTCTGTCTCATAGCTCAAGACACAAGTTTGAACAAAGAGCACCGTGAAAGCAATTTGCAATCGCGACTGGTGGCTTAGTTCTGTTTTAAACTTAGCGGCTTCAGCAAATTGACTAAGTGGAATATTATAATATCTCAAATAACTCTACAGCAGCTGTTTGATTTGGCTTCTAGTAGTTTTCTGAATGCTGGGATTGCTGGAATTTAATTTAATTTTAAAATTCATTTAATATTTGACATGAATAGACATTTTCGCAATCGGCGAAATTAAGAGTTTTCTAATTTGAAGAATATTTGTGTTTTTTTGTTTATGGGGGTCAGTTTGCGGGACGCATCGAATAATAATTTGCATAGTGTTTCTTGTGCACGCTCGTTTCCACGGGCGCCTAAGCTACCCAATACACATTCTAATGTCAGACAGACAGTGTCAGAACGAAACCGATTTCAATTCCAAGCACTTGTTTAATATGCCCCCTAGGGTTATTTTGAAGCCTTGAAACTTATTTGGTTTGAGTGTGCAGTTTTTGTGACCATGCGATTCGAACTATTTTTGAAAGAGGATCATAATCATAATTGGTCTCTAAAACAACTAACTGAAATGACTCATGACGTCACTAAAATGGGATGAACCATAGGGGGCGGCCTACTCCGTGATTTCGTTGTTTGAAGAATAGCCGCACTGATTTAAATTAATATAAAAATATAATACAAAATGCATATATGACGTATTTTTGGAGTGCACGTAATTCCATATGGACGTATTTCTTTCGACCTTATATCAAGTTTGTCAATTGAACATTTTAGCATTATTCAGGCAGTACATTTTTCCATGTCGAGGTATTTCAAATTGACATATTATTCAGATTCGATCAATGATTTAGAGTTGTAAATTTTCCATGTACGGTAAATAACAGGAAATCGGTTTGTTAACGGAGAGCCTTCTGTACGTAGTAATATTGTTTATTCCGTGACTGTACCCTCATTGCGTGAGTCTGGCTCGCTCTAGACCGATTTTTGCTAGATACGGACTCTGCCTTGCCGCATGCTTTCTGAGTCTCGTAGCTATTAATATATTCAATAACACGGACAGTTTTTAATTAGGTATGTGTAGACTAACTACAGTTCATATAATCCTATTAAGTTAGCCAGACATTCTTTTATTTCAAGCTTAAGTAACTACTGGGTTTGAGTAAGTATTTATATGTATGTTGAACAGCATGTACGGGATTAGTGACTCATCCAATTACATTCAGACGGTGCTATTTTCACAGCGAAATTCGTGTCATTGTATCGCTAGTTAGTTACACTATAAATAAAACACACGTGATTATGAAGTAATAATATTATTGTCTACAAGTCCGCTGTTGTAGAAATGATTTTATTGAATAGCTGTGCGAATAAATTTATCAAGGCCCAGATTCATTTATTTTAATTTCAATCCGATCTTAATTTAAGTGCGCCGCGCCGCCCACCTATGTAGTTGGCTACACGCTTACGAAATAAAGAGTTACTTTTTTTTGTGGGACAATGCTTTTACACATCGCGCCTGGCTGGGGAACCGCCCCTCCGCACCGTCAAAAACCACAAGATGCTCTCATCATCATCATCATATCAGCCGAAAGACGTCCACTGCTGGACATAGGCCTCCCCCAAAGAGTGCCAAAGTGACCGATCCTGCGCCACCCGCATCCAGCGGACTCCCGCAACCTTTACCAGGTCATCAGTCCACCTTGTCGGGGGCCACGCTGCGCCTTCCGGTACGTGGTCGCCACTCGAGAACCTTTCCGCAGAAGAGGGAGAATTTTTTTCATCCCCTTTTGTACAGGAACTAAAGTAAAAACAATTTTTAACAAAAAAGATACGATATATAAGTTGTCAAAATACCCAGGTAATTTTATTTGAGCCTCTAGCTTATAGATAAACAATGACGCGTACTTTGACCCCAATATCCGCCTCTGGATCCGCATTCGCGGATGTTGAGTTTCAAAATATCCACGGATGTAAAAAAAATCGCATCTTAACATCCCTGGTTTTTAATTGCATGTGGTCGTTAGTGACGTCTGTTGTTGAAACCCGTCGTATGGGATGTTTGACAGATTCTATAGGCTGAGAGTAGCTGCCGCCATATTTAAAGTTTACCGGCCTGTAATTTGTGATTGAATCAACCCCCACTTAGAGTAGGTGGCACCAGCTTACGATTACAGGCCGATTAACGTTAATTATGGTGCTGGCAGCTGTCATTCCGTAAGAACTAATTGTCAAATTCCATACATTCACATTTTAAAGACGATTTTACGATTACAGGCGGTTCGGTACCTTCCCTTAATGTCGTACTTTTATCGTTTCATCGCTTTGTGCTATTAGTTTCATTGAACGAAATTGGCGACATAAACACGTGATAATGAAATAAAAAGCCAATGGCGTTATTCCCACCTATCCTAAACACAGATTTGTCGCGGGCGTGTGTGTATTTACGTGTATATTTGCGCGAGTGTTCTACACCCAGAAGTAAAGCGTATATTCATTAGAAACTCATACACTTAATTCCTTTTCGTTTTGGGTTGTAGTTTTGGCAGACTGTCAAACATTTTGCACTGAGTGTCCAGGGGCTTGGCTGGGGTCACTTGTTCTCGTCAAAGTCGACAGCGTATGGAGTGTGTTTGAGTAGCATTTGCGTAGAGCGTGTCATTTGATACCGATCGGCTTTGAGAAGCAATCAACGCAAGTTAATCGTGTTCGAGGGGGCTATAAGTTTGATTGAAAGTTCTCTTTTAATATATATTTTACTAGCTCCTGCCCGAAACTCCGTCCGAGTGGAACTCGTTTATATCGTACACCTTTAAAAAACAAATTTAACCCCCCATTTCAACACCTTCGGGGATGACCGCGATAAAAACTACCCCATGACCTTCCCCGGGACTTAAAGTATCTCATCACTAAACTGTATCTAAATCGGTTCAGCGGTTTAAGGATGAAGAGGTAACAAACAGATATACAGACACTTTCACAACAAGTATATTGTATTAACTTTGGCTTTTTATTTTAGGCTTACTGCATGTGTCAATACGCGACAATAACACGAAATGCCGCCCTATGAAATTGAACATTCTTGATCGAATTTAAACATGTCGCTCGGAGTGACATAGAATACGTGAGTTGAACCGTGTAATTATTTGTATTATTTGAACATTCTTGATATTCAAAAAGTGTTCACAATGAATGTAAACAGTTAATTTAAGAATGATTAGTAGTCCTATTGACATAATTAATACTAATAATAATAATTATTAAGCAAACATGAAATAAATAAAACAAAACTTATGACAAACAAAATTGCCCGCCATCGACACATGGCATTGTTGCCTGGGGTACCGGTGCTTGCCGCATTTCCCTGTTGGTTGGCCAGGCTCAAGTATGAGGCATAAGGGCTAAACTCAGGCACGCCATTTTGCCGCTTTTAACAATGATAACGCCGCTGAGAAGTTTAATTCTATGGACATTGGCTTAGCCATCAAATACCTGCAAGATCCTGTGGCATATTCTAGTAGTGACAGGAATTGCAGTAAAACTGCTTTAATAAACTTCACCGAAGGTCTTTATAACAGACTTTTTCCGAGCAAGTCAACAACAAACTCAACCGCCGATTGTCAAACCAGCCAACCGAACGTGAATGAATTGAAAGAACGAGGCACCAGCACTTAGAGTCACTATTAAAAAAAGCTATAGATAAAGTAGATAATTATGATTTCAACTGCACGTGAGCCAAACTAACTCACGAAAAGTTTAATTAGAAAAGAATTTAATATTTATGAGTCTGCGGGAAAACGCACTCCAATTCTTGAGATGTTGTACTATGACCGTCAAGCAAACTTCTACAGAAAACGAGCGTGTTTTCAGTCTGGCTGGAAACATAGTAACCAAGATAAGAAACCAACTTTCGGACAAAACGATTAACGCTTTAATATTCTTAAAGATCTACTTTTTAACACAAAATTAACTTTTTAATAATTGTACTGAATTACCAAAATAATTAACACTCATGCAGGAATGATGAATGATCATACAAATGATTAAAATATAGCTCAGTTAGATCACTAAAATACTGTTAAATATGTTTGTTGAAACTCCTCAATTTTATATCACGTCATTGTAGTTAAATCGTCTGTTTGTTATGATTATTGTATTATTTGCATTTGATTCCTAATGCTAATCTTATTAAAATTTAAGCCTAGCCTTGCTTGTTATAAGAAAATATCTATATCAACAATACCAGTTCATGTCTGATCAAAAGATTGAAAAAGTAAATGAGGTATGTCGGTTTTTTTTTTTAAAGATTTTAGTTTTTGATATGTTTGTAACAAGAGTTTTACTTTTGTTTTGTTTGTTTTTAAAACTAGTAGTGCCAAGAATTCTGATTTTTGTTTGTATTTCATTTTATTTTCAGCAATAATTTACAATTTCTTACGAAAGACTCGAGAGTCGAGACAACTCGAGAAATTGGAGTCAAGAATTCTGGAAACCAGAAACCCTAACCCCGATCAATTGTTGGGATATTTTTAACAAACTCCTTATGTACGATTCTCACCGAACGGGACAGGCCGGAGCGCATCATATTACATGCAAATGAATTTGAACCGTATAAACAGGTAATTACATTTCTTATTTGAATGCATCGTGCATCCACTGCGAGGCGGTAGCTACCGACGCGGTCAGTGGGGATTGTAATCAAATATGAATTGCATCTGCTGTATAGACCGTTCAAATTCCTTGGCATGCAATAGAATGCGCTCCGGCCCGGCCTGTTCGGTGAGAATCGTACATGAGTGTCGGAAGACCAAGGTCCAAGGGTCTTTACTGCAAGTCCGCAAATTGCACTTGACAATGAATTAATACTGAATAAATAATTTTGATTTTGACATTAAGCCTCTTCAGTCAGCGATGCATACCGCCGCGGTAACTCCTAAGCTGCACATTACCTTCTCATATTACATGCATGGTAGAACGTCCACACGGGTCCCGCAGGACGACAAATTGACATAACATGGCTTTGAATTACATTACCCGCCTCGTAAAGAGCAAACGAAACCCTAGCGATCACTAAAAATAAATGTGGCCCTACAAACACGTGACCACCTCGAAAACGATCGCATTAACAAACCAAAAGTACATATGTACCCTGAAATAAAATATTTACAACGGTAACTAGAACATTACGTGAAGTCCAAGGCTCATAGTTTATTCACTGAATTATCTAGCTGTCGAATGTATGCCCAAAATGGCGGACTATATAGTGATGGGGAACGTGTTGGATTTTGTAGTGTCACATGTGGCGCGAAACACATGTTTTTTGCATCGCATTCTTAGCGTCTTCTTATAGATTGCTGGAATACAAGAGGTTACGTGACGACGGAAAAATAGTGGTGTTTTCAAAGTTCATTCATATTTTAAAAACAGCAGGCCTAGTGGTTCAGGCATCCGGCTATCAAGCGGCGGTCGTGGCTTCGAACCCCGGCACGTAGCATCGCCAACACAGTTAACTGACCATCCGTGCACTTTATGTATATTGTAATAAAGTTCAATATGAATACAGGATGGTCAGTTGTCTGTGTTGGCGTTTGTACCAACGAGTTTTTTTGGAACTTATATACGGAATGTTTACCGTTAGCTTTTCGGAGAAGGAATACATCGCTATATGTTTTCGTTAACAAGGATCAGCTTGCTGGCCATACAAAACAGCTAGGTGCAAGTAACGTGGAAGTGCAATTTAACTATAAGATAACAGTACTCGATCTTGTATACATACTTTCCACAATATATGACAATACAAAAAAAAATATGATTTTGTGTGTAATTTTGTAACTTATAAAAACTTTTCATATATAGTCTGACCTCTGGAGTTCAGTTGTTATTTATTTATATTAGGATAGCAACCAGCTATAATAGTACATTACGTAACTAGGGCAGTGAATGAAATGAAATGAATTCGTGAATGCCCCGGATCGCAGGTGTTTGTGGCCCGAACCGAAGGTGAGGTTCTTTCAAAATTTTACGTCTTCACATGGCCACAATGCGAGTTTTTCCTTACACGCAGCGTGCAGTAAAACTCGCATTATGGCCAGGTGTGACGTAAAACTTATTACATACATACATAAATGTGTTCTCCTTTACAGGTCGCAATTCTCAACCGATTCTAGTGAAATTTTCTGAGAAGATTCAATAATTATAGGTATAGTTTTCAGTCAAATTAGTTTATTGAAATAAAAAAATTAAATGACAAAAGAGACTCGCAATTTCTGCGTCTTACAGACTTTACAGAGCCAGTAGATAAGATATTGTCCACTTGACCTCGGTTTCATTTTCAATCTATAAATGTAAAAAAGTACTAAGTACAATAATTCAACAAGTAAGCCAGACTTAAAAATAAACACCATTTGCAGCAGGAGCACAGAATAAGAGGTCCGTGTCACAGAATAAGTAATAGTACAAGTACAGAAATTGCACATCCTAGCAAAAACGACGTTACGTTATATTCATTCACACACGGCACGTGTAGAGCTAGGGCTGTCACGCCAAGAATACATCAATGAAGGCAAAAAATGCTCACCAGATGCCGCTTGAGTAAAGTGAACCGATTTGAAGTTTTAATTCGTAAGTTAATTCACAGGTAAGTTCAAAAAACATAGGTACCTACGGTTTTATTAAGATAAGTACCTACTCTGTTTAGGATTCCGTAGGTACTTTTATAGCAACTTTTTTAAGAGTATATCTAGCTCAAAAAGTTTGCGTTTTCACTGGAAAAGTGCTCCTTACACAAAACGACGTGACTGCCATGATTTTCCTATAACAATACGTTTTTCTATATAAGAATCGGAAAGGTAGACAATATTTGGTAAAGTGCTGCATATAGGTTAGGAAAAGAAAGGATAGACAACAGACAAGACAAACTTGTTTAATAAAGATATTTTAATTACAACCGAGCAGCTGTGGCGCTTTGTTGTTTTCAACATGTTTAAAAAAATATCTTACTTATAAAATAACACGTCATTACCTAGGTGCGCGCGCGCGGTCGCGTTCAAGTCGGCGGCGGCGGCAGGTCACAACACGCACGTGTGCTCGCTCGCGCGGTGCCGGCCCTCGACTCACAATGGCACCTGAGGTTCCGCGAGCGCTAGGTTATTAACGCGCCGCGCCCCGCCCATTGCAAGCCCCCTGGCAGGAGTTCAGTGTCCTTAGCATATCGTGCATAATTTCACACGTTTGTATGTGAATAAAATAATTACAGCTACCAGATATCGCGGCATATTTTTCTTATTACTCTGCTCTGCACAAATTCACCTGTCCAGTCAAGATTAAACTTGAATTCGCCTTCTGCGGGACTAATATGGTTTCCATTTTATCACTTGTCGACAGACAAGACATCCGTCACGTTCTGACAAGTATATGAGTGCGGGAGTGATTGGGGTCGTTATGACGACTTCTGTAGCCTAGTTGGTTTACTTGGTTTGGTAGTGACCCTGCCTATGAAGCCGGAGGTCCCGGGTTCGAATTCCGGTAAGGGCATTTATTTGTATGATGAGCACGAATATTTGCAGATTTAACCAGTGTAAAGGCTCTTAACTGTGGTGTCATCACAGTTTTTTAAATGTTGAAAGGACACTACAAGAAGGTTTACCAAGTGAGTTCGTTCGATATTAGGCAAAAACTGTGTCGGAAGTACATTTTTTTACTTAATTTGTCTTCTTGGACCTTCTGGTCTTGAACCCTTGCACAATAAGACAATAACTGTTAATGATACATTAAATTACTTTTTACAAAAAAAGAAAAAAAAAATTTTTTTTCACGAAATTATTATGCTAATTGGTTCCTGTGAATGTATTCTGCAATATGCCGAAGTTAACGGAAATTCCCGGGAACACCGTGTATGTTATTAACAAAAATAAGTTATAACTTTGAACCAATTGGTAATAATAATCGTTTGTCTAATCCTTTGTCTATCCAAATCCACAGCCTAACAGGTAGACCTGTTCTTATAATAATTATATCCTCAATTTTGAGCTATCAGTACAAGTATCCAAAGAGAATTTCTCTAAGCGATTCCTCACTAGAACCGGTGAAAAAATAGGTAGGATCATTTCCTCTGTACGTCCAGTTAAGTAATAAAAGGACTTTACCGACCGATACAGCAACGGACATAGTACGTTTTTAAGAATTTCTTTACTTTTCTCCCAGGCGGGTCGCAGGTGCGCGGCTCCGATATGTAAATGACAACTATACGAGCCTTATAAGTCTTATAACTGTGGATATATGTGTCTTGAGGGAAAACCCTAGAGTGCCCTTTAATTTTGTGAAATGAGTGGTGAGAATATTAGATCAAGGACCACTTATTGCAGGTGTTTGTATTTGGTAGCCCTTTGAAACTTTGGCAATGCAAAGAAGCAGGAGATTACATTTTGAAGAGATGGATAAGTACTAAAGGTTATTTTAGGTAAAATGATTTTACGCTGCAGTCCTTAATGTCGCGCGAAAACTGATATACTGGTAGCGCAAATCTTTGAATAATACAGTGAATAAAAAAAAACACGGTTCTACTTCTTGGCAAACTTTAGGGTCAATATATTCTAGGTGAGGTGAAATGCCGGAAGGCGCGGCGTGGGTAGGCCCTTGACAAGGTGGACTGATGACCTGGTAAAGGTTGCGGGAGTCCGCTGGATGCGGGTGGCGCAGGACCGGTCACTTTGGTACTCTTTGGGGAGGCCTATGTCCAGCAGTGGACGTATTTCGGCTGATATGATGATGATGATGATGATGATGATGAGGTGAAATAAGTTGTCAATAAGCAGCTGTGCCTGGCAGTGGGCTAACCATAGTCTGATACTCGTACCTACGGACGATAGGTATTTATAAATAGAGTTCGGAAACACTCACAAGTTCAGTGGCTCTTCCCAAAAACTATGAAATTGTCCAAATTCATAACATTACTCGTGGCTCTGTGTCTTTTTTTTCAGAATCGACTAAACAATTGTATATAATCATCGAACCTGTTCACAAAATTTCACAAGAATCTGTAAAGAAAATGCGACATGTAGAGAACAACTACGCAGCTGGACAGCCGAACAGTCGGATAGCGTTTAATCCTTTTTTCATCTCCCCAAATGATTCCCGCATATGTTTCATTAGGCTGTTCGAAAATTGGATGCCAAAGTGTACCGGGGAAACTACGCAATTTTTGTTAATGAATGAGTCACAAATAAATAAAAACGAGCAATCAGTGCAATATTATTTCGCTTAAGAGATTTCCACCAGTAAAATATCTGTCATGAAACTCTCGTTTAAACTTTACATCGTAACATAAACACTTATTGGAATACAGCTTGTTTTAAATTTAAAATGTGTGTAGGAATTCCGGCAGCGGTGTCAGTCCGGAAGGCCGCAAACGGCCGTTTATAAAAATTCAAAGGTCGGTCTTTGAGGAAGTCACTAACAGCTGAGCGATGAGCAGATTAGACAGCAGGCCAACTATAAATAACGAGGTGATTTGCCGAGAGACTGAACGTAATTTACTTATAAACGGACGTGATTCTGAGATGTTTTTTTAGTTCGGTTGACATTGATCAGTTAATCGAATTTAATCATTTAACAACATTTAAAATAAATCGTGTTTAAATTAGCGTATACGATCAGATCTTTATCACCTCAACAAATATAACTACTTATTCAAAATACTTACATCTTAATGATTGACTTATTGTGTAACTATTATAAGTAACTATACTTTCTTAGCATTGCTACCAATGTTAAGAAAGTACAGTACACATAATTATAAATTTCATGCTCCGAGCTGAACTTCATTGTTTTTTTCCTTTACTTGAAGGGTCATTGCAAAAAAATTATGAAGGCCGGTACCCGAACCAATTCACATAAGTTATTAGCAAAGGTAATTATAATTATATCTAATTAGAACAATAGTAAATAGGTCGCCAGTCTTGAACTGCTGTATTTCAGGAGTTATTCAGGATTCAATACACTGCCTAGTAAAGAAACGGATTGTTTTGCATGGTTGCTTTTGCCTTAAATATTTAACTTCGTTAGTTAATTTCGCAAGCAGACGTTACTGCTACAAACAAAATTGAAATACACTTACTTGTAATCCTAATGCATATATCATACATTATTTAGTTTAAAGTTCAATACATAATTTAAAGTAAGAGCACATATCTAATACTAATAATTACACGGTTCGGAGTTCTTCCACTCCCGAAGAGTTCGAAACATGTCACCTTTGGTGACATTTAATACGTGAGTTGAACCGTGTAATAATTAGTATTATTTCAACATGTCTCACGAAAGTTTAAATTCACTTATATCTAACATGAAGCACTTAGATATTTAATACCCGCGCATGAGTGAATGGAATTTTAGGTACAGTGTTATGCTCTTAGAGTAACTTTTCTCAGACATGAGTCTCAGTACTGATATTAGTTCTCATCATCTGTAACTCCATTTGCCATAGCCGTTTAGAACCTAGAAAAGTCCAGAGTAATAGTCTTTCTTACCGAACCAGTGTTCACTCACTTTCCTTAGTCCAATTTTAAGACAATTTTATCTTAAATGTTGTAATTTGTTATATCATTTTCTGTTCTTCTTATTGTAGTTATAACAATAATATTCAAGCCATTTTTTTGGAAAACTACTAAGTTAGATAATATTTATGACAACGTGATGGTTTGATAGACCAAGAACCAAGTTGTTAACGGACTTGTGATCACCTCGAAGTGTTAGATAGAAGCGTCAGTCGTCTGCTAGTTCCGTTTATTGTCATTGAATGGTTCCCTAGTTTTAACAACAAACGTTTAACCGAATTCTTTGATTCATCGATTTTTTATTTCATTGAACTTTTATTTCTCAGAAATTGTAAATTGATTTATAACAGCCCTGAAAAGTTAATGTTTCTGAATTTAAAAAAAAAAACAACGAAAAATTCATTCGACGAAACGTTTGTCGGTGAAAGACGGTAAACCCATTGAATGATTATACTACTTCTGCATAAGACTAGCTGAGGTGTCAGAATAGGCGTGATAATAAAAGCCAATGCCCAAAATAATAAAAGTGTCGGAACGAGTTTTGTACTGTTCAAAGATATGTAGCTCAGCATTAAGCGATTACGGGCTAAAATATACTTTATAAAGAAAGTTTTCACCGACTTCCAATTAGTACCCAAATCGCTTCAAGTGTGCCTATAACATTTGAAGAATTCCCTCGATTTCTCCAGACTCTCTCATCATCAGATTCTGACCTGATGAACATCGGAACCCTGACATTCTTTTTCAAAAAGTAATAGAACATTTGAAAAAAAAAACGAAAATTCAAAATTCAAAAATTCAAAATATTTAGTAAGCAATTAGGCCAAGAGGGCACTTTTACAAGTCAAAATGTCTAGGTATCTATAGACTAAATAAAATAGTATGAGTACTTTATTCATAATAAAATTAACTACATTAGAGTTTGCATGTCAAATACAATAAGAGAAAAAAAATACAATCTTATTTCTTAGGTATGTATAAGGTCTCCAAGTGTCAAAATCAATATTTCAATCTCATTGGTACCCAGAGGGATGTATAAGGTAGGTGTCAAAAACTAAGTTTTCGTTTTCGAGTAATCGTGAACACACATAAAAACATTCCAACACATTGAGAGCCTCCTCCTGTTTTAAAGTCGGTTGGTGATCACATTATTGTTTCATAAACGAACAATATTTTTTTATAGAAAACGTACTGTATTTGTGTGTCTTGTAGAAGTTTGAATCCCGGCCGCAGGTGGGTCGCCGAATATATATATAGAGCTGAGTCGCGTTCATTGTCACTACGCGCCAAGGCCCAACACAGATTGTTGGCCAAGCGATTACTCCCGTTACGTAACTAGTGCAGAATGTAAACAAAGGGCTTAACAGATATTTTAAAAATGTCAACAAAAAATGACTACTTTTTAGCGTTCCGTATCTAAAAAGGAAAAGACGGAACACTTATAGAATCACTTTGTTGTCCGCATGTCAGTCTGTCAAGACCCTTTATCTCGGTAACGCGTGAAGATATCGAGTTAAAATTAAGACCATATATTCAAATCTACAGTTTCTTGAATCAGTGATAAAATCTAATTTCTATATTAACGTGAAAAAAAGATACGGCCATTTATGCCAAAAAAACTTATATTACGGCACTCGCAAGGGAATTAAAATTTGTAGAATACTTTCCGTTGACGTAGAACTATGAAATTTGGTAACTAATATCGTCTTATACTACAATTACTACTACTAATATTCTGAAATTTATGTATATATATATCCTTTCGATTTATATTTCAAATTCACGCGCACTTTCTGACAAGTTAAAATAGTTAATACGTGTAGAAGCCAGCGCAGGAAACACATTGAAGGATTTCAAATAATTTTGTACCTAATTGTAATTAGCGTAAGTCGTCAAACCAAAATTTACTTTGTTTTATGACACTGAAGTATAAAATCTGTACTAAAAACTTTTTCTATTCAATTCGTAAATTACATCCATAAACATGTTTAAAAAGATTAAAACTACTACAGTTTGAGACCACATCAGGCGTTACAGCTAAATATTAAAAAACCGCATAGTTTTGGATTTATATTGACAATACCAACAAAAGTCCGAAAATTTCGCGGTATTTCGAGTGCTGCAAAGTTAGTACAGGGGACCGATTTTTGACTTTCGAGCGCTCGAAAATCAAATAAAAGTAAATACGTTTGTAGTGTCAAAATGGCGGTCACATACTTTCTACCAATATAATTGAATACAAGCGGTCAATACCACTCGTTTTTCAATTATCTATCACTATTTCAAAATAGCGTTTCAATATTTTTTTTCAGTTTTCGAGTGAAAGAGTCTAGCGCTCGAAAGTCAAAAATCGGTCCCCAGGTCTCTCAAAGCTGCAAACATGGATGTATGTTACTGGTAGTGGTCCTAACAACATATTAAAAAGTCACAACTAGCCGTTTTGCTTGCGATTTTAATGTTCGATATGACTGACCTACTAGCGTGAATTGTTAAACAAAAATTAATTACCACATTCACTGCCAATAATCGCTATGCGCTACGCTCGTAGCCGATCCCGCGGTTTTCTTCGGATGTAGCAGAAAGCGACTACGGCGTAGGCGCCCGCTAGGCGGGTTCCAGGCACGGAAATTGTTAACCGAGTGTCATTGTGACGAAAATTAAGCAAAATTAAGTGCAAATGAACTTGTTACACATTTAAATAACATGTGTATGCATGTCATCTACAGATTCAAAACGAAAAGTAAAACATTTTACTACACACCGAATACAACATTGCCGTCACAAAACCGGCACGTAGTCATTTAACAACTCACACTAATTGGGGCACAATTTATTGGAAGTGCCCTTCATCGACATTTTACAGTGCGATACATATGGCGCAGGAGGCTGTCATCTTAAAGAGTCCTGTCAAAAAAAAACAGAGTTAACGGCGTAACATAAGATAACCAACGTTTTAAAACCACCGGCTCTTGCAATCAAATCAAATCGCATTTGCTTTAACAGCTTAAATTGCTCTTAACACCTAGTTAAAGTACTGTGAGCCAAATACCTCATCTCATCATCCATGTTGAAAGATACATTTTATAAACATCGCCATTTTTCAACCGGCGAAGCCAGGTGAAGATCTAATTGAAATTACATACCAATCGGCGACACAAGTAACTATCTTATCGTGGATAGTATAAAACAATAAGAATTCTATCCTCGACCCGCCGTTATATAAACTGTCCATTAATATTTCTCCAACAGTTCGAATACACGGTTCGTATTTTAAAGTTCAGAAACAGCTCTAATGTATGTCTAGTGCAGTAGACTAAAACTAGTACACATTTTTCTTGTTTTTAGCGGATGTGACGAGTAAGACTAAAAATACTCGACAGCACGGGCACGTGCGCAGACGACGATTTATTGTCGCCGCTGAAAATGATCTTTTAAACGCTTTATGTGATATTATCAGGGCAATTATTCACAATGTCACACTTCACTTATCAGGCAAACTATTGTAAGCCAGGCCTCCGCTTACGATTTGTTTTTAGGAATCTCGGTGTCAAGATAAACTAAGGATGAGGCGCGGCGAAATAAGATGTGAATAGCATTGGAGGATTAGTGTCCGTCCGTCCTGACGACCACACTTTACATTTATTTTAAGACAAAGTTCACGACCGCGTAACAGTTAATAACAGCTGTTCCCTACTTATATTCAATTCAGTTTTGCGACCATTATGATAAAACGGCTGTCGATTTTAATGACTCAATAAACGTATTTAACTATGCAAACTATTTAGGCCAGGCTGTTTATACCGATATTATTTAACCGGTCATTATTTCAATCTTTGGGGGAGTTATACCTCTCCCAAAGAGTGACCTGAACGGCTTTCGGCTGATGTCATGACGTTAGTATCAGTACGGTCAACTACGTTTTTATCGTTATCGATCAGAAACGAAACTTTGATATCTTTAAATTTCGTGAAGAACGGAGACATGTTTGGTTTTTCCATGTCTGTATCACCCGCTATCATAAATATTCCTTTTAATTATCTATTTGATGGTTTCCGAGCGTATATTCTCATTCCCAAGCAGGGGTTAGAAGAAATGCCACACCAACAATAAATCTTTGTTTCAGAACAGTCCAAAATATTTCTTCCAGTTGCAATTAGTAGAAATTTAATTACGAAAACACAACTCCACAAATGAGGGGTTCCGCCATGAATAATCATTTATAATGAGGGTTGAGATTATTCAGCTGGATTAATTTTTAATTTAGTAATGTTTTGGTATAAAATGAGATGATCTATTCATAAGATTATATTACAAGAGACGTCCTTACCACGGTTTCTAATTACCTTTATTGTTTGCCACCGTCGTTGTATAAATAATATTAAAACTTATCAGAATTAAAATGACACTAAGCGCTAAATACAAGAAAAGTGTGGGAATCGAAAAAAATACAGGAAGGTACCCAGAACGCATCCATTACAAGTCAGTATTAAATTGATATGCAAAACGTTGGTATTTAAGGGCCGGCGCTCACTGACGGCGTGGCATGGTATGGCACGGCAGGTTGTGCTGCGGTATCCCGCGGCGTTCCGTGTCATGCCGTGGCATCCCGTGGCATGCCAGTGCGTCTTCTCCCTCCCGCACCTCCACGCACCGGGCTAGGGAGGGAGAAGACGCACTGGCATGCCAAGAGATGCCACGGCATGACACGGAACGCCGCGGGATACCGCAGCACAACCTGTCGTGCCATACCATGCCACGCCGTCAGTGAGCGCCGGCCCTTATGCGCTAAAGCTCTTTAAGGGGCGTGTTAAAAAATCCAAAAAGAATATATCTTGATTTTAAACTTTCGTGAGACAAATAGCGACCAAGACGCAAAACGAATGAAACGAACTTAGAATTGGACTTAAAACGAATGAGACCAATTATGAATGTGACCAACATTGAACGTATGCAAAAAAAAATAGGCGAATAATTGAATGAGACCAAAATCGAAAAGGAATAATGAAGAATGGTCCTAGGAAGGCCGTGGCGAAATACGATTAAGATTTATTAAGAATGAGACAAGTTACAGAATTAGACTTAGGAAGATAGAGATGTATAGCGAACAAGACGAATGAAGAATGTGTGACGAATATAGAATGACATGAAATACGTATTGAACGAAAAACTAATGGTACGAATAACGCTGATACCGTTACTGCAGCGAAACATAATTCACGTTGTGTTTATTTTCACTTGGGCATTACATTAACATAGTTACGGGCTGTTTTCATTTCATTACCAACCAATGTGACTGCAATATTGCGTCGAAACTTTACCAGAATTTTGTATATCAAAATTACTTAGGTTTGGGGCGACATGAGTACGTTGTGGAGAGGATTAAAATACAAAATATATTCCACGCTCGTATTTACATACGCACATTGACATAATCAGAATTAACCTTGGATGCATAATGTAATGTCTTGATAATCGAACCCCAAGTATAAATTAAAATAAAATTATCATGGGACAATCTTACATAAATCGACCTAGTCCCATAGTAAGCTCAATGAAGTTTGTTTTATGAGTACAGGACAAAGAAAACATCCAAGACTCAGAAACTAATAGCCATGCTCAACAATATTTGCTCTGACCGGGTTTGGACCCGGGGACCTCAACCTTCGTAGCAGTCACTACCCTCTGGGCTAACCGGTCGTCAAGATATGTTTTTAAGAAGTCCATTTTCCTGAGCTACTAGCTAGTTCTGAAATAAAATACAAAAAAGAGAAAGAATTAGTTTTTTTTATAATTACTATTCGGCATATATCGTGGGCATCTTTTAAGCCCGGGTGCCGCATCGTAGTAGTTCGTAGGAACCTTTTTCAATATTACAAAATTTTCCGATACTTTGCACACTGTCGCAGTGGCAACGTATCCAAATGACTTGATTCAACATCATTGAAATTTCACAGGTTTTAATCGTTACCTTTTCGGCTACGGATACGTTTAAAGTCATTATGGATGCGAGCTTTATGTTGTCATGTAGGTAACTTGAATGGGCCTAAATGGCGTTGCGTTGTCAACTTAGTAGACAATACTAGCAAGTATCATTACAGCTAGTTGCGGCAGGAATACCGCGTTGTAATACTTTATAAATGAAGTGAATGTGTGTCACATGTTAATTATTAATCGTGGGTGGATGGTAGGTCCGCGGCAAGAGCTGAGCTGTTTCACATCGCTTTACCTCACTGCACCAGTGTAAGTTAGACGCTTATTACGCGTTGTTGTAACGAATCCCAGTATCAAGATATACAGGGGGTGAGCAGTGAAATGCAGTTAAGCAAGTCGTGAATAGCATAGCTGCGGTATTGTCTAACTTGAAACGCTAACAGAGGTTTCAATTCAGTAGGCATATGCAAACTAAAGCGGTGTTTGATTACCCAATGCTGCTCATTAAATCATGCGGTAGCCTATTATGCTAGTATGTTCATTGTTCATATGTAATTTTCGGGTTTTTTTCATTAGTTATATATAGGTATGTATTTGACCACTATCTCACCAGACTGGAAGTGATGGTGAGGTCAAGGGTATTACAGCATATACCTAGATAGTGCCTATTCACTCTCACCTTGAAAAGATCCAAGTTGTGCTTAACTGGGAAAAGGTTTGCCGGAAGTGAGTTCCACCCTTTGGCTGTACTCGCGAGAAAACTGGAAGCAAAGCGCTTCGTGCGAATCAGTTGTAAATCAACAACATAAGGGTGAAACCCATGACCGCGCCTACTCCCAAAATGGCAAAATGGTGAGGGCTGGATTAATTCGGGTAATCCTAGCGCACACTCTCCGAAATGTATCATGTATAACACCGATAAGCAGGCCCCTATTTCACCAACTTGACAGTTGTCACCTGACAACGACAATTCTCCGTACATTGCTGCAACCACCTTAACTTCTAGAACAAGCAATATATGGCAAATTGTCAGTGACAGGCGACCATTGTCAAGTTGTTGAAATAGGGGCCAGGTTACTTTTCTACGGTTTTGTTGCACTTAAAATAAGATAACAAATAGAAAGATAAAAGGATGAAGACTTTTGATTGAAAAACGCACTCATATCGGGTACATGCGTCTAGGAGCTCCGATTCCTCACACAGAAACACATGTTAAACGTATACCAGCTCTCTTTGGCGTTTGGTTAAAAATAATGGATTTCTTGAATACAGACTGAAACGTAACTGAGACATTGGCACTATTTGCTGCAATGTCGGCAATCATATAACACTTAATTACTTTACAACTTAAAAGATACTTTGGCGGTTCATAAAATGACAAGTAATGGATCTACACATTGAGTAGAACAAGTGGTCTTTCCTGTAGTTATTAGTCAACGTTTCGCCCATACAAATAGGAAGCAAACCTGACCCGGACAATCCGGATGTAGTAGGGGCACAAATTTGTAGGGAGTAACACACTCTGGGAAGACCGACCAGCCGCAACCAGGCGGCCACAATCGACCGGGTATGCAGCCCTAAGCCAATAAGAGGGTATAAGGTGTATAAGGTATGTGGCTTTAAAAGTCCAATGCAAAATGAGGTTTTACAGCCCTTAACTTTGACAGAGTCCACAGAAGAGACGGGAACCTAAATCTCTGATCATAACAGTCGTTATTGGCGATGAACGAATGCAAGTCTGACGCCTTTAAATGTATTTGGTGGTAAGTTTAACGAATCTAGAATAATAGAACATTCAAATGTAAGAAAAGCTTAGTTATTTAGTAGAATACGTTATAACTGTATAGATTAAAATGGTTTTTTTAAAGCTACAGATCTTAGGAGAGGATTGTAACCGAACATAACCGTTATGTAACTGAAGAAGTCTGCCAAAAAATACGTGGGAATTCTAATAAATGTGACTTATTAGTGTATGATTGCTGGTTTCAATAGAAATGAAAAAGAGTACCCTGTTCATCATTATAATCGTCTTAGATTTGCTTATGATCTTCAATTGAGCATTGAAATTATGAATATAATAAACTGTAAAATAAAACGGCCGTACGTGTAGGGAGATTATAATAAAGTAAAAGTTTGTGTAAGGTAACAGATGGACTTTATTTTTAAGATGTGATCAATTTGTACACAGTTTTTAACAGTAAATTAATCTTATCTTATCTCATATCAAAGAAATTATGTCCTCATAATTCTCGGAAAATTTAATGGGCTGTCTAAATACGAGTCATAAACAGTAAATTAATCTAGCAAGTAAGTTGTTAATGCTCACTTAAGACATTTTAATATATAGTCCACTGAATAAAATATTAATGTATAGTATTTTAATTGGAGTACAAAGCCACAAAGCTACATTAATATATAATTACACATTTTGCGTGCATATGACATGAGTTAATGAGGTTTTGCTTTAAGTGACTGGCACTTTATTAAAAATATATAAGCGAATTTTATTTTATTGAGGAGGACTTAATTTTCCACAAATTAGATTAACAATAAAAAAATCATATATTTATTTATCAAATTTCACGAGAATTGTAAATTTTAAATCAAAGGAAAAGTAGCGACGGGCCATGAATGCCTGTGGTCGCCGGTTCAAATCCGGCTCAGAGCATATTTTTCAATTTCTCCTTTGATTTAAAATTTATGATTTTCGTTAGCAGCGTTACTGCTTAAAAACAAAAATTAATTCACGGGAATTGGTTGAGAAATACTACCTGTGGAGGAGAACAGACGGACATACAATTTTTTTTTGGGCTTAGCTGAAACGGAGGACTTCCTTCGCTTCTCTCGCTCATATAAATGACTCTGTGAGTGTATATCTCGCGAGTCTGTATAGTATATGTTTATTTCGATTTCGCAAAGCTGGTTCGAATCTGTCCACAAAAATTCACGAGAATCTGATGATAAATTCTACCTGTAGCGGAGAACAGTCAAACATACGAGATAATTTTCGCCCAAACTGGGGACCTACCGTGTTATGTCTCTGTTGCTCGAATCAGCAAGTGCGACGGAGAGAAAGATACGGGTTCTGAAACGGAGCAATGCGTTCGATTTGCTCGCTGATTCAATAATGTAACATTCTGTTGGGATTGTACGTGGTGCATAACTATGTAGTATGCGATCGCAAATAACGTTTGTATAGTTTTCTTTCAAGTTTGTAGGGCCGTTAGAAGTAGCTTGGAATTATTCAGTGAGGCAGTGAGTGAGTCGGGCACTGACAAAATTGAGGAACTTTGACTTGCAATAATTCTTAAAGTACTGGTTTGAATTCAATGTTATTTGGAAATATATATGTGCTGCCTCTTGGTCATTGAAAAAATAGGCGTCAAAGTTTTTCCACAACGAAGTTACAGGGAGTCGACAATGGCCAGAATGGCTTTGAGAAAAAGATGGTACGGCCGTGCCATTTTTTGCTCATTTGCTAGGTTTGGTGAGACACGGAAGTTTTTTGGCAAATAAGAAAATCTCGATGATTTACGGTAACTGTCGATAAAGTACAATATACCGTTTACAGATTATAATAAAAAGCCAAAGAAAGAAAACTGGCCACGGCGAGGTTTTGTTAGTTTAGACACGCGCATGGATACGAATGATAGGTATGTTTAGTTAGATAAGGGGTAGTAAGCGTTAGAAATTTGAGTTAGGTAATGCGAGCCTTCTCCAGGGATTCTTTGGCCTTGCCGCGAACGTTGTCTGCGGCGTTATTACGTGTTAATTTGCAGAATAACTTTCATGGCAACTAGGTATTTAATGGAATATATGCATACATTCAGGCCTTCATTCCCAAAAGGCAGAGCAAATGAAACTTTTGTTCAAGTGCGAATTTTGCATAAAAGTGGGGTAATGTGTGTCGGGTGTGGGTATGTGGGCAAATTGGTTCTACATACAATGACCCAAGTTGCTCGTAAATAAAGAACATTATTTATTTTTTATTTATTTATTATGTCATTATTACGTATTATGTCAGCCGAAATAAGACCCCTGCTTGGACCTTATTTATTACGTTATTGTATCTAGATAATTATAAACTCCCTTGAACTGTATTGATGATATAAGTAATTGGATTTGGAAAAGCGGAGCACTTGAGTAAAACGATCGACAAATACGTTAATTAAAATACATATATTTGACGACCGCTTTAGCCTAGTTGGTAGTGACCCTGTCTACGAAGCAAGAGGTCCTGGGTTCGAATCCCGGTAAGAGCAAAAATTTGTGTGATGAGCATGAATATTTGTTTCTGAGTCATGGATGTTTTCTACGTATTTAAGTATTTATATCTATTATATATATATCGTCGTCTAGTACCCATAACACAAGCCTTACTGAGCTTACTATGGGACTAGGTCGATTTGTGTAAGATTGTCCCCTTATATTTATTTATTAAAATAGAATAGCTTGTGTAGATCATTTTGCTCTTTAACTGTATGTATATTATTTAACAATAACCAAACTTTAATGCTTTTCCATTCAATAGGTAATTCCTCTGAAAATAAAGTGCAACGGAACCGGTAAATTAATCCTTAGAATCCAATTTTTATTCAAGTATTGGTTTGTATTCGAACTTTTACGTTCATTCAAATGTAACTCCTGCCAGGTACTTACTTTATTCAGAAGTACCGATACAGTTCGCAGTAATATTTATGAATATAAGTACCTATAGAATTATATTTATGAATATAATATGTGTGTCCTGTGTGTTTGTGAATAAATGTATCTTTCTTTCTTTCTTTCTTTCTTTCCACATAGCTACTGAAGTATGAAAATATAAAACAGGCCTATATCAGTTGACAAATTACACATTTAATACAATTTCTCTTGTCCCGAAATTATCTTCAGAGGACTTATTATGACAAAAACCTTCAAGTCATCAATGTCATAACTCGGTTTACGAGCAATTTTGTAGAAATAAGACGACCCTTGGGCCTCCTGGGATTGTCCTGGAACTATTTGTTATGTAAGCATTCGAATTTGTTGTGAGTAGATATTTTCGGAGCAATTTAAAATATGCCCGCTAAGTCTTCACGTAAAACATAGTTGGTTTTGTATTTCCTTTACAGAATAAAAAAATAATTAATGAGGTGGTATAACTCGTCTAGTCACGCAATTTTCTAAAGTCCCTGGGCGACGGAGCTCTGTTCGGGTGAACATTGAGAAAATAAAGAGAAAACGAATTTGCCCAGACATGAGACCCAGCTAGATCGATTTCGCCCCCGTAAACCCCCATACTCAAAGCCTCATTGATATCGTTACAGCCGTTTTCAAGGACGTGATATCAAATTTGTATATTTATATAGAAATATTTGATAGTAAAGAATACGATAGGATTATTATTGTTACGTGTTATGGGGTTGAAATTCAACGGGTATAGTTAAGGAAATTTGACTATACCCATTTCAAGAAATTCGGCCTTTGCACAATACTTAGCAATAAGGAATAAAAAGGGTTGATCCTTTCCCATAATAAAATACAACTTTCCCGTAATAAATCATTTAATAGTAGATTATACACCAAGGGGATAAAGCACTGTTTTATGTCACGGGAGCGAATTGAATCCCGAACGTAACGAAGGACTCATAATTTAACTCCTGAGCGTAGCGAGGGAGTTATAAGTTAATTCCTGAGCGAAGAGAGGGAATTAAGACTGAGTCCTGAGTGCAGTGAGGGGTTCAACCGCCCAAGACTAAAACAGTCTTATCCCCGAGGTGTATACTCTACTTTTCACACCTTATGCGAGACAAAAAAACAGGCTCAGTAGATAAATAATGTTTATTTAGCAAATTAAAAGTACATAGTAACATTAGACAAGTTAGTCCAATTATGGAAAGATAAGGTAATGTTTTTATTTGGTACGTTTATTGAGGTTGAGTTGTCTAATTTGATAAACTCAGGAGTCAAAACACTTTCATCACTCGACATTTTAAATATTATTTTTGAAATTAAATCTTCTATAGGCACCTACAAGAACTCGATTTGTTCGTCACGCGTGAACAAATGAAGGCGCGCGACGTTCCAAATTCGAAAGCACAAGCCGTGGTCCTAGATTCGAAATTCGAATTTCGAACACCGCGCTCCTCCGGACCGGGGTTCACACGGAGGCAAACTTCATTTATTTTGTCAAATCAAGTAGGCCATGGCCTAGGACAAATTGTGTTTAGCAAAATTAAACTTTATGCATATAGTAATAAGAATTATGAAAAGTGAAATCATATTATTAACCAGCGGGTTATAATGAAATTCAGTACAACATTATAACCCGGCTAATACCAAGGGATTTAATGTCTTGCTTTCGGTAGGGTTTACATGACCTATAATTCGGCATTGTCGAGCATGTGGTGTGAAAATGATCTTTAAATTGTGTAATACAATCAAAGCTAGACACCTGAGACTGAATCGACGTATCCTACTTACTAATTCTACTGATATTACAAATCATAACTCGGTTTACGAGCAATTTTGTAGAAATAAGACGACCCTTGGGCCTCCTGGGATTGTCCTGGAACTATTTGTTATGTAAGCATTCGAATTTGTTGTGAGTAGATATTTTCGGAGCAATTTAAAATATGCCCGCTAAGTCTTCACGTAAAACATAGTTGGTTTTGTATTTCCTTTACAGAATAAAAAAATAATTAATGAGGTGGTATAACTCGTCTAGTCACGCAATTTTCTAAAGTCCCTGGGCGACGGAGCTCTGTTCGGGTGAACATTGAGAAAATAAAGAGAAAACGAATTTGCCCAGACATGAGACCCAGCTAGATCGATTTCGCCCCCGTAAACCCCCATACTCAAAGCCTCATTGATATCGTTACAGCCGTTTTCAAGGACGTGATATCAAATTTGTATATTTATATAGAAATATTTGATAGTAAAGAATACGATAGGATTATTATTGTTACGTGTTATGGGGTTGAAATTCAACGGGTATAGTTAAGGAAATTTGACTATACCCATTTCAAGAAATTCGGCCTTTGCACAATACTTAGCAATAAGGAATAAAAAGGGTTGATCCTTTCCCATAATAAAATACAACTTTCCCGTAATAAATCATTTAATAGTAGATTATACACCAAGGGGATAAAGCACTGTTTTATGTCACGGGAGCGAATTGAATCCCGAACGTAACGAAGGACTCATAATTTAACTCCTGAGCGTAGCGAGGGAGTTATAAGTTAATTCCTGAGCGAAGAGAGGGAATTAAGACTGAGTCCTGAGTGCAGTGAGGGGTTCAACCGCCCAAGACTAAAACAGTCTTATCCCCGAGGTGTATACTCTACTTTTCACACCTTATGCGAGACAAAAAAACAGGCTCAGTAGATAAATAATGTTTATTTAGCAAATTAAAAGTACATAGTAACATTAGACAAGTTAGTCCAATTATGGAAAGATAAGGTAATGTTTTTATTTGGTACGTTTATTGAGGTTGAGTTGTCTAATTTGATAAACTCAGGAGTCAAAACACTTTCATCACTCGACATTTTAAATATTATTTTTGAAATTAAATCTTCTATAGGCACCTACAAGAACTCGATTTGTTCGTCACGCGTGAACAAATGAAGGCGCGCGACGTTCCAAATTCGAAAGCACAAGCCGTGGTCCTAGATTCGAAATTCGAATTTCGAACACCGCGCTCCTCCGGACCGGGGTTCACACGGAGGCAAACTTCATTTATTTTGTCAAATCAAGTAGGCCATGGCCTAGGACAAATTGTGTTTAGCAAAATTAAACTTTATGCATATAGTAATAAGAATTATGAAAAGTGAAATCATATTATTAACCAGCGGGTTATAATGAAATTCAGTACAACATTATAACCCGGCTAATACCAAGGGATTTAATGTCTTGCTTTCGGTAGGGTTTACATGACCTATAATTCGGCATTGTCGAGCATGTGGTGTGAAAATGATCTTTAAATTGTGTAATACAATCAAAGCTAGACACCTGAGACTGAATCGACGTATCCTACTTACTAATTCTACTGATATTACAAATCGTCGGTGCGAATTAAAAAATCGCTATTTATTTTTACCCTACTTTACAGGAGAAGAAAAAAACTGTTTATATCGGAAATGCGCAGTTTTCTTATATGAGAAGTATTTTTTTAATAATCGGCAAAATGATTTTACATGTCATGGTGGTTGAAAAAATAATGTTTCATCTGTTATATTTCACAATCTCAGCAAAAAACTAAAATACAGCCACATAGCGATTTAAATTTGGTTCATTTTAAATCGCTTTGTGTCATCCCTATACATGACGAGTTTTTACCATTGCTCTTAAGTGTAAAGGATGATACATAGCGAGTTTTGAGTAAGTTAATACCGCTAATATAAACAATTTTATTTACGAGATAACGAAGTATTTTGCATTTAAAATTGTGTAGCCTGTCGATAAGTCAATATTCTTATAATAACATAAATCGTACGTCCGTAAGATGGCACTGATAGTTACTTAAACATAAATTATATTTATAAATTAACAGTCAAGTAAAATTAAGTTAATTATGTTTTTTTTTTGCTGTCAATTAGCCAAATCACACATCTTAAATTTGTTTAGTGTTGTTCATTCATATTTTCTTAGACACTGAGATTGTAAAAGGATGAAAAACTGTGTGCTTACATTTTAAGGACTGCAAGCTGTTATATTTCGCAGAGTAAATTTTTGGGCGACTATCATATAAAAGAGCGGGTTCACCTGACGCACGTTGCTCTGGCCCCTATTTTACCAACTTGACAATTTTCACCTGACACAGACAATTCGCCAAACATTGCTTTTTCTAGAAGTTAAGGTGGTCGCTAGGGTATTTGTGGATCCAGCAATGTACAGAGAATTGTCGTTGTCAGGTGACAATTATCTTGTTGGTGAAATAGGGGCCTGGACATATCGACTTTGGTCGCCTAAAAATGACAATTCGACTTACATGGCTTCGTCGACAGGTTAAGTTGGTTGCTGGACAGCCTATTGACCCAGCAATGGACGTGGAATTGTCATTGTCAGGTGACAATGGTCAAGATGGTGAAATAGGGCCCTGGTCTTCTTTGTGGCAAAGTGGTGAACGCATTGTGCCGTAATTTTTTACTTAACATCACCTTTGCTGTACCATATAGACCTCAGCACGGCTATCACCCGACGGCGCGCGAGCTCTCTCGATTTTGCTCGCACTATCCGTTTCTTTTTTATTAGAATACTTAGAACAAGAGGTATAGTGCGAGAAAAATCGAGAGTATGTCGCAGCCGTCCCATGATAGACGTGCTGATATCAGTCACTGTTGGATCGCCAGGACGTTTACCGGGCCCAATACTCGAAAAGTGTTTAGTTACATTCTCATTGTTTATTACCATACCTCTATCCGATATCATCTGTTCAATCTCGATTTCCAAACATGTCGAGGCATTCGTTCGATAAAGCACTGCACATTTTGTTTCTGTTCTAGTAAGAACAACCATCACTCACTAAGCTAATAAGAGAAACTTTTTTATAACTGCTACGAGAATTATAAGTTTGTATAGATTTTCCTCATCAGTTCTAATTTATTAGTAGTACAACACATTCTTGAAACACATCTTTTAAAATCAAAAGTTGCCAGAAAAAAATTAAAAGAATGATATCGAATTTATGTCTGAAACAGATGTGCAAAATTGAAGACTAATAACAATGTTGTTATTTATCTACTTGTCTTCGAAAATCCAGGGAACTTGGAACGAAGAAAAAAAACGCTATGTGATAAATCTCACATAGCGGTTTTTTCCGTCCATATTTTGTTCTGGATACACAAAATCGCACTAAGTTTTAGTTGACTTTAATGCAAAACAGACGAAGTAAAAAACGCTATGTGATAAAACTTACATAGCGATTTTTTCCGTCCATATTTTGATTGGGATACACATAGCGAATTTTGTATTTTCGAAACCAATAAAGATAATAGAAAAAGGATTTTATGAGGTGATGGATAATATTAAAAGCAATTAAAAAATACAAAAAAAAACACATAGCGATTTTTTTATTCGCACCGACGAAATGCAAAAGTTTGGATATTTGGATGGTTATTACTCAATCACGTTTAAACTGCTGAACCGATTTGGATGAAAATTAGCAAAAAGATTTACAGCCCGGATAAAAATAAAGGATACTTTTAATCACGGGTCTACGCAGAGGAAGTCGCGGTCGGGCTAATATATTATATATCAATAAATGCTGAAGTCCCGAAGTATTTAACGTTCGATCTCAAAGCTTAAACCATTCCAGTTAATTCAGGTGTAATGTAACCATTAAATTCAAGCCACGAACTCAAACAAAATCTGCACGTCGCATCTGAACGAGCGTCTGCGACAAATTGAGTTGTGGACGCGGAACACGTAGCGAATCAATCTTCTACCAAATACCCCTCTAAGTAAATTGAGTAAAGTGGATTCCCAATTTAAACATTTAAAAAATACTTATCATGATTTTTTTTTAGTTTTTTGATTTGCTTACGGTACTGAAAAGTCTGCTACTTATCATGCAAACATTTGTCAATTACCTTTCTAACGTAAGAATATATCTATTACATTATATAAAATAGGACCGTTACTTAGTTACTCACGGACATCGCAGCCTAATGTCAAATAAGTTGGATTATAAATGTTCTGATTTGATTTGATTTGTTTTGATTACAGAACAACCACTAAAATAATTGATTGATCAGTTTCATAAAATAAAAAAAGCATTGCTGATAAGGTGAAATTAGAACTGCTAACTATTTTTGAAATATTTTTGATCAGAAAATGTATAATAATATCACTTCAAATCAGACCAATCAATCATGATTTTTTTTTATTCTAAAATACCGTTAAATTGAGCTGGGAAAGGAAAGTTCCTTTCTGAGTCTTTTAGCATAAGATAATTTTGCTCACAATACAGGTAGCCCGAAGCAGGGACCGGACTGGTTACCATTAAAGGGTTTTGGATCGGGTATTTGATAGAATTGTTTTTCAAAACCCTATCAATTCGGTAAGCATATCGATCGACTTATCGAAACGATAGTGTAACCAAATTGATAGAGTTAATTCAGGTAAGCGCTTACCAACATTAAAACCCCCTTTATATGGTTACCCTATCGAGGGTTTTTAGAAAACAATCAAGCAATTTTAATCTCTGCACGCTTCATATAAAGCTTATTCTTGCATCTTAGAGTCTATTATTAGGTAATCCACGCGCAAACGAATCATCACCAAATGAAATGCCCTATAGCTACTTAAATATCGAACTCGCTCACAAAATTTCACGAGAATCTGTGGAGACTTGAGAGATGCGACCTGCTTTCGTGCTTTCGCCCCTCTGGCGGCCGGACAGCCAGTCATACGAAAGCATTTTTGCCCTAAATTTATGTATCGAACTCGCTCAAAAAATTTCACGAGAATCTGTTGACACTTGAGAGATGCGACCTATAAAGGGAACAAACGGACAGCCGGACATATACGAAAGCATTTTTGCTGTATAGTTAAATGTCGAACTCGCTCACAAAAGTTAACGCGAATCTGTCGAAACTTGAGATAGTGTAAGCCATTTCCCTTAGGGGGGAGTGCCGACACATTATATTTTTGTATGAAAAAATAAAAAAAAATCGGAAAACTATCGTGTGTAGTAACATATGAAAGTGCTTTTTGAGGCGATTCTAAAAATACACCATATCATTACATTTCAGCCATTTTTTTATTAAAACAAAAATAATTTTCGTAATGTACCAATTTTTGGCTTGTCCTGACACGATATGGCTGATTTACACACGATAGGTAATAATTTTTACACATCACACATTTTTTTATCAAAAAAGTTATCGTGTGTCATATGAAAAGGCTTTTTGAGGCGATTCTAAATATATATTTACCACATCATTACATTTCAGCCATTTTTTTAAAATCAAAACTAAAATAATTTTCGTAACATACCAAGTTTGGGCTCCTCCATACACGATATGGCTGTTTTTTTTTATACAAGACTGTGACTGTTCACTGACAATACTGATAACCAACCATAAAATCAAGACGTGAAAAGGATTATTTAATGGTAACTGGTAAATATTTACCCTATTGGACTTGGTAACCACTTTGGAAACGGTTACCCTGTTCAAAACGGTATCCATAACGATAGGCTTACACAATTGAAAGGGAAACCATATCGTTTGGGTAATCATTCGATAGGGTTATCGCATTGAAAGGCTTAATCAAATGAAAGGGTTTTCAGGTTCCTGGCCCGAAGTAACGTAAGTAGAACTACGCAACAGATTTCCATACTAATGGGTAGTTCTCTCTGTCTGTATGTTATCCTTGCACCCAGAAACCAATGAACTGATTCAGAAAATATTTGGGATATATATAGTTTGAGACCCAAGATTATTTATTTTTTCAATTGTAGGAGTTGTTATGGGGGAGCGATAATTAAGCAACGCCTGAAATTATTTTATAGCAATAAGTATCTAAGCCGATTAATGAAATCTACGCAGATGAAGTCGCGGGCAAAAGCTACTGTTACTAATATTATTTTGGCAGTAGGTATACAAAATTGTTATCGAGAGATAGTGCAAGGAATTCCTTGGCTTCTAAACAAGTACATTCAAGACTACTATCGCGTTTATACGCAAGTTTCCATTATGAAGTCTATTTCACTGAACGCATTGTTGCAATATCAAAATAACATTTACAGCGCGCGCTCCGTTTCGCGCGCCAATCCTAATTTGTTTGAAGGGTTTACAATAAATGTAGTTTTGATGTCGTACCAACACATTGCGGCAAACAGACCACCAGCTATGCTCATTATTAGATACAGAGAAGCCGTAGTTTAATTAGAATTAACAACTCGTATGTACCTGCGCTTGAAGGGCGCTTGCGAACGCCTCGGGCGTTCTTTAAACTGTCAGCCATATTTCGTTAGTATAACTAAACGATGTACATGCTACTGTAAAGATAAATATCTACCATAGATTTGGGAAGAAACTGTGCTTAAATTACATTCGACATCTTAGCGGTTAAGCATGTTAATTACCTAATAATATATTGAAAATCACTGTGTTATTGATATAATAACCTGGTTCAATGCAACAAAAGCTGTTAGTATTTTAAAACTATTTGATTAATATCTCACTAACTCATTGCAATAAACACTTTGACCTTACGATTTCTTGGAAAACAAATTAACTAACTATTAATGTGTTCTAAGTTCACAAACGATTACAGATGGAGAAAAAAAGTCTCTTGTGTCTCCAAAAAGTAAAACTCACTTTTTTTTTTTGGCTTTGAAGTGTATTCTTACATATTGCTCGTGTCTATATTATATACACGTATGTATAAAACGTAATAAGTAGTACATGTTAAGTAATCCCACATAATATCCTCATTTTTCGGAAAACAGTAAACAACATTTTTTCATTCAACATGATTAGAAAAATTAGCAATTACCTACATACAAAGTTTACGAGAAAAATATTGCACCTAATGTTACATTATAAGTAATTCGGTTATTTTAAAAGCCATTAATGCTTTTGCTTATCACATTTTATCAATGGCATTCGCAATTATTGTGGCCTGCCAAATTTAACTAGGCAACGAAAATCAACAGAGCACGGCCGACAAGGGACAGTTATAGTAAAATGGGGTGAATGCTAAATGGAATGCTGACCACATTTGAGAATAATCGTTTTCCCAAAGTATCACGTGACAAACTAATTTCTCCATTTATTCTAATTTATATACAAGTTAATTCTAGGGAAGGGGAAATTTCGCGCAAATGAAAGTGTGTTACACAAGTTTCTTAAAATATCCCGCCGTTAGCCAGCGAATGTCAAAAACGTTTTGTATGGTCATCGAATCACCTTGATAGAATTTCCAAAGAACGCTTATTTCGCTTTTACTAATCTGTAAAAAGCTGTTTTGAGCTTTCCTGTGCTTCTTCCGTGGAAGAAATAAGGTGCGAATAGAAAATAAAACTTTTTTTAGATAAACAAACAGCCACTACAAGGGTTACTTATGCATACTCATATAACTAATGTTACAGTGGATGTGTGGACAACACCGTTTATCACAATATTAGGAAACATGTGTTTGTCATTCAGGGTCATTCATAGCACCTTTAGTCTTAAGGACTGCCGGTGTCAACAATAATCCTTCCAGCCTTATTCCCGGTTGCACCCTAAAAGAGCTCGGGGTCCGCTTTAACATCTAATCCCAAGATTTGGGACACTAGTTTTACGAAAGCGACTGCCACCTGAACTTCCATCCCGGAGGGAAAACAAGACCTTATTTGGATTAGATCGGTTCCCTCACCACGATGTTTTTCCTTCACCGAAAAGCCAACGGTAAATATTCCGTACATAAATTCCGAAAAACTCATTGTACGAGCCGGGACTCGAACCCACGATCGCCGCTAGACAGCCGCATGTCTGAACCACTAGGCTACCGTAGTATCAACAATAATAATAACAACATAAATAGGTGTGCTTTAGAGCACATCGCACTCGTGCTTTAAAGCACTATTACCACCAAACGGCCCGCAACGGATCGGAGCGGAAAGAATTTTATAGTCTTTAAACGATACTGAATCATATGTGTACTTTTAAGTCTACATTACCAAGCGCACAACAGCTTTTTAACCGCGGGCGTCGTCCGCCACATGTGATCGTAAACGAAAGTATGCCGCGAGACGCTATCGGCTCCGTTCGCTTGCGATCGGCGCCGTTCGCTTGTCGTCGAGTGCGATCGGAACCTTTCGGCTGTCGATCCCGAACGAAACTACATATTTGACTGGGTGCGGATACGTTCGCAAGCAACCGTACGATGCCGTTCGTGTGCGTCGACATCCTAGTTAGGCCGCGAACGGTTGTCGCCACATCCGTTCGTATTCTTTCCGATCCGATCCGAAGCGGGCCGTTTGGTGGAAATAGTGCTTAATACTATGTGGTTTATGTACCTGTGTCTTGTACGATGGTTTGAGAAGGGGCGCAATCGTGACTTTGCTTGGCCTTACGAGCTTTCTGTTTGACTTGCACCCTAAACAAAATGAAGTTTTCTGGTTAGAGTTAAAGTCAACATGTGTTTACAGATACCGTACACGCTAGCGGCGACGTATAGGGTTTGTATGGAGAGGATAGTATAGTACCCTTGGCTGTTACTTATAGAAGTAAAGGTCGGTAAAGAAGTATGAGACCAAGCAACGAGTAATTACCTCTCTGCTTCTGCGGAACACTCATGCACAAAAGAAGTATCTACCTAGGGTGACACATTGTGCACCCAGAAGACGTACAACATATCACCGCCCAAAGAATCTGGAATTTCCTAGAGGCAACGGGCCTTAACGGTGAAATCTAAAAAAATAAAGGGGCTGCCACAAAATAGATCACTTGCTGGTCGAAGCGGCATATAAAGGCCCACAAAACAACAAGAATAACAATAATTACATCATCAACATTTCAGCCGAAAGAAGTACACTGCTGGATATAGGCTTTCCCAAAGGAGCGACATAATGACCGCTCCTGCAACCCCAATAATAACCTTTCCCAAACTAAACGCTAGCCAGCCCTTTGTGCCTGTTGCCATAATGATCGGCACCTACCAAATACGCAATAAGTTAATATACTTTTTTTACGTTGGAGGAATACTTAATGACGAACCGTGCGGTCAGGGGGAACGGATGGGTGTGTGGGACTCCCGGACAGAATGCCCAGACTATTTATTTAATATTTATTGCACAAAAGAACAACTTATCGTGCAAAAGGCGGACTTAATGCCGTAAGCATTCTCTACCAGTCAACCTTTGGGTAAAGCAGACAAATGTTGGGCGGTGCAACTACAGATATAAACACACAGTGGATATAAAAACATAATAAATAACGACAATAGACAAATAAATAAAATCCATACAAATACAGACTACCCACTAAACCCCCAACGATTGTCCAACTACGTATGTCGCTGCCAAGGAGGGCCAAAGGTTCGCTTGACGCATTCTACTGTGACCCTCGCGACTGGCCCGTTTGCGTGGGCACGATCAGTGGGAGTGCTCCGGGACATTTCGGGGCGCTAAGTAAATATACCTACTGTAATTACTAACGATATATCGTTAGTAGTAATGATGTATATGCGCCATGTTATGATAACCGAGTTCTGCTTGACCTACGAGTCTCCGTCTATAATTATACGAAACAATATGTGCCGATATGACGAACGCTGTGAAATCAATTTCCCATTTAATTAAATGAATAGCTGCTTTACAATTCTTATATCATTGGCAATTGACAAGATATACGCAGTAGCAGCAGTTAGGTCTGATCTTGACTCTAGAATAATATGAATAAGGATAAAGCACTCGTCATGATTGTTGTGATTATTTTCTCTGTTGCACCATTTGGTATACATATATATATTACATACAATAATTTGAACCTCGCAAAAACTCATCAAGTCATTCCTGAAACACCATCCACAAATCGGCCGGGGCATAATAGCCAAATTAAAGATTCCGACTATCGACGTAAGTTATCAAACCTCAAATAGGATCATGTATAATGCCCATATTCTTAGACGAGACTGTACCTACATGGTAAAATGATCGCAACCTTTGCGTGACTTGTATATTACTTTTTGGCTGAATAGAGCCGAGCCCTTAAGCACACTTGATCGGTCAAGATTTCTCGTGCGCTGTTAAACATACTATTGAAAAAAGTAAATACGTATATCAGGGTGTCCTGCCTTTTCGCAGAATTTCCTTTGGTCAAACATCACTTGCCAACCAACATTTCGAAAATGATACACTTTGACAACTAACCATTACCAACTTTTTGTATGACAACCTGACACTTGGTCGAATTTTTATAAAGCAGAATATCACAATGACTAAAAATGTTTGGAAAACTTATCACTTGCCAACTATTTCACTAGGCCAAACAACTATTGAACGAACAACGTTTCGTCAGTGCAATAGTTACGTAACAGAAATAATAACTGTGACAGAGTACAGATAGGTGCGACGACGAGCGAAGCGAGGAGGAGCGTGTTAGGTCAACCGCGATCTTACAGCGCACGAAGCCGAGCGAGCGAAGCGAGCGTGCCGCGGCAGCGGCCGGCGAGTGCCAAAATCGCCTTATTGAATATTCAAAATAAGTAAGTAAACACTTATCGCTAATAAGTCAGTTTATTCTTACTCACCCACAAAGTTATTAAAAGAAGTGAGCAGTTGCGCTTACCCACATTGTAAATTATATTACATAGTAACTGTACGAACCCTACTGCGTGAAACATTTGGGAAACGTTATACAACGAAATGACTATTCAGCCAACTAAAACATTCTGTTAAGTTAAACGAACTTTGGCATTTTGAAAGTTTACTTTATAATCATCAGACCAAACGTACAGTTGGCAACTGTGAGGTTGGGAAACGAAACGAAATCTTATGACGAGTTGGCAAGTGATTATTTGGCGAAATAATATTCTGCGAAACGTTGGTTGGGAACTAATAATTGGCCAAACAATTTTCTGCGAAAAATAAGAGAACCGTATATCAGACTACGATATTACTTTTTCACACAGTTTTTAAGCACACTTCTAAATAAATATGCAATGTTTTCAGAACATAAACTCGAATTTAGATATTATTTAGGTAAATATTTAAGTAATTTATGCCTTCCTAATTCTAAAATATTAAATAGGCCGTTATAACATATAACTAAGTACTAGCCGGTTATTTTAATAAGTTTGCATTTGTAGCCCAAATCAAATGTTTAAAGTGTGTGCAATACTAGTGTGAGAGTTATATTTTGTCCCCATTTCGCACGCATGTCTTCTTTCAAAATCAAAATGACAGAGACAACAAGTGTGGATATGTCCTCTTCTGTCAAATATCGCAGATAGAATATCGGCTCGATTTTGTTACAATAATTGTGTAATTTTGGAAGCTGATTCAACGATACTAATATTATTTACTAGTTCCCCTGCGACGCATCTTCGACAGTGTATTGCAAAAAACGTTGGGCCTTGGCTGGGGCCCTGGTTGACCAAATTGGTCGTCACCAACCAGGTGAAAGAATGTTTGAAATAGGATAAGTGGCCCTACACTAAAACATACAAACTAACAAAACTACAATCTCACAGCCTTTTCCTCTACTCTTTTAATATTATATTAGTCAGTACTTATACAAATAGGCTATGAATGCACAGTTGCGGAATGAAAACGTTCATCACATTATTTGGACCTTAACATAATTGAAATAAATTCTAAAAGTGACGAACCTTTTCATTCCTCGAATCGAATACACAGTCATCATCATCATAGGCCTCAAACACACACACATACACACATCTTAACACATGATTTAAACAGCGTCTGTACGCGAGGGACAACCTCTCGTATAAGCCAGTCCGGGATTGGCACTTACGTCCGCATTTGTGGGCAACCTCTTGACGGCTAACTTATTGACCCGTTTGTCGGGTAGAACTTGAACCAGGGGGCCTAGACAAGGTTACAATCGACAAGCGCTAACGCTAATAGAAAACGAATAAAATGTATGGGAATGACAGGTGTTAACGAAAAGAGTTTCGTCGGCATCTGTCATTCCCATATATTTTATCATTTTCTATTGGCGTTAGCGCTTGTCGATTGTAACCTTGTCTACGGCCCCAGGTGTCTTCGTGGATTTCGCAGCCTGTTGCGATAGTGCTTCTCGACTCGTTACTATACAATAATGGACTTCGAATGTGTACCTTTACTAAGAAACAATAATTGTAATATGAACGTTTTAACAAGGGACACACGCACCGAAAGTAATGCTCGTGGTACGCGTAGTCATCTGGCACAGTCTGATAATGAGTATCCAAAATAGATTTCGCGATGTATGTGCGTTGACATAGTTTTGTTTAACGGCCAAGTGCACTAAATATCGGTCAGGTTTGAAATTCTATTACCAATAGTTTTCTTTAGAAACAGTAGTCTCACTGTCTAAGTCCCGGAAGGGCCAAATATTCTGTGTGAATAGCACGATGTATTTATATATTTGTATGCATGTAGTGTCTATATAGTCACGAGAGGCGTTATCCCTCGCTGACAGACGCTGCTTAAATCATCTGTCAAGATGTATAAGGCCTTATGATGATGATGACGTGTATAGCTTTCTTCTAGCCTTTTATCGTTGAAACATATCTACTGTTTTAACAATTTCGCGCTTATATTTATTTTATTTATGCAACATGACACGTTGGTATGGTGTAAGAGTGTTGATATTTTTTCTCGGTTTGTGGTTCAAAACAAAATGCTTAATCTTATCTAGGATTGTCAGGCTTCCGATAGAAACATCACCTAATGCACAATACAAATTTAAGAAGTGTAGCTGTAGAAATCTTAGCAGTATTTTTGAGTATGTCAAGTTTGGACAAAACGAAAAGGGTGGACTGTCAGTTGTACAACCGCCTCATCCTCGGGAAGCTTGAAAAAAACTAGTAATAATTAAACCATGGTCACAACCATACAAAGGGAATTCAAAGTTTGTAGGTTCTGAATAAGAGAAAAAATACTCTGGCACACCTTTCGCAGTGTTCTAGGAATGAATTAAAATCGCTTAAGTGTTACATGGATGCGGGTGGCGCGGGATCGGTCACTTTGGCACTCTTTGGGGGAGGCCTATGTCCAGCAGTGGACGTCTCTCGGCTGATATGATGAAGAATGTTACATTACTTGATCGTTACAATATATCCAAATAAACAAACGCTTAATACTGATTATTCATATTTATTTGTCTTAATTCCTCTTCACTAGTTACTTACAGATGGCGTGTCGCAGCATTAACTGACCGTCATATAAATTTTCATTAGGCCGGCTCACTGGGAATTCCTTCATTTGTAATAAACCCACGCTCACGTTACGGTATTTGGTTCTTGTATTTTCCGCATATTTTTGCTGAAGATGCACAAAGTACGATATTCTGCGTGTGTGCCCCGCCGGTTCAAAAAACAAAATCCATCAAAGCTTCCTAGAAAAAAATATAATGGCTAATGAGCGACGGTTGACGGTTCGTTCGAAAAACTCGATATTTTTTAATAGTGACAACTTTACCCGCAAAGCGAATGGTGAAGTTTATTCAGTTTACAGAAGTGTTTGAAAACAAGAGAAATATAAGTAGATACCTACACCAGAACTTACACGCGGCTTCTGTGTGTTCTGTGTTCCATCACCTATTTCATCCCCTAAGAGGTATATTTTTGAGATAAAATGTTTCCTATTTTCTAATCGGGATTATAGGTATATATCGTGTTTGTGTTATATGTTATACATAACAATATCAGTTTTGTATATTGTTATGTATGAAAGTCTGTAAGGTATTTGTAAATATGGGCCTTGTTGCCTGACTCAAATAAATAAATAAGGATATGGAATGACTTTATAAAAACTAAGAAAAAACCTTGCACCATTTGGCGTTAAGGCCCTCGGTCCGTGGGATCTCAGCATAAGTTGTTTGCGGAAATCGGGAAACGTCGGGTGGATGTAACTGGTGACTGAAGAGTTAATTATCATCTCTTGCATAATTTTAGAAAATAAAAGCTAGGTATTTATCAGGAAATACCATTTCGTCTTAATATGCGTATATATATGTATATTATGTAATCCATCATCATCGTATAGCAATGGTATATAATTCTTAATCCCTCTTTAAACGTTGGGCCGGTTTCAGCTTTACACGCTTAATACAGCAAAACATTATTTTGAATTTGGAGCAGCCCAACTGGGGAAGTACCTCCCTCCTCTACTACTTGCTTTGTAGTAGCGTTGTGTCCCTGGAGGTGAGCAAGGTCGCCAGAGCTCCCGAGGATGCGTTGTGTTGAGAGCTAGGGAATTTGAGCCTTCAGCTGCCAACACGGCGAATCCTCAATTGTATCAAGGGTCGGCAACGCCGTTGTTACTCCTTTGGAGTTGCATGCGTCTATAGGCTGCGGTGTCCACTTACCATCAGGCAGGCGTACGCTTGTTTGCCACCGTCTCGTTGTATTAAAATTATTTTAGGAAATTTTTTTCCATATTTTTTTATACTCACGTCAAGAATGTCTAAATAACGCATATATGCCTACGCATATATTGTATCAAATAATAATATTGTGTGACATGTATATTCTTTAACCTGTTATTGTGTACAATACATACATACATATTATTTGTGTGGCTAAATTCTGTACCGACCTTGATAAAATAGAAATGGATTCTTTGGCGTTGTTGCTTACCTCGCCTTACGGCTAACACAGAAAAGTTAACAAACATCTGTCTGTAAACTAAAAAAAAATGTTTTTACTCTCAAACTTAAATGCCAGACGCACATAAGAACTAATTTGAAGGGCACTTTAACTAAAACAGGTTTGATAGACGTTTATTATAAGAACCTTAAAGCGTAAAACAGGGTCATACCCAGTCAGAGAAACAAAACCATATTTCCCGTGGTCAATTGTTAAGAGCTTGCATATTTAATGTTTTTACCGAATAGAATTATAGAAGAAAAGATTTATGCGGATAAAGAGTTCAACCAAAAATTAGGCTTTATAGTCCTCAAATTTTGTCCTGACAACAGGACAGACGCGAACTTTAATCTCTGTATGATTCAACATTAAACAATAATGTAAGTATTTGAATAAAATGAAAACTCTCGTAAATAACGTAGTTCAATAGCAAATGGTAAACAAAAAAGGCGTGATCAATCATAATTCAATACATTTTCTTTGTGATGAACAAAAAAGACGATCTTAGATAATGGACGTGGAAAAAGAATTGGTTAATAGAATATTATAAGCTCTTAAATATCGTTGGAATATTCTTGTTGATCCCGTTATACAACAGAAACATAATAATTATTAGGTATAAATATGAGATGATTTACGGAGGACGACTAAACAGCGATAGTTTAGTTTTATAGCTATAAAATACAATTTATTTTAATTTTATTGTCCAACCCGTTAAAATTCAATATAAATTTGGTAAGTGATGCAAAAAGCTTACAAATTAAGATAAAACGAAAAAAGAAACACCAATTAGAAATAGTAGGCAAAAGCGATTTCTAAAACATAGGTCCCTATAGTAAATTGAATTCAAAAAATATAAAATTGATGTAAATAATTTAAACATATGCACTACAAGAAAGCAAACATAAAACTGGTAATAGTACGAAGAACACATATCACATACATATATATGAAATGTAGGCATGAATCAAATAAAACACTTGCTTAAGTATCCATTTTTTCCATTAAATGTTTAGCAACGGTAGTACAACTGGCATTTCCTTTTTATTTTATGACAGCAGTAAAAATTTTAACGTTCAGGCAGCAAAATGCAAGGAAGTAAATAAATAATAAACCCCACGAGAACAATATTTTCTGTCACCGGCGCCATAACATAACTTTCACGGTGCCCCTTATAAAATCGTCTTTAATTTTAAATACCTATTTAACAAAGTTATGACTTTATTTTGATCTAGCTTTGGTAATAAGCACCACCCCACCTGCATACTTTTTGCCACGCGATTTGATTGAGTGGCAATAAATAAATATTTACCTGCTCTTAAGGGGCTACCCGAGGCTTCCATCGATTTTTGACAAGTTTTGAATCGTATCTCCTACTGTAGTGCAAAAACTACAGATATAAATATAAATCAAACGGTTATCGGTTCTTCAATCTTTTATCTCAATTTTGGTCTGCCGGATTTTGAAACAAATGAATACTTAATTTTGTTTGATATTTTTAAACATTGTCTAAAATAACACTTATTTTGTATCTCTATTGACGTGAAAGATAACACATACGAAATCTACATATTTGGGTTCGTCTGTGACGTACCTAAAAACTGATCCAGGGTTCACACAAAAGTTATGGTCAGAAACCGGTTTTTAGCCTAAAATTGTTCAATTTTGATGCCAAATATCTCGAAAACAAAGAACTTTTAAGTAAATATGGGATACTATATTGCTTAAAGCCGTTGTTGTTAACATGATAAGCTACAAAAAACCTAAGAAAATTAAGAGATTCAGATCGAGGGTACGATCCCATAAGCCAATTATGGAGATCATAGAAGTTAAAACTTAAGGAAATAATTTCATTTCAACTTTCTTGAGTCTGATAAAATAATTGTTGTTGTTTTGTATTTAGAAGACGTAAAAGACTGAAAAGCCTGGAAATGAGTCATCCAGAACAAAGTGATTCTTGGACGAGATCATGACTCAGCACTGAGGAGAACGAAGCACAGAGGAGGTATAAAATGATACTAAGAATACCGGTTAAACCCACATATTCGTTTGCTAAAGCGCGTATTCATTGACGATACGGCCATGAGAACACTCATCCTGAAGAAGAACTCACAAAGTGTAAAAAACTATTCACGAGCCCATGAGTGTTACCATTATTATTGGTAAAATGTTAAAAACAGAGATATTATTGTGTGGATAACATAAAAAATAGGTAGTTAATTATACGCTTACCATTAACAAAAAGCGATGTCTTCAAAATGAAGCTATCAGGAAAACGAGAAGTATTGTCAGGATCCATATCACCAGTTCGTATGAAAACCTGTAAGAATAACATATTGACTTGTTGTAAAGGATTAAAAACATCTTTCTTTACCCACACGGCGATGGACTGGCAATCGCTTGGGAACACTTAACCGGATAAAACTGTAAGATTTATCAACGTCTCATTTAACTTGCTCCGTTCCTCGGGATAGATTACTCACCTCAATCAAATTGCCTATTACTCAGGCAACCTTGTTTTATTTGACGAAACTTTAGATAAAATAATGGCAACAAAGGATCATATTCAAAATGAGAAACTGCTTGACGGAAGTTTAACATTTAATTTAACTTTAATATTTGAAGTATTTCGTATTATGTTTACTTAATAGAAGACAAGCAGTTACCATGCCAAAAATGCCTGGCGAAAATAAATGATAAAAACAAGCAACAAGTTTCCTCACACAAATATTTACACCGGTGACAGACGGCTCTTCCTGCTCAAATTCGTCATACAAGAAAAGCAAACAAATCACGGAAACAAACAAATTGAGAGTAATGGTCGGTCGACCCTCGGGCAAGTCCCTTTACAATTAAAAGGGTATCTCCCTACCTTTAAAAATAAAAGCTTTTATGGAATACTAGCTATACGCGAGGCCCTGCCCGAGGTATCCAGGGTATCCCTGCGAAGCCCAGGACATAATCCAGATAAATATTATAAATGTGAATGTGTCTGTCCGGCTGTCTGTCTGTCTATCTGTGTGTTAACTCTTCACGCTTAAGCCGGTGTTCCGATTGAGATGAAATTTAATATGAGGATATTTTGACTCCCGGGAAAGGACTTGGGATAGTTTTTATCCCGGAAATCATCCCTTAAGGAGGTCAAATGGGGGGTGAAACTTCATATGGAACTATGATACAAACGGACAGAGTCGCGGGCAAATTCTAGTATAGTATATGTCCATTCTAAAGATCCATTCTTCAAACTGCTGAAATAATCTTTTAGATCAAATGTACTCATTTGATCAGAACTACTGTTCTGGAGATTTCCTACACCAAGAAGATTACATACAAACTTACTAAACTATTAGTTCACCATTTTTTCTTGTTTATAATATTAGAATAAATTTTGCATAATAGTAATACCTTTCGCAGACATGTTTTAAATTTGTATTGTAACTACTTTATTACTTATGTACCTAATCATTCTTGTTTCATTAAATAAATAAAATATTTTATCACCAGTTTCCTTATGCGAATAAATCTTGTGGATAGTGAGTTGAAGAGAACCGTTCCTAAATATTTTAAAAACATTATAGGCATAGGCATCAAATGTTATTTTGAAATGTGTAACGATTTTAAATGTTTTTTTTTACTATCATGAATATTATTTATTTCTAAGACAAGTCTCAAATATATTTAATCTAAATATTAACTGTATGGCGACTCTTTACGCTCTTTAAATTCTAACCGCAATTTAAGCTAAAACGAACGTTCATGAATGTGGGCATATTTACCTATTTATGTATGCAAGTTGGAATTAATCAATGGGCACTGAAGGGAAACTACCTTAAATCCGATAACTCATTTTACAAAAAGGACGCATTGTTTATCTTCCCTATGATGAATAACTGCATTCACGGATTTTGTGATTCATCTAAGGTCACTGAATAGATAATAGTACAAGTACTAAGGTACGTTCCCTTTATGTAAACTGCGCTATCTCAAGAATTATAAGTGGTTTCCCTTCAGTGGATTGTATTTTATCATTAATTTGTAATCTTTGCGAACTCTATTATGCTTATCTGTACTTAATTATATTGTACTAAAGATATGTACTCCTGGAACGGTAGGATTTGATGATTCTAAAAATAATAGGTGACTACCTGAATATACATCTGGAAACCTGAATCCATCACAAAATAAATAACTGATAACTGAAACAAAGATTACTAGAGTTTGTTAGGCTCCTAGAAGAAGTACTTTATGAAAACCACAATCCAATTAAAGGTAACTTTAAGACATAATATACGATGTGAGGAAACAGGAAGGCATCGCGCACTAATAAAGAAAGACATGAGCCGATCGCACAGCTCATATCGGAAACGGTCGTCCTGCGGGAAATGACTTTCCGGGAATTGCACCCACGGCTTCCTTGCTTTCTAATGATACCGCTGATATTCTGTACTAGGGATGTCGTGGATGTGATGTTTTCACATCTGCAGATGGGGGGGCAGATGAGGATGCGAATTTTGGTCAAACACAAAAAAAACATACATAATCAACCTCCATTTTATGGTATGACGCAGTCATGAAAGACGTTAAGGACTAAATTAGGTACAATCCTTGCGAACAAATCAATAACGCTGCTGGTAACAAAATAATAATAATAATTACCATTTATATCAGATAACTAAGGCCCATAATTAACATACATACAATACAATTAAAAAATTAAAACACTAATTGTTATTTAGGCTCCTAGTCACTGTAATGTACCGTTGCATCGACAAGTCCGGTGTAGAATTCGGTATGTGGCCTCGGACCCGCGAAGCACGACACCCTTCGGCCAGCACGGCTATCACGCGACGGCGCGCGAGCTATCTCGATTTTGCTCGCACTATCCGTCTCTCTCTTGTGTTCTAATTACTTAGAACAAGAGGTATAGTGCGTATCGAGAGTATGTCTCGGCCCTCCCATTATATAATAGCCGTGCTGAAGGCAGCACACGCGATGTTCTTGCAGCGATCGCGGCACGCGCACCAGAAACGAACTGAAGTGCACGAGCCAATAGTTAGTGATAATATAAAGAAAGAAAATAAGTTTATTTCGCAAATATACAGAATACACAATAACATACATTTTGACATTTCGCGAAATGCGAAAAAGGAGTCCACTCAGCAATGTCAAGCCACAGAGGATGACTAATATCTAAAAACGCGCCGCAAACGTCGCATGGATTTCTTTCTTGTCGTAAATTGCACTACATGTGCGTCCGCAAAAATTTCTTAATCGATTTTAGCGCAGAAGCAGCATGAAGATGTTGAAATTTATCCGAAATTTTCGCGGTTGCAGATACGAATGGGAATGTCTGCGACATCCCTGCTCTGTACAAATGTGGCAGAAGTATTTTAAGTATGTGTGGAAAATAGGGTAGTCCTCTCATATTAAAATTGTAACGTAGTGTTGTTGTACGGATAGTAAAGTATCCATTATTGCAGTATAATACAAAATATTATCAAATGCATAAAAAGATATGGAATATTGAAGTTTAAAAAAATCAATCATAATTTTTTCATAGACCGTGAGAAAATTTGAAGCCTCCAAGAGGACATCTAGTTTTAACAAAAGAAATATCACTACTGTGCACCTATTATGAACCAAGCAGCGAGGTCCGTCTCTGACTCTTATTTGAAATGGCATATTTTATTGATTTTATTTTTGAAGTTACAGGTCATTATGCCCAAATGCCAAATGCGTAGGCCTTTGATGACTGAAATAAATGTTTTTTATATTATAATATATGAGGGTCCACGGAAAAAACATGTCTCGTCAATATTTTCGATAAATGAGATTTTAATCTCAAAATGTCGAGCTCTCAACGAACTATTACATAAACCTTCTGCTATAATTGTAAACATTAATATTACGGGCATTTTTAATAAATCATGTACGCAATTAGAATGAGTTGTTAAATAAAAATAAACTCAGTGTCAGTTTTATGACGATAATTAAGTGTTCAGTTTGTATATAGTAAACTTTTTATTTTCTTTGTATAAGTAAGTGTATAAAATTATCCGCAAATATGTATAAAATCAAATTTTTTAAAAAATTAACTCGTTACTTATATGTGACACAAGTAATTTTTTACATAATTTGAATGCTTAATTGTCGTCACAAAACTGACACTGAGTTAACTTTTATTTAACAACTCACGCTAATTGGGTACACGATTTAATGAAAATACCCTAAAACCACTTTTTTGCACTTGAAAAGCATGTAATCGCGAAGAAGATAGTATGGTTAATTGAATCATTCTAAACTTAAAAACTGCGATATCTCGAAATATTGTCAAAGTGATGAGACATGTTCTTTCCGTGGACCCTTCATATAGGTACATGAGATATTTTAGTCATAATATTTTAGGATTATCTAATTACATCAGAATGGATACATTCATCTTCCAGCTGACTTTTGTTTTTGTTTCATAATATTAATGGCAGGTGGTATTTGATTTTTATGGAGACGCAGGAAAAAATATTCTTGCTCATCGCACAAACTAATGCCCTTACCGGGATTCGGCTGGGTCACTAACAAATAAGGACAAAGTTATCACCAGCTGGCAAGCAGACAGACAGACAGACTCACAGCGGATATTTAGTTACAAGGTTCCATTAATTTTGGTATCCTTTGGTAATTCGACCCTAAAAAATATCTAGTTGACCCCAAATATGTAACTATATTTAGTGATCAAGTTTGTGGTTCTAAGGAATTTTTGAACTCGAGCTATTAATAATTTACTATAATTCAAAATGTCCGCTATAAAATTAAACATGGCCGACGGAGGAGTTGGTTCCTTAATAAAAACTGAAAGCTGTGTAACTAGTACCTGAAAAAAAATAGCTGCTCTTGTCCAGCGTGTCCACATTCATATCTAGCACGGTCAAGTCTAGCGAACTCTCCATACCTACAAACAAAGTTCGGTTTCAATAGTAAAACAACATACTGTCATAACAAGAGTTTTTGTAGCAAGGAAATTAATTTTCAATTAGTCAAGCGATTAGAGTCTGTATGAAAAACGTTCTACCTGCTCTATTTTTTTTCTATTCTAATTTTCCTTCGTCGTTTTAAAATGAGAACTACTTAAACTACGTTTGGATGGAGCTTCGAGCGTCCTGCCGACCCATAAACACATTGTCAAAATATAAATACGTTCTGTTATAGTTGAACATGAGTCTTCTTCGAAAATTCATAACTCATAAGATAATTAAAACTTCTACCGCATCAAATATTCCACGTCATGTTCTCAGCTTTAACAAGGTATTATACAATATACGGCGTACGCAAAATTTACATTAAGTGGGTATATACTTATCAGGAAATTTGTAACAGCCGTATTGTAGCCTCAGGAAGGGTTGTTTGATGGAAGTAAAATATTTTTTTTGGGTAAAGGGTAGCTAATGGGATGATGGCTCGAACGCAAATCGAATCCCGTTTATTATTAAACACCGCCGGATCGCTAAACTTAAGTGGCAGTGGGCGGGGCACATAGCACGTAGAACCGATGGCCGTTGGGGCGGAAAGGTTCTCGAGTGGCGACCACGTACCGGAAGGCGCAGCGTGGGTAGGCCCCCGACAAGGTGGACTGATGACCTGGTAAAGGTTGCGGGAGTCCGCTGGATGCGGGTGGCGCGGGATCGGTCACTTTGGCACTCTTTGGGGGAGGCCTATGTCCAGCAGTGGACGTCTTTCGGCTGATATGATGATGATGATGATGATGATGATTAAACACCGGAGAGAACATTATCAAACGGCGCGATACCCCTCTCGATTTATGAATTAACACTATTTTGTATATATAATTGAATTGACTATAATCTTTAAACGATACTGAATCATGTATAGTTTTAAGTGTACATTACCAAGCTGCGCACAACAGCTTGACCGCGGGCGTCTTCCGCGACATGTGATCGTAACCGAAAGTATGCCGCGACACGCAATCGCCTCCGCTCGCTTGCGATCGGCCCCGTTCGCTTGTCGTCGTATGCGATCGGAACCTTTCGGCTGTCGATGCCGAACGAAACTACATATTTGACTGGGTGCGGATACGTTCGCAAGCAACCGTACGGTGCCGATCGTGTGCGTCGACATCCTGTCGGCTGCGAACGGTTGTCGCCACATCCGTTCGTATTCTTTCCGATCCGACCCGATGCGGGCCGTTTGGTGGAAATAATAATGGAAATAGTCAGGCCTTGCGCGGCCCGCGGGTGCAGGAGGCAAGGCCCGGCGACCGCACGCCTCGCGCGCCCCTTTATCGTCATACCTCTGCACCCGCGCTCTGCGCAGGCGCGGATTGACTCGGTCGACCTATAAAGATGTACAATAATAATAATGTCTCTAAAGGGCCTCTACGTGTTGGATCTTGTCCCCACGCACGCCTTCCAAATGACCGGGGTTCGGAGAATTTAGTTATCAATTTTGAATTTTGAGAATTATGTTTGAACATTTATTTTCGGAGAACGAAGATACGGGTGACATGCTCAAGATTATCTAGACAAGCTCCTATTGCCATATAGCAAAGGCGTGTGTAGATAATTTTGACCTCTTTGACCGCGCTGCTACTACTAGTAGTTCTTCTACTTCTGCTGCTAACTGTATTCTTGTGATCAGAAATCATGAGCTAGTATCTAATAATATTACTGCTAGGATGCTATTAGTGTTCTTATTTCGCAGAAATTACCGCTGGCATTAGCCAGCCATTAAATATATATAATATTAAATATAAATTTAACAATAGCTACTAGAACGTTCGACGACGCAGTGTATATTTATTTAATCGTATGCGTATGGCAAACATTACTTTTGGCCTTTAAGGTTTGTCAATCTTTAGTACCACCCAGGGGACACGTGCAGGGTTGTGGTAGGTAAGCTGCGGTATTTGTCAACAGGCCATAAATATGTCAGTTTGGTTTTCTACACACATTATAATGTGTCATGTATAAATTTACATGTCGGAGAGTGTGTTGATAAGTCGCCATTTGTTGGTCTCAATTTGTTTTAGATTGTCACATGAAATATCTACGGTAGCCTAGTGGTTCAGGCATGCGGCTGTCAAGCGGCGGTCGTGGGATCGAATCCCGGCTCGTACCAATGAGTTTTTCGGAACTTATGTACGGAATATTTACCGTTAGCTTTTCGGTGAAGGAAAACATCGTGAGGAAACCGGTCTAATCCCAATAAGGTCTAGTTTTCCCTCTGGGTTGGAAGGTCAGATGGCAGTCGCTTTCGTAAAACTAGTGCCTATGCCAAATCTTGGGATTAGGTGTCAAAGCGGACCCTGGGCTCCTTTAAGGGCACAACCGGGAATAACGCTAGGAGGATGATGATGATGTCACATGAAATATCAAAATTTTATTCAACTGACAGTCGCCACCTGATGGCTTTATATTCTAAACTGTTACACTAAACGCTTGTAATGCCACCGCGTTGAGAACGAGGATGCCTGCTAGACTGCCCCAAGTAGCATTTAAGTGTCGGTAAAATCAATATACCAGCCAATTTAGAACTTAGAGTGTTTTAAGGGACTTATAAGAGTGTCAGAGAAAACTAACCTGAGCTCTAGCTGTATAAAATCATTATAAAGGAATCTGCGTACGCATGGGGTGTTATATCAGTATATAAAAAATCTACTATAAAACTTTAAGTGTTGTGTGACACTTCGACCTAATTCTATCGTTAAAGCTGTATACAGGCTGTATTGTAGTATCAATTGGCACTTGTTGCTGTAAAAAAGTATCTGTAAACTCCGTTATAAAACTTTAAGTGTTGTGTGACGCTACAAGCTTATTCTATCATTAAAGCTGTATAGAGGCTGTAGTGTAGGATCACCTGGCACTTGTTGCTGTACAATAGTATTTATCAACTCCGATTTAAAACTAATTCTTATGGCGTAATTTTACACTATTATAAGTATAATAGTGTTATAACTTCTGTCTGTAAGGTTATTATAGAACTAAAAGAATAAATGACAGCTGTAGTACAGTTTTTGTCTGTATTTCTGACCAAAGTCGCTTAAAGTAATTTTTTGGCGTAATTTTGCACACATATAAGTATAGTAGTCTATTACAAAGCTGATTTAAATCCAAAAGCTGTAGAAGTGACTCCATTAATTACATAGTACAGCTACTAAGATTATAATGCTCTCCAACTATCCTATAGGCTGTTTAAAAACTGTCGCCATTTTACTATGAATAAAAACATATTTGAAAATATAATTAAAGATACACTTGCAAATATTTAACAAAAACTTGTCATATTATGATCACCAGCTAATATAAATTGACTTTAGCCTTAGAATTAACATTAAAAGAAAAAAAAACCTTAACCTTAAAAACAAAAACTAAACTTATGTACGACTTTTAGATATTTTTGTTATGTTTCTCTTGATTATTAAGCAGGGGCGTGAATATTTTGCCAGAAAAGATACACATGTTCACAATAAATAATAATCGGCACTTACCAATAGTAATATAACTTCTCTCAAGATCCTGTATCTTAACTGCACTTTATTACTTTCCACTTATATTTGTCATTTGTCGCCATTACAAATATAACGAATGAACAAAAGACATTTTTAGACTTAAATATTTTTTATTCTATTGTAATTCTTCTTAAAAACCTATTTAAAACTTATATTCTTAAATCATATTTATAAGAAATAATCTGTAGTGCTAAGGTTTCCATCTACACCGAATTACAGCTATTATACAGCTTATCTATGGCTTGTACAGCTACTGTACAGCTACTGTACAGCTCTAATAACGCGAAAAGCTGTATAATTGGGGCCCTTTTTTAACTTATAAGGGCTGTATAAGCGCTTATACAGCTGTAGTACAGCCTAAATGTACAGCTTATAGTATTCAAATAAACTGATATACAGCTCTTATACAGCTTGCAATGCTACTTGGGTGGTGCCTATAAATAATATTTATTGCACACCTCACACAAACAAAGCAGTTACAAAGAAAAGGTATACATATACAATAGCATGTAGGTAGATATAGACAACATGCGGTGTTATCGCTGAAAAACAAAGTACGTTGTACGTCGGAATCTAAACAGAAGAACGCGGAAAAGGGGTTCTTATGACAAGAAGGGAGGATCGCGGTGTCGATACTGTCTATTTACTACAATTTAGTCTTATTTGTATATGACGTTCAGAAGTGCTTACCTAATAAAAGATTTACGTGTCCCGAAAAATCAAAAATAAACACTAGTGTTTATTTAATAGCCCAAGAACAACCCAGTCGGTATCCAAATGGGAGACGAGGTGGAAAAGGCACCACCCGATGAAGTAACTGCATACTCGAGGTACTCCATTATAAATTAGTACAGTTTGAAAGATTTATCGGTTAGCGGCCATTATTGCTTAGGTAACAAATTAGAACCAGTCTATGTATTGGTTAAGATAGCCAATTATAAAGAAGACTATAATAAAACTAGTACACCATAATATTTCAAATAAACATATTTCTAAATAACAATATATTTAAGCACTAGTTTATAGCGTTTTATATTAACAATACTCCGGACCGTAAGCTTCACTTACGGAATATTCCGCGCACATAAATCCCCACGTTTCTTTGTGGCTAGTTATATACGAAATTGTTTTTCTTATAGCCTAATAAAAAAGCCTTATAAAGGTATGTTTATTCCAAGTCTTTCCCGTTCTGGAGCGATATGAATTGTCGACTTTTCACGGTCTCGGTGTGTAATATTACTAATTGCCTTATTCGATTCGTGTGTAATTCATTATAATGACTCTGTATTCTCATGGGCGAAACGTAATGACGACATCGGCACATTGCGTTAATTATTTATGCAAAATGGTCACTCCCTCTGGCACTTCAATTTGTGTACCCAATGTAACGTAAATATGAATATAGTACACATTATTTGAATACCACTAGTATATGGCCGATTAGGCCTGGCAGCTCTTGTGGCACGTTGGGCGGCATTACGCTGTACGGAAACACAGCGATAGATCAAATTGTTTACAGGTATCAAGTAATATTCAGACTTAATAAGTATCATAATATGTCTTGTGATTGTTTTTTATTATTTTTAACCCCCAACGCAAAAAGAGGGGGTGTCATACGTTTGACATGTCTGTGTGTCCGTCTGTGGCATCGTAGCTCCTAAACGAAAGGGCCAATTTTAATGCGGCTTTTTCGTCCGAAAGCTGACGTGATCGAGATGGTTCTGCTATGTTTCAACAAAATAGCCGTTAATCTACTAACTGAAAACGAAACGGGGCTTACGTTACCGGTGGATAAGCCCCACCCGTTAGGGCCGCAGAAACATCCTTTTTTACTATGCGCGCCATGTTTCGGCTTGAGTAGGGCTTACAAAACTTTTTAAACCAGCGAAGGAAAAATCAATAGACTTTTTCCCACTTAAAGAACAAAGAGTATAATAAGCATATTTATTCAGAGTGAAAACAAATTTTGCAATACACATAACCTAGTTAGATCGATTTTTCGCCCCCGTAAACCCCCATATTATTGCAAATCTCGTCAAAATCATTAGAGCCGTTTTCGAGAACGTGATTATAATTATATATTCAAATATTGCATTTATCTAATATAGGATAGGATAACTACTATAATGGTAACAAAAAAGGAAAACTTAATTGTTAACACACTTTCATATTACAGGTATAATATTTACCAGCGTTGTCAAGTCCCTATAAAACTAATAGCGAACAGATAATTTTACTGCACTCACGTAACTAGTATATTGAAAATTCCACGACAATGGAAGCCCGGGGCATTCATTTTTCTGCTCTTGGAATCTAATTGAGCCATATCCTAACGACGTGGAGAACAATAGTGCTCTAAACCAATTAGCAGAGGATAGGATAGCTTGATATGTTTGTAAAGAGACTTATTTAGCTTTTGATTGCGGGTACTTTTATAGTTATGTGTTTATTTTATTAACTATAGGTTTGTGTGATCCTTAAATATATTGTGTTCACAATCTCGACTTTGGAGCTTCTAGTGTACTGTAGTTTTAGTATTACATAAATCAGATGACTTGATTTTAAATACTTTTGGAGCTTGACGAGCTGCCTCCGACCAAACTGAATAAACTGTTAAGAAAGGCAAGAGCAGTTGCCTTAAATCGACATGCATATACAGGATGGATGTTTCCCAAGAACCTAAAAGAAAATATATTGTCATATAAGGGCAGTAGAATCGAATAGCAATGATTACACAAACCATGCAAACAAAAAATAATCATTTTAATCATAGTGCCAACCCTAGTTCATCTATCGTAACTGGTAATGTTTACCATTACCGACTTACTTCTCGATAATTTGTCAATGTCACCGTTACCTACTGAGGGTTTAAGTAAAATTCGACTTTTCGGTGACAGTAATCCCTGTCATCCCTTAAAAGATGGTTTACCAGTGATGGCAATGACCTTATGGTACTGTCCGTTTGAAGTTGTAATAATTATGCAGATTTAGCACAAAACATGGATGAAGTCTAACTTGAAAATGGTCAGAAATAGTAACATAGTTTATTTGGAAAATTATAAGCACTAATCCTTGTGGGAGAGCCATCGTTCCGTTTCACGCTGTATATTAAGATTTTATGGAAGTGAATTTACTAAGAGGAGTTTCTTAAAATCGTAACAACCGACTTGTACTTGTAGGCATACATATAAACGAGATAAATGAATACGAGTACTCCTGCAAAACCTCGTTAAACAATTCATAGAGGCAAATGGGAATAAAACTTTTCAAATTTAGATATATAATATCGACAAAATGGCCATCGCGCAAAATGCAAACCTGGATTATCTTATAATATACAAAGTTTGACAGAGTAACGAACAAGTCCGGTAAGTTGGTCCTAAGGTTAGTTATAGAAAGGGAACCTTATGGCCGTGGGATAAGAAAATAATACCGAAAAGTGGGATGGGTCACAGAAACCAAGACGATTGCCGATTTGACATTGATTATATAAACTAACGAAAAATAATGCATTAACTGATAATCAGTTTCGGGAGTTCACAGTTTTTCGACAGTTTATAATGTCGCGAGTGAGGTTTAACTCACGGTGTTCACAATCTTTTGATGACATATACTTACATATTAATGCCATTCCTAATTTTCCGCAACGTTAATGAGGAGTCGGGGTATGGCAGGCATTGTCGGGCCCACTCGACCTGCTTAAGCCTTCCTCAAGCTCTCTGCGAGGGTCATTCGGACTCAATGGGGTTGGCCGGGCGAAGATATTTGCAGATGGCGCCAGCATAGGTTTTACCGTCAGTCCTAACAAAAACTGTCACATTCATGTTTTTTTTTCGGAATTTCCTTGTTTAGAATCAAGCCGTTTAACCCAAATCCCATAGAAAAAGGCTAGTGATTAGGTAAAACCTATGATGGCGCCATCTAGTCAAACATTTGACAATTGCCAACCCCATTTGCACCAACAGAAATGATCACGAAACGAGAAAAAAGGATTAGGAACATCACAATAGTACCTACAGATTCACATTTAATTAGTTTTGTTTACTAAATACTGCCGGTATTTGATTTCTTAAATGTGACATGTGCTTTGTTGTTAAAGAAAGGTAGAAGAAGAAAAGAAAGTAATTGGACATGCTCGACATGTGACGTAACCAAGAGTTACTTACGAAAGTAATCGTTCTAGGTTTACCAATAACAGATAACGCGTTTACTGCCTTAGTTTCAGGATAAAAAATTGTATGAATGAATAAATAATGAATAATAAATAGTACCTACGCATGAGTACAACTACTTCGATCAATAATTATAGAGGACATACGACAATAGAAAATATACGAAGTTTTGTGTCGATATAAGCACCCCAATGAGGAAATAGATCAATTGGATAATACCAATCTCTTTAGGCGTTTTATTTTAACACTCAACCAGGCGCGAGACACTCCGCGATTTACGTTCATCGCTACAAGTACATGCCGGTGCCCCAACGTTGTGAAACCGGCATGTACTTGTAGCGATGAACGTCGACGTCGTCGTCGACGACGACAGGGGGCCATAAATCTAAATGTTTTGGCTAAGAAAAAAACGCCTTTTGTAAAGATAAAAGGAGTGTCCCTTCTTTGCTTACTATTATCTATTCTGTGACTCAACAATACAACAAGTTTATGTGCACTTATTTTATTGCTTATTATCTTCTAACGCTATTCTTTCCACTAAAAATAATATATGACATGTTCTGATTTGTATTGATAATACTTTGTCAAATACATTAAATAATTAATAATGATAAACATATAACTAAAATGTTAAAGTTCGTATTCGTATGTTTAGATCTTTGCTACTCAATAACGCAAAAACAGCTGAGCTGATTTAAATGAAACTTGACTCGGAGAATGTTTATATCCCGGGTTAATAGATAAGATAATATAATTTATCAATTCACACAAAAGTTTACAGTATAACACCAAATAACTTACATGATTCCGTACGTGGGAAGCTAGTCTTAACAATGTTTTCAGAAATTATATCGGCTGATTCTTTTTAGGGCTCCGTACCAAAAAAGGTAAAAAAGTAACCCTTACGTTGCGACTCCGTCCGTCTGTCTGTCTGTCACAAAGTGAAATATCTCACGAACTACTTAGCTATCAATTTAAAATTTGGAATGGTTTTAAATGAGAGCTATCCACGTGCATGGAAAATGAGAAATTTAAATACACATTTTGATTTTCTATGAAAAATTACGTATATGAGGAGGGGCAAAAAACCTATTAGGTCAAGTGGGGTATCATATGAACTGGCTTCATCATATTAGTTGCACTTTTTGAAACAGTTCTTCTTTTTTTACATTTGTAAAATTTCGATCAATGAAGGAAAATGTAAAAAAATACCTTTCCCCCCTTAACTCTGAAGTTATCCAAGCGAAAAATTTGAAATTATTACTTGTGATTAAGATAAACATAAATACCTATTACTGGAAAAGTATAACTTTTTCTGTACCTAGTGTATTTTTTGTTTCTTTTTCAAAAATCAATTCCAAGTTAAGTTTGCAATTTAATCAACTTTATAAGTATGTTTTTGTTTTATAATTCCTATAAGACTGTAATAGAAGTACATCCATCCATTCCAATCCATTAATTCATTTATAGTCAAACACCAAGAGGAACTCTGTGGAAAAATAAAAAAATTAACAAGAAAAATATTAGATGGGACACTATAGTATTACAAAACTTAAACTTTTAAGTGTTGATCCTGTTGCAAACGTAGATCTACTGGCTAAGAAATTTTCTTCAAGTTCTAGTTCCACTGATTATGATCAACAATTGAATGATTTTAAAGCTTCACAAGACGATCAAAGTAAATGTGATGTTACTGATAATTCTAATTAAATAAATAAGGATCTGTCCATGTATGAACTGTTCTCAGTCCTTCTGCAGTTAGAGAAAATACTAGTTCAAGACCAGACAATATTCCAAATGTTATTATAAAACATCTTCCGATAAGTGGTCTGAACTACTTACTAAGCCTCTAGTTAATTATATTTGTAAGAAACAGGTGTTTCCAGATAGCTAGAGAGAAGCATTAGTCATCTCAATCTAAAACCTGGAAAAATTCCGAATTCTCCAGGAAGTCATTGCCCTATATTTATAACGTGCAACTTATGTAAGATTTTTGAGAACATTATTAGGGAAAGATTCAGATGGTGCATGGAATCAAATAACCTTTTGTCGCCTTTTAAATATGGATTTCGCCAAAATAGATCAACGATAGATTGCCTGATGAATATTGAAAATGATCATAGAAACGAAGTCGGCGAGGTCTATTCTTGTAAAAAAAAGCGTTCGGAGTTGGCTGATCTAAAAAATCATGTATAATCTCAGCCCAAGCATAAGGCCCCTTTTGTTTGATACAATTAATACTAATTATCCATATAAACGAGTACCGCGCGGACGAAGTCGCGTGCAATAGCTAAGTTATCAATACATATAGGTATATCAATTCAAAAACTGAACATTTGAATAATCATTTTATTTTCAAATATTTAGTTATTTTATTACAAGGACACGCTGCTTTTATGCTTACTTGACTACGAATTTTAGAAAACTCATATAAGATCAATAAATCACGTGTCTGCCTTCAAATATAAATAGATTATAATAAACGACAAACAAATAAGTTAAGGGGCAAGAAAAATAACGTGACGGTTAACTTATTTATAACACTGACGAACTCAGGTCAAGAAGCCGGCGCGACACGTGGGAAGCCAAAATGTCACTGAATCAATGCATTCGGCAAAGTTTCGTCCACGTTTTAAAATAAACAGAACCCGCTATTTTCGAACTCCCATTTCGTGAACTGGAAACCTAATAAAGTAAAATCCAATGGCGTTGAAATCCACTTCATTCTTTCGAGGCTCAATGAAATCGTTTATCGAAATAAAAATACGTTAAATTTATCGTTTTTTTTTTGTAAGGCAGTGGCGTAAAGGAACTCTATTAGCGAAGTGTCAACGTCTATCCGGATGATTGATATTTTTCAAAGCCCTTTTGTAGGAATAGATTTACTCAAAAAGAAAAACATTTTGCCATTCGCTCGAAATGTATAAACAGTCGTCAGTAATTGAATGGAATACAGTGCAACAAATTAATGTAATTCGTCAAAGGAATGAATGCTTCGATAATACGGTCATGTCACAATGACTTCATGTTATATCAGCACCAGAATAGCCTACCTACCTGAAATTTTAATCGGGCACCATTTTAGCGTAATAACCTAAACACTATTTTAGAATAGGTATCAAAAAAACATCGTGAACTGAGGCTGATAATTTATCTTTCCATAAATACCCGACATAAATTCCTAGGTTTAAATTCGCCCTGGCATGATTAAATGATTAAAACACTTTTTTTTCTTGAAGTAGTAATTTAGACCTTATCGGAGGAAAGGCATAATTTTTCTTTATTTACCGCTAAGATGTCATAAGTCGTCTAAATTAATCTTCATTTTCACATTTTAAAACCATCTACTTATTCAAAGTTAACATAGGTACGTGGGATACAATAACTCCAACCACCGACTGGTACTGAGATTCTTAGCCTTATTTATTAGATGGAGTAAATACACTATTTAAATTATTATTATATTGGTACGTATGGCAAATTAGCTTGTCAATTGAATCCGCCCCACCTATTAACTCGGAGTAAGTGCCCATTTATCACTTACATTAAGTCGTAAAATACAAGAAGCTTTCTGATAAATCGTCGAATTCTGCAGTTACCTTGCGGAATTAAAAATATTACTACATAAAAGAGTTAAAAACGTGTGCGTAAACACCGAAATAGTAGCATTATTCTGAAAAATTTAGATGTTTATAGGGATTCGTTGATTACAATACCATAATATAAACTTCTAACCCGAAAACATTCCTTATATGGGAAGTTATTTGGCTTCCTCTCTTCTTTCAAATAATCTACATAGTTAGTCATTAACTCAATGAATTCAGCGGCAGTTGTCAAATCGTAAAAAAGGACCCCGGTAGACTTACAAATACATTTATTTGACAGTCAAATATATAATTTTTCATAAATCAGGCAAAGTTTTGGTACTAATTTATACATATTCCATAAAATCTCTATTGGAATAAATTAATGGTCCAATTTAAATAATTTTCGGGATCACTTTAGATCTTTCTTCGTCTTTAATACAGAACAATCGAAAGCAATTAGACTATTAAGTATAATTTTACTTCGGAGCTTTTAGTCCTGATTGACACACGATTGGTTACCAGCGTCTACCCGAGCGACACGGTTAGTCGCTGTGACAAGTGTGACAAACAAGCAAATAGCGCGACCAACATAGATGCTTTTTTAACTTTAGATAACGGTTTTTCATGCATATTCGATTCTACTTTGAACAACGACAAGTGATAAAATCGCAACCGAGCTATGCGGCAATACAGAGTCAGACGAAAATGAACCGAGAAATACAAATAAGATATAAAGTTTATTTGCACTAAAGTTATTTGGCAAAGATACGTTACAACATTCACAACTAGAATGCCTACTTTAGACATACTTATATACGGATCAATCGACTATTCCACAGACACGATCGAGTCGCTTTTGATTGAGAACCAGGCGTTATTCCGTAGGTACTTTAATTTAGTTTGAGATGGTGTCAAGGAATCCCTGATTTGAATCAAGCAATTTGAAAATGTTGAAGTGCGTAGCCAAACTCCTTGAGATTCTTCTGTCGAGAGCCGTTGCCACGGATTAACGTAACGCTTGCGTTTCGTATTAACCATAATTTGATATAATTAGAATTGCCAAACGAGGTGGTTGGATGATTAGCAGTTATTTTGTTAATAACCTGTATACTATAGTAAAGATTTAGAAAAACTGTATTAAATAAAATACAAATGCAGTAGGAGTTTTCAAGCAACTAATCTCAATTTCGTAATTTTTAAAATGATTCAGAATCACATTAAACTTCTGCGCTTTGTACACATATTACCATTGTTGTTGTTCACGGGTCTAACACGATATTTATTTACTTTTACTTCTAACTTACTTGACTTTTGTTACTTTAGTCGTCACAGATGACTGTCGCCCCAGCAAGTGGACAACGGAAATATGGGTGCCAATATTTCACTAACCTCCAAAAGTCAATAAAAGTCTCGTCGGGTGTTTCTTGATTTCGATTGCCTCTTTTAGATGAAACTGAAGTGAGGAAACACCCAAAGAATTTAAATATCAGGGAACATGTTTTTATTTTACCGACCGATTTTGGCGACCAGGGGACCGATTTTTGACTTTCGAGCGCTCGACTCTTTCACTCGAAAACTGACAAAAATTATGAAACGCTATTTTGAAATAGCGATAGAAAATTTAAAAACGAGTGGTATTGACCACTCGTATTCAATTCTATTGGTAGAAAGTAAATGCCGGCCATTTTGACACTATAATACGTATTTACTTTTATTTGATTTTCGAGCGCTCGAAAGTCAAAAATCGGTCCCCAGTGATTCAGAAACTGAAATCTCGAGAGATATCTTCGGATCTGTGCGCGAATAGTGTGGGTGTTGTGTATCGTGCCCTAGAATTAATATAATAATGGACGGGTAGTTAACTTTTTTGAAAAACAAGAATTTAAATATGACTCAAAAAGTTTTAATAGTATGTCGATTCTGTACCATGAAAATAATTTATGATGATGATAAAATAAAAGTATGGAGGATCATCATCCTCTTAGCGTTATTTCCGGATGTGCCCTAGGAGCCCTTGGTCCACTTTCACATCTAATCTCAAGATTTGGCATAGGCACTCGTTTTACAAAAGCGACTGCCATCTGAACTTCCTACCCAGACAGAAAACTAGACCTTGTTGGGATTAGGCCGGTTTCCTGACGGTGTTCCTGTTAAGCTAACGGTAAATATTCCGTTCATACTTAATATAACCGGTGGTGGTGGTTATTACTTTGGTATGAACCGGTATTCGAACCCACGAGTGCCACTTCACAGCCCGGGAACACAACACCACATCCCTAAATTCACTTGTAAGTTTGAAATGGGTACTTAAACGTTGCTTCAACTCAGCACACCAGGAATGTTTGCCACGCTTCGTCTTAATCCTGTGTCTGCGTGATGAAGATTAGCTACTAACCTCATCAATACATCTAAGCCTTTCACTGCAAAGGGTTTAATGTAATCAGTGCAAGCTTACGCTCAAGTTATAATATAAGGTAACATGTATTGTGGGATCAGCATATCATAAATAACACGCTACCAACTCGAAACTAAATGTATTTTCACACCCACAATAATACCAACACGTAGAATAATATTTCATCAGTTGACATAAGAATTTCAGCTGACAGAACCGCAACAAAGCCTTATATTGCGGCGAAGTGGCCGGAACGTCTGTTTACAGGTTGAACGCATGCGAGGTTTTACTGTGTGCTGTAGCAACGTAGGCTCATAACTTCATAGAAAAAGTGCTGATGCGATGATTATGAAAACGAATACTTTAAAAATCCAATCAAGTTATCAATCAATCTAGTGAATGACTAGTCACGAATACTACTCAAGTCTTATTTATCCGTTATTGGAAAATTCATTTCAATTCGACGCAAATATTTGCTTTTATTTCTGACTCAAAGGGGAATTAACTGAGCTGTATCCTGAGAACACTTAGGCTGGAGAAAATATCCTGAGTAATAAGTTTTCTTTGGCTCATTTAGCGCACTCTGAATAGACTGCCTGAGTCACTTTCCATTGGAGTAATTAACCACACGAATCATTGATGAATCTGAAATGAAATTATTTTTTTGTTCCATAAATAGTTTTTCCCTTTGAATGCCGTGATAGATACAGTTCATGATGGACTTGATAATTAGAAATATTTCTTATCGTATCTTATCTTATGGTAAAAGGTTGTACGCACTTCGTTGAACGTCTATCTGTCTAGACCATTTTTCTCTAAATGCGTGCGCGTGGAGGGGTCAAGTTGAAATTAATACCAAATACCTCTGCCCAGCCGAGTCGGATTCTTCCAACAATCCGAACCCGACTCGGCTGGGCAGCGCAGCGTTCGGGAAGCTACGGCACATCTTTTCGTCCAATATTCCGCAGTGTCTCAAGACGAAAGTCTTTGACCAGTGTATGTTGCCAGTGATGACATATGGCACTGAAACGTGGTCGCTTACTATGAGGCTCATAGTCACCCAAAGGGAGAGGGCCATGTTGGGAGTTTCTCTGCGTGATCGCATCAGAAATGAGGCTATCCGCAGCAACCAAGGTAACCGATATAGCCCTCCGGATTGCTAAACTTAAGTGGCAGTGGGCGGGGCACATAGCACGTAGAACCGATGGCCGTTGGGGCGCAAAAGGTTCTCGAGTGGCGACCACGTACCGGAAGGCGTAGCGTGGGTAGACGCCCAAAAGTTCAACTGATGACCTGGAAAAGGCCGCGGGAGTCCGCTGGATGCGGATGGCGCAGGACTGGCCACTTTGGCACTCTTTTGGGGAAGGCCTTTGTCCAGCAGTGGACGTCTTTCGGCTGACATGATGATGATGACTCAAGTCTGCAGTCCCTTGGAATTTTATTGTGAATAGAAAAAAAACTTTCAATCTACGCAAAAACAATCAACAAGTTCACTGTTTATATCGAATATTTTAATATCCAAAAATAACATTAATTTATATTTTTATGGAATTATTCCTTGTCTTCCTGCGAAAAACCATGATTCTAGACAACGTGAAATACTGTATAGGTATTCAGTGAGAAACTTTATGTATGTATGTAAGCACTTTATTGTACACAATAACAGGTCAAGGAATATACATGTCACACAATAGATCAAAGTACAAAGGCGAACTTATCCCTATAAGGGATCTCTTCCAGCTAACCTTATCCTTTATATATATAGATCAGGTCCAGTGACCCCCAGGTTGTTGCTATCGGAAAACCCCAAGGTGTTAAGTATTAAATGCCTCGGTGTTTTTCATTGCAGAACCACTTATAAGCGTTGTACGTACACGACGCAACATAATTACAAGAAAGGAACAGGTTCTTTTAAAACGCTACGTCGCGGCGCCAGCTTTAAGAACTCTTGCCTCCGTCAGCTATTGTGGTGCTACTTGACCCGATTGTCTCAGTGGGCTCTAGCCGGCTATGCGATTCGTAACCTTTCGCAACTCACCACTCAGCTTTCGTAACTTGACCCTGAGGTCCGTAACTGGAGATTTGACTAATACTAAGGTGGCGCAAATCCAGATACATGTTAACCTAAACTTGTCTTTAAACGGATGATTCTCGCTATCTATCACTATTTGCATTTTAACTGCATTATCAATTTATTTGTAAAATTCGAGTTTCGAAATATGTTTTAAACCCATTTGTCATTTTTATTTAGGGTTCCGTCGCCAAATGGCAAAAAACGGAACCCTTATAGATTCGTCATGTCTGTCTGTCTGTCCGTCAGTATGTCACAGGCATTTCACTCTAAAACCATAAGCTGTATTTGAATAAGGATAGGGTGTATTTTGTTAACCGCTACATAGTTTTGTAATGAAATTACTAAAAAAGATTTTTTTTAGGGGTGCACCCCATACATAAAACTGAAAAACAAAAATTATTTTTTCTTTGCATGCCCACGTGTGGCACATCAATCGATAGGCCTTCCAAAATATAAGGTTTCTCAGCTAATTTTTTGATTAAGTGAATAGAGTCGGAGATAATCGCCCCGAAAGTCACTAAAATTGTGTCCCCCTCCCCTCTAACTTTTGAACCGTGTATTTCAAAAATATGAAAAAAATCATGCAAATTGTTTTGAACAAGATCGGTTCAAAGGTTTTCGAGATATTTCTAAAAAACCGCCTTATAGAAAAGGATGTAAGTGCCATATGATTTCAGTAAGGATACGACCTTTTTAATAGGCACGGAACCCTTGTTGTGCGTGGTCCGACACGCACTTGGCCGCTTTTTTAAATCTTTATCTGTATCTGAAATCAGTAAGGTACCTACTTATATAGATTTTCAATATGAAACATACCTTCAATATAAAATAATTTCATGTCTTTTTAAATGTCTGAAAGAATTTAGCTAGTTTCATGTCATATAACAAGAAATGAAGCAGGTTATATTCGTAGTAGTCGGTATCTTAATTGGACCATAACATAATATGGACTAAGTAAAATACTAAAGAATAAAAAATATCAGTGCCATCCAGAGCATTCGATGTCAACAGCACTATTTCCACCAAACGGCCCGCTACGGATCGGATTGGAAAGAATTGTATAGTCTTTAAACGATACTGAATCATATATGTGCTGTTTTTAAGTCTACATTACCAAGCTGCGCACAACAGCTTGACCGCGGGCGTCTTCCGCGACATGTGATCGTAACCGAAAGTATATCGCGACACGCAATCGGCTCCGTTCGCTTGCGATCGGCCCCGTGCACTTGTCGTCGTGTGTGTTCACTTGTCGTCGCTGTGGTGTGCGTCCGGAACCTTCGGTTGTCGATGCCGAACGAAACTACATATTTGACTGGGTGCCGATACGTTCGCAAGCAACCGTACGGTGCCGATCGTGTGCGTCGACATCCTGTCGGCCGCGAACGGCTGTTACCGCTTGATCGTATGCGTCGACATGCTGCCGGACACGATCGGTTGTCGCCGCATCCGTTCTTATTCTTTCCGATCCGATCCGAAGCGGGCCGTTTGGTGGAAATAATGCTTTAAGGAACTAAGAAGCTTCCACTGTTGGTTCACTTTATTTATCCCCACGCGTAACGACGGTTAAATTGAAGGGAACATCGTATTTCATGCAAACTGTGTGTTACCGCATAGTTTAATCACGGAACGTTAGCTCAGGTGTAAAACAAATTCAAGTGCTTATAAACTGTAACCAAACCATTTTCGTCTTACATTAGATTTACGACTAAACAAAACTAAAACGCACACAGATTTAGTTTTGATGTGTTTTAGTTTTAAATGGTGTAAGTGGAAACACAAGTATTATGTGTGTGTGCATTATATTCGTTAGGTGTCTGAATAAATTATTAACGACATATTATAATGTTATCACTTCTGTCTTGGTTTTATAAATATTAACCGATTTTGAGTCATTACTCCGGGCAATATTGACAATGAGGTATCAAGTGATGATTTTACGAGTATATACCGTTGAAAACACACTGAACTGACCATATGTCAACCTTATAGCAATGCAAATAAGGTTGACAGGTGGTCAGTTAAGTGTGTTCCTGTTTGTACCTAAACAATTATGTTTTTACTAAACAAGTATTCTTACTTTAATTTAAAGAAAACTTTTAAGCCGGGGTTATATTAGAGCCACGCCGCGTGTCGCAACGCTTACTTTGGTTTGAACGTGGCGACACGCGGGACTGAGCTAATGTAACCGCGTTCATACTAAATATATGTAACCGATTGGCAATCCCACGCGTTGCGACACGCGGCGTGGCTCTAATATAACCCGGGCTTAACACAACGATTTTGATAGCATTTTGTGTTTGACAGTATTTGTTATGTTTTATTTATTTCTTTCTTTGTTTTTGTTGCTCAGGATGAGGATGCCTTGTATGGACTTGAGGCTGAAGTGTCCCGAAGACGATTCCCAGATCAAAACACCCATGGCTCAGTAACCCTCCCCACTAAACATTCCTTCTTTCCTCTACTTCATAACACGAATAGAATACGTTTAAAAACATTCCACGGTAAACCAAAACTCCATTGTGAGCGAAAAAAACACCATTGAGACTGTTAGATTAAGGGAAGGTAGATCGATACGCGCGTGAACCTCTTCGGAGGGCGCAAGAGGCCGGCGCGATGCGGTCTCACCAGGGATGTACGTAATATATCCTGCGGAAGAAGTAGTTACCCACTCATACGGCACACACTCGCTGCCCAGGCCCCGGCAGCGTCCCACGCTTGACGTGCTCTTCGGGCCGCCGCCGCCCGCGCCGTCCCGCGCGGACCCTCCCTCGGCCCCCAGCCCCCGGTCCCCCCGCGCCGTGTCCCTCCCCAAAACGGCGCCCCCGGAGCCCGCGGACCGCGCGCCGGCCTCGCCGACGCCCTCTATCGAGCGGCCGGCTAAGCTGCGCGAGCGCAAAGCGAACAAGCTGCTGAAAAAATTCGGGCGCCATGAGGACAACGAATTCGGAAAAATTGTTAGAACCCCCGCTCCTGACGAGTTCGAGCTTCCCGCCCCGCTTCCCACGCCCGCCTTCTCGCGGAAGAATATCTTCGATCGCGATTTCGATGCTCTGTTTGAAGTGGCAAACTCGCCGCAGTTCACGGCGAAGATCCGCGTCACCACGCCTGAGCCGGATCGCCGTTCCGATGTGTCGGCGGTGCACTTCCCCTCGCCGGCGACGTCTTCACTCAGCCTCCTCCCTCCGCGCCCCAACTCCACGCCTAGCCCCTCACCACTGTCTTACAGAACCTCGACGCCATCGCCAACGCCTCAACGATCGTCCTTTGAAGGTTTTTGAACGAGAGTGCTTGGATTTGGAATGCCTGGCGACAGACTAACCGATCACATCCATAGCGCATGATATTCGCAATAATAACGGCTAAGCTTCACAATGATCAAAGCATCTTCATTTGGGTTTTTATCATGTTTTATGTGAGTTTATTGTTGTATTTTCATGACACAATAGCGTGAACACAATTCTATATATCGGTTTATGGATATTTTATGCTCCTTTTTCGTTTTGGCAGGTTCAAATACAAAGCCGAAGAAAGTTAGTTTCTTTCGGAGGCTGAGTCGTTCCAAACCTGAGCCTGTGCCGATGCAGCCTCGCGCCATCATGCAGCAGCAGTCCATAGACATGGCCCTGCGGGAGCTGACGCACCCGACACATAACGATCAGCTCAAGAACCAACAACAAGTCACGTTCAAGCTTGTTAGAAGTGGTAAGTGATTTTTTTTTCATATATGTTTTTTCTGCTTATAAATACCGTAGAAAACGTTTAGCCGTGAAAACATACTCTCTATTGAAATTCACTTGACTAAAATTAAATTCCTTAAAGCGGTGTGCAGACAATCACAGTTCTTTATGTAAAGGAAGAATAATGGTATTTTTAGAAGACGTCCATCCCAATCAACTAATCACCTAGGATACAAAACCCATAATGTTTGTTGTGCTGAGATACGGATCCGTGCAATTTTTGTGTGCTACATTTTGCCACAATTTCATTGGACGATTTTGACATCACATCGTCAAGACAAGACCTCCCGCCACAGATGATAGCTGGTAACAAAGCGAATGTATTCTGAAAGAAAACCAAGATGGCATAGCATAAAATAAAATAAATTGATTTTTATTCTTCAAGTAGGCCCTAGTGGCACTATTACAAGTCAAAATTCTACGAGCGTTTCTAAAGAAGAAGACCATTTAAATTTAGGAAATAGCACGCAAAAAACAATTCATGATTTTCTAATCTCATATTGTTCTTATAAAAGGATGGTTCATTAACGGAATCGATATGCTTGAAACCAACTCTTAAAACAACATTAAAATACGCCTTTGCTCCACCCAAGCGATACTTTCTCTAATGTTGTTCCGGCTGTATCATCAATATCATCATATATTCTTCAAGCGATATTCTCGGTTTTGCAATAAGCGGGAAGCCCGGGGTCCGCTTTGACAAGATAATCCCAAGATTTTTCCGCTCTATGTACATTGACAAATACACCAGGTTCAAATAATATTTGCTTAATTTTTTTTGTATTTTTCTTATACTGTGTGGATTGTGTCAATCTTCTCTAAAGTATGTAACTAACGTGGCGTGACGAAGTCAAATACTATTGTATAAGTAATATAAGATACTCAATGCATTACATTAAATCCTCCTCAACTGGAAAGATAACCAGTTTTCAGTTCTCAGTTGAGGACCTGCACGAACGGAAATTAAATACAACGGAGCTATGCTCCCTCAATAGGCTAAGCCTGTTTTGTGTCATCAGTCCATATCCATACACTGCATATAATTCAAATAAGATAAAGTATTAGCAGATTACTTTTAAATGAAATAGAGGACTAATTTCAAAATGCAGATGATAGTCTATTAGAGATTTTTAATCACTCACATGCCTTAAAATTGGAAGACAATCTCACCAAGCCTTTTGTAAAAGACCTTTCACAGTCTAAAAAAAACACCCCTTTGTAAAAATTTATTTTTAGTCGAGTTCAAAGCAAAACTAGGTCCACCGTTAGCAAAACCTTTGAACTTTTCATATGTAAATGGGAGCTGTCATTGTTTTAACGGGCTCTTTCAAATACAATAGGAAAAAGGCTTCATTTCAATTAGTCTGGTATTGACAACGATATGTAGGAATTAATTAATTAATATTTATTTCCTCTTCGGTGTTCGTAATTGATTGGCTACCTGCAATACAATATGCTTAATAATATACACCGTTGTTAAAGTCACAGATGAAACGAACCATAGTGCTTGATTATTTTAACTTTTTGCGTACAAAGTATGACGATTTAAATCTCAATATGTTGATTTAAACGTGCACTCCGATCATAAGTAATTGCCAGCGTCAAAAAACGTCGTCCTATCACCGAACATTATTATTTATTTATTATTTAATTCGTTTCCACGACCTTACAGCGAACCAATACGCCGAGAAACCATACCACACTATACTGTTGTGTGTCGGCCGGGTGACAACCCTAGTGTGTACAAGTGGTTATTAAAGACCAAGTGCATAGTTCCAAAAACCATCGCAGCAATAAGAAGTTGATACCCGTTTAAGCCAGTTGTTACGTGAACATGGATGTTGCGACACATCCAAAACTTAGGGAGATCTCAGTGAGCTAAATAAATAAGTTAATTATACGCGATTAAGTCCTGTTTAGGAAACATAATTTGATTTCTATCATACCGCTCGTAGATAATATGCTTCCCAGCCAATTTCCTATGCGAAACAGGGATATAGTCAGACCAAAATAAGTCTGCAACGATTTTGATAGCACACGCAGTGCAAGTGTTATTTTATACGTCAAGTTTCTATGATATTTTGACGGATAAATAACACTTGCACTGCGTGTACAAATAAAAATACAAATTATTTATTGTGTGCTATCAAAATCGTTGCAGACTTGTCTTGGTCCGACTGTACCAATCTTTCATTTTCGTAACTCAAAAGAGAAGGAGCTTTTTTGAGGAAATGCCTACTAAATTTAATATGATTTGATAGGTGCGGTAACAAAGGAAGGTATAGGTACCGACCTATTATTACAATCTTGATGCTAGATTTCCATGTTTCCGTAATGAAAAGTGGTTGTTAATAAATTATGCATTCGCGTTGGGCGTTAGAGTTTCGTCTTGAAGGAGGAATAGTTATTTGTTATGCAAGGCTGCAAAGTTGTTGTTTGGCGCAAGTGCTTGTATTGAAAGCCGAGCTAGCGAAGGATTGTAAAATTGAACCATGAGCGAAGCGAATGGTTCAAAAGTACAATCCTGAGCATAGCGAGGCTTTCAAGGCACGAGACGCCAAACAATTTTGCTGCCGAGCGCAACACACAACTTTTCACCTCACCACCGCGAGGAAAATTGTAAGTAAATGTAATGGAAGTAATTTGGGTCTTATACTCATTTTGAATAAAGGTTTGTTTACATCTCATCAAGATCTAGCATTTTATAATTATTCAATGTAACATATATATTTAATTTGCATCTTTAAATAAACCCTACGCTTACCTACACTAAAAAGTCAAAATATTGTTGGGTACTCACGGGTAAACTAAGGCTCAAATTCGCTTATGCTTTTAGCTATTAGCTAATGGCTGTATATCTTCTGCACTAAAATCTATAAATAACCACCATTATTTTGGTTTTACTGTCTGTGGCTTTAGTACAAAACAAAATTAAATGTAGGTTGAGTTTTTTCTTAAAGTAAGTAACTATTCAAACGGTGCGTTCCAAATTTGGAAGAAGCGAAATTTTTAGAAACATAAAACTACATTTTAAAATTATTTTTTCGTATTTTATCCTTATAAATCAGTCTAAATATTAATATTTCGTATGTACCTACTTAATTAAGAAAGAATAAGTATTATTCATTTTGTTTTATCAAAATAATAACAATTAATTATTGGCATAACACCATCAGTTTCTGAACGCACCTCTCATTCTGTATAGAAAAATTCTGTCACGTTCCAAATTCAAAAACTCTTTCCACGCTAGCGGATAAAATGGACTTTTGGGCGCAGATTTTGAGCGAGAAAGCAAGCCTTTTCGAGCCGGTGAGGTGAAAATGACTTTGACACGTATGTTAAAAATGAAATTCCATAAAAAAATGTGACTTATCTATTCTGTGGTCGGAATGTGCAGAGGATACATAGATAAGAAACAGCACAACTATTACTACACTTAAAATACCTTGTCGTCAAAAAACATTTGTACACCAATAGGCAAAACACGGAGGTCTCTATGCATTTTATAGAATAAGACCTCAAGGTTACAACTACATACAACAGTTACCCAGGCGAGATAGGTGTCAAATGCGTACCTGTAAGTAATTAAAAAAAAACCTATTTATTCTACAGTTATAGAATATGTTCAATTGGACTGCGAAACACGAGAATTTCTACAGAAGCACTTTGGACACTTGTAAAATCCATAAGTAAGTTTTGTAGCGTAAGTGCCCCGGGAATGATATTTTAAATTTACCCGTGTGACGAACATAAATCCATTTGCGGGCAAATCTCATTTTAGTGTGGCGAACAAGCTTTCTACATGGTAGCTGCCTACAAAAACGTCGACCTACTCGTCGCGGTAAAATTATAACAGTAGGACCCACAGTACACTTTACCAACGTTATTGAAGAGGGATTAAAAATCACCAAAAAAGTGTTACAGTCGAAACCGTACATTATCATTAATAATAGTAATAATATAATATAATTTAAATCTGCTGTTACTAACCGTAGTATAAGATTACCAATATGTACTAACATGATTGATCCAAGTTGGTCTATGAATAAAGAAATTTAATTTAATTTAATTAAAGGGAGTTTTTGTACATACGACTGCGTTGAGACTTGTGTCTAATTTCATGTCGTTATAAACGATGTTATTGTAAGAAGATTAACTGCAGTTATGAAATTTTAACATTTTACAAGAAATTTTCGGATTTAGTCAAGAGACCATGCATGACACCACAAGGCGATCGAACGCAATGAACGTGGGTTTTTGCCACGCAAACCCAATTTTAACTGAGAAAGGTGTTTTTTTAAGTCTTATTTCACTTGCTGTGTTTGTATGTACATTGTACAGTGAACTGCAAAAAAAAAATCGATTTAATCCTCTCATAAAACATGTAGACAAAAGAGCGATGGAACATATAAATATATAATTAAGTTGTATGCATCCATATTTATATATTAGCTTGTACCAATGTGTACGAGTAACAGATTTTTCAAATCTTGCTTACACTTTCTGATATACGATCGAGCTTTAATTTGGCATATACTTATTTACGTCTCGGGACATAATACAATGGTAACATCAAGCTGACCTGATGATGGCCATAGCAACTGCTAAACTACAAAAGCTAAGACCCGTCGTGTGTGAGTTCATTGGACTCTCAACGAGTGGTTGACGATTGTGGAAAAAAATACAGTCGAAAAAAAAGCTCGTACCAAATATGTGTATTTAGTGTTTAGGTTACTGTTTCCTCACTCAAATGTGGGGCCGTAACCACGAGCATGGTGGATCCCGCCGCAAACGCGATGCACATTGTGCATCGAACCGCTTTTCGGTTTTATCCACTATAAAGCCATTCTCCATGGTAAAACTTCGTTTCAGGCCTACCATTGTGGCTCTTTCGAAGCCAATATATTTACAGTAAAGACAATGAATGTATTGCCCGAAAAGAGAATGCATTGAAAAAGTGAGGTTCGTAAATCCTTTTAAAACACCGTGCATAACGTGTAGGAACTAACGTTATAAAAGAAAATATTCAAACTTATTTTTTGTGTGTCCCCGACTCCAGAACTGGGAAATGAAAATAAAATAGCTTTTTAAATTGGATGTAGTTTTCCTTTTTCTGTCTCTGTGACGTTACTTATCACAAAATCTAATCAGATTTCCCACACGTAACTAACATTTTTATACTCGTCGACTTTAATGTTTCAATTATTACTTCGTACACCAAACTACATATAATCACATACTTTTTTTCTATGGAGCTCCTAACTCGACTATAATACATTACTTAACCTCCGACGCAAAAAGAGGGGCGTAATAAATGTATCATGGTGTATATGTGTAACTGTCCGTCTGTGTATCTGGGTGTTTGTCTAATAATTGATACTTACAATAGAATAGTCGAGTATATTTGAAATAAATTTACTTAAAATAGCGTAAAGTTACTATAATCGATCAGATTGTTGTACTAAAAGTTATGTATTCAGATGTAGCCTTTGTTCTAAGATGTTGCCAAAGGAATTTTAGCTCTTCGTTAAGGGGCTCCCATACGCCAATGACCTTCGGTCTGAATCCCTTAGTTTTCTAATGTTTTTAGTAGCTTATTATATTAACCACAACCACTTTAAGCAATATAGTATTCCATATTCACTTCAAAGTTCATTGTTTTCTAGATATTTGGCATCAAAGTTGAACAATTTTAGGCCAAAAAACTGGTTTTCTGGCCATAAATTTTGTGTTAATAAGTAAGATTATAAAAACGCATATCAAAATTATAGGTAAGTTCAGTATCTATGAGTAGGTATGAGTTTCGGGTGTTTAAAAGTTTTAATAACGAATAGGTGTCGGGTTTTGTATTTTTACAGACCTTTCTTTAAAAATGGATAATTAATTCTGTATTAACATTTTTCAAGTTATTCAATATCAAAAATGTTAAACAGGAATTAAACTTTACCATGTCTGCACTTGGAAAGCTAGCTTCAATAAACCGAGGACGAGTGTCGAAATGAAAACTACTAAATTTCGTTGGTTTTTGACGGGAGCCCCTTAATTGAAAATGAAAATGAAAATGAAAATGAAAATTATTTATTCGTAACAAACAAATACAAATACAAACATATAATCCTATTTAATTACTTAACTATTTATTCCTTACGAAATGGTCCCACCTCAGCATAAAGCTGAATTGCATCTTTGTCTCGGCTTGGCCTCGTTTCCAATTATGCGTGGGGTCCAATTAGGCGTCACTTGTGTCCTCTGACTTATCAGTATGCGACAGACTTGTCCGACCCACGTATACAAGATGGTGTTGAACAGAATCTCAACAGAATGCAATATCTCGTAAGAACTTAGCTAGCTAATAATTTTTTCGGTACCGTAACCGCTTGTATAAAGGTGAGAGATGTGAATGTGGCTGGCGAGGCCGAACCGCTAAGGGACAATTTTTTCGGTATCGAAATAATATTGAGTGGGAACCGTTGTATAAAGGTTTTAGTAGCTTTCAATAGAATACCTACCTAAACGATATTACTGAACAGTTTTGGCTGTCGCCGCGCCTCATCAACATAAATGTTACCGGTTAACCTTTACTATTTAACAGCGTAATGGAATACCGGTACAACCGTAACAGAAAAAAAAAAGAAAATCGAGCTAAAGGTGCCACCGGAAACGAGGCGGGGCCTAATAGCTACCGGAGTGCCTACCTAAGAGAGGAACCTTAACCCAGCCATGTATTAAGGTGTTATTATTGCTATTATTATTCTATTGCAGGGACGCGACGCGGTACGCATACATCACCTCATTCATAAATTCTTACTGCCTCACTTCCACGGATCCCGCGCCCTCAGATGCAACCATTTAAATGTATGCGTGCAGTAAACAATTTGAACTGACTTGACAGCTTACTGATAGCACACCGAGCCTGCACCTACTTATGCGGAAAAAGCCAACGTCAGCTCCTTGCTGAATTACGAAGTAATAAAACACTTGGTCTAAGATTAACTTTTCCGGTAAGCAAAGAAGATATTGTTCTGTATATATACAAAGTCCGAAAAACGTTTACAGTTTACTGGATAGTTACCCATAGCGTTGCTCAAGTAATTGACGCACCGGAAAAACTTGGATAACCGTTAACCGTTCGCTCCAATTTCGTGAAGGCGCGAAAGGATTTTTTTCTTGCTTCGTAAATGGCAGGGAGCGGTGTTTGCGCTTCACATTACCAATCAACGGGTCTCTTCAAGTCTGTCGGGGATCTGCTATTAGTTGCATTTAAAAATAGAACGAACTAAATTGTCAAGGATCATTCATGGTGATTTCGGAGAAGACATCAAAACGACAATCCGTGTAAAGGATGGAAGAAAAAATAATACAGTTGTTGGTGTCAAAATTTGCAGCTCTGATATGAACAGTTCATTTTAAAGCTTTAAATGAATGTGAACTTTAATATCTTTATGTCACACCTGGTCATTCCTGCACGCTGCGCGTACGGGAAAACTAGCATTGTGGCCAGGTGAAGACGTAAAATTTTGTACGCAACACGGGCAGTAATTCGTAAAGCCCCAGAGCGCATATTTATGGCCCTCATCTTCGGTTCGGGCCACAAACACCTGCGATCTGGGGTATTTACGAATTCACCGCCCTAGTTACGTAATGTACTATTACATCACACGTGGCCATAATGCGAGTTTTACTGCACGCTGCGCGTACGGGAAATCTCGCAATATGGCCAGATGAAGACGTTAAATTTTGTACTCACCACGGGCGGTAATTTGTAAAGCCCCAGAGCGCATATTTATGGCCCTCAACTTCGGTTCGGGCCACAAACGCCTACGATCTGGGGCATTCACGAATTCACCGCCCTAGGTACGTAATGTACTAATTAGTTAACAGAAGGATTCGTATAATAATACATTATACAATACTTAACCCTCTTCTCCTTCGGTAGTCGGGTGTACATTCGGACTATAAACTAACAAAACTACGAATATACAACCGGCTCTAGCCTTGTAAGGCCCAACCTTTTTTTAGGATTTATGTAATACCCAATGCCCTAAAATTAGGTCAAAAATAACTATTTTGAAATGTAAAGCCCCTAAATAGAGTTCAATTTCTATTACAAAAATCTAATGAGTTGGGCTGTTAAGCCTGAAAATGTTTGTCCTAAAATTAGGCCGATGGGCCTTATGAGGCTAGATCTGTGCCGCGCTGGACAGCAATGCTGATCCGTTGCGCCAGATAGCCGCCAGCCCTTTGGTCAGCACTTGCTTCCACGACAGGCTCCGAGAGCTCTTTGAACGAGCTATACGTATATATCAAACGAAATAAAATATTATTTCACTAGCTTCCACCCGCGACTTTGTCTGCGTGGACCCAGTTATATTTCAATCCAGGCTGTAAATTATCTTCATTTAAAATTTCATCCAAATCGATTGAGCCTTTTAAGCGTAATTGAGTAACAAACATCCAAACTTTCGCATTTAGGGCACTATATGTGGTCAGACAAAAATATGACATCCACCATACGGCATGCGTCTAAGTTCTTAGTGTGTCAAAATTATAAGTATTCATTTTATCAACTATCATAATTTAACAAAAAAAAAATTGTATGTATGTATGTAAGCAATTGATTGTACACAATAACAGTTTAAAGAATATACATGTCACACAATAGATAAAAGTACAAAAACGAACTTACCCCTTTTTTATACAACGACGGTGGCAAACAAGCGTACGGCCCGCCTGATGGTAAGCGGACACTGCAGCCTGTAGACGCACACTAGGGATCTCTTCTAGCTAACCTGTGAGCATTTGAGAGGGAGGTAGGTAGGAGTAGAACGAGATGAGCAAACTTAGGTTTACCGTGTATTTATATTCAATTAAAATTGCAATCAATGAAATACATGTTCAATCAAATATCCCAGTAATTAGGTACGAGTACATTGTAACTTAACATAGATTGTAAAAAGTCTAACCAAATTATGGAACCTGTTATAAACTATTTAGCATGCTTTATTATGTAGTTATTACTGAGGCCTTTTTAGGGTTCCGTAGTCAACAAGGGACCCTTGTAGGTTACCTATCTGAATCACTATTTTTTTTGTCCTATTTTCATTTCGGCATTTACTATTCGACAAACTTCGTTTGCCTTTTTTTTCGTTTATCCGACTATTTAGTTCGCGACGTTTACGGCTGGTCATTTTATGGTTTAGCTTTTGTAATTGTTTGACAAAACCATGATTCCCAATTATTGGTATACCCGCAATATCGTTATACCGACGTAACGATTCGGTTGATAATCTGTTCGTATTTTATCAAATCGGCTTTATTATATTTGACATAATATTATTGTTTATACGGAGCACACATATGTTACTAATTCATGTTTGTTTATGAAAATGGTTGTTACCTTATGCATTTTCAATATTAAAAACATTAGCAAAAAGTTTAACATAAAACTAAAGTTATCCTCCTAAAGCTGTATTTATGGTAAATAATGTATATGTCGGCGGGCGATTGTAAAATGGCATGTATTTAACGCGGCGACAAATTAATCTGATTTAGGGATTTATAAAAAATTAAAGGAGGTAGCAAAAATAATAAGTTGGCGACTAATTGCGGAGACTAGTATAAAGTAAAAAGTAGCAGCTAAGTAATCAATTTTCGGCTTTGTTTCAATATAAACTAGCATCGAGTTATTGTTTTGGCGACTGAATTAACTGAATTGAGAGGAAACATGACAGCGGATAAAAAGTTGAAAATGGCCTACTCTAATTGTTCAATGGATTGCATATAAAATAAATCAAGGTCATAAAAAAACAAGTATTCTGCTCTTTTATAAAAAAAATAACCTCGAAGACGAAAGCGGCAGCAAAGCTGCCGCTTCCGTCTTCTAACCTATCCGTGATCCGAGTCGGTTAGTCGCCAAGTCATTATTTATAGTACCTCGCCTATGATTTCAGTAATCTTGTTTATTATTTCTGCTACCTTAAAGTAGCTGCCATTATTTGAATTTTAAAATATCCTTAGTTTAAAGCTCATTTAATATAAATGATTGCCAAAATATTTAATCGCTGACAAGTTATTATTTTAGTTGCAAATAGTTTGCTGCTCTTTAATTTTTCTGTCGCCGCGAAAATAATAAGCCTTGTAAAATTCGCCAGATCACGAAATTCCGAGGCATATCGCATACGTAAATGAAAAAAAAAGGAGTGCGGACTGATAATCTCCAGCGAGTCGTCGCCACCCCGCTGCGCGGGGTGTCTATTTCTGGTCTGAGGGGCACAAGTGAACCCTAACCTAACCGACCTAAGACAGAGTTCGCTTATGACAAGCCATTTTTGTCCGCCCTGATTATTGGCTCCCAACAAACACGGCCGCCATCGCATACGCAACGCCACCAGTGGCCAAGAAAGAAACTACTTTTCGATGTGCCTGGTATAGAGCTAGGAATATCGACGAATGCGTTGTTCTCATCGATCTGCCGAATTGTTTATCAGGCACATCGTGATAAGCTTAGCCAACTTTTAGTCATATCATGAAATGGCGGCGTTTCAAGTTATTTCTTTTTCTTACGACCTGACCCATACTTATACAGTACATATGTAAGCATTAGGTAGTAAAAAAGTGTCCGGTTCTGGCGCTTCGGTGGCCGCCGCCGCGGCACGCTCGCTACGCTCGCTCGGCTCGCGCGCTGTAGGGTCGCAGTTCACCTAACACTCCTCCTCACTTCGCTCGTCGTCGTACCTACACCGACCTGCCTTAGAGTCTCAGTAAAACTACGTTTGAAAGTTTTGAATTTCCCGCAAAATCAACATTTGGCCAAACGTATGAAATGCGGAAAGTAATGATGGATAAGTAAAATATTGGCTGTGAAACAAAAGTTGTGACAAGCCAAAGCCCAAATGACTGTAGCGGTAAAAGTTTTTCGGACAACTGAAACATTTGGATAACATCAAATGGTAAATGAAAAAAGTAATGAATTGTATATTCGGAGAACTCATAATAATGGAGAGCTCCAACGGCATCCTGGGTGTCATTGCTGACAAATATGACTGCCCTATTTTGATGTACTGGGTCAGCCAAATAAGAGCGGTTGCACAATTCAGAGATAAGTAGATTTAAGTACGTGTCTATGCACAGACTAACCAACTTAGATTAAAGCCTACTAACACTATATGGATATAACCTGAAATAAAAATTTATTTAATTTTTAATTTAATTTTAATTTTTATAATACGAAAGGTTTTTCGTACAAACGATATTAGGTCAATAAATTTTAGTGATTGCGATAGGTTACCACCCTTGTAGTTTCGCCATGTCCGTCTGTCCGTCCGTCCGTCTTCGGCTTAGCTGTGATTCGGCATGGGTATATAAATCAATGACGTCGACAAAACAGTACAATAAGATCATGGAAAACATTTTTTTTAGTGTACCTTCCCTACACCCAAAGCGGGGACGTATTCTTTTTTCCTCGTTATGGGTTTAAAAATATTATGGGTTTCCTAAAACCATTTTTCAAATCAGTGATTCGTTTGCGAGATATTGGGCTAAAGCCCTAATTGTTCGAGTCGTGTGTGTCCTGCCGGCTAAATCGCTACTACTGAGGATTTGAAAATTCGTGGTAGTAGTACATATAATTAATTTTAAAGCAAATTATCACGGATAAGAAGGCATAAGTAGTTACCGAGTAAATAGTCGACCAACTTAATGTGTACTTGGAAAGGTCAATTTTCGTTCAAAGTCGACACAACCGCACCGCACGTCGATGTAACTAAGACAGACAGGCATCTACGGAACCCTACACTGCGCGTGGCCCGACACGCACTTGGTCGGTTTTTTTTACTATATTATAGGCTGACAAAAGAAGGTAGTCATTAATTTAAAAAATATTTACAGAGCCACAGTATAGCACGTAGAACCGATGGCTGTTGGGGCGGAAAGGTTCTCAAGTGGCGACCACGTACCGGAAGGCGCGGCGTGGGTAGACCCCCAAGGTGGCCTGATGACCTGGCAAAGGTCGCGGGACTCCGGTGGATGCGGGTGGCGCAGAACCGGTCACTTTGGCACTATTTGGGGGAGGCCTATGACCAGCAGTGGGCATCTTTCAACTGTTAATATATGATGATGACTTTTCGAGAGAGCGGTGTCATAATAAAGATTTTTTCATTTTACTTTAGAAAATAAATATCGGAAAACGCATTGTATAGTAGCAACTCAGTTCCTTATTAATTTAATTATATAACTTTAAAGCCGCATGCGTAATTAAGTACAAATAACGCCTGAAATACCGTCCTTTGTAACATGCATAATAAATTATTGTAATAGCTGTACGTCCGGTCAGCGCCGCGTGTCCAGCCAAGTATGCAAGGCTACACAATAAAATGAATACTAAAGGTATATATTTATTCACCTTTTTGTAATTGTATTTGCATTAAGTAGGTATATTTCGGACACGGATACGGAAAAAGTAATGTTGTCGTTCCTGTTCTGTGACGTGACACACTGGGGGACACTGATATTGAATGTCAAGGTCATGACCACCAAATTCCCACTGTTATACAGAACGCACAAATAATAAATTGTATGTAGGTAATAATACTAGCGAGATCGAAGAGTTGGTGGCCGAGTCAAACATTATAGGCGATACCTACGAAATTCCACAGACTTCGCTGGTTCGGTCATCTGCTCAAAATTAAAATCAAAATCAATTATTTATTCTGCAAATAGGCCACAAAGGGCACTTTTACATGTTAAACGGTAATTTACAATAACAACTAATAATCTTACAATAAAATAATAATAATCTTACACAAAAACATTTTAAAATTTGCAGATTAAGGACCGATTTAAACGTTTAAGAAACTAAATGTCACGAAGTTACTGAAAACAAAATAAATTGCAAAATATGACAATTACCACATTCGATATAAGGTATGTGCATTAACAAGAAGTTAATGATATTAATTCAGTATTTCAGAGGGTATACTCTTGTTTGCCAGAATTTCATTTGCCCGAATTTTATCTGCCATAATATTCAACTGCCATAAAGTTGTTTTCTATAATTTTGTATGCCATACTCATTGTTTACCATATTAATTATATGCCAGAATATTTGTTTTCCATAATATCAATATCAATAATCTCATTTTCCATAATCATTGTAATCCATAACTATCACATGCCATAATGTCATTTGCCATCCGTCTCAACATCCATAATATACATATGTAATAATGTGGGTACGTATTGCAGTGTCTAAAATGAAAAAAAAAATACCTCGAACCTATCTGCGATGCAGGTCGGTTTTGCCACTAAGTAAAAGTAAACTTTTCTCTGAGATTACCCAATGCCAAGATAGTGGTGTATCATAGGCAGTAGGGAACAGGGGCTTAGTGGCAAAACCGACTCGGATCGCGGATAAGTTAGAAGATGGGAGCGGGAGCTTTGCTCCCGCTTTCGTCTTCGAGGTTATTTTTTTTATAAAATAGCGGAAAAACTAACAAATTAACAAAGATGAATCCGAATGCATGTTTAGTATGGCGTTTAAATATTCTATTAAATAATATTATTGCAAACAATAATCTGGAAAACAATACGTATGGCATTCGTATCATTATGACATCCAATATTCGGGTAAACAAGAGTATGTCTATTAACTATTATGGTTAACGAAACATTCGGGCAAATGAAATTCGGGCAAGCGAAGTTCGGGCAAATGATTATTATAGTATGTGAATGTCGGGCAAACAATGGACAACCATTTCAGAGATGTATAAGGTCTCTGAGCGTCCAAATACAATTAATAATTATTATTCTAATGTTCTTAGAGATGTATGTATACGGTCTCTAAGCGTCAAAACAAAACAAGTGTGCTGCGAGTGGGAGAGGATCGAGGCAGTCAAGAGGGCGTACTTGGGCCAACAGACTGACTGGTCGACGCCCCACTGGTACGGCCCTGCCTTTCTATTATATAAAATACTACTACTGCGATGTGTTACCCAATTTCGTGGTGTCAGGCAACCAACCGCGGAAACGCGGAACTTGACCCCTCGGCCAAACTTCTTCCTTTGTGAAGGTCGATAGATAGTTGGTTGGAACTCTCACCACATTATCATCATCATAACAGCCGAAAGACGTCCACTGCTGGACATAGGCCTCCACCAAAGAGTGCCAAAGTGACCGGTCCTGCGCCACCGGCATCCATCGGACTCCAGCAACCTTTACCAGGTCATCAGTCCACCTCCACAAGAGACTCTATCCTCCTGGATCCTGGAGATATCGATAGCGTCAAAACACATCAGTGCAAAATCAAAGTGCAAATATCGGAACACTGGTAAAAAAATCATCGCTGATTGGCCATTTCTGAGTCGGTGTTTATTTTTCAGGTAAACAGTTTCGTTTGGAAGCGTTCTGACAACTGCAGATTTTTTTAATGTTATGTCCTCAAGTGGAAAAGAGGACCGGGGGATCCAGGAGGCTATGTCTTATCTACCGTGTCCTCACTGGATGGACCCAACGGAAGACCAAAGCTGTTTGCAAAGCCAGCATCATGCTCAGTTGGGCCCATTTCATGACACGGCAAAGATTTACTTCTATTTTTGGGTTTGTCTTGTTTATCACAATTAAATGTCTGATATCACAATTGAAGAAAATAAATAAAATGTCCTCAGTTTCGACAGAAACTGGTTACTCTACTATGGACTATGGTTACCTACTCTTCTGGACTCTTAAAAAAAACATTTATATCAAACATCACAATACCCGTACAAAAAGATAAAAACATTTTTTATAATTAAGTGGGACTAAACTGGCAAAAAAGGAAACTGAAATCTAGATAAACAACATTAAATTCAAATGCTTTTAGGTGTATAAAAATGGTAAAATGGCAATACTATACAATTAAACTGAATTTATAGTACACAATGAGTAAGTTATTACGAGTACCCAGTTGGGAGGTTTTACTGTGATGTTCACTGTCAGAGACTGTCTGACAACCATATTTATCGGTGCTCTTAAAGTGCACTGTTACTTACAAAGCTTGCAATGTCATTTATTATTTATGCTGATGTTAGTTTACGGTCATGAGTTAGGTAGTGCTATGCACGATCTATGTTCGGCTGCACCGACTGAATTCTGGTCTACAGCGGGCGCCAGTTACAGCTTAATAATTCAAAACTCAGTTCGGGTATACTAACAATAAAGATTCCGTCACAGAGGGCTTGAATCAGCACCTCAACTTCTTAGAACAATTTGGCAATCTGGTACAGTCGTATTCAATCGTATAGTTAGTAGCAGCAGTTGAGGTGAGGTAGGGTACAGCGTCTCATCTGTGTCCATCTCTCCAAAATATAATTTAAACTGTCAAATGGTGTTGTAGTAATATTGTATATGACAGGTTCGCTGTAACGTTTTTTATAGTAACTAGCTCTTCGCCCGACTCCGCCCGGCGCCAGCGTATTAAAAAGAACGCTGGCAAATTTGTGGGATAAAATATAGCTTCATTCCACCTGCAAAGTCATGAAAAAAAGGAAGAAAGCCGAAATAAAACATCAAACAATCTCACAGACTCTTTTTTTAGAACGAGCGAGCGCAGTGAACCAAGTTCTCAGTTTCAGCTTGAGTCAAAATCCTTTTGTATGTCTGGATGTCCGGCTGTTCTCGTCTTTCAATAATTATAGTTTATTTTTGTAGATTCAGTTTTCGAAATAAAAAATAATAATTGTAAAACGGCAAGTACGCGTTTGTTATTTTTGTATATTAACATAGAAGTATAAATTAAAGTTAAGCACTGTAAAGGGATGCAGTCAAGCTACTGTCATAAAAATTATAATGTAACTTCGACTGTGACAAAGTCGCTGCTGCCTGAATTATGAAAAGCGAACAACGAAGTCCGAATTTCGAAACCAAATTATATTTCTATTTCACTTGATTCGCTTTTGTATTATTTTAATTAATCCTTCATAATGAATAATACATTTTCACTTCAGCGTTTTCTTCGTTTAATTTGTTACATGATCTCAATCCCGGGATAAACATGAATATATTATTATTTTATTATTTACGTAAATCAGACTCCGTATCGTGGTCGGCCTTATCACATAATAAGTGACAAGATAGGAGCGTCGTCTCGTTCTAACGAAAGGTGTTAAGCCAGTGACGGACGCTCTATCCTATCACTTATCTTGTGATAAGGCCGACCATGAGTCGGAGTCCGATTCTATATATTGACCTATAATACTCACAAGTTATATACGTGTTGTCACAATGAGGGACGAAATGGTTGATACGCAGCAAAATTAAGAAGTGGCTTAATGATGGCTTACTATAAACAACCTACTTCGTTTAGGCGGGTAATGATTTATTTGCCGCAACCTCATGGTAAATCAGTTGCGACAAACAAAAATAAGTGGGACTATGACAAGGACAACGAATGGTATTTCCTTTTCTGTCACACTTACATTTGTATGTCATCTCCCTCGGACCTGGTATTATTATTACCATAGCTTTTTCTGAGTAATATACAAGTAGATCCATGGATCAACTTGTAATAATAAAAATTGTGCTACTATAAATAACTCTGAACTCCTAGTACGTACCAATTCATGTAAATTGGAAACCCAATAAAATGACCACGTCTGTTATGTATTTATCTTAGTAATGTAATAAAACACTCCAAAAAAGCAAAACAGCTTTGATCATAATGTCACCAAAAGCCTATTATTCGTATAATTTTACAACTGAGTTCCCTTTGATAATGGCCAGTGTCTCAAGTAGGAAACGTAGGTACTTGAGTTTTGAAAAGAACCGTAAAGAGGGAATATGATGGTTTTTTAAGTGCATATGACATTTATAGATTTCGCTCTGAATTCAAATGGTTGGACCATCAGTATAATTAAATTGCTTTTAACTGCTGACATTTGATAGCCGTCGTCCCGGTACAATAAACATCAATGATGACAATGATATACATTTACAAAGATTCAAAAGATTCAAAGATTTATTTTGCTCGGAATTACTGAAATTACTGGTTTTACTGGGATGACAGCCTGTCAAATATTGGATTTGAGGCCATTTTCACTATAGTGCAATACATTTATTCTATTCTGCAAGTAGGCCGTAATGGTACTTTTTCTGTCGCCATCTACATTTCTAGTTTATGAACTTTGATAATGCCACAGGTCAGAATAATTTTATAGTAATCTAGCTTTTGCTCCATACAAATTGTCACTACACATGTAATTCCCTTTAGGGATGATTTCCGGGATTGAACTTGTCCTATGTCCGTCCCCGGGACTTAAACCAAATCGGTACCAAATTTCATCTAAATCGATTCGGCGGTTTAAGCGTGAAACGGTAACAGATAGACAGACAGACAGACACACTTTCGCATTTACAATATTAGTATGGATTAGTACGGATTGTCGCCGGTAAAGTGATAATGATTATAATATGTAAGGAATCTAAGATCCCTGCTGTTGGTGAAGCTCGTTCAGACTTTGTGATAAACCGACACAGAAAATAGTAGCCAACACAGTTAGATTTATAATATAATTTTGAGTTGGACTATCTTTGTTTCTCTGAATTTATCGTCGTCTAGTTCAGATGTTCCTACACAAGAGCTACCTAATTATAGGGAAGGCGGTTATTGATTGTGAATATTGTGATGCATCATGTTCTAAATCCGGGTTTCAAATTTAATAGAATTAGTTTTCGAATTACATGATTTCCTCTTAACTTATTAGCTGATTGTGAAATCTGAACCTGTTATGTAAGTAGGTCGCAATTGCATTGGGAAACTTTTTTTTTTATTACTTTTTAAGGAGCTTAGTCGTTTAACGATTATGTCGCTCCATACGTACTCTAAAGCGTACATTTAACATTTATAAACCTAAACACATTTTGTAACACTTATAAAGCAGTTTTGCTTGCTCTGACTCAGGGTCAGCCAGCACAACATTACATAATCCGGTGTTAAATGCTGCACGAAGAGGCTCCCCTCGTACACATTCCATTAAAATGTGGTATACGTCTTCTACAACCCCACAGTACAATAAAGCCTTTACCGCTTACCACTAAACACACAAATTGAATTACGGATTTCATTGCTGATCAGGCATCTTCACTGGAAATCGCGACTGCAGTGTCTGCAGTCTGTTTCATTTGTTCCGTATTCATTCAAACTACTTCACTGATTTGACGTGGAATTTAATTCATGTGTCGCTGTGAATGGTATCATTTGTGTATAAATCTATGCATGTGATTCGTTATTGTTGATCGTAACTATGACATACTGCACGTAACAGTGTAGGATATTAAAAACAAATTAAGGTCTACAATGGTTAATGCTTCAATGGGGTAAATGAGTCTCTTTAAGATATCTCCGAACATTTAAAAACTATTACAATCGTCTAAATTAAAAAATCCTTTAAATGGGGCTAGATTGATTAAATTTGAAATTCAGAAAACGCTTTTAACTTTGTCAGATTTTATGCTAAAAATGCAATAAATAATAATATTATAGCAACTAAATCCGAAGATTTTTTAAGGTTTGAAAAAAAAAATCTTTAACCAAAGACCGCTGAAAAATAAAAAAAACGGTACGCTATCAAGTCTACACTCAAAAGGGGTTGCTTTGATAGGCTCTGTTTTTTAACGTCATTTGATTGTATCCCCATACACGATTAAAACGCGAAAAGAAATATTTCGTTCCACCTATTATTTTTCAAGTTATGAGGTTTTAAAGTTAAAAGGGGTTAAATTGATTACAGGGGAGAATTGGATTAGTAGTACACCACCAATTTAGTGCCAGATTACGACTGTTTTTGTATGTGATATTCATAACAGTACTACTATTAAAGAAAAACAAACATGAAAGTAATAAGAAGCATTTATTTGCATGTAATCAGTCACTATTTATACTTAAAAAATTTAACAAATATTTGGGGTTACTTTTTTGATATCAGTACTAAAAACAGGTCGATTCATCACACACAAGTTGGGGTAAATTTGATAACTATCAATGTAGCCCCGTACCTTCTATCAGAGAAGGCATTAGACAAATCTCGGCACAGCAAAAAAAATGGCGGTTGGCACAGGAAGCACAAATCACGTTTGGATTCCCAAAGGAACACATAATTACATATGCTAGGACCAAAAACTTTAATTGCAATACCCACTCTTGCAGAATAGAAGTTATGCATAACAAAAATTTGTCAGTATTCCCAGACACCACTTTGATTTTTTTTTTGAACCGCTCGTAATGAATACTGCGTGTGCGTCAAGAGGAAAGATGGCCGAACTGTCAGTGTTGCTAGTGCAATAATATGAAACGGATGCGTTCAATAGGTTTAGAGCAATTGTAAAAAATGCAAACTCAATATTGCCCCACGATTTGAAATTAACCCCATTTTACGGTAATCATAATTTGAACATTGGGGGCGGTAATAGTTCCAAAATATTGCGTTTCAAAGATTGAAGCATTGCACGCATATGCCCCGGTTCACCTTGTCGCAATGACATTAATGACAATAAGGTAGAATAGGTCTATGCCTTCATTTCTGTGAATTAACGTATTATGAATCGCAGGAATTATAGTAATTATCATGAATAAATAAATTACACAATTATTTATATACTCTCGCGAATGTATTACCAGGGGGCTTGCAGTGGGTGCGGCGCGGCGCGTTAATAACCTAGCGGCTGTTTTTAATCTGCCCGCAAATTGTGAACGATAAGTTTTTTTATTTATTAGGTACCTACTTTAGGGTACCTACTTTACATTATGAAGATGTAAGTGTGTGTAAGTACAATGTACAAAAACAATACAAATGCATGTTACTTATTATTACCTATACTTTTAACGGGATACCTACTGCAATTTACTTCAAAATGAAAGACTGGTTTGAATATATATTTTACAATGCACTTGCTCTGAAAGTGCGCCTTTTCATGGGTCAACATGAACACAGAAAGCCCTCCATGCTGTCCTTAAAACTTCAAAAGTTAAATTGAATTAGTTAATAGAGAATAGAGAAGTGGCAGATCAATTTTATTTATGTGTGGTGTTATTCATAATGACGCTGACATACATTGTATGTGAAGTAAGCATGTACTAAATTAATATCGGTTCACTTTACTAAAGCCACATCTGGTGAGCATTTTTTGCCTTCATTGATGTATTCTTGGCGTGACAGCCCTAGCGCTGCACGTGCTGTGTGAGAATGAATACAAGTTATACGATAGACAGAGATGCACAGAGTAGGCACGTTTCTTATGCCTAAACGTCGTTTTTGCTAGGAAGTGCACACCGATGCACATGACATATTTGTCATGCAGAAGAAATGCGTCCGCATATTGACCAACACGCATGTGCCGGAGAGCTGCCGCCCGCACTTTATAAAACTTAAATTATTAACACTGCCATGTTTATATATTTTGGAGGCTGCACTTTTTGCAAGAAAACACTCAGATCTATTTATAAAAAAGAAAGATAAAAGTAACAGTAGATATAGGAATCAACTAGCCATACCAAACTCCAAGCTAACTATGTATAAAAAAGGCCCACACTATCGTTGTATCATCATAACAAACAAATTACCCGGAGCACTCAAACAGGAGTTGGACGATAAGATATTCAAAAACAAACTGGAAAGATTACTTCTTGATAAGGCCTATTATACAATTGCTGAGTTTTTGAATGATCAATCACTGGATAAAGTATCATCCTAATCAAAATTACAATCTTAATTTAATTTTTAATTCCTAATATATAATAATATCGCTATTATCCATTATTATAATATTTTATAATTTTTAATTTTTTAAATCTCACTTTAATCTTTCTATAACATGACTTAAGCAATGAAATAATTTTTAATATAATGATGATAGATATGTATATTTTAAACTCTGTTTCTTTATACCTAAGTAACTTACGTCGCTAGCATGTTAGTATGTAAGGTCATTGCAATGCCCTAGCAGGGTATCATGTACCGACTGTATAACCTACGTTAAGATCTACTGTATGGACAATGAACATGATCGCAATAAATGAATATGAATATGAATATGAAGTGCAATTTCTGTACTTGTACTATTACTTATTCTGTGGTATTACTTAAACACAACACATGCGAACGTGATGTAGGGCTCAAGGAGATTTAGTCGGAGTGTAAAGACAAATACGTTGTATTTCGCGGCAGAGAGCGGGTGTTGCTGGGTGTCAACCGCAGGTCGGCTGAAAGCAATGTGTTTATGTCGGATTATGTTGCGAACCGGGAGACAGATTACTAAAGCCAATATATGTATCTAACTATGATGGTGTGTATAGGGAAATGTGTTACATTATGCTATCTGAATAGATAATTGGAATATAGTGACCGAGGTGACATAGGATAACGAATTTTACTGTATTCCCTTATTATAAACAATAGCGGCAATACGGAAGAGGGACAAGTACTCGGTTCCGTAATGAGTCGTAAGTCAACATTCTACCAGCGTTCCTGAAAAATAGGAGCACTGTTAAGAAGAAGCGCCGAAACAAACTCAACAGTCAGTCATTTTTTTTGCCAAAAAAGCTCATTAATAGTTATTATCTTAACCTACTTAAAATAAATAAAACTGTATATGACTAAGTAAAAAAATATATATAATGCTTTGTTCTACAAGGACACATGTCCGAATAAGCTATATGAATGATTAAGTAAATAAGGTACGTACCGTGAATATAACATGATTGTGTAGGTAGGGTTGTAATTTCCGTCATTATACTTTTATCTACCCCTTTTAATCTTTGTATTACTGCAATTATTTATTACGCTTTTCATACAGTGACAACGCTTTGAAATCATTATCCAAATGGAAACCTTTTAGATGCTCTTAATGCGTACACTAAGTAACTATACAACGTGGTTTCCTTTGATTCATTCTCACTTCGCCGCTCACGGGATCGGCACGGTTGGAAAGCGACTGATAATGTGGTCCAAAATGAAGGGCCATGTCTTGGTATTTTACCGACGGTTTCAGTGGACTTGCGAACATTTAACAGTTCACGGGCCGAGTTTCCTCGTGCGGAAAGACGTCCATTATATATACAGGTTAATTTACTTTGCCATTTACATCCATGTTTGGATCGTTGCGGTGGCGACGATTCGCAGATACTACAGCCACTACCATGAGAATACAATTCGATTTACGACGAGAACGGATTATCTGGATTGGAACACAACTTTTGCATCAATAACCCTTTGTGAGATACCCAACGTTGATAAAATCTATATGCTGAGTCAGGAAATCAATCCTGGAGATAAAGGAAAGCTTGACCGATTTATCGGTGAAATTGGATTCTTCAATGGCTTGTGTCACAGTTGTTCTGCACTATGCGACAATGAACCTGTCTGTCCCACAGATTTTGCCCAGCTAACTTTTGCTGTTCGCTCCGAATGCAAGGACTTCTTCTTAGCCTGCAAATGGAATGGCAAACCTTTTGACTGTTGTGGCAGTTTTCAGCCAATTATCACAGAATACGGCACGTGTTTTTCAATGAATAACGTGCATGGTCCTGACCCAGCACCTTTTTACACAACATCAAATAAAGATAAGCTGGGCTTTGTAGATATCGTAGCGTCACAAGACTATGAGGCATTCCTGCATGCGCCTGAAGACATACCATTTTGGAATATGGAATACGATCGGAGATTGACAGTTCTGTATGGGGCTGAAGCTGACGTGATATACTCTATAACAGACGTTGTGAATGAACCAGAAGTGGCTTTGCTATCGCCTGAGATTCGCCAATGCAGATTTCCGGAAGAGGTACCCGAGAATTACATCGCATATAAATACTACAGTTACTCCGGTTGCATCAGTCAATGCCGCATCGATGCACAGATTGAATTTTGCAACTGCACTCATCACTTTTCTCCGCCAATATACGAGGACAGATACTGTGACTTGGAGGGATTGAAATGTTTATCGGAAAACTTCAAGATATTGAGAAAACTGAAAGTTCCAGGGTTGAATGAAACGGGGCTGGTGTGTGATTGTTTACCATCTTGTATAGAACCGGATTATAATGTGGTGGCTAAGGATTGTCTAGAGCCCGAGGAAACTGTGAGGGCGAGGAGCGCTAGGTTTTCTTTGAGTAACCTGCCATATGAGCGGATCACCCGGCAGGTGGCTCGCACCACTCTTGACCTGGTGGTCGCGATGGGAAACAGCTTTGGTCTCTGTTTTGGCGGTTCTCTGCTATCTATTGTTGAAATCTTCTATTATCTGTGCTTCAAGCGATGGAAGTATAGTTAAGAAAACCTTATAGTCATTATATTTTGTATTCAAGTTCTTAGCGTGTGTTTGAATTACAAATATCTAGAGCAAATATAAGATAGCTTCTTGTTTACTTTACTTAGTCACGCATTCTTAGATGATAAAATTAAGCATTTGAGAAGTGTTGAGTGAACGTAGTAATGCTTAAAATGAAATAATAAGTCATTGTTTTTTCAAATGTAAAGTTTTTGTGTGAATTTATACGTGTTTGGCAGTGTGTAATGAATATTAGAAAACTAGATTAAAATAATCATTAAAAACCTAAAAAAAAAATCTTTCATTTTATTGAACCAGTGGCTCTGTGAGCTGTCGAACTCGCAACTCCGTCTTTTTTCAGAACAACACAATCGAAGCCATGTATTCTATCGACAAAAAAAACTCAATTAGTTATCCTGCTTGGGGCTGGGCAGCTAGTATTAAATAAATACATTTATACTACATAATCCTTCACTGTATTTTCATTAGATACATCGTATTCTGCAATATATATAACTAGTGGCTCTGTGACCTGTAGAACTCGTGAGCAATTCTTTTTTATTTTAATTCGAAAACCATACTTAAGTAATCGACAAAAAAGATAGTATAATTATTGAGCTTGAACACAAAATTTCTCGAGAATCGGTTGAGAAATGCGACCTGTAGAGAACAGCCGGGCAGACGCCGAAATACGAATTTCGGCCAAGCTGAAGCATAGAACTTCGTTCGCTTCACTCGCGCGTTCGACAAGTATTCCAAACTAACCTCAGTTAATTATCAAGCCTAAATGATAAGCGTGTAATCTAGCAATAGCCAGCAGACACAACTCTTTATTATACCATTCACCTACTCACGTTGGCAGTTTATTGGTTGGCAGATATGTGTAACTCTCTGACACGAGACCCATCAAAAATTCTGTCTCAATTTCAGTGATAAATTGTAAACGTTAAAACGTAATACGGATTTGGCGACACGGGATAAACGAAACATTTTTCCGGCCCTCTTTGCTTACTCTTTTGTCCTCGGAATTATTAAACAGCAGCCTTCCGTAAAAATACATTTGCGAGATGAGAAATTGTAAGTCTGTTTAACGAGAAATTTCTTTATATCCAATGTCAGCTGCTTGGGATTTGCGGTTATTTGTTTGACTGGCGTATAGCAATTATATTAGGCAAACTAGCTTCTGCCTGCGACTCCCTCCGCGTGGAACTCGTTTATATCGTAGCTCCATACAAACTTTCACCCCCCATTTCATCCCCTTAGGGGATGATTTCCGATATAAAAACTACCCTTTGTCCCTTTAAGGGACTCGTATTATCTGAATAACAAGTTTGATCTAAATCGGTTTAACCGTTCAAGCATGAAGCGGTAACAGACAGACAGACAGACATTTGCTACATATACATCTATAGACAGAACCTACAGACACACTTTCGTATGTATAATATTAGTATAGATCACGCCTGCTATCGTTATTAATATGAACGAGGTCACTTCAGCGCCTTTTAATTTTTGATTCGTTCATTATATGTATTTTTTTTGATCGCATTGTATTATGCACAGTATTGATCTCAGGCAGGTCGGTGTATGTACGACGACGAGCGAAGCGAGGAGGAGTATTAGGTTGAACCGCTATCCTACAGCGCGCGAGCTGAGCGAGCGTGCCGCGGGAGCGGCCGGCGAAGCGCCAGAACCGAATACTATTTACTACCTAATACTTACATGTTGAAAAATCATGCTTGGTTACTTGCTTGAAAACTGAGGATACAAGTCCTTTGCCTTATTATATTTGGCGTAATAGTACATTACGTAACTAGGGCTGTGAATTCGTGAATGCCCCAGATCGCAGGTGCTTGCAGGTGATGCGCTCTGGGGCTTTACGAATTACCGTCCGTGTCGAGTACAAAATTTTACGTCTTCACCTGGCAACAATGCGAGTTTTCCCGTACGCGCAACGTGCAGTAAAACTCGCATTATGGCCAAGTGTGACGTAAAATATGTTTTTCCAACTGAAACATTTGACTACATGGCAACCGCATACTGTATTTTCCAAGATCTCACGGTTCTAAATACTGATTTGCCATACGATAAATGAATGAATAACATGAAAGGCTATAGTCGGACTTTCATACATTTGCGACCTTTAATTGTAGAGAATGGATTTTTTTGTGGTAAGCACCACTAACTAATGGCTTCTTATATTTTGCCCAAGTTTCAGCTTCTTATGTTTGACAGTTTCTGACTTATGTCACTTATACGGTTTTCAGAAAATGATGATTTTCTCATAAACTACCCACATCTTTACAGAAAATATTAATATCACTTGTTTAAAAAAAAGAAGGAAATAAAAGGAATCGAAAAGTTCAAACGTTTTTTTTATGTGTTACGAGCTAGCGATACCTACAGTTTTTGTACATAAAGTGGTTGATATTCTTGGTTGCGTAAGTTTCAACTTTTTGCATTTGGTACTTCATACCTAAAAACTACAATGTCTGTGTATATATAGGCATACTGTAGTACATTCTAACAAGACATTCAATGACGTACACAAACTTTCTGATTTCTAAATTAGTTTTTTTATCAATCCTTCCCGCCTAACAAATTTCGATTTCAATTTACAATTTAGTGCAATTAAATTTCTTCTGTTTTAATTTTGTATATATTTATTTATTATGTCCTATTCATTTCAAAATATATATATCCGTTAAGATTTGCTATTTACAATAATTCTATAAAAAGTTGTAAAGAATAAAACTATAAAACCCTAACATAATGTCTGATAATTTATTTAACGGAGTAAAATAGTAAAATAACATTTATTGTATTGTCCGTTTCTTACATCTCATAATGATAATTATTTATTAATAAAACATAATTTACATCAGGTTTACCATAGACTAGCAGCTAGGATACCCTGTGTTTCAGGCAAAAAAGAACTTATAATAGAAAATACTAGTACAAATAATTAGCAAGTTATAACCTAGGCGGTACCTATACAAGATAGAACAAGAGTATTTTAAAACAATAAATAACATCTCTGTATCGTCATACAACATCATCATTATCATCATCAAAACAGTGATGTCCTACAACTGATATTTACCAAAGGTGTTAGGGGGTATCTACCTAGGAGTATGTTAGACAAGTTTTCATAAAGTATGAGGGGGATACCATTTGTTTGGGACATGGAATAATAATGCACCCTAATTGATTCATATAACAGGGTATATTTAAAAATCACTCTTTCTTGAAACATAAGTGAGAGAAGATCACCTGCGAGTTACTGTTCTTAATTCTCGTAAACATTAGCCTTTTACCTGAGAACTAACAGGCATAGTCTAAAAAGTTTCAACCTTTATAAAGCTAGCATGCAAGTTTTACCATTAGGCGGTTTATAAATTGAGTAACAACATAGTTACTACGTAATGCTCTGTATTGTTCGTTAACAGATAATATCATAAATTGTTGTTAACATTGCCACAACACAATAGTTAGATAAAGTTACTACGGGCACGCCTGGCAATTCGAGACGCTTAAAGAGACGAGTTTTTCTCTGAACCAATGAAAACTATATGATATGTTTTTACATAATTAAATGTGCTTACTCATGTCTGTAGAAAAATGGTCAATATGCATATTTTTAGTTCACCATGCCTTGCAAAACCATGTTTTGCATGCTTTATTAAAAGTTATTGAAAACGGAAGAGGAAAAAAATAGGACATCTTCTTCGTCACGATGACTTCATTAAAGTTATAATAGAGGGAAAGATAGAAGGAAGAAGAAAAAGAGGAAGACCACGAAGAGCTTACATGGTGCAGCTAAAGGAAAACATTGAAGTTGAATCTTATAGAGAGTTGAAGGAAAAAGCAGAGAATAGAACAGTATGGAAATTACTCCACCGACAAGAGCCAAGCTCTTAAATAAATTATGATGCCTTGCAGCTTGCAGTGCTTGATTATTGTCACATTGCACGTAGAACCGACGACCGTTGGGGCGGAAAGGTTCTTGAGCGGCAACCACGTACCGGAAGGCGCAGCGTGGGTAGGTCCCTCGCAAGGTGGACTGATGACTTGGTAAAGTTTGTGGGAGTCCGCTGATGATGATGATGAAGATGTTTAGCTTGCATGCCTAAAATAAAAAAGTTTTTTTTTCACTTTAATTAATAAAATTGCTTTTTATATTACCGCAATTATCCTAAGATATTTAAACCATGAGGCACAATCGATGTAACAATAAAAAGTTAGGTTACAATTTATTTCACGATGTGCTAGCACCCTCTTTCAACCACCGGCCAGCCATCCGAAAACACATCGCAGGCTGCACAGTATCGAACGTGTTGAGAGCATGTAGAGATCGGCAAATGAGGGAGTTGTGACTATGGGCAAATTATTCGTATTTCTACATTATTGTGGACGCGCGGAAGTAGGCAATTCCAGGTTAGTATTTAATATATTGAAGGGGCGAGCTAGCGAGTCCGTTTAATAAATCCTAAGCCGGCAAAAATAGTGTTTTGCGCAATAATGGGAGAAGAGAAAATATTTCATTAAGTTGCCGAGCGCGAAAATGAATGCTATTCAATTTTTATTCCACGCGAAACCGCAAGGCATTTCAGATACTAATGAAATAAATCACAGATTCATCGAAAGAAATAGCTTCATGACAGATACTGGCAATTATAACACGAGAAGATAAAAAAAATATCTATGAGATGCGGCATCTTTACTACATTTGCTTCGAACAGATCCAAATCCAACGAAAGCTAATAGTACCCAGACATTTTATTGGTAACAACCCGTCAAACGCAGAAACGTAACAACATCGCTTTTGCAGATTTTGGGGCTTCAAAAAAAATATAATACTTCTCCTATTTTCTTCTTTAAGATATATATATTGCATATTTCTTATTATTATGCGTAAGCAGCTGCTTAGTCGACGTAAGCAGGCAGGTAAAAATAATGTTAAGGACCTAATTGTATTACAACTTAATTGATTGTCTTGTATAATTAAAATAAGGGAAGCAATTCATACGTATTATTTTTATCACATGCAAATGCATTCAACTGAATATAAACTGAATATTTTTTGTTCATCTATAGATTACTCTATCTTAAATACAATGCTTCCATTTCTTTTGTCATCATCATCATCATATCAGCCGAAGACGTCCACTGGTCGACATAGGCATCCCCGAAAGAGTGCCAAAGTGACTGGTCTTGCGCCAACCGCATCCGGCAGATTCTCGCGTCCCTTACCAGGTCATCAGTCCAGTTTGATAATGATAATGATGAATCTCATGTACCTTCTATTAAATTTTCTTAACACGCATTGATCTTGGGAAAATAAAAGTGCATTAAGTTGCCACTACGTAAGCAAGCGACGCTACTACAGTTAAACTGTGCAAACATTTCACAGAAGACCCAGTGCAGTGTAACTACAAAATTATGTGACGATAACAATATTGCTACAGAATTCCTTATCAAAAATGCGGCTCCCGGCAAGAAGAAGCTTGTGACGTCATAGCGGTCCCCGGGCTCTTTAAGGGCAAAACCGGGAATAACGCAAGGAGGATGATAATTAGAAAGGAAGAGGATGCAAAACTGAAAATGTTTATTTAACGTTGACCGTGCAACCAGAACCAGCCAGAGCAACAGGCATTTTTGTAACAGTAAATCTTGTAACTTACTGTGTTACGAATAGTCGTATTGTATTTAAGGAGGGAATTCACCCCAATTAGGAATTTCTCGGGCACGAACAGTGGAATAGTGCCCGTCGCAAACTAGTTAGTAAGCGGTAACTTCCACATCTGGTACTAGAAGTTGCCCAGTGTTTGTTATTTGTTTGATCCTTGCATGTGCCACAAATATTAACCAACGAATATTGTCTTCTGAAAGTAATTGATGAAGAAAATAACCTTTATGACGATCGTGCTTCATTAAGTTGTCAGTGTTATTATTCTATACGTAAACGAGGAATATTTGTTTTGTTTGCTTATAACGTTTTTAGTTTTTTTAACAATGCAGACGTTTAGGGGGAAAATAAACTTATCTAGCGAGGCCTCTTTCCGATTCAAATGTATCCATTACACAGATGGGTGTATTCGTATCTCCTACTTCATTGGATTAATCCAATGGATTAAGCAATTCCGTAGTCGTTGACCAGTGTATGTTGCCATGCATGACATATGGCACTGAAACGTGGTCGCTTACTATGGGCCTCATAAGCAAGCTCAAAGTCACCCAAAGGGCTATGGAGAGGGCTATGTTAAGAGTTTCTCTGCGTGATCGCATCAGAAATGAGGCTATCCGCAGCACAACCAAGGTAACCAATGTAGCCCTCCGGATCGCTATTAAGTGGCAGTGGGTGGGGCACATAGCATGTAGAACCGATGTTCGTTGGGGCGGAAAGGTTCTTGAGTGGCAACCACGTGCCGGAAGGCGCGGCGTAGGTAGCCCCCCCCCCCACAAGGTGGACTGATGACCTTGTAAAGGTTGCTGGAGTCCGCTGGATGCGGGTGGCGCAAGACCGGTCACTTTGGCACTCTTTGGGGGAGGCCTATGTCCAGCAGTGGACGTCTTTCGGCTGATATGATGATTTTCAGTAGACTTATTGCTAACACTGTTAAGTCATAAGTGATCATCAAAAGTAATCGCGAAAATTAAATATTCTCACTCATCTCAAACACCAATTGACATCACAAGATCACTGTAGGTGACAATAAACGAACAATAAGCAATCAGGATTAATTTCATTTATTTGCAACCAAGTACAAAAACACATGCATCTTAATGCTAGGTACAGTACGAGGACCCGGATAGGGCGCAGCCAAACAGGAATTTTAATTAAACAACAATATCGCATTATAACAGTAATTGATTAAAATGATTTTATAAAAGAAACATCAATATTAAATAATTAATTAAAAATACAATTCATTAATGGTGTAAAGAATGATAAAATTAAAATACGTAAAAATAAATAAAAGTAATACTACGAGTACATCCCGCTCTGCGTCAAGCCCGAACCAAAGGTCCCCAAAATGCTAGCGGCATTGCCTCGCTGAACAGCAATGGAGACCTGTTGGACGAGCCATGACCCAGAGCGGGGATTCATTAATTCAATTTGGCTTATTATAAGGAATAACAGGAATTTTAATTAAACATTATGAATTACGACATCAATATTAAATAATTCATTAAAAGTACTATTCAGTCATTCAATTAAAGCTGTCTTTCCTGTTCACGGGACAATGATGTCCCGGACCTTTGGGAGGCGTGCGTGGAGCTAGGTACCTACAAAGTACCAACTGAGCCAACACGTAGAGGCCCTTTTGACAATTTAATGAAATGCAAGGAGTACACCGAGCGGATGCTGTCCCTGCCCGTGTCATGGGACGCACACAGAGACAGCACCCGCTGGGGTATATAGGGACTATTGATGGTTGATGGAATCTAAATAAAACGGGTTATTGGGTTGAAATGATGGACTAGTGGCTGGGCTATTGGGTGAAACATCGGACGCCTGCCTAATAAAACTGTTTCAATCTTTATCTCTGGCAGACGGTGACTCGCTAACTGCTAGATGGGCCCCTATTAATAGCGACATTTAAATAATGGTAATGGTAATCGTAATGGTAATTAAGGCTTATTGTTATAATTATTATTATTATTTATATTTACAGTTTTAAACCTGATGGGGGATTTAAATATTCGTTTACACTGTAAAACGAGTTTTCTTTTAAAAATGTTTCTAAACTTTTAATGAATTACGTCAGCTCCATTAGGTAGACCATGTAAGCTCATTCCATTATCCATTCTTAATAATTAAATGTATGTATGTAATGTATGTATATGAGTTGACCTCCTTAAATTTTGCAAATATTACCTAAATCCTACTTATATTATAAATGCGAATGTTTGGATGTTTGTTAATCAATCACGCCTAAATAACTCAACTGATTAGGATGATATTTTGCACGACGATACGTTATAGCCTGGATTAAAATAAAGCATAGTTTTTATCCCGGGTACACACGCAGACGAACCATGGGCGGAAGATAGTTCGTACATAAATAACATTTTTGCTAATTGAGTCAGCCGTTATTTTGCAGAATTTCATGCAAATCACAAGAACAGTAACGTGAATACCTAATAGCGACATTAAAATAGGTACCGCTATAAACTAGTAAAATATTATTGTTCCAGTAGTTTGGGATTAAGCATCTGCTATCAAAAAAACTACAACCAGGCATCAATTGGCACTTTTACAACTCAGAGAGCAATTAAGAATTAAAAAATCGGCCAAGTGCGTGTCCGGGCACATGACACCAACAAAAATTAGGACCCAATATCTCGCAAACGAATCACTAAGTAGAAAAATAGTTTTAACGAACCCATAATATTTTTAAACAAGCTATCCAACGATACTCCACGCTATGAGATTGACGAGGAAAAAATTACATCCCCACTTTAAGTTTAGGGAAGATATCGTAAAAACAAATCTTGTTTGCAGATTTTCTTCACTCCTTCGGTCATGAGCCCCACAACAATGAGTGGAGTTTAAAAAGTCATTGAAGTGCTTTAATCGAAAAACAAATCGCGAGTCCTCTTTTCTTATTCGTATTGTATCACCACATACGCTGCGCTCCAAGACCCAAAAAGAAGATATAGCTCGGAAGGCGGCTAAGTTTAAGTGGGGACGGGGTTGTCACGTCCACCGCATGTCGAAACGCTGTAGGCCAAAGGAACCACGGAAGCCCCGAAACTCAAAACGGAGACGAGGCAGACCTCGTTGGGACTAATGGGATATAAATAAATAGACAATACCGTGATGATGGAAAAATATTACAAATACAAATACAAATAGTTTATTTGTTTATTTGTTCAACATGGGTAAAATTGTACATAGGCACAGATCTTAAATATGTGTAGGTGTTACTGGTATCACCATGTTGGGCCACAAGGCATACAAATTTTAGCCATGGACTGTCACTACGGGGGTGTACAGTTACCATTAGTTGAAGTCTGACAGAAATTCGTTAACAGTATAATATGCTTTGTTCATTAAAAATTTAAACAATTTGTATTTGAAATTATTTATGTCCTCTATGTTTTTTATGGGGTTCGGAACTTTATTATAAATTCTAGGAGCCATCCCAAGTACACTTTTCCTGAAAAACGCTGTTTTGGATGGCATGAAACTTATTTGATTTCTAAGGCGTGTACTTCTAAAACTTTGAAATAAATGCAGATTTCCTTTTACAAAGATTACAATTTCAAAAATATGTAAACACGGAAGAGTTAGTATTACCTAATTTTTTAAAGTATGGTATACATGAATCTATTTGCTTAAGTCCACATAATGATCTGATGCACCTTTTTTGCGCTTTAAAAGCAACTTCTCTGTCAACTGAGTTTGCACAAAATATGATGCCGTATAAGCGTTGATGTAACAAAGGCTTGAAAGGCCATTAAAACTACCGGTTCATTAATAATCTTTCTTAAATTATATAAGCACATATGAAAATTGATTCAGTTCATGTGACATTACAACGTAATGTAATACGTACAATATTGGGGCTGTTTCCTTATTTACAGTATACATGTACTTTGTTTGTCTCGAAACCGCGAGCGAGTCACGTACGGTGTAATCCAAAGTTCACAGTTCTACTGCAATTTACTACCAATTGAGATGAATAGTACCCTCACCATGAACTCCTAGTACTTATATCTAGAGCTTGAGATTTAAGCAACAGGCGTGTAATCAGGGGTCAGACTAAAACTGGTTCCCTTTAAATTCTCGTTGGTAAGTGTTGTAAATATCGAGGGAGGTTTGAGGGGGTATTTGCTCGTTATGAAGGAACGTTGACTAAGGGCTCAATTGATCAATCATCACTAGACAAACATGGGCCAATTATTGGGATTGAAAGCGATTTTTTGCTAGAAAAAACAGTGCAGCCTGTGATTTTAAACTAGAGTTTGAGTTTATATTTCTCTCTCGCTTATAAATGATTTCACCCGAAACCGAACTGCACTGTGAATAACAAGTAAAATTGTATAAAAGGGTATACACACACCAATTGAATTAATACCTGAGGGGTAATCAAATGACGTAACTTTTCGAATGCGCGTTAGGACAACTCAAGTGACACTTTTTCATATAAAAAGATATATTTAGATCTACCTAACCTGCAGATGTCCTAAGTACTACTGAGTACTAAGTAGGTACTTATCTGAATATATTATATAAAGGTCAGCACGGCTATCACAAGACGGCGCGCGAGCTTTTTTCTCGCACTATCCGTCGCTTTCTTATTAGAAAACTAAGAAATAGTGCGAGAAAAATCGAGATAGCTCGCGCGCCGTCTTGTGATAGCCGTGCTGTTGATGTAACTTATTCCAGAATTGACAGAAGGTATAGTTAGTTTATGGCACATCCTTATACCGGGTGGAAAGGCACGACGATCCTTCCCGCAAAGGGGGGTTAGTTTAAGTGATGGAAAATCGATTCGTAATGTTTAGATTTTTTTTACGATCAATTATTAAAAATAATAAAATTAATTAATGTTCTTCTGTGACAACCCTACTATTACTATACGTACTAATTATCGTTTATACGTATTGATAAAGGTCACTGACTCTTGTGTAATTGTTAAAATGTTACTGACCCTAATGAGGGTGGTCACTTGCAGTATTTTGCATTAAAAGTTAACTGCCTATAACTTCAAAACGGTTATGAATATGAGCCTAGTTTCTTTATAGGAAATACTGTACTCAGTCTAAACAATCTCCCTTTTGCGGAAGGGATCGTCGTGCCTTTCCACCCGGTATATTTAAGATAGTTCTTTATGAAAGGATATACAGGGTGTTTTTATTCATTTGCTTTAACTTCGACACAGTGCTTGGTACATTTATATAAGTTATACTGTATATCGGTTTAACGATATTCGAAAAAATTTTTTTTTTCAGGTTTCATATAAAGTAATTTACTATTTACTTGCAGACTATTGTAAAAGGTCTTTTAGAGTTAAGGAAGAGTTAGCCTCAATTTGGTGTCAACTATGTCAGTACCTTAAACGATCTGCGTGACAGCATTGACAGCTCATTAATAATTTTAACTCACTGGTAGTGCAATTGCTTATTACGTACAAAAAAATAATATTTGGTTATGAATTAAGGAGATTTTACACTGGTTTAACTTAAGTTAGTGATTAAATTTCGATATGAAATATTTTGAAAACGGTGCTAGTTAGTTCTTTGAGAATCTATGTACATAAGATGTAAAGAATTGCCCTGCCCTTAAAATTAAAGCAAATGTATATAAACACCGCTAAACTTAAGTGGTAGTGGGCGGGGCACATAGCACGTAGAACCGACGGCCGTTGGGGCGGAAAGGTTCTCGAGTGGCGACCACGTACCGGAAGGCGCAGCGTGGGTAGGCCCCCGACAAGGTGGACTGATGACCTGGTAAAGGTTGCGGGAGTCCGCTGGATGCGGGTGGCGCGGGATCGGTCACTTTGGCACTCTTTGGGGGAGGCCTATGTCCAGCAGTGGACGTCTTTCGGCTGATATGATGATGATGATGATGATATAAACACCCTGTATATTCACTTTCTTTGTTGCATTTCGTACTTTGTCACGTTCTGTCATGACCACTCCGTGATTTCGATACACTAGCGGTATGTTACATCGTTTTATTTTTTTTAACTATTTGTGGAGTAGGTTCATACCCACGGAATAAATAAGCTTATTTGCTTAAATATAAAGACGCAGTTCAAATAGAAATAGTGAAATAAATCAATGGGAATTAAAAGCAGACGCCACGAGAAACCAAGTAGTAGTACTTATTAAAGATCCAGTAAAAATGTACCTACTGACTTCGTAATAAAGTTCATCACAACTTTATTCGTTTAGTTCCGGAGTTTGTTCGGTCTCTCCGCTGTAAACTATTCACCAGACTTGGCCTCACAACTTTTAAATTGAGCACTTTTGTTAATGGATTTGAGCGCAATGCCAGAACACGGACAACTGTGTGTTTGAGTTTGGGTTATAAAAGTCATTTCCACTTTTCATAATCGTAAAGTTGGTATTTATGTCGTGCAGGCTGTATTACTTGATTTTTCATGCTCATGCATAGTTTATTACTTAGGAACATTGAATACAGTTTATTTAATTAAATAAGTACCGTTGACTATAAACTAACAAAACAATAACAAAACTACATACTTATTTACAAATAAAACACCGGCTTTAAATCTGTGCCGTGCGTGCGGTGGTGCCCATTATGTACGATTCTCACCGAACGGGCCGGGCCGGAGCCGTCTATATGTTGCAGTGAAATGGTCAAAACAGAGATTTGATCAAATCTCTAAGGGATATCATCAAATCACGCAGGATGTTAAAATGGCCAATCCATTTTATCATTTACCTAATACAAATCAGTATTTTGATCAAATCTCTGAATCTGTTTAGTGAAAAGACGAAATCGGACAAAAAAGGCAACTCGTTTTTTCATTTCACTAGACTTGTTTAGTGATTTGATAAAATCCCTGAAACGCTTCAGTGAGCTGACGAAACCAACGCGATAAAGATTTTTCCGCTCTTTTATAAAAAAAATAACCACGAAGACGGTGGCGGGAGCTCTGCTCCCGCCATCATCTTCTAACCTATCCGCTATCCGAGTCTAAGTCCCAGAATCGTTTAAATGACTAATGATTTAGGAGCCAATATCTGCGAGTTAGTTTTATCAATTCACTGACGCGTTTCAGGGATTCATAAAATTACTAAACTAATCTAGTGAAATGAAAAAACGAGTTGCCTTTTTTGTCCGATTTCGTCATTTCACCACGAAGACGGTGGCGGGAGCAGAGCTCCCGCCATCATCTTCTAACCTATCCGCTATCCGAGTCTAAGTTCCAGAATCGTTTAAATGACTAATGATTTAGGAGCCAATATCTGCGAGTTAGTTTCGTCAATTCACTGACGCGTTTCAGGGATTTATCAAATCACTAAACTAATCTAGTGAAATGAAAAAATGAGTTGCCTTTTTTGTCCGATTTCATCATTTCACTAAACAGATTCAGAGATTTGATCAAATGACTGATTTGTATTCGGTAAATGATAAAATGGATTCGCCATTTTAACATCCTGCGTGATTCGATCATATCCCTTAGGGATTTGTTCAAATCTCTGTTTTGGCCATTTCACTGCGACATATACATACAGCAGAGGCAATACATAATATTTGATTACAATCCCCACCGACCGCGTCGGTAGCTGCCGCCTCGCAGTGGATGCACGATGCATTGAAATATGAAATGTAATAAAATGCACTCCGGACCGACCAGTTCGGTGAGAATCGTACATAAGACTGGCGGCATTGCCGCGCTGGATAGCAATGCTGATCCGTTGCGCTAGATAGCCTCCGATGCGCCATTTGCTTCCACGACACGCTTCGCGAGCTCCTTGAAAACTGCGTGTGCTACGGCCCCTACGGCCCAAGCGTTTCAATCAAATGAAGTCTAATAGTACATTACGTAACTAGGGCGGTGAGTTCATATTTATGGCCCTCACCTTCGGTTCGGGCCACAAACACCTGCGATCTGGGGCTTTACGAATTACCGCCCGCGTTGAGTACCTACAATATTTTACGGCTTCCCCTGGCCACAATACGTGTTTTCCCGTACGCGGAGCGTGCAGTAAAACTCGCATTATGGCCAGGTGTGACGTAAATATAATAAACATAACTTAAATAATAGTACATTACGTAACTTGGGCGGTGAATTCGTGAATGCCCCAGATCGCAGGTGTGTGTGGCCCGAACCGAAGGTGAGGGCCATAAATATGCACTCTGGGGCTTTACGAATTACCGGCCGTGTTGAGTACAAAACTTTACGTCTTCACCTGGCCAGAATGCGAGTTTTCCCGTACGCGCAGCGTGCAGTAAAACTCGAATTATAGCTAGGTGTGACGTAAATATTATTAAGTTAGTTATGTTGACATCCTTTCCCGAACAGCTAACGTTAAATATCAAATGGTATACGAAATTGAACCTTAGGTACTATCTAGTTATGTTAATTGTTGTATTGTATCCAACCCTTTTCTCCATTTATTTGGAACCACAGTTGAGAGGGCACTACTCGGCTGTAGTTTTTTCGTATGTACGAATATAGATTAATAGATTAGATAAGCCAGATTAGATAATCTAATTTAAAATGAAATTGCAACTGATTACAGATTAAAATCCAACAATGTTTTACCTTACCACTAAAATCTCTACCTGGCTCGGATTTGACCAAACAAGAAGCCTATATCTCTGATACTATTAAAAGTCAACATTGTATGGTCTAATCATGGAATAAATTTATTTTTCTGTTTGTTTTAATCTACATTAATTAAAATATATGTCGTTGACGTAATTATTATTCTTGAACATAAGTCAGCTTGGTTAGGCTAAACAAACGTAAACAAGAGATTTTTTTTTTGCATAATACCTGCTTTTTTATATAATTAAGTATATTATAATCTATATCGCTCCCACTGTTACACGGATTCCAACGATACTTCATATGCAAAAATCCATCAAGATTAAAAAAAAAACGATTTGATACGTATGTATTAAAAATACACTTGTAAACATGCGTCGCACGTGGGCAAAAAAAATTAAGAGCAAGTTGAACATGCAGGGTTCTTTATTAACCGACGTCTTACTACTTACTTAACTAATGAAGTGCCATTGATGATCTTGGAGAATCGATGGAAGTCCTTAAATATTATCGGCCCACATACAACGATTCGGTTTTTTCCTATAGTAATCAACACATTTGCTATCGGAAATCAGTTCATGTGGTAAATTGTAAAAAAGATGTGGAAATGTTCTCGTGGCTTGGCTGAGTACTAAATAGAAGTCGGTTAAAACTTTGTTTTTAAAGTAAATTATTTTAGTTCTGTGGTCGCGTTCCTTAAAAGTTGAAAACTTTGTGCCCTCGTCTTTGAATTGAAACAGTTCCTAATGAACCTTCTGAGTACTTTTAATTACTTTTAAACTATACGCTTAGAATGGAACTTTCTGCTTTTAAAAGGTCGGCTAAAAAAGGACTGCTTTATGGTATTGATTGTCCCCTGAACTCGGTCGCATGTCACTACATATTTTTTCGCAGCTAGTTTTAATGTAAAACCAACACGTTTAGTCCGATAGATCATGATGACGTTGATATATTTTCTACACTGCGGGACAAAAGCATACTTAGTGAACCCCTTTCTATCGTACTTTCCTACAATGGTTGAAGTAATTGATTGAATCAGCCATTATTGCGCGGCAAGCAAGTAGGTACATCTCATTATCGCACAACCTGCACGTTCTTCAGCGGAATATCAAGAGTATATAGTTCTAAATAGTTACTGGATGGGGTTTCTGGCATGAATCAGATTTTATGAAGTATACTGTAGTCATTTTCAGATAGAAATGACGGTACATTACATTTTGACAAATTAAGAGAAATAATAATAATAATGAAGATTTAATTTTTGCATCGAATGCCTTGTTCATTTAGGATTCTGTGAAACTTGACGTAATCGTAATCTTACGCAAAGTTAATGCAAAATCAGACACAGTCGTGTTAAAGATTCCTTCAGTTCATAGACAAAAAAAGGATTTAACATTGGCCCTAGAACAAGTAAATCAGTGATTCTCTTTAAGCCCATCCAACGTACTTTCCGGACCATTAGTTACCGTAAAAGCAAGCAGATATTAACAACGCTTACCCTGACTTATAAATCCACCACGGACCACCAAAAGCCTGACCTACTTTTAACGTTGTTATGTAATGCAATAGGGTACGCATGGGTTTTTTTATTACGAAAATCAAAAGTATAATCCAGAGGAATATCAACTGTCGCATTAAAACGTTGTCATGTTTTTTTTCTGATATTAAGGCATTTGAAACCTGCACTCGCTGGAAAACGCTCTTTACGTCACACTTGACCATAATGCGAGTTTTATTGCACGCTGCGCGTACATCGCATTAACTCGCATTGTGGCCAGGTGAAGACGTAAAATTTTGTACTCAACACAGGCGGCAATTCGTAAAGCCCCAGAGCGCATATTTAACACCTGCGATTTGGGGCATTCACGAATTCACCGCCCTAGTTACGTAATGTACTATTATTTAACGGGCACGGACTATCATGTCACAATCCATATTGTCGGCGCATTTACTAAGGAGTTAGTCGGCCATTCATTCACAAGTATCTGCTTAAAAATTGCGTTTATTCTTGTCATAGCAAAATCAAAAAATATTTTTTTTTCATGGATAGGTTAGGTTAGAACGCAGTTAAAACGTGAGATAAAACGAATTCTATCTTTTTTTATAAATATTTCAGTTGTATGATATTTCTATTAATGAAAGCACCGTTCCGTAATGAAGTACTTCGAAAAGAAGGGTTTCACAACAAAGGAAATTTTCAAAGACATGTGTCAGACATTAGACAGGACAAAGACATTAATCCGCTCTACTCCATGATATGCCACCATACAAAGATGGGTCGCGGTTTTCAAACGTGGAAGAGAAGCCGTTCTAGATGAATATAGCAGTGGCAGGCCATTAACGGCTACTACAGGTGAGACTGTAAATAAAATACAAGAAATGATTATGAATGATAGGCAATTGGAGGTCAGTGTGACAGCGGAAGCAATAGGCATCTCCTATGAACGAACACAGAACGTCATCAACAACTTTCTTGGAGAAAATAAACGAACACGCCACACGATATCACAGGGTTGTTTGGACTTATTTAAAGCTGAGCTGACAAAAATACAATCCAAGCAATGGAAAAGGTCAGGGTAAACACCTCCTAAGAAAGCCAAGGCCATTTTGTCAGCCAGGAACATGATGGCTTCTTTAAGTAAATGTGAATAGGTTGAGTGCAATTTATTCAAAATTGAAGTCCCATGCATATTCCCCATTCGTACAAATTATACTAAAGACGAGTGAAGAGACAGACAGGACTTGAATGGCAAGGTCTCCCAAACGACAAGTCCTTGTGAAGCACTAACAACACTCCGACATTTGCCGATTCCAACTCGGCATCGTAAATCCGGACACTTGCTGCATAATGGTGCATGCATATTACATGAGCAGAAAAAAAGGATGGGCAAGCCAATTTAGCATTCGGATTCCGGGTATCCGGGTTATATTGAGATATTCACCGCTTATAATTTTACGTAATAAAAGAGAATTCATAAAAAGGATTCCATTTCAATTTTTTGAAGTCCATCAAGTCGAGAGTCGAGTCATATAAAAGTTCAAGCTTCAACGTGGCTCAGAAATATACGTTTTTACATAGAATATTTATATACGCACTCAACGATCATTTTTTAAGTATATTGAGTTTAAGGATTTGTACACTGATATCCTTTATTCACAGGTTTATCTATAAATCAATACTTATTAAAAATTCAATTGGGGTTGTGCCTATGAATATAATGTAGGAAGAGTCCACAATTATAGTAGGTACGACTTTATATATCAATAACTGTTTTCAAATATTATATTTTTTATATTTTAGTTTTGTTTATATTTTCATGTTAAAACAATAAAAATAAAAAAATAAAAGTAAAAAAAAATGCTACGGTGCGCTTGATAAGCAAGGTGAGTGAAAAAGGATTATATGTTTGTATTTGTATTTGTTTGTTACGAATAAATAATTTTCATTTCATTCATTTCATAAGCTAACCATAGCTTATAAAAATGAGGTATATATACCAATATATACCTCATTTTTTTTTGGAACAATCTTATTTTTATAAGTACGCGAATGAATCTTGTAAAACTACAGCGTAATAGCGCGTTTACCTGTCATTAAGCCGAGTACAGTAAGGTCTTGGGTAAACTTTTTATTTTATAACCTCATTGTTCAAGATTCATAAGCTGAAGTTCATCGGCACCTCAGATCATTATTCGTATAGAACATGTCCCGGCAACTTTGTGCTTAAGGACTTACTGCCAGCGTTCCTTTACCCACTAATTGTGGTTCTTATTAGGTATTCTATGTTCCTCAGTTTCTTGGCCTGCAGCATTATTTGCAGTTCTAGCCTGATATTAATCTATTATTTTCTTACTAGACTATAATAATCAATTATAAAGTAGATATTAGATTGTAATCTATGATGTTAGTAAATTATCATTATTTAGTATAACCACATAATTAGTAATAACAGTAGTATTGTGTAACTGCTCACTTAGCAATTATTTCAATCAAAGTAAATAAGACTGTTAATCCATTTTTTACAAACCGGCCTATTAATAAAAATAACAAAAAGCTTTTTTTATTTCGAAAACCTTAGTCGCCAAGGCAAAAATAACCCAAAAATCAAAACTATCTCAAGCTCTGAAACCAGGAATGAATCAATCAACTTTACGTCTCCTTTGACCACTTACCAAAATCATAGTAGCGTAAACGCGAACGAGAATAAATTTAATTTGCCAAAATATCGCTCTGATTGTAGGTCTCCATTGAAATGTTTGGCCAACGTGCCAATCGGCTGGAAAGCCTAATACGCTGTATACGCATACGTAGCCACTGAGCCGTAAAGTATGTTTGCAAACTTTTACGCTGTTACCTTAATATTTAAGTGAATTATAAATACGCGTTGTATTTTATATATAAGTACATGGGTAACAACGAAATAAGTAAGTTTTTATTTGAGAAGCATACCTACAAATATAAAGAACGTACCGATATTGTAGGTTGTTCTGTTGAACGAATTTGTGAGGTGGCTTGTATAGAAATGGAAAGGCATATCTTATTATGTGTATATAGGCCGCCGAGATCAAAACTTGCATCTTTTTTGTCTTATATGGAAATAATTCGAAAAACTCTCTAAAAATAGTAAACTGATTTATGTATGCGGTGACTTTAATATTGATATCCTGCCAGAGTCCTCAGATAAAATGAATCTAATTTTAAGCCTGCTAAAGTCATTCGGGCTGAATTACCTTTTCTGTGAGCCCACAAGAATAGCCGGTACTTCTTCAACTTGTATTGATAATATCTTCACAAATTGTCAGAGCAAGAGTTTGTCGATAACAGGTGGAGTTAAGTCAGATCACAAGGGTCTTTCGCTTGAATTTGAACTGAAGAAAATAAAAGAAAAACATATAATCGAACACAGACCTCTAAAAAAGCACAAGCTATTAAAGCTTAAAAATAGTGTAGAATTAAACTTAAGAATCTTGACCTCACTGAAGATGACCTTAATACTAACTAGGAAACAATTCTTTCTGTAATAAGTAAAGAGTTCAGTGTAATTTGTCCCAAAAATAAATAACATGTAAATGGGAAACTAGCATTTATTGATTGGGCAACCAAAGGAATAAGGATAAGTAGAGATAATATGTATGAACTGTATAATGATAAATCCCACACTGATTAAAAAGCTTTTCATGAATATGTTAGGTCTTATTCGAAAATATTTAAAGCGGTCTGAATCCAAGCAAAAGCTATAATTATTAGGAAAAAGATACGCAAAAGCTACCAATAAAATTAAAGCCGTTTGGAAAGTAATCAATGTTGAGACTGGTAGAGTTATGTCTAGAGATTCTGAACATGAATTACTAATAAAGAATCAATATATTTCAAACACTGAAGGAATTGCTAATATTTTTGTAGATTTCTTCACTAACAAATCTTTGAATGCCACAAAGTCATTGGACTTATCCCCTACATTGGCCAAAACCTACCTTAAAGAAAATTTCCAAAAAACTTAACCAAAATTTTCTTTCGAGCACATCTCCATCAGTCACGTCAAAAAATCATATAAGAGTTTAAATTATAAATTTTTAAATGAAAGGAAGAATTGAAAAATTTAATGCTCCGAGCCGGATTCGAACCGGCGACCACAGGCATTCGTGGCCCGTCGCTACTACCAACTGAGCTATCGGAACAATCTGGTTCGGGCACCAAATTCTTCAATCAGTTCCTTCATATAACGCCTTAGGGAGGCGTATGTAGCGACATCTACCAGAAGACTTAGGCTTCTTTACGGCACCAACGTCTCAAATTATGTTGAGAAATCGTCAGTAACGATGCGCCACCCCATACTAAATTAATATTTGTTTTTTAAGCAGTAACGCTGCTAAAGAAAATTATAAATTTGAAGGAACTGATTGAAGGATTTGGTGCCCGAACCAGATTGTTCCGATAGCTCAGTTGGTAGTAGCGACGGGCCATGAATGCCTGTGGTCGCCGGTTCGAATCCGGCTCGGAGCATTAAATTTTTCAATTTTTCCTTTCATTTAAAAATTTATAATTTTCTTTAGCAGCGTTACTGCTTAAAAAACAAATATTAAGAGTTTAAATATTAAAACTACCGAATATTTTTGGGGTTTATCCGTAAAAGTACTAGATTCTCTGATTAATACCATTGCTACTTACTTATCGGATTTGTTAAACTTGTGTATAGATAAAGGCACATTCCCAGACCGAATGAAATTCAGCAAAATCACTCCCATTTTCAAGTCAGGACATGGAACAGACCCTTCCAACTACAGACCAATCTCTGTCCTTCCTGTATTAAGTAAAATCATTGAGAAATTGATGTTAAGCCAACTACTGTCTCATTTTAATAAGAACAAAATACTGCATCAAAACCAGTATGGTTTCACTAAAAGTAGATCGACAACTGATGCGGGCTGTCACCTGATGACTATTGTTCTCGAGGCTTTGAAGGGCTCACAGGATGCTATTGGAGTGTTTTGTGATCTTTCTAATGCGTTTTTCTGTGTGGATCATCCCACGCTGCTGCGCAAGCTGGCGGTCTACGGCATTCATGGAAATGCCCTGAACTTGGTGGAATCATACTTGATTGATAGGCAGCAGAAGGTAAACATAAATGGGATTTCATCTCTTAGTTCTCCGGTAAAGACGGGAGTTCCTCAAGGATCGATCCTGGGCCCCTTCTTATTTTTGGCTTACATCAACGATTTGCTTAACATGGTTAAAGACCTAGCAGACATCGTTCTATTCACTGATGATACGTCTCTGATATTTAAAGTCGATAGGAAAGATAGCGCTCTTGTACATGTTAATAACGCACTTACCATCATCTCCAAATGGTTTGCAGCCGACAATCTGTTATTGAACGCGAAAAAGACCAAATGTTTGAAATTTTCATTACCCAATGTTAGAAACGATGTTGAACCAAATATAATTCTTGACTGTGAAAGACTTAAAATTGACAATGCAACCTTATTCCTAAGCATTAATATAGATTCTAAGTTACAATGGGGTACACACATTAATGTCCTGTCGGGGAAACTAAGCTCTGCAGCTTATGCAGTTTATAGAATTAGACGACTTACTCGTACAGATGTAGCTATAGCGATATTAGTCTACTTTGCATATTTTCACAGTCTAATGTCATATGGAATCTTGTTGTGGGGTGCGGCTGCGGACATCGAGACTATATTAATATTGCAAAAGCGTGCGATTCGTGCCATATATGAGATGCGTCCTCGGGACTCGGTAACTCTTCAAGGAGATAAACATACTGACCCTACCTTCCTTGTAGGTATATTTATGAAAACATAATGCTCGTGCGTAAAAACTTATATAAATATGAATTAAATAGTGATAATCATAATTTTAATACTAGGAACAAAGATAAAATAGCTGTACCTAAGTTCAGGCTATCTAAAACAAATAAAAAATGTTTCTTAGGGAACTCTATACGGTTTTATAATAAAATCCCTAAGGAAATCACTAGGCTTAAGTACAGAAGGTAAATTCAAGAGCCATGTGAAATCTACTTTGATAAAGAAAGCTTATTACACAATTAGCCAATATATAGAAGACAAAGATGCCTGGAAGCTTCTGCATGACCACCACCTGGTACCACCACCAAATGTAACTAAACTAAGTATTATATAAAGGTAGAACTAGTTTTTGACTTGCAAAAGTGCTATGAGAAAACCTATTTGAATAAACATTATAACCGACCGCCTGTTGTTACCTCTATTTAAATTTATGTACTCTTGTAACATGTTTTTCTTATGTTGTGGTGCAATAAAGAATATATTATTATTATTATTATTATTATGGACGACAGATCAACACGCGACGGCAGAGCTACGCATCGCGTCATATGAAGATTATATGTAAGAGAAATATGTGATTATTTATTAAGACTTAGATTGTTTAAAGCAATAAAAGAACCCAGTAGTTAGAACCCCCATAGTAATTATTTACATAAAACACCCTCTCATAATATCCATTTGATAACATTTTAACATTAAAGTAAAATCCCAGTAGAATTGTATTAGAAAGAGAGAGGAGATGTTGCCTATGCGCGAGCGCAGCGCAGACTGGCCGCCTGGAGGGGAGGGGTGTATCACGCCAACATGATCATAACGAGAGCCACGGCCGCCGAGCCCGAATTAGAACTTAGTACGGCGCATTTTCACTTTGGAATTAATATGTTTATACTTGTATCTTTGTAATGGCTCATCGTATATGAAAGATTTATATATTGTTGTTAGAAAGCTAATAAAAAGTTCTATTTAATGTTTAAACTTAGAAATAAGTAAACTCAGTAGGTTCAGAGTAAATGATAAATAAGAGTTACAAAAGGGACCGAATTACGGTTTGCCCGATTCTCATGTATGATTATTCGAATAAGAAAATAATTATGAACCCTACTGTACTTATAAGATCTCAAGCCATATTAGAACTTTGTAAATCAGCTTAGACTTCCGCCCATTAATATGTATAATATCAGAATAACATCTTGTAACGTAAATTAGTCAAGTCAAAGTGGGCGTAACTTTTGTTGTCTTACTCAGCACGTCTTGCTTACCCATTGTCAGGTATAAATAGCAGGTACGGCCCTTAGCAAATCAGTCCGCTTTCGTCCCGGTACCGCCGCATACCGGGTAGAGTCAGTCCGACGCAAGTCGGGCCTAGCTGAGTTTCTTGCTGGACTCTTCTCAGCTAGGCTAGGTTTTAGCGAACCAGCGATGAAACTCCCAGTAGTTCGATACCACTTACACCCCAGATTCGGTTGATACCGTTCAACCAATCTCACTGGAGCGCGAACTCTTAGAGTATTCCAGTGTACACAACTTCCCCGCGTGGTCGTGCCGGAGGCTTCCCCTGGATTTTCCCCAGGCCACCCTCCAACCACGCAGTTCGACCGCTATATTGGGTCCGTCCTATTATAGTAACAGTCAGGTTCAAAAAAAAAAAAAAAAAAAGAAAAAAAGGAGCAAATCAGTGTCCGCTCGTCACTCCTGGAAGTAACATCTCCAAGCAGCAACTAGTACCCAGCAAGAAATCAGCAAGCAAGCATCAGTTCCAGTATCCAGTAGTCCAGTTTCATCAAACGCCGGCAGCCGCATCAAGCAAGTGGGAGTTTAGTGGATCGGGTCCTTCGACCGGATCAATCATCGGATATCACCGATCACGACTGGGGGGATTGCGGGCCGTTCCCCTCGAACCCAGGACGATGAATCGAGGCCGAGCTCGAACCGGCGCGGCAGGCGCGACCGGCAATCGACTCGGCTATGCGGGCCGCGGGCGCCGCAGAAGCAGTACATCGGGCACCAGCGTAACTTCGAGTGAAGACAGTACGAGCAACATCACATCAGGTGTCAGGTCTCTCACATTCCACGAGGCTCACGACCGAGCCTCGCCATCTGAGCGGGCACTCACGAGGGACCTGAACCCAGTCACGGCGGAGAAAATGAAGAAGGAGTTGGAAGAAATAGCGCGTCAATTGGAAGACGCCGAAAGGAAGATAGCCGTCCAGAGGGAGGACTGGCGCGACAAATTGAGCAAGCTCAGGGAAGCTTTATTTACGAAGAGTTATGAAAACCCGGGTAAGGGTATTATTTATAGACAGGCCGCTGGTCGTCTATCATCGGATACTGAGGGTCCGATCAATCTACGTGTACGCACACCGTTCGAGGCAACGGTACCGCACTACCGTGCGGAAGCCACGCTTTTAGTCTATAGTAAAACTGATGTACTTATGTTTTATCAATAAATTATGTTTATGTTTATGTTTACTACGGGGCACACGCGGCGGCAGCGTGCGCGAGCCCGACTTCGCGGAAGCCCAAGGAGGGCACCAACTCCGTCGCGACAGTTTTATTTATTTATTTTATTAAGAAACAAACAGTCTCATATGGTTTCATTTGAATACGTAAAAAGTACTAAATTATGGACTTACAGTTTCCTTAATCAGAATATTTAAACCTAAACAATAAAGATTAAGAAGATTAAAAGTTTTGAGTTATTGAGATGCATCGTTAATAATACAAACATTGCCAGAAAATTTATAGTTATAATATATATTTTTTCTATTATAGTTGTTGAATACATTGTAAAGATAATCGTTTGAAGCTACAAAATGTCTCATGGAGAATATCTTAAGACTGAAATTTTTCGTCATAAAGCCTGCACGCTCTTCTAATGAAACCGTTTTTAGCATAAGAAGTACGACTACGGGGGATATGAAAGAGGGGTTTTTTTCTACAAGATCGCTCGCAACGCCGGGGTACTCTAAATGAAAGCTTATGTATTAACGAAGGGGCATCGATGATGTTATTAATGATTTTGTACAGGATCAAGACATCAATACGTTCACGACGAGAACTTAAAAAAGTAGTACTTTGTCTTTTCAAGGAAGTGGTATAGTCTATGTATTTATGTCCAGTGCGATACTCAATTGCCTTGACAAACTTTCTTTGTACTTTCTCAATTTTATCACTGTGTATTTTATAGAGTGGATTCCAAACAGCGCTAGCAAATTCTAATCTACTACGTACATAACTGTTAAATAATACCTTGTAAGTTGACAGTCTACTAAAGGGCTTTCCTACACGCAATATAAATCCCATTTGTTTAAAAGATTTAGCCAATATGTTGTCTATGTGGGGAACGAAGGTAAGTTTTGAGTCCATGATAACGCCAAGGTCACGAATCTGGTCAACCCGTGTCAGTTCTTTATTGAATAGTGTGTACTTAAAGTTTATAGATGTTCGTTTTCTACTAAAACTAATAATAAAGCATTTGTCTGTATTTAAAAATAAGTTATTTGAGGTACAAAAGGCCTGAAAATTATTTAAGTCATTTTGCAAGACTGTGCAGTCGTTCATATTTTTGATAACTCTGAAAATTTTAGTGTCGTCGGCGTATAATAGCATGTTTGAGTTTTTTATACACTCAGTGATATCATTAATATACAGCACGAATAACAAAGGGCCTAAATGTGAACCCTGCGGTACACCGAAAGTAATAGGTCTATATTGAGAAGTGTGTCCTTGCACAGCCACCGCCTGTGAACGATTCTCAACATAAGATTTTATCCAGCGGAACAGGTCGCCGTGTATACCGAAATGCCAAAGTTTCAAAAGTAAGCGCTCGTGATCAACCTTATCAAATGCTTTGGCAAAATCAGTATACACTGCGTCCACTTGATAGTTGTTATCTAAAGCATCTAGTATGAGTTCTGTATAAGATAAGAGATTTGAGTGAACACTACGACCGCTGAGAAAACCATGTTGGTTTGGAATGACATGACGACGCATTGCAGAAGAAAGTTGATCACTAACTATTTTCTCAAGAATCTTACCGAGTTGACATAATTTCGATATTGGGCGATAATTATCTATCTCGGTGCTAACCTCTCCTTTTGGTATCGGTGTAACTAGTGCACGTTTCCATAAAGATGGTAGGCACCCCTCCCTAATGGATTTTTCGAATAGTAAGGTGATAGGTACTGTTAAGCTAGAAGAACAGTTTTTAATTAAAACTGGAGGAATACCATCAGGACCAGAACCTTTATTAATATTAACGCTGTTAAGATATTTGTAGCCAAGATTTTTAGATATGTAAATGGTATCCATGTCGAAAACAGTGTTGTTTACAGGGGTGAGATTATTTAGGTCTACAGAACTATAGCTAGGTATTTCAAACACGGATTGGAAATGTTCATTAAACAGATCGCATATGTGTGCACCGTTAGAGGCTGTTAATCCTTTATAATGCATAACCTGTGGAAGGCCACTTTTAGAAAATACTGATTTGATGTATGTCCAGAAAAATTTAGGATGAGTGTTGATTCTATCTTCAGTAAGGTTAATAATTATAATTCCTGTAACATATGGGTTCCAATTTAGAGATTATCTTTTTTAACAATTTATAAGTATCTAAGTCCAGGGGATTACCATAAGTCTTCCACAGCTTATGATATTTCTTTTTTTCATTTAATAGTCTTCTAAGGGGTCTGGTATGCCACGGAGGCCTAGAATAAGACGTACGTTTAGGGACTTTCGGAACAAATTTAACGATTAAGTCATTTAATATGTCATAGAAAATTAGTACGCAGTCCTCCAGTGGGCGGCCTGAAAAAAGTTCAATCCAGTTGATTTTAAGTAATTTAGTATTAATTTCGTCAAAATTTGCCTCATAATAAAGGTATACGAAAGTAGGGGCCGGTCTGAGGGGACGTGTATAAACTAAATTTAATTCAATTTGTAGGGCCTTGTGGTACAAGTCTTCAGGTGTTAAGAGGTCATTACTACCTATTACTGTGCATTTTTTGTTGCAAAAAAACAAGATCTAATATACGTTGATTAATATTACGGCAGTTGTTGTATTGGTCTAAGCCTGAAAAAGATAAAAATTCACTAAGCAACTGTACAGGTAAAGTATTAGTAGTACCAAGGCTCATATTTGAACAATCAGCTTCAATCCATTGTGCGTCAGATATATTGAAATCGCCTGTTATAAGAAAGGTGTCATTAGAATTGTCAATCATTAATTGACTGCAAATTTCGAAAAAGTTTTCTAATGTGTCCCTATAAAGGGGTCCGTGCGGGATATAAACACAACAAATATTAAGAAACGTTTGTCCTTGAACGCCACGTTTGGATAACGGCAATGATATCCATATGCACTCGGAGGATGCAGGGGAGGGACAGTGCCAATCCCGTTGTATCGGCAGGTACTCCCGGCGCACGGCGATCGCCACTCCCCCGCCCCGCTCCGCACCGCTCTCGCCAGCTGATCTATCGCAACGATAGACAATGTAACTGTTATCGAATATTTCCCTATCATAGAAGTTTGCATTTAACCAACTTTCGGTAATGCAGATAAAATCATAGTTTGATAATGCGACGTGTGAATAAAAACTGTGTGTCTTTGTACGAAGTCCCCTTACGTTTTGGTAATAACCTACAAATTTATTAGCCGAAATAGACATTGAATAAGTTAAAAAATACACGACTTTGTACATTTGTATGCCACAAGTACCGTACTGTGACAGGGATATGTAAAAAGCAAGATTGGCGTTGCGAGTAAAACGAAAGATATCCATATTTTCTTTTATGTGCAAATAACAAAACGATTTCATTAGATATGCAGGTTGAGAATGTAAACAATTTTTGAGGCAGAGTCAGCATTGTCAATTTAACCGTTTTTTTACAAACAAGAACTAATGATAACACCAGGAGAAGTCACATAATTTTGTTAAAGTCAAATTTTCTGTCAATCACCAAGACTTTGGAAGTTTCAGTTTTCCGAGCGAGAATTCTGCAATCTCGGATCCATAGGTATGCTAATTTATTCTCTCTCTTGAGTTCTCGTGCTCGCTTTAGCAATAACTTGTTGGCCGGGGTGAGATGATCACCCAGATATAAGTTCACGGCTGGGCCGTGGAGGCCGATAGAGGATGTCGCAATGCCTTTGCGTGCACGAACCGCCGAAAGAAATTGGTCTTTGTACATACGCTGGGTAAACTTGACGATCACAGCCGGTTCGCGATTGCACGACGATTGCTCGTGGTGGTTATCGCCGCCATCGCTATGCACGCTCAGGAAACGGCGTACACGTTGAACATTGTCGATGTATCCAACTTCAAGTTTTAATCCAACTACGGTGTAAATGGTATCGAGTATATTTATCAAGTTTTCACCTTTTTTGTAGGGCAAGCCGGAAATTTCGACGTTATTCAATCTAGAGTATTGCTCCCGAGTCTCATTTTCTTGTTGGAGGGTGGATATAACCGACGTGGCAGCATTCAGCTCGGATTGCAGCTTAGCAACAAGAGTTGTTTTTCCCTCTAATTTATTTACCCGGTCTTCTACATCCGATAATCGAGGTTCAACCTCATCTAATCTCGTGTCAATCCTGTTTATGCCATCCTTGCAAGACTGCAGCTCCACTTGTAGCAAACTAAAATCGGCTCGCAAGGCCTTAATTTCATTCAATACGGAAGTAAATCCGTGCTCCAATCGGTTAAGAACGGTGGAGTCGCGAGGACTGGCAGGAGTGCCAGTGGGTACATGCAGCGGTTGCTTATCTGAAGGCGCCATGTTTACGTCGATTTGTGAGGTTTGTTTTCCGCCAGCACGGCAAGGAATGCAGCGCCAGCCAGCTTTTTTCTCGCTTGTCATCTTGCGGTATGTAGTTTCTAGTATTCCGGCACAAAGAAAATGAAGATTTCCTCCACAAGCATTGCAGAACACAGCGTCTATAACCTCCGAATGGCACTTGGCACAATTTATGTTCAATAAATTTATTTCGGCACTTTTAGGTGAAGACAACTCAATTACTTATGTAAAATAGGTTTATTATCGTATGAACGAGGCACGTTCTCGCGGCGTAAACAAATGAGTCACGCGGTAGGACAAAGAAACTGCCGATCGGAACGAGCGCACGATGGAAACTGGACACAGCATCAACAGTGGAATGTTTCCACACATCCATAGAGCAGCAGGGAGACGCCAATGCCACGGCCGATCTCCCAACATTGAAGCCCAGCGAGAAGAAGAAAGCGTGGGCAGAGTGGCGCAGCAGACGCAGCGACCAACGGGATAAGGAGAACGAGGCGCCGAAGGCGCGAACTAAAGCAGCGAAGAAAGTTTACATCGCTCAACTATCGAGGGAACTGGTTGAAGCAACCTGCAGAAAGACCAAGGAGAGAAAACGAGATCAATTAAAACTGAAGATATCAATACCTATCAAGCAGCCATCCGAAACAAACTCAATAGAAGAACAGTCATCGAAGAAATTTAAATCCGGAGAATGGGAACTTTAACGTAGTATCAAGATAATCAATGAAAGAAAAGACAATTAGTGAAAGTGATTAATAACAGTGATAATACCGTTGCTACCAGTAGTGCGAGGCTTCGCCTCACACTAAGGGGGAGAATTATGGACGACAGATCAACACGCGACGGCAGAGCTACGCATCGCGTCATATGAAGATTATATGTAAGAGAAATATGTGATTATTTATTAAGACTTAGATTGTTTAAAGCAATAAAAGAACCCAGTAGTTAGAACCCCCATAGTAATCATTTACATAAAACACCCTCTCATAATATCCATTTGATAACATTTTAACATTAAAGTAAAATCCCAGTAGAATTGTATTAGAAAGAGAGAGGAGATGTTGCCTATGCGCGAGCGCAGCGCAGACTGGCCGCCTGGAGGGGAGGGGTGTATCGCGCCAACATGATCATAACGAGAGCCACGGCCGCCGAGCCCGAATTAGAACTTAGTACGGCGCATTTTCACTTTGGAATTAATATGTTTATACTTGTATCTTTGTAATGGCTCATCGTATAAGAAAGATTTATATATTGTTAGAAAGCTAATAAAAAGTTCTATTTAATGTTTAAACTTAGAAATAAGTAAACTCAGTAGGTTCAGAGTAAATGATAAATAAGAGTTACTAAAGGGACCGAATTACGGTTTGCCCGATTCTCATGTATGATTATTCGAATAAGAAAATAATTACAAACCCTACTGTACTTATAAGATCTCAAACCATATTAGAACTTTGTAAATCAGCTTAGACTTCCGCCCATTCATATGTATAATATCAGAATAACATCTTGTAACGGAAATTAGTCAAGTCAAAGTGGGCGTAACTTTTGTTGTGTCACTCAGCACGTCTTGCTTACCCATTGTCAGGTATAAATAGCAGGTACGGCCCGGAGCAAATCAGTGTCAAATCGGAGCCTCCTGGAAGTCACAACAAGAAGAAGAAGACAACTACAAAGTATTAGGAAGTTAGGGACTTGTATCAAGTCATTTAGGGCAGTGATAGGGCAGTATAGGGAAAAGTAAAATAAAAGTCTATTTTTTCGTTATTCCTTCTTTTATTTGGTATCAGCGTTTACCCCAAAGTGTCTGAGGACACGGGCGAAGCCCAAATACACCATTCAGGAGCCGAGTGGTTAGTACGCGTTGTCCGTACAAATAGGGGCGGAGCTCGTCCGTCGCCGACTTGTGTCTCGGAGCGTGGTCGACGCACTGTCCGTGCACATAGGGGCGGAGCTCGTCCGTCGCCGACTTGTGTCTCGGAGCGAGGTCACTCTTAGGTGACTGTGAGGGGCGAGCATTGCCGCGGCAGGAAGCGCGCGCGCTCACTCGCCCAGCCGACGCCGCTGAGAGCGGAGGTCGCTCACAATTATACAATACAATACAATACAATACAATACAATACAATACAATACAATACGACACCAGCGGCGTCAGAGAGTAAAGTTATAACAAATCGCTAATTAGTCAATGTAATGAAAATTTCAAAACTTCATCTACACTATATCTACATCTACTAAAAAGGAAAGATATCATTGTTTGTTTGTATTTGTATTGAATAGGCTCCGAAACTACTGGACCGATTCGAAAAATTGTTTTACCATTAGAAGCCGACATGATCCTTGATGAACAAAGGCTACTTTTTACCGCGGGAAAATACTTCATTCCTACGGGAAAACGGGTAAATGGGTACACTAACTGTGTGAAGCCGGGCCGGGCTACTAGTTCTAAATATAAATTCTAAAGCCGCGTTCACATTTGTCTGTCGTGTTGTGTTGTGATGCTCTCCGTCGTGATGGCTACTGTTCACATTTACCTGACGTGTTCTGACGCATTTCCATACTTCACGTGTTGCTTTGACGCGTCACAACACAACACTGGCGCGTGCACACTAGTCTGATGCGCTGTGCCGAGTCGCTGCACCGCCCCCCGCACCTCACCCGTTCTGACGCGGACCGGGATCGCTTGTGATGCGACACAACATAAGCCGTCACAACACACGGCATCAGATAAATCTAAACGCAACCATATTAAATGTATGAAACCAATACCGCTCTGATGCATCACAACACAACGACAGACGAATGTGAACGCGGCTTTAATAAAACTATTAACAATTTCTAAATTTATTTATTGTTATTTTTAATTCTGATCCTTATTGGGATAGGTAACTTTAGTTAGAACAAAGCCTTCAGGTGATTATGCCAGCACCACACTTCGCTATGCACTATACGCATAAGCCGAATAACGAATACCACATAGTGAAGTGTGGAGCCGGCATTACCTATTGTTAGTCTCAATCTAAGTTACACAGCTTTGTTTTTTGTAATAATATACAGCATATTGAATATTGCGTCATATCATATACCAACATCAATTTAAAAAAATGTACTGTACAAAAATTATCTGTCGATTTAAAAGTGCTTCTTGAATAAAGATTATTTCGAGTTTGAGTAACCTCCACCACTCCTGCTGTGTGAACTGTGTAAATACAGTAAAATGCACACATTATTAATCCACGCCATTCTCCTTGTACAAATAGAACGTCTCTTACGTTAAATCATTGTACTCCAGAGGGCGTAAAATAACGCTGTTCTCTTGTTTCAGTGGCTGACTTCACGACGCAGCTCTCTCAGATCTACGACCGGCACTCATCCGAGCTGCAAGTGCTTGTTGCCAACTTCCGAAAAAAGAACAGCGAGCTGAAGAAAGAAAGGTATGTGACGTCATACCTAGCGTAGGTTGCTCAAAACAGTAGGTAATCGTAAGCCGTGTTCGATGAATTCTGAATGTATGGAATGTTTGGCATTGAATGACAGTGTCCGGCGCCATATTCAAAGCCCAATCAGGGCCAATGACGACACATATGCGTCAGACCGCCGTAGTCGCTTTCCGCTAAGTACGAGGAAAACCACGGGATCGGCTACGAGCGTAGCGCGTAGCGCGTCGCGATTCTTGGCCATGAATGGGTTAATCGGTCTGTAATCGTAAGTTGGTGCAACCCACCCGTAGGCTATGATTTAATATTGAATAAGTATGTTAACTTAAGGCGTTTGTCTATTATTGCGAATGAAATTATATTTAATCGGGCCCAGTCAGATATATCCTATCACAAGCATTATACTAAATTAGCCTAATGTCGTTTGTCCGAATTTCATTTTCAGCTAAAAGACAGTTTTTTTGGAAGAGCACAAAGTATTTGTTTTTTTAATACTTATTGCGTAGAGCCAATGATGTAATATAAAAAAAATACCTACACCAAATGCACTCACTTGTCTCTATTTCGTGTCGTTAATGGAAACGTTTCAACGTGTCTCGGCTGTCAGATTTGGTGGCTATAACGTTTACATAACGTACTCGTATCTTCCTCTTTTTTTATATTACATCATTGTGTAATACCCATTAAGTTTTGTTTTCATGGTTTCAGAGACGACTTTTTGCTGAACTGAATATTCGGTCAAACGATTCAGTTGGGGAATGAATTTTAGTGATTGCTATTATAGGGTAACCCCCCAGTTAACATTTTCAATATAATTAAAAAAACATAACACAGTCGTGGCGAATTGATAATGGGGATAGAAACATAATTTATCACAAAACTGATAGGTTATGTTACGTTACCATAACTTGCGCGAAACATTTCGTATCTCATAATATCCCCTCGTTAACAGTTACAATCATACACTATTGATCTCATTGTAACATTATAAAACTCAAATGAGTTCCTACATTTATTTTATGTATACTATATCATTTGTACGATATATAGTGTTTCATACATACGTTCTTTCAGAACAATGTGAAAATAAATCAGAAATACTGACATGGGTATAAAAGTTTCATGATTAAGTTTGCGACCTTCGTTCAGACCCTGCCCAGCCCTCGTATTGTACCTTCCTTCTGCCTATCTGTGCAGCTGTGTTACAAATCTATCGCCGATTTTTTCAGCCGAACCCTTCCAATAAATCCATTTCTACTCTTTTTTTCTTGGGTGTATTTTTAAAAGTAAAAAATATCTAAAAGTTACTCTGGATATTGTTATCTTATGTCATCCGGAGCATTATTTCGAATATCCTAAAAGCAAAGATGCAACACTCGTAAATACTACAGTTAGCTCGACCGAATTTCACCTTCCCATACAAACGGAGTTTCGTTATCATTTAAAAACTACGAGATGGATTGTAACGAAACTTTGCACATATATTGTAATTTTATGGAATTTGCTATGTAAACAAACAATGTTTTGAAATTGACATTAAATGTCAATTTGAGTATGACGCACATGACGGTTTGTTTACATAGCAAATTTCATAAAATGACAGATTACAATGACATGAGGTATATCTAGGACTGTAATTAGTTTATATTTCTACAATTTATAAAACAATTGAAATATAGAAAAACTAGTTTTGTATGAAAAACGTAAATTCGCTGTATTTTTTATTATGGTATCTCAAGCTACATAAACAAACTACAGACAGTTTCGTTACAATCCAACTCGTAGTTTTAAAATGAGAGCGTCACTACGATTGTATGGAGAATTGAGCTTACTGCGGACTCTTAAATCATAACCCTTCCTAGGCTCTGAGGCATTTGGGTAAAAATACTTAGTACTCTACTTACAAGGTGGTAAAGCAAAAAATGTCTCAGATCGCAGTTATTTGTGATCTCACGCTTTCTTTATTACCTTCCGCTTGAATTTTTTTTTGTTTCCCCTTGACAAGAAAGTGGGGATGTCCACACGTGCACCGGACGGCACTTCCCACTTTAAGGCTAGGTACGACTAAAAATATTTAGAGATCGGTAAATCGCAAGAAAATAGTACGTAGGTACTAGAGAGACATGATTCTGAAGTAAATATATTTATGAGTCCAGTATTTTCGTAGATGAAAGTTATGTTTTAAATGTTTAAGTTCTCTCACGCAATTTAATTTAACAAACAACCTGATAATAAACATAATTATTTTGATCAGTAGGTTCAACGGATTGATTACAGTTTTTTTGCAGCACTAGAATATAAATTGATGTGCTCAGTTAATCAATAATATACTCTATTATTATTACATGCCGTTAAAAATCAGTCATAACATATGTACAGGTCGATTCACGAGAGCTGAAACGAATGAATTGACCGAAAGTAATGTCACTTGTCACTGTGAGTGGCAGTGTGAGTGCCGTGCTTATACAGGGGGCTCCTAATATTTTGTTAACATGTACTTACCTGATACGTTTTCGTTATTCAAGAAATCGTTATTTGTGTCACAAGGGAGCAAAATAGTATATTTACGGCGAGGGCGGTGTATTGAATCCTGAGCGTAGTGAGGGATACAAGTGTTTACGCCCGAGACGAAAATAATTTTGCTACCGAGTGACACATACTATTTTTCACACCGACTATGAGGAAATTTTAAAAAAGCTATTGTTAAAATATATCTTAATTATCTTAATTTTTATTACTAATTTTTAAATATTACGAAATATTTATAAATTTTTATACAACATTGTTATAGTTAAAACTTGAAATATGTTCTTTTTGAATCGACTACGATGAAATTACAATCGATTATTTTATTAACATCTGTGTTCAATTGGCACATTGCGTACAAATGTTCCAATGCCAATGTATAACTTTAAAAAGTAGATTGAACAGAAAAGTAGCGTTTTGGTCCCTCTCGTCGTAGAGCAAAACTTACTTTTCCGAATGAAAGGTGTTAAAAAAAATATCATTATAATCTTCACCAAGTATCATGTTAATACGTTTAGTAATTATTATTAAAGGCCTTTGTTAATAAGGCATACTTATGTGGCAACCCTAGCCCAATAAGCAACAAAACAAACAGCTCTGCGTTTTATATTAGAAAGTTTCGAAAATATTGTTATTTTTGTGACTATGACAGCAACATCGCATGGAGATACTTACGCTTCACACTTATGAAGATAAAACAACACTTATAAGGAAAAACTCGACGTAATACAATGCCGGTAAGATACTTGTTTTAACCGTTGATCTTGGAATTGCATTTAAAAGTGTAAGATAACACCGTTATTAATTATAAACACAAGAATAACAACGAGACCACGATCAGCTGATTGGTTACTGCCTGACAGTGACAGCCGGCCAATTGTTGCCGCTAGTAAAAAAAAAAGTTCGTTCAGAAACTTGATCGTATCGAGCCATAAACATCGATTATTAAAAAATCGATACATAAAAAATGGAAAATGTCAACACAAGACCACGAAGGGCGAGGGCAAACTCATTGACTAGCGATATGTTTAATAATTCCTTGCTTAACACTACAATGTTCGAATCGAGTCTAATAAGCCTTCCAGACATAACAATCGAAGACGAAGACAACTCTAAAGAGATGAAAAACAAGTTGAAATCACTTCAAACTGAGTTACATTCTGCCCATACAGAAATCGAAAATTTAAATACTGAAACCCGGCGCCTAAAAGAATGTCTTCTGAAGCAAGAAAAACAAATTGAAATGCTTAAAAAACTTAACTTAGAACGTCCGAAGACTCCAAAATCTAATACAAAAGTGAAAAAATTATCTCTAGCATCTGTTGAAAACAGGTTAAGAACACAAGCTCAATTTAATGTGTCTACTAGCGAAGAGCAGACAGAACAACAAAAACCTCAGAAAATCGATGCGATCTCAGATACAAAAAAGATCCTAAAAAAATTAAAACATCTGAACGATTCTAAAAAGTCTTCCACCTCACCAAACGAGAACAAAGAACAGAAGAAAGTAGCTAAATCGAAACAGCTGCTGAAGGAAACCAGCTCATTAAGAAAGACTAAGAATGTGACCACAGAAATGAAGACCGTCGAAGAAAGCCTAAAAGTGGACGCACAAAAACCACAAAAATCACAGACGCTTAACCCACTACCGTACAGATCGATAATGACCAACCCTACCCCATCTCCGTGCATCGAGACCCTATTGCCAACTGAATGCACCGACGAAGGGCAACCAAGACAAGAACAAGAAGGTACCAGCCCACGTCAAGTACTATCGACTCTAAACGACCCCATCACATCATCGCGTATTGAGATTCCAGTGCCAGCTGCGTGCATCGAGAGAAGAAAACAAAGCCAAGAACATGAAAGTACCAGTCCACGTCAAGTAATATCGATGGATCAAAGTGTAGGGGAAAAGAATAGTTGTCATATTAAGGACGGCAATTATAAAAAAATGCTAATATTAAGCGATGAGTATGGAAAATCCTTGGCCAGATTTATAAAAGACCAGTGTACTAAATATTCATCGATCACTTCAATATGTAAACCAAATGCTCAACTAAAGGAAATTGCTGCAAATATTAGTAACCTCACGCAACATATGAATGAAGGCGACGATGTGGTAATTATTGCTTCAAATGTAAAAAATTATAGATTATCTTATATTTTTAACGCTATAAACCACTGTAACTATAAGCGACTGAAACTCCAACTGACTACACTACCGTATAGTAATAAGATAGGGATTAATAATAAGATTTACGAAATCAATAGCATGGTACAAAGACTCGTCCTAAGATCAAGGGGCGTATCACTTATAGATATAAATAAATATAGAAACAAATACTTTAATGGTATAAAAGGGACATCTGTTAATTTCAAACAATTTCTGTATGCAAAAATTATACACAATTCGCACCAAGAGTTCACCCATAAACATGGCAATCTCATTTACCTAACAGCTGATACTTCAATAAAAACAATACCAGATGCTGCTGACAAAACAGATGCAGAACCTAAACTCTCTTTTTTAGACCATGCTCCACGGGACCGGAACCAAAAATAGGTACACTCAAACTAAATGTCCTCCACCAAAACTGTCGAAGCATTAGAAACAAATTGTTAACCATCCGTAGCCTAGTTAATCAACATTGTCCTGATGTAATTGTAATTTCGGAGTCTTGGCTAGGTCTTAATGATATGGATTGTATAAATATTACGCCGGGTTATATACATGCGAATAATTTTGTGCGAAAAGTACGTATACACGGTGGTGTCTCAATTTTTATTATTAAAGACCTGAAATATGTAAACTGTAAAAATATTGACATGTTAGCTATAGAATACCATTGTGAAATATGTGCAATAGAAATAGAACTAGACCCTAAGAATCTAGTAATAGTTGGGTTATATAGAACTGGACTGGGAGACTACAACAAAATGTTGGAGACTTTAGAAAAGTTATTTGACTTGCTGAGTAGTGATTATAATAAGTGTTCAATTATAATCATGGGGGACTGGAATATCGATTTTAGCTTAGACTCGGTTAATAAAAGAACCCTGGTAGACTTAATGGCTTCCTACAATCTACGAAATATCATTGACTTCCCTACAAGAGTAGACGGTAATTCTAAGACCTCAATTGACTGTCTGATCACAAATATCCACAATGCTATATTGGACGTAACACCGCTGATAACAGATATATCTGATCATGATGCTCAACTAGCGCAACTCCAAATAAATAAAAATTGTAAACCTGAATACGTATATATTGAAAGTCGTAAACAGAGTACAGAAAACGTCAACAGCTTCTGTGAGGCAATGCTAGCTTATGATTGGGACCAAATATTTAACTCATATAACCCAACTACGTTTGATACCTTTATGAGAAAAATCCTCTATAACATGAACCTTCACATGCCTAAGAGTACTACTAAAAAGAAATACTCCAATTGTTCCAAGTACTTTCCGAAAGATCTGGTTAAATTCCAACAGGATATCAATGACTTACATCTACTTCGTAGACAGTTTCCACAAATTGACATTGACGAAATTCTACGCCACAAAAAGCAAGTGATGCAGGACTTGTTAGTAAACTTAAGGAAAAAACATACTGAAAGCCGTCTCGAACAGTCAAGAAATCCCAAACGTGAGATATGGAAAATAATTAAGGAAGAGACTAATAATAACACCCAAGAGCATAACTGGAATCTCAAGGACCAGCATTCGAAAACGCCTATCCACTATACCGAAATACCAGATCACATAAATAGATTCTTAGTAAAAATAGGGAACGATCTTGCCACTAACAATATGCCGGATGTGGACCAAGCTGTAGCGCAAGTGACTGTCAATAACTCGGACACTCAAACTTTGTTTACATTCTCTCAAATAAACCCCGTGTACTTACTAAAACTAGCAAAAAACAAGATATCAAAATCGCAGACTAAAGATATATATGACATTTCAGGAACATTCCTTTTTGACATGATGACTTTTCTATCAGACCACTTGACATATCTAATAAATAATATTCTAATTTCAAATGTATACCCACATGCTCTAAAGAAAACTCGTCTGTGTCCAATATATAAAGGAAAAGGTGATAAAACAGATGTAGGAAACTTTAGACCAATAACAATAGTTCCTACAGTATCAAAACTTATTGAATCCATAATGTCAAGTGATATTCTTAGGTACATTGAGAACAGTAATGCCTTGTCAGATGCACAGTATGCTTACAGACCCGGGCGCTCTACAACCGCGGCTACCCAAAGATTTATGGAAAATGTAATAATGTCCCTAGAAAACAAACAAAAAGTAGTTGGAATCTTCTTAGATTTATCAAAAGCCTTTGATTCTGTGGACCACACTCTGCTTTTGGCAAAACTCCATCAATACGGAATAAAAGGTCAGAGTGCTGAATTGTTACAATCTTTTCTATCAAACAGAGAACAAACGGTGGAAATTAAAGTAAACGGAAAGCATTATAGGTCTAAGCCACAATTAATAAATATAGGAGTTCCACAAGGGTCTTCATTAGGAAACATATTATTCTCTATATTTTTAAATGACATTACAGAACTAGACATAGATGGTGAAATAATTTTATATGCAGATGACACGACAATAATCATCAACGACGAATCTGAAAATAAATTAGTTGATAAGATAACCAGAACTCTACTTGCATTAGAAAAGTGGTTTAAAATGAATGGACTTAAATTAAATTCAGAAAAGACTAACATTGTTAAATTTAATACGCAAAACAAAGTGACTGATAAGTTAGATGTAATCCTTCCAGACGGCGCAATGATTCAATGTGTACAGCATGTAAAATTACTGGGATTTCATTTGGATCCAACATTCTCATGGAAAACACACATAAATTCGGTATGTGGAAAGATAGCAAAAGGAGTATATATCCTCAAACAATTAAAGCCAATCGTTTCGAGCGACCACCTTAAAGAAGCATATTATGCATATATACATTCAATCCTGTCTTATGGAATACTGTTGTGGGGAAACTCCACAGATTTCGAACGTGTGCTCAAAATGCAAAAACGTGCAATACGAGTTCTGGCTAATGCACGTTACAGAGATAGTTGCAGAGAACATTTTAAAAACCTAGAGGTCCTAACATCTGTGTCGACCTACATTCTAGAGATAGTCTTATATGTGAGAAACAATCCGAGCGAGTTTGTACGAAACGGTGATGTGAATAAACGCCCTACACGATATCCAGATAACCTAAAGCAAAGTAAATGTAGGTTAGCCATGACAAAAAAATGTCCTAAGATAATGGCAGAAAAACTGTACAATAAGCTGCCAGCAGAAATCAAATCTGAACATAACATTTATACTTTTCGTAATAAAGCCAAAACTCTATTACTCAGTAAGACATTGTACCCTATTAAAGAATATTTGAATAATGATTATGGATAGCGAAATTATAATTGTATTGACTCTATTTAATGAACCTTATTGTAATCTAGTTTAGTTATTGACGATCTCAGTATGTGCTCATGTTTTTATTATAAGTTTTTGTAATTGAAAATAATGTAACACTAATTGAGAAATAAATGAATCTAAATCTAAATCTAAATCTAAAACGTACATTTATTTTTCTGATGTATTTTTAATGTCAAGAATCGAAAGGTGATTGATGGCTTGTTCGAATTGTAAAATATCTAAAAAAAAGAGCAGACCAAGGATTCCGTCCAACAATTATCATAATCACTTTTTGCTTCAACCTCTATTTAATAATTATGTGATGCATACATAGACACTATCATTCACTCGTTCAATTCATTCGTGCCAGCTCTCGTGAATCGACCTGTATGTACCTCCTCACTGTTACTCTATATAAGTGCGAAAGATTGACAATCTGAAATCAATCGACAAATAAAAGAAAACCCAACAATTCTAAAATAGATCAGATGTCCAATTGTAAATGAGTGGAAGTGTTAAGGGCGGTCATTGAGAGCGGTGTCTCGTAATAAATGCACTAAATGGGAACGCCAATTTGTCTTCATTGTCGAGATTTTTTTGTCAGCAACTTGCTTCTTCTCGGTTCCTTTTAACCACTTGTACCCCTCAAGAATAATGATTAAGGATTGAGATTGCGCCTCACTTTTTTGAGAAACAAATTAAAACTGAAGCTCATTGTTGACGTTACCTCGGAAAATCTTTTGTGATTGTTATTTATATCCCTCAACTGATTTCGTAGGGTTTCAGCAAGGTCACTGCAATAAAACTTTTTACTTGGAACAAAAGGTCTCGGCAACAAGAAGTGTCGAAGTAACGAGGTCACTACAATAAAGCAAAAATACTGCTGAATTTTTACATTTGTTGGTAGCTTTCCGGTGTTATAATGCAGATTTTTTTTTCTTTACGTACGTATACTAAATAGGCAGTCGAAACAATTTTGCCCTTACCGTGGAGCCCATTAGTGAGCCTTCATGTAGTGAAACCGCCAAGAAAAATACTTTACAAAGCGGTGTGTATGTCGCAGGGAAATGGCAAAAACAGAGATTTGAACAAATCTCTAAGGGATATGATCAAATCACGAAGGATGTTAAAATGGCGAATCCAAAAAGCCTTTTAATTGTTACCATTGCCATAAAAAATACAATCTCACAGGCTTCCTCATTATAATATTAGAATAGATAGATTGTTTAAACCTGTAAATATTTCCTTAATAATATATTTAAAGGTTACTTATTTGATTTTATATATAACTACAACTTAGAAAAGTTGAAAAACCCCCGACATTTTTATTTCAAAGTCCATTATCTTAAAAACGGCTGAACAGATTTTCATCAAACATGGCTAAGAACACTCGGGATAAAATTATCTATGACACAAAAAGAAACCGCATTGAAATCGGTCCAACCGTTAGGGAACTACGCTACCACAGACAGATACACAGACACAGACAGACACGTTAAACTTATAATTGCTTAGGGGGTTAAAAAAATCAACGATCACAACATAGGCAAATTTAGTATGTGTAATTTTAAATACAGTTGTATATTTATTGTGGAAGAAAGCGAATCTAATTAAGAACTATCATTATAAAATAAGGTTTTTTGGCAAAAAAATACTGACTGTTGCGTTTGTTTCGGTGTTTGTTCTTAACAGTGGTCTTCTTTTTCAGAAACGCTGGTAGAATCTTGACTTGTACAAGTGCCATTACGGCCTAATTGCAGAATAAAATTCATTTAATCTGTAAGCACCTCTACATAAAATTTTTGTTCCTACACACATGAATGAAATGAGTAATTTAAATTTTTGTTCCTACACACATGAATGAAATGAGTAATTTAAATTTTTGTTCCTGCACACATGAATGAAATAAGTAATTTAAATTTTTGTTCCTACACACATGAATGAAATGAGTATTTTAAATTTTTGTTCCTACACACATGAATGAAATGAGTAATTTAAACGCTGCTACAAAAACAATCCATCCGATCCTTCAGTGTCAGATCCAATAAGTCGCAGTGATGCATTTATCCTCGTTTTCCATGGAGCCTGTCACCCGATACCCTTCAAATACTATTTGACTGAACGGAACCATTTTCATCGGCACATTTCCAAGTGATCACTGAACAGGATAATGGTGTTAACTCTATTCAGTGAAAATAATACTTTTATTTACACGGTTCAACTCACGTATTCAATGTCACTCAGGGCGACATGTTTCGAACTCTTCGGGAGTGACATTGAATTCGTGAGTTTAAGGTTCAACGTCACTGGTTCCTGTCGAGCTGTTGCTAACAGATGTCGCGATATATAATTTCGATGGTTGCTCATCGTTTTACGCAAAACCGTGACGAGTACCAACATGTGTTTCAAACTGCGGAAGCCGAAAAGCTTGCTACGTATGAATCGCAATCAATCTGCACCAAACAGTGTTTATTTTTAAAATGTAGTCCGAAAATATGCATAAAAGTGCTTTTCCGTGAATTTACGCAGACTAACGTAGCTAAATGTCACTTCGGAGTCAGTCATTGTCAAACATCTTGCATAAATCAAACTAGAGGGCGCAAAACTAAATCTATAGTATCGCCTCTATTAGGAAATAGTGAAACTAAATGTAATTGTGGCAGGCACTCTAGACTACAATATGAATGCAGCTGACTTTTTTACTCATTACTTAATGTCATGCGGTAGCGCAGTGCGCGTCTCTTTTGCTTAAATCTGTCTGTAACGCCATCCTTGAACCGGGTTCAAATCCCGACGGACATACTTCTTTTTTGTTTTTCTATTTGGATTTCTAAACCATTATGGCCGTCTCAACTGACTAAGATTTACTTATAATGTGCAAAAATATATTTTATAACTTAAACATGTTTATAATTTCTTGATAAGCATGATTGTATCTAGATGATCCACAAAAAAAACCCTTTTATATTTATGGCAGACCTATTCTTACATGTTACATAGTACATAAATACTATTTTGGATAGGTATATCATTTAAAAGATGTTACGCCTTTCATTTAATTAGAAAATCATGATTCATGAGTAGGTTTACTGTTGAAAAATCAAAGTACGACCTTTATGTATTCTACATATACCCTATTCCACATGAGATTAGACAAATCGTGCGTAAATCTTCAAGTCATTCGCGTCATGAAAACCATAATGATAAACAAAAACATTTACATTGTTCTATTTGAAACACATTAAATAATCGAAATAACACTAGTAAGTACAATTTTTATAAAGGAAGATAAAAGAGGTATTCTTCCTTACAAAAATCTAACATTGTAAGGAATAAGGTGCCTATACTTAGTAAGTATATTAGTACTTTGATTTGTTATATCCATATTCACCCGCAGTTGCGGTACTATATAATTACAATCAGAGAGGCTACGTATTATTCACAAAATGTTTTGTATTCGCCCGTGACTCACGTCTAAAATAATGACCTCAAAGTTGGTAACAATTTTGCGTTACCGGACGGACGAATTTAGTAAGCTTTGTGAATAACAGGCGAGTTTGTATATCAAAACTCTTAGTGGCCAGTCTCTCGAATCTGGACGTAGACCGCGTCAGAAAGAGAGAAATATATCATTTGACAATATGGTACTGTTTTCGATGAACGTCAAAATTCAAAAATCGAATTCAACTTTATCACGCGTTTACGTTTCTATACGTTTATGATGCTTTCACTCATTCATTACTAATCTTCAATGGTTGGGTTATGGGCATTTGCTTACAAAATTATTGAATGTCTTGTTTAGGTAAATATGAGATAAAACTTATCTGTAGAACCCACGACCGCCGTTTGACAGTCGCATGCCTGAAGCACTATGCTACCGGAACGATTATTGCAAAGTGTTATTTTTTTGTATGTTTGTATGTACGGTATAACCTCCGAAACCACTTATCCGATTATAAAAAATAATTCATTGGTGATGGATGACTGAACTTCCTAGCCATGCTTAGGAATAGTAAGTATACTTTGGTACATTTTATACGCAAAAAAACGAACTTGGATTTTTAGACAGATTTGACTGTGCACTAAGTTAAATGCAGTTTTTATTCTTTCTAAAATCGGTCTGGGTGACTCCTTAGAGCAAATTTCCGTGTCAGTTTCGGATTGAATGTCACTCTGCATAATCTTCAAATCAGCTCACAAAATTTCCGGAGAATCGGTTGAGAAATAGCTACCTACGACATATAGAGAAGTCTAGACAGCCGGACATACGAAAGAATATTTATTTATTTATTTAATCTTTATTGAACAAAAGAACAACTTATCGTACAAAAGGTGGACTTAAAGCCGTAAGCATTCTCTACCAGTCAACATTTGGGCAAAGCAGACAAATTGTGGGCGGTGCAACTACAGATTTATATCTGTAGTTGCACCGCCCACAATTTGGTTGTGTGTTTATACACACAGTGGTTATACATACATAATAAATAACGACAATAGACAATAAATAAATAAAATACATATAAATACTTTCATTCAATATATATATATATATATATATATACAGACGAAAATAGAGAACAGAAACACTAAGAATTTACGGCTCTGCTAGCAAACAACTTGCGTAAAGATCTTTTAAACGCGAATCTGGAAATCTGGAATAATATTGCCTAGCAGAAATGAAAATCTTCGTTCGTCTCGATCTCTCGTTCCAATTAAGTATATGGATATTGTTATCGATTCAGTCTTTAACAATTGGCCAACAATTTTGTTTTTAAAGGCTTACTTACGAGCATAGACTGATTTCGGTTACGGTTATACCGGTATGGAATCGGTATTCCATTACAATAGCGTTATATTGTAAAGGTTAGCCGCGCCGCCAACGTAACGGTACGGGATCCAGAACCGTGTAGAAATACATATCGGTTACCGGTATTTATTTTTAATTGTACTGAAACTTGTATAATTCCTTTTTCAAACCGGTATAATTATGATACCGTTATTTTTTTCATTTTATTCTCGTCCATGAGATGAGGTCTGTGCCCAGCAGCGGAACGTAATATAAACTGATATATTATTTATTATGCCAATATACATGAAGTCATTATTATAATCGTCAGAAACGAAATAGATATATACCTTCAATATCAGATGATCCTCAATGCTGGTAGTATTGAATTGTGATATTGGACCTCAATACCGGTATTACCGGGGCCTCGATAATAATACCTATGAACATTTGGTTGCACATTATAGTGCGTTTTTTTAGGATTAGAAATACGCTAAACGAAGAAGAAGTCGTCGTCAACCTTTTCTGCTTGGGATAAATATTGAACAGACATGGTTTGTTACACGATAATTCATTCTTGCTGCAAAGTTCACACACCAACTTGAAAATGTTGAACACCAACGTTTCTCGTTTGTTGTTAATGTACTTTGTTTCTGTCTCTTTGCTTTTGTTGAAGGCCATACGTTCGGGAGAAAACGAGTCGGTCTTTTTTGCAAGCCACTTGGGCCTGCCTCTGGTAGCTCCATCGCAGTCCGCACACACACAGCGAAAAATAAAATCTTAATATTAATTAAAAAATAGATACTCGTTTAATAATCTCGTGATCTGAATTCAATAATTTGTTGATTAGCAAGAAAACAAGAAAAAGAACGTGATACGATTGTCAATTTTGACAATTTCGACAAACCTCTTCTTCTTTAGGTTTTTTATCTAAGCAACCTTTCGAGAACTGAATAACGAAATTTTAAATTACAAAGTTAAATAATTAATACATTCAAAATAAATATATTGTTGTAAGTATTATTTAGATATAAATAATAAAAACACTTGTATCATTTTAGGGTCGACAACAATGATCTTAGTCTTTTTTAATGGCGGTTTGAGATACTTTGACAGCTGTATGTGTCCTTATTGAGCTTACTATGGGACTAGGTCGGTTTGTGAAAGATTGTCCCCTTATATTTATTTATTTTATTTTTTATTTATTTTATATAAAAGACCTCGTGCTTTGTGCTTTATCCTTCTTTCTAATGCTAGAAAAACGCACTATAAAGTTCACTTTTTCTTGTAAAATAAGCCTGAAATTAAAAGTGTAAACAATACATTTGTGTTTTCACCAAATACATAACACTAAATTGTAACAATTTAATTTCCAATTATAATAAGTTTTTTAATAAGTATTCCCAAAATTTTGTTTCATCTCCTGCATTACTTGGATTTACATTATTGGATGTTTTACAGCTTATTTTTTTGTCAAAAAATACATAACTATTGGTATATTACCTAATATAAAATTAAACACTCATCTCTCCACTGCTCCACCACCACCACCACTGCTTTTATCTGTTCAGGGAGTCATTGTGAATTTGGAAACTGTCTATACAATAGAATTAGTGCCCTCCCTGAACCAATAAGTAGTAAGAGTAAATGCATAATATTTTTTTAACATTCATGTTTACAACCAAAGGTTTAGTAAAGTTTTATGTCAGGTAACGTTTATGTTATCAGTTAACAACCCTAAAAACTATGTTTTTTTGAGAAAAAAAGAACGAACTTACCAGAAAAAAAATCAATAAATCATTTTTTTTTCTACATTCCCCATTTACGGTGTTCTACGTTCATTCATAGAAGTAAATCATTCTATTTTACCTTCTAAGAGTTCAAATAGTGCTCCTACCACCAGCATCAATAGAGTGGAAAAGCGATTATTCTTCAGTAGAAAAATTACGTAGGACAGACAATAACTAACAAATAAATTGAACTACACTAGATTATGCGTTCCTTTTTTTTACAAATGCATGACAATTTCATTTTTTTTATAATAACTAGATTCCACTCACGGTTTCGTCTGCATGAACCCGGGATAAAAAAATTGTCCTATATTTTAATCTAAGCTCCTCCTAAGGCTCAGCATATATTACAAAATGGCACTGGGATTGCCATCGCGTTGGGTTGGAAATAGAGTTGACTTTCGTTTATTTTGAAAAGTGCCCGAAACAAAACAAATTCAGCTCTATTCCAGTTGAATATAATTTAAATGCCTTCGACACAATAAGTCCTATGAGTAGGCCCATGGGCCTTAAGAGGTTAGGCAGGCAAATAGGTAGGTTGCCCAGTTTAGGCGTGATTGAGTTACGAACATCCAAACATCTAAACATTCAAACATTTATACATATAAGCATCTAAACTTTCACATTTACAATACTAGCAGGATAAAAATAATAATAAAACCGGTAATGTAGTACTTATTTCGACATTGGTCCTTTTAAATTCTGGTATTAGAATATTGGTTTGCATTCCCTATATGTAGTATGTTAATAATAACAAAATTAATGAAATATATGGGTTTTCTTCGGGACATAGCTGGCTGCAGCTTTATATTTTATGTCATTTTTTTCGGTACCGTAAATACGGTTTCAAAAAAGTTACAAAAGTAACCGATACTTCGACTTCGGCGTGGAGGGCAAGGTCGACCTGACCCGCTTCAGAACAAAAAAATATCTAAGTAAATATCGAAATAATACCGGTTTGAAACTGGTATTAAAAGGATATCACTAGGCTTTCAAAAAATACCGGTAATGGATATTTCTAACTAGTTGCGGCACTGTTATGTTGTCGCCTAACCACTTTGCCTAACCACCGGTCGTAACTGGCATCAGTTCCTGCACCGAAGAATGCCTACGAGTGTATAATTCTACCCTCACAACATTGTAAAGAAGAAAAATTGTGACTTTATTAATTTACATGTTGGGGGTAATCTAATATTCTATTTGAGCAGTCGATCCCTAAATTATATTTCGAAGCTTCATTCTTCAGATATAACACACATGTAGTCCTTTAATCTACCAGGCAACATTTCGCAAGTTTAAAGTACGCAGTAAAAACCATAGCTCAAACAGTTTTATCCCCACCTTTACCCCTACCCTACTTGGGGACCTCGGCTTGCCACCATTTCTCATTCTTTATTCTTGCGAGGCAACGAACGCACGAACTAATTCTATTAAAAAATAATTCAAAATATTTAATCATGCCTAAACGCAGTGCACAGGAAAAAATGGAGTATTACTCTGCTAAAATATCCGTATATTAGCAGAGTAATACTCTATTTTTGCAACAAAGAACTATTGCAACAAAGAACTATAAACGAGTTATGACAGTGCGGTGCTATCTGATTCATCAGGTTCCGAAGATAAATCAGGTAAGTGCAATTAGTTTCAATAAATAGTTCTACATTGTGGTGCCTCTAATAAATGCATTTAATACCGCACGGGCCGTGAGCCCACGCCTTGTAATTCTAAACCTGGGGGGCGACCGAGAGTCGTCACGAAGGTATCTCATGCTTGGAAGTTGTCCGTGAGTCAACACGATAGCAATTTCTAACAATATTAATCGCTAAGAAATGCATTTCATACCGCGCGGGCCGTGAGCCCACGCCTGGTAATTCTAAACCTGGGGGGCGACCGAGAGTCGTCACGAAGGTATCTCATGCTTGGGGGTTGTCCGTGAGTCAACACGATAGCAATTTCTAACAATATTAATCGCTAAGAAATGCATTTCATACCGCGCGGGCCGTGAGCCCACGCCTGGTAATTCTAAACCTGGGGGGCGACCGAGAGTCGTCACGAAGGTATCTCATGCTTGGGGGTTGACCGTGAGTCAACACGATAGCAATTTCTAACAATATTAATCGCAAGCCCATGCCTTGTAACTAAACCTGGGGGGCGACCGAGAGTCGTGACGAAAGTATCTCATGCTTGAAGGTTGACCGTGAGTCAACACGATAGCAATTTCTAACAATATTATAAATAAATAAATAAAAATAGCCTTTATTTCCCATCGTTATAGAAATAACATGCTTAAATTAGAAAAATAATTCTTAATCCTATTGTGCTACCACATTTGTATATGAATTTGTATATTTTCATTTGTGTATTCTTTACTCTACTTTTTGGTTCTTAATGTTACATTTTAATATTATAGTATATGTACTTTCACATTTTCTATTTACTTTTTAGTCAGGCTAGTTTAATCATTGGTGCATAATGTAGATAATATATATAACATTTCAGTTAAGTGCAACAACATGTATCAGTAGCATCCTCTTACAAATAAGTACCAAAACCTTAATCCGCTGACATAAGAGTTATGGGACACATTTGCGAGTAAGTTGTATGCACCCATATTTTTACACTTGACTGTATAAGTAAACTCGTAAGTATTTAATTTTATTACATTAAGAAGTATTGAGATCAGGGTGTTACAGTGTCTCGTATCTAATTTCGTGTTTTTTTTTTTCCTTTTTTTTTTTTGTTTTTTTTTTATATACTATTAACCATTTTTGAAGTAGCCATGCAATTATTATAAAAAAAAATGTACTATAATTATAAATAATTTATGTTGATTATATTATATAGGGATCATCCATCTCTGGATGAAGGCCTCCTCCATCTCTAGCCATTTGTTCCTGTCTTGAGCTTGTCGAGTCCAGAGGTTGCCCGCTATCGCGGTAACATCGTCTTTCCATCTCTGCAGAGGGCGTCCTCGTCTCCGGGTTCCTTCGATGTACTGCCAGTGTATGACTTGGTGACTCCATCTGCCGTCGTTTATTCTCGCCACGTGTCCCGCCCACTTCCATTTTAACCTCGCGACCTGTTCTAGTGCATCGATTATCTTTGTCCTCTTTCTGATATCTTCGCTTTTAACACGGTCTCGTAGCTTGATACCGAGCATACTACGCTCTGTTGCTCTTTGGAAGGATCTTATCTTTTTTCGGTCATTAAGTGTAGGGGACCACGTTTGACAGCCATATGTGAGGGTCGTCATTACGGTTGAGTCCATGACTTTCTTTTTAAGGTGGAGTGGAAAGTTACCTTTAAAAATTTCTTTTAGCGACCAATATTTTTTCCATGACATTATTATACGTCTGTTAATTTCTTTTGTGGTTCTATCTGTAAAGCTGATGTTTTGGCCTAGATATATATAGTCGTCAACGTACTCTATACTTTGTCCCACAACATTTAGGGGTTCTTTTTTTCCGTTAGTCATTAATTTGGTTTTGTCTAAATTCATGCTCAATCCACATTTTAGGCTTTCCTCGTTTAGTTTTTGTATCATATTTTGGAGGTCTTCAAAGTTTTCTGACATTAGGATTAGATCGTCGGCGAAGCGGAGGTGCGATAGATACTCGCCATTTATTTTTAGTCCTTTGCTGTCCCAATTAATTCGTTTAAATATGTACTCTAACAGCGCTATGAACAGTTTGGGAGAGATAGTATCTCCTTGTCTTACACCTCGCTCTATATTGAAAGCTTCACCTGGTTTTTCTAGTTTGATCTTCGCGTTGCAGTTTGTATATATATTTTTTAGTAATGAGATGTATGTTTTATTTACTCCTTGTTCTCTGAGAGCTTCCCAGAGCTTGCTATGCTTGATAGAGTCGAAAGCTTTGCTATAGTCTATTAGAGCAATATAAAGGGTTTTTCTATATTCTGTGTATTTCTCTATAATTTGTGTTACAGTGAACAGATGATCGATTGTCGAGTAATTCTTTCGGAAGCCAGCTTGTTCTCTACTCTGGCTATCTTCTATTTCAATTGCAATGCGGTTGAGTATTGCGGTTGTAAATATTTTATAAATTGTAGGGAGTAAACTAATGGGTCTATAGTTTCCTATATTTTTCGGGTCTCCTTTCTTATATAGTAGGGTAATAATGCTGGTCTTCCATGAGCTAGGAACATCGTTGTATAGCAATACTTGATTGAATAACTTCCCTAGTACTGGGTGGATAGAGTCATCAAAGCTTTTTATAATATCACTAGTAATACCATCCTCGCCCGGGCTTTTATTTTTCTTCATTTTTTCTATTGCTGTTCTAATCTCTGATTGTAGAAATTGTAATACTTGTTGGTTTGTGTCGAGGTATCTACAGTTGTTGTCGGTTTCTCTATGTATTTCTTTGTATAGGTCTTGATAGTAGTCGGTGGCAGCCTGTAGTAAATCTCTCCTCGACGTAACTTGCTTGTTTTGACTGTCTTTAAATTGCATAATCCATCTTTTTTTATCATTTGTTATTTTGAGCGCTTTTTTACTCGAGCCTGAGTTCTCTAACTCTTCCATTAGTATATTTATTCTGTGCACTTTCTGAGCTTCCTTTACCTTCTTCTTAATTTTTCTGTGTAGTATCCTTAGTCGTTTTCTGTCTGCGAAAGTTCTGTTTGTAGTGTTTTTTAAAGTTTCTCGTTCTTGAATTAGTTTTTTAATATCGTCGTTTATGATTATTTCACTCATACTTTTCTCGCTTCTTGTGTCAGGGAGTTGTCGTAGGCAGCTTTGTATCACATTTATTATGTTTTTGTATGTTTCATCTGTACTTTCTGTATATATGATTTGTTTATCTTTTAAAATATTTTTTAGTGATTCTTGTTCTAGTGGGGTGAAGGCCGTAGACTTTGTTTTGTGTAAGTGTTTACGACTTTGTTTAGGGATTCCAGATAACTGAATTTCACATCTTACAGGGCGATGATCCGATGAGAAGGTGGTATTCAGTACCTGTACATTCTTGACGAATTTCATATTTTTTACCAGGATAAAATCGATCTCATTTCTATGTTTTCCGTTCGGAGATTGCCATGTCCATTTATTTTGTTCATTTTTCTTATACATTGTGTTTGTGATGATAAGTCTGTGCTCCAGACAGAAATCTATTAACATTTGCCCTCTGTCATTCCTGTTCCCGTATCCATATTTCCCAAGAACGGCATTCTAACAATATTAATCGCTAATAAATGCATTTAATACCGCGCGGGCCGTGAGCCCACGTCTTGTAACTAAACCTGGGAGGCGACCGAGAGTCGTCACGAAGGTATCTCGTGCTTGGCGGTTGACCGTGAGTCAACACGATAGCAATTTCTACAACCATTAATCGAGATTAGTATATCCCGTGTTCGCGATGCCGGGCATTAGATACATATATGCATTAAAATTCCTGACGAGTGGTTTTACAATGCATTTAATATCTACCCTCAATTAGAAAAATCAAAATATTATATTTTAATTTATAAACCACGAACAAGTGTATGAGGCAGTGGAAACTTCACTCCCACGTTCAAATGAAGAAAATGCACCTCCCGTGGAGGCCTGTGATGACAAAACGACCCCTGTAATAGATGCCGAGTTACTAACCGCTCTAGGGGACGCCACTGATGATGTCCCAAAATATGGGGAGAAAATTCATCCCAATTTAGCGCAAAGGTGGCTACCTATATTACACAAAGGTATTGATAAAAAGAGTAAAGATAAACTCTTATAAGAGTACCTGTAATTTGCAAATTATTATGGGCGCCGTCCTTAAACGCCGTAATTTCGGCGGCAGTTACAGACATCCAAAGAGGCCGTGACAAGAAAATCGAATCATCTCAACAGCAATTGGGAGTCGGTATAGGTACTAACGATAAAAATCCTATCTAATTGAAGTCGGATTTTAGATAAAACTAGTCATTCCTGGACTAGACGAAGTATTCCTTAAGTCATACAATACGTTGAGAGAGATGATACTCTCTTTGGAAGCAAACTCTCAGAGAAAATTAAAGCTTCCAAATCTTCTGAAAAGTAGGCCGACAGCGTCGACCATCATACGGCCGCGAGCAGCCTACAACAAGCCACTTGCGACGCCGCGGCAGTAACGCAGGTACATGCCGGTCGCCTTAAAGCTTTTTATAGGTGTTGGCTTAATGTAACGAATAATCGTACTTTATTTATTAGACTGTATACAGAATGACTTTCCAATTCCTTTTTAGGACATGTTACGCAATCTGTCAAACCTGTAAATACTTTAACATGCCAAGAGCATGATGAAACGAGCTTAGCTGTACAGAACTTAATTAACCTAGGCATTCAGTGAAAGCATCACTGGATGCCAAAATGATCAGTTTCTATCAAAGATTTTCTGACTCCTAAATCGAATGGTGGCTATAGATTCATACTGAATCTGAAAGGGCTCAATAAATTTGTAACTAAGTCCCATTTTAAAATGGAAGACTAGAACTGCTTCTAAATTAATCCCTAAAAACGGGTTTATGGCTACCATTGACAAGATTCGAGCATAACAATCTTACTTACGAGTTTTGTTCCCTATTAGTCTATGGACTTTCCGTGGCGCCTAGAACCTTCACGATCCGTCCCGATCAGGATGAGGTACAGTTTGTGACGGAGTGTGTGCAAACGGAGCATGGGAAGAGCAAGAATTAGCATTCCATATTAATTACTTAGAGCTTGCTCGCTCTTAGGATTAAAATGTTTTGCGCGAAATAAATCAAACTGTGCTCTGTTGTTCCGCATCGACAACACTACCGCGATAAGCTATATTAATCGAATGGGAGACATCCAGTTTCCCCACTTAAATAGCTTACCTAGATCTATTTGGCAGTGGTGTGAAGAACGAGACATATGGTTATTCGATTCGTTCATTAACACTAAGAATAATGTAGAAGCAGACAGAGAATCCAGAAGGCTAAATCCTGATATTTAATGAAATTTAAGTATTGCAGCCTTTGAAAGAATAAGTAAACACTTTGGTGTGCCCGAAATTGACCTCTTTGCTTCTCGTACCTCTGCCAAATGTGAAATATATATTTCGTGGAAGCCAGACTCGGACGCTCTTACCGTCGTCGCATTCACTATTAGATGGTATTTATAATAAATATTTTTAAGCGTTTTCCACCACTCGCACTCGTACTAAAGTGTTTACATAAGATTACAAATGACAACGCCACAGGAATAGTAGTATTTCCCTAATGGCCATCCCAACCGTGGTTTCCGCTTTTGTTGAGATTAGTAAAAGTATCTAATCTCATGTTAGCGTCAATTTCAAACAACACTTTACAACAGTACAACGTGTGTTAAATACAAGTTGTGCTGGAAATTTAGCATAGATAATATAGATATTCAATTTCTATAAGGGATTCATTTCTGCTGTTATTTTATTTCTAACGCACGAATTTAATAATGGATCGTCGTATGGCTCATTAAATAATCATAGGTCAGCACCCTCGCTCCTACGGGGGAGTAGTATCAGCTCAGATGACCAAAGTAAAGAATTACCGAAAGGTGTTTACAAATTAAAGCCCGTAACTCCAAAATATAGCCATACCTGGGATCCTCAAGTGGTATTAAATCATATAACAACATGGTACCCTAATAGAGAAATTTCATTGGAAAAACTAACAAAGAATCTGGCGATTTTGTTAGCAATATGTCCTGCCCACAGGGTACAAACACTGTCACTTATTAAGTGGAATAATATTAAGTCATGCCCAAATTGTATTTAAGTAATTTTTGATGATATAGTTAAGACTTCAGGTGTAGGTCGTCTACAACCGATTTTGTGCCTTCCATATTTTGAAGATACCTAATAGAAATATTTGCCCGGTGACTGTTATAATGATGTTTTAGGACTGAAAAAGCTCACAACATATTTTGTTGACTTTCAAAAGTCCCCATAAAAATGCATCTGCTCAATCCATTAGCCGGGGTGCATTACGCGAGTGCTTGGCGAAAGCGGTAAAGACATGGCGGCGTTCAGCGCTCACAGCACGCGCCACGCCGCCACGTCAGCTGCACACCGGTCAGGCATTTCTTTAGATGCTATCCGGAAGGCAGCAGGCTGGTCGAGAACATCGAAAACTTTGGCTCGTTTCTACCATCGTCAATTAATCGACGAAGGTCATTGTGCCAGATCAATCTGCCTTTTGTATAGGTAGAATTATGTGAAGTTACAATTGTACTCTTTGATTAATAATTGGGAGTATCTAAGATTGTTGTCAAAACATAATTATTGCATTTCATGATTATGATGTTTTACAATTACAAAGGGCAGCAAAACTTTCAACTCTAAACATCTACATGTGTGTTATATCTGAAGAATGAAGCTTCGAAATATAATAGAAGATCAAACGAGCTTCGCAAGCGAAGTTCGATCGATATTATATGAGTAAGCTTCATTCGAAGATATAACTTCCCGCCCGCCCCTATACCCCTAGGAAAGTTTTGTCTCTAAAAAGAATGAGAAATGGTGGCAAGCCGAGGTCCCCAAGTAGGGTAGGGGTAAAGGTGGGGATAAAACTGTTTGAGCTATGGTTTTTACTGCGTACTTTAAACTTGCGAAATGTTGCCTGGTAGATTAAAGGACTACATGTGTGTTATATCTTCGAATGAAGCTTACTCATATAATATCGATCGAACTTCGCTTGCGAAGCTCGTTTGATCTTCTATAGGTTGCAGTAGGTATTTTAATGTCAATCGATGTGCAGCCGACAAAAGCGAATGTTTAAATTTATCAGGTACTTACACTCCTAATAATTGTCTGTTATATTTAATGCTATATTACGTAACATTCACTCAATCGAAACTTGCTTAAATAATCTGCAAGTTGGAAATTCAAACGGTTCATTTGATCAACAACACCCTTTTCTTCCCGTGGGTGTCGTAAAAGTCGACTAAGGGAGCAGGGTTGAAGTGTGATGTGGGCGATGGGCTAGCAACCTATCACTACAATATCACATTTTGTCGATATTTTATACCCACATTAATGCTAAAATTGAGGCTGAAACATACGTTTCAGGTGCTCTGCCTACCCCTTTTGGGAATAAATGCGTGAATGTATTTATGTATGTATGTATGTATGTCATTTGATCAAAACCTATATATGTATACGTTCGGTAGCACAGATTACGTTTCAATATTGGATCTTACTCCTTTCTAATAAGACGCAAAATGTACAGACCCATGCATAATTTATCGTTCCGTGGACTTTAGGTAGGTCTATCACGGCTAAAGAGCATAGCATTGAAATTCATACATTGTTGCTTGAAATTCAGTCTATCAAAAACAAATGACATTGCTCTTACGTCATTACCGAAATGAGCAGCGTAGCAAGATAAAATGAATGTTATCTCATTTACCAAAAACTAAAATGTGTTTGTACGATGGTGTCACCGTCTGGTGAGTATAATTACTACTATTCACTCCGCTATCTAACTAATCTTGTTTGATATTAAAGACATCTAGTGAAGGTTTTGGGCAACGTGCTGTCATGTGACGCGGCCATGTCATTTACACGGACAGTGTCTAACTCACGCACACATACAAGGCTCGGAGTAAAATTTTAAGAATTTCAAATGGCTATATTTTGAATATTACTGGTTTTTGCGTGTATTTATTCAAACTGCGGGAGAAGAGGGTCATATATTATCTAAATATCACAATTTCAAGTTCCTGACATCGATAGATTAGACGTCTAGTCCGAACGAAAATTGTATGGAATTCGTCAGTGACGTTGCACCTTAATGATTTGTATTTTGCTTCGCATTGCTCACAGGAATGACGTTTATTTGAAATCTGTATGACCTTTATAACTAAAAGGAACTTTCTACACGAGTATCATAAGTGAATTGTGTATTGTGTGTGTATTTTAAGATTGAGATCAATGGGAATGTCATTTCTTTTTAGTGCCTTACAACATAGGAATTTCAAAATTATTGAGACATACGACCTTGCGCTTAAGACCACGAGACGACAAGAAATTATATTTGACCGATACAACACAGTATTTTAAATACGAAGCAGTTACGACAAACTTAACCATCTCATAACTTTTTTATTAGGAGTCGTATCGAGAGACCGATACTACAGACGGATAGAAAAAAATATACTGATTCCAATGGTATATTTAGTGTACTTACGACAAAATGTCCTTTACGACATTTGAAATTTTCCACCGTCGATGTGTAGCACTAAAAATAATAAATAAAATTCATCCAATCAAAGGGAAGGTTAGAATAGAACCCGAAATTACTCAACCGATAAGAACCAAGTTCTTGAATAAAGATGATAACGACAAAAACCAGTTATTACATTAGTTCAACTCTGAGCATTTTACTGCCGTAATTTAGAGGCTAGAAGAATACATTAAAACCACTTACTGTCGAAAGCGCAAAGTGTGTGACCATGGGAAATCAACTTCTGAAGTCCCTACCTACACGTATTTAACCAATTCAAGTTTTTAATTCCAATTAATCACATTATATCAGCCGACAAACGTCCACTGGATGCGGGTAGCGCAGGACCTGCCATTGTGACACTATTTTGGAGGTCTATAAAATCATATCAATATAATATGTTTATTTTTAGAGTAATAAAAAATAGTCTAAGAATAAATAAGAGCAAACAAGTGAAATCCGAAGATTTTTCATAAAACCCAACTGGTTTTTTTCCAAATATTACTTCCGCGATCATTATGCCAGAATCTATCAAACTGTTTAGACTGTAAATAAAGTTTTAAAACGAAAGTTGTTGTTAAGCCAATTTTACATCGTTGTATATATTATTATCCTCAGTTTTTAAACTAAACATGATTAAGGAAACCCAATAATGATTTTGAAATACCTATTCAACGATACCGCACATGACATAATTCGTCGACTTGTGTTTTTATTACAAAATGGCGATGTTGGTCGCCCTTTTAAATTGAAATGACTGTCTTGTCTTCAGTGACAAGTGCAAGATTAAAACAGATCGATTGACGTACGAGTAAAATAAACTCACGCGTTTGATCTCTAGTACTTAAACCTATTGACGCGTAAATATTTTCAGTGTCCGAGAGGCAACCGTCCGTTCCACAGCACTTCGGGAGCTCAAATACCGCGAGCCATCCGGTTGCTTCTTAGACGCTGCAACTACTCGTCATTACACACATAGACTGGTATACACATTACCCTCCTTTTCATCGCGCAGTCAGGTAATAAAACAGAGATAGAGACGAGATGTAGTTACATTTTTAAAGACTTATTGAGTATGGCCTTATCCTAAACGCTCATCAAGTCCATACGCTAAAATGTCGAGACAATTCGTTTGGCTTTGTAAATCTGTCATTTGGCATATTTGTGTTTCAGACAGAAAGACAAAACATTTTTTTGATTAACAGTGGTTTCTCACATTAAACGAATAACTTTCTAGGATATTCTTTGCAAGGACTCCTTTGAATCACTGATAAAAAGCCCAGATTAATCGTTGCGCCGGCAATAAATGCGATCTCTAGCAATCGAAACTCGGTTAGCGCCACTAACGTATCGGCAATTACCTGTTGTCTGCTACGTGGCTCTAAACGACACGAGAACTTTTATACTGTTTGCTATGGTTAAATAACGATTCTTACAACAGCATTAAAAGTTAAAAAAACTGGTACTCGAGTAGGTACGGCAAATCAACTGAGAATAAGCTATTTTGTTTTCATACGACCGACTCGACTGGCCGACTGGGGCGTCCTGCTCCATACAAATGTAAAAGAACGCGGAAAAGAATTGTCACCGGGAGTATATTTAATTTCGAATTGATTGACACTTCAATCATTCTTATTTTTTTTTAGGAATCTGTATAATTACACTTTTATATACCTATTTAAGTCATATACAAAAACGAATTTAGATATAAGCTAATGAGATTGGAACTATAACTTTATTTATAGATATACAAGGCATTTCAAATCGATAATTTGTTTTATCCGAACACATGAAAATATTATTTTTTATAATTATCTTCTTTTTGTCTATGAACTGGACACAAGTTTCATGTGCTCTGTCTACCCCTTTTAGGTATAAAGGCGTGTATGTATTTATGTATGTCTATGAACCTTTTGATCCTAAAATGATGAACCTTAAGAAAGATCATTTTAATATTGAGTAACTTTGTAATAATATTTATTTCAATTGAACAAAGAACAAGTATTTTTAAGCCTGTCCCAATTTATGCTAAATTTACTTTTCTTTGGGAAACTTTGAATTGAAAGTAATAAGTATAACGATAACTTTACTTATTGCATAGCATCGGGCTAAATTCAGTCGAACAATACGAGTATAAGTGGAGCAACTTTACTCGGATAGCATAAAAATCGTTTGAAATCAAATTCGGGTAAGTCAATGATAAGTAGGTAAGCTAAAATAAAACAACGATATTCAGTAGATCGGCGGTAAATATGAAGAATAACACATTAATTCAAATAATATCATTATCTTTAAAAACATACGATTGCAGATTACTGAAAATAACACATAAATAACTGTTATTAATTAACTGAAATTAATTATGTGACACGAAGACAAAACGTATAATCAAGATAGTTATCATTAGTTAAGATCGGTCTAAAATGTTTAAAAATAATGAAAACTTTCTATTGTCTTCTTGACGGGTTGTACCTTGTTTTATAGACTATAGAAAGTATGTTTCGCATAATTATCATTTTATCGAAAACAATTTTTTTCAGAATCAGTAAACTTTTCAGGAATTTTATAAAACAAAGCTAACCTAACCTAATGGGTTCAAATGAAGGTCCTTTTAGCTGTAAGTTAGGCTTGGGTAGTACATGTACTAAGAACTAAAAAGACCTTTATTCCCGACACTGTACTAGACCGAACTATTCTGCAACGGTTCTGCTCTTTAGTACGTTTAGTTCACCCGGAGCAAGAACCAGAGAGAGAGAGAGAGAGAGAGAGAGAGAGAGAAGAGCGAGCAGTGACACTGACAGCAAAACAATGCGATCCGAATGAATGACCGAGCGACCGAACGTATCCAAATGGCTCTCGGCGTACGCGAGCGACATGGAACAAAAACTATGTGAACAGAATTAGTGTACTAGTGAACTAAAAGACCTAAAAGACCGAACTAATACATTTGAGCGATTGTACTAGTTTGGAGCGATCGGCTCAGTGACCGAGCGCGCACAAGCCTACTGTAAGTACCTAAAAAGTTCACGGTTTCTGAGTAACAGAAATTCAATGGAGCGAATATTCGGTAAAACCATGCATTCAGTGAAACGTTTGCCGGTGAAATAATACCCTCCCTGACGGTTGACGAGATACACAAAAAACACTGCTACAAACAATTCAATTTGAAGTTGAACTTTTCACCTTTTGCCGAACGTTATACTTACCACTTAACGAAATATTGGACGCAGATTATTTAATGAAATACATAAAAAAGGTTAGTTTAGGTTATTACATGAAAGATCAATTTTTGGGCAAGTGATTCCTCGGCATTGTGTTGTGTAGTGTACCCGTCAAATTTACTATTGACCGTCACCGCAGGCCGAGCCAGTGTGATCGCAGGCCGAGCCAGTGTGATTCGGGCCTTATAGTGACAAAAAAGAGGGGAAAATGTTCCACAGTTGATGTTTCACGGCATTCTGTTGTGCTAACGTCGCTTTGGCGTTTCGGCCGTGTTTTACTTTAAAGTGCGCTTTGTCCTGTGTCCGAGGCAGAACTTTGAGCCTGGATTTTATTAAAATTTGAGTAACTAGACACAGTTGACATCTGCATCCGTCCTTTTCACAGTGCTGTTAATTGGGACCAGCTAAAACGTCGTTATATGTATATAGTAATCATTCAAGTACCTGGGGGCTTAGACAAGGTTACAATCGACAAGCGCTAACGCCAATAGAAAACTAATATAACTTCAACTTAGAAAAGTTGAAAAACCCCCGACATTTTCATTTCAAGGTCCAATATCTGTAAAACGGCTTAACAGATTTTGATGAAACATTTATTTATTTATTGACAAATACATTTACGTGACATTACAGTAATAACCAATGCGTCACGAAACCAAAACAACAAAAATACTATTTAGGCGACGAAACGGCGTGGCCCCGTTGCATCGTCGTCTCCGGTGTAGGATTCGGCAGATTGCCCCGGAACCGTCGAAACACTACACCCTTCGGCCAGAAGTCAGCACATGCGACGGTCTCCTGCAGCGGCTGCGGCACGCGCACGGCTTAGAACATGGCTAAGAACACTGTGTTCCATGTGGTCCATCCGTTTGGCCGCTACGTTACCACAGACAGATACACAGATACACAGACACGTGAAACTTATAACACCCCTCTCTTTGCGTCGGGGGTTAAACATTTATGGGAATGACAGATGTTAACGAAAAGTGTTTCGTCGGCATCTGTCATTTCCATACATTTTATTTTTTTCTATTGGCGTTAGCGCTTGTCGATTGTAACCTTGTCTATGGCCCCTGGTCACTTTCACTTATTTGACGCATCCTAACTACCGCATTATTGTTACGTTAAGTGCGACAAAATACTTAAATGATCATCTGTATTTGCTGTTGACTATGCGGACAAACACGTTAAAGTAATTAAAATCGTTAGTACATTTCAAGAATTTTGGATATAATCAATAGTTTAGTCATTTTGCGAGTTTAAAAACGGCTCTTTTTTAATATAAAACTATATTCCTGTTCCTACGTTATAACTCCTTTTTATAGCTTTGTCAACAATTTTATAGCCTATAAATACTTATTTATTGTGTCCGTATACCTCGTCAACCATTAGGTGCGCAATTACTTCGGGAAATGTGTCCCTTAGCTGGAAATGGCGAATGGAGTGTCTTTTATTTATCCCTAGAATATAATAGCAATGGATCTTTTTATGGACCCTGATTGGTGAGTTATCATCGGGTATTATAAGTCATAAATGATCGAGCGAGCGAACCGTCCGGCTGTTTTATGGGCAATTATTATATTTGTGTTATTTTTCATTACTTAAGTTTTTCCAAAAAAATCATGTTGACGAGTTCTACCGGTCACACCCACTAGTTATATATATTGCAGAATACGATGTATTTAATAAAAATACAGTGAAGGTTTATGTAATACTAGCTTCTGCCCGCGACTCCATCCGCGGTGAACGCGTTTATATCGCAGCTCCATACAAACTTCCATCCCCCCCCCCTCCATTTTAGGAAAGTGGGGGGTTAGGAAGACACAAAAAGTAGCCTATGTCACTCTCCGTCCCTTCAACTATCTCCACTTAAAAAATCACGTCATTTCGTTGCTCCGTTTTGCCGTGAAAGACGGACAAACAAACACACACATATACTTTCCCATTTAAATATATGAATATATCTATTTATGTAATAAAGACCAGACCCCGTATCATGATCGGACTTATCATACGATAAGTGTCACGATAGAGCGTCCGTCTCGTTCTGTCGAACGATGTCAGCCAGGGACGGACGCTCTATCGTGTCACTTCTCGTGTGAGAGGTCAGGTCTATATTAAATAAATAGATTTATATTATATAATATGATTTATATTATGAGTGGAAGGGCAAAATGGAAGGGGAAAACCTAGGCAAACTTTCTCCGATCAAATTGGAGAAATCTTAACAAAAGGCCACGTCAAAAGTACCCTAAACCGACGAGTATGTATGAGAAATATTATGAAAGTGAGTGAAGCGAAAGTGGTTTGCCAGGATCGTAGCAAATGGAGATCCGTGATCTCTGCCTACCCCTCTGGGAAAGAGGCGTGATTATATGTATGTATATATGATTATATGTATGTATGTTTATAAACCTTCACTTCACTTCACCGAAATAAGAAAGTCGTCACACGTATAATCGACGATTTTTTAAATTAATTAATTAATTAATTTATTGCAACCATGGTATTACAGATCTTGCAGCAACAATTGTGTGTCGAATTTACATTTTATTCTAGGCGAGTTTTAACAAACCTAAAATAAAACGAAAATCTATTATAACTATGTCAAAAAAGATGATTAATATGAAAGTAGGGCTGTATTCCACTTTGCTACTTGTTATAAATTATAAATAATATTTTGACAATTCATATATTGTGTAAACTTGACACACAACTATTTGTCAAAAATGATTAAGTTTTGCCAAAAACCTATTTTGTACGTGCGTTCCGTGCTCAGATGATTAGCATCATTATCGAGCGAGCGGGACACACAAATTTGAGGGTTACATAGAAATCTTCATAAATTAATAAATATTAGGGGACAATCTTACACAAATCGACCTAGTCTCCAACTAAGCAAAGCTTGTACTATGGGTACTAGACGACGATAAACATATTTATATAGATAAATCAATACTGAAATACATAGAAAACACACACGACTCAGGAACAAATATTCGTGCTCATCACACAAATAAATGCCCTTACCGGGATTCGAACCCAGGAACTCTTGCTTCGTAGGCAGGGTCACTACCAACTAGTAGTCATAACACGACCTAAGGGGTAATCATCACTTAACGTTTTGACCGCGCGTTTGTCATTTTTCCATACAAAATTTGTCATTAAGATCTACCAAAGGTACGTAATGTGTTACGTAATCGATCTGCCGAAGTTACTAGTTTGTGTATTTCTAGGAAAATAATACAAAATGAGGACTATTTAATTTAGTGTCATTAAAATATCCTTAAATACTCGTATATACATCCTTGAGAATATCCGTAGATTCCTCATAATGGCAAAGCAGATGGAATTGGATTATTTTTACTTACAAAATGTTGTAGATATTAATTGAATAGCGGTTTTTTCTTCATTTACATTAATTAAAAACGTATGACAACAAATCCTCTAATGTATTGTTCGTATCTTAATGTGTAAGCCCTTCTTACACGTACTTACTTTCACTTGACTTTTTGCCTTAAGTCAGAAAACAAGCCGGTTTGGGCCGGCAACTTGTGTCCTGAATTATGGATGAGGTCGAGCCCTGGATCCAGACCTAGGCGCACTGCGGCCGATAGCGAAATATCAACACATAACTTTCGCAATTCCATATCTCACCCAATGAAGCCATTGCAAAAGCATTATTACCCTGTACAACATAAAGTATTTCTTTGAACGGACAGCAGGAAAATAAATAAGGCTATAAAAGAAGACTGCCATGTAACGACACCATATGTTTGCCTATTACCTTCAGCGGTAGTCTATTACAAGTGGCTTACAGAGATAGTGTTATTACGCGACTAATGGGACTAGTCCCATAATAGTACCTAAATAGGTACTATTTACATTATTGATTGGATCTTACTTATGTTGTAATATAAATGGGGGAGTTTGATGTTTGGAGGAGTGGCTCAACCGATTTGGACGAAGATAGTTTATAGCGTGGATTAAATTAAATGATAGTTTTCATCCCGGGTCCACGCGGACAAAGTCGCGGAAGGCAGCTAGTGAGTATTATAGAAACTAACATATTTGGCCTTACAATTTTCTTATTTTTTGCTGTGATTTGTTGACTGTAATTGAACCGTCCTCCGTACGAAAGTTACAGGTATTTGAGAGTGTGATTATGAACCTTAGTTGAAAGCTTGAAGGTGACTTTTACAGCGCACGCCCTAACACCTAAATTATTTTCTTGGCGCCATTGGCACGACAACACGCAACGCTTTTAGGTGTTCTTGGCGTGCTAAACCATACATTATTATTAATATCGTGAATATCGTGAAACTATCTGAGTTTACTCATCATGTATTGTACGATTAATCTCAACTAGGATATTGCATTTTTTTTCCTCTTTGATAGCACAATACTATTCCTGAATTTGGCCAACCTATAACGCGTTGTTGCATTCTCAGCATATCTCTGTGCACCTGCCTTAGTCCAGTGTGTTTAATCTGTGGATCGGTTTTGCCAGATTGTTTATTCCGCTTACCCTAATCGCCTGATTCAACGAGCTTATTTGCACACCGCCTATGTCGGACGACGGCATTAAGTGGCCATTTGAAGGATAATTAAACTCGTGCACAGGCTAAAAAATTCCTCCAATTATTAGGTAAAATACCATCGAAGCTGGTACGACAATAATTTTGTAAAGGGCGTTTTGCCAAGGAAATTATACCAAATTTAAACTAGTGGCAGGAGGGTGATCAGTAAAACTTGCGAGACTGTCTTTTTTCTAACTTAGGAAAAAAAACATGACACACTCACAAAATGTCACGAGAATCGGTTGAGAAATGCAGGTTGCAGAGGAGAACAGCCGGACAGACGCCGAACATACGAAATATTTTGTTCCCGAATTGAAACGGAGAAGTCGTTCATAGTTCATAGTTGTTTATTCAGTATCAACATTGCATCTGAAATAAAAATGACAAAATAATACATATAACATTATCGACATAAATACAAACGAATACAGTAACAGAAAGTAACAATAAATAATAGAAAATAAAATTAATAGAAAATCAATAAAAAGGAGTATATATCATGGCAACTATGTTTTTGTATTAATCAAATAATTTAGTTAATGTCAAGCTAATGCATAATTATATCACAGTTTTTTTACAGTAATAATTCATAAGAAAGTAACAATATAGGATAAATAAAAAACGAACTAAAATCACGTTCGCATCGCTCGCTCATCCAATCAAATTAACTCGTCATTCAGTTAAACTCATCGCATAAGGTAGAAACTCTGTACCGATTTAAGACGTTGGCTTTTAACGAATAAGCCTACTTACGAAGCTTGTACTATGGGTATATAACAGACGACGATATACAGACTTATAAATAAATAAATATTTGAAAGCAACAAATATTCGTGCTCATCACACAAATAAATACCCCTACCGGGATTTAAATTTGAACCCACATCCGCCTTCGTAGGCAGGGTGACTCACTACAAACTAAGGCTACCACACTACATCATCTCATCTTTATAACATTGTCTTATAATACCTTAACATTTCGTTTCAATGATACTCTTAACGAATCTTTTACCAAGTTTACTGCAACGTTAAGTAATAAGAAGATAATTGGCAGAAGCCATTTAGTAACATCAGACGACAGCCAACACTCGGTGGAACACAAAAAGCTTTTCTACGAACCCCTTTTCTCAGGAGCATTGCAACTTGAGAAGCAACTTAGAAGGCTTTCTATTTTCAGATGGGATAAACTGCGAGAGTCAAAGCTACAGTTTGGTTGGTGGATAATTTATAAGCAACAGAAAAAGCATGTTTCGACTGTAAAAAATATATTGAATTTCTTTTGTTGGGATTTTAAATAATGTTTTTCTTGCAGAGCGTTCAGTTGGGATAATGTTGAAGTTAATATGCAACTAGGGAAATAAATTAGAAGACCAATGTGAATCAAATTAGAAACGCATTTTTGACACATAAATATACATCAGCTCTCCTGTTTGATATGCTCCTACTTGTGTAAGCGAATAGTCAAGATTTTGTGAGCGGGGTGATCTGAAATTGAGATGTGACGGACATAACATTGAAATGAAGGCCTTAGTTGCAATGGACGGCTAGAGCTACGGTGTGTTACATCTAACGACATTATTTCCGTGCCGTTAATACATCGCAATCTCAGCGTAAGCTTGGTTGACACCGGCACCTTGGCCTCGGCACGACTCAATGACACGGCTTTTGGCGCCTATCCAGCTTGTATCATTACGGACAAAACTATTGAGCAATCTTCGGTCGCTTCCTCGTTATTTGTCTGTTTATTAGTAATGTAATAAAGTGAATATTCCGAGGTGCTTGACCCAATAACATCTTAATCATCCGTTCACATGACACTTCCTTATTTCATTTGTATCATTGTGAACTGGTTGAATCTGTTAAATAAATCATATCAGTCGCACTATAATAGTTATGGCTCATGTCATATTTACTTCATTGGACTTTGTTAATATAAAATTTTTAGCCCTTGATATTTAATTTACCGATCTGTTATTATGATTTATTTTTCTGCCACATAAATATGTAAGTAAAACATAAATAGAGTAGTTCAAAGCAAACGCTTTGAAACTCTCCTGTACCTATTAACTATTTACACATGTTTTCGTTTTTAATCGGAATTTTAATTTTATTCGGCTACAATCTCCCCTTGACATGTTTTTCGAGCATGCATTTTGTTAAGTGAAATGGGACACAGATTCAAATATGTCGTTCATTTCCTTAAGAGATTTCCAGATAGCTTTATATCACATCAAACGTAGCGAGTGTGGAGTTTTATGCTAAAGTAAATCTTAGAATTTTCTTGTATTTCTCTAATCTTGCTTTAAATAATTTGTCGATTAACTTGAATCACATCTAGACTTGCTTAGACTTGCTTTACACAAATTACTACACAATCATTGCCACGCTTATGAAAGTTGCATATTTACAGGCACACGCACTCAGTCGCGGCGTTGCGACGTCAGTAATCAGTAATCAGTCATTTATTCGCTTAAACATGGTACAAATAGGTGGTTCAATAAGAAATACAGTAGAGCTACATGTTTGGTCACAAGGACATGCAAATATATATATAAGAATGAAATGTGTATCGCATGCATAAATTGCTAACACTAAGAATTCAGGTCATTAAGGTATTCTTGAACGGAGTAATAGGCTTTGGATGCTAAAAAGTTATATAACGCAGTCTTAAATTCTTTATCGCTTTCTAGTTTCAAAATATTTGCTGGCAGTATATTATATATTCTGGGTGACATACCTAATATGCTTTTTGATAGAAAAGCTGTTTTTGATGCAATATAATTGGGTTACCTTTGTTTTACCAAAAATATTTTGACAAATTATCACTTCCCAAAAATTTTTTCGTAGAATTTCATTTGCCAAATAATCGTTTGCCAAATTAACACTTGACAAATAATTCTTACGCAAACCCTATGTTTGGCATATTCATGTTTAGGCAATATCTCGTTTACCAACTGGTACTTTGACCAAATTTCATTCAGTCAAATATGTTAGTTGGCATAATATGTTTTAACCAAAACAAAATAAAGCAAATGATTTGTAACGTCAATATTTAATTGACCGTTTCTATTCCGTCGTATAATCAGCAGAGGGACTATTCAATGACAAATCATTTGCATCTTTATTTCAATGGTGTATAAGATACACAAAAAAATAACAACTTTTTTTGTTATGTGGGTAGGGAAAATTAACTTATGTAGAGGTCGCAATTGTAACCTAACCGCCAGCGTGTCGACGTCACCCCGCTTGGCGGGGTGCCTATTTCCGCTCTAAGGGACACAAGCTAACCCTAACCTAACCTACCAAATAGTACCATTGTTACGATTGTTTGTTTTTTATTGCTAGGAGGCTTCGCCCCCCGAGCCCCCCCCCTTTTTGGCTGCCCTAACCTAATTTAACGCCTTTGCCTACCGACCGACCTACTTAACCGTGCATTTTTTTATTTAAGGGACCGTGCCGTTTTATTAATAGTATTTTGGTAAAATGTCATAACCCAAACAATTGTGATTTTTGTCTATTTATAGTTTGCCATAACATTAACTTGACGAAACGTTTATTGTCTAATGTTTTTTTGTCTTATTAAAGCATTTGCTAAAAGACCACATGCCATAATGGAATTTTTCGTAATAATAATTTGCTGAATGAAAATTTGACGTAATGAAAATATTCGTATTAATTTTGTGCCAAAGTTTGCATTAGCAAACAAAATAGTTGCTAAAATTTGTTTGGGAAATGAAATTTGACCAAAATAAATTTGGTAAAACAACAGGATCCCAATATAATTAATTTTCTCTTGATGCCGCAAGCTCTTAAATCTAGTATATTGGTCTATGTTATATTTGACATACAATGATACTTCGTACACATACAGGCAAGGTAGAGTCAATATTTTAAGTTGAATGAAATGGGGTTTGCATGAATCGCTCGGTTTAATACCGCATACAGATCTTAAACATTTCTTCTGACTCTTGAACACCCTTTCACGATCTGAAGCATTACCCCAAAATATTACGCCGTATCTTAAAGTAGCCGTTACATGCGCGTGGAATACAGTCAAGACGGCCGACTCGTTTACAATTTTCCTTAAATTATACAAAGCGTAACTAAATTGATTAAGTTTTGTACATATATTGTCAATTTGATATTTCCATGTCAGACTACGATCTAAACTTAATCCTAGAAAGTCAAGACGACTAAAATAAAATAGACGTATAAATACTTACTATTGTACCTCATAGAATAGCACAGAGTCTATGGCCCTGACTCTATAAAAGGGACCCATTAGAGTAAGGACCATTTTAACTCACTCAATAAAATTTTGTATGAAAGTTATCCGTTGTGACATGAAAATTAACCATACAGTTCTATGATTAATTTTTGTGTCACAACGAGACTTTGTTCACTTCTTTCGTTTGTATGGCTAACTGCCGACTAACAAAGAAATAAGAAAAAAAGAAGAAAGAAATATATAGTAAATAAAGACGGAAGAAAGAATATAGAAAGAAACGAGAAAGAAAAGTAAAAGAAATTAGAAAGAAAGACGAAAGAAAGAATAACCAGTTATTTCATAAAGCACACATAAACAAACACATTTTAAAATAACATTCTAGAGAAATACTAACGTGAAACGCACAAAGAGGTGTGCACGCTACATAAAGAGTCCAGCAATGTGTGCGATACAGAAACAAGGCTAACTATTGGCCAAGAATTTGGCCCTCACCCATTAGCCAGTGCGGTGTCAGTTTGCTGTCACCAAGACAGTACGGATGACATTTCAAATGCATTTCAATGTGTCCTTAATGATTGGCATGGGATGTACCGTAGCATCAAATCTATCCATAGGAGCTTTCCTATGTCTAATTAAGTTTTCCATTTTCGAAGAGCTGTAATATTTAATTTGAATTTAAATCTATGGAAGCATGGCATGGTGTCTAATATTACACCAGAATTCAAATTCTTATCTTTTTAATGTGTACGGATTTGACTCTTTCCTGTTTTTCATTTCACCAAAATAACATTTACCTATTTTCGTCAGACAAATAAAGAAGCTCATAAATGAAAATGAGTATTGCGGTATAAACCGCCAAGACAGTTAACTGACCATCCTATATTTATATTGAACCTTATTACCATGAATATAAAGTGCAAGCAACACAAAAGAAACAACATTATATTTAAGGAAGTTAAATTTATGAGTTTTATCTGGAGATGAAAGCCTTTGGCGGAGTAATTGTATATTGACTGAGTGAAAATCCTTTATTGTCAACGCGTTGTGTTGTTGTAGTATGATTGTTATTTTATTACTTATCGCTGTAGATAAAACATCCATCACATTCCAATACGTGTGCGAGAGCGAGAATTAAGAATATTTTTCTTGACTATTGATTATAACGTATGTTATAAACCACTTCTTGATCACTTTTTTGATTTCAAATATTGATAATATTTCAATGGAATTCATAGCATTTGCATTGGTTTTCAGTGAAACACGCCCAAGAGAGAAGACCGGCTTTGTGGTCACGCGAGATTTCGCCTAGGTCTGAATTGTCGGAAATCTCACTACAGTTCGTTTGCTTTAAGAATAGGCATGATGACACATTTTGAAAAACTGTTCTATAATGTTTAGAAACATTTATTATGTACAACGAATAAGATTTAAGGTTAAGTAGGAAAAAAATGCATATGGGTTTTTAAATTTGAAATTGGCGCTAAAACACTTGTCAGTATCATGGCGTCCCGAGTGACGTCACGTTTGTATAAACAGAACGCAAACCTTTTTGCTACCTAGATTCTCCAAGTCTTGCGCGGCCGTGCGAGCGAGAAAGCGGAGACAATGACATATGAAGACCTGTCGGATAACATGGTTCTATACCTGTCTTACTAATCGTTCAGTACGTAAGTTTTCTCTGTAATCTGTAGTAATGGCCGTTATGGGTATTTGTTTATACAAGTGTGACGTCATGCGCACTGATTGGTGTTTAACATATCATGGCGGGCGTCCGTATTTTTTGGTTTAATTTTATCAAAATAAACAAAAATCTCTTATTAAAAAAATATGAGCAGTTTTCGAATTCTGTGATTAAAATTTCACTAGAGTATACCATATTTTAGTGATTTTCAATTACTGTCATCATGCCTATTCAGTGAAATATCACTGGCCGCCGGCTTTGCCACGCCTCGTAACCAATCAAATCGTTCCTAATTATATTTTTATAAATCCATTACACTGTAGTAGCATTCCCTATACCCCAGGAAAATTACGTTTTTTTTTTCAAACATTAATTTATAACAGCGTCTCTTTTGTTTGTTTAATTTTCAAATGTTATTCTAAGATGCCTTATCCAAGAATCCACCAAAATTGCCATCGGGAAGTAAATATATAAAAATAAATGACTCATCCATTACGTTTTTTGTGTGATTTATTTATTATTCTTGAAGAGCTCCTGTAAATTAACCAAAACAAAAATTAAAATATCTATAAATATTTTTTCTGATTTCAGGAATTGGTTAAATATCAATTTTCAGTTACACACAAAAAAGCTGCTGTTATGAATTGTTTCAAAATTTCCATTTTTTTCCATACTAATGAAAATAAAGTGCTTGGGCTACTAGACCCGACATCTAATCAGGGGTTAACCGTCATAGTTACATGAACAGAGTTAAAGGAATAAACTTGTCTCTTGTTTGAGAAACTTGAGACTTAATTATATTCATCAAATCATCATTGAACAAGCGAGTGGAGCGAATGAAGTGCTCCGTTTCAGCGTGGGCAAACATTATTTCGTATGTGCGGTTGTTCTCCTCTGACAGACCCCGTATCATGACCGGCTTTATCACGCGACAAGTGATAAGATAGAAGCGTCGTCTCGTTCTATCGAATAGTGTAAGCCAGTGACGGACGCTCTATCTTTTTAAGGCCGACCATGATCCGTATCATGGTCGGGTCAGGTCGCATTTCTCAAACGATGCACGTGAAATTGTGTGAGCGGGTATTTTAACTATACATAACTTATTAATTAGTCAATTTAGTATTTAAAAAATCTAAAGTAAACAATAACAGTAAATATCCGCGAGCTCTGCAGCTCACAGAGCCATAGTCTAGATGGCAGGTTGAATGTATGAAAGATACCTAAGCAAATCGCGGGCAAAGTCAAAATCCCATTCTACGTAGGTTTTATATGGAACCAAGTACCTAGTGAATGTCGGGTTAAACCCAACGTAGACGCACTGTTTCGTTATCAAAAGAAGTTTACCGCGTTTTAACCAACATTTTCCCTCGGAACTGAATAATTTATTCAAATCCTGAGCTTTAAAATAAGTTAAGACGGAATTATGGTGCGCAGGATCTCTTCGAAATTTCAGATGAACCAGCAATTACCGGCGAGTTGCTTTTATTTGGCTTCTCTTTTCGAGTCAGTAATGACTATGTGGTACGGCAATTATAGGGCCGGTGTACCATGATAACAATGGAAACTATCGGATAACGCTGTAATTTACAAGTTTTGTTTGATATGTTGCTTTATTTACTGTAGTTGGTATGTTATTTGGATTTATAGTCAACATAATGATAAACTGCGCAATATAAAAGTAGGCGGAAAGCGAGTTGCTATTTTGAGATTGTATACTCAAGAAACACATTTGCAGCACTGTTTTTTGAATATGTAGCGATGATATTCAATTTATTTTATTTTAATGAATTATAGCTCAGTTAAATGTACTGTTTTGTTCTCATGTATAATAAAGCATCTCTAAACCTAAAGCTAAAACGGTTGAGTTACTTAAATCTTGGAAAAGGGATTTCGGAGGGTCTATTCGACACAGGTATTTAATTAGGAAATATTTCAAATCTGTCATTCATTACGACGCTTCCAGGCTGATTTTATATGTAATGTGTCTATATTATGGACACAAAACTAGGTAACCACATTATTTACACTTTATTTATCTTCCCTATTGCTATGAAACACAATATTTTGTCAATTAATACAGCTGCCATGATCGTCTCCCGCGCGTCCCCAGTGGCCCGTTAAGTGACTCGTGACACGTTAAGGCGACTTAGTCAATAGGGAAGGATAGCTTAGCGGCAGCTAGCAGCTTGCGACTGACAATAGGTACTATTTTGTTGAAATTTTTCATTTCGGGAGAAATCGGTTTCCAATAACTAAATCTTAACAAATCACTATGATTTTGATGTCGATCGGTTTAGCATAATATATTCTAGGCATATAGGTACCGATTAAAAAAAATTGAAGTGCCCATAACTTTCAATTTACTGCAAATTTTGAAAAAAAAAACCCTATAAACGTTGTGTTTAATTGTGTCAAAAACGTACTAAGACATGATTTTGATTGGAAAATATTTAGAAGTGGAATAACATTTTCTCTTTAAGTATGGACGAGTACGTGGTGTTTTTCCGCAGTAAGCTCGATTCTCCATACAAACGTAGTTACGCTCTCATTTTAAAACTACGTGTTGGATTGCAACGAAACTTTGCATGTTCAATGACATGAGGTATATCTATGTCTGTAATTAGTTTATGTAGCTTCAGATACCATAGTACAAAAAATACAGCGAATTTAAGTTTTTCGTACAAAACTAGTTTTGGCTTTATTTCGTTTGTTTTATAAACTGGAACCATATAAACTAATTACAGACATAGATATACCTCATGTCATTGTATATGCAATGTTTCGTCACAATCCAACACGTAATTTTAAAATGAGAGCGTAACTACGTTTGTATGGGAAGGTGAAATTCGGCCGAGCTTGCTGCGGACTCTTAAGGCAGTGCATTGGAAATTATCGCGTGCTTTGAAACGCCGTTCTGGCTGGACTAAGAAACAATAAGATCTGATTTTCAGATATATGATTCTTGACTATATAATTGTTTATCTGTTTTTTATACAGTGTGTATATTTAATATTACCTCAAATTGTAACCAGAGATACGTGTTAGGGCTATGAACCGATATTGCAAGAAAAAAATACATTAGTCTTAACTACCAAAGCGTAATTATTTTTTGAAAATTTATCGAGCGGCAATGTATTGCGTACACTGTGTCATTATGACACACGGAAGAATCGGGTGATATGTGTCAATTTATTGTGACGTCACGTCAGTAAGACAAAGTAGTGATCCGTTGCGTGCTGAATTATTTTATAAGGAGAAAATAAAGATGGTGTTTAAGAAAAAAAAATGCAATATCGGTTCTTAGCCTTAACACCAACATCTGGTTACAATTTGAGGTAATATTAAAAATACACATTGTTTAAGTATCGATACATGATTGCCTAATATTTCCTATATACAAAAAATTCCATAGTTGGGTCTTTATTTTCCTTTTTTAAATCAGCCTACTCAAACCATCCATTATTTTACGACACTTAAGTCTCACTTGATGAAATATAAATAAAACTTCATTAAGGTATTTATCGAAATTCGTCCAAAAAAACCATTTCCGAAGAGTGGTGCATCCCTGTTTCTCGTGCGCGGAAGGCATAAGCGTGTATTTCTGTCTAGGGGGCGTGGTCGACTCGAATCAAGGCATCCCCCTGCCTATAGTGTTCATAAAGATTGCCTGAAGTATACTCCAACAAAACGCGATCACGCTTGGTTGGCACCTTTCTCCTAGCTAAGATTAGTAGTAATACTAAAGTGAAGGAGCTCTAATGGAGCTAAAAATTGAATTTTAGTTCGACGTAACTTTGTACCCAACTAAGAAGACTCAGTTAATCTCTGTAATCCGAGTAGTTCAGTAGTAGTATAAGTATATTGGAAAACCTGTTTCCACTTTCGAGAGAATACGAATGCCATTTATTATCACACACACACACACACACATCATCAGCATATATACGTCCCACTGCTGGGCACAGGCCTCCTCTCATGTATGAGATTTATTATAACTAGATATTTTACCTTTGCTACCGCGGCCGCGTGATTAGAGTTATATTTAACTATTAGCAACACTATTTCCTATAATATGTGAGTAAGCAGTAACCTAGTTACTGTCAAAGTCATTGTTATCCTTCTAAAGTTTGTAGATGGGTAATGGAACCCGAGGACCGTTTTGGCATCTAGGTTCAACTTTTATATTCTACCATCCTTACAAAAAGTGTAGTGTAAATTAGTAGGCAGTGTTGTACAAAATATTTCGGTACACACCTTTATAATTGTAAGAATAAGGGTGTGTTACGAAATATTTGGCTACTCTGGCTTCTACTAACTATAGGACGCTGACTGTACTTGACCGACAATTTTGTGCATACTACAAAATTATGACCGACAAATCTCCAAAAATAAGTAAATAACGGCAAAAATAAATAAAATCTCTTAAATTTATTTAAAAATGATCACCAAATTCTTCGTTAAAATTGCATGCCTTCTTAATACGAGTATGAATCGCATACAGTGGAAATAGTTATACAACGTGTTTTTGGCAATTTCCGTTAATTGCAAGGGGGCATAGGTTAGATCAAATAAAGTTAATTTCTCCAAGACAGTAGTATCTTAACTTTTACTGTTATCAAGATATTGAATATTTTAATTTTAATCAGATTTGCAGATTTAGCCAGTTTAAAGGCGTTTAACTGTGGTGTCATAACAGCTTTTTAAATGTTGTAAGGTTCCTATACACTACAAGAAGGTTTACCAGGTGAATTCGTTCGATATTAGGCAAAAACTGCCTCGGAGGTACATTTTTTCTATTAAATGTGACTTCTTGGACCTTCTGGGCTTGAACCCTTGTACAATAAGACAATAACTGTTAATGCTACATTAAACTATTTTGTACAAAAAAAGAAAAAAAAATTTTTTTTCAAGGAATGATTATGCTATTTGGGTTCTGTGAATATATTCTGCAATATGCCGAAGTTAACGGAAAATCCCGGGAACACCGTGTATACGCTAAAAATGTTTACTTACTTAATTAACTCGAAAGGATGTTCATAATTCATATAAATTAATTAATAATAATAATAAATACTCTTTATTGCACCACAACAAGAGAGACAAACAGGTTACAAAAAAATTGCTTAATAAATAATGGACACAACAGGCGGTCGGTTAATTAATAAACAATGAACTTTATTTTAAGATCCAAGCTAACCAGAATCTCTTTTTGCGGTTTTCCTAGAGAACTGTAATTATCACGGTAAATAAAATACGGAAACTACAACCCGATATAGGGTTTTCTATGAAAGTAAAATGTTCCAGTCTATTCGGATTTCGCTGCAGGAAATATTAAACATGTGGATATCTTCTTGAATTTTTAAATTCTTTAAATGTCAAGCCGTGCAATGGCTCTGGAGCATTTTCTACAGTTTTCAAATGTATTCATTTTTGCCTATACATGCAACATGATGTGAAATCCCCAACTCACACTGGGCCAGCGTGGGGACTACTGCCCCTCCTCTCTCATCCATGAGAGGCCTGTGCCCAGCAGTGGGACGTATATAGGCTGATTTATTAATGCAACATGATGGCTTCGAAGAGATTTAAAAAGTTACCAAAGTGTTTAAATGTAATAAATCAACTACACTAATTTTAAAAAGCCTTAAAAAATGTTCTAGCTCATAGAAGTTATTCTACCATAGATGAATATAAATAATGATAGTGACTTGACATGCATACTCAACAATTTGTAAGCCGTAAGGCGCTACTGACCATAATTCTGTAACATCTTACATACAAGATGTTACAGAATTTCCAACCTTTGTTGGACAAATAAATGTTTTTATCTTTATTATTTTTTTTATAATGGAAAAATAATGTTTATTTCCAACCATTACTTCAAATTTAGTAATACGGATGTAAAGTTGGATACCAATTTATTAATGAAGTTGGTAAGCTTGAATCCTTTTATGCTCATATCCAATCAACACAAGTGGAGTTTCGTATTTCGATAATACATTTAAGTGCTAAAGGTATTTATGGTTGTTTCAATAAAATGATGGAAAAAAGAACTAGGAACCAATAGGAATCCTTTCCAATAATATAACAATGTACTTGTCGTATTACAGCTTCTGAATAAATGGGTACGTAAGATATAGAGGTAGAATAAGGGGACAGATAATTACTAACGAACAACCAAATAAACCCCAAATTAACCCGTTCGGTATCGTATCCTAACCTAACGAAGTATCCATTCAAGTCAACCGCGAGAGCAATTCGAGTGTTCATTGTTTCCGGATTTATTGACTCACCCGCAGCTCATTTAATCTTTTACTCATCGAGTTTCTAATCAATAACACTAAAGCTAACTTGGTTAGATTCAGGAAACTTATATCTCCGTGGATTAAAAGTTAAACCATAATGCTAGTGGAACTTTTGGGGTAAGACTTTGATAATTCATGAGGGAGTCTGGTGTGTGAGAAGTAAATTCTACTGAAGCGATTGTTCTTTTAAAGACTATATTTGACTTTACTTACATTGCCCGTGAAAGGATTTAGGGGTTACTTTTTCAGAAAGTTAGGGATTTGAATGAAAACAATTGGGAACTTAGTGAGTGAGAAATATGGGTGAAAGAAATGATGAACTTTTCAATACGAAATCAGATCCTTTTTCTTGAGAGGTGCGGAAACCTTATTAAGGTAAATAATAAGGATTAGAAAGAATAAACATTGTAATGTTGGCGTGGTTTCAATATACTTAGTTACTTTGTCAAGTTTATTTATAGCATCGTTTAATTGACTGATGGTAATTGAATATAAATTAATCCACTATGTCGGCTAAGTCAGCTTTCATGATAACTATGTCAATTTCACTATACGTATACCCTCAACTTGACCACGCATAAAAAATTAACATAAATTCCTTCACCAGCATACTTACAATCTAAAACTTTAAAATCTTGAATGAAGTACGAAAATAATACAATATGTATTATAACATGTAAAACAAGGTCGTGACTAAAAATTCTGATAGAGTCTGATAGATATTAAATTATAAAACGGGAAATTTACTTACATGCGAATATTGCAAATTAATCAAACCATGTAAAGGTAAGTAAATAAATCACTTAAAGGTTTTTTATGTATTATTTTAATTAGTTTTCATACAATTTTATTCGTGTCTTAGACACAAATTATAATAAATTGATTATTGACCAGTGTGAGACCCGATGTTAGTATGCAAATCATACAGACGCGTCTGAAAAATAAAAATGGTAAAAATACTGTCCACCTGCTTTAAAATAATTACCACCTTATGTTAAAAATACCCTGGCTTTGATCAAGTCAGCGTCAATTAAATTGCTAATGATCAAGCTCGTTAAGGATCCAATTGAATAAACAACTGAATGATCCGTAAACAATACCCTTTTAGACGAGTGGGCAGTGGGAAAATATACAAACTCCGATTATTCCTTCTAAGTACCTATTTAACAACCGAATACTGATAATAATAATTTCAAGGTTTTGGTCTAGTTTTTCCTCTGGGTTCCTTCTGGGAAGGTCAGGTGACAGTCGCTTTCGTAAATTCATCATTATCATATCAGCCGAAAGACGTCCCCTGCTGGACATAACTAGGCCTCCCCCAAAAAGTGCCACAATGGCCGGTCCTGCGCCACCCGCAGCCAGCAGACCCCGTGACCTTTACCAGGTCATCAGTCCACCTCGTAGGGGGTCTACCCACGTACCTTCATGTGCATGGTCGCCACCTTTCCGCCCCAACGGCCATCGGTTCTACGTATATTGTGCCCCGGCCAGTGTCACTTAAGTTTGGCGATGGGTACGTATTAGAAGATCGAAAATTTAAATATCGACAGTGAAAACATCGAAGTACAAAATATCGAAAATCAAAATATCGAACGATCGAAATATCTAATGTTATTATATCGACGTCTAATTGGTCTAAAATACAAATGCCGAGCGGTTAAAATATCGAAAGTACAAAATATCAACAACTATGCAGGCGATATATTAAAATTTCGAATGACAAGATATCGACCATTGAAATGGCGACGCCCAAATAATCGAAAAGTAAAACGTCGCCCCATCAAAATAACTAACATCATATGGTCTACTTGCATACCACTGGTAAAATTATTTTAGCGGATTTTCGGGAACCCAAAAATAATCCAAAACCGAATCGCAGCACCCCACCATCCACGTGGTCTTGTCTGCCCTACCCCTAGAGTGTTTATAAAAGAGAACGGAGGCGCGGAGGGACAGCAGCCCTCGCCCGCCGTGACGGAGCGCAGGAACGAGTGAGGCGAGCGGCTGAGGCTTACGCCGAAGCTGCGGAGCCGAGCGAAGTGACCGTGCTTTGTCATGCAAGGGCGAAAGGGCTGCTGTTCCCGCAGCGCCGGAGCTACGAGAAGTCACAATTGTCACTAAATTTAGATCAATAGTGATTCCTCCATTTTCAGTTTTAGAGAAAAGTTTTTCCTACAAAACATGCTTATTTTAGCGTAATTTCTACGATTACACAATAAAAAAATAGGAGTTATAATGACACAATATCCATCGAGTCCTAGAATCCCTCGCTTCGTTCGTTGTTGTACCTAACGGAAACCTGCCTTAGGGTAGAATATATAGCTAGGCTACACAGCCCGCAGCGCCGGAGCTAACGCATTGAGTAAATTACGTTTAGAACATTATAATGGGACACGTAATACATCATATTATAGGATATTTAATAGATTGTGCAGTCGACATTCTTGTTGACTTTCGATGTTTCTTATGTCGATAATTATAATTTTCGACAATTAGGCAGTTGATCTTAAATCATTCGGTAACTAATACTTTCGACGTTTTAAACTATGGCATTATGAACTTTCGATGTTTTAAATTCGATATTCTTCATTTTCGATATATTTATTTCGATATTTTAATCGGTTGGTAAAATAAACTTTCGATATTTTGAATTTAGACCATTCAATCGTTCGATATTTTGAATTTCGATATTTTGTACTTCGATGTTTTCATTTTCGATGTATCAATTTTCGATCTTCTAATACGTACCCTTGGCGATTCGGAGGGCTATATCGGTTACCTTGGTTCTGCTGCGGATAGCCTCATTTCTGATGCAGCCCCGCAAAAAAACTCCCAGCATAGCCCTCTCCATTGCGCTTTGAGTGACTTTGAGCTTTCTTATAAAGCCCATTAGTAAGCGACCACGTTTCGTAAAACGGTTTTCACGACATAATTTTAATACTATCAAATTATAAAATAAATACTTCATGGCTTTTTGATCCGCATAAATGCGAACCTTCATTTAAACAGGATTAGTGGTATTAGGATTATTTTGACGGATTAGTGGTAGTTAAGTGGATACTGGTTTACTTATTTACAGAATTTTAACCACAGAGTATTTCGGAATATGTATACTAATGTATATATGTATACTCATTATACGTAAATTGGTAAAGTTTGTAAGTATAGCTTTGTGATGATGATGATGATTATTGATACATTTCCGTTACAAGACGCAATACACTATCGAAAATACACCATTAAACGCAATACACCATTGAGTGATTATGCAAAAAATAACATTTGTATTTACCAGACACAACGTTGCTATATTGTAAAGGATTGTAATAGCATACGATTTCGCTGAATCACACGGCAACCCTAGTGACAAACCACAACATCAAAGCCCGGCTCATCGCACTGTGTCATAACTTGGGTTCTGTATCGATTAATGGCTTAAAATAGTTTTCAACGTTAACGAGTTATGATGTATTACGGCGGACTGGATTGTAGTTTTACAGACGGTTTCTGGAAGACTACTCCAGGCAAAATACGGTATTGAAAAACATTAATTTACAATAGCGTTTGTTTTGTAGATTTCATTTTAAAATGTTATTCTAAGATGCTTTATTCAAGAATCCGGCAAACTTTCCACCCGGAAGTAATTAAGTAGATTTAAATGAAGCATGCACTGTCTTTTTTGTATGATTTATCTTGAATATTATAGAGCAAATGTAAATGAACCAAAATGAAGACAAAAATATTTATATATTTTTTCTGAATTTTCTGTAGCTAGTTAATTTATAATTTTTTGGATGTCTGAAATTTTGTCGGATTCTGTCGCTGGGTGACTATTTAATTTATAATAAATCCGTTACACAGAAAAAATAAGCTATTATAAATTATTTCCAAAATTTCATTTTTTCCATATAAGTCCAGTTAATGAACTGACAACTTATGCTGGCAATGGCCTGGACTAGACCGCTGGTCGGTCACGTAACGCATTGTACATACGTCATCATCACGATCAAATGTCATCGAAATCTTTAGAGCTCTTATCAAAGGCTTAGCTCGCTGACCCTTACTACTAGAAAGAAGTAATTCAGCATTGGTACATAAATCAATCTCGCCGAAAAAATTGTTGAATAAAACCTTGTTTTTTTCTCAGACCAAGAAAATATACAGACGGAGCGTTACGAACAGTCTAGTGAAGCCAACCGGTTTTCAACCAAGCACCATAAGTTTAGCACACGCTAAACAAATTAAATCGCACAAAACTCGAAATAAATGATCTTGACAGCATTGCGACACGTGCTGAACAGTTTTGTGCAATTTTGTTTGTATATGTGTGCGTGAGCGTGTGCTAAACTTGAAGTAGCTTGGTTTTGTTTGTATGTGGTTTGGCTTCACTTGACTGTTCGTAACGCTCCGTCTGTCTTTTTTTCTTGGTCTGAGGCTTTTTTATGGTACTTCCCCAACACGTAAAGTGGGGATGTTTTTTTTTTTCTTTAAGGTGGTTCGCTTTCCGTACAAAACGTTATGTCAACATTCGCAAGCTAACGGCGGCGAGAATAATTTGAGAAAAATGGTTTTCCCAAAATATGACATCACAAACTACGAGTAGGTACCTTTATTTAGGCCAACTAGTTTCCTTCCCGGCGCGATAGGAGAAGGATGTCGAAAGACGGACTGAAAACGCTTGGAGGACCTATTGGTCAATGAAGCATCTCATGAAGAGTGATCTCCCTATTTCACTAAAGCGGAAACTCATGGACATGTGCAAACTACCTCACCTACGGCTAGACTTGATCATTGGCGTTATCTCAGAAGTCGAAACTCGGGGTTTGCGTGCAGGCCATGGAGCGCAGCATATTAGGTATAAAATTAATGGACCGTATCCTGAATACCACGCTGCGCTCTAAGACGCGAATGATTGAAGTAGCTCGGAAAGCGGCTATGTTGAAGTGGGACTGGGCCGGTCATATCTGCCGCATGCCAAGTGAGCTGTGGGCCTAGATCGCCACTGAGTGGCTTTCCGATAACTCAAAACGGAGACGCCGCAGACCTCGCCGGCTACGGCGGGACGAGATAGACTCCTTTTTAAAGGATCGGCCAGAGGCTGCTCAGAATCGGGATGCCTGAAAACGGAAGGGGGAGGCCTTTGCCCAGCAGTGGGGCACCGTAGGCTCCCAATAAAATAAGAATAAAAATGATATTTTGTATCCTATACTTTATTACAATAATTTGATGTTTAAGTATCCATTTACCAAAACTACATTAACTAAATCGGTCGCAGCCTGCCAATAAGACCACAGTGTCCTAGGCCACAGGACTGGAGGCGCTTGCTAAGCTGACGCCTAGAAATATCTGCGGCCTGCTACATACTGTGGGCCGCCCGCCGGGACGTTCGCAGTTGAATGCCAAGAGCGATCCTGCAACGCCCCCTTTACAAGACAGAGCCGGATGTCGTTTGTGGAATTAGACGGTATTCCAGCTTTGGTTAGTCTGTCATACACAGGCATGACGCCTCCCCGGACAGAACAACATGCGTGAAGGCATTTATCTACGCACATAATATCATTAGTGCCAAATTAGTGCTCTAAAATGCGTTCAGAAACCGTAGGAAATGACCAGCATTACTACAACCGATTTTACTATGAGAACTTTCTTGTCTGTGGTAGTAGGTAAAATCTGTACTGTAATGTCATTACACATTAGTACAGATTTTTGATAAATTTGTATCGTTATGAGTTCAAATTTGGAACAGCTGTCAAAACTCAAGTAGGTCTCTATTCTAGTATCCATAGATATTAAAACAGTTATCGATATGAAACGTCAATTCAGTACGTTTTTAATACAAACCGTACGACATTTGATCTCGAGTGATATGAGTATAGGGACTTCATTCGTTTGTCTATGATGAAAAAAAAAACACAAATTTGTAATAAATGTAATGACATTAAAGTACAGATTTTACCTACTACCACAGACAAGAAAGTTCTCATAGTAAAATCGGTTGTAGTAATGCTGGTCATTTCCTACGGTTTCTGAACGCATTTTAGAGCACTAATGATGTGTGCGTAGATAAACTACTATTCCGCACGCAGCGTCCTACCACTTTTACACTCTCCCACGTCATTATGTCACAAGCGACACATTCCCTCTCAACAAGGTCTATAATCATGGATTATTACTCTCACCGTCTGTATTTTATAAAAGGCGTAAGTGTTTGAGAATAATTTCAATGAATATATGCCGTTTTGTAAAAATCTAGTGCAGTGCCAGCGGCGGCCAACGCCGTTCGGAAATGGGACGCGGGCGAGCGACGCAATCCGAAGCTCTTTAACAGCTTTTCAAGAACCACGACACTTTTCTTTTTTCTACATCGAAGAACAAGCTAATGTAGAATAGAGGTAGATAGATGTCTACATCATGAAGATCATTTCTACCCTTAACTTTGCAGTGTATCTTTAAATGCAGTAATTTTTAGTTTTATTTTCTGGAATGTTTTTTATGTTATATACAGCTCAAACGAGGCATGAATGCACGATTTTAATTTTATTGCCAAGTTTAGAATTAAAACCCGTCAATTTGCTTTAATTCAATTTGCTTAGTACCTTTAGCCTATAAACCAGGCTAAAAGTTTTGTAGGCTGGAAACAAGCGAATGTTGAATAGAGGTAGATAGATATTTTGCATTGTGCAACCAGGTCTTTTCTTATGCTCTATCCAGCTCAAACGAGGCTTGAATGCACTATTATTTTATTACCAAGTTTATGGTTAAAACCCTTTTACTTTAATTAAAGTTTCTTAATACCCTTAGCCTATAAACCAAACTAAACGTTTATATGCTAGAAACACAAATCCAAATTCCGGAGGTCCAGGGTTCAAATCCTCGTAAGATAATTTATTTGTGCGATGAGCACGAATAAATTATTCCTAAGTCATAGATGTCTTTTGTCTTTAATTATTTAGTAAGTAATCTAAATAAGTAATTAGTATGTACAACCTTTTTACAGTTTTCAAATAGCAAGACAATGCTGCCGGAGCCATGTAAGGACAGGTGTTATAATAATATTGTAAAACGTAGCGTTTAAAATTGTTTAACATCATTTGTTATATGGTTTAAGACATTTGTTTTTCGTGGATGGGTAAAAGCAGCACACATTTCAATGTTTATTGTAATGATTCTAATATTGTAATGTAATAAATAAACTAAAAAAAATGCAACACGGATTTATAATCACACTGAAGGCCTTCATTTTCGCGCAATGTCTTTCACAGCGTCAAATCAAGAGTCAAGGGGCTGGTATCCACAAAGTTTACCGTCAACTCATCTGAGGTGAACCAGCATAAGTCTGACCTCCTATTAAGTAAAGTTATTCCGAATTTCAAAGTCAAGTTATGTTAGGACTTAGTGGTGGTAGATTTTGAGTCGCCTTGGAGTAGCGGCGGTTAATTGGTCGTCTGCATCGCACCCAATCTCGTCACATTAGCGCCTGACTTCATTATACGGCCGAACCACTCTGCATTATGTACTTATGAAATATAAGTCGACCGCTTTAACCTAGTTGGTAGTGAATCTGCCTACGAAGCAAGAGGTCCTGGGTTTGAAACACGGTAAGGGCATTTATTTGTGTGATGACGAATATTTGTTTCGGAGTCATTGATGTTTTCTATGTATTTTAGTGTGTATTTATTTATATGAGTATGTTTATCGTCGTCTAGTACCCATAGTACGAGCTTTGCTAAGTCAAATCGATCTGCTTGAGATCCGCAAAAGAAAAAATAATGCTAAAAGCATGACTTGAGTAAATGACAAGTATTTCCAAAATTGTATGTCTTTAGCCTCACACAGCGTATGATTGCCTCAGAATTTGCATTGGAATTTATTATATTTCTCACGGGCGCTCAAGGATCGATTCCGCGCGTAACTATGCAACTCATTTTAAAATACTACACTAGCCCGGGACAAATACTCTATCCGAACTACAAAGGAATGTGGACGCGTGACAGTGCCCTCGCCACGTCGACATAAATAACCAAACAGAGGCATCACATATTTGCTTTGCCTATGTATCGTTTGAGTAGGCTGAGTAAAAAAAGGAAAATACAGACCTGACTATGGAATTTTGTTCTATTGAGGAAATTTCAAGCAATCATGTATGGATCAAATCAGATAAACAATCATATCACATGCGTTTCAAAGCACGCGATAATTTCCAATGTACCGCCTTAAGAGCTAAATCAGACAATCAATTAGTCTGGATCACATGAATAGCGACTTTCATTTCAAGTGATATATATCAACATCCACACGAAACTGGGTGTGCCATTTTTTAGTGGTCCGTACCAAAATTATCCGTCTGTCACAGGCTGTTTATAATATAAATGTGGAGAATCTGTGTATGAAAACACCCAACTCGACCTTGATAGCGTTCGCAGTCACGTATCATTAATTATACTTCAGTAAAACCAATATTCATCATAAATCTACGCTATGCGATAGAGCAAAACTTCTGAACAAATAGCATTAACTGAAAACTTGTCCGGAGCAAAGACCACGTATTGAACGGTAGTGTAACAACTTGATTTTTCATTATGAACTTTTGTGTTCCGCAACTGTTGGTTGTATTCTGTGTAGACGATTTTTCTTTTAAAACTAATGGATTCAGCTCCAACATTTGATATTATTTTTGAAATACTTAGAAATGAACAGTTGTTGTGAGACGAAATACGGAAACAGGTGCATCTTATCATCGCTATGCTTGATTTACACGTCTTAAGTTGTTAAGTACGATAGCCTACTGGTTTAGGCATGCGGCTGTCAAGTGGCGGTCGTGGATTCGAATCCCGGCTCTTACCAATGAGTTTTTCGGAACTTAATATGTACGGAATATTTACCGTTAGCTTTTCGGTGAAGGAAAACATCGTGAGTTTGGTCTAATCCCAATAAGGTCTAGTTTTCCCTCTGGGTTGGGAGGTCAGATGGCAGTCGCTTTCGTAAAACTAGTGCCTATGCCAAATCTTGGGATTAGGTGTCAAAGCGGACCCCGGGTTCCTATAGAAAGAAAGAAAGAAAGAAAGAAAATTGTTTATTAATACAAAAACCTTATTATATAACTACAGTTCTTATTTAGTTACGGAGTAGGAATTAAATAACTAAGATTATGTACTAAATGGTCCTCACTCAGCATGATGTCACAGACCGAATCTTACGAAACGCTCCATGACGCTGATTTTCAGCAAGGCTAATGGATTAGACTAGATGGCACAAATACTAACCGTGTATTAAAGTTAATATAATTAATTAATTATGATCTTTGCGATATGGCCATTACCGGGAATAACGCTAGGAGGATGATGAAGTTGTTAAGTAATTGTCAAAATTTTAACTTCATATTCAGTGCAGTGGACGTCTTTCGGCTGATATGATGTAGATGTGACCACTATTTTACACAACAGTAAACGTTAAAGAGTAAACCCGTTTGTCTAAACCGAAACTTGCCCGAAGAACTAGCATTAAAAGTATGTGCATTCGCGGGACTCGGCACAGATTCAGATCTGTAAATCATTTTTTCGGCTTCAACGACGTGGCAGCTCCATCCAACATCCAAGATCGCCACGTAACCCCCCTCTACATACAACTGTCCGCTCATTTATTATACTTATACTTGTAAATATAAAAAAAAAAAAAATATGTATGTAGTTAATTATAATGTTAAATTGTTAATAAAGATCTAAGTTTGCGTTAAAAGTAATAATTTTCTTTAAAATTTCGCAAATGACCCATCGCTTTTGTTTGAATTTTCTTTAACGCAGGATCGTTATCGTCGCTTTTAAATATTTAAAAAAATTTACCTGGCACGTTTGCTTTTGTGCACGCTTAGAAAATGGAAGCTTCTGACTTTGAAATCAAAGAGATATCTTAAACTAAAACATGTATAAACCGTCGTTTTCACTCGTTAGCCGAAGTAATCTCTTTTCTTTATAAATGTGTCCCTGTTAAAAATTCCTTTCTTTTATTTTAGTTCAGCATCCGGTTCTCTTATTTTATTTGACCACCTCTGTAGCCTAGTTGGTACTTAGTGACCCTGCCTACGAAGCCGGAGGTCCCGGGTTCGAATCCCGGTAAGGGCATTTATTTGTGTGATGAGTATGAATATTTGTTCCTGAGTCATGGATGTTTTCTATGTATTTAAGTAATTTATTTGTCTAGTACCGTCGTCGTCGTCGTCGTGTAGTACCTATAAGCTTTGCTTAGTTTGGGACTAGGTCGATTTGTGTAAGATTGTTATTGTTATGATATTTATTTATTTCTTGGGCGCAACGCAACTACTAAACTATTTGCAATTTATTTCATAGGTATTTTCACGATGTCCTTTGTTTGTACATTTTATAACATATTTATATTCTCCGTTGCTGAATTCAATTAAAAAAGCGTATGCCTTAAAAATCTTTTATCCCTCTCTCGTATATTGCCAATAAGGCTGCCTTTTTCTCGCCTGGCATGAAGACTTACTTATAATCTTTTTTTATTTTAGCGCGCACAGAGAACCCGCAATAAGCATTACTGACTTGAGCCTTGATGATATACGCACTTTTAAAATGAACGTTATTTGAAATAAAAATGAGAGCTGATTTAATTTACATTCCCATTTAAAGCCTTTTATATGCTTATGTTTATTATAATACGATAACTGCTTTCATTTTGTAAAAATCCAATTTGTTGAAGGTGGAGTGGAACAGATCAATTCATGGAAGTATATTTCATTCATAAAGAGTGTTGCTTTTGTAACCAAAGCAATTATTTTGCGAGTTTGACAAATTAATGGCCTTATGTCTGTTGTGATCCCTGCTTTATTGGCAATTTTCGTGTTCCTATTATTTTGGTGACAAGTCGAATCACTGTCATTTCCCTATGGGAAATATCGGTGTGAAGAAAATCCTTCAGACTTGTTGTTTTTTCTGTTCCTTAATTGAACGAGTGAGCTTTTATTATCGCCGTTTGTTCAGATATCAAGTTGTTTTTCTTCACAGGTCGCATTTTTCTACCGATTCTCGTGAAATTTTGTGACCAGGTGCAATTTGTTTTTGACTATTCAGTTTTTCAAACTTCTTTTCTTTTGTTCTCTTTTTTATTTGCGGCTTGCGAGTTCTACATCTCACAGAATCACTAGTATTCAATTGTATAAAAAATGACATTGTAAACATGAGGATGTATGCTAAAAGTGGCGCTGGAACATAAGTTTCATGTGCTCTGCCTACCCCTTTTAGGGATAAAGGCGTGAATGTATGTATGTGTATGTATGTACATTGTAAATCTTAAAATCCCACAAAGATCATTTAACGCTACGTTGAATACATTGCTGTAAGATTAGTAAGGTGGAAAACCGTTTCTCATATTAATGAAAGAAGAGCAGAACTATGTGTCTAAATTAACATATACTTGTGCAAAAATATTACCCTCATCATAATTCCACTGTGATCGGCCCTTAGCCAATGCCTCCCATTCTGACGGCTGCATATTAGTCCACTTCATGTGACGTTTCAGCACATACTTATTCCGCAAAAACTCGCCGCCTTGTTTCCTCTTTAAAGATTCAAAGATTCAAAGATTTTATTTGTTCAACATAGGTATGTACAAGGTGTTACATTGGATTTCGTATCACTAGGTGATGCCTGTAATGTTGGCATACAAATATATTGGTCACAACATATATTTGTTAATAAATTGATTAATGAAATTAAATTGAATAGGTCAATACAGATATAACATTAAGATTAAGTAAAGAGTGTAGGATATGTCAATATTTATCAGATACATCAGTCAAAAATTCTGTTACCGTATAATATGCTTTTTCCGTAAGAAATAACTTCAAACTCCTGTTAAAATCTACATCATTTCCACTGTTTGTAAGGATGTGCTGTGGAAGCTTATTGTATATTTTGTGCGACATCCCTAGTATGCTCTTTTGTAGTAGCGCTGTGTTACTTGACTGCGATTTTAATTTGTTTTGGAGACGCATACTTTTAAATTTATTGAACTGATGGCGATTTGTGTTCACAAAATTGACTATTTCGTATATATACAAACAAGGTAATGTAAGTATATTTAATTTTATAAAATACAGTTTGCAGGGTTCATATCGCTTAATGCCACATAACGATCTTAAACACTTTTTTTGAGCCTTAAATACGTTTTCCTTATTTGTTGAATTTCCCCAGAAAAGTATCCCATACCTTAAAGTGGATGTTACAAATGCATGATAGGCAGTTAAAACCGATGACTAATTTGCGATTCTTTGCAGATTGTATAGCGCATAGGAAAATTTACCTAATTTTTTACATATAATGTCAGTTTGATTTTTCCATGTCAACTTATTATCGATACTAAGCCCTAAAAATTTTGTTACGTCCGTTTCATTGATTAAATGTCCCTTATAAGCTATAGATAAATTGTCAGGTTTGTTTCTTTGTTGAAATGTCATTATATTAGTTTTGTCAAGATTTAGTTTGAGATTATTGGTTAGCCATTCTATTATTTTAATTAATGTATTGTTAATGTCAGATTCATATGCTTTACCAGTTTTTCCAGAAAATACAACAGTACTGTCATCAGCAAAAAGAATCATGGGATGTTCCGTAGCCTTTGGCAAATCGTTAATGTAGATCAGAAACAATAATGGTCCTAATACACTCCCCTGAGGTACACCATAACAAATATTTCTATAATCCGACGAATAGATTGCCTCAGTTTTGGTTTTAGGAGAAATTCTTTTTATTTGTGTTATTTGTTTTCGATTAGTCATGTAAGAACGTATTAGACTGAGAACATTACCGCGAATCCCATAAGCAAAGAGTTTTTCATAGAGAACATTGTGATCTACTAAGTCAAACGCTTTTGTCATATCCATATACAAAGCGCATATGGGGATTTTTTTGTCTAAGCAAGTAATAACTTTCTTAATTAAATCAAACATAGCCTGATTTATGGATTTCTTTTTGCGGAACCCTTTCTGTTCTTCGGCAAATAATTCATTATTTTCCAAGTATTTATATAAGCTGCTGTATATTACTCTTTCAATTATTTTGGAGAAAACTGAGGTTAGCGCAATGGGTCTGTAGTTGTTCATGTTATGCTTTTCCTCTTTTTTAAAAAGAGGTCTAACAAAAGATACCTTTAGTTGACTGGGAAACACGCCATGCTCGATACAAAGATTGATAATGTAACTAAGTAAGGGCGAAATAATTCCAGAAACTCTTTTTACGACCTTGGTGTGTATTTGATCATTTCCGGTGCTATTTGTATTTTTTAAGGAACGTATTGTTAATTCTATGTCATTTGGATTTGTTGGTTTCATAAATATAGATTAAGGATTATATGTTAAAGTAGTCTTAATATTTTTATTAGCACTGTCAGTAACATTAATAGGACGAACCTGGTCAATGAAATAATTATTAAATAGTTCAGCAATGTGCTTAGGTTCCGTTATCGTTTTTCCTTCCCATAGTATTTTCTCGATGTACTCGATAGGGTATCTAGCTTTAGAAGTGTTAATTATCTTCCAGGTCGCTTTCGTTATGTTCTTGGATAGCTGAATAAAATTGTCATTTTGTGATTTATGTGTCAGGTTTATTACTTTTTTGAGTTGATTAGTATAATATTTAAATTTGTTTTTATGGTCAGGATCTGAAGAAATTCTGTATTTCCATAACAGCTCTCTTTTCCGTTTACAGCAGTTACGAATACCCTTCGTAATCCACTTAGGTTTGCTGATGATGTTAATTTTGTTCTTTTTTCGTGGAAAACATAATTTGTAAAATAGCTCGAAGGTCTCAAAAAAACTTTCAAAGGCTTCATTCGGATTATTGGTTGAATAAACATTATTAAAACTAAGGTTTTGCAGACATTCTATAAATTTACTAATATTCTGTTCCGACAAATCTCTTGCCATTCTGCAGCTCGCATAAGGGATACCTCAATACATTTGTGGTATACGGAAGCAGCCAAACAATCTCCATCTCACTCGCACCTGTATTTCCGGTCTCTCATTCGCCGGCGTCTAAAATGGCCGAACGGTTAAGCTAAGTTATCGTACAATAAATACAGTAATTAATTAATTTACGAGTTTCATTAGAGATACGACAAATTTGCGACGCGGAGGGGATACCGAAAATACAGGTGCGAGTGAGATGGAGATTGTTCTTATATGTTATCTTATCAAGTTAGTCTACAGAGAATTAGTATGTAACATGCAGAAGGCGCTTGCTATGATTGCGGGATCGCTCCATACAGAGTAAAGAGAGGCTACAGAGCAGTATGATTGTACTAAGTATCTTTAGCATATCAAGCACAGTCAAGTGCAAAAATATGTATCGATTTAATCCTCTCATAAATATGTACCGAAACCCTAATCCGAAGAGCGATGGGACATATTTATGAGTAATTTGTGTGCACTCATATTTTTACACTTGCCTGTGCCTTGGAGTCATACACAACCCGTTGCTAAAATACTGAACTGATTCTTCTCGGAAGGACCGCGCTTGCTACAGGCCTAACAGATGCCAATCCAATGTCAATATTTACTTACGTAATTCGCATACAGCCCCAGCATAGTATATGGTCGCTTAATGGCTAACTTAACGGCCTTCTATTTAAGCTAAAATACTGAACTGAAACTTCTCAGGACCGCCGCGCGTGGTAAATTTCCAAACCAATTCAATGTGAATATTTACTTACGTAATTCGAATACAGCCCCAGCACGGTATAATATCTTAGCCGCTAAATGGCTAACTTTACCCGTCATAAATACTTTCCTGTCGAATTAAAAATTAAACCACTTGTATATATTTATACACCCTCGTAACTCAACCGCCATGATACTTGTAAAAGACGCATAGAATATTTACAGGAAACATCAATCAAGTATAAAAATGGATCGTTTGCGTAAATTGATGGTCCCTTCCTTTTCGTGGGTAGATGAAAAATTAATTGGATGGAAGCTGTCATTCCAATTGGGCGTAACTAAAGCGGAATTACTAAACATATTTTCAATTTAATGTGTTTGAATTAAGGTTCAGGTTCGATTGTGTTGTCTGTAAAAGGTTGGGTGTTCCATGTGTATAATGTTAAAATTTGAAATTGATTAGTTTGTTCTTTGCCATTTTCGATACGCTCAGTGAACTATAATATATAGAGTATATTTTTACCTAATTAAAAGTGCTAAAAGTTCCATCGGCTGTAGATTCGCGTATAGTGAAGTTTAAATTTTTGAGGGATTTTTTTTTCACAACGTTAATATTCAAGTTTTCACTTCTGCCGGCACTCTAGTAGTGCAACCCGATCTTTATATTAAGGGATAATCATACACAAAATTAACTAGCACCTCAAAAGGGCTAGTATTATGGGTATTAGTTCAATGACGATATATTAAAAAGAAATAATAAAGGTACCTACCTACATATAACAAAAACATTCAAGACTCAAAAACAAATATTCATCATGAACACAAATAATTTAACCTTTTTTCGACACGCAACTTTATTAAAAATTGATCAATCTAAGCAGATAATTTACTACTCATATAAATCGTTTCATTGGGCTGCTTAGCGCCGGACGACCAATGAAAGGATGGCCTCTGATCACAAATATTTAATATGAATCTAGGGATGAAATAAAACTAAGAAAGATCTCTCGGTTCATCACAAAATGTATTGTGATGTAGGTATACAGCCTGTATTTTTATTACTGCCTCAACTTGTAACCAGACGTAGGTGTTATATTCAGAGCAATGACGCGTAGTTGACTTTCCCAGAGGCAACTGAATGGCCCGCGAGCCATTTATTTGATCTCCCGAAGTATTGTGGAACCGTACCTTGCAACCCAAATTGAGTCGACTTGGACTGGGGCGGAAATAAAAATAATGTTTTTTTGTCGCGAGGCAGCCTATTGAAACAGCGGTTGTCTGAAAGTGTGTACGCTGTTTATATAATGAAATGCTTTTCTAAATCGAATACCTGACGAGATTTTTTTTCACCCACCCTTCAAGTTCCGCTCCAGTTTAAGTTGGCTCAGTTCGGGTTGCACGGGGCAGTTACACAGCGCTTCGCGAGATTAAATAACGCGAACCGTCGTCGTTGCCTCTTGGACACCGAAATCACGCGTCATTACTTTAACTATTAGGGATATGAACCCATTTTGTAGAGTTTTTTTCTTGTCCTACCATGTTTTTTCCTTATAATATAATTCAGCACGCGCAGCACTTTGTCTTTCTGACGTGACGTCACAACTGTCACAAGTAACCCGCTTCTTCCTGTATAAATTGCTGCTCGATATATTTTCAATAATTAATCGCGATTTGTTTAAAATGTTCTTGCATTATCGTTTCATAGCCCTTAACCTACGCCTGGTTACAATTTGAGGTAATATTAAACATACAGGATGTACAAGTAGATAGGCAATATGTATCATTTCACTGAATTCTACAATACAATGAAACAGAGTAATAAAATAAACTATGAGATGTCCGGAACAATGCTATTATACTTGCCGGTTTAATTAATAATTGAAATTTGTTATGATCACATTCATCTCTATAAACAATATTCTAGTTGAATTATTCGCCTGTGACGGCGGGCCAAATTGAAACACATTTAAAGGTCCTGCTCGACTATCAGGCATCCTGTGGTTAAAATCCATTAGGATACCCTAACTCCTTGAACAGCTACGACTGTGCAGAAGACGAATAATTTAGTCGGCGGCCCGACTCCATCTATTAAATGTCAATTTGAAGAAACAAGGATAAGGTAGCCTTAGCCCGGTTATTTCCGCGTAAACTTGCTGCTTTGTCAACGCAAATTAGATAATTATTTTTATATTAGATAATTATAGTTAGGATCAATGAGAATGTACTTACGGGCCCATCCTTATGGGCCCTGGTTGAATAACATTAACTTAATATTTATAATGTAAAACTTGCAGGTTAGTAAGTATTTGTAGGTTTTTAGATATAATAGCATGAATATAATTTAGCCATATGTTTTTGACACAACTATGTAATCAAGAGTAATTAATGCACTGCCAACAAACTGTCATGCAGATTGACAGTATACTATAGTTTGTAAACATAAATGTGTCCTTCATGAATAAATGATTTAATAAATAAATAATGGAGTTGAAAATCGGTGGTCATGGAAGATTTTATCCCGTTCAGGGATTATTTTCAGTATAACAAGTATCTCATGTTTTAATCTATTCGATACCGACCTGAGAGTTATCGGCGTGCGAATGCTGAGCTACTGCATGTACAGTCACCAGCAATAAGATCTGCCACAACATAGCACGCATAAATATCTGACACGACTCTATGTCTAATGCCATAAGGACGTGTCAGATATTTTTGCCGGCTTTGTTTCGGCAGATGTTGATGCCGGTGACTGTACAGGACGTTGCGCATATCGATGGAGATGCTACCCCCCACGAAATATCATGGTGGGTCCAGCAGACCTGTTTCTCTCTAGAAAACGACGCTATCCTTTTGGATCCAGAATTTATTTGATGAAATAACACTATAATTCAAGTATTGAACGACTGTATAATGCCATATATACCAATAAATAAAATCTATTAAATCGACTACTTAACTGTATACCAAAGTTCGTTTTTATTCCGTTAGCCGTTTGTGCGTAATTTAGTAACAAACAACGAAACATTCAAACATTCACATTTATAATATTAGTCGATTTGTTGATGGCACCATTGTTTCTCTCACACTTGTTTTGAATACCTACCCTTGTTCGGTTTTGAAACATTAATGGGGTCTAACCGCTGACACAGTTATTCAAACCAATATCTATACTGATGGACTGACGGTCCTATTGTCGCTAATGTGTTTCTAGTCTAGAATATGGCGAGTATAGCAATTAAGACTCGTTTTATTGTGTTTTAAGGCGCAATTTTATGAAGCTAAATGGTGATTTACGTACTTTTAATGCATGTACCCCCGGTTGCAATACTATCACCAATTCTGTACCATTCGTGAAAAAGGGCACATGTACTGTACGTAACTATTCACTGGAGTCGTAAAAATGGATTAGTGGACTTTGACGCGTTTTTAAACTTTACAGGATTAGGAATGTTTGGATTTTCCTAATCCAAATATACTACAGCACTCTTGATTATGATGGAGAAATCAAGGGTTCTTAAATTATTCTATTCTATTCGGTGAAGGTTTTCCGTTCATTTTGCATGAGCCGTCACAGAATGGAAACTTAATAAAGGTATGGAAAGTTAAACTCACATTTTATAGTCGCCATCAGATATATCGGAGCGGTAAAACTGCTCACAATATCTGAACATGTGTCTACGAGTATTGTCAAGGCATTAGATACCTACCTGTTCAGATATTTGTGAGCACTTTGCCCGCTCCGATATGTCTGATAGCAACTGTATACATGATCCAGAGTAGGAAAAACCATACATTACCAAAATCCAAGAAAAAATAAAAGTCGTCTTTTTAAACGTTCCACACCTCAGTGGCATAATGCATTCTGGAAAACCCTTATTTGGGCCCATTTCTATTGGATGCCATTTTGCGAGTGGGTTGTTAGAAACAACGATGCCACTCGCAGTGTCGCGTACCGTTATTATTATTGTTATCATTCAGTGAAAATGCTATAATAGTCTCGTGAAACGGAAAACGGCACGTTTTTCGCGGGAAATTTTCTATTCAATGCAGAATAAGTATATGCTTGGCAATTTTATATTTGGTAGCGGCATCGGTATGAATAACAAGTCGGTCGATTTGAAACAGTATACGTTAATTTCACCGTTTATTGATTTAAACTTTCGCGATTTTTCACTCTACTTGGCACTTAATTGTGTTAAAATAACTTTATGAGCATAAAGGGTTGCCATGATTGAAGTTGATTCGCGAAAACCATACCTTCTTATGGGAGACACGCTTATGCCCCCAGCAGACGATAAAAAGAGATGCAGCACTCTTCGGGAATGGCTTTTTTGAATAAATTTTGATGAATACCTACCTAACTTGATGAAGTTTTCATCTTATTTCATTAAGTGGGTTTTAAGATGAGGTAAAATACTATAATGTTTACTAGATTGTGAAGTAAAATATTGTACTGTTTGAGTAGGCTGAGTCAAAAAAGGAAAAAAAATATAGACCCAGGATTTGGATTTTTTTGAATAAATGAAATTTTAACCGATGAGTGTAGCATTGTTTTTCGCTTATGATGATAAGTGGAAAGTCGTTCGTTTGAAGATTGGACATATTCTAACTTGGTAATAAAAAATATTAATAATAACTAAAACTTAGAAAAGTTGAGAAACCCCTGACATTATCATTTCAAAGTCCAGAAAAGAGTTAACTATAATGATTTCTTATTTCTAAAATAAGTTTAATAATTAACCGTTTTTCTCAATAATATTTGAAGGCATAATATCGATGTTTCTGCGTCGGTAGAGACGTGCCGTCTAGACGGATTCTCGTCTTAGTTAAGTCAGGCTCTTGACTTTTCACGGGCAGGTACTTTTATGAATATTGGATTTGTTAAAAATAATTAAGTATTTTAAAGGTCGGAATATGAATTATTATTTTGTGGATAGGTAATTAGGTATTCGTTTTACTAAAACTGTGTGGCACAAACTAAAATACAGTTGCTTATTTATTTAAACAAACAGGACGAAATTCGTGCCCCTTATACAATCTTTTATTTAACTTGCAATGTATGTAACTACTTATGTTTGTTCGGGTGGAATCTTGCAACTAAAAGCAGATACATATCTTCAACAGATTGAGCTGTTTGGCTTTATGTATAGGTAGTTTAATATAATGATACCTTTGAGCTGATCTGATCATGGAGACAGAATGTGGCCATGGGAATTCAGGACATGTAACCGCGTCGAGTTTGAGCTCGTTAAAATCGGCTCAATGAATAGTTGATAACGGAATACAAATAGGTACAGGCAATAAAAGCTTGTACCAAAATGAATTTTTTGACAGAAAATTATCATCACACCATTTCAAATAGTATACTTTTTTATATTTTTTATCGTGTTTTGGTCTTAACAAAAGCCAAATCAAGTGTTTCATCTCTTTCTCCCTCGCGTATTTCTTGTGAGACAACAGTTAGTACCGTACATAAAATTAAATTTATTGTTAAAAAAAACAATGCAAGGCTCTAAGAGACTAACTAGTACCTTTTGTATTACTAGAATACGTTAGTGGTTTACGAAGCTTTGTGTCCAGGTAATGGATCAGAAGGATCTACCCTGAACCAACACTAGTAGCCGAAAATGGTTTCATTAGCCTTCTCCGAGCCGATAAGATCTACGCTCTTTCAGGGTCACATCCGCATCAAGCCAAGTACTCATTACATGACGAGCGGTTAGCGTAGTGGTACTGCCTACGAAGTTGAAGGTCCTGGGTTCGAATCCCGGTAAAGGAAAATATTTATTTATTTATTTAAACTTTATTGCACAAATAAGAAGTACCAATGGCGGACTTAATGCCTTAAGGCATTCTTTACCAGTCAACCACAGGGCTAAACAGAAAAGCTTATAGGAGCAGGCACAAATGAAAAGGATAAGGTAGGTAAATATTTGTGTGATGAGCGTGAATATGTGTTTCTGAGACTTGGTTGTTTTCTATGCATTTAAGTATTTATATACATACTACATATCGTCGTTATATATATAACACAAGCCTTATCGAGCTAGTTCGATCGAGTAAGATTAACCGCTAATATTTATTTCATAATTTATTATAGTCTCTTATTAACGTTTAAATAACGCATTTTTTTAGATATAGGTAATAAACTGTCACTGCCACTGCCGCAATGACTGTACAGAATCGGTGCAGTATCTGTAAGCATACTTCACAGCGCGTCTACATTTCAATAATTGCTCCCTCACTGACGTGGGACGCGTGGATACACTACTACATCCGTACCACTAAAAGTGCACATATTCCTATGACATGCCAAGAACGTCACATGTAGATTGTATATCTGTCTCTATTAAAAGATTGTACCGATTTGCAATTGCATGATGTACGTAACTCATGTCATGATACATAAATCGAATGCAAACCAGTTGCAACCAAGTAAGCCAGTACTCAAAGACCGGTGTGCTCCAATTTTGCACTGCGGTATGATTTGGTTGATCACTTTCGCACCTTATTGATATTCATTTATTCATTTTTGTCACATTATTTGTATTTCAAAGAAAAAAGAATAAACGCATTAGTACTTTCTGGCACGTTAGCTCTGTTCACGTGAAAAGTGAATATACGAAACGTAGTGAAACGCAAATACCAAGCGAAAAGACACGAAAAAATAAAGCTTTGCAATGATAATTCCTATAATATTCCCTAACAGGATAGTTTGTATCAGAACTGTTACAGACCTGACAGGCAGTGAGAGATCCGTTAATTATGACAATAAGAAGATTGAGTGGCAGCTGTGGAGTAACTGCTCAGATGCTAATTAATATACATAACATGATCTAATTGAGATTTAGACAGGTTCAGCTTAGGCGACACTTGAATTCCCTTGTATAGGAATATTGCGGTGTTTGTTTTGGAGTTATACCGACTAAGTCTTCATCTGTATTCGGGCGTGGAAAGATGAAAATGCTATTTCTGTATTTGTCATATGCATGCAATATTTTCGAAAGATGTGAAATAGTGACATGAGCTCGGAAAAGTTCGGTATATAAACATGTAATACTGCAGCACAAACGTCATGTTATAGAGTTGCGTAGAAAGATAACCCTAAGTATAATCGATAGTCATCAGAAATTTATAAGAAAGAAGTACTCCCACGAAATACTAGAAGCCCTAGGCAGGCAGGCTTGTGATTAACAAAAAGCTACTTAGAATTGCCACATTAAAAAAAATAGTCTCAATGTGTATCACTATAATAATATTTAATAAACTACTTACCAAGTTATATGAAGTAAATGCCGTAAGTATAGTAAATTTAAGAAGACACTATTAGAATTGGTAATATAATCGACATTTTATTAGGGTAATGAATTCCTTAATGATAATAATCAAATGAATTTATATTAATTAAAGCTATTCAGATTGTATATTGGTATGTTAAACTTGTCTTATGTAATGTTAATGCTGCTATGACACAAACTGTGCAAAATTAGGTTAGTTAAGTTATAAAAATGTGCATGCTGTTGGAGAGTTAAGAAAGGTGGAAAACATGTATATAATACAGCTACAACTATAATACCCTTTTTTACGGAAATAAATGATAATGATTATGATTAGACTTAAGACGTTTTGCGAATCAAATGACTGTACAGAGCAACTAAGGAATCGAACTGGGGCATAAGTTTTCCGGATTAAATCCATGCAAGATGTCTCATGCTAAGTAGTAAAAAGTGGCACCAAGTGGTTCGTGTACCTAATATTACACTCGGCGCTGGCTAGCCAGTTCCTTTGCTTGAACTTGGCTTGACACGCTGCCGCGTGTCTAGATGAAAACATTGCGCAAAGGTTTCAATAAAATGTAGCTATTCGACGTTAAAAAAATTACACTTGTTCATTCGATCAACATTTGTTTGATCTAGGCTTGTGTAGTACACTGTACTAGACCGAACTATTCCGCAACGGCTCTGCTCTTTAGTTCGTTTAGTTCACCCGGAGCTAGAACCAGAGAGAGAGATAGAGAAGAGCGAGCAGTGACACTGACAGCAAAATGATGCGATCGTAATTAATGACCGAGCGACCGAACGTATCCGAATGGCTCTCGGCGTACGCGAGCGACAAGGAGCGAAAACTGTGTGAACAGAATTAGTGTACTAGTGAACTAAAAGACCGAACTAGTACATTTGAGTGATTGTACTATTTTGGTACTCAGTGTTCGAGCGCGCAAAAGCCTAGTTTGTTCCAACATTTATCAAAACAAAACACAATCATTTACCTAAGCGCGCTCGTAAAATAGCCATTTCCTTGTTTCTTTACTTCCAAATTCACGGGTCTTAAGGTGACCAAAAGAGCTCATCAGCACTGCTGAGGCTATTACTGAAGTAAGTATAAATAGTTTCTGACTGGGGTCCTTTCAGCCGGTGATTAGTTTCAACTTCGCCTCTGAGGAGTCTCGTTAGAGCTGTCAATTGTTGATCGATGCCTTGCGAACTATGGTGGGAACACAATTCACAAACTACATCGTCTGACCACATCACTAATATAAGTTGATATCTAGATTTGTACCAACTATGCGTTTGCGTGCGTATCATCATCATCATTATATCAGTCGAAAGACGTCCACTGTTGGACATAGGTAAACGTCCCCCAAAGAGTGCCAAAGTGACCGGTCCTGCGCCACCCGCATCCAGCAGATTCCCGCAACCTTTACCAGGTCATCAGTCCACCCACGCTGCGCCTTCCAGTACGAGGTTGCCACTCGAGAACCTTTTCGCCCCAACGGCTATCGGTTCTACGTGCAATGTGCCGCGCCTACTGCAACTAATTTTTGCAATTCAGATGGCTATATCGGTTATACCTAGTTATTTACTATTCTTTATTGGCAGTTTATGAGCACGAAGAAATTAATATAGAATAAAGTCATTCCGTGGGATCATGGTGGGCCATTTAACAGACAGCGCACATATTAGTATTTATAATTTCGTAAGTATGTATACGTTTACGAATGATTATAATTAGGACGAATGAAAGGTTAACTTTTGCCCTGAACAAATTACTGCGACGAAATAAGAACACGGGCTCCTTGCAAACCTATTTATATCCTTAATTCGGGAGTGAAAGTCTCGGGACCCACGTCGGAGTGATGGACACTTGAAAAGACAAACGGATGTTTAAGCGACGCGGGGCTGGCCTTAAAGTAGGGGCCATTGTATGGAACAAATTACGTGCGAAAAATGCAGCATATTTTATACGAGTAATCTTGTTATTTCACACATAGTTATAAAAGTAATTTATATTGTATTTACCCGTGTGGTATCGGGTTAGAATTTCACCACCCCCTTTCTTCCCGTGGGTGTCGTAAAAGTCCGCTAAGGGACCATGGTTGAAGTGTGTTGTTGGTCGATATTTTATACCGACATTTATGCTAAAAGTGGCGCTGGAACATACGTTTCATGTGCTCTGCCTATCCCTTTTGGGAATAGAGGCGTAAATGTATGCATGTATGTATATTGTATTTTTATATTATGAAATAAAGCAATCTAATCTATATATAAACATATTGTATGTGTTTAAATTGCATCAAGTAAATGTCCCAAAACTCGACGGCGTAATGCCTAATAGTTATTAACCTCTATTGTTTTGACATAAGTAGCATGTATAAGGGCAGTGACGGTCGCTGTGGGCCTTACCTTATCGAACTAGCTAGCGAAGCGAACGAAGTTCTATGCTTCAGTTTCGGCCGAAAATAGTAAGTGTATTTTCTGAGCAGGTACAGTCAAGTCTATAAACATGTACACGTTTAGGGACGTATGTCAATGGAATAACGGTGAAAATCGTATACGTGTTTATAGACGTGACTGTACAATACTTCTAAAGACTTTTTGTCGATCCACTTTTTTTAAATTCAATAAAAAAGATGTAAAAAAAAGACAGGCACGCTGGGTAGTTCTACAGCTCACAGCTCTGTGATAAAACTAGCAAAAATATCTATACAGTCTTTATTATTACTGATCCTGGATAGGTTGTCTGTATAGATATTGGAGAACTTGCTACGAGTATAGGTACTGCTGCATACTAACAGGATTTTTGGTGGGCGTTGAGGGCACCTATATTTATGACCTTTTGTAAACCCACAAAGCAACTAATACCTACATTAATTATGGATTATGAACTCGACTGTACTATGATTAGACTGACAAATAAATGCGGGCGAAAACTTGGTTTGTGTTTTAGTGCTACGTGATGTTTTTAACCCATTTGAGGCAAAGTACCGCTGCGTGTGCTACGTCGTAGCGCATAGCAGTATTTTTCTGCTTTAATACTTGTCAAGCGCTCGGTCTTAGTCATCCTGTTTTGAATGCGTTTTAAGTTTTTTCGGTTCTTGTGCAACACCAAACGGCAGCATACTTATTTGAGGTATAAACGTATAAGGTACTATAGATTCTGCCCGCAACTCCGTCCGCGTGGAACTCGTTTATATCGTAGCTGCATACAAACTTTCACGCCCCATTTCACCCCCTTAGGGGATGATTTCCGGGATGAAACTTATAATACGTAAGGACATAGTATAGGTTTTATCCCTAAAAACATTCCCTAAGGAGACCCGAGGAAGGCCCCAGGACCCAAACTATCCCAATTTTTAAGCGTGAAGAGGTAACAGACAGACTGACAAGCAGACAGACACTTTTGCATTTATAATATTAAGTAGGATTTTTACACGGAATCGTAGACTAAGTAGCGAGTTCAACATAAACGCCACGGGAGTAGGAAAACAACATTTAACTCTTCGTTTTATTCGCATGAAATATACTTTATTCTTCATAACTTTTATGCTTTTCAGGCTTTCGCATAAAATACATTTTATACGGCAGAGGTTTTATTCTATAACAGACGTCAAGTCACATCACATACTATTGTCACATGTCACAATTAAGATTGTCATTCCAAAATATATATCCCTCGCATAGTTTAAAACAGAGGAAATATGTTCACAATTACAACACTAGAGACAGATAACTTATGCATACCTAAGTCAAGAACGACAAAATCATTTAAAGGAGGATTATCAATCAAAATTTAGGTGTGTGTACATGTAATTCTTATACCTACATTCATATTACCTGTCTACAATTTGACTGATGACCTGATAAAGGTTGCGGGAGTCCGCTGGATGCAGGACCGGTCACTTTGGCTCTCTTTGGGGGAGGCCTATGTCCAGTAGTGGACGTCTTTTGGCTGATATGATGTCGATGATGATAAATTTGACCAACCCACTTTACGATAAAGTTCCGTTTAAATCATTTGTACATCTTGATTTCCGTTGAAATCTCTAGTTTCCAGTTGCGACAAGTTAACGTATAAATAGGGGTTTTATAGCCTGTAAAATAACACGACATGGCGCATGTAGGTAAACCAAATCAGGGTTTAGCCCCCTAGGCGTGAAACATAAATTTTAACCCAGTTAGAGGCGCCGTTCTGCGGAAAAACCTCATTCAATATTAAACTCATAAATTATACATGTTAACAGAAACTGAGTAGGTACACTGGCGTGATATTAAATATGAATGTTTTAAATTGAATAAGAATCCTATTCCTGTATCAACTTTGTGAATCGAGTGCTTGTGCGTCCATTTCCATTTGTGAATAATTTGACGCGAACGAATGTACAGCAATCGGCAGCCAGGCATGGCCCGACCCGATTTGGATCGTCATTTACATGCAACAGAGTGGAAATGATGTTATAGTATTTTACGTCACACCTGGCCGTAATGCGAGTTTTACTGCTCGCTGCGCCTACGGGAAAACTCGCATTGTGGCCAGGTGAAGACGTAAAATTGTGTACTCAATACGGGCGGTAATTCGTAAAGCCCCAGAGCGCATATTTATGGCCCTCACCTTCGGTTCGGGCCACAAACACCTGCGATCTGGGGCATTCACGAATTCACCGCCCTAGTTACGTAATGTACTATTGCCTTTTCAGGCAGTACGTTTTCCGTTCTATTACTACTCACGCAATTTCTTCAGCGGTGCAGTTATTTTTTTCTTCGTCCATTTTAAAAGGATCGTACACATTTTTCTTCACTTCACAGACACGAATAAAATCCTAATAAGTTATTAATAACGAATCAGTAGTTATCATATTTCGTCTTTTAATTTTGAACTGGAACTTTGGTGGGAAATTAGAAATATGACACGTTGACCACCTCTTGTTTATGGTCTGTTTTGTTATTAATTTCCTTGCACTTGCCATCCGAACCAAACTGAATCCGGATCCGAACCGAATCGGATCGATTTAAACTTATAAATAATATCAAAAATTTGAAAAATATGTGTATTAACACACAATACATGATCTTTTGTTTTTAATTTAGTAAATAATGTATGTTCTACAAATGCTTTTTAGTAAATAAAAACTTTTTATTTCGAAAAATTTGCTTGTGAAGTTGGTACCACTGCTATATAGCGGCTGATTTTAAAAAATGTTAGATGATTTGAAATAGTGGTAAACAGTGCTTTTATGGAAAATGTATGAACCATAAAAGTACACTAAACAGTGCGTTTACGGGCCATAGAACATAAAGTATTTCGACGACTTATTGTCGGTGTCATTGTATTTGGGTTAAAGCCTATATAATAGTATTTTATGCAACTGTTGTATAAGTAGGGTCTTAAAACGCGAGTGTCGTGAGTTGCGATGCGAGCCTTGGCGAGCATCGCAATTAAAGACGCCACGAGCGTTTTAAGACCAAGTTATACACCGTTGCATACAATTTTTTTTCTACGACTATTTTAAATAAATAGCATAATTTGACTTTTCAGGCAGTAAGTCTTCCGTTAGTTCTATTACTACTCACGCAATTTCATGAGCGGTGCAGTTATTTTCTTCTTCGTCCATTTTAAAAGGAACTTACACATTTTTCTTCACTTCACAAACACGAATCAAATCTTAAGAAGTTATTAATAACGAATAGTTATCATATTTGACATATTTCGTCTTTTAATTTTGACTTGGAACTTTGGTGGGAAATTGGAAACATGACACATTGACACCTCTTGTTTATGGTCTGTTTTGTTCTTAATTCAACTTGCCAGTACTGTCATATTAAGACCAAGGTTTTTCTTAAGTTGGCAGCAATGCCTTTAGTACAATAATTTATTTGCAGTAAATACATTCAGTGGTTTGTTAAGTTGGTAGTACCTAATGTATTTTATGTTTCGGCATGGCCCTCTAGATTAGTCGCGTCGCGGCCTACTCGATCGTGTCTAGCAGGCCGTGGCACAATGTAGCACTACCCAGGTTTAGAAGCGTATGGCTGCTAAGCGTATCGTTTTGGCGACAAAACAGCACGGTTGTGCCGTACTGTTATGGGGAATAGAGTATAGACTTTTCTGCAGACTTATTTTGTATGTCTTTATATTAGTGTTCGGGACTATGTAAATGACAGATAAAAGTACAGGAGTAGAAAAATGACATAACGGTACAGGAGTAGAAAAAATAAAAAAATCCTTCGACTTGTAAAGCAATTATTTACACTTTACGAATATAATATAATATAATCGCAATACAATATACTTGAGAAATAGCTGCATGCACGCGAAGATACGGAACACATCTTCAGATTATATATATCTCTGTCAAAAATTCACCTTTGAGGGCTATATGACATAGGAATGCCGATTATCAGATTTGTTTTACTCTGTTTTTTATTCAACGGATTAATAAATGACAGATAGAAGTGTCAAACGCAACAAAAAATTATACCAGATTGTTACAAACAGTACGGTGCTATGATTACGGTTTCTGGTTCAATTCTCAACCATCGGTAATAAAATCCTTTAAAAAGGGATTATATATCCATGTTTTTTTTTTTCATTTCTATTTCATGCTTATATTTATATATAACTTATAGGGTATTTTGTCCCGCTCGCACTCGGGTGGATTTTCTTAGCCGAATTCCGATGATTCCGCCTATTTTCGCCATGCGACCGAATTACATCTGCGACGGAAAGTAACGCGACGCAATATGGTAACAAAAAAACGTTATTTTTATTTACATTATCGTCTGCGTATAATCTGTACTTGTTTGCCACGAATACGTTCAGCGTGAATGATTAGATTAGATTAGATTATTTTATTTCATTCTGAAAATTTACGTGTCATTTCATAAATTTAAAATAGCATGTTTTCACAAAAAGATCGTCAGATTGCATAAGAATAAAGAACAATAATAAATAATAGTCAATAAAAATCCAATTTTAAATCAAAACAAACACGAGAACATAAAAACTAATATTAAGGCAATAAATAGGAACAATTTAAATACTTAATGATACATGGTACAATGTCAATGTAGATTTAAATTGTCAGTAGTCAAAAAATAATGAGTATGCTATATTTATAATGTAGGCAGCGATTCTGAAACAAGCTCATGTACTACACAAGAATGTACCGATACGGAACAAATTTAATAATGTGTATCCCCTTTAAACTTAATGAGGACTTGTCTAAACATAGTGACCCCCTAAAACATTTCGGTAATTATCGGTTGTAGCACATCACTATTTAACACATCGACTGTCAAGAATCGCTACGCGCTACGCTCGTAGCCGATACCGTGGTTTTTATCGTGTATGTAGCGGGCAGCGACTACGGCGTAGGCGTAGCCCGCCAGGCAGGTTCCTGGCAGTGAAAGTGATAACGAGTGTAAAAAACTGGCTACACGTGAAACGTCATTTAACTCAGTTGAATATAAAAACAGACCTTAGGATATCACTGCTTTTGATTATCATAAATTCCGATATCCAACACATAATGGGCTTTGTTACATTATCGGAGCCGAAGCGTTTTCAGAAGTATCTACTGAAGATGAATCTCCAAGAGGGCCGATTTCCACTTTGACACGTCCGTGCTGGACCCTCCTGGGTTATAAGATAGGTACTACGCTTCGCCCGACACATGCAATAACGCGGGATATAATATAAACTTTGTCCATCTAAATACTGCTCTATATACACATGTGAAAGAATTTAAGAAATCGGACTAGTGGTTCCGGAGATATCCCTATAGTTTTACATTTTACAAAGCTAAAATTTCATATAATTATCCTATATTTTAAATCCAGGCTATACAGCTATCTTCGTGCATAGTTTCATCCATTTCTTTTTTGATTGAGTAACAAACATTCAAACTTTCGCATTTGTAATATTAGTAGGATTATTGAGTTAACCTGTTTCTACGCTCTAGCAGTAGTTATACTTAAATCTAATTTATAATCTACAGTCAAATCGTCGGACTAGTTATAATTTACCCGACAAAGCCACAGGCCGTTAACCACTGCTGAATGCATTTTAATTAATTAAAGTCCCCTCAGAGTGCTCCAATAAGCTTTGTTTGGGTCAGTTGACTCGTACAGTTTCAGTTCATCCCTTCACTTCCGGACATTATGTCATTCGGTTTCATCATTCATGATAATCATGATATTCATGATACATAAAAACATCGATTCACGCCTTCATACCCAAAATGGGTAGGCAGAGCGCATGTGACTTATGTTCCAGTGCTACAGTATAAATTTGCGTATAAAAGATCGACAAAATGTGAGACCGCAGTGATAGGTTGCTGGCCCATCGCCCACATCACACTTTGACCCTGCTCCCTTAGTTGACTATTACGAAACCCACGAAGAAGAAAGGGGGGATACAGGGGACCGATTTTTGACTTTCGAGGACTCGACTCTTTCACTCGAAAACTGTCAAAAATCATGAAATGCTATTTATACCTATCGGTGCCTGCCATTTTGACACTAATAACGTATTTACTTTTATTTGATTTTCGAGCGCTCGAAAGTCAAAAATAAGCGGCCAAGTGCGTGTCGGACCACGCACAACAAGGGTTCCGTGCCTATTAAAAAGGTCGTATCGTTACTGAAATCTTATGGCACTTACATCGATTTAAGGAAGGCGGTTTTTTTGAAATATCTCAAAAACCTTTAAACCGATCTTGTTCAAAACAATTTTCGCTGATAAAATTTAATAAGCCCTATTTGGATGTTTTTTTTCATATTTTTAAAATACACGGTTCAAAAATTAGAGGGGGGGACCGTGACTTTCGGGGCGATTATCTCCAACTCTATTCACTTAATCAAAAAATTGGCTGAGAAACCTTATATTTATTTTTAAAGGCCTATTGATTGATGTGCCACACGTGGGCATGCAATTTTTTTTGTAATTTCATTACATAACTAGGTAGCGGTTAACAAAATACACCTATCCTCAAAATTTTATTCAATTACACCTTATAGTTTTCGAGTAAAATGCCTGTGACATATGGACGGACAGACAGACAGACAGACATGACGAATCTATAAGGGTTCCTTTTTTTCCATATGGCTACGGAACCCTAAAAATCGGTCCCGAGGGGTGCGTTACCTGAGAGAGCGCATGTAACACATTAACTGTAATTATTATCAACAACAAAAGAATACAAAAGATTTTTCGGAAAATTCAACTTCTTTTTACAAATATTATAGCCAATGTCACTCCTAGGATTAAGATTAATCCAACGACACATCATGTCATCACAGTTTTAATAGATTTGAAAGTAATTTACTTAAATTAATACTTAGTTTAGTATATACAGGATTTCATTATAATAGCCGTACCGTACAATGAGACACTTAATGTGTTATTTTCTTTAAACTATATACACGGTGTTCCCGAGAATTTCCGTTAACTTCGGCATAATGCAGAACACATTCACAGAAACAAATTAGCATAATAATTTCGTGGGAATTTTTTTCTTTTTTTGTAAAAAATAATTTAATGTAGCATTAACAGTTATTGTCTTATTGTGCAAGGGTTCAAGACCAGAAGGTCCAAGAAGACAAATTAAGTAAAAAAAAATGTACCTCCGACGCAGTTTTTGCCTAATATCGAACGAACTCACTTGGTAAACCTTCTTGTAGTGTATAGGAACCTTACAACATTTAAAAAACTGTGATGATATCAAAGTTAAAAAGAGCCTTTACCCTGGTTAATTCTGCAAATCTGATTAAATTAAAATATTCAATATCTTGATAACAGTAAGAGTTAAGATACTACTGTCTTGGAGAAATTAACTTTATTTGATCTAACCTGGCAATTTCCGTTAATTGCAAGGGGGCATACCCTTGCAATTAACGGAAATTGCCAAAAACACCTTGTATAACATATGGTTTGTTACAAATATGTTAATTATTATTTCTATATGCGAATGAATGTTGTGCTTTGGTTATTATTGAAATTTTGTATTCTTTATGTCTCAACTATGTTAAGTTACTTAAGGAACTCGGTAATTTACATTTTGTTACCTTTTCTTGGTAAATAAATAAATAAATGTGTAATATGTCGAAAAAAGTCAAACGGTTTAGACTGCAGGGCGTGCCAGAGAAAGAAAACACACATACAAACATACGATCGAAAATTATAACCCTAAGGCACAAAGGTAAAAATATCAGTTGATAGTTAGTTATCTATGTATATCTTAACGCGCGTTTGAATACAGTTACGTCATAATGTTGTGTTATCAGTTATCACTATCCCTATACACGAGTGGTACTTGGTTCAACAATGTGTGATAACATCATGATAATTTTATCGATTACGTCGAATATGCGCCCTAAATCGGTGGTATCTATCGTTGTGACCTCATTCCAGTGATCCACCCACTTAACCGATGTACCTCGGTGTCAGGTCCCGTTCGCCCACAAGCCAGAAGACACAATATCGGTTATCGGATATTGATAAAAGTTTAACCCGTCTTTGTGGTGGGTTATTCGGTTAAGTTGCCACTTAGATGCGGGTTAGGAACCCATTTATTTAGACTACTCCTATGCCTTCTTATTCGTAGTGAATAGAATTTCGACATTGTTGAAATATAGCGATCTTAACAATCAAATAAAGTTATTTGAAATTGATAAGAGAAGTCATAAAAATTGAGTTATACTACAGCGTAGCTATCATTTTTTTTAATACCAGGGTTTCTTAAAGTGCGGTCCATGGACCCGTTAGGGGTCCGTGACATGATTGCTAGGGATCCACGGCCTTTTCGTTCACTCTAACGTAGATAGGTACAGTCAGTGTCATTTAGTTAGTAGCAGCCACGGTAGCCAAATGTTTCGGTGCACGTCTTTATTACTGTAAGAATAAGGGTGTGTTACGAAATATTTGGCTACACTGGCTGCGGGTGTGTAATGGTTGGTATAACAACTTTTGATATATTTTCACTAGATATAACAATATTTTATATAATTTCATTGGATATCATTACTCAAGGGGCATAATAAACTATTGGTATAACAACAATCAGTATAATTTCATGGCGTATAATGTTCAAATAGTATAATACATTTTTGATATAACGTTTAATGGATATAATGTATTTTGGATATAACTGTTAGTGGTATAATGTTTTGTAAGATATTTTTTTTCACACACGTTAATTATTTTCACCTAACCTAACCGCCAGCGGGTCGACGTCACACCGCTTCGGGGTGTGTCTATTTCCGCTCTAAGGGACACAAGTTAACACTAACCTAACCTACAAATAATATCATTGTTACAATTATCAGTGGCTATTATACTGTTGTGTGTGAGTGGTTACTTGTCGTCGTACCTACACCAACCTACCTTAGAGTAAAATAGGTAAGAAACAATAGTAGTAAGTATTCCAGATTATGCCAATAGTACATTATACCAACTGAGTTTTATATCGAACAAAGTTATATCACATGTATGTTATGCATTATGACTGTTAGATTAATAGTTGTTATTATTACAAGTTAATTATATCTGTTGACAATTATATTACATGAGAATATATCAAATGTTGTTGTATCAAAGGAGCATTATATCCTTTAATTGTTATATCCAGTAAAAATATATCAAAAGTTTTTATATCGATCGTTACGCACCCCACTGCCTGGCTGCTACTAACTATGACGCTGACTATTTAATACGTAGGTAGGTATAGATAGAGATATGAAACAAAAGATTTTTTTTAACAGGGGCATTCAAAATTCTGAAAGTGGTTCGTGCTTAACAAAAGTTTTAAGAACCACTGTTTTGTGTGTTTTTATACAGGTGTATAATGTCATTACAATTTAGGCTACACAGTCAAAATTTTGCGAACATGGTAACGCATGGTCAGAAACTGATATATAATTAAGATTATCATTGCCAATACATATAATTTATTAAAGATCGTTATCAACGTGCTGTATTGGTGGCAAAGTATGGTTGACAATAAAAAAACAAATTACGCAAGTATCTTAAACATTATATTTTTCACTAATTATGAGATTTATATACATATTTATAACAACTTATCCAAATTATAGTGAATAAATGACTACAATTTGTTCAACAGATTTGGCTGTCAGTCGTTCACGACGATTGGAAAAAATCTATTTTAAATTGCTAAATGACCTTTCTACGTTAACAGAAGTCACAGGATACCTTCCTGATTGAAGTCTCTAAAATATTGCACGCAATTTTTATTGACACCCTCCGGCATATCCACCCACCTCTATGCCTTCAATCAGCTGCTGAACGACGTTTACAGTAATGTAACCGGGGTTTTACTTCAGGATATTTTTTAGTTTAAATTAAACTTCCTTGCCCGTGGGATGTAATCTCAACTTTGCCATTTTTTATATCATGTCAGAGACAATTTTAAATGAACTTTTCAGTTCTAGATTTGGATCCTATAACGTTGAAGTTTGTGTCAACAAACAATAAATCTGATTTTAAATTGTGATCACGAAAAATTTTCTTGTCTACTTGAAATACTTCAATATGCACTCTAGATAGGATATGCATTGGATTATTTAGATTAAAATAAACACTTCGCGTAATGTAATTAGATTTTCAAGTATAGTTGTATATTTTTATGACATTTTATGTCATTTGACGTACATTGCTTTAAAAATATATTAGGGCGGAAAAGGTTTTGTACCGTAAAGAGTTATATCTAAAGGTGTAATCCTAAGGTAAGTATTTATTTTATGGTTAAGAACAAAAGTGAATATTCAAATTTATTTGTTTTTTCTGCCAACCATACCCTTTGCCACCAATACAGCTTGTTGATAACGATCTTTACATATAATTCACATACTTACTTACAGATGAATTGTATTCAATATGGCGGATGGTCCGTCCGTCAATCCTCCGCACGTTCGTCCTCCGGACGGAGGTGCGGAGCTCGTTGTATGCAAGTACCTCAGTTTGTATATAAATTCCGTATGATACGACACACAGCACCGCACCTCCGTCCGGCGAAATTTGTGTGCAGCTCCGCACCTCCGTCCGGAGATGCGGCGCAGTGTGTGACATCCGCCTATTAGTGTTACGGGAATATGGCTCCCAGTGAAAGCATCATGGTCAACGTGCCTGCGGTCAATATGAAAAATATGATTAGCGTCGTGCATTATTTCAATAATGTTCCGTGGACTCAGTCTTATTAGAAAGGCCTTTTATAACATGAATGAGTTTTTCACAAACACGCCGTAGTTAATTATAAGTGCATTTACATAACTACTTAATACTAGCAATACTCTCTACTTTGTTTTTTATATTGTATGTCCGTGACGGATAACCTGTTGTCGTCTAAATATGTATTATGTCAATTCACATCCCTGTACACAGTTCAACAATAAATAATATTTTATTCTCTTCTATTATAGGCATGCGGCTGTCAAGCGGCGGTCGTGGGTTCGAATCCCGGCTCGTACCAATGAGTTTTTCGGAACTCATGTACGGAATATTTACCGTTAGCTTTTCGGTGAAGGAAAACATCGTGGGGAAACCGGGCTAATCCTAATAAGGCCTAGTGTTCCCTCTGAGTTGGAAGGTCAGATGGCAGTCGCTTTCTTAAAACTAGTGCCTATGCCAAATCTTCGGATTAGGTGTCAAAGCGGACCCCGGGCTCCTTTAGGGGCATTACCGGGCATAACGCAAGGAGGATGATGATTGGTGCAATATTCTAGCCGACTAAAATGTTAATGATTATTAAGCACTAATTCGTGTTATGTTGGATGATTCGGTCGCGTCACGCCAGTCAATACTGCATATTATACAGGATCATATTGCATTATAATACACGATCTTATCATCATGTACGTATAATCAAGAAAGTACCGTGGTATGCTCTCCCGCATAGACATTATTCAGTTGATTGAAAGGTTGATAAATCCATACTTGATTATTGTTAATGCGAAAGCGTGTCTGTTTGTCTGTAACCTCTTCACGCTTAAACCGCAGAAACGATTTAGATGACGTTCGGTATAGAGATAGTTTGTGTCCCGGGGAAGATCAAAGGATAGTTTTTATCCCGGAAATCATTCCCTAAGCGGGTGGAATGGGGGGTGAAAGGTGAAGATTGGTAAACGATAAAACGTATCTCAGTTGCTATGGAACAAAGATTTATTTTTGGAATTGACTGTAAAACTGAGAACAATATCCGGATTTGTAAAGATCTGTTCTACTTATTGTCAGATATAATATAAATTTAAATTATTCAGATCATTATGTGACATGATACTGAATAAGGTAACCGGTATGTATTTAGGTTATATTAAAAGCACCGGTAATTAATGATACAAATGCATAGTACGTAGGATATATCATCATACCTTAAATTTTATTCGGTTAGTCACGCGAGGAACGGTGTGCCATAAATTTTCTTGGCTTCTCACTCTTAAAGGTTACCTCGGGATATGGCCTCGCATAATGAAACGCCAACACACAAGTCTAATGTTATTCTGATAATACGAAACCTAGCTACTGTAGGTTGAAATTACCTTTTCAATAGAAGAGTGTACGTGTTGCAAAGTCTATTTTAGTAAACATATGAATACTTGCGTGGGGTAACGGTAACGGTGAATACATTAGCTAAAAAGAATATCATCTGCACAACATACCTATTTCACTATATTTATAGCGCAAACAAAATGTATAGATAAAATTTACTTTTGCATCCTACATCTTGTAGTGTATTGCTATCCTTATCTCGTGCGCATACGTCACGTCACGATGACCGGAGTGGGGAGGCAGTAGTTGTCCGACCGTTGCCGGGAGTGGTTGTGTGCTGTCGAGCCAAGGAATGTGTAAATAGCAACACCGGTATACCTATAGAACGTGCAAATAAGTGAACAGTACACATCTAATGTCAGATGCATAAGCATCCGGCGAAACGAGGCAAAGATGGTTTTGGAATGTCATTCGATCATCTTTAGAATTACGCGTGTGGTGGGTTAAAATTTCACCACCCCCTTTCTTCCCGTGGGTGTCGTAAAAGTCGACTAAGGGAGCAGGATTGAAGTGTGTTGTGGACGATGGGCTAGCAACCTTTCACTGCAATATCATACGTTGTCGATCTTTTATGCTAAAAGTGGCGTTGGAACATAGGTTTCATGTGTTTTGCCTACCCCTTCTGGGAATAAGGGCGTATATATATGTATTGTATGTATCTTTAGAAATATTTGTTTGGTATGGGCATATTTGGCATTATCAAGCTGCTTGGGTCAAGCTGCCTCGTGGTAAGCCAGTACTGTCTAGCTGGTCTATTTAGACAGACTTTCAGATGTACTCTATGAGTAATGATTGCAAGGATAATACAAGGATAATACATTATCTGTTAAAGGTACTAAGCTGAATACTACCGCACGAGTCAGAAAAATGATCACTTCAGTATATCAGTATCTACTGGTTTTTTATGTTCTTAGTGAGAAACGTTTTAGGAAACCTCTGCACTTAATGATCTGATCTAAAGTTAATTACTTATATCCTTTAATGTAACTATGTTTCTTAATTTACACATTATAATAAATCGCTTAGTTAAAGAATAATCGACCAGTATTATTAAATTGGAGACATCGTTTTGTCACAAACGATCTCAAATTCCCATGAACGGAAGAACAAGAAACATTTTTATGGGTAGATAATTATTTTCGCTTCGGATAGTTTTTTATCCGAGGGCGACACTTAAAATGTTTATCTAAACATTTGACCTTATTGTTTTTTTTTTTATAAATACTCATGAATGTTCAAACCACAGAACTATATCAAGATAGAAGGAAAGAGCTCGTCGATTAGTATGGGAACCGAGCGTGTAACATTTTGCGTAGGTACTTTGACGTCACGAGCGTAATTAAGCGGGAAACATAAGCCGCGCGACATCGATTCGTCAACATCGATTAGCACGCGGTAGTTGCAATAACTTGTAGGTTTATTTTATATCGATTCAAAATATCGATAAGAACCGACAGAGGAAATGATAATTATACATTTAATACAGGAAATGAAAAATAGTATTAATAAAAAGGTCTTAGTTTTTTTACACTGTTAGTCCCTGAGCATCCAAACAAATTTCTGTATGAATTGCTTACGTTCCTGCTCCTCACGCTACACTTTAAACACTGGCCGAGCTATATCGTAGGTCCTCTAAATATTCGACCAGGTACAGGTAGGCAATGGCCAGAAGGAAAAAAAATGTAGGAAACCATTTTCTACGACCAGTTATTTCAATCCATTTGTTTTTAATATCAAGATCATTCGGAAAACTGAAATAAAATTGCAATATAGAAGTAACCGCAACCTGTTTGTTTATCACACACAATCTTTGCGCTACGTAAATTATACACCGTGGGCCCGAGTGACCCGAAAGATTTTAACCTCGCCTTTCTTATTACATTAGGAGTAAAAAAATATGATATGAAACCAACGGGCTACCTTTGTTTTACCAAAAAAATTTTGACATATTATCACTTCCCAAAACATTTTTCGTAGAATTTCATTTGCCAAATAATCGTTTGCCAAATTAACACTCGACAAATAATTCTTACGCAAACCCTCTGTTTGGCATATTCATGTTTAGGCAATATCTCGTTTACCAACTGGTACTTTGTCCAAATGTCATTCAGTCAAATATGTTAGTTGGCATAATATGTTTTAACCAAAACAAAATAAGGCAAATGATTTGTATCGTCAATATTTAACTGACCGTTTCTATTCCGTCGGTTAATCAGCAGAGGAACTCTTCAATGACAAATCATTTACATCTTTATTTCAATAGTGCATAAGATACACAATAAAATAACAACTTTTTTTGTTATGTGGGTAGGGAAAATTAATGTGTAGAGGTCATAATTCTAACTTAATCGTCAGCGTGTCGACGTCACCCTGGGTGCCTTTTTCCGCTCTAAGGGACACAAGCTAACCCTAACCTACCAAATAATACAATTTTTACGATTGTTTTTTTTTTAATGCTAGGAGGCTTCGCCTCCCGAGCCCCCCTTTTTTGGCTGCCCTAACCTAATTTAGCGCCTTTGCCTACCGACCTACTTAACCGTGCATTTTTTTATTTAAGGGACCGTGCAACGGCACGCATCGGTAGCTACTGATAACGATTAGTAGTATTTTGGTAAAATGTCATAACCCAAAACAATTGTGATTTTTGTCTATTTATAGTTTGCCATAACATTAACTTGACGAAATGTTTAGTGTCTAATGTTTTTTTGCCTTATTAAAGCATTTGCTAAAAGACCACATGCCATAATGTAATTTTTCGTAATAATATTTTGCTGAATGAAAATTTGACGTAATGAAAATATTCGTATTAAAATTGTGCCAAAGTTGGCATTGGCAAACAAAATAGTTGCTAAAATTTGTTTGGGAAATGAAATTTGACCAAAATAAATTTGGTAAAACAACAGGATCCCGAAACCAACACAAATTCAGCAAAAAAAAAATACTTTTTCTTGTTTTGTCGGTTTTTGTGAATAAAACTTGCATAACTATCACTTCTCTATGAAAATTATCCTCTTTAATAAAACGGTAAGGATTATTTTTTTCAAAAAAGAATCAATTTAGTGAGTGGTAGCTGGCACTTTGATATCTGTCCATAACGACGCGAAACTGGCCAACATCGGTAGCAACGTCGCAATCAAAAGAGCTAAATGCACTTTAGTAAGCACAATAAATAGTTTACATGAACATTTATAATATCTTCAAAACTAAGCCGGAATTGACTGGGGTTCACATCGCAATATTTTTTGCTCCTAATGACCTAAGGAATGCGTGGATAAAATGTTTCGGGTTAGTCAAGCCCACGGTGTATAGCAGCATATTCATATTCATTTTATTGATAATATAAATTACAAGTCAGATTTACTTAAATTAATTCACCATGTCAGATTAATATAAGAACGTAATTTTCATTTCCTCTGTTTTAAAATCGATTTCGTTAATTGAGTAAGAAAATCGCAGTGTACAGCGCTATTCATACTTTTGACAGAAAAATGAGAAATCGACCTTGCATGTGACTCGACAGTTTGAATAGCTTATTTTTACATCGCTGGTTTTGGTCGCATGCCAAGTCCGGGTCGTCAAATTAAAGCCGCAATGGAAAACTAGTATTGGCTACTGTTTTGATGAAAATAATAAAATAAATTGTTTTTTTATTTATAACAGATATTTAAGGACAAATTGTACTTACCGATGAAAGGAAATGCATCGATTAACAGCTCCAAATTTATTGTAAGTGTTTGAACAATTAATTATTGCGCAACAAACCATTTTGTTTTTAAAACATGACGTTGCACGCAGACCACGGTCGGGAGCGGACTGAAGCTCGCGGCGAGCAATTGTGACACCCTGGCATAATTTCGCCACGCAAAGTACATAAGTACACTTGTTCCTTCTATCTTGTATTTCTGTGGTTCCGACGGAGTTCGGCCTGGGACTTAGGCGTTAATAGACACGTATAAACGTGTCTCAGCTGTCAGATATCATGGCTATTTTTTGGATTCGTCATACTATAAATAACATAACTGTAAATAGTCATACATTTATGCGTATAACGTTTTTAGTCATAATGTTTAAGAACATATTGTGTAATGCGCATAAATTTGATGCGCATAAAACTATTTAAGCACATCTTATAATGGACATAAATTGGTCGCTCATAAAACAATTTAACCATACTGTATAAACGCATAAACTGCAAAACGCATAAGCCTGTTTTTCTTAGTAGTAAATGAGGATCTCGAATCAGAAGCAAGTAAGTTACAAAGTTGTCGTGTATGTTGGGTCACAGTAGCAAAGGGCGATCAGTATAAAAGTTTATAAACAAGTTTTATCTAATAACAAGATTTTCTGCTCTTTTATAAAATAAATTACCTCGAAGACGAAAGCGGGAGCTTTTCTAACCTGTCCGCGATCTGAGTCGGTTTTGCCACCAAGTCCCTGTTCCCTACTGCCTACGTGAAAACTTGAACTTTATACACCACTAGTAGCATTGGTTGATCTCAGAGAAAAGTTTATGCACGCGGCTACCCTTTGTTTTGTGTTTTAATCAAATATTATCTTGTATATTATGGCTTGATAAATGTGTGACATTTACAATTATTACTAAAAATAATTAGAATTATCAATATTACGACTAAATAAACGTATGACATTCTACATTATGGTTAAACAAATTATGACTCCGTATAATTATGACAAGGAACAAGTATGCCATAGTATAATGTATGCCAAATAAAATTATGAGCATCAACTTTATGCGTAATGTTGTATGACAATCGATATTATGACAATAGTTGTTATGCCACCAGACGGCCACCCCTCTATTTTATATTACATTTTGACGTACTAATATTGAGCCGCAAATGATATAATGTTTTTTTTCTTAATGCGAAATTATGGTTATTCTGTCTTTTTCTAACCAATTTTTTTTGTCCTTAGAGCATCATGCCCGTCGTCTCTCTTCCATACATGGGAAACGCTGCTCCAAGAAGTAGAAGCCGACGTGATCGCAAACAACAACGCGGCGACTGCGCTCGAACGCAACGTTGCCGCTCCGCTCGTCGACCGCACGTTTCACATGAAAGTGCAGGCTAGGAAGCTGTTCGCTCACCGTGAGGGCTGCGAAGTTGTGCTGGCTAAGGCTGATGATCAACTGACTAAGGTACGTCATTGTTTTATTACGATATTGGCGGCAAACAGAACGGCTTAGTGACTGAAGGCAAAAAACTTGTTGAGACATCTTATCACACTGTGCCATCGTCTTTCTACCGCACTTGGAAAAAACTGCTTTAAAGGCTCAATCAGGCTGCCAGCGGGACGCTAGCGGGGTTTGAAGAGCGCGTGATAAGGGCGGGACGGGACACCCGGTCACACAGAGCACGCACGCATTGCGCTGCCCTCGTGCCATCATACTACGTACGCACCGCGCGCTGCACTCTCTGACGTCACACTGACTGCGCGCGACGGGCTGCTGGCGGGACGCGAAAGAAGCGGGGCGCGTTGCCGACGGGGCGCAGACTGTTTGACCACAATAGCGGTTTCACATGAAAATTCAGGCTGACTGACTGGCAGGGAGACTTGCTAAGGGCCTATTAGTCCGTAAGCCCACTCCCAATACACCTACGTCACATGACAACACGATACAATCGAGACACGAGAGTAAACCAGCCTGTCAGTCCTGAAATGGCCGGCATTCCTTGGTGGGGCCAACTTTGGCAGTGTCTGCCAAGTACTTCCGGCCATTTGAAGACTGACAGACTTAGGTTTACTCTTTCTACGATTAAAGAGCTCAATGATGCCACATGTCACGTAATGCTAGGTAGAAGAGAAACGCGCGTCGATGGCGCGTGGAAAAAATGCAGTCCCTAAGACTTACGATAACTGAGTGAGGTATCATTATTATTTATACCACAGAAGCGGTACTAACGTCTCCTCCGGTCACGACCACGTCTCATAACAAATGAATAAAGCATTAGGCAGGATGCTTGCTACTCCAGCGGGCAAGGGGCAAAGGGCAAGATGCGACGGATGTCTTATCTCCATAAGCCTTCAGGAGTACTGTCCGCTTTTACCCGGCTGTGCGACAGCAAAGTTCGGGTTATTATTTTTAACGCTTATCTACTTGGTATACTGACATACATAGTTAATTCTCTTGAATCTTCACAACCCTTTTTTCAAACCTTGTACATGTACCTACATAGACATTTTTATATTACTCTGATTTCTTATCAAAAAGGCGGAAGAGCGCACAATAAAATCCAAATAAATCTTTTTCGCGCACTAAATTAAAGTCTGATTCAAATCAGCCGTCTTTTTACGTTGTGAAATTGTTTGTGATGGCTAATCTTTAGCTAATTACACAAACACCCACGTTGAAAACGAAGTAATTGTTCGTAACTGTTACTCTCAAAGTCCGGAAATAGCTTGAGAAACCGACTTGTAAAGATAATAATTAAAATTATTTATTAATTCATTTGTATTTGCATCGTAACTTATTCTGTAAGTTAAATGAAACTATTTTAATTCATGATAAGTTTACAATCGAAGCTCCGCTCGAACAAAATTATTTAATGTCACTTCATTATGCGACTAACAATTTCATTTCATCAATTCCCTCGGATTTGAAAGTTTTTACAAAGTTCTACTATTGAGATTTTTTTCATATTTTTAAAACTTATGGATCAAAAGTTAGAGGGGGGGACACATTTTTTTACTTCCAGAGCGATTATCTCCGAAATTATTGACATTATCAAAAAATGATTTGTCTAAAACCTTATTCATTCTTTAATACCTATCCAACAATATATCACACGTTAGGGTTGAAATGAAAAAAAAATCACTCCCCACTTTACGTATAGGGGAGGTACCCTTATAAAAAAATTTTTCCACTTTTTATTTTACCACTTTGTCGGCGTGATTGATATACATATTAGTGGGTGCGTCCCACGAGATATAACAACAGTATATATAATTTCATATTAATAACGTTCACAAGATATAATGAACGTTAGCTATAACAACAATAACAATACTTTTATAAGGAATAACGGTCAATAGCCATAATAATCATATTATATAACGTTTTTTTCTATAACACTCAAATTGAATAATTTCATTTCGTATAACGATCATAACATATAATATATTTTCAAATAACATACATAACGTATAACGATCATAACGCATAGTATATTTTCGTATGAGGATTACAATACAGAAAATTAGGTTAGGGCTGTAAGTAAAAGGGGGGCACGGGGGGCGAAGCCCCCCGCAGTAAAAAACAACAAGTACTCTTACCAATGGTATTACTTGTAGGTTAGGTTAGGGTTGCCTTGTGTCCCTTAGAGCGGAAATAGACACCCCGCGAAGCGGGGTGGCGTCGACACGCTGGTGTTTAGGTAAGGTTAGGTTAAAATAATTGGCGTGTTTGGTATAAAAATAAATTTTATTTCAATCTTAAAAACGTTTAATGTTTTTTTATTCAAATTCATATATATTCCTTCATACGGCATTGCTATTAAAATAATTGAAGACGATTAGAATATACGAGCAATATACTTTATGATTTTAGATAAATTGAATAATATATGTTATAAACCTTAGGTGTTATGAATATTATACGCTTTAATCGATATATCAATTGATATTATGTCTAAAGTACGTTATACTTTACGAAAATATATATTTTGTCATTATACCTTTCGTTCGTTATGTGCAATGAACGTTATACTAAACAAACTTATACACAGTGAGCGTATATATTATGACCGTTATATGATTAGTTGTTATACCTCGTATTACTTACCCCATATTATTACCAAATTTCAGCTTTCTAGTGCTAACGGTTACTGAGATTATCCGCGGACGGACGGACAGACATGGCGAAACTATAAGGGTTCCTAGTCGACTACGGAACCCTAAAAATATCTATTGTCAGTCGCGAGCTGCTAGCTGCTGCATAGCTATTCTTCCGTATTAAGAGCGAACATTAGCTGAAACCAATTTAATATTTTAATAATTCTAGAACAGTTTTATTTTATTATTGTCGCGCTGATGTGGGTGGGATTGTGCGCTAGTGCGATCAAAACATCATCATCATCTCATCATCATCGTCCAGAAAAAATCTAAAATGAAAAACTCTAAAATCGAGATACCTCCCGCATCCGAAACTTCACCAATCGTAAAGACATTTTGGAAACTAAATAAGAAGAAAATATTCAATGTCAATGTGGAGAGGATTATTATGACGGGAAAAGTTGAGGGCCGGAGGCCTCGAGGCAGGCCACCTGCCAGATGGAGCACACAAATCACTGCACTCTTGCACCTACACACTACACACACTACACCTGCACGTGGCCATACATAAAGCGGGTGATAGGAGCCTTTGGAGAAGTCTGGTCAACAAGAAGATGACATGAGGACGTATACCACACCCTCTTCGTGCAGCTTTTAACACCGGATTATGTAATATTGTGCTGGCTGATCCTGAGTCAGAGCAAGCAAAACTGCTTTATAAAGTGTTACAAAATGTGTTTAGGTTCATAAATGTTAAACGTACTCTTAAGAGTACATATGGAGCGACATAATCGTTAAACGACTAAGCTCCTCAATATGTGATAAAAAAAGGGGACATGATGTCACGATACTGAGCATTGAGGGAACGACTAATGATGATGATTCAATGTCGGACTGCTTTGAATTTCTTCTTAGACGGACTGGGCTTAGGTCTTATTAGGGAAAATTCATTTACTTAATATTGTTTTGCAAATACATGCAAAAACTGCTAATGGAACATATTATTATCAGTTTTAATAAATGCCCGCATGCCGGTAACACACCGTCTAGATTTAAGTCCAATAATAAACCCAGTCAAATGATCGTCCAATATGATAAATTTAAGTATGGGTGGGTAAAATACACATCTGTTAAAATGTGTATTTTCCCAGAATACTTAATTAATATTACAAGGCTAAAATAGGATTATATTCAATTAAGCTCCAAAGTAAGAACAAATTGAATGTCGCTTTGAAGTTAAACTACCAAACCAATATAAAATAGTGAGCGTATGCTTTTAGGTGATATTATTCCATTTTCAGCGTAGGTAATGTATTTAAAATAACCTCGTCTTATGTTTTTATTTCTAAGGAGTGAAAATGGCAATGAATATTAAGTACCTTCGTCGTTTTAGAGATCATTTTCCAAGTCCGTAGTCAGCTAACTTTTAACTGTAAGAACTAGAAAAAATGCGTTAAAATGTAAAAGCGTTTTTTAAAAGCGCAACGACGGTGCATTTCGCAAAAGTTGAGAAAATGTTTAACATTTAGCGTTGCGCTTGAAGTTGTACATATTTTATCATGCTAAATTGACAAATGTTGAAATTATCCATCCAATTGAAGTCTTGTCCCCCCCCCCCTCAATTCTGGTTTCGAAAAAACTACTAACTATGCCAGTTCTTGGCATTAGGTAGCAAACGGACCCCGGACTCTTTCCGGTGATGAGGAACAGCTAATTGATAGTTAAAATTACTGAAAACCTTTGCAATTTAACTTAGCTTGCGTATGGGCTCTTTTAGGGTAAAAGTTACAATATGTGAGTAAACTAAACAAGGCGTGAATTGTGTAGTATAATAATAGCAAGCCTCATGTTTTATTCTATCCTGGTGACGCGCTAGGCGTCCTAATTAGATGAGCATATTCGGTACAAATAAAGATCCAGCCCCAGGGTAATTCCGGAAGATGTTTCAGGCGTCATTTATTTATTTGTTTAAATATATTTACACAGCGGGTAGGGGTCGGGTTGCATAAAGTTTAAAGTCATATTTTTGATCGGCATACGTGGATTCGTCATACTCATCATTACGCATAACTGCAAATAGTCATACATTTATGCGCATAAAGTTTTTAATCATAATGTTTAAGAACATATTGTGTAAAGCGCATAAATTTGATGCGCATAAAATGATTTATGCATACTTTAAAATGGACATAAAGTGGTTGCTAATAAAACAATTTAACTATACTGTATAAACGCATAAACTACAAAAAGCATAAGCCTATGTTTTCCTTAGTAGTAAATGAAGATCTCGAACCAGAAGCAAGTAAGTTACAAACAAAGCCAGGAACAAGCAAAGGTCGGTCAGTATAAAACTTTACAATTTAATAACAAGCTTTTCCGCTGTTTTATAAAAAAAATAACCTCGAAGACGAAAGCGGGAGCTTCGCTCCCGCTTTCTTCTTCTAACGTACCCGCAATCCAAGTCGGTTTAGCCACTAAGTCCCTGTTCTCCCCTGCCTACGCGAAAAGTTGAACTTTGTACACCACTATCTTGGCGTTGGTTGATCTCAGAGAGAATTTCACGCCCACCCTTTGTATTGTTTTTCGAACAAATATCACATTTAATTATCATCAATATTATGGCTCGCTAAATGTATGACATTTACAATTATTACTAAAAATTATTATTACTATCAATATTATGACTAAATAAATGTATGACATTCTACATTATGGTTAAACCAATTATGACTCCGCATAATTATGACAGGGAACAATTATGCCATAGTATAATTTATGCAAAAAAAAATTGAAATTGAAAAAAAAATGAAAAATTGTTTATTCAGTTAAGAGCTTACAGTGTTTTTTTATACAATACTTCTGCCAAACCACATAGTGGTTTGTTGGCAGACGATGCTCCAATTTGTACAAATTGTTTAGTAAGCTGTTTGAATCAAAATAGTAATATGAGCATCAACTTTATGCGTAATGTTGTATGACAATCGATATTATGACAATAGTTGTTTTGCAACTACACGGCCACCCCTTATTTGTTATGTGGGGGAGGCATGATTCGTTAAATCTCTTTTACGTCACACCTGGCCATAATGCGACTTTTACTGCACGCTGCGCGTACGGGAAAACTCGCATTGTGGCCAGGTGAAGTCGTAAAATTTTGTACGCGACACGGGCGGTAATTCGTAAAGCCCCAGAGCGCATATTTATGGCCCTCACCTTCGGTTCGGGTCACAAACACCTGCGATCTGGGGCATTCACGAATTCACCGCCCTAGTTACGTAATGTACTATTAACTACCAGTTGTTATACTGCGAAAAAATATTTTCGTAATTTGTACAAATAAGTACAATATAATCAAAAAAAGTATGTATGTATATGGGATATGAACAATTTATAATAACACTTTTACAAGCCAAAATTCTACACACGTTTTTTTTCTCTGACATGACGTAAACAATTTCGTCCAAATAGAATTACATTACGCTTTTCTTCGTGAATAACAGGGACAAAACATATTTTGGTACCTACAGGAAGTGGTATCTTTATCGCATGTTTGTACATTGTATGAACGTGGCTCATGTAGGTACCTAGCTTGTAAACTTGTCACCGTTTTAAATTAAAAACTAAGGAATTTTTGCATCAACAGGGTTGATTAAAAACTATTCTTTCACGATTTTCATACATATTTTCTAGTCACTGAGACCATCGCGTTCAATTAAATCTATTTATTATTCCTCTTTGGGATTTTCCGTCGGTCGGATATGCCAGAACATCCTGAGGTAATCTACTGTATGGTCTGTATATTGGTCAAGTTGGTCTCTAAGGAACCTATCTTAATAAAAAGCGATAATCCCTTTGCGAAATTGGCTGCCGTGGGTTCAAGAGTTCAAGGCCTTGTTGTGGGATTGAGGAAATTAAATTTTCACCGTCTCTTTTACACCAAAATACTAAACGGATACGAATTGAATTTACGGGAAGCAGGAAATTAAATAACTTTAAAATTAGCGAGAAGCTAAAACTTTTGTACTAGTCCATAGCTAGGTTTTGAAATATTTGTAATGGAAATAGTGTTATTTTTGTGTAGTTCCTTTACGTATACTGGATAAATTTGTTGAATTGTTTAAGATTCTATACACATTTTTCTTTTTTTTTAACAAGGTATCTAGGCTTGATTTTGTGGGTACATGCACACTTACATACACTACCTGCCTACCTATACATTAATCCTAATACTTCTCATCTCCAAGGATCTAACATTGGTTGCATGGTAAAGAGACGTTATAGCCATACATGGAGTCAATATTGAGATTAAGTTGCACCACACACTCATATTCGCCGTATGCCACTTTATAGTTTTCTTGATTTTCATCAGTCAAACAGTGTGTGACCTCGTGAGAAGTGCACAGACAAATTCCATATTTTTATAACTCCGAAAAACTATTTGCTATAACTCTTATACGAGTGAATACTAAGCTACTTGATTATCCCTAAAGCTTTAAATTTAATTTCGCATGTCAAGTCCTGCTTCACAGTTAACAATTTTCGTAATCTCAACGGCTTTAATAATTCAGGAGCAGAAACTCTGAGTGACTCGTACATAATGTATTCCGACTTTATAACTTCATATCGTTCACATGTCTTCCGTTTGTTATTTTGAAGTGAATTCCATGTTACAGGACAGAATACTGTTTTTACAATATCTGCACTGGTAGAATCAGGGAGTCACTCGGAATGTTATTTCCATCGTACGAGTAAATATCATCATTCAAAAATCATAAACGTAGTTCCCTACGGTACGATCGCGTCGCGTATGGAAAGTTATAGCGAATGAAACTCAAAAGAGACGCAGACTTTTTAATCTCATGATTTATTGTATATTAACTGGTCAGTTGTGTACGTCCAGAATGTAACACACTAAGTACCCCCTACTTTGATTTATTATTCTCTAAGATCGTTAGTCTCATAGATCCTATAAAGCTTGTGATGTGGCTACTTAAGGCCTCCACCCACCGAACGCGTGTCGTGCGCGGCGCGTGTGCTGCGCGGCACCCGCGCAAGTTGTAAAGCATTGAAACTACACTTCAAACACACTTCGAACGCGGTCCGAACGCGGGCCGGCGCGTCTCAGTATATTACACTCTTATTTATGCCGGCGCGGGCCCGCGGCGCTAAAGTTACAACTCGGCAGCGCGGCCGCGTGACGTGCGCGTTGCGTGTGAAGCGCGGGCCTGCGCGGGCCTGCGCTGCTAAGCGTGATAGAGATAGTGATCTCACTGTATCTACATATTAAATATGTTGGTAGTGAGAGAGATATGACGCGCGGGCCCGCACTGCTGCTGCACACGCGTTGTTATCGCGTCGCTGACGCGGCGGTCCCACGCGGGCCCGCCACGTACCCCCGCGTTGCTATACGCCGCCCGCTTGCGGTGTGAATATACCGATTCAACCGCGCCCGACGCGCGCGGTGGGTGGAGGCCTTTAACGACGATATACATAAAGAGGGGTAGGGTACAGCAAAACGTCACATCGCTCTTACTTGGAGCAGCCCAACTGGGAACCTCCACCTTGCTGAAGACCGCAGCCGTAATATAACCGATACTGAATAAATAATATGAATATGAATAATAAATACGACTACTCGGTTTGTGCGTATTTGGTGTTGTGTCCGATGAGTTATAATATGGTCAATGAACTGAGAACTTGTATGGAAAAAATGAGAATTTTGGAAATAATTGATAATAGCTTTTTTTGTTTCACGGATATATTACCAATTAAATAGTTACCCAGCGACAGAATCCGATAAAATTTTAGACAAAAATAAAACTTCAACGATCAAAAAAATGATCAATTAACTAGCTTATGAAAAGTCAGAAAAAATATCAAAAAATATTTTTGTCTGTATTTTGGTTCATTTACATCTGCTCTATGATATTCAAGATAAATCATACAAAAATAGACAATGCATGTTTCATTTAAATCTGCATACTTACTTCTGGGTGGAAAGTTGGTCGGATTCATGAACAAAGCATCTTGGAATAACATTTTAAAATGAAATCAACAAATAAATTAATGTTTTTAAAAACTACATTTTTCCTGGAGTATTATAGGTCATCAAAATTTCCGAGGATCAGTTCGGCAGCGCGCTCGTGATTCTTCTGGTGTCACAAGCGTCCATAGGCGACAGTATCTGCTTGCTATCAGGCAGGCCGTATGCTTATTTCCTACCGTCGTTGTATGAATATACAAATATTTATACTCTTAAGTATGAGTATACAAATATTTATTAATACAAATATTCTTTATTGCACACCTCAAAACATGAATCAAATAGACATCATCATCATCAGCCTAGATCTAGATGTAGTGAAGGGACGCCTGGCCGGAAGCAGGCGGGCAGTCGATCGCTCGTCGCGTTCATTCAGCCCCATTCCCTTAGGTTGGAGCTTAAGGTTACTGTCCCGGCAGCGTTCCCACATTACACTCTTCCATTCTTCTTGTGTTCCTGCAGAACAGAAGGACATCCTTAAGGTTGACATCCCTCAATTCCCACTCCTCTAACACATCTCTACCGAAAGCTCTAAACCGCGGTGCCGCGTACATGACGCATTCCGCTAGTACGTGCTTGCTAGTTTCTTCCTCCCCACAGTGCGGGCAGGAAGCATCATTTCTAATACCTAATATCTTTAAGTGTCTATTTAGAGTGTTATGACCAGTTATAATACCTGTCAACATTCTTAGATTGCTCTTACCCAGTTTCAGCAGATACCTGGTTCTTCTGTGATCCATACCTCCTATCATCATCTTTGTCTGTCTACATCCAGGTGCTTCCCTCCATTCTCTATCTCCTTCCTGCTCTCTTAGCCTTTCTATGACCCCCTTTGTGACTTGAACCGAGAAGGGAAGGACCGGTTCCGGGCCTACAAACTCCTTCCCCGCTCCCTCCCTAGCCAGCTCATCTGCCCTCTCATTTCCCGCTATCCCCTGATGCCCTGGCACCCACGCCAACGTAACACCTGGGTTTTCTCCTATCTTGTTTAACTCCTCCTTACATTCTTTCACTAAGGCGGATGTTACAGTCGCCTTATTTAGTGCCTTCAGTGCTGCCTGACTGATGTCTGTGTATATCACCACCCTTCCAGTCTGTTGCTTTCCTTCTCTGATGATCTGTGCGCCTATCATCATGATCATCAGCCTATATACGTCCCACTGCTGGGCACAGGCCTCCTCTCATGTATGAGAGGGAACGGGCAGTAGCCCCCACGCTGGCCCAGTGCGGATTGGGGACTTCACATACACCTTTGAATTTCTTCGCAGATGTATGCAGGTTTCCTCACGATGTTTTTCCTTCACCAAAAAGCTAACGGTAAATACGAAATCATATTCCGTACATAAGTTACGAAAAACTCATTGGTACGAGCCGGGATTCGAACCCACGACCGCCGTTTGACAGCCGCATGCCTGAACCACTGGGCTACCGTTGCTTTTTCAAATAGACATAACTACTTATAAAAAAATAGATGTTGACAACAGGCGGTCTTATCGCTAAAGAGCGATCTCTTCCAGACAACCTTTAGGTAGCGAAGAAATGGCAACAAAAAATATTAATATACTTATGTTTTACTTATTATTTGAGCACAAACGGTGCAATTGTTCTAGAAATGTATATCTAGTTACTTAAGTATTACTTATATAATGAACCAACAAAATGCCCACAACTCTACCCTACATATAGCAAAAGAGAGTAGGGTGTACCCACGGCATAGCAATTCAGAAAAACACTAACATACCTTGGTAAAGAGCAACAACTTCTTCTTCTTAAACTCCTCTTCACGCTTAAACTTCTCTAATGAAAGATACAGGTTTATAGAAAACATGCGTGTTCATCACACATATTAATAGCTCTTAAGTATCTTGATTATAGACCTGATCGTCAACTTAAGTCTAAGTTGTCAGTATTAGGTGAAATAACTAGCTGGGGTCCTAAGATGGTGGCCATTTTAGCAGTTATCGTTATGGATAAGACATCCGTCGCTCTCGAACTCGCATACTTGTAAGAACGTCTCATCGACAGCGAAAGGTGATAAATGTACGATTCCCACCGAACGGGTCGGGCCGGCGCGCATTCTATTACATGCAAAGGAATTTGAACCGTCTGTACAGAAGATACAATTCATATTTGGTTACAATCCCCACCGACCGCGTCGGTAGCTGCCGCCTCGCAGTGCATGCACGATTCATTCAAATACGAAATGTAACTACTGTATAGACGGTTCAAATTCCTTTGCATGTAATAGAATGCGCGCCGGCCCGACCCGTTCGGTGGGAATCGTACAATAATATCAACCACGCTACGCCCTCTGATCTTACCAAATCTCATTTCAGTTAAATTTGAGTAGGTAGCGTGAAAGAACTCCTAAAAGTCAATCTATTACTTATAAATACAAATAACTTTATTTACCAAAGCTGCAGTAGCAAATTATGATTGGTCTTAGAGTATCAGTAATCCTCACAATAGGTCGAGCCTGTGCAGCTGTGTTGTGAGACACAGGCTTTACATTTCCCATTTATATTTACGGCCGAGCCACACCGACTGCGTGTGAATCACGTCTGCGTGTGCAGCACGTACACCGCTGCGTTGTAATGTATGAATCCTCATACGACATGACACACCGGATGCGTCTGCGTGCACGTCTACGCAGACGCATCCGGTGTGTCATGTCCGAGGCACACCGACTGCGTGTGCAGCACGTACACCGCTGCGTAATGTATGAATCCTCATACGGTGTACGTGCTGCACAAGCAGTCGGTGTGCCTCGGCCTTTATCGATCGCAACCCGTGCACTTTGAATCACAACGATAAATTATGAAATTGGAATGTGTGACGTAAGGGTGAGGTTGATCTTTCTGATCTCCGGTATGTTTTCAGCTTCACAAACAGGTAAGTCAATTTCCCGAGGTCGATTACCCATTACCCATCCGGTCTGCTATTGGCAGCTCCAATAACAGTATAAATGGGACGGTAGATGATGCGAACTACGAGTGAATTGACATCTAGTCCCCGAATATTTAGTCAGGGATTCGTCTGGCCTATAACAGTAGCTTAAAATGAGCTGACTATGATTGGTTTGGTGTAAGATATTCCCACATATATTTTAGAAAGTTGTAAGGAAAAAATAAAATATTTTATAATTTTCTTAGTTTGACATGCAAAATTGCGCAGCGCACAGTTCAACTCAACATTGCACGCGGCTATGTGTATAAGTGTGCTTGTAACTGCCACTGTGTGGGTGCATGGTGTGCAAGTACGTATATGTCACCGTAACATTGTGAACACCGTCAGTTCATAATCTCACTGGCGATATTATAAACTGTCGAAAAATTGTGAACTTCCAAAACTATTTACAATTATTTAACGTATTATTTTTCGTAAGATTATAATCTGTCGATTAGAAACCGTCAAATTGTCAAATGGCTATCTGATGGTGTATCGTAGGCTGTAGGGAACAGGGCCCCAGTGGCAAAACCGACGCGGATCACGGATAGGTTAGAAGACGGAAGCGGGAGCTTTGCTCCCGCTTTCGTCTTCGAGGTTGTTTTTTTTATAAAAGAGCGGAAAACTAACAATATGAGCCCTCATTTACAATTTGACGGTATATATAACGACAGCTGCGGTGTCACTGACACAAATTCAAACCTGCTGTCACACGCGCACGTACCTTAAGGGCCTTATCACACTTGTTGCGCGAGTGCGCAGCGATTTCGCCGCAAGTGCTCAGCGAGTTCGCCGCCAGTGCGCAACGAACTCGCTGCGTACTCGCTGGGAACTTCGCTTACTCTAGACGCGGCGAACTCGCTGCGCACTCGCGGCGAAGTCGCTGCGCACACGCGGCGAAATCGCGGCAAAATCGCTGAGCACTCGCGGCGAACTCGCTGCGCGCTCGCTTCGCTTTCAACTCGCTCACAAATGGCAAGTGTGATAAGGCCCTAAGCCGCAGGTAAAAATTAGTTGATTTATCTGTACGAGTATTATACGTTTATATATAACATAGCAAACCTAACTAAGTGAACTCGGGCCTAATCGAAAGCCGGCGGCTCAAATGCTCCATGGCAATGTGAAATCGAATTTGCTTTGCTCATTTAAGCTCTGGTGGTTCGCTCGTATCACTAGTGTAAAGTAAATATCATCAAACCGTTCACTAAAACCCTTTGGTTTGAGCCCAATTTCCGTTTGTTATTGACATACGGAAAATGCTTCCTTGCTTTACCAATAAATGCTTCCTCGCATGTACTCGTATTTCTCGCAGATTTTTTCATTTCCAAGAAACATTTTTGTTTTCAGAAACAGTTTATTTTTGTGGATTTTTATAATGCAAACCTGCAGGCCGATTAGGTTTTTTTTCCATGCATTATTTCCCAAGATCTAAATATTAATTTTATATAGAAAAATGACAGTAGCACAGTTCTAACGCGCGTTAGAAATATGACGTGATTAACCATCTGATCTTAACCTTGTGGGTTCTACACAATGACCACTAGGTTGTATTCTTAAAAAATAACGGTTCCGGTTAAAAAGGCTTTTCTATGAAATGAAAACTCTATGAAACAATACCTTCGATGAACCGTTTTTCGACGAAATAAGGGGACCCCATAGGTACTGGTGGCGCAGGACCAGTAATTGTGACCCTCTTTGCAGTGGACATATTTCGGCTGATATGATGATGATTGTTCTATACAATAACAAAATCTGGACAGCATATAAAAATAAGTACAGTAGTGCCACAATCGGTTCCATCTCAGCATGGTTCTGGCGGAATGGCCAGCTGTATAGGAAAGACGCCAAAACGGAGCGACGAATTGACGTGATTTTATAAGTGGAGATAGTTGAAAGGATGGAGTGACATAGGATAGTTTTTATCCCCGAAATCATCCCCTAAAGTGTTGAAATGGGGGGGGTGAATGTTTGTATGGAGCTGCGATATGAACGAGTTCCACTCGGACAGAGTCGCGGGCAGAAGCTAGTAATAAAATAATGTAGAGTGCCTAAACATTGTAGATATTACAGGCACTTTATTATTCAAAGAAGGGTACACTGATTTGCTATACGATAAGTAAAATGAGACTGAAATTCAACTCCGCATTAAATCTGATCGGTTTAGTTTTGTGGAGCTTTGTAGTATGTATGTAGTATGTACTCTTGTCTGATTTTATTTTTTAGTATATGTCTACGACAAAGCGACAGACGACAGCGGTCGGTGTGCGGGCGCGCGGGGCGTGGGATCCCTTCCATCGTCACTAGCTCTGACGGCGGCGATAACAACGCTCGCGTCTAATATTTTTGTATACTTATTTTTGCCTACATAAACGTAGAAGCTTAATACATAGTTTTTATTAGCCCTTAATAGCCCGCTAACATAGTGGCGACCGTGAAAGGACATCGTACCTACAGTAAATTCATATTTTACATCGCGTACCGACTTGGAAGGAAGAACATTCTCGAAGCGCAAACAAAGAAAGTAACGGCGAGCAACCTTTGGACCCAGGCGACGACGTGGCTGCGCAGTGATTTAACAAGGGGAGTGCCCGTTTCTATTCCTTTGCCTTTCTTACCTTTCCTAGTTTTGATTTGTGTGCTAGTGTACTTTATTTCGAATACGTAATTCATCAAAATCTTAAAACATTAAAGTGCATGATCTCGCCGATCGGGATACGTGGCTTATCTTTAGTGCCTATCTTGCTATCCGAGTACAATACGAGTGAAACATTATTTTAAAGCTTATGCGCATATTTTCATTGGCCTGCCGGAGCTAGTCAACCCAATTCATAAGACATTAAGTGCTTAATTCCCTTGCATCTTGACCTCGCACCGCTTCAAATCATAATTATAATCTTAGAACTAGTAGATTTATCTAGTATTTACGGTGCTTTGTTAATTGAACACGCCTTTGTTCACGCTTTCTTGATAATAAGCGTCCTTAAACATTATTTCACTTGGCTACTAAAATAAAAGTCATAATAAGTAAATTTTCAGTCTAAAGTAGTTTTTATTCCTCAAAGGTCTTAATTACTAGCTATTTGTTATTACATAGTGCTCATTTCGTACCGGGCTGATATTTCCAGGCACTGCGCGCGCGCCGGCTGGCTTAGCAACGCGCTGCCGTACCTACCTATTCACCATCAGCTGTTGGGGCGAGCCTTGACCTTGATTTGCGCAGCATTATCAGCGCGCTTGGAACTCCTGTCTGGTTTGATGCACAGTTTACTTAGCCTAATTTGTTGATTGCTCTTCACCCTAAGTACCTACACTTATTGTGTCTTACTTGTCCTTTTTAATTGTAGTGTCAACCCCATCTAATTCTATATCATGACAAAAACTACATCGCAAAGCGAAATTGACATAAGCGCACTTGAAAATGAATTAAAATTTAAAGAATTGATAAAACAGCGTGCATCGATTAGGGGTCGACTAACTACGTTTGAAAACTTTATTAAAGAATTAAAAAGGGCAAAGATTGACGAAATTTCAGAAGCGCAATTTAATGAACTGAATTTGCGAAGCTTGAAAATAGAAGCATTATTTTCTGATTTTGAAAAGTGTCAAATGCAAATAGAACTAGCCTGTCCTGACCCGGATGATCAGGTTCAGGAAAGAGAGGTAACTGAAACAAGATTTTACAGCGGCATTTCTAGTTCTCAATCCCTACTAAGGTTGCGACCTTCAAACCCTGAAGATAAACAAAGTTCATATAGTAGTTGTGCGCGTCAGGAAAACATAAACGTCAAACTTCCAGTTATTAAATTACCGGCTTTTGACGGGAATTACTTTCTATGGTTAGAATTTCGAGACACATTCGAATCATTAATACACTCAAATGAAACTATTCCCGACATAAACAAATTCCATTATTTACGATCCTCATTAGAAGGGAGCGCGGCACTTGTTATCAAATCAATTGAATTCTCATCTCAGAATTATAAGGTCGCATGGGATTTGTTATGTCAGAGATATAATAATAAAAAAATCCTAATTAATAATCACTTAAAGGCTCTCTTTAGAATCGAGCCCATAACGATAGAATCTCATAAATCATTGCGTTACCTAATAGACGTTGTGACTAAAAACCTAAGAGCTTTGACTACACTCGGACAGCCAGTGGACCACTGGGATACGCTTGTGATATTTATGGTTTCAAGTAAATTGGATTCAGTCACGAGTGGAAAATGGGAGGAGCATAGAAATAACCTCTCCGACCTCCCACTCTTGGATGAATTCATCGAGTTTCTTCGTAAGAGAGCAGACATTTTGGAAACCACGTTAGCGAACAGACATGAAAAAAGCGTCCCACCTTTTCATAAAGATAACCATCTCAAACATGAACCTAAAGGTCCGTTTACACATAACAAATTTGCGAAAAGTTTCGTCACTTCTAATAACGCACCCAAACCGGTAGGGTCTTTATTGTGTCCGATGTGTAACCAAGGTCAGAATAATTGATTGTGAATCATTTAAATGCTTACCTCTCGAAAGCAAGTGGAGCGAAGCCTTGAAGTTAAAACTTTGCGTCAATTGCTTACGACGTGGTCATGAAGCAAATAATTGCAGACTAGGTGCTTGCAGATTATGTCATAAGAAACATAATACGTTATTACATAAAGACAGTAACATAACAACAACCTTACCTGTGACGTCACCGATGGCTGGGACGTTAGTTGACCTTGAAGTAGTCAACCCACCCCGCAGGACATTGTCAGTCCAGTCTTGTGGGCAAGTTCTCCTTGGTACCGCTTTAGTTAAGGTATCCAACCCTGAAACAAATACTCACCAGGTTGCTCGTATTCTTCTAGATGCAGGCAGCCAATCTTCTTTCATGACGGAAAACCTGAAAAATAAACTTGGATTAGTTAATCGTGATCCTGATTCTTTAAAAATATCGGGCATTAACAACATTCAACTTACCATTTCCGACAGGTGCGACGTAACTATCAGCTCCTTGTCAAACACGTTCAAAACGAAATTAAATTGTTTGGTAATTCCTCAAATTACAGGTCAGTTGCCTAACATGGCTGTAAACATTACCCAGCTAAACTTACCTGAAACAATTCAGCTCGCTGATCCTCACTTTTATCACCCTGCTGAAATTGATATGCTGTTAGGTGCTGAAATATTTTTCGATATATTATGCCCTAATAAAATACGTTTGGGTTCAAATATGCCCATCCTTCAAAACACTCAACTTGGCTGGATTGTAGCCGGCCCTTTAAGTCCAAATCATTGTTCTGAATCCTCCCAGACTGTCCATTGTAACTTCACGAAAGAAATCAGTGACAAGTTGACGCAGTTCTGGAACCTGGAAGAACTTCCACAAACTAAAACACCCTTATCAGCTGATGAAGAGTTTTGTGAAGAACACTTTAAAAAACATACCTATCGATTACCTGATGGCAGATTTTCAGTCTTAATGCCTCTCAAAGAGACACCTGAAACTGCTTTGGGTGATTCATATAAAATGGCTGTCAAGCGATTTTTCACCTTAGAGAAAAAACTAAATAATAATCCCGACTTGAAACAACAGTATAGTGATTTCATTCATGAATATGAGTCTTTAGGACATCTAACAAGAATACCTAAACCGGCGTTTGGTTTCTTTTTGCCGCATCATTGCATTATTCGCCAAGGTAGTGAGAGCACACGCTTAAGAGTTGTGTTCGATGGGTCTGCTAAATCAGCGTCTCTAAAATCCCTTAATGATATACAATTCGTTGGCCCTGTGGTTCAAGACGATCTTTTCAATATTTTGATAAGATTTCGTCAACATAGATATATTTTTACTGGAGATATACAAAAATGTTACCGTCAAATCCAAATCCATGAGTCCCAACGAAACTTACAATTGATTTTGTGGAGAGATGACAGTTCTAAGCCTCTTGAAGTGATGCAACTGAACACCGTTTCTTACGGTACGGCTTCAGCTCCATTCTTAAGCACTCGTTGTCTTCTACAACTTGCATTAGAATGTCCGGATCCTTTAATTTCCGAGGCAATAAAAAAAGATTGTTATATGGATGATTTATTGACAGGCGCCGATTCAGCAGAGAAATTAAGTCATATACTTCACGGTGTTACGGAGACACTTAAATCGGCATGCTTTCCGTTACACAAATTTCGTACTAACTGCCCTAAAATATTTAAGGCTTCGGCAATTTCAGACACTCTGAACCTGAGTAAGCAGTCCAGTGTACTAGGTGTGCAGTGGGCACCAGACACTGATAATTTAACCTTTGCATTAGATGTAAATCCTAAAGAGGACGTTGTCACAAAAAGAACTATTTTATCTAACACTTGTAAAATATTTGATCCTCTAGGACTGCTAAGTGCTTGTACAATCACGCTTAAAATTTTACTTCAAAAACTATGGGTTCTTAAATTGTCTTGGGACGAACAGGTGCCTCTAGACATTAAAAAAACTTGGACCAAGCTAACTAACAATCTTCACATTTTGCTTTCAGTCTCGGTACCCAGGCATGTGCAATGTTTGTCACCAACGGCTTGTGAGATCAATTGTTTCGTCGACGCCTCGCAAGACGCGTACGCAGCGTGCGTATACGTACGAACTACGGATAGCTCAAATTATGTTACAGTCAGACTGCTTTGCGCTAAGACAAAGGTCGCACCTCTTAAGGCTCAAACTATACCTAGGCTCGAATTGACAGCAGCTTTATTAGGGGCCCGACTTGTCAGCAAGGTCAGTGAAGCTCTCCGCTGTACGATACATAAAAAGATTTTCTGGTCAGATTCCACCATCACCCTAGGTTGGATTAAAACTAGTCCTAAAATACTCAAAACATTCGTATGCAATAGAGTAAATGAAATTCACGAACTCACATCTAGAAACTCATGGCGTCATATACCTACTGACAAGAATCCGGCTGACATGGCCTCAAGAGGTGTAGACCCGAGTCTTCTTATTGAGTCTTCTTTGTGGTGGGAAGGTCCAGCTTTTCTAAAAAATGATGAATCGCAATGGCCGCAGACTCCCAACACAGATATAACGTTACCTGAAATAAAAGTCTTACAAACTAACATAAATGAAGATAGTAAAACTAGTGAAATAATAAACATAAAAGACTATTCTAGTTCATTAAAGTTAAAAAAAATATTTGCGTTCATATACAGATTCATAAATAATTGTCAAATAAAAGAAAAAGAGAATAGATCATACGGCCCCTTAAAAGTAAATGAACTTAACCAATCCCTTACTTACCTAATTAAAATGGCACAAACAGAGTCATTTTACAAAGAATTTAACCTAATAAAAAATAAAAAGAAACTTACCTCATCACATATGTTGCAGTTGTCTCCTTTCCTCGACGATAGTGGCGTGCTGCGGCTAGGTGGTCGGCTCAATAATACAGAGTTTTGCTTTGAGAAAAAACATCCAGTGTTATTACACGGAAATCATCACTTTACCAAACTACTAATGCGAGCCGAGCATCTACGCTTATTGCATGCTGGCCCTCAGCTGCTTCTAGCAAGCTTTAGAGATCAGTTTTGGCCTCTACAGGGGAGAGCGTTGGCACGAAGTGTATATCGCCATTGTGTAACTTGTACCCGTTTTAGAGCCAAAACCATGGAGCCACTGATGGGTCATCTGCCATCAAGTCGAGTCACTCCTAACTACCCCTTTGGTGTAAGTGGGACAGATTTTTGTGGCCCTTTTCAAATTTCAAGTAAAACAGGCCGTGGCAATCGTATCAGCAAATGCTACATTTGTATATTTGTTTGTTTTTGTACTAAAGCGGTTCACTTAGAAACTGTCAGTGACCTTAGTACTAAAGCATTCATTTCCTGTCTTCGCAGATTCATTTCGCGTAGAGGTAGACCTAGTCAACTTTATTGCGACAACGGTACTAATTACGTGGGGGCAAACAATGAATTAGGTCTAGCATTAAAGGCAGGCATGAGTTCCATATATAGGTACACAGCTGAAGAGCGCATTAAATTCATATTTAGTCACTTTCGGTGGTTTGTGGGAGGCCAATGTTAAATGCCTAAAGTTTCACTTAAAACGAACAATAGGTAATTCTAGTTTAACGTACGAGGAGTTGAGTACTCTTTGCACAGAAGTCGAAGCAGTCCTCAACTCCCGTCCCCTTACTCCTCTTTCATGTAATCCCAGCGACCTTTCTCCCTTGTCACCAGGGCACTTCCTCGTGGGACGTCCGCTGACATCTATGGCAGCTCCACCTACTACCTTAGAAAAAGGCATAAAGACGCGCTACCAACTGATTGAAGCGCTTCGAGACAGTTTCTGGAAGAGATGGCATCAGGAGTACCTCTCAGAATTGCAGAAAAGGACAAAGTGGAGACATCCCTACAAAGACATCAAGGAAGGCGCATTAGTAGTTTTTAAGGAAGAGAATCTTCCTCCCATGCGATGGAAGCTAGCACGAGTCCATCGTCTTTAACCCGGCAAGGACGGAGTTAGCCGGGTAGCCGATTTTAAAACGATCAGAGGGATCGAACGCCGAGCACTCAATAAGGTGTGCCCCCTCCCGGATGATGATGAGGAAGAGTTGCAGGCAGCTTCAGCTACAGCCAGCACTGCCAGTCCTTCAGCCACCTCCAACGGGCCCCCAGCATGTCTACGACAAAGCGACAGACGACAGCGGTCGGTGTGCGGGCGCGCGGGGCGTGGGATCCCTTCCATCGTCACTAGCTCTGACGGCGGCGATAACAACGCTCGCGTCTAATATTTTTGTATGCTTATTTTTGCCTACATAAACGTAGAAGCTTAATACATAGTTTTTATTAGCCCTTAATAGCCCGCTAACATAGATGTAATTAATTAATAATCGTTTTGGTCTATTTCTTGCGTTCCCTTTTTCATAAGCGCAATGTTTTGCCGAATATAACGGTCGTTATAAACTTATAAAACAAACCTTCTCTTAACCTGATGGTGGTCGATGCCTTAGAAATAAATTAATATAACAGGTTACGCCATGCGATACATTACATTAGGTACCGACTAATAAAATCTATATAAGTATCACGTACCTCCGTTCTTTTACTATAGTTTTCGAACTTATATTTCGGTGATTCCATTTTGTACAAATTTTAACTCTGTGTAACATGAACGAGGAGTTCAACGGATTAAAATTTAATTAACAGGACAAAAGCTTCCATATTTGTTAGCAGGCTTTGGGGGCAATGTAGTAATCCACCTTTTGAAAGCCAACGACACTTATAGTGGTCATAAGCTGTACGGTTTACAGTTGGCGGTTATTGTTTCAGTAGTTAGCTACGAATTTTGATCAAAGTGGAAAACAAAATTATGCGCTACGAGGGGGATTTGAACCTGGCCTATAAAATACGTCCATTGCTCTTATCCAACTGAGTTACCGTGGGTCCGCTAGTCGCGACGAATTTTTGAATCCCTTCACTCTTCTAAATACACCATAGGGAGGCTCGTAGCGAAATCTACCACAAGATTGTTACAAGTTCAGAAACCGGCACCAACGTCTCAAGTTACATTGAGTTATCGTTAGTAATAATGTTCCTACGAATAATTAAAAAGAACTACGGTATCTCAAATTAGTAAGATTACCACTTCGTCGTTTGGGAATGTGTTTTATAATATAAGAATATTTACAGACTTGGTACCTACCAAAACGTCAAACGTCATGTTTGAATAAAATACGCATTACCAGCACATGCCACCACCCACATCCAAACCGTATTTAATGAACTAAATAGTACTTGTAACTATTAGTACAACTCTTTATTGTACATAAACATAGCGTATAAAACTACAAAGGCGAACCTTTTGAGGGGTCTCTTACAGTTAACCTTCAATTAATTAAAATCCCACGCTACCATCATTGCCCAAATTTTCTCATTCAGATTAACACCTAATTTAAATTGGATAATTAATACCAATTTAGTATTATACGAAAAACTTGACGTTAACCATCTGTAATAAAATAAATATCTGATTTGTAAATAATACGCCGTTTCGGGATTTTATGATTTTAGACATGTGTTGAATCGGTTATTGAAACGAAACTAGAAAATAACAGTAACAAGAACAATACAAAAATAGTCGTAACTGCCCGTTCCCTCTCATCCATGAGAGGAGGCCTGTGCCCAGCAGTGGGACGTTTGTAGGCTGATTGACTATAATTATTATTTAGCTATAACTATAATTATAGAAAGCATACAAAGCGATGGACCCGTGGTAAGACCCATTATTTTATAAACGTTTGACTACTACGTGCGTCAAATCAATCACCCCTGACCTTTAATTTCGAGCACTTTATGACAGCCCACAGGGTATTATCGCGATATCTTGCTTTATCTCATTTTATCGAAAGTGTGATATCCAATTACGTGGTCGCGTCGGCTCGGTTACGAAGGGCAGATATCGTGTGTCACAAGCTACTGAGAACGTATTAAATGTTTATCCATATACTAGCTCCTTATAAAATATAACTATATTTAAAGACCATCATAACTATAATTTGCTTTCAATCATTTTGGAAACTTTGATGATTTGCAACTTTGAAATATTTCGATAATTTTACTATTTTATTGAAACCCAACAATAATAAAGGTTAGCTGGAAGAGATCCCTTATAGGGATAAGTTCGCCTTTGTACTATGATCTATTGGGTGACATGTATATTCTTTAACCTGTTATTGTGTACAATAAAGTGCTAACATACATACATACATACATAATAAATTGATGTTTTCCTATCCTAACCGCCTGCGGAGAATGAATACTCAAAACTGAAGCAAAGCAGCTAAATAACTTCAAACGACATACCTAATTCACCTGCTGGTATTTTCGTGCGGCTTTTGGCATATTGATGCACCAAAATTCCCAATATTTCAAATGTAGCGTCCATTATGGAAGTCAATTTGGTTCCAACATTTCGCGTTCCCCTCCTCGAGCGCCGAGGAAACGTGTTGGGACAGCTACGCGCAACATACTATTTGCAACAACTATTTTTAACCGACTTCAAAAAAAGGAGGTTCTCAATTCGGCTGTATATTTTTTTTTTCAAGGTTGTTACCTCAGAACTCCGTCATTGATGAGGCGATTCGAAAAAAATTTTTTTCGTATGTATATGTCGCAGTGAAATGGTCAAAACAGAGATTTGAACAAATCCCTAAGGGATATGATCAAATCACGCAGGATGTTAAAATGGAGAATCCATTTTATCATTTACCTGATACAAATCAGTCATTTGATCAAATCTCTGAATCTGTTTAGTGAAATGACGAAATCTGACAAAAAAGGCAACTCGTTTTTTCATTTCACTAGATTTGTTTAGTGATTTGATAAATCCCTGAAACGCGTCAGTGAATTGACGAAACTAACTCGCAGATATTGGCTCCTAAATCATTAGTCATTTAAACGGTTCTGGGACTTAGGCTCGGATGGCGGATAGATTAGAAGATGGTAGCGGGAGCTCTGCTCCCGCCACCCTCTTCGTGGTTTTTTTTTTTATAAAAGAGCGGAAAAATCTTTATCGCGTTAGTTTCGTCAACTCACTGACGCGTTTCAGGGATTTTATCAAATCACTAAACAAGTCTAGTGAAATGAAAAAACGAGTTGCCTTTTTTGTCCGATTTCGTCGTTTCACTAAACAGATTCAGAGATTTGATCAAATTACTGATTTGTATTAGGTAAATGATAAAATGAATTGGCCATTTTAACATCCTGCGTGATTTGATCATATCCCTTAGAGATTTGATCAAATCTCTGTTTTGACCATTTCCCTGCAACATATATACTTCCAGGTGCGTCCCACTTTTTTCAAAATTGAGTTAGATGATGGGATCCATGAGGAATTGAGGGGATCCCTCAATTTTATTAGGCACGCGTGTAGTGATTTTGGTATTTTCTGTTATAACTCGTGTATTTACATCCGGAATCATAAATTTGGTGGCGAGGAATTGATGATGAAGACCACAGATGACTTATCGAATTCCTCAATTATGTACTTAAAAGTGCAAAAGTACGTCACAGGTTCTGATAAGATTCCATTGAAATAGGACCTAATGAAGTGCCATTGGTGATGATCTTGGGGAATCGATGGAAGTCCTCAAATATTATCGGCCCACATACAGCGATTCGGTTTTTTCTATAGTAATCAACGCATTTGCTATCGAAAATCAGTTCGTGGTAAATTGTAAAAAAATAGGAAATGTTCTCGTGGCTTGGCGGAGTACTAAAATGAAGTCGGTTAAAACTTTGTTTTTAAAGTAAATTATGACAGTCAGGTTGACCTAGTTGGTAGTGATCCTGTAGTAGTATGCCAGGTCCCAAGTACGGGCATTCATTTGCGCGATTATCACTAATATTTGTTCTTGAGTCATGGATGCTTTTTTAGTATTTAATTTACTAGTTTCCGCCCGCGACATCGTCTACGTGGACCCGGGATAAAAACTATCCTATATTTTAATCCAGGCTTTAAACTATATTTGTACAAAATTTCATCCAAATCGTTTAAGCGTGATTGAGTAACAAAGATCCAAACAACTATTAGGCTATAAGTATATATATCGTACTTAGTTCTAGTACCCAAAGTACAAGCTTTGCTTAGTTAGCGATTAGTTCGATTTGTGTGACATTGTCCCGTCAATATTTTTTATACCTACTTACTGGTCCAAATTTCTATGCGAAATGTTTGGTTAAAATTGACCCTCAGGACTTTGTAAGGCTTGTGTATTAACGCGGGCCTTTGAAATATCCTCCAATCAGGTTTAGGCCTCGCTCTGGTGCTTCATTTTGTCATGGATTCAGTTTTGCATGCAATGGACTTTACAGGAAACAAAATTGTTCTGCCTTGGAACGGTTTACGGCTTTGCTATGAATTTAATTGAGTTTGAACATTTCAATTATTATTTTGGGTTCATGTAGGTGCAGTCGACTATAAAGACATATGCGACCAAAGGTACAAAAATATGTATGCATGACTTTATTGCTTATCATTAGGGTCGTTTCTTTTGTAACTTTGGCCGTATCGATCGATTTCTTTGTAGTCGACTTTACATACAGTAAGTTGCATTTTTGTATTATGGTTTCAAATGAAATTTTAGAATCCAATAGACTGAAAACGAAGACGAACGATTTCCACGTTTGATGGTTCAGTTTTATCCAAATTGGTCATGAATATATCTAATGGAGAAATTGTTAATTGTTAATTTATAAGCACACAATATAAGTTAAAAAGCAACGAATAAAACATTAGCCATGTGCCAGAAAAAGGTCGACATGGCAAAAAACTAAATAGAAAAGATAAGGCAGGAATTGATTTACACCTTTTTCATTTGGTAAGTAAACCATAGCACAAAAGGAACACAGCTCATTGAGCAAGATATATGTATTTATTTATCTATTTATCCACCAGCTACCACCAACATGATACAAGGCTGCAAATACAAGTCTTACAAAGTAATATAAAGCCAATTAAAAGAATCCGCTGATTTATAAAATGCCTAATATCTCTGTCTGTCTGTCTATGTCAGTGTGAATATTTCAAAATGTTTTAAATAACTAAGTAAGTAATTTGTGACTTCGTTTGTTACAAAAGTCCCGTTACTTCTTTAATACTCTTTCCATGGCTTAAAGCTATTAAATCTTAATATTTGGCAGCACGCATGCTTACAGAAAATTTACTAAATGTATTTTTAATGATCCAACAGCTTAAAGCAACTCACTTGTTTTTATCATTATTGTATTATTTACGCTTGTAGTACCTAATCATACTGATGTCCTCCTAGCGTTATTCCCGGTTATGCTCTTACTCAATACTCAATCATTTATTGCATTTGGTTCCGCGTTGATTTGGCATACGCAATAGTTTTACGAAAGCGACTACCATCTGACCTTCCAACCAAGAATAAAACCTAGACCTTATTGGGATTAGACCGGTTTCCTCACGATGTTTTCCCTCACCGGGAAGCTAACGGTAAATATTCCGTACGCAAGTTCCGAAAAACTCATTGGTGCCAGCCGGGATTGGAACCCACAACCGCCGCTTGACAGCCTGAACCACTAGGCTACCGTAGCGTGAGGTGTCAGGTCAAATAGCAGTAATAGCACCATCCCCTGTTATCCAAAGGGTGTCGTAGGTTGCCTAAGGAATGGGGGTAGAAGTCGGTTATGGGCGGCAGGCTAGGAACCACATCCTCCTAGCGTTTTTCTAGGTTACATCTTTAAGTAGCGAAGTCCGTTTTAGCACCTAATCCGAAAATGTGGAGTAAGCTTTTCCTGAACCGAAATTTTATTGACTTAGTGTAGAATTTCGCTTCCTTGTGAATACATCATCATAATCATCATCATATCAGCCGAAAGATGTCCATTGCTGAAGATAGGCCTCAACTTAACACATCGATATCAACTTAGAGATTAGATTCCTCAGCTTCTTCCGATATTGTATGCAGTCAACAAAGCTTAATCTGGAGAAGCAACTAATTCTAGGCCAAATGGATGGTAGGCGAGCTCAGGGTAGGGCACCAACGAGATCGTCTGACACCGTTAAGAAGGTGGCAGGCGGCAGTACCTACAACTTGGTCGACAACAACATGGCCTATCACCGTGCCATTGGAGACGCCGTATGTGGTCGATATCCTCAGCATTGAGGAAACGAGGAAGAAGAGATAAAATTAGAATGTATAATGTGTGTTACACTAGGACTGTAATCTATAAAGATCGTTTTAGCCAAATAAAACATCCACAATACATGACTATCGCGCTAGTAAAGTTACAAAACTTTACCCCAAAAATTTTCACGATTCCCGCAAAAGTGTCCGTTCACGACACGGCAGCTTTCATTGCGACGTTAACTTGCATGACACGCTAAGCCAGCAGGCTAACCTCGTAACTTTTTCGACGAGCGTAACATATCAACCAGGATATATCAACATAAAAATGGCAGTCGATATGTGCGCTTAGCCATATTTTCTACACTGTCGTTTTCGCTTTCAATAAATAACGATTGATGAGTTTTAACGTTCAAATGAAAACGTATGCGGTTACCTTGCAGGACCGATATTTGGCTTGTTTCAAAGGTCAATGATATGGCCACAAATTCACGGTATTTCGCGTTGTACATTTTATTATATTCGCTTGAACCAATGACTTTTATTACGGCCGGCCGTATATATTTAATCTGATAAACTGTTTGTTTTTCTATTTTAAAAGCACATAACCGTTCTTTATAAAATTTATTAATTTATTACTAAATCTACCGAGGCTGAGTTGTTTGAAATTGTTAGTAATCATGACATGAGTGACGTACGTTAGAATTTTATTGTACGGGAGTTTGACAGTTCATTATGGGCTGACAGTTACAGCACCACGGGCAATTTTTTTGTTAACCGAACGACTTAAGAGTCCGCAGTAAGCTCGATTCTCCATACAAACGTAGTTACGCTCTCATTTTAAAACTACGTGTTGGATTGTAACGTAACTTTGCATATACAATACAATGAGGTATATCTATGTCTGTAATTAGTTTATGTAGCTTCAGATATCATAGTAAAAAAAATTGAGCGAATTTAAGGTTTTCATACAAAACTTGTTTTTGCTGTATTTCGTTTGGTTTAAAAACTGGAACCATATAAACTAATTACAGACATATATATACCTCATGTCATTGTATATGCAATATTTCGTCACAATCCAACACGTAGTTTTGAAATGAGAGCGTAACTACGTTTGTATGGGAAGGTGAAATTCGGCCGAGCTTACTGCGGACTCTTAAATTGAGAAGGATCAGAAGATCAACATTTTCTCGACATGTCATGTCTATACTGAACCTAGAATACTGAACATATTCAATATTCTCTTTGATACTGAAGTCGTATTATGTCTGTAACGTCAGTTTCAAAAAAAGTATATACGTACTGTGGGACAGAAGATATTGGCATCTCGTTCCCTCTTGTGGTAATCGTTTTGTCCACGCTTACATCTTTGTCACACATGTGTGTATGTGTGAGTGAGTCCCTTTATTACACCCTTTCTCTATGATACTTAACGCCAGCCAGTCCGTCAAATTTGGTCGATGCAACCTTTAAGGGGCATAATCGGGTACCAACACAAAATGACTCGCAAGCAAAATAATCTGCAAACCCAACAGTTTACAAACAACCCGCCAAACTGCGGTTTTTATGGCGATGTTAATTTTCTGTAAATTGGACTAGTTAGTGTAGTAGTGGACCAATAACCAGTTTAGTGTGTCACGAGCTATTAGCTTATATGAACAGTTATCCTGGCGAAAATAGCCATTGTGATCTCGTAAATCAACGTCGTTTTACAACTGGTCTTAAACATATGGAAGTATTAAAATTGAGTGGACGAGTACGCCTCGTATGTTTTGTCAAATACTATTTTAAACACGTGGAAGAGATAAATACTTCGCTCAACAGATGTGTTATGTGGTTAACTACCTACATATTATGTTTTATGAGGGTATTGACAATATTCCACTTTTGCGAATGCAGTGCGTGCAGTGCTTTACGTAGAATAGTGTCTTTTTACAAGCTTTATTCTTCTATAGAGTAAATTTACACATCCATTACTCGTATCGTCATGATAATTACAAATATAAATGGGTAGGTTCGAGGGACCTCTTTAATGGCTAATAGTGAACCCTCAAATGCGCATGGATGGGCAACAGTATGGCGCGTTCTGACAGGTTTCATTTTAAGGCTAAGGCTAACACGTACTTTTTTTACTTTTGTCCCTACGACAATAAGGAAATTCCTTGAGGAAAGAGAAACACAAAAAGAAATACCAATTTAATCTAACACGAAACAACGTTATCCCGCAGAGTCGGCTGGACTATCGCGCGGCGTTCGTCCACTACTGCAACAGCCCGAGCCCGAGTGCTCTGGCCACGTACTACGACTCGCACAACACGTACGTGCAACAGCTGACGGCCACCAACGCCATGCTGGACCAGTACCATAGGCACACGCTGCCTACTATATTACAGGTAATTTGTTTGTCTTTTGTTTTACGTACTACGACTCGCACAACACGTACGTGTAACAGCTGACGGCCACCAACGCCATGCTGGACCAGCACCATAGGCACACACTGCCTACTATATTACAGCTAATTCATTTTATGTTGTTGCTTCAATTTGGGGTATTTAGGCTTTGTATATAAACTTGAAATGACTATGTTCTCTGTCATAAAACAAATATTTATCTGAAAAGCATAATATTAACCTGTGGTTGATTATCGTCATTCATAGCATCTAGCATATAATATTAAGAAATAAAAACCGGCCAAATGCTTGTCGGGCCACGCGCAGTGTAGGGTTCCGTAGTTGCCTGTTTGTATTTGTTACATCGACACGCGCCAAGTAAATGGTGCGGTTGCGTCGGCCGAATTTGTACGAAAGGTGGCCTTTTAAGTCGGTCAACTATTACTCGGTAACTACGAGCCTTCTTAGCCGTGATAGTTTTCCTTTTAAATTCATTATAATATGTGCTACTGCCACGATTTTTTTTCACATTTCCTGTAGTAGCCACTTAGACGGCATGTGTCCTCAAGACTTGAAGAAAAATTAGGGCTTTAAAGCAAACAAATCACTGAGTTGAAAAAATGTTTCTCAAAACCCATAATATTTTTGAACAAGCTATCCAACGATACCCCACACTATAGGTTACACGAGAGAAAAAAAACATCTTCACTTTAGATGTAGGGGAGGTACTCTAAAAAAAATCCTTTTCAAGATTTTACCCACGCCGAATTCCAGTTTTCTAGTAGATAGTAAAGGTTACTGAGCTAAGCTGAAGATGGACAGACGGACAGACGGACGGACATGGAGAAACTCTTAAAAATAAAGAACTTTGTCTTTTTAAAATAGAAAAATTAAGTTGAAATTTGATGTTTACCGAGCACATCTGACTTTTTTTTAAATTTGTGATGTATTTTTTTCTGTTATTAAAAACCTTATTTCCGTAGATTAACGCAGACGAAAAAGGAACGTCAATTTCATTTATTACACTGGCTTATATCCAGGCGCTTGAGTAAGTGGAAAATAATAATATCAATCACAAAGTGTCTGGAATTCTCGCCGATAAGTAGACTGGCTTTTCAATATTTCGCTTACCGGTTTTTAGAAAATTACATCAAAGTGAAAGTGTTGCTTCATATTTACCTCGTTAGGCATTTTATTTAAAGTGTATTTATTTTGAGGATTAAAGTCAAAAGTAATTACATCAGGTTTTATATCGGAGCAGATATTGCGAGGTAAGGGCGCGTGAGACCGGGGAATGCCTAGTCCAGGTCCCCTATTCTGCAACTTGTTTTAAACTCACGTTAACGCTCACCCACAAATACAGGGTGACATTTTAATCAGTGTCCAAATTTTTTGTAGGCATTTGGTATCCCTAATAGAATCCATTTTTGAAAAAAAATGATAGATATTTTTTAAATTATAAATTGTGTATCCCAAAAGACTAATCCGTACAGCGTGGTTACTGGGCATTCAGTACCGCGCGGAGTGGGGCGGGGTCGGGTGTGGGGAGGCGTGCCGTGCGCAAACCTTACTTTACCCGCTTAAGTGCCCGCGCGGGAAGGTTTTTTTGGAATAACTTTAAGCAGCAATTACTAAATCAATAAATAAATCAATCAATCAATAATGTTTTACTGCAGGCATTAAAGATTAAGAGAAGAAGGCACTAAAGATTTTCGTACTGAATGATATGAAACAAAAAAACACGTATTTTATAATTTTTGCTGAAGAATCTTATACATGAATTTGGACACTGATTAAAATGTCACCCTGTATAACTTGACACCGCGATGCGTAGTACCTATGCGTAGGTAGAGGTCTAGTTTCCTGACGGGTAACCGGCGGGGTGAGCTGCATTAGCGCATAGCGAATAACAGCCCAGTAGTGCAAGGAGAACGATGATAATCAACAGTCAGAAAAAAAAACATAAATTATGATGATATATTGTGTCGGGATTACCGTGCTGGCTGAACAGGAAACCCTGCTCTCAAGCACCTCCGAGGTATGAATAGGGGTGTAGACTCGAAAATTATTATTACTCCAAAAGAAAGAAGGCAAAAAAATATGCCTAGTGACGAAAATCCCATTCAGATATCTCAAAGAATTACCAAGCTACAACCGTTTTAATATTACTTGTTAGAGAGAGAAAACGCAAACAGTGTGTGACGTCACATTACAGGATGCTGCCGGGAGGCCGCGTCGACGGCGGCGCCGAACACAATGGGCACGGCACATTTCCGTCTTCTAGTGACGTCACAATCTTCCAGCGTCATCGTTTCATATGTTGCGTTTTGCGAAAAAAAGACAGAACATACCCCTTCTTAAGACTTTGGACACTTATTACTTCGTAATTATTTAACCTTTTCCATTGGTTTTGTCTCCATTTGATTACATTTTTAATCATTTTTCGAGAAAATATGACATTATTTATTATTTTATTTAATGTCTACACCCCTATTCGCCGGAACGTGGCTGTCGTCGGTCATGATATTATCGTTCGCACAGATTTCGCACAATGGTACTCAATATTATGATTATAACAAAGAAAAAATAATATCCGAAACTATTTTGCTAGTCTCTTCGAGTTTTTACAAACTTAGTCTTTAATTGTAAAATGCACTTTTTTTAATATACGTAGTAAAAATATAATATAATTATTGTAAAAACCTTTCTAAGACTAAATGTGAATAAAGAGAATATATATACGTAATAATTTTTACGTCACACCTGGCCATAATGCGAGTTTTACTGCACGCTGCGCGCACAGGAAAACTCGCATTGTGGCCAGGTGAAGACGTAAAATTTTGTACTCAACACGGGCGGTAATTCGTAAAGCCCCAGAGCGCATATTTATGGCCCTCACCTTCGGTTCGGGCCACAAACACCTGCGATCTGGGGCATTCACGAATTCACCGCCCTAGTTACGTAATGTACTATTATTAAAAGTTGTTTAATATTGTTGGGTCACGTTGATGTTGGTAATCATTAATCAAGTCCTATTATTATGAATAATTAATGTAGTCAACTTTTTCTCAGGTTAGAAACAAAAAGGCGCAAACTTACGAACCCTCGCTTTAACTTTTTTACCAAAATGAATAAGCTTTCATTAAGAACTTGAGGTAAGGCCAAAAAAAAACATTAAGGTTATATTCGCTTGCTAGAGGGTCCAGAGGTTATTTAGAAATAGAATGAACTTGCAACGAGCAAAAATTAGGGCTTTAAAGCCCAATATCACGCAAAAGGATCACTGAGTTGAAAAATAGTTATTAAAAATCCATAATATTTTTAAACAAGCTAATAAACGACCACCACAAAATAATTGCATCACCACTTTTTTTTAAATTTTCTAAATTTGATAGGAGAAAGAAGATGTGTACTAAAAACGATTGAAAACAGAAGAGGAAATATGGTGGGGCACCTGATACGACCCGACAATTACATAAAAACTATAATTGAAGGAAATATAGAAGGAAGGAGAGGCAGGGGAAGACCAAGACGTGCGTTTCTAGAGCTCAAAACAGTGGCTGAGAGAAGAACAGAGTGGCGATTACTCCACCGACAAGAGCCCTGCTCTTAAATGTATGATGATGATGACCACTTTACGCGTTGGGGGAAAAATATATTTCAAGATTTTGTTCTACCATTTTGTCTTGTCTGCGTAATTGATTTACATATATACCCATGCCAAATTACAGCTTTCTAGTAGTATGGGTTACTGAGCTAAGCTGCAGACATACAAGCGGACATGGCGTAAATAAGGAACCCTAAAAAACCACTTATGTCACAGTAACAACAGACACACACACACACACACACACACACACATACACGTGTTGAACATAATAACACCTCGTTTGGGTAAGTATTAAAAAGTGTACAGTTGCACGTAAACGCTGACTAAACTGTTCGCGAGTGGTCAGACGCTCAACGCCTCTTTTAAGCGAAGAAGCGAGCACCCGTAATAAATACAAAACCGATTGCATTTCAGTATAACATTTAGTCGAATAAACCCCTAGCGCTCCCTTTTGAATAACATTGAACTTCAAAATTAATCATTACATTACAGTGATGAACAGTAAGTTTGTCTGGCAACTTTGAGAAACTTGCAAACGTCAACGACCGTCCGGACGTATTTTCCCCTTCTCCGGATAAAAATAAACATTTCGTGACATTTGTTGTAATCTTATTACCAATTACTGCCATACATGCCAATGAGGGTATTCTCGCTCCACATCGTACATTCACGGGAATAAACGGTATAAAAAGGAATACTTATTACTTTCATACGTTCCAACTGGCACCATATGGACGATCACATTTTTCGTAATCTCTCTAACATTGTATGACCTGCCTATTGATACTAACGATTTACCCCCCATTGAGTTGGATTGGCAATTAGGAATAGCAATTCCAAACGCTAACAGTCATAAAACTCGGCAATTACTATTCGATTTCCGTTCATTAATCAATCAATTGAAACGTACCCGTCACAACGCCGCTGTAATTCAGGAACGAGTATTCAATCTAAGTTGGTAAACTCCGGGCTTTTGTGTAGTTCGCATCCAACTTTACCTCGACGGACAACAGAGCTATCCTCCAACCCTCAACCAAAAAGACACATAGCATTCGGCGGACCTATGTCTTTTACAACGTTCTTCCTCGACGCCTCACTGTCTATGAAATCAAGCCTCAAACGAAACGAGGTCGATTAGGATTGCAATTCCCGTGACACTTGGAAAAGATATATTCGCTTTGGTAACATAAATAGAATGGAGTTGGGTAAATATATCCAGCGAAATAAGTCAAATGGCTCTCTCGAGTCCGCGCGACGCTTCACGTGCTTTTCGGGTAAATAAAACAAGTCTTGCGAACAAAGTTTATGGACTTTGATTTGATGCATTCTTTATTTTTCTATACCTAACTATCCACGAGAAATAAGTGTAATAATGTTTCAAAGTTGTATATGTGCACGACTGCGTTTTCAAGAGGACGGTTTTCAATGATCAATCGCGAAAATGGCTGCGAAGTTGTAATTAAATATGAGAAAGTATGAAGACATATCTTGAAATGACGCTTCTTACAATGCCATATGTGTAGTAACGCTATTAAAATTATGAATTCAAGCCGTTTAATTAAATATAATAAACATATTTTGGATCCGAAATATTGATGAATTCCCCGGCAGCCCTATTGGGATTCTGCCATTCATTCAGTGATAAGACGAGCATCCGAACTGAGTTTGATTTTAATTAAACTACCGCCTGCCTTACTCTAGGGATGATCCTGCACTTTCAATTCATATAATATCACTGAAATAACTTACTTAACTTAATTTTGAACTGAAGTCTCATCAGTAGTGTCCAGATTATCGGTGGCAAAATTTCACACAGAGTCGCCTAAGTATTTTTATGATTAAACAAATAAGATTGAATGATTAATTTTGCATAATACTTCCTATAAATTATCTTGCAATAGTTGCGAGCATTACCAAAAAAAACATTATTACCATTTCACAAACCTTGGGAGGTTTGTGAAATGGTAATGTGTTTTTTTTATCAAAATATTAGTCACTTATTTTATTCAAATAAAGTAACTGGACTTAGAATTACTACCTGCCATACATATTCTTTTCTAGGCCATTGATCAACAACTTTTTTGTAAAGAAGGAAGGCTGCATATGGTAAAAAAATATATCGATTAATGGTGACATTTGTTAAAATAAATTGAAAAACAACCCAAATCATTTACGACTTAACATTCGGGTGTTCCTCAGTTTCAGTTTCAGTTTATTTATTGGTAAATATCTATTTACAGGTCATAATGGAATTCACAATACAGAATGTCTTATTAATAAAATGTCCAATACTAAAGTATACTTACACTTGTAAATTTGGGCAGAACAATACATAAAATATGCAGGAGCAATACCTAGGTACAATTAATTAATAATATTTAAGATGAACGTACATCAGTCAACTATCCACCTACTTGTAAAAAACTCCTCCACACTATATCATGCTGCATCTATGAGAGTTGATTTGAGTTTTTTGTAAATATCATGACACTTTCAGATGATACTATGTGGCTCGGAACCCTATTATAAATTTTGGGGCCCATGATACTGAGCAACTTTCGGCACTTGGCAAGTCGCTGTGAACGAGCAAGCAGCAGAGGCCGTCTACGGTTATTACCTTCACGGCTAGAGTTCGTCTTATACTGCGCGAGATTTGACCTAACATATCGGCACGCAGTCAATATATAAACCGAGGGGAGTGTTAATATTCCGTGCTTTTTAAATAGATCCCTGGCTGCGTGATCTAGGGGTTTCCTGTCGATTATTCGCAGCGTGCGTTTTTGCATTTTAAATGCTTTGTCACGATAAGCAGCCAAACCCCAGAGGTCTACCTACACCTTGGATCAAAATAGAATTAAAATATCCGTAATAAGCCTTTTTAAGTACGTTAGAGACGATATCAGCTTTCGTCGCCTCAGCAATCTTGAAGGTAGGGACCTCTCCACCTTATGGCTGCGTATAGACAAGGGTCAGCGTTGTCTATACGCATCCATCCCCGTGTCTATTCGTGCCTATATAGGTCCCATAGTGGTGATGCCGAAACCTACCGACTCATTGAGCGGAGCCAAACGGCTGCAGACTCGGTGCAGCAGCAGATCCCATCCGCTGAGATCATTGTACTTGTTGATTTTAATGCCCACAACGCCGAATGGCTCGGCTCCAGCAAGACTGATCATGCGGGTAGATCTGTTTTTGACTTTGCTCTGGCATATGGCTTGACACAATTGGTTGTGCCAAGCCATGTGGCCGTGTGTGGCACTATAGGTCAGCAGATTGGGACGAGATGCAGTCCTTCTTTGCATCCTACCCTTGGGGGCAGGTTTGCTTCACGCCGGATGATCCCAACGTCGTTGCTGATTCTGTTGCTGACGTGGTGCTGCAGGGAATGGAGTTTTCATTCCATACTCTGTAGTCATTGTTGGTGGCAAGTCCCAACCCTGATTTGGTCGCTTCTGCAAAAAGGCCTCTCACCGAAAGCATGAACGTTACCAAGCCTGGGTAGGTGCAGCGGCAGTTCGGGATGTAAAGACTGGCGCATTAAAAAAGGAGTTTAACTTTGCCTCCAGGTCCTTTAAAAGAGTTATTGCCAGTCGCAGCCAGTGCCAGCAAAGTCGCTGCACATTGGTAGAATTGGCGAGAAATTAGAGCGCCTCCCGTCGGGAACTCGTGCGTTCTGGTCTCTTGCTAAAGCTATCCAGGGCAATTTCTGCACGCCATCTTTTCCGCCTGTGCACATGGATAACGATTCATTGGCCCACGACGCAAAAGACAAAGCCGATCTTCTGGGTAAAGTCTTTGCGCCCAACTCGACTTTGGATAACGGGCCGCCGACCATTCCGCGGTGCGAGAGCTGTATGCCGGATATCCGGTTCAACCAAAGCTCTGTGCGTAAAGCACTTCTTTCCTTCGACACTCATAAGTCAAGTGGGCCTGATGGTATCCCTGCGACTGTGCTAAAGATGTGTGCTCCCGAGTTAGCTCCGGTCTTAACGCGTCTCTTTCGGCTCTCTTACTCTTCTGGCGTAGTCCCGACCTCGTGGAAGTCAGCTTTGGTGCATCCGATGTGGAATGGATTGTCGCCTGCGGTATTTCCGGACCAATACGACCTTCAAACCTTCAAAAAAAGAGCGTACACCCATCTTAAAGGCCGGCAACGCACTCACAACACTTCTGGTATTGCAGGTGTCCATGGGCGGCGGTATTCGCTTACCATCAGGTGATCCGTCTACTCGTTTGCCTCCTATCAAATAAAATAAAAAAAGTACTCAGCGGATAGGCTTGGTGCAAGTCTAGATAGAGCAAAGCACGCTGATGACAACGAGTCGCATAGGGAATCCATGTGAGGGGACCGTGTCAGCCCCGAGTCAATAGTAAAGCCCAAATATTTTACCCGTTTCACTTGTGGGACGGGTATGTTACATATGCTTATGTTCAGCTGGTTGTCATTGGTATGCTTCAACTGAAATTGGATTATACTAGTTTTCTCTACGTTTAAAAGCATGCCGTTTGCGGAGAACCAGCTGTCAATTTCCGACTTCGCCCGGCCTAGTTTTATTTTAAGTGTAAAAAAGTCGGCGTTTATTATTACAAGTATCATCGGCATTAATTAGTAATTACGTACTCCGCTTCGTAAGAGTGTAATATCGTTTACAAGCATAAGAAAAAGGTTATTACCCATACTAGACCCTTGAGGTACCGCACAACCACCTATTTGTTCTAAGTCCGACTTAGCATTGAGGACATAGGTGCTTTGCCTACAGTTAAAAAAAAAAGAAGCAATTGGGTCGTGTAAACAGCTCTCGAAACCGTATCTAGCGAGGTTTTCGCGAATAAGGGAGTGGTCAATCATTTCGAAAGCGCGGGACAGATCGCAGAACACAGCGGCGACCTGTCTTCCGCCCTGGAGGTGCACCAGCACCCGCGTAATCACATCGCGAGCCGCGTCAGTCTTAGATCGGCCCTATTGGTACGCATATTGATGTTTTTTTAGTAGGTGGTTCGATCTGATATGCCCCATTAGTTTAGTACCCAGTAAGCATTAATTTTTTTGATAGTCTTGGAATTAAAGATATTGATCTATAATGTTTAGGCAAATGCATATCTCCCTTACCTTTGTAAATAGGTTGAATTTTCACAAGTGTTAAAACATCAGCGTAGACTCCAGCTGCGACGCACTGATTAAATAACAGTAACAATAGTGATATAAACACTGGCGGTAGGCAATCGAGAATGCGAATAGACATATCATTGATGTCCTTAGAGTCTTTACGTTTGATGTTTCTGCACGCTTTCATCATTTCATATAAAGTAAATTGCTTAAATTGGAAGATAGGGCGTGGTCTGTAATCCGTTTATGAAATGAATAGTTTTAAGTACTTGACATTTACGAGTAGGTACCTAATTAATGTCATACTACGTTCTTTAGGTGAATGAATAATTTATTCATTCAATCTTAAAAAGTTAGTTAATAACGACTCCATTACCCTGTGTGTGAAATTTGACGCCGATACTCCGAACACTACTCATCAGCCACATCGTGTCAGTGGTTGTCTATTGTTTGCCCGACATTCATATACTATAATAATCATTTGCCCGAACTTCGCTTGCTCGAATTTCATTTGCCCGAATGTTTCGTTTACCATAATAGTTAATTGACATACTCTTGTTTACCCGAATATTGGATGTCATAATGATACGAATGCCATACGTATTGTATTCCAGATTATTTTTTGCAATAATATTATATAATAGAATATTTAAACGCCATACTAAACATGCATTCGGATTCATCTTTGTTAACTTGCTGGTTTTTCCGCTCTTTTATAAAAAAAATAACCTCGAAGACGAAAGCGGGAGCAAAGCTCCCGCTTCCGTCTTCTAACCTATCCGCGATCCGAGTCGGTTTTGCCACTAAGCCCCTGTTCCCTACTGCCTACGATACAACACTATCTTGGCATTAGGTAAGCTCAGAGAAAAGTTCATTTTTACTTAGTGGTAAAACCGACTTGGATCACGGATAGGTTCGAGGTATTTTTTTTAATATTAGACACTGCAATACGTACCCACTTTATCACTTAAGAATATTATGGATGTTGAGATGGATGGCAAATGATATTATGGCATGTGATAGTTATGGATTACAATGATTATGGAAAATGAGATTATTGATATTGATATTATGGAAAACAAAGATTCTGGCATATAATTATTATGGTAAACAATGAGTATGGCATACAAAATTATAGAAAACAACATTATGGCAGTTGTATATTATGGCAGATAAAATTCGGGCAAATGAAATTCGGGCAAGCAAGAGTATACCCGTGTCAGTAACAGCAAGTCCTTGAAAGCATCCACTCTTGCCTGTTTCTTGATCTGCCGGAAAAAAATATCTAACCAGTAGTTGCGCAAAGTAGATAATATAAATATAAGGGGACAATCTTACACAAATCGACCTAGCCCCATAGTAAGCTCAGTAAGGCTTGTGTTATGGGTACTAGACGACGATATATATAATAGATATAAATACTTAAATACATAGAAAACATCCATGACTCAGACACAAATATTCATGCTCATCACACAAATATTTGCCCTTGCCGGGATTCGAACCCAGGACCTCCAGCTTCGTAGGCAGCGTCACTACCCACTAGGCTAACCGGTCGTCAAAGATAAATATATTAATTAAACTTTTTTTTCGGGGATATTGCGTAATGCCTCTACCCCACAATATTGTATGGGGGGGTTAAAAGTAGATATCAATGCTAGTAAAAGTGCATCTTTTTTATAGAACGAAAATCAAAAGTATCATCCCAAGAGATATCAGCTGAAGCGTTCAAACATTCTTAGAATGTTTTTTCCGATGTTTTTGGCATTTGAAATCTGCACCCAACGAAAACCCACTATATTAATAGCGTATAAACTATGGGTGAGTTGTACCAAACCGTCTGTAATCGTAAGCGGTGTTCATTGAAATCTGAATGTATGAAAAGTTTGACCAGTTTCTATGGACTGACAGTTGCCGACACCATATTTAACGATGATCGGTCAGTAATCGTAAGTCGGTGCAACCCGCCGTATGTCGTCACCAGTGATCGTAACTTTCGTAGCATTTTTGGTGCAGCGTATAGTGTTGTTAACGGAATTGGTATAGACAATATCAATCAAAATTGTTAATTAAGTGTTAGTAATTAAGGAATGCGGCTGCGACCGTATGTACGTCAGTCGAATACACGTAGCTGCACGGGACGCTCGTTTATCATTTACCCGCCCCGCCCCCGCACCCCTACTAACATTAAGGTTAATATTAACGTTATTAACGTTAATTAAGCATTAGGATTGAATCTATTTATACCAATACCGTTAACAACACTACGCTGCACCAAACATGCTATGAAAGTTACGATCACTGGTCGTCACAACCCATATCCTCGGTGCGTTAACTACCGAGTTAGTATTAATTTAATAGAAAAATTTAAAGATTTTTTTTATCGTGATTATTGCGAGATGAAACTCATACAGTAGATTTTTTCTTTATATGTGTTGTTTGATATTTCTACTTATGTAAGTATAACTGCATATTCAATATTAAAGTCCCATGCATGTTCCCTATTGTGCGTAATCGGTCGATTTTCGGTGCATCAAAGAACCAATGCGTGCCGATAATCGTGCGCGCGGCCACACAGGTGCAAATATTGGTTAAATATAATTTTAAATACATATTGAAAAGGTTTCATGACTGTTCTACTGAAAAGTAGTTTTATTTAAGTAATGTAACAATCCATATATTTTGAGCGTAGATAATTACTAATTTAGTACCAACCATTATAATACTGAGGGTAGAAAGCCGACGAGTAACACTGGGGGGGGGGGAATGTCATAGAAGGTTTTAAAACAGGTCCATCCAGCTCGGAACGGTCACTTCGTGATCAGATTCAGGCTAATGCAGTCGCATAGACTACGAAGCTGTAACTTTTGGTTGTAATTTCGGATTGCGCCATTTTGTACGAACGGTGTTATTTTGTAACGTGTTTTTAAGAGTGAGAATAAATTTGGTTATTCTAACAAAAGTGGTTTTCCTCGTGTTCCCGCACAGAAGGTTTCATCTTCAGAAGTGAGACGAATACGCCCATAAAAGGTACGGTGTTTTTTTTTTATTTTTATAAATGCATCATTGCGATAGTTGGTTTTAGCTGGTTTAGTGATTTTCATTTTATCGCTTAAACTGTATTTACCGTAACGGAGATATTCCGGAGGTTTATATAGTTAATCAAACATGGTTAATTTGCCAGGGTACTCCCTGGTATTGGACATGTTCGATTATTGTATTCATAACTTAGTTTAAACTGTATTTACCGTAACGGAGATATTCCGGAGGTTTATATGGTTAATCCAACATGGTTAATTTGCCAGGGTACTCCTTGGAATTGGACATGTTTGATTATTGTATTCGTCACTTAGTTTTAACTGTATTTACCCTAACGGAGATATTCCGGAGGTTTTTATGGTTAATTTGCCAGGGTACTCCCTGGAATTGCACATGTTTGATTATTGTATTCATAACTCATTTTAAACTGTATTTACCGTAGCGGAGATATTCCGGGGGTTTATATGGTTAATCCAACATGGTTAATTTGCCAGGGTACTCCCTGGAATTGGACATGTTTGATTATTGTATTCGTAACTTAGTTTAAAGTGTATTTACCGTAACGGAGGTATTCCGGAGGGTTTATATGGTTAATCAAACATGGTTAATTTGCCAGACTCTCTGGAATTGGACATTTTTGATTATTATGTTATTGTTATATTATTATTCTCTTTAAACCTTTTTAAGATTTTTATTATTATGCAAGTTATAGCCAATCATGTACGAGGTTCAGAGATGGAGCCTGATAATGAATCGGACCATGAACGCCGGAGTCGAAGCCGTGCCAGGAGTGCGATTTTGGGGTCTCGACGGATGGCAGAACGGCGCCTCAAAACCCCGGAGCGAAATATGTCGAGGCGTAGCCGGTTGGACCAAGACAGGCGTAGTGATCATCAGGTACGCCTACGTACTCGCAGTCGTAGTCCATTGCGGAGATTACGCGAACAAGATGAAGAACTGGAGTTACAAAAGCAACGCGTTGCAACCTTGTTGAGCCAGCTGGAGGGTGAGAGAGCGAGTCGGCGAGAGAATGAGCGACGTGACACATCAATAGGGAGACTTAACCCCTCCCAAGAGCGATCAAGGTATGACTCGGCATCAACTTTTTTCGATGAATTTCTTAAAATGATGAAAAATAGGCCCAGTGAACGTGAAAGTTTTGCTACCATAAATAATGTCATCCCTGAGTTCGATCCCTTATCCAAGGAACAGATAATTAGTGTATGGTTGGACATGGTAGACGAATGTGCTGAGATCAACGATTGGACCGAGCGACAGGTTATACATTATGCATTACCTAAATTAGTGGGGCAGGCTAAAATCTGGTACCAGGGCCTTCCATCTCTCAAACGTAGTTGGGTAGAATGGAAGACATTGTTGAAGGAATCTTTTCCGTCCAATGAAAATTATGCAGAGCTTTTAAATGAAATGCTTAAGAAACGAGCTCGTTTTGGAGACTCTCTAGAAATGTATTATTATGCTAAAATTAACTTACTAAACCGCTGCAAAATTTTCGGGAGGAATGCCGTCGATTGCTTAGTTCACGGAGTCGACGATAGAAATGTTAGACTTGGAGCACAGGCGGCTTAATTCGAAAAACCAGAGCATGTGTTAGAATTTTTCAAGACTCTACGTGATAGTGGTGATAGAGGGGATAAGCGTATCTCCAACTTTAATGGGAACTCTCGGACTAGGGGCATTGATCATCAGCCGAGTTCATCAAAACCAACTCGAAATGCGTTTCAGTTAACATGTTTTAATTGCAAACAAAAAGGGCACCCTAGCTTTAAATGTCCTAAACCATTAATTAAATGCACTCATTGTAACTTAATGGGGCACTCTGAAACCGACTGCCGGAAGAAAAAACTTCCTACGTCGGATACGAATGTAAAATCGGTTTTGAAGGTTTTGATGGACTCGCCGGTTGCCGTCGTCTTAGATTTGCCCAACAATTCCAGTAAGAGTTGCTCTGATAGTATAAGGGCTGACATTACAAACGATAAATATAAATTGACAATTAAGGTAAATAATAATCTTACATGGGCTCAACTAGATCTTGGGAGTGAGGCAACATTGATTCGGAAATCTGATGCTGAACGGTTAAACTTGAAGTGGTTAACAGTAAATAGTCCGTTTCTTCGTGGATTGGGTAACGTACCCTATCTACCAATAGGTAGGGCCTATGTTACAATCGAAGCACAAGAAGTAGTGGAGTCTAATGTTGAGGTGTACATAGTAGATGACCACCTTATAAATTGCGCAGTTTTATTAGGTCATTCATTCAGTGAATGACCTAATAAAACTTCCCAACTTCCCAACTTGCGTATTACAAAAACTGCAACTGAGCTGTTGATCGAAAATATAGAATCAGATATTATAGTGAAGGTTCCTTTACTGGCTTCGTGTGATTTGATTGTACCAGTGGGTAAATTCACGTCCATTTGTACAAAGTCGCCTAATCTGGATAGCGGCAGAATCTATGTGCCTGGGTCGGTGCGTGGCGGTCTTAATAGTGAATATTACTTGTTGCCCGGAGAATACCAGCTAACTCAGGGTGCGTGTAATGTGCTAGTATATGGCTTAGGTACAAAATCAGTTACTCTAAAGAAAGATTCGTTGATAACCCGAGCCAGGCATATTGCTCATGAAATAAGAGTTAACCTAGTAGAGGAGGACGAACCTACTCCAATATTTACAATAAATCGCGACGAGAATCTTTCTTTAGATGAACAAACGGAATTAGAAGAATTGTTAATTAAATACAAATCTTGTTTTTCATGGGGTATGCATGATTTGGGCTTTACTTCCATAACGGAAATAGCAATCCAGCTAAAGGACTCTGAACCCGTCGTTTACAGACCTTACAGACTGTCATTTCACGAGCGAGAATTGGTTAAAGGAATGGTCGACGAAATGCTAGAAAGCGGGATAGTTCGCGAATCGTGTTCACAATATGCCAGCCCCATTGTGCTGGTGCAAAAGAAATCTGGCGAAAAACGGTTATGCGTTGACTATAGAGCGCTTAATAGCAAAACAAAAAGAGACCATTATCCCTTGCCAAGAATAGATGATCTCCTTGACCGATTGTCAGGGCAGTCCATTTTTACAACTCTTGATTTAGCGTCAGGGTATCATCAAATACCCATTGCCGAAGAGTCGAGAGAGAAGACTGCATTCGTGACCCCAGACGGTCAATACGAGTATAATCGTATGCCGTTTGGACTAGCGAATGCTCCAGCAGTCTTTCAACGGGTTCTACATAAAGTCCTCAATGATGCTCAGATTAAACACTCTATCGTCTATATGGACGACATATTGATTCCATCGAGAACCGTTTCTGAGGGCATGTGCCGTCTGGAAGAGGTTTTAATCGCATTACGTAAGAGCGGCCTCACACTAAAACTAGAAAAATGACATTTTTTTAAAGAAACTATAGATTTCTTGGGCTTTGAAGTAAGCAAAGGTGAAGTCAGACCAGGTTCACAAAAAACCCTAGCAGTGGCCAGCTTCAAGACCCTAGAAATCAGCATGAGGTCCGCAGGTTTCTCGGTCTAGCTAGTTTCTTCAGAAGGTTCGTCAAAAACTTCGCTACTATAGCGAGGCCATTGACGGGCCTTCTGAGGAAAAACGTTCCGTGGAAGTGGACTGACGTCGAAGAAAAGGCATTTGAAACTTTGCGGAGCAATTTGATTCGGCGGCCGATACTGGCATTGTATGACCATACTGCAGAAACGCAGCTTCATACAGATGCCAGTAAAGTAGGCCTTTCCGGAATCCTACTGCAGCGGAAGGAGTCAATGCCGTTAAGACCAGTAGCGTACTTCAGTCGCCAGACCACCGCAGACGAGCAAAAATATCACTCCTTTGAATTGGAGACACTGGCGGTGATTAATTCCCTAAGTAAATTCAGAACTTATCTGTTAGGCATACCATTCACCATAGTAACCGATTGTCATGTGTTGCGATCTACGTTCACAAAAAGAGACCTCATTCCGCGCATATCTAGGTGGTGGATCCAGTTTTTGGAATACGACTGCTCTATTGAGTATCGTCCAGGAGAAAAGATGTCTCATGTAGATTGTCTTAGTAGGAATCCGATTCCGGATGAATGTTCAGAAACAAACATTCTCGATGTGCTTCCTGTCAGTTCCGAAGACTGGATCACCACTGTACAGCTAGGAGATAGTGAAATAAGGCGTATTAAAGATCTTCTTGAAGACCCTGAAACTGCTAAGGTCGCATCAATTTATAAGGAGTACAAAGTCAAAAATGGCAGGGTATTCCGAATTATCGATGATAAGACCGAACGGTGGGTTGTGCCAAAAGGAGTACGTTGGCAGTTGCTCAAGTCCAATCATGATGACGTTGGCCATTTTGGATTTGAAAAGACGCTTGAAAGAATAAGGTCATTATTTTGGTTCCCCAAAATGCGCAGATTCATCAAAAAGTATGTCTCTTCGTGCTTAGCTTGTGCTCATCATAAACTACCATCAGGTGCAAAAGAGGGTCTGTTACACCCAATCCCAAAGGTAGAAGTACCCTTCCATACCCTCCACGCTGACCACCTTGGACCATTTGTACGAAGCAAAAGGAAAAATTCGTATATTTTAGTCATAGTAGACTCGTTCACAAAATATGTAAATATAACGCCGGTGCGTTCGACCAAAACGAAAGCAAGCATAAAAGTCTTTCAAGCATTTTTCTGCTTGTTTGGCGTACCGACACGCCTTAATACTGATAGAGGTACGAGCTTTACGAGCAAAAAGTTTGAAAAATTCATTGCATCTAACGGAATCAAACATATTCTTAATTCTGTTTCCACGCCTCGTGCAAATGGTCAGGTGGAAAGGTACAATAGAACCATTTTATCCGCTCTAGGAGCCATGACTCAAGGCAAAGAGCCTGAATCATGGGATGAATATGTACAGGAAGTACAGCTGGGTATAAATACAACTGTGCATGAAGTTACTAAAAGGGGTCCAACTGAACTACTTTTCGGAAGAAAAACTTCATGTCCGTCACAAGGCGTCTTAAATCAGATTTCAGATGAAATAGGCAGTGGAGCTATTGATAAGTCTCTAAGCGATGTAAGAAGCGAGGCAAGTCAGGCTATAAGCAAACACCAAGAGATTAATAAAAGGAGGTTTGACCGTCGTCGGAAGCCTGCTACTGCTTACAAAGAGGACGATTTAGTTCGAATAATTAGAGCGGTGCCTTCCGGGTCAGGTAAACCCAAAAAGTTAGAGCCCAAATGTCAAGGCCCTTACAAGATCAAAAAGGTACTACCTCATGACCGTTTCATTGTCGAAGACACACCTCTGACTAGAAAAGGTAGACGTTACGAAGGAGTTGTGGCAATCGATAAAATATTTCCCTGGTTAAGTTACAATGTTGATTATTCCTCTAGTGGTGAAAGTGACTAGGAAATCTAGGAATGCAATTAGTAGAGCCGTCAGGGGAGGATAGGTGGTCCAATTTTCACGTTCACTAATCACTTCTAATAACTACCTGCTTGTATTAAATTTAATAATGTGAATATTCCTAGCTACTGATGCCTAGTCATAAAAAAAAAGAGAGAGTGAGCGTAATATCATTAGAGATGATATTACTTGTGCAGCAGTGGTCATTAGAGATGAACCCTGCTCTAAATAGCGAGTGATATTATAAAGCGATTCCAAACCTTAAATTAGTTACCAAAGTGATTTAATATATTTAGCCACATAGTTGGATTAGTTGGTCTTGAAATATCGTTAAGATAAATGTATGTAGAGTATATTACATGACCATGTGTATGACATTTTAATTATATAGATATAAATTAGTAAAATCGAAATAATTGTTTTTGAAAGCTGCACATCACATGACAATGTTAATAATCTTGGGCTAATTTGAATCTTTTTAAATTAGAACGAGAGGACTCGTTGCGAGCAGGATGGCCGACTGTAACAATCCATATATTTTGAGCGTAGATAATTACTAATTTAGTACCAACCATTATAATACTGAGGGTAGAAAGCCGACGAGTAACACTGGGGGGGGGAATGTCATAGAAGGTTTTAAAACAGGTCCATCCAGCTCGGAACGGTCACTTCGTGATCAGATTCAGGCTAATGCAGTCGCATAGACTACGAAGCTGTAACTTTTGGTTGTAATTTCGGATTGCGCCATTTTGAACGAACGGTGTTATTTTGTAACGTGTTTTTAAGAGTGAGAATAAATTTGGTTATTCCAACAAACGTGGTTTTCCTCGTGTTCCCGCACAGAAGGTTTCAGTAAGTACGGGTGTAGACTTGTTTTTTGATTACTCCAAAAGAAAGAAGGCAAAAAATATGCCTTGTGTCGAAAATCCTATTCAGATATATGTCAAAGAATTACGAGCTACAGCAGTTTTAATATTGCTTGCCAGAGAGAGAAAACGCAAAGTGACGTCACAAGCAGCGAGCGTAATAGTAAATGACAATCGTCTCATATGAAGGTGCGTTTTGCGGAAAAGAGACAGAACATACCCCTTCTTGGAACATTGGACACTTATAACTTTGTGATTATTAAACCTCCTACGTTGCTTTTTTCTATATTTAAAATACTTCTTCGAAAAAATACGACATTTTTGTAGTATTTACACCCCTATTCGGATAATGGTTGTACTTGGGTCATACACAGTGTTTAAAACATAATTCGTCGCTCCTATGTACCTACCCTAATTCTGTATATGACCAGCGGCGTTACCAAGAAAATCGAATCTCGAAGTTCTAGCTATAACCACAAACTTCGACATTCGAAGTTCATGGTTATGCTCAGGGGCAGCTCACTCCGTGATTTGGTCGCGCCGCTACAACTGTGTACATGGCTACCGGCCCCAGGGGGTTATGGTTGCGTTGCTACGGCACGCACGCGTTCTAGGCCATGTAAGGAATACCTAAACATGGAATTTGTTAATAGACAAACCTTGTAACGTAATACTATTATTTATTCTGTGGTATGCCCACCTTGGTACTGCGTATAAAAATATTTAGGAGCAACCGCAATTACTTCATCGTTCATCCACAGACAAGGCAACAGTGGTTAAATGAACACTCACGGTTGTGTGAACAGTAAACCACGATGGCGACGATGCTGGTCACTTTTTAGCAGCCCATCATGGCCCATTGTGTAATTGAGAATACTAAACAGACATGACACGGTCGTACTAAAACAATTTATAGCGCTAATAGGTCCATTAGATAGATTGAGTTACCTACGCTCTGACTTACATTGTCCATTAGCCGTCTCTGGCAGATATACAAACCTTCAGTTTCAATTAGGAAATCTCATTAGTTTGCATTCTTCACAATGTACCTAAATTACTGGGTGGAGTAATCGCAACCCTGTTCTTGATACGACATTACATTAACTTTATCTTTAGCTCGGGTACATAAACACACGTCTTGATCTACTCCAGCCTAAATACTTCCTTCTAACTTGCCTTCAACTATAGTTTTTACAATGTAACTTAATGCCGTTAAAATCTGTTTTACTTCTAGCATCTAGGTACAGTACTCCCCTTAGCTATAATGCTAACCTTTTTTTTTTTTTTTTTTGTTTAGGGGGGGAAAATGCGTTACGCATACCACCCAGGCGCAGGGGGTGACCCGAGTGGTGGGACTCCCGTATGAGCTGATGAGACCCAAGGTGTACCCACTAAAAACCCCCCCACTTACCGCCTCGCCGCCATGTGGCGAGGTTACGGGAACGCTTGCGCACACATCCGCGACCCCGCCGGCGGTAGCCGCCCTTAAGCAGCTCTTCGCGGATGCCCGGAGGTTCTCCACGTGAGGCGCGCCAGATGATTGGACGCGCCTGCCACCTCGATCTCCACCTGTTCAGTAGCGGACCCCCCTGAGTCCGCTACAAGGAGATCATGGGTGCGGAAAATCCAGCACCCAGTGGCGGATCAGGTCTGTGGTTCCGCCACCTACCACGTCTCGGCCGCAGAGGATAGGGAAAGCGGCGCACCGTAATACCGGCATTCCTCCTCCTCTGCGGTCCCACCAGCGTCGTTTCCGCGGAACGACCCCGCCAAGTTCGCAGGGGGTAGGGAGAGTGGCGCACCGTTATACCAAAACACCTCTCCCCCTGCGATCCCGCCTCGGCCGCAGAAGATAGGGAGAACGGCGAACCGCAATACCGGTACTCCTCTTCTTCTACGGTCCCTCCCCTACGCATCCTAAGCGGGCTAAGCCAAGCCCGCTTGGAGCGCCCTCCTCGGGCCAGCCGGCAGCCCAAACAGGCTGGCCCTGGGTGCCTCTTAGCTTCGCCGTGGGTGACCAGTCCACGGTTACTAAGCCCCCCCGCCCCGACAAGGGGGGCACCGTCGAGGGGGAGCTATAATGCTAACCTAACTTAACCTTAGGCTGTTGATGAATGATGGCCATGCAAAGAAGTACAGTCGGTACTAAAAGCTTACTTCTATAAGAGTTCACCGAGCTTTAAATTAGACTTACACCTGCATAACTAAAATGTAGGAGTGTCGGCTAGTCCCTCGAGCCAACGTCTGAACTGTATCTTGGCACACTTTTATTACAATTTAATCCTACAAAAACACAACGAAACTTTACTTCTGCAAACACCCCTACAAAGTCCACAAACTGATAACTTTTTTTTAGATGAAATCTATGTACCTAGCATGAACGCGCCAAAAGTATGTTTAAACGGACTTAAACATAACTGATATTATTCCGCTTGTTTTAGGTAGGTACAATTGGTAATGTTGGTACTCTGTAAAACCATTGGATGAACTAGTTAATATGTAATAACGAACACGAGTTTTCCATCTGGGTTGGAAGGTCAGATGGCAGTCGCTTTCGTAAAACTAGTGCCTATGCCAAATCTTGGGATAAGGTGTCAAAGCGTACCACGGGCTCCTTTAGGGGCATTACTGGGAATAACGCTAGGAGGATGAGGATGTAATAACGAACACGTATTAGCCGTTGCGTCGGTACATATTAATGAATTATACACTTTTATATGGAAAAGTAGTAACTAAAGCTAACAATAATAGGTATTAATATGTATGATCTGTAAAGATGAACATATATTTAATATTTCAGGACTTAGAAGAAATATTGACCGACGTGACTACGGCCGTCAGTGAAGCGATTTGTAATGAAGGAGGGATCATAACGGATAAGGTGAGTTTTTTTTTTGCATGGGTGTCTATCTGACTGAACTATTCGAGTGAAATCAAATTTATATTTGCGGCTCAAGCTCACGCAGTATCGACACTTGAAGTACTCGAAGCATATAAGAATAATAAATCAGCCTCTATACGTCCCACGTCCCACTGCTGGGATCAGGTCTCGTGTCAGTGTGGGGACAACGCGGCCAAGTGCGGGTTGGGGGACTTCGCATACACCTTAAAGCATAATACAGATAAATTTGATTTCAAACCGTTACGTTTGGTCATACCGAGAGCGACCTTTAGAAATACGGCACGCACGAAATTCATAGAAACTGATCACTTTTCTTAGCTGCAAATGCGAAAAAAAGGTAATTACGTAGATAATTAAATTACAATTGTTCCAATTTACAAGGGAAAGGGTTCGCGGCAGGATTGCAAAAACTATCGTGGCATCAGTCTTCTCAGTGTGGTTGGGAAAATGTATGCAAAGATACTGATAGAAAGGGTAGTGAAAGAGACTGAGAGTAAAATGTGGGATGTGCAAGCAGGGTTCAGAAAGGGGATGGGGTGCGTGGATCAGGTTTTCTCTTTACGATGCATCACCGAAAAATGTTTGGCCAAAAACCAGAAGGTGTATTGTGCGTTTGTCGATTTGGAGAAAGCCTATGACAGAGTGGTGAGGGATGTTTTGTGGTCAACTCTGTCCATGTATGGGGTAAACAACCAATTGATTCAGGCATTAAAATCCCTCTACGAGGGATCTAGAGCATGCGTAAGGATCAATGGTGGCTACACAGACTGGTTTAGCATCCAAAGAGGTGTTAGACAAGGTTGTGTGGCCTCGCCATGGTTGTTTAACTTATTTATGGACAGTTGTTTGATGCCCTTAAAAGAGAGTGAATGTGGTTTAAAAATGGGTGAGTTACTCGTCAAATGCCTCCTATACGCTGATGACCAGGTGCTAAATGCGTCATCAGAGAAGGAGCTGCAAGAGATGGTAACTTGTATGGATGACTCGCTGAAGCGGAAGGGTATGAAAGTCAATGTGAGTAAGACAAAAGTGATGGTATTTGAGAAAGAAGAACGTGTGACTGTGTGCAATATTCTGATTGACAGTGAGAGAGTGGAGCAAGTAAATGAATTTGTGTACTTGGGTTCTTTATTTACGAGAGACGGAAAGTGTGATGGTGACATTGAAAGAAGAGTAAAAGCGGGAAATCAGGTGAATGGAGCATTGCACGCGTTTGTGAGCAGCCAAAATATAACAAAGAAGGCTCGACTCGCGGTTCACAGAGGAGTGCTTGTTCCTACACTGATGTATGGTAGTGAGACTTGGGTATTTCAGAAAAAGCATGAGAGTAGACTGAATGCAGTTGAAATGAGAGCGTTAAGAAGTATGTGTGGAGCTCGTTTGAATGATCGAATAAAAAATTGTGTAATAAGAGAAAAATGTGGAATAGAAGACGATGTAGTGACTAGGATTGAGAAAGGTACGCTTCGGTGGTTTGGGCATGTTGAGAGGATGTGTGAAAGTAGATTGACTAAGAGGATTTACGTCCAGGAGATGGATGGAAGGGTCGGTAGGGGGCGGCCTAGGCGAGGGTATCATGACCAAATTTCAGCAATACTGTTAAAAGGCCAGGTCAGGAGTACCCGCAACCGACGAGCCTGTATGAGGAGATGTATGGATGTGATCGAAGCGAAAGAAGTATGTAAGGACCGTAGTATTTGGCGTTCCTTAGTCTCTGCCTACCCCAATGGGATACGGGCGTGAGTATATGTATGTATGTATGTAATTAAATTACAATAGAATCTGCATGTCCATGCAACGGCAGCGGGGAGGAAAAAAGGAGAGCAAAACAGGTGGTTATTAAAAGAAAAAAAAAACTGTCTCACGTCTAACTAGAACGAGAAGCACATATATTGAATTCATAATGTCGAGTCGCATTGTCCTCACGTACCACTTCTGCAGGGCTAGCATAACATAACAGACGCCGCGACACGAAGCGACACGAGAAAAAATCTACCCTCCTCTTTTTCATTTACTTATAAAGTGCGAGTGAGACACAAGTTGTTGAGCCGCCCCACTCGGCTTGGCAGTTAAGCCGGGGTTACATTAGAACTACGCCGGGTGTCGCAAAGCGTACTTGCTGCACCCGGGACTGAGCTAATGTAACCACGCTCAAACAAAATGTATGTAACCGATATTGCGTTGCGACACGCGGCGTGGCTCTAATATAACCCCGGTTTAAGTTGTGCCAGAACTCGAGATAAATACAAGACATCCATTCATAACTGTACGTACGATATGAAAACAAACAATTACCCAAATCGTGTGACGCATGTCAGTAAGCAATAAAATTAAATAAATGACAGTGAGCAATAAATTCCGCGGGCCTAAGGTGGTTCCATTTTATCACTTATCGTTGTGGATAAGACATCCGTCACTCTCGCACTCACATACTTGTCGGAACGTGCAAAAGTCTTATCGACAGCGAGTGATAAAATGTCAAGCGTCACAGGCTATGCCCGCTGCGCTGGACTTCAGAAATGGGATAAATGCAAACTTAATTTAATTAATGCTACATCAAATTGGGGCCTTCTGAAATTTAAATAAATGTTATCAAGTACCTAATTTAAGTTTCCCATTAACTTAATATTAAATTAGGCTCGTTTAAATCTTTTTCTTTGTACTTATTCCGTCAATATACATTTTGTGCGGCATCTGAAATGCTTCAGCTTCGTCCCTAAACTCGAAAAGGAGTTATGTAATTAAACTAAATCTGCAGAACTTTCTATTCAGACTAATCGAACTGAAAATAGAAACAAAGCCAACGTTGGTAATTCAATATAGTTGATTGAATTGAATACCCTGCATAGACGCAAACAGGATTGTACTACTGCTTTGACAAACCGTTTCGACGTTAGTGTATGATAAACCTAATTGTTAGTGACTTGCCTGCGAAATTGATGGTCCTGGATTCTAATCCGGGTAGAGCAAATCGGCGCGCTTTGCTATCGCGCTAAGGGGATGCCTTGATTTGAGTAGTACACGCCTCCTAGACAGAGACACGCTGATGCCTTCCGCCCACGAGAAAAAGAGATGTGACAATTTAGGGAATCGCTGTTTTGGACTTTCCATAAATACCTAACTTAGTGAAGGTTTATTAAAATTCCATAAAGTGAGATTTTAGATGAGATAAAATACTATATTACATATTAACCTGATCGTGTCGTAAAATAAAGTATCGTTTGAGTAGGCTGAGTAAAAAAAGGAAAATACAGACTCAACTTCGGATTTTAAGCAATCGTGTATCGATAAAATCAGATGAATCATAAGTATAGTCAAGAATTATATATGAAAATCAGAGCTTATTGTTTCTTAATCTAGTCGGAACGGCGTTTCAAAGCACGCGATAATTTCCAATGCACCGCCTTAACCCGCGACGGTCATTCCACGACTATTGGAAAAACAAAATAACTGACATTACACTAAGTACCTACATATGATTATGAATAGCAAAAAACGCAAAATTTACGAATAAAAATAACAATTGTACTAGCCCAAGCACTTTATTTTCATTAGTATGGAAAAAAATGCAAATTTGGAAATAATTCATAACAGCAGCTTTTTTGCGTGTAACTGATATATTATCACTTTAGTAATTACATAGACTCAAAATCCACCAAAATATTAGTCATCAAAAAAATCGATATTTAACCAATTCCTGAAAAAAGAGGAAAAATATTAATAGATATTTTAATTTTTGTTTTGGTTAATTTACAGGAGCTCTTCAAGAATAATAAATAAATCACACAAAAAACATAACGGATGTGTCATTTATTTTTATATATTTACTTCCCGATGGAAATTTTGGTGGATTCTTGGATAAGGCATCTTAGAATAACATTTTAAAATTAAACAAACAAAAAAAACCCTGTTATAAATTAATGTTTGAAAAAAACGTAATTTTCCTGGGGTATACGTAGAAATCGATCTTCCAGCAGTAAAATAAATCCATACATTATAGGAAACAATAAATAAATAAATATTTGGGGACAATCTTACACAAATCGACCTAGTCCTAAACTAAGCAAAGTTTGTACTATTTTCGAACAGTTTTTGACTTATTTATACTGTCACGTCTCAACGAGCCTGTTATACATTAATTGTTATCACGACATTATTAAATGTAATTAAGATTACATTTATTTTTTTATTTTAACATCGATTTTTATGTCATCGACGAGTCAGTGACCTCTTCACGGCTAGCACAAGTCCGCCCGCAGCAGGATGGACTATCCGTCCATCGCAATAGGCATGACGACTCATGTTCATTTGAACATACGTTATCAATTTTGATAACGTAATAAACCATCAAATTATCGTAATAAAGTATAAATTATAAAATATAATTAAAATCGTAAAAATATGAACCTTGAAAGTTAAGAAAAAATATGCATTTTTTTATTGTCCAAGAGTAAATTTAAAGTTACCAATAGAATCCTTACGCTTTTCATCATCCTCCTAGCGTTATTCCCGGTAATGCCCCTAAAGGAGCCTGGGGTCCGCTTTGACACCTAATCCCAAGATTATTCATAGGCACTAGTTTTACGAAAGCGACTGCCATCTAACCTTCCAACCCAGAGGGAAAACTAGAGCTCATTGGGATTAGACCGGTTTCCTCACGATGTTTTCCTTCACCGAAAAGCTAACGGTAAATATTCCGTACATAAGTTTCGAAAAACTCATTGGTACGAGCCGGGATTCGAACCCACGACCGCGACTTGACAGCCGCATGCCTGAACCACTAGGCTACCGTAACAGAATCCTTACGCTTTTATAGAAACAAAATTGTACGACAACTATGTACTTAAACGCAGTATTTCGCGACCGAAACAACAATTTACCTGATTTTCCATACAACGATACATGTACTTTGTACTAACAAATATTATTGTGATGTCATAATTAACTGTCCTTCAGTATGGAGCGTTTTGCGCTGCCGCCAGCGAGGTCAATCTTTGTGTAATTTTTTTGGGTATTTATGTTCTTTAATTGTAGTTACTCCCATAGAAACATTTGTTACTCTCCAAAAACTGGTTCGAATGTCATCATAAAAAAATCTTAGTCATCATCCCTATTAGAACACTCGGAAAGAGAAGCGTTGTCTATACCTATCGTCCACGAGACAGTTGTCGTGCGGTCTTGTACTAGTGCTGTAGGTACCTTTCGTTTAGGTTCACTTCACCCGCATTTCCAACCCGTCCGCATTCGCAACTCGTCCACATTCGCAACTCGTCCGCATTCCAAACTCGATAACATTCTCAACTCGTCCGCATTCCCAACTGACAACTAACTAACCATAACCACCTAACCTAACTTCACATTGTTGACGAACTGGGAGTGCGAATGTGGACGAAATGGGAATATGAATGATGTGGAAATAGGACGAAATGGGAATGTTGACAATATGGGAAGTGGACGATTTGGGAATTGATCGTGGACAAAATAGGATTGTTGACGAGTTGGGAATGCGGGTGAAGTGAACCTAAACGCCTTTAACATTAGATCTATTATGTACTACATACACCTGTTCGCAGTCGAATCAGCAGCTCCGCCGCTACGAGTCCCTCTGTGCGCAGGCACGCGCAGTCTCCAGCACGGCCGACCTCGCGCACCTTGCGCGCACGCTGCTGACATCGCAGCCCCCCGGCCGCACGCCGCACCGCGACTTCAAACCGCCGTATCCGCCCGAGCCAGACGACCCGCCTCTAGATGTTGCTGCGGTAACTTTCTTTACGTCACACCTGGCCATAATGCGAGTTTTACTACACGCGGCGCGTACGGGAAAACTCGCATTGTGGCCAGGTGAAGACGTAAAATTTTGTACTCACCACGGGCGGTAATTCGTAAAGCCCCAGAGCGCATATTTACGGCCGTCACCTTCGGTTCGGGCCACAAACACCTGCGATCTGAGGCATTCTCGAATTCACCGCCCTAGGTACGTAATGTACTATTTTAACCCCCGACGCAAAGAGACGCGGGTTTTAAGTTTAACGTGTCTGTGTATCTGTGTGTCTGTCTGTGGTATAGTAGCTCCCAAACGGATGGACGGATTTGAATGCGGTTTTTTTTGTGTCATATATAATTTTATCCCGAGGGTTCTTAGCCATGTTTCATGAAAGTCTGTTAAGCTGTTTTTGAGATATTGGACTTTGAAATGAAAATGTTGAGGGTTTTTCAACTTCTCTAGGTTGTAGTTATTATTTATTCATTATCTGCCCGCGTGGCTCCTCCCGCGAAATGCAAGAAATTAAGCGTTGATGCTTTAATGCCTCCACACACCGAACGGTCGGTATATCTCTCTCACTTACCAACGCATTTAATATCTCTCTTACTATCTCTATCACACAGTTGCGCGGGACCGCCGCGGGCCCGTCTTGGGCCCGTCTTGCTGCTGCGGCGGGTCCGCGCTACTGTGCGATAGAGACGCCGCGCTACTATGCGAAAGAGATAGAGATACCGCCCGACCCGCGCCGCGCACGACCCGCGTTCGGTGTGTGGAGGCCTTAACAGCATTGGCGCGTTGTTTCAGTGTCCGAGAGGTAACTGGTTGGCTCACGGTATTTGAGCTCCGGAAGTGTAGTGGACCCATATTTTGCAAAAACAGTGCGCATAATGCGATTTTGCTCACTGTGTGAGACAAAGTAGCTTTGTAATTTTTATGCCGAGTACTGACATTTCATAGTGTGTCTATTACAAATTCAGTATATTTTTGAACTTTATTAGCTCTATGCCTTTCATGTCATTATGAAAAAAGAAAATGACAGACGTAGGTCGACCATTGAATTTCATAGTAGACCCCCAAAATAGAGCGAAACAAGTAACACGTTCGAAAACTATAATATTAACTTGTAAGTTTAAATTACCAAAAAAAGAATGGTTAAATGATTTTTTAATAAAAACATATCATATTACGAACCGTTTTTGAGAATAAATAGGTAATGATCAGTTTTAATCAATCGTACCTCTATAATCACTGCTGAGGTGAAAAGTTGTATGTGTTACTCGTGAGCAATGTATTTGCATCTCGTCGTAATCTCGTCCTTTTGAAACCCTCGCTGCGCTCAAGACTAAAACTCGCTACGCTCGTGATTAAATTTTAGAAACTTTCGCTTACTTGTGACTGCAGCACTCACAGCAAAAATAAACATTGCTCTCTTTTAGCACAAATAACTATTTTTCATACATGTTTTCTATTTCTGCACCAATCCAAATGTACTCAGTTCGGATTGCACAGGGCGTTTCCACAAACTTCAAGAGCTCAATTATCGCGAGCCATCCGGTTGCCCCTGGAACTACGCGTCATTGATCTGAATAAAAAAACGCAAACCCGCGGGACAAATAGCCTATTTCCATCTGGAAAGATAATTCTATACACAAGTGAAAGATTTTTGGAAATCGTATAGCTATAGTTCTGAAGATTACCCCCTACATAAAACTTACAAGCTTAAGAAGCTACAACCCTGACTAATTTAAGCGGCATTTTAATTAATGTTTATGAATGAGGGTTTTAATATTTCTTGCGCTATGGAAGAACTAATTTACAAAAGGCAGACTAAATGCCTGCATTTTCTACCAGTCAACCTCGGACAGAGGAGATACATTTTACCACGGGCAGTTCAGATCCTAACCTCCCGTATTGCGCTCCATATTTTACTCGCGAATGTGCCTTCTTTCCGTATTCCATAGGGAATATTCAGGAAAACAGCTTCGGTTATGTTTATGGCACAAGTTACCGAAATTAAATTGCTCTTGGAACTATGAACACTTCTGGTATAGTAAATAAGTTTGTGTTATCAAACACCGTCCGCTTAGAACTCGTTTATATCGTAGCTTCATACAAGCTTTCAACCCCCATTGCACTCCCATAGGGAGTGATTTCCGGGGTAGAAACTATTCTATGTCCATCTCCGGGACTTAAGCTATCTCATATATTATATTATCTTATCTTAATTGTCTAAGAAACTGTAGCCTGAGGGGTAATGTCCGCAACCTTCAATTTGGAGGTCGTACCACAGAGTTTTTTCCAAAAAACTTGCGTAGTAAATATCATTCGATATTTTACAGTGGCTTTTCAGTGAAGGGAAACATCATGAGAAAACTGGTCCAATAGCAAAAAGGTCTAATCTTATCCCTATGAGTTGGAAGGTCAGGTATGTCATGACATGACTGTCGCTTTCGTAGAACTAATGCCTACGCCAAATCTTGATATAAGATGCCAAAGCGGACCTGGGCTCTTACTAACTCTTCTTGACTTCTACTAGCTAAGAATCTTCTTACCAAATTATCCTGAATTTCAGAAAAGACAGCATCGAGTTATGAACTCATAACAGCATATGAACTCAGAATACTATCATAAAAATAGCAAATAACTTCGTAGTTTGTTGAGCATCCACCCGAGTTGAACTTGTGTAAACTTTGCAATGTCAGAAAGTTAGCCTGAGTTCGGCCGAGTGTGGTCTGCATTGAAATCCCAGCAGGGACCCTGCAGTGTACCCACCGATGTAGACAAACAATACTGGGTAAAGTTTGTCTTTCTATGTAACTTGGAATCAGACCGAGACATTGGCTATGAATAACGTATGAAAGGATAATAGGGAATATCTGAAACAGAAAAACAAAATATAAGAAAGACTTTATATAAATACATAGATATACCTATAACCATACAGATACAATAACTAAATATCAATAAACAGTATTATTGACACGCGAAAACAAACAGCACACACAAGGTACGAATGAATAGTTACTGAAGAGAAAAATAATACACCTTTAGTTTTGAAAATGGTAATATACTTAGCACCTTTAATTTCAATAGGCAAAGAATTCCACAAACGAACAGCTCGGAAAGTAAAAGAATTGATGTAAAATTTAGAATAAATTATTTAGGTGTAAAAAAAAAGAAAAATACTACTACCTTAGTGTTTTTATCGAGGAAATTTTAAGCATTCATGTTTCGGCTATCATCAGGCAAACTGACATATAATCAAGAGTCACATATCTGAAAATTAGTCCTTATTGTTTACTAATCTGCTCAGAACCGGCCATTCAAAGCCCTTAAAGTGCCCTTAAAATCACGCGATTATGATGAGAATGTTGCCAAAGGGTTAACAGAAAATCCAAAAAAGAACAGTTCATGACAGTTTTAATTTAGACTTGGAACTGAAACAATTTGCTGCAGCGAACGGAAAGGTTTAGGTTAAAATTGAATTTCTCTATTACACCGGCGGCATTTCAATTTGTGAGTGGGAGAGGATTATCTATAGTACGCTTGGGAACGTCATTGTATCAATTCCGGACTTTATTTCTAATACTAATAGGTTCATATTGTAACGTGTGTGCATGTACCTATATTTCGGATTAAGTAGATTTAGATTTAACTGAATTGAAAAACGGCCATGTATATTTTCTAATTTCTGCGTCGCACTATGACTGGCTAGGTAGATATGATAGACTGTATATTATAGAAGTAATTTCGAATTTCGGACCAATAAATCCAGGACTGACCAGTCCCGCATTCTAACTTTCTTCGGCCACGTATCACGGCGGGGCGGCGAATCTGTCGAGTGGCTTGTAGTGCATGGCAGGATTGAGGGCATAAAAGCGAGCGGCAGGTAGTCTATGAGACTGACCGTGGGGGTAGGCACACCCCTATATTTGTGCACAAGGAAGGCGACCTTGTCAGACAAATGGCGACAGGTCGTCGAGCTTTCCAATAAGCCGACATGATGGTCACGACCACTCTGCCAAGAGTGAAGCGATTAAGAAGAAGAATATATTATAGAGATCGATAAATATTGAGTCACCCAACCAGGTTAGCCAATATTTGTCACTGGAATACGTTCTCGTGGAAATACTCGATTCTAAAGAATAATCTGTCCGATAATATGAGTATTCCAAAAATACATAAGTTCGAACTTAATTTTTCGCTAAACGAACATTCAGCCGTAAAACGAAGATCATTAATCATTATAATTAATTTAGTATGTTATCCTAAAAAATGGTTCAATATTTTGATGGGAAAAACTATGGTTTATTACCTACTTGTCGACTCTTCGGATTTACGTATTATACCGATTTGCCACAATACATGGCAAAGATTCTTACGATAATATCGGTAGGAAGTCTTCGCCGAAGACTAGTCGTCAAAGCAAATAAATATTGACGTAGGTAAAAACATGAAACTTGATGTGTATGTCAAGCGATTATTACTTCGAAGCATGCAATTACGTGGAAATGCATTTACACATCGCTTCCATCAGAAGCCATCAAACTAAAGGATTTGATGAACGGGTCAATGGATGTATGTACTCTTACTTAGTTACTTTACTATCAAGCAATTCTAGAAAAGTTTGTTCGAAGTTAGCGCGGTTAACGGAGTCCGTACGGAATCCGCTCGACTCTGCGAACACTTTTGTGACTCTTTCAATTCGTTTAGTCTATTCCGCTCAATCTTATTCAGTGGAAGCACTTCAATGCAGCTCGCCATTGCGAGTTAAACGGTCTCCGTTCGGAGCCCGCTCTGCTCGCAGTGGAAGGCGGGCATAAAGATAAGCCACTTTTCTCTTTTTCTGTATTCGCTTCAATTCCCTTACGAGTAGTAATATGCCGTAGCACATCGTCAGCACATGTGGAACTAACAATACTGGATTTATTCAAGGGACGACTGTCTGGATATACCTATCTATCATCTGATTATGCATTGAACAAGAACGACGTTATATAAAAATACGAGTCGAAGTAAAAGATAAAGACGTATTCAATAGACAAAAGGAATTGGCGATGTTATGTTTCGCTAACATAATTTCGGCCCTTGTGAAGTCAAGGAATTTAATTTTCAACCCACCTAAGGTACAATATCGTATAGCAAACATCATAAGAGCTAGCTAGAACACCACGTTACTTCGACATATCGCATGCATTGTTTTGTTAATAACCAGGCAACAGATTACGTTGACATGTTAAACTAAACTTTTGAATGTGTTCTCTCATGAATCCCTATTCCTTGACGCTAGTTTCTAGCTCAAGTGGGGGTATGTACATCAAAGAGATTAACGTGAGAAGTTCAAGTGTAGCCACCCCCTTTATCGCGTTAATAATTAAAGCAACAATTATCGCGATGTTGGGCATTGACGTTTCTCGCTAGTGTGGCCCCAACATTAGCGGCAAGCATTTTATTTGTGAAATTAATAACGTGTTAGAAAATTATTCTGCAATTTTCGCGATTGACACTGACACATGTTCGTAATTACAATTACAAAAGCAATTAATAACTTTTCGTAAAGAGGTTATTTGTGATGTTAAATGACAAATAATACGATTTCACATTAGAATTTTCGACCTCTACGCATTACGAATGTCTAACGACATTTCAACGAAATGGGTAGGGAATTAAATTCCCCGACTGTCCTCTGTAATTTTAACCCACACTAATATTATAAATGGGTGTGTATGTGTGTGTTTGTGTGTTTGTCCGTCTTTCACGGCAAAACGAGCTACGAATTGACGTGATTTTTTTATGTGGAGATAGTTGAAGTGATGGAGAGAGACATAAGATAGTTTTTATCGAGTTGCGGGCAGATGTTAGTACCAACTATATTGTTTTTAATGTATAATGAAATAAAACGAGGTTGGATTGAAAAAATAGGTATTTGTGTGTGACCCTTTTTCAGGTCGGAAGTTGCTAAATTACAATCAAATTCTTACTCAAAGCGGATAGATAGAGAGGGGGGGATTACTTATTCTTTCTCTTTGTGCTCAAACAAGTTAAGCTACATGTTGGAATAAAGTTTAACTGTATGTTGCCTTGCAAATGCAACGGAATTTTCAACTGGTGTTATCTTAAGCTTAAATTTTAAACAAAACATATTAATGCTTGTTTTACGTCGGGGAGTTGAGACAATACGGTGAGGAATATCTTCGACGTTAAAGCGAGACAAGAATATCCTTACGATCGCTAAGGTAAACGTCAGAGTGCTCTACGCTGTATATAGTACCTATATGGCACGGCCACTCTATGTCAAAGCAATATGGGTTAAATTCGAACGAAGAGAATTTTCCTTCATTCGATTAAAGCCATGCCACTTTGACATGGGTGTCCCTTGTTTTGTCGACAAACTTTCATCGAATTTTATTTCATCGAAAACGTTTCAAGTACCATTTAGTTCTCGAATTATTGTTTGGTGTAATTTTATTTCATGAACAGATCATTCCAATTTTTATCATTTCATGGAATAACTGTTCAGGGAATATTATTTGGCAAATGATTCATTTTGTATAAATTTTAAATGGCAGAATAACAAAACAACGAATTTCATTTGTTCGATATTTTAATTACAACATTACAAAAACAAACAACAATTGATTACAGGGGTTTAACTAGACGAGTGCAGGCGGAAAAGGGGGCTCGGGGAGCGAAGGCCCCCGCAGTAAAAAAATAAACAACCGTAACAATTGCATTATAAGTAGGTTAGGTTAGGGTTCACTTGTGTCCCTCAGAGCGGAAATAGGCACCCCGCGAAGCGGGGTGACGTCGACACACTGGCGGTTTGGTAAGGTTTAGGTTAGGTTAAAATAAATGCCATAGATAACTGTGTAACTATGTATGTCAACTATTTTAATTTTAAATTATACTCCTTCTAATAATTTGTATGTTAATTAAAAATACTTGAAATAATAAATCACAAAACGTTTTCCATGACATAATTCATCTATTTAATGAAACATCCGTCAAGTAAAAATACACGATTTATAGTTACTTGTAGTGACCATTCCACGAACAGAATTGTCGACGAAATGAAAATACATGAAACGTCTTTGAAGTGAAATTCGACGAAGTGAGTGTCGACACTTTGATGTAGACTGCCCATGCCATGTACTCGTATAGCGTCAAGCACTCGGACGTTTACCTTAGCGATCGTAAGGATATTCTTGTATCACTGTAACTGTTAGAATGAGTCACTCGTTAGGATTAAATTCGAAACAGGGACACATACAAGGGACTGAAATCCTTAAATTTACTTTTTTGTCGGGAAATTCGATGCTAACTGGTGGTGGAAGTCAGGTCGACTTTTAAACACCCACAGGAAGAGAGGGGGTGGTGAGATATACCTACGCATTGAAATAAACAAATATAGGTAGGTACGCAATTGAACACAGCTGGCATAAATAGACGTAATCGAAATAAACATAGTGGACTGACGTACGAGCTCAATTTGGACGCAATATTCTTCGGGCTACATACATTTAATCTCCTAATAGATTCGCTGAAGGATTCGGCTGGACCTATCGGACCCTCTCGGGCTAAGTGATAATACCCTGTTTTTATCCGGACTGATCCGCCATTGAAGATAATGTAAACAACATATTTGCCCAGCCAACACATTGTACATACATCGTACAACAGAATGAAACAGGTGAATTTTTAATAATACAGAGCTCAAGTGTCAGATGCACGTGGATGAAAAAAATGCAAAATCTGCGTTTTATTTTCGTGTATAAAATTGATACGGAAAATAAAATGAAATAATGACATATCCAACTGGAATCTATCGCAAACAACCAAACAAGCCACAAACGAACCAAGGCATCAAATATTTGTATTTCACCGGCGGAAATATTTTGTTTGCCTTTTACGAAACAAGAACAGGCTGCCAAAAGCACAAAAAGCGTCTATTTTACTCTTCAGATGTAAATTTTAATATCATGCGTTCACGCGAGAACGTTTTGTTGAAACACTATCTGTAGATTGAATAATACATAATAATGACTGTTGTAATCGTATAGTTAAATCCATTGTATGAAAGTGGTATTCATGACACGGAAATCATATTAATTTATACAATTATACGGGCACAAAAGAAGAGTAGTATCATAAAATAGGAACACTTTGTTAATTTTTGTTATTAAGCAGTAACGCTGCTAACGAAAATTATAATTTTCAGTTGGTTCGTAGCGACGGGCCATGAATGGGCCTGTGGTCGCCGGTTCGAATCCTGGATGAACCTGAATCCTGGGCGTGTAGCGACATCTATCCGAATGGTAGATGTCGCTACACGCCTCCCTAGGGCGTTGTATGAAGGAACTGATTGAAGGATTTGGTGCCCGAACCGGATTGTTCCGATAGCTCAGTTGGTTAGTAGCGACGGGCCATGAATGCCTGTGGTCGCCGGTTCGAATCCGGCTCGGAGCATTAAATTTTTCAATTTTTCCTTTCATTTAAAATTTAGGAACACTTTGGCTTAAAACCTGTAAAAATAGGTACAGTCATCTGCATCAATATCTGACTAAGAAAAAGGATGCAATAAATCTGACTCATCTTTAAAGCTCTACAAATAAAGTTGGGGGAGGCCTATGTCCAGCAGTGGATGTCTTTCTTTTTTTCTGCTTTCGGCTGGTATGATGATGATGATTTATTTATATATGCATGGAGAGCCAATAGCGTGAAATATTTATATACACTGGATCATAGAATTACAGAGCCAATTACAGGTTCTCTCTTATAGAACTTAGTTATCTCATAAAGAACAAAGTGAGCCCAATAAAATTGCATTGTGTGGTACCTACAGCATAACGATAGGTGGTACAAGATATTTACCCAACATTTTTGAATGTAAGTAGATACATATCCTAATAAGGAAGTCTCGTAAGGGAATGCGGAATTTCGGTAAACAGCCGTATTCATATAAACGTAACAAGCTAAGGGCCTGTTTCACAATCTCTGGATAAAGTTATCTGCCAGTTAAAATTATTGCTATCCTTTTCTCCCGTCATATAAAAGAAAAATGACAGCCAACATTTACCTGACGGATATTTTTTAACTGCAGATTGTGAAACAGGCCCTAAGTATTGTAACTAAAATGCCGACGAAATTCGTTTCCCTTCATCTGTCACGTTGACATTTGTGTTTGTAAGAAAGGTACAAACCACATTTCATATACCTATCAGACGCATGTTAAGTTTTACGAGTAAGAGGGAAATGAGAGCTACACATTGATATTATACAAGCCCATAAGCATAGCCTCCGGGCGGACTATACGAGCACTACGATAAATCGAAGGTTAATTTATTCCTTGTCTTGCCCTAATATCCAACTTCATGCATTCCGCAACCCAAGACCGTCTGGAGGCGGCTATAGCCAACGCTGAGTGAGACTCCCTGATATTAAGCTGGGAATGGCATGGAATTGTCAGTTCTTTTGTTTTTAATATCGTTGAATGTTGCGCAGGAGGTGATGCCGCCGGTACTGCGCGGGGAGATGCTGCTAGACCGCATGGGCGGCGGGCAGGCGCGCTTGAGCTACGAGCAGCTGCGCAAGGACGCACAGGATCTGGAAATACAGATCAAGCAGCTACAGGCAAGTTGGTCATAATTGAAAGGTGATGCCACCGGTGCTGCGCGGGGAGATGCTGCTTGACCACTTGGGCGGCGGACAGGCGCTGAGCTACGAGCAACTGCGCAAGGACGCGCAGGATCGCAGGATCTGGAGATAGAGATCAGGCTGCTACAGGCAAGTTGGTCATACTTGGAACGGTGATGCCACCGGTACTGTGCGGGGAGATGCTACTGGACCACATGGGCGGTGGGCAGTTACGCAAGGACGGGCAGGATCTGAAGATACCGATTAACCATCTAGAAGAGTGACAATCATATTTTTTATCTCTTTCTCATCTTAATTGTATACTGGTTGCCTCCTATACAGGCGCTGGATCTTTTTGATCACCTCCCAAGTATTAGAGTACCCAATTTTAGGAAAATCGATCTTAAAAGGGAAGAATACCTACGTACTCGTCCTTACAAAAAGAGAAAATATTTTTCCACTTCTAAGTATTTTCCCACCTCAATTATTTTTAGTGCTTTATTGACACAATGAAAGACTAGGCTTATAGGTTTTCCTTTTTTCTTAATTTGCAATAAATTCAAACTTATAGGCACGTCAAAAAATCGGTTTTTTAAAGGCGAAACCTATAAAAGAAGCATATTATGTTGAAGCGATCGACATGAAAATCAAAGTGTTTTGTTCAGATTTAGCTAGTGGAAACCGTTTTCTCCCGAAACGGAAATTTCATCAAAAAAGTACCTATTGTCAGTCGCGAGCAGCTAGCAGCTGCAAATCTATCTTTCCCTCTTAATGATGAAAAGCTTTGTCGAGTTAGTGAGCAAAGAGGTTTTGATGTCGCCCTCCTCGCCCAAGTCCTATTACCCGGCTTAACATCTGCTAACATAGATAATCACACCTTTCGAAAAATAGGTCTCCTCCAATGCCATTCATACAACTGGCATTCCTCGTTAAAAAAACCGGCCAAGTGCGAGTCGGACTCGCGCACCGAGGGTTCCGTACAAACCTATAACAAGCAAAAGTTGTACTTAGTATGTTTATTACTAAATGATAAATGAAAATGGAATCCGTAACATTACAATGTGGAAAGCTGGGGGAGCATAAATTTAAACAGGGTCACTTTATCAATTTAGTAATCATTCTTTAGGCTTTGATTTCCTTACGAGTAGAACTACTCGCAAGGAAATCAAAGTTGCGAACGGCAAAATAAGCGGATTACTTAAATTGCTGTTTCTTTTGAAAGCTGAGTTCACGGGAAAGTAACTTTAGGTTGTGATACCCTTGAGATTACCTATAATGTATAATAATATAAACCAGCCTATATACGTCCCACTGCTGGGCACAGGCCTCTTCCCATGGATGAGAGGGAACGGGCAGTAGTCTCCACGCTGGCCGAGGGCGGGTTGGGGACTTCACATACACCTTTTTTAGTTTTAAATTATGCGGCTTATATTGCTATTTCTTATGATTGCGTGGATATAAAACTTTCGTTTTGCTACAGCTGAAAGGTATTATAGACATGAGTATTTGACATGAATTTCAATTTAATACCTCTACACATTTACGAGAAAAAAGGTAGTAAGTTTAAAATTTAAGAAAATGGTTTTTGTATGATTTAACTAAAAATGTCTACTTTTCGTAATTTTTCCTTTGTCTGTGCTATATGAAATTTCTTCGTGCCAAGTTTCAAGTTTCTGTGTTAACGGGAAGTACCCTTTAGGTTTTGAGTTTGTTGCGAGTACTCAATTTCAAAATATGCGACTTAAATTGCCATTTCTTTTGATTGCGTTGACATAAAAGTTTGGTTTTGCTACATCTGATGGGTCATATAGCCCTAAGTATTTGTCATGAATTTCAATTTAATACCACCACACGTTTATGAGGAAAAAGGTATTAAGTTCAAAATTTAAAAAGTGTTTTTTTGTATGATTTAACTAAAAATGACTACTTTTCGTAATTTTTCCTCTGTCTGTGCTATATGACAATGCTTCGTGCCAAATTTCAAGTTTCTGAGTTCACGGGAAGTACCCCGTAGGTTTTGCGAGTGTCGAAAAGCTCTAAAATTTGCAGCATAAACGACTGTATCTTTTGATTGCGTTGGCTTTTAAGTTTGATTTTTTTACAGCTCTATATAAATTTCAGCTTGATACCTCCACGCATTCCTGAGAAAAATGGTCTTGACAGACAGACAGACAGACAGACAGACAGACAGACAGACGGACAACAAAGTGATCCTATAAGGGTTCCGTTTTTTCCTTTTGAGGTACGGAACCCTAAAAATAACGAGATTTGCCGGCTGATGAAAAATGAAAAGCTCTTGATCTTATTTCAAAAAACTCTCATTTGCGTGTGTTAAACGAAATTACCCAGAACATTTCCTACTACACGAATTTCCGGGGCACTGCTTTGGCACGCTCCTATAACTTATTTTCTTTCTTAATTCAACGGAAGCCTCTATTACGGCGGGTGAATTTGCTTTGCGATTGACAAGTGACGCGTGACACGGAACAGCGAAAGGTTTTGTAAATTACGTTATAATTACAGCTCTGGTGGTTTTTAGGATTATTCTCAGTTCTTCTTGTTCTTCATCGTTTCATGTTTCGTGGTCATCATTTCAGGTGTTGGTAGCAAGCTTCACACGCCGCCATTCCTCTCTGACAGTCGCTTTCCTTATGCAGCTTATGCTTATTTTTAGTTAGGTACCAATAACATATGAAGTAAGTAATTTTGCTAGTAAGTAGGTTGTTCGTCAAAAGGTGACTTTAACTATTAGGTATGGCGTAGATTTTAAACTATGCCAAATGTGTCAGTAAACTGACGTTGTATGGCACTTCGTAGTTATAGTTACCCTATAGTTAGATCTGGCATGATCCTACCGGGCTGCGCCACAAAAGTGACTTAATACAACGAATACCGAAAACTTGTCGGTTTTTTCGATATTTTAAAAAAAGTGTCTCGTTTTATAATGGAGCTTGCGGGTATTGCTGTCAGCGTTCCTGATGGTGCCAAAATTATAGTTACCCAGGACCGACAGTTGCGTAGGCAGGATCACTACCCACTGCCCACTAGGCATAACTAGTCGTAATGTTTACTGACTGTTAAGATCTCTTGTCCCTTCATCACTATGTTCGGAAGTCATGGAATTCTAGGTAGCATTTCTCAAGCAAAACAGAAGCATATGTATATAAGCATATAAAATGGGATTTTGTTTTTCAGCTCTAATCCGAGTATTTGACAAATATTGACTATTTCTTAATCCTAATTTTAAATATAAAACGTGAAGCTGGCACAAACGTCAACAGACAATTACCAAATAAAATAATATTAAGTTTTCTGTCAGCACCTAAACTTGGGGAGTACAAGCTGTTTTTTCTGCGTGCTTTGTTAATTAACTCCACATAGGTAAGCTGAGCCGAAGAAAATTGTGTTTTACGTAAATGTGGAACCGGTAAAGTTTCCATTTCATGATCAAAACGCTGACAGGGGTTCGTACATAGGTTTGGAGAACGAAATAAAAACGAGACATGGGTATATCTAAATGAAAAAAAAGGAAATATTTGGCCGATACTAAATAAAAGTAAAAAAAAACCCTTTTTCTAACTTTATATAGTACTTATCCTAATTTTACACCAAGTCTCAACGAGATGTACTGATATTCGACACAAATGGAAAGTCTGGCGACTTTCCATTTGTGTCGAACGCGAAATGAACATTTTTAAGTTGGACCAAAAACTAATTTGGTTGAAAATTGTGTAATTTTTTTATGGCCAATTTTTTTCTCGTTTCTAAATCTAGCTGAAATGTAATTTTGTCTAGTATGAAATATAAACATATTCAATTACGTGCAAAGTGAATGTTGTCTAACTTCAATAATTAATATCATAATTTATATTGAAAATCGACTTATTTTTTATTTGTACTAAATTCATATAAATATAAGACACTCGTATTTCCGATTGGTAATATTTCTGGAGTGCACATAATTCCATATGGGCGTATTTCTTTTGACCTACATCAAGTACTTATGTCAATTTTACTTTTAAGGTCTAATTACAACAGTCTAATACCATGTCGAGGGTTTTCAATTTTACATCAATAATTTCAAGTTTTCTATTTTCCATCTGTGCTTAATGACAGTAAATCCTAGACGAGTGGCTGAAAAGCGGCTTACTTAAATAGTTTTCTAATTCAACCCGAAAAACGATTTTCCGAACAAAATAATATGACGATGCACGATATAAATTTTCTAGTGAACTAAGAAAGATTAGCTCTTAAATATACTGCTGTCGGAGTGGTAATCCTATAAATACAGCAGGTAATTGAAGTTCAGTTGCTTACTGACTTATAATAAAATATTAAATAATACTTCAGTCTAGGATTAAAAGCTTAACGGCTTTGGAAGCTACACCTAAGAGCAAATAAAGCGTACCTTTATTCTAAGACGATTTATCTTTCGCAGGATGGCCTGGAGGCACTCTCCCGACTGCAGGCCCGCGGCCTAGAGAGCAACATGTACAGCAAAGTCAACGAGATACAGGTACATTAACTATAGACTATGTTAGCCTGCGATCGACCGATCTCTCGGTACCAAACTGAAAACCGGCGCTGGACGTTGCCTGACTGACACTGGGGCCCAATTGTCCACTTATTTTTTTTTTTCCTTATTGTTTGCATTTAGATTGCTTTTTTTTTTGGTGGCAATAAGTATTTTCTATAAGGACAAAAGTAAGGTGGTTAATCACACTGCCGCCAAATCCCGAAGCGGTATGCGCAGCGACGGTTTTATTGTATACAAGTACTTCAGTTTGTATACAGGAAGAACTAAAAATAGGGTGTGAACCGATCAAGTATCGTGTTTTGATAAGAAAAAAAATAAGAGAAAAAAACTAAAAGATTTTATTTTGTGACTTGTTTTTTTTACATTTGTATGTAGCGTTGGCCGACTGGGACTGGGACATAGTATAGAAAAATAATACAATAGTTAAACAGAGGCCGTTTAGGAGCGTTCGTTACCTACTTTCGCTCGATGCAGGGCTGCGTCACGATTGTGGCTTGGCATACCTATAATACTAATTTTGCTTTTAAGTATGCAAAGTATTTCTGTTGCAGTTTAATAGACAATATTGTGTACACAAAGTAATAATATAATAGATAGTTACGTATGTGTTTTTAGTTTCCCACTTCATCGAATGTTTTAATAACACTATACTATAAGTACCTAAAATATTTCCTAGTAATACATAATAGTTGCTAAACTGCTCTAGGTTGGTAGGTGTATAGTTACAAGCGTATTCGGCTCCTTTTCATATCGTGGCACTGGCAGCTCGCCGTCTTCATATCTACGAGGCGGCTTCCTTTAACGTAGGTAGCGAGTGTAAGCGAGCGAACACGGCAACGGCGCGGCCCCGATTTCAATTCAATTCATTTCAACCTTTAAGTTATTATGTTTATTTGTTTCATGTTTTGAGGTGTGCATTAAAGAGTATTTGTATTTGTATTGTGTTTGAAATTTGTACATACACTTACAGTATTAGAAGTAAATACTATTAACTAGGATCACATAAATTAATTTTGACAGTAACTAGTTTTTGATTGATGCATTCTCCATCATTCCCGAAGGCTACGTGTGCGTGCGTACCGAACACGCGCGCATGTGTGCAGCCGTGCGATGTACCTTTGTTCGAAGTTTATCTACTGTCTTCTATACTGTGACTGGGACGACCTGTTATGCCCTTGATGGGTTCAGACCCCATTTTTGGTACTTACACGCTGTAAATACCGCACGATGCCACACACTGCACCGTATCTCCGTCACAGAATAAATACTTGTAATACGTACAAGGTTCTCTGTTAACAAATCCTCTGTTTAGGTATGTCGAACGGGCCTTAACGTGACTATTGTTTTCTATCGCATGCAACGCGCCGCCATGGAATAGAACGCATGCGTACCGTAGCAGTGCTAACATATGTACATGTACCTATCCGACGCGTCCAAATCCGGTCCAGCCAAATTTGTATTTGGCTCCGCAGACCGCAGCGGGATTGTCATAACCGCCAAATGGTCTCCACACACCGAACGCAGGTCGTGCGCGGCTCGGGTCGGTATATCTCTCTCACTATCAACGCATTTAATATCTCTCTCACTATCTCTATCACACAGTTGCGCAGATTCCGCCCGACCCGCGCCGCGCACGACCCGCGTTCAGTATGTGGAGGCCTTTAGTATCACAACAACTTGCTATAGTTAGAATGAAAGCTAGGTATGTATAACTAACTCATTGTAACTTCTAAAGTTGTTGTGGCAAAGCTTTATTTTATCAGTAAGGCGGGGGATCTTCCGGAGAAAGTTGCCAAAAGTTATCTCAACAATCTGAGCAAGAAAACTGTTACAGTAAATGTATTTTTTTACAAACAAAAGTTATTTTTGTGTTACGGATAAAGTTTAGATACTTACATGATGAATTGTGTTAGGTTAAAACAAAGATACTCAGGTCCCTACCCTTACTTGGCCTTGTACATAAAATGTCGCTGCCATTCCAGGACTTTTCCTGCGAGCTAGCTACAAACCTATTGTATTTTTCATAGTGTATTACTGGTGTACCTATTGCATAAACTAGAGGGTAGAAAAAAATAATTGCTCTGTTATTTTCGATACTTAGCTCAGGCAGTTTTCATGTAGGATTGTTTTTTTTATATACTTACCTAAATCAAAATTTTAAATTTGTTCATTTTTAATTTTAAGCAGATTTTATTAAATCGAACATCAGGCCCTACGAAATTTCCCATTTTAAACCGCCAATTTTAACACTGCTAAGCTAAAACAAATGCGGGTAGCTCAGCGTCATTAAAAATTCACGCTCAGACTGTTTCTCGAGTTAAAATAAACGTAGGTATCAATTCCACTTGGCACGATTATTGAAGCGCAAGCTCAATTCAGAAAAGAATAGCTGGTATTTTAACGTTTATAATAAAACAATTGAACAAAATGATAGTGGTTAGCTAGTTAAAAAAAATATTATACTTTTTTACTTAGTAAGTAATGTATAATCCTTTTTCATTATAATCGGAAGTAGCAGCATTGAAATAAATCCTTCAACCTTACACAGAATTATCATGATCTTACTGTTGATGATCTACAAATAATAATAATAAATAATAAATGCATATTGTTAGTAACTGTAATGAAGAGGTTATTAAAATAACTTAGTTATTATTTATTTTCTTCAATTAATGAACCTTGGTATACTTTAGGTACCTACCGGCTTCGTTATTTTAACTATGGCTCGATTTTACCAAACTGGAAATTTACTGGCTTCTTTAGGGCACAGCCGGGAATAATGCTAGGAGGATGATGATAACTAGTGTGCGGAGTTTCGGTGGTAAGTTTCACACAGTGGATAATGGAGTCGTTTTTATGATTATTTTTTTAAGATTTGAATAAATAAATTATTCATCTACCTGAAGTTCTTAGTATGACATTAATTAGGTAGGTACTCATCCCGACTGTTTAGGTAACATGTTTCTCCGTATGTAATAAGTAAAAATAAATAAATTTATTAAACAATGTTTACCTAAATACTTGTGTTATTTAGTAGTCCTGCGTTATCGTGGTATAAGTGGGTAATGCTCACCAGATAATTTATAAGGACTATTATGCAAAATTAATCTTGTAATCGTTATTCGTTTAATCAAAAAAATAGTTAGGCGACTCCATTTACCTCTGTGAAATTGCCACCGAAACTCCGAACACTAAATTGATAACATCCAACAGTTTTACAATAGGTATTAGTCGATAGTTAAACCTATGAGAACTAGGTAAGTAGGTAATTAACTAAAGCATAACATCGGAAAGTACCTCCACCTTGCAGAAAACCACAGCCATAATAACACTACTACTTGCTCTGTAGTAGTGTTGTGTTCCTGGAGGTGAGCAAGGTCGCCAGAGCTCCCGAGGATGCGTTGTGTTGAGCGAGGGCATTTTGTTCCTTCAGCTGTCAACACGGCAAATCCTCAAACATATCAAGGGTCGGCAACAAGGGTTGCATTCGCTTATAGGCTGCGGTATCCGCTTACGATCAGGTTGGCCGTACGCTTGTTTGCCACCGACGTGGTATACACAAATAATATATTCTGCAAAGTATATGGCAACTACCTACCTACTTATGAATTCACTGACATGACATGACAAACAGTTCAAATAACGTGTTATGTTTGGTTCACAAACTCAGTGCTTTCGAACTTTTGTCATAAAAGTGTTATTTTGGGTATCCTGCTGTTTTGGCAAAATATTTTTCGCCAAATTTCACTTCCCACAAAACTTATGGCAGTAGTTTCATTTCCCAAACGAACAAATAGCACATTTTTGTTTCGCATTTTGTTCATTTGGTCAAAATATCATTTGGCATAATTTTGCTTTGTCAAGTGTTATTAAGACAAAAGTTTATTAAGCAAACACTTTGTTCGGGCTAATATTGTTTTCCAAACAAAACATTTGTTCAAATTTTCATTTCGCACATTAGGTACCAGGGTGGAAAAAATGGCTTGTCATAAGCGAACTCTGTTTTTGGTCAGTTAGGTTAGGGTTCACTTGTGTCCCTCAGACCAGAAATAGACACCCCGCGCAGCGGGGTGGCGTCGATTCGCTGGAGACTCTCGATGAAAAGGGCGAAACCGACTCGGGGCTTGCTTGCATGCATGCTGCTTATTTGCATTATAATATATTGTTACCTAAGTACCTATAGTACAAAAGAACATAAACTTACCTGTAAATTATTTACTTTTGTTTTTTACAAACTACCCGCTTAGCAAAATTATGTAATCTCACTCAAATCACTCAAATAGATTTCGTATGCACTACACAATTAGGATCTAAATCATATGCCATGCAATAATTTGGAAAAAGAATGTTATGCTAAATAATACGTTTGACCAAATGAAATTTGACTATGTAAAACTTTGCCAAACAATAATTTGCGAAGTAATATTTTGCCATAGGAGATATTGCCAAGTGATATAATGCGAAACAATAATTTGACTAGTGTTTTTTTGCCAAATGATCATTTGGGAAACATTTTTTGGGAAGTGATACTTTGGGAAATGATTTTTGCCCATACAATAGAGAACCGTTATTTTGTGAAGCTATTTGCAGGTACTAAAGTTTGTGTTGTGCTTCACTGTATTTGCGATGCATGCGACATCTAACTTTTCCAGCTAACACTTACTGTGGAATATTTTGAAAACAGCGCCATCTTTTTGAGGGCGTTCCAACCACCTTATCTAACAGTGAAGGTTTTAATATATAGTCGTGCGTCGTGCAACCCCAAGTGCCATCTCGCGGAGTATAAAAAAAATTAAGAAACATTTAAAATTAATAATACCTTCTCTTTGGTCTCTTGAATAAAATAGCGGGAAAACTTATCATTTCTATTTGCATTTATAATCATCATGACATCAATATTGACCCGTACATATATAATTAATTATATTGACAGTATCCTATTCCTATTGTATGCAGATTTTTTTGTTTGCCCATCATACACGGACTTAGGCGGCGTTAGGGGAAGAAAGACATACTTCCATCGCATTCAAACGCATAAAACTGTATCACAGTCCCGCGCCATGATGCCCATTGTGTAGAGGAGCCTTAATGAATGTTTTGACAGCTCTTTAATCGGCTTTTTTTCGGCAGGAGGACATATCTATGAAGAAATATGACTACAGGGCGACACAACTTCACCTAGCTGCTGTAAGAGCTCAGGTAAGTTCTCTCGTAGTTAAAATATTCCGGTATATTGAAGGGGTTTTATGTTCTTTGCTACCTCTCCATAAAAATTGACACAGGCATTTGTTTTAAAAGTGCCTGCTGACCATCAAGTGATGACCATCCATCTCGTAAGGGAAACGACCGTCGACGGGAACGGGAAACATCGTGGTAGTTATAGGTTCTCGAGCGGTCTGACGCGCGATACTCGAGCTTAGTACTGAGTATTTTACGAGACTGAGTCTCGTACAAATTTTCGTACGAGATCTCGCGAGATTGACCTTTCCATCCATGTAGAACACTACATGACAAAAGTTTCATTTGACTGACAAATTAAAACTTGTTTTTATTCGATTAATATTTTATAACTTTAAATTCTATTAAAACTTGACGGTTACTCAAATAAAGTTGATAAAAAAAATTGTTTTGATTTTGCAGATTTTATTTTTATTGCAACTGTTGATTATTGCAACTGAGTATTTAGTACCTAACTCAGTTAATAGACAAGACATTACTTTACTCAGCTCAGCTAGTAACCACTACGCGACCGACATGGTCCGATGTAGTTCTACCTACGCGAATGTCCAAACGAAGGCTGTGAGCGCTCAGGTAAGTACTTAATTAACAATGTACTGTAGGTATGTGTATCTTCGAAGAAATATAATTAAAACGTTCCAATTTAGTACTTATTTGAATATGCGAGCTAGTTATTCCGAATCCATGGTAGCATAGCTGCTCTAAAGGCAAATGCAATCCAGATATTAGCATTGCATTTAGAGCAACTATATTGTGATTCACATCCTAAAGCGGTCTACTGACGACTGGACTTGCTTAGGGCGAGCACTGGGCAGATCAAGGTGATAGTCTACGGACCGAACAAGAATAGTAGTGTGTGTATCTATATAAAAAATAGAATGCAATCTCGCGATATTTCAGACCTAGGCGAGATCTCGCGAGTTTACACAGCCAGCAGAGATTTCGAGATTTACGAGATCTCGCGAGTTTGGGCGTTTTTCACTGAAAACCTACGCTACTTAATGCTATGAATTCCATTTAATGATTATCAACAGGTGCAATAAAAATAAAATCTGCAAAATCAAAACTATTTTTTTATTCAACTTTATTTGAGTAACCGTCAAGTTTTAATAGAATTTAAAGTTATAAATTTTTTATCGAATAGAAACAAGTTTTAATTTGTCAGTCAAATGAAACTTTGGTCATGTAATGTTCTATATGGATGGAAAGGTCAATCTCGCGAGATCTCGTACGAAAATTTGTACGAGACTCAGTCTCGTAAAATATGGACGCAATCTCGCGAAATCGAGATTGCATTCCCTGGTGTGTACGGCTAAAGGGGCTGAAGACCCTGGTCAGGACAATAATGCAGCAAAGTTATCTGACGATTTGTAGAATCCCAATTCTTTGATAAGTGCTTCAATTACCAATTCTACAAATCGTTAGATAACTTTGCTGCATAATGTTTGATCAATTGAGGGATTATCTTGTAAGATAAGAAACTCGTAATATGATGAATGCCATAAGAATATCATGCAATCGTATCATTCTTACATACTTTTCTTTTGATCATGCACAATGCACAAAGGATGTGCACCGTACAGAGCATAATACGTGCATTTATTGTATGCCAAACGTAATTAAATACTAACGCAGCTACGGCAGATAAAGATGGCTAGTCTGCATTGTATACATTCAAAGTTACATATCTATGTACGTATAGACTAGCCTACAGAAACGGCTACTAAAATATTTCGTCGTTGGCTAAACAACTCTTTTTCTTTCGAGTGTTTACATTCCGACAGGCTGCTGGGCTCGGCCAGAGCGCATGCGTCAAAGCCTTTGCCCATGTGCAGAAAACAAGAAGCTTGAATCAATAGTTTCAACTTTTCCCGCTTTTAATTCAGTGCTTGAAAGTTCTTCTTTTGCGGAGCTTTTGCTGTTAGGAAGTTTTTTTTTGTGCTTGCAGTTTTGCGTATCTAGGTCAACTTTCAAGCTTTGGTAAGTCAATTATTACTATAAGCCTTTAAATTCTGTTTATTATAATTTTATTTCCTTTTTTATAGTTGATACAATTACATGAATAATTGAATAATCTCAAAGACATCACTGAAAGTATCACAGGGATTATAAAACAATTACATTGCATGTTTTTCGTCTGTACGATTGCCGCATTGCGCACAGCCTCCCATTCAGTCTGAGAAGAGATTTCGCAGGCACACATAACCTTGCGACGTCGTCCGCGTAAATAACAAATCACTCGCCAGTAACTGTATTACACGTGTTTCCGTCCTATAAAGTCAGTTTTATCCTGCAGCCACGGATAATAAACTGAAAATTAAGTTCCGAGCCAAAATGGGCTGGATATCTATGAAGAATCATATGGTAAGCTTGTCTCGTTAGTAATGCCGTCACGTTTTATTACGACATTTCCTCCTAACAAAACATGTTTATGTGGTTAAATAAGGCACCTTACATTTTTGAGGATTATTTTACCTAAGTACAAAATATTTATAAAATTAACATGAAATATTTTCATTGTGTCGCTTGCAACTACTTATTTTATTCATTGGTAATTTTCATTATACTTAATTCATATCGGTAGTTTATTTTTTTGTATGTATCTAAATAAGATTTGGTTTTGATTTATGTGCCAATAAGGTAACCTTTCATATCAATGCCATCATAATAATTTTGTTGATTGATCTTATCTTTGACAGAAAAAAATAAAAACATTTTTTTCGGGCTAGGTACTTTGTCGTAATACCTAACTATTAACGTGTAATGTGTCGTGTTTTATTTTGTGATATTATTGATATTAGAATTATGATTTTTCAATTGTTAAGCAATGAAATGGCATGTACCTAATTAATTAGATTAAAAACGACTTAAATATAAATATGATTTCCTACGCCCTCCCAGGGCCCATATGAAACTCATGTACCTATTATAAGACCTGTACAACTATGGATGCAATAAATAAATAAATAAATCTTTATAAAGCTCCCAAATCGTAATAACTCCGACAGAAAAAATATGCTGGCAAAAACATTAATGACTTGAAGATGATCGTATAATTTAATTAGGTAGCTGTTTAATCACTTATATTAGAGAATATTACATGGAAAGGCAATCATTTCAAGCTACGGAAACTTAAAGCTAGCTATCGTAAGCTAATTTTAGCTTAAAAACTGCATTCGATGCCATACTTTTACCGCATAGGCTTTTGCATATGCTGAAAACAGCATGGCATCGAATGCAGTTTTTATCAGTACGTAACTAATCGAAGATATTGTCAGAAGTGACTCAAATATTTAGGGTATGATAGTTTTATTGTATAATTAGTAAGTAGGTAGGTATGTACTAAGTAGTACTAGTAATTGTATTATGGTCAATCTTCATTTGTTGTTTTTGCTTGTATTTGAAAATTTAGTACTTAAGTGACACTAGATGAGAGATTTATACTATTTACCTACAATTCACTAGGAATATAATATTATATAAATATCGTGATTTGGAATAAATTACTTAATCAACATCTGTTTTCATCAATCAACGTCGTATGTGCGCAAAATAAACAGTTGACACAAATGCTTTCTTTCTTAGGATAAAAAACATGACAGTATTTTCTAATTACACAATAACTATCATAAATCACCCTATATACATCCCACTGCTGGGCACAGGCCTCCTCCCATGGCTCCCATGGATGAGAAGGAACGGACAGTATACCTACTCCCCACGCTGGCCCAGTGCGAGTTACAATATTATAACTACCAAATTTATAGTTTTTTTATTTCTTAAAAACAATAGGCATGCTGCCTCATGTTTTATAAAATTTAAAGTTAAATTGATAATTGATAACGAAGTGATGCTAAATGGATAGTAAACCATCAAATTGTCGTAATAAAGTATAAATTATAACATATAATTAAATCGTTAAAAGATATGAACCTTGAAAGTTTAGAAAAAAATATGCATTCTTTTTTATTGTCCAAGAGTAAGTTTAAACTGGTTCGAATGACATCATAAAATTTTTTAGTCATCATCCCTATTATGCTGAGCTTTTTGGCGGGAACGTTGAAAGTGATAGGCGCGCTTGATAAAATATTTTATTGTAAATTAATTTTAGGTGTTAATTTGTACATATTTAGTCTTAATTTTAATTTTAATTCATAGTTGATTTGGTTATCGGTTTGGTGCGCTTCCCCAGTCATGGGGAAGCGTACGGGAAAGCGTTCTCGGTTGGAGGGCTTGGAGCCGGAGCCAGATCTTCAATCTGAAAGTAGTTCTGATGCGGATACAGGTGCGCCCTCGGAGCGCATACCTGCAAAAAAGAAGACTAAAGAAGATGACAAAGAGAAGTATACTCCTTTCAGGGCCAAAAGTTATTACAGGTTGTACGACGAAAATTCAGCTAAGAAAGAATTTATTGTTTTTCTGAATCACAGAGAGGATGACCACAAATTTTCTGACAAAGATAGACTTGCTTTGTCCAATGCAATCCGAAAGCATCGCGTGTCGGGCGTGATGCATCTAAGAACAATTAATGCATACAAAGTTGGGATTATGTTCGATCTCCCAAATCACGCCAATGTCTTCCTAAAAAATGAAAAATTATTAAATGAAATTCACATGAATGCTTCAATCCCAGCATCTGAGACCGAGGTTACGGGTGTTCTCACTTCAGTGCCGATTGATTATTCGAACCAGAAGATTTTCCAATTAATAGCTTCCAGTAAAAAGGTGATAAGCGTAAGACGGTTTATGCGGCGGGTAAAAGACACGCTGGGTATCGTCTCAATGGTTCCAACTCAGACGGTTGCCGTGACTTTTGCCTCTGTACAGTTGCCTGAATATGTAACACTTGACCATTGGAGGCACGAAGTAGGGATCTATATTCCTCCAGTAAAGCAATGCCTTTGTTGCATGAAATTTGGTCATATAGCAAAGTATTGTAAAAATAATGAAGTATGTTCAATTTGTGCTGAACCTCATAATTTCAAAAATTGTAATAAGGTTAAAACACAATGCGCAAACTATGGTGGGGATCACGTGGCTATATCTGCTGCATGTCCAATTAAAAAACAGAAAATTGAGGAAAATAAGTTAAAATCACGTAGTGCTAAATATTCCGATTTGTTTTGTGACGTTGCATTTCCGCAGCTCGGCTCAAAATATATTGACACCCATCTAAGTAATCTGACCAAATCTGACAGATTTATGAATCTACTTGTGGAAGCTATAGTTAAAATTTGTGCTGATAAAGAAACGCCAATAAATTCTAACAATATAAAAGAAACACTTAAAAACACTTTCAGGAAACAACCTTAATTTTTTTTCTTTATGGACATATTGAACATAGTGCAGTGGAATGCTCAGAGTATAATAAGCAATAGGCTAATCTTTACTAGATTCTTATATGAAAATAACATTCACATAGCAATAATTTCTGAAACCTGGTTAAAACAACATCAAAAATTTTCAATTAAAGGATACAATGTCATTAGAAATGACTGTGGTAATAAACATAATGGTGTAGCAATACTTATTCATAACAATATAGTATATTCTAATATTAAAACTTATTTTGACAATGCTCTACAAAATATCTGTGTACAAATAATTATAAACAACAAGCAGTTGAGTGTAGTAAGTTTTTATAGTCCATCAAATTCTGATCCCCCATTTAATAAAAGTAAATTTGATGCTTTGATAAAATCTATTCCGCAGCCAATGCTTTTTGGAGGCGATCTAAATGCTCATCATATGTCATGGGGCTGTGTTGATACATTGCCTCGAGGTAGAGATGTCTTAGATATTATTGATGGCAATGACTTGGTTCTTTTAAATAATGGTCAAACTACTACAACTGGTTCTTCTTCTTGGCGTCCTAATGCTCTGGATTTAACTTTCGTTTCTCCATCATTGGCACTTTCATGTGATTGGTCTGTTATGGATTGTCCTCTTGGCAGCAGTTATCATTTGCCTGTAATGATAAAAATGATAGTTGGTAATGAAAATAGCTCACAAAGTAATCCAATATGTAATAATGTACATTTGCCCATTCACCCAAATTACAAACAGGTGGATTGGAAAATGTACAGGCAATCAGTTGATTTTTGTTTGGCTAATATTGATTTTGAAAATATGTCTTCGATAGATGCGCTCAATCTGTTTTGTAATATTTTGCGATCTACTGCTGTAGAGTCCATCCCTAGACATAGGTCTTTGAATAGTTCTAATCCGTGTACACCAAAATCTTTGAAATTTCCCCGGCTGCCTTGGTGGAATCAAAAGTGTTCAGAAGCTGTACTTAATTCAAAACATGCTTATATAAAATTTAAAAGTGAACCTAGTGAAGAGAATTATATAGAATTTAAAAGACTTCGAGCCCTTAAAAAGCTTGTTCTTAAGACTGAACGGCGTAATAGTTGGATAAATCTGTGTAACTCATTTAACCGGTGCACTCCTTTGACATTAATATGGAATTACATGCGGAAATTTAATAAAACATTCATTTCAAAACACGCTAGTAATAATAGTTGGATATCAGATTTTCTTAAGAAATACACTCCTGATTTTGTGCTTAATGAGTCTTTAAATTATGTTCACACAGAAAATGATAATGATAAGTATATTACTGAACCGTTTTCTTTGCAAGAGCTTAAATCTGCCCTATTTTCAAGAAGAGATACATCCTTTGGTCTTGATGGAATACCATATATTTTACTGAAAAATTTAAGTTCACAAAATCTAAAGACCTTTTTAAACATATTAAATCAGCTGTGGGAAGAAAACTTAATTCCTGATGATTGGAAAACAGATTGCTTGGTCCCAATTTTAAAGCCTGATAAAGATAAATTGTTACCCGACTCATATCGACCTATAGCACTCACATCTTGTGTAGGAAAGGTTTTTGAACAGCTTCTAAAGCAACGGTTGGAATTTTTTGTCGAACAAAATGGTCTGTTACCCTGCAATCAGTTTGGTTTTCGTAAAGGTCGGTCTTCTCGTGAGAGTATTTGTCAGTTGCAACTTGATGCACTTAACAGCATATATAATAATCAGTATCTTCTTTCGGTATTCTTTGACATTGCAGGTGCATTTAACAGTGTCAATATTTCCGTTTTATGTAGAGAGCTGTCAATGATAGGGTTACCTGGCAAAATAATAAATTTCTTACAAATGTTTTTAACAAACAGGAAGGTTTTTGTTAAATTTAACAATCACTTATATGGCCCAAGATTATCTTCTTTAGGGGTTTGTCAAGGAGGTATCTTATCCCCTTTAATTTTTATTTTGTACATTAGGAGACTAAATCTTATTCTAGGAACAAAGGTTAAAAATCTGCAGTATGCAGATGATTTGGTTGTTTATGTGTCAGGATCTGATTTAAATCAATTAGCTTTGACTATTAATGAGGCATTAATCAACTTACATAAATACTTTGCTTATCTGAACTTAGATGTAAATTCGACTAAAACCAAAGTTTTTATTTTTGGTCGCAAAAGCATGTGTTTGCCCACAGTTTTGTACAATGACATAGCACTGCCTATTTCATATGATCTAATAAAGTTTTTAGGTGTTATATTTACTTCAAAACTTTCCTGGATAAAATATGCTGACAGTATTATAACCAAAGCTAACAAAGCATACAATGTGTTAAAATCGCTGTGCGCCACTTCATGGGGTGCAGACCCCAAAATTTTGTTAATCTTGTATAAGTCTCTAGTTCGAAGTCATTTTGAATATGGTTTTCTATGTTTTGCTGGAGATGATAAAATTGTAAATTCATTAGATAAAATACAAAACAAATGTATGCGGACAATACTGGGTGCATTTAAAACTAGTCCTATCGCTGCTATGCAAATTGAATCGAATCTTCCTCCTATTCATATTAGATTTCGTTATTTAAAAGAAAGATTTATTTTAAAGTTATACAGCTTGCCTAAGAACGATCTTCTTCACAACTTGATTTCTTTCCAATCATCGCCTTTTCAAAGGCGCATGTATGTTCTTCAGGATTTTACTTCTTTCTTTCACTCTTTGCAGGAGTTAAATATACATCTTGATAATGACCTTCTTCCCTGTTACACAGGCTCTTTTAAGAGTAAATATCCCGATATAAAAATTGTAATAGATTCAAAGCTAACTTCCAAAGAGGAGGCTTATTTATTGTTGTCAGAATGGTCTAATTGTAAATTTATTTATACGGATGGTGCCAAAAATAATAATGCTGTTTCCTTTGCAATTTATCAACCTGAAATTAATAAAGGTATTGGGTTTAATATCAATAAAAATGCAAGTATATTTACTGCTGAAGCAACTGCCATCTTATTTGCTTTGAAACATGTTAAAGAACATAATCAATATAGTAAAGAATGGGTCATGGTAAGCGATAGTATGAGTGTATTAATAAGTTTATCGAGTAACAAAATGAATGCTAGCACTTGCTATCTAATTTTTTCCATTAAAGAATTATGGTTAGAACTATCTTTAACTGGTATTAAAATAGATTTTGTATGGGTTCCGTCTCATAAAGGAGTTTCTGGTAATGAAAACGCCGACTACCTAGCTAGAACTATTGCTAATGCATCTGACTTGTCCCTGGTTCCCGACAGCAGGGACTTAGCTGTGACCTTGCCATATTCTGATATTATAAGTAATCTAAAACAGCGTATGACTGTTCTTTGGGGAAGACATTGGTATCATTTTACAGAAGTTGAGAATAAGGCTCATTTGTATGCTTTGTTAGATAACCAAGTTAATAGTAAGCCTTGGTTTTGTAAGTTTAAAACTTACATGCATCGTAGGTTTTACACCATAATTACTCGTATGCGCATTGGTCATTGTCGTTTAAATTTTCATCTCCATCGTAAAAACTTTGTCTCTTCCCCTTATTGCGATCATTGTCAAAAGCAAGAGGTTCAGTCTATAGATCACATTCTGTTTAGTTGCTCATCCTTTGGCATTCAGCGCCTAGTGCTGATGGATGAGTTGCTTGAGATTTATGGAGCTTCTAATCGAATCCCGCTCTCAGTAACTGATTTGTTGAAGGAGTCGTCTACTTATTTACCTTTGTTTAATTTTGTACATAATACTGTGTGTATGCTGTAAATATGATGCTAAATTTAAAACTTGCTTAAAATTGTATATATTTTTATTGAAGCATTGTACCTATATTTTGTTGGTCAAATGACTTTTTGGAATGTCTGGATGAGGTGTAAGCTTTTTTGAAGAGCTGAATATTGGATTTGACGTTTTTATTGGAACATACTCAAGACTTTATTACTGGATTTGACTTCATGAATTGGATTGGAATAACTGAAGACTTATTTTTTGGATTTGACACATATGTTGATAATACTGATGACTTAATATCTAGATTTGTTCATATGAATTGGAAATAACTGAAGACATATTTATTGGACTAGAGACTTCTGATTTGAAACTACTGAAGACGTTATTACTGGATTCGATCAAATGAAATTATACTTACTGAAGACTAGGCAGTATGGCCCATGGTCTTAGCCTGTCCGAATGGACGAATTTAAAAAAAAAAAAAACTATTATGCTGACCCCCACACTAGGCATTACGTGTCCCGTGGGGATAAGTATAGGTACTGTTAGTTATTTGATTACTTACTTGAACTTAAAAAAAAATAGGCCTTAACATATAGTGACGTTTCAATGTTGTAGATCTTATCCAAATTAATTGATAATAGTTTTGTCTTACTTTCATTTAAATAACAATAAAGTAATTGAATTATGTAAATCGATAAATTGTGCTGCAAATTAATTATCGTTCAAACCGGATTTTGACGAACGCAGCCGTAATGTTTCCCGCGCGTTTACCCCGCCACACGCGGATAAATTTGGAACTACGTTGCGTCATGAAGGCTATCTATGTACTGTGGACTCGTGTTTGTGTACGAAATAATATTATTTCAGCATCTATCTGAATACACAGTGATTGTGAATTGTGTGTAAAAGAATGCAGAGATTAGAAGGTAAGTTTTGCTCTATTGAGGATATTGATTATGTAATGTTAACAGCTATGAGAAGCTTGTGATGACAAGACATATTTTTGTTGGATAGAGTCATTCAATACTACGAAAGAAGTGAATAATAATGCTAAAGGTTTCAAAGTATTGTTTATAATGTAATGAGAGTGTATTTACTATTTGCCCAATAGTGGAGATTGGCTATCAGCATAACCTCAAATAATATTATCGTAACGCTTGATTCGTCACTACACGTTCTAGTATTATTTAAAGATATTTCTAAACATTGACAATTTATACATTTGCTTTGTACACGCGACTATCCTAATCTCTCTCAGTCAAAAATGTTGTAAATTCTTGGTCCAAACAGTCGCGTAATTTCGGCGGGAAACTTTTAATAACGAGTAAACACCTTGAAATATTTTATTTTTAATGTTTCAGATACTTACAAGCTACATATTTTCGTGCTATAAGCAGCCCCCTTTGTTTACTTAAAAGATACTTTGCAACAGAAGCATAATGAAACCAAGTTCTGCAAAATTGTCATCAAAGAGTAATGGTTACCATTCAGATGACGAAAATGTACGGTACAAGTTGAACACACAGTTTTTTAATAATGCCAATAAAGTTGTAGTAAAATCAAACAAGAAGCAAGACACTGTGGAACCGGATGATGGTATTCGATATATGTTTCCTAAAGTTTTAATTAAACCGCTAGTAGTGGATAAGAAACCAAAGCAGACAATTAAAGTCAACTTTTGGAGCAGCAAACAATCCCTCAACCGTATGCGTAAACAAGATGCACATAAAGAAAAATCCAACTGCAGACACACAGTTGGTGAGCCAATACATGTGAAACCGAAAAACTCTTCTGTGAAAGTCCGTAAACGGGTATCTTTCCTCCCATCTCCCTTATTCTCTGATAATCATGTCCCAATGGTCACTGTTCCTGATGACTTAACCATTCACCTGAATGAAGAAGAGGCAAATGATCTTGGAGAGGACTTAAACCAGGCTATTGCGAAAGATGTGTCTAAAAGGAAATCACGCTCATTACCAACTCAAACAAGTCCGAAAGGCACAAAACGCAAGCACAGCAGTGAAGAATCAGACGGAAGGGTCCAGGGTAATGAAAACGATCTTGAATTTTTCTCGAAATATGTGGTCCAAAAGTTGAGGAAAATGGAAACCAATCAACGGATTTACTCTGAAAACTTGATAAACACTGTTCTCATGTTGGGACAACTCACTAAGTTGAATGTTAAATCTAAAATATTGGAGCAGTAACGGTAGTTATTAAAATCTACTATAGTGGGTTGCACCAAACCGTCTGTAATAGTAAGCGGTATTTGTTAAAATCCTAAAGTAAGGAATGACAGCTGCGTGCACCGTATTTAACATTGATCGGTCTGTAATTGTTTTGATAATGCAACCTGCCCTAGGAGTTACCCATGATTAATTATGTTAACATGTTTAATGAGTTTGAAACAGTAATAATTAATGTTTTAGGATCGTATATTGATGTCAAAACAAGGAATGTTTGTTAATAAATTTTACTATTATTCGACTGAACTTGTGCAATATTTACAAGTAATTCGCTCAAGTAAAGTTGCTATTAAACATTCATATATCATATATCTGTTGTAAATGTAACCGCACAAGCGTAATTTTCTTTACACAAAACTAGTTCTAAACACAAACATAGTTGAATGTTTCAAATATTACAGTCACATTTCCATTTGCTATCATTTTGTAGTTGTAAGGTAACCATTTATACATAGTTAGTATGTACTTGTACATATGAGTGACACATAATATTTGTAGATCATTAATAACTCATAAGTACAGAAACTCTAATACTTGTTAAATCATAGTGCACCTATAGAAATGTCATGCATGTCTTGTGTTTAAATTATTTGTTAAATAATATTATTTAAAAAACTGTCTACATGTTTGAGTGCTAAATATTAAAAAACTATGAAATGGTGTTAGTATATTTACTACACTTAGCATATTTCTCTATGTTGTTTAAATCTACTTACATATAATTTTAACTTATTGTGCTAATTGTTAATTTTACTAAAAATGTATCTATAAAACTTTGTATGCAACTTTAAGTTACAAATGCATAAGCTTTGCGAACTCGTTTTTTTCGTGCTCATTTTTAAAGTGTAATAAGTAAAGTTTGACAAGAAATATTCAGTGGTATATAAAATCACATACCAACACGAATAAAACTAACAATGCTGCTGTGTGTTATGCGAGTGACTGTACAAGACGGTTGACGCCAAACTAATCTACCTCTTTCTAATTTGCATAGTGCGAAAGAGATGGGAAGCACAACTTGCTGTCAAGTCGCAACGCCCTCGAATCCTGAGAGCCTACCGTGAGACATTCGAAGTTTTCCCTCTCTGTCATACTTGCGAGTTCGTACGCAAGTATAAGGGCAATATCTCACCGGGCCACCGTGGCGGCGCAACCAGTCGCCGCCACCAACAAATTGTATGCAGTTGGTTGCGCCGCCATGGTGTTCCGGTGAGATATTGCCCATAGAGCTGCATACAATTTGTTGGGATGCGGTTGGCGGTAGGCCCTGTCTCTCGCGCTGTATAAATTAGAAAGAGAAGTGTAGATTTCTCTCAACTCGTGTGTGAAAACTGACGAGTTTTCTCTCTCTGCTAATATTCTCACAGTGCATGACGCGATATCTACGCCGAGTTATCGATACGAAGCGGGAAATACGGGCTATGGCGTACGTCTATGATCGGAGTCTTATAGTAAAAGTATTAAGGTATAAAAGAGGTCTAAATAAAATATTACTAACATGAAAATGAGACAGGCTCTATCATTTATAATTTGCTGGTGAAACTTTACATGTTATGCTTGTTATTTTTGGTGTTTTTTTTTCATCGTTTTCACGTGACATGTCATTGTTTTAGCGGTAATGAAGATACAAGAAAAAAGTACATTATTTTGTTGAAAAAGTTGTTGTATTTTCATCCATAAATTGTGTATTAGGCAGTTCGATGTTACACATTCTGTGATCCCATTTCGGCACAATAAAGTGAAAACTATAAGCACACGCTATATGAAAAGTAATGAAATTGTGTTATAGTTGTCAATTAAGTAAAGTATTTACATATTTACAAAACTAGATTGTTGTTTGCCGGAAACGATGACGTCTAGGTTGAGTCTCGATTTCTGTATATTTTTGAAATTGAGAGATTGTATAAGGTAGACATTTCTACCTAGAAAATAAAACTTTGTGAACTTTAATATCTTTCAATTATTGACTCATCCCACTTATTTGAATTAGTCAACATAACACATTGACTGTTAGGTATCCGCCTAGCGGGCGGTTTTCGTAGGACCTTTCCTTTACTTAGCGGGAAATCCATGTTGGCAGTGAATGTGTTAAGTTTGACGACCGCTTTAGCCTAATTCGTAGTGACCCTACATACGAAGCAAAAGGTCCTGGGTTCGAATCCCGGTAAGGGCGTTTATTTGTGTGATCTGCACGAATATTTGATCCTGAGTCATGGATATTTTCTATGTATTTAAATATTTATTTATCTATATAAGCATGTTTATCGTGGTCTAGTACCCATAGTACAAGCTTTGCTTAGCTTGGGACTAGGTCGATTTGTGTCCCATAATATTTATTTATTTTATTCTATTCAAAAGTAAGGCCTGAATCACCGCCGCGCCATTCTGTGAGAGGCTTTATAGTTTTTAGCCCATGAAATGTTGACATTTAAATCCTGCCTTAATAGTAGGTACAAACGTGTCAGAAGTAACTCGAGTGCCAAAACAAAACGATTCTATTTCGAAACATTAAGCATCTTACAGACTTGACAAATTTACTATTGACCGCCACCGCAGGCTACGCCAGTGTTTCAGGCCTTAAGCCTCTGACATTGAAACATCCAAACTGCATTTATAATACTAGTCAGAAGTAGGTACTTAGGTTACCCAGAAGTCCCAGAACTTAGTTAAATCAGTGACGGGTAGCTGCAGTCTCCAAGAGGCAACCGGATGGCTCGCGGTATACGAGCTCTCGAAGTGTTGTGGCCGCCCTAAGCAACCCGAACTGAGTCAACTTGGTCTGGGGCGGAAATTAGGCTTCACACGATGATGGTTTATTTTTTCATTATATTGTCAGAATAAACATGTCTCTTAAGATCGTTAGTTAATATTTGTCACGATAATATCTTGTACCTACCTATAACTAAATGCTAGCAGCTTATCTTATTGTTTCTTAGAAGTGTGCAGCTGCAATTAAGCCCGATGCGTTTGTTGTTAAGGCCGAGCCACACCGACTGCGTGTGCAGCACGTACACCGCTGCCTTGTAATGTATGAATCCTCATACGACATGACACACCGGACGCGTCTGCGTAGACGTGCACGCAGACGCATCCTGTGTGTCATGTCGTATGAGCATTCATACATTACAACGCAGCGGTGTACGTGCTGCACACGCAGACGTGCTGCACACGCAGTCGGTGTGGCTCGGCCTTTAACCGACGAAGCGTAAAAACGCGTCCTTGCCGTAAATAACTTAGTTTTCTTGATTACCTATCGGGCGGGAGTGGGGGCAGCATCCATCATCCCGTGCGGAGACATTTTACCATTACCTCTCAATTACCTATGAAACGAGAAAAATTGGAAGGCAATTTACTTGAAATGTTTTTCTAACACATGTCAAATATATGTAGGTACAGTCCTTGAGCATTTGGAAGTGGAGTCGGGCCTAATGTATACCTATCTATGTAAGTATCTCTTTCGATTTCTCTTACACTTTCATGCCAAGTACGGTTAGCACAAGACGGGGTGCGAGCTCTCTCGCACTATCCGTCTCTTTCTAGGTTTTCTAATAAGAGAGACGGATAGTGCGTCGTGCGCCGTCTTGTGCTAACCGTGTGTTCGTATTAGTGCAAGTTGTTACGGTATTCCGTCGAACAAGTACTCACGGATACCAGCGCCGTCTTTTTGTTTGGATAGTGCGAGCTCTCTCGCACTATCCGTCTCTTTCTAGGTTTTCTAATAAGAGAGACGGATAGTGCGAGCTCTCTCGCACTATCCGTCTCTTTCTAGGTTTTCTAATAAGAGAGACGGATAGTGCGAGCTCTCTCGCACTATCCGTCTCTTTCTAGGTTTTCTAATAAGAGAGACGGATAGTGCGAGCTCTCTCGCACTATCCGTCTCTTTCTAGGTTTTCTAATAAGAGAGACGGATAGTGCGAGAGAGCTCGCGCGCCGTCTTGTGCTAACCGTGTGTTCGTATTAGTGCAAGTTGTTACGGTATTCCGTCGAACAAGTACTCACGGATACCAGCGCCGTCTTTTTGTATGTTCTTAGGCATGTCTCCTGGACGCTAGAACTGCCGGTAGACAATCGCTAAGGAGCCGGTCTCCCCAGTAATGACGTCATCAAAATCACCACCGCCGCGTTTGGAAAAGTGTCAATTAAGTATATCCAAACTATGCAACGTACCTGTATGTCTGGGAAATGGACCGAATTTTGAATATTCTTTTATATAGGTAGGTATAATTCATTTATACATTATATTTTAATACTTCCACAAGTTTCAGAACTAGGTATTAGGTAGCAAAAGTATAAAAAAGTAAAGAGAAACCCACGGGTTTTAGATTTTGCGGTTAAACTAGAAGACATACCGATATAGTAGTAATACCGTAATGTAACTTTTTTCTTACTTGCACTGTCCATAATCTTTCCGCTTTGCCTTAAGGTTTGACTGGTATAGAATGCCATATGGCATTAAGTCCGCCTTTTGTACGGTAAGTTTTCTTTTGTGCAATAAAGATTAAATAAATAAATAAAATACCTGTAAGTAATGTACCTACAACACAAAAGATTACAAGTAGTAAGTATTTCAAAAATGTAGGGGTGCATTATAGAAGAAAACAGCTTTCGTTTAACATCCCACACGTGTATAAGCGATGCGTGATTTGGATGTAATTGACAGTTTTCCAAACGCGTCGATTTTGATGACGTCATGACTGTAGAGAGTGTTGGGGTCCAGGAGACATGCCTAAAAATATACTATAGGTAGCGTGTTGTTATCAAAAAGTGAAGATTCCCGTAACAACATGCACTATATAGTAGGCACGAAACTTTATCTGCTACGGGCTTCAGCGTAGCAGGTAGGTACTTCTACGCTTGCGCCTTGATCCATTCAGCGCGACTCACGACACATGCGTCAGTGCGATACTCCGGTGCGTTTTTAGCTACACGTGGACAAGCTGCTACGGACTACGGCGTAGCACTACGAACGTAGAGTAGCGGTTAATGAGTTAAATCATTCACTGCCACGATTTCCCCATATGTATAGATGAAAAGAAAAATCTCTTTTCGACTATATTTCATTAAGTAACAATAATTGAATGAATAATAACTAATTTATTGAAATATAACACGATGGTCCAAACACTATTACTGAATGTTTAATTTTATTGCCAAATCTTTATCGATTATCTGTTATTTTATATTACCAACATGCAAACCAAACATGCCACTCACCATCCCATTCACACACACACTATTTTGTATATATCTATCTGTCTCGCACTGGGGTGGGAAAGTTTACATTCGGAGATCTTCGGACATCTCCGGCTTGCGTCGGCGGCGAAATAGCAACCGCCAGAACGACGCGGGAACGATAGCGACTACTACTGCAAATGTCAAGCGACCGGCCGGTTAATTTTTGTGAAAGACAAGTGAACTGATTGGGGTGAGTTTAGCCTATATTTATATATTTTCATTATCACACGACCTGTAGGCACTCAGGTGGAATTTGGATTTCGAAATTGGGAGATTTTTTTGAACCAGTGCAACCGGAGTCGAATCCCATCTCTTTACCGGCAAAGAGAAGATTTGAAACACTGAATATATTACTGTATTTACTGAAGCTAATGTTAGTTCCTTAATAATTAATACAAAATAAAGATTTAGTCCTCTGACCCATCAGAAGCGAGCTGCAATTGTCTGGCTATCAACATAGCGAATCCCCAAATAAATTATGAGTATACAACGCGATTTTACTCCTCTAGATTCGCAAGCATCAATAGATAACTAGATCCGCCTATCCTAAAGCAGGCCATACCTCGTTTGCCACCATCGTGGTGTACAAAAAACTACCTACCTACAAATGTTATACAAATAAAATAATAATTTTAAATGCGATGGCTTCGGCCCCACGCAAGCCTTCTAAAGGTCCCAAGATATGGCAAAAACGCATGTTTTACCATACATACCTACAATTTTATTTTTATACCACGTCCGTGCCAACAAGCTATTACGGCCCACCTGATTGTAAGTTGTTACCGTAACCTATTGACGCCTGCAACTCCAGGGAGGGGGGGGGGGGGGTTAGGTTAGGTTAGGTTAGACCCCATACTGTTAGACCCTCGGGAAAATCTCGACAACTCATTTTTTTTTTATATAAATAAATATAAAATAATAAATAAATAAATATAATAAATACCTAATAAAATTGCTCTGAAACCGTACGGTACCTACGCGACCATTTAGGTCACAGGGTGTGAGTTTTGTTGATATTGCGTCTGAAATGAGATAAACCTGTCCTCTGTCAAAGATAATATTAATTAACTAATTAGTGCAATGTTAATGTGTGTGCAACTGTTAATTCATTAGGTACCAGTTCCGACGTATGAACCGTCAGTACGACTTTAAAAAAAATAATTTTCATTTCTATTTCGTTCGGTTTAATTTTTTGCATTGAATTGAATTTGGGCAGCATGTATGTAACCATACATAATTTGTACCTCACAATGCGAACGCGTGCGCATCGCTCGAATGCATGTAAATTGTATGTATCTATCCATGTCCATATCTTTCACATCTTTAAGGGGCATGCAGCAACGGGCTCTAGAGTTTTCATATTGCAAAAAAGGGCACTCAGAAATATTTACAGTGTTCCTGCGCGAGAGACCTGCCGGGGTATTTTTTGGAGAAAGTGGCATAATGACATTTTACTCTTTTTTTATCTATAAAAACTTATTATACGCTCGAAAACACCTGACTGGCAGCAAGAAAGTAGGTGATATTCATAAGTACCCTACACGAAATAGACTTAAACTTTGCCTTCCAAATGTGCGGCTAGCCAAATCTAAAAAAAGTTTCCTTTATCAGAGCATTAAATTGTATAACCATTTACCTGACTCTGTTATCATACTAAGTGACATTAAATATAAATCATACCTTAAACAAATCTTAACCGAAAATGCACTGTACAATATAAAAGAGTACTATGACATAAAATTTAAATTATAGAATATTAATCTCTGAATTAAAATTATAAAATGTTACTAATCTCAAATTGACATAATGTAAACCTGAACCTAGTTATAAGACATATTCTAGTGCATATTGTATGTCAATGGAATAAATGATTTTGACTTTGACTTTAAGTTTTAGAATATGTAGGTACGTCTTACATATTCTATTTTTCTCGGTGTCGAATAGAATAAATGTCACAGCCAGATGCCAGACTCGAACAAGCGGCATATATCTGATTGTATACCTACGTGATGTTTATTTCTCATCAACCTAGCCGATGTTGTGTTCTCGGATTCCGACCATAACTATGTCAGTTACTATGTAACTCGACCTAAATCTCTGCAGGAATCATTGCGATGACAATTGGTTTTGATATAATGTCAATGGAAGCTAATAGTTAGGATTTAGGTTTACATCCATAGCAAAAATTACAAACTTGGGATGATTTTCCACTGGAGGGGCGAGATGAGACAAGGCGAGGCGAGAATTGAAATTTGTATGGCACTTACTATTTCCACCGAAGATGCGCGAGGAGAGAATTGACAATTTGCCATGCAAATTTCAATCCTCGCCTTGCCTCGTGTCGTCTCGCCTCTCTGGTGGAAAATCAGCTTCAGAACCTTTATATATTTTTTAATAATTATTGCTCACTTAAAAAAAGAATACACTAAAAACCACTAGCTGTGGGTTTCGCCATGTACGTCCGTTGCACGTAGAACCGATGGCCGTTGGGGCGGAAAGGTTCTCGATCCGCGACCAGGTCCCGGAAAACGTAGCGTCGGTAGACGACCCCTCACAAGGACGGTGGATTGATAGCCTGGTAAAGGTCGGGAGTCAGCTGGATGCGGGTGGCGCAGGACCGGTCATTGTGGCACTCTTTGGGGGAGGCAAATGTCAAGCAGTGGACGTCTTTTGGCTGATATGATAATGATGATGATTTATTACGTAGCTTTAGTTCGTTTACGCAAAATAGTACAACCAAAATGTTTCAGATTGAGAATAAGTAGGTACCTATATGAATTTATTGATTTAGGAGACAAAACACGGAAAACATTAAAATACAATAAAAAGGCCTCATCATAAATAATGTGCTAAATGGGAGCCTCACTCAGCATGTTGTCACGGGGGCCGTGACGCTGGTTTTGAGTGAGAGCCCCAAAAATAAATTAAACTAAACTAGACAATACATTTTATAATTTTGAGGGACTCTATATGTCTAAAAGTTACATTAGTGAGCTTAAAACCAGCGTGTCATAATCGTCGTCCAATGATTTATATACAGGCAAAACTGATATATATATGCAATTGTCTAAGCAGTACTTAACGAAAAGCAACAAATAAAAGGTGTTGCGTGCGTAATACTATTATTAAAATTAACATAATCTTATACCTACAAAATAACCGGCCAAGTGCGAGTCGGACTCGCGCACGGAGGGTTCCGTACCATTATCTATAAAAACGGCAAAAAAACACGTTTGTTGCATCGGAGCCCCCCTTAAATATTTATTTTATTTTGTTTTTAGTATTTGTTGTTATGGCGGCAACAGAAATACATCATCTGGGAAAATTTCAACTGTCTAGCTATCGCGGTTCTTGAGATACAGCCTGATGACAGACAAAACTGCAAAAAAAATCACGTTTGTTGTATGGGAGCCCCCTTAAATATTTATTTTGTTTTATTTATAGTATTTGTTGTTATAGCGGCAAAAAAATACATCATCTGTGAATATTTCATCTGTGCAACAACAACAATACCTAGCTATCGCAGTTCTTGAGATACAGCCTGGTGACAGACAGACGGACAGCGAAGTCTTAGTAATAGGGTCCCGTTTTTACCCTTTGGGTACGGAAATGTTGCCTCCCCTCCCCCTGGCCAGAAACTGATGGGAGTTTCCGCACGTGTAGCGAGCGATAATTTCCACTAGTATAAGTAAACATGAGCGTTTCTCGCCTTCAAACGTCACAGTTAGGTGAGTGTAACATATGAAAGGTATAAAATGTAATTTCTTCTTTTTATAAAAAAAAAAAAACAAAATATCGCCAGGTATGCTGTATGAAATTGGAGGGCTCTCCACAGAAAGTAATTACTGAGAAGATTTACGGTTTCTCCGCATTAACGCACAGCACATGAATCGATAGCCCTTCGAAACAATTAGGTACGAGAAAAATTAAAAACACTACAATAATACTACATCGCAAGAATTATCTATTGTTCCTCTTTCTGACATTCGATTGAAGTCGGATTTTGCTTTTTTGAACCGTAATTTTGTACTGAATCTGTACTAAAAATCCGTTCGACAGCATGCTTTGCGTTAAAGTCTAAAAAATAGTCAGTAGTAGGGAAACTCCGAGTTTTCCTGGATTTTTGGTCCCCGTGCCTTCAGCTATTTTCGTAAACCCGTTTAAAACTAATAGAAATATACAAGTTTTGCTCGTTTATCCATAGGATAGGTATTCGCGAACACTTGCAGTGCTAACTTGGTTCCAAGTAATAGCAAATTCTGAGTCAGTTCTCGTAGGGCTGAAAGATGTTTGCCTGCGGTTGCCTCGCGACGCCAGGACGCCTCACATCCGCCCTGCCTCAGTCACGCCGCGCCCGCCTTAACCGGCGCACCGTACGGAAAAATAAATCCTTCCACTTTTGTACTCGTACTAAAAAATCACGGCGGGCTTATGTTTATATTCGTTTTTTACACTAGGAAGAAATAGTGACATTATAGAAGTGATATTTAATCGGTAAAATGTAGTTTTGTCGTTGTCAAAGTTTTTTCAGTTCCATTTTAGTGTTTGAATAATATTCAACTTTTGAAGATACAATTTCCCCGACGAATATTTTTTTCGGTTTATTCTTTAATTTGAAATTTCTTACGGGACTAATTAAGAGTATATTCATTATTAATTACGGTTACTTGTGTGGAATTTGAAACTTTATCTGCGCGCCGCGCTGTTATTTTAACGCTCTATCTCTACCGTTTGTTCGTTTAACAGACACTCGAGTTAATAACAGGCTGAATTAGATAATTAAGCCGTGACTGTGACCTTAACCTCGACCTTCAGTGATTGGCCGCTCTCGTGCATAACTCTAACACCATAGCAAGATGGATCTAGTGCATCGTTTGCATTACTTGGTGCTGTCTCAGAAGTCTGATTTGATGACGATGGAGAGGGAGCAAAGGATGCGCATGCGACGCCAGTCTAGTCTTCCAGAATATAGCAAAGCTAGTAAGACTAGGCAGCGGCTGGAGCAGGTTTACTTTAATGATGTGAGTTACTAATTGGTGTGTATTTTTCATGCCCCGCCATTATGTAACTTGTTTTAAGCTCACCTCAACAATAGAGGAACAAGGGGTAGAGGTTAAGTTTCGTTAGGGGTGACGATGGGATGACGCGCATGACTGGGTAAAGAATAGCAGCCAACATAGCAAAAGTCGCCTATAACTCCAATTTTTGGGCATCTCCTCTGATATACTTGTACATATGTGTCATTAAGGGGATACCTTGATTTGAGTCGATTTGCGAAATCACGCCTAAATGTATACTGTGGTATGGTTACCTTATCTCAAATCTCAAAATAAAGACTACTTTGTTTTTTTCTATGTATGGGTAATTTTAAGCAATCATGTATTGATTATATCAGATAAACAATCAAAATAGTTAAGAATCACATATCTCACAAATCAGTCTTTATTGTTTCCTTATCTAGTCGGAAAGGCGGTTCAAAGAACACGATATTTGCGCACATTTATTAGACTGACACCTTTATATCACAAATGTAGTTAACATAGTAGGCATACGGCCCGCTTAATAGTGAGCAGGTACCGAAACCAACTAGCGTAGCTTATGAGTCTCATGACTTCCGTACAACTGCCACAGTGCTTGCAATTATGTATTCACATTGTGCGTTACTTTTAAATCTGTGAGGAAACTTACAGTCAGGTATTCTTCTAAAATAAAGCTATCTACGGTGAACATTTAAGAGGGCGTTCAAAAATTCGTCAGGAATAAGCGACAATTACCGATTTTTGACGGTCTAAATCTAAGAAACGGAAAGATTTTTATAGATTCCGATTACTTATTTGCATAGCTCAACTCCTTTTATTGTGCGTAGCGGCCTCTGATTTAAAAAAAACTGAATATGTTGACCGAATATACCCGATTACCGACAGTAGTTTTCCGAAAAGAGCGCCGAGCCATAAGTTTGACCGCCTAATTCTCCATGATGTTACATGAGAACCTAGTTGTTTTTTTTTCTTTTCAATATTGTAATATGTCCGTATTGTGCGTAGCGGCCTCGAATTTTCCTTTTTTTTTACGTATGTATACGTAAATTGATCTCAATTACACCATATTTTGCAACAATATCGTACTGAAAACACAAGGATTTTCTCATTATTGTTGAATTATTAGTAAATTGAATCTTAAATAACATTAAAGTTCATACTTTTACCAACACAATACAGTAAAAAAAATACAACTTTTTCCAACATTTATATTTTTAAATAATCTTTCAAACATAGTATAAATTTACCGTCGCGCGCGATCTCTTGCCAGTACCGGCTTAGCCGTTGTCCGGGTTGGACCTGTACGTCGTGTAATTGTGGCTATTCACGAAGGCTAACCGTCAACTAAAATATTTTTTTGATCTCCGACTAGGCATAGTTGTTATCAACGTCGGGGTCAAACTATACTAGTGAGTCATTCGTGAGGCTAATCGAGACAACTTACGAATTGCATATAACTGCCATGTCAATTATTTTACGAGTGATCGTGATACTTGGTGATTTTTTATAAGCTTTTATTTAGTTCACCTATCCGTTGCCTGTAATTCAATCTTTCAAGTTAAATTTAATCCACTTCCTGGTTTCCGATTGAGCTGAAATTTTGCATGCATGTATAAATTGGATGACAATGCAATATTATTATGACATAAAGCTGATCTGATGATGGAGCTGGAAGGTGGCCATAGGAACTACGTAATTAAACGACGCAACCCCATCGAGTTTGGGCTCCATTAATTCGTCTTGACGAGTACTTGGTAACCAGGGTCTCATGATGGAGCTGGAAGGTGGTCATAGGAATTCCGTAATTAAACGACGCAACCCCATCGAGTTTGGGCTCGTTTAATTCGTCTTGACGAGTACTTGGTAACAAGGGTCTGATGATGGAGCTGGAAGGTGGTCATAGGAATTCCGTAATTAAACGACGCAACCCCATCGAGTTTGGGCTCGTTTAATTCCTCTTGACGAGTACTTGGTAACCAGGGTCTGATGATGGAGCTGGAAGGTGGTCATAGGAATTCTGTAATTAAACGACGCTCGCAACCCCATCGAGTTTGGGCTCGTTTAATTCGTCTTAATGAGTACTCTGGTACTATATGGTAACCAAGGTCTGATGATGGAGCTGGAAGGTAGCCATAGGAACTCCGTAATTAAATGACGCAACCCCATCGAGTTTGGGCTCAATTAATTCGTCTTGACGAGTACTTGGTAACCAGGGTCTGATGATGGAGCTGGAAGGTGGTCATAAGAATTCTGTAATTAAACGACGCAACTCCATCGAGTTTGGGCTCGTTTAATTCGTCTTGACGAGTACTTTGGTACTATATGGTAACCAGGGTCTGATGATGGAGCTGGAAGGTAGCCATAGGAACTCCGTAATTAAAAGACGCAACCCCATTTCATCAGTCCACTTTGTGGGGGGTCCGCTGCGGCATCTGGTACGTGGTCTCCGCTCGAGAACCTTTCCGCCCCAACGGCTTTAAAGTATTTCATTTCTCTGTACAAGAAATTACAAACCACCAACATAATATGCAGGGTTGTTGAAAATAACAATATGAATAAAAAACTTTTTAACCGACTTCAAAAAAGGAGGAGGTTATATGTTTCACTATTTTTTTTTATGTACGTACGTTCGCCGATTTCTCCAACAGTTGTGGCCCGATTAAAAAAAAATATTTAAAAAATGTATACTTCTGAGATGGTCCCATCGTCACCAAGTCAGGATCTGATGATGGGATCCCAGGGAAATCGAGGGCAACCCTCAAATATTACGTACTTATTACGTGTTTCATGAATTCTCTAAAGCTTTTCAGGTATGAATTTGCGTCTGGTAGTCATCAGTTCATGTTGGTGGGCTGATGATGGAAGGTACAACTCCTCAACGTTTAGGAGTTGGAGGAGTTTTTTTAAATCTTATACACCGTTCATCATATTCTTTCAAGTTATTCAGGTGAGCACACGTCAGAATCTGATGATGGGATCCCAGGGAAATTGAGGGTAACCCTCAAATTTTATAGGCACGCGTGTAGTTGACATCGGTATTTTCCATTATGACTCGTGTATTTATCCTTGGAAATCGTAATTTTGGTGAAGTTGAACTGGTGATGAAGAGACCAGGCTAATGGAGAGATCCATTCTCCTCCTCCTGGAGCAGTCTTTAAGGATGTAAAATACGAATTTAACGAAAATCAGTTGAGTGATCCAACTAGAGAGTGCAAAAACCGGTCAAATTTCAAAACGGGTTATTAACCGGTTTTTACTAAAAGCTAAAAGAATTGTATTGGAGGATAATTGTACTATAAGAATGTTAGTTCTGGTTTATTAGTAGGCGATGTGTAGCTCAATAACTAACTTTTTTTAAACTTTTTATACATCATCATAATTGTCCTTTTACAGTCAAGGAAAATGATTCGCTTACCGTTTCGCTGATTTATTGCTTGAGAGATGGACATATCTTAAGGTTTATATTCGCTTCAGCAAGCGAAAGTGTTGACAACGACGATTGATAACGTGACAGTTCGGAGGCTGGTCCGAAATTATTGACGTTAATATTATCTAGGATAAGATGATTAATTCAAAGTCTATGTCATGGTAATGCTGTACATGACTCGTAAGGCCGATACGTATTTTATCGCTATCATACTAACTTTAATTAAACTTGCTAAAAATTAATAAGTTACAATTTACTAGTTTTTTTGCTAAATAACGGTCTCGGCTCATTTTCAATTTCAAGTATTTTATAAATGTAACATTTCGGTTAGTAACCGGTTTATAGTGTCCAAACCCGGTTATTTACCGAACTCAAAAAGTTCCGGTTAACCTGTTCGCATTCCCTAGACCAACCTATAGAGGGGACAGCCGGATAGCCGGACAAACGAAAGCATTGTTGCCCTATAGTTGAATATCGAACTCGCTCACAAAATTTCACGTGAATCTGTTTAGAGATGCAACCTATAGAGGGGACAGCCGGATAGCCGGACAGCCGGACATACGAAAGCATTATTGCCCTTTAGTTAAATATCGAACTCGTTCATAAAATTTCACGAGACTTGGTTCAGAGATGCAACCTGTAGAGGGGACAGCCGGATAGCCGGACAGCTGGACATACGAAAGCACTTTTGCCCTATAGTTACATATCGAACTCACTCACAAAATTTCACGAGAATCTGTTGAAAGATGCGACCTACATATAGAGAGGACAGCCGGACCACTTCAAAAAAAGCATTTTATATCAAAATAAGGCGTAACTACTTAAATATTATACTTTGTCAGAGTATTTTAATATGTATAGAAAATATGTGCACAAAAAGCAAATACTTGCATTGTTCAAGTTAGGGCACCACGTTAGCGAAGTAATACTTACCATCTTTTAGTGCAAGTATTAATATCGGTCGCGCATTCGCTCCAACGGTGCGCTATACAGCTACAGTAAGCTTGTGTGCGTGCTAGTAGTATTTACACACACACTACGCACTACGCGTCTCAAAATACCGAATCCTGAGCGAGCGCTTTTTTCAATAGCACTCTTAAAGTAAGTGTGTACATTATGAATGTGTGAGGACCAAATTCTTGGCCAATAGCACAGAATAGATAATAGTGAGTACAGAAGGGACACTCCTTTGATCTTTACAAAAGGCGTTTTTTTCTTAGCCAAAACATTAAGATTTATGGCCCCCTGACGTCGTCGACGATGACGTCGACGTTCATCGCTACAAGTACATGCCGGTTCCCCAACGTTGGGGCACCGGCATGTACTTGTAGCGATGAACGTAAATCGCGGAGTGTCCCGCGCCTGCCAGTAGTGAGCCTGGTTAGTCGGTAGTGAGCAATACAAACTGAAGAAGTGAACCAAGCTCCGTTGTGATACAAAAAAGTCGTGTATACATACATATCGAGTCACAACGGAAAACTTAATTGAGTGTATAGCAAAATTAATTCAGAGAGTTAAGCTTTCTCCTTGCCAATTTTAGTTCTTCAGAGTTCTCATTGAATCTGCTTTGGCGCTCAATAAATATAAGTTCCTCTTCAATGCTTGACAGATGATAGTCCTCAATTCTATTCATTACTGGTATAACGGCTCTTGAGTAGGCAATTTAAAGTAATCATAATTGTATTTTTAACCTAAATTCCATGACAACATCGTGATAATTAAGCTTGAGCGGCGTACCAATTAGAATCATCCTCGAAACGGTGACCTGGCCGAAAAAATAGTTCAAAGGGTCGTTATGAACAAAAAGATGGATGGTCGGATAACTCGCTTCCCATCATTTGATAACGGATTTTTATTTGGCCAGTTTTATTTCTACCCGACACGACATTGCGACCTATCTGCGAGTTAAAATGTATAGGAGGGTCGTTAAGCATACCAAACGGGTGATAAATCGCCTTAGTGACATAGTAAAGTCTTATCTCAAGACGCCTGCCACAGGAAGGAAGAAGGAAGCACGCAACTGTTTATAAGCTAAATAGACTAACGTTAAAGGGCGTGAATTGGAAACGCCGTTCTGACTAGATAAGGAAACATTGAGGACTGATTTTCAGATATATGATTCTCGACTATCTGATTGTTTATCTGATTCAATCGAAACATGATTGCTAAAAATGTCCACGATAGAAAAATAACCCAAAGTTGGGTCTTTATTTTCGTTTTCTCAGCTCACCCTAAGAATACATTATTTTACGACACAATCAAGTTTGTATTATGTATGTATGTATTTCACTTAATGAGATATAAATACAGCTTCACTAACTTAGGTTTGTGGAAAGTGTCGAAAGCAGCACGAATCGACTCTAATCAAGGCATCGCCCAGTAAACTTGTCATTAGCTGTCCAATTTGCAATAGCAAAAAGAGCCCGTTTTAGGAACTCGCCTGTTTCTACATATTTAGACACAAAAGTGCTGGCTCCATTAGTAATCCTATGGCCGAACTCGCAACTTTGGAACGCTTTCATTCTTTAACGGGCACTTGAGTGGCTATTAGAACTAGGTATTTAGTTACTGAGCATACCCACGTCGTCTCTAGAACTACACCATCGACCCTTGATTCCCAGTCATGCAAAGAATCGAGAGATTAAACGATAGTAATCCGGCCTTTGCTCGCTATGTACCTACGAGTCACCTTCGTACAGTTGAGTCAATTTATTTTTCAATCTCGACCGGAGTCCAAATCTATTTTGTTTCGATGAACCTTCAACTTTTTGTTAAATTGGATGGGAGTTGTTTACAACACGATATTGTACCTACTGTCGTGTTGCTTGATGTACGAATCTATAAATGTAATATGATGTGCTTTTGCTAGGACCATCTAGTTTTTTATACACCGTGTGCCCGCATAAACCGACAAATATTAACATCAATTCTAATAAATAAGTATATAGTAAAAACGATTATTTATCAACTGTCTATTTCACTCGTAAGATTCATGTCGTAAGATTGAACACCGTTATTGCGTGTTTAAAAAAGGCCACCAAATCTGACACGTTTCCATTGCCGACGCAAAACTAAGGCAAATTGATGCAATTGGCTCGGTTTTAGCGAACCGCTTTTGGAACGCTTATGACTATCTATCTCTTTTTTAGGGTTCCGTACCCAAAGGGAAAAAGTGGGACCCTATAACTAAGACTTCGCTGTCTGTCCGTCTGTCTGTCTGTCACCAGGCTGTATGTATCTCAAGAACCACGATATCTAGACAGTTGATTTTCACAGATGATGTATTTCTGTTGCCGCTGTAACAACAAATACTAAAAACAAAATAAAATAAATGTTTAAGAGGGGCTCCCATGCAACAAACGTGTTTTTTGCCGTTTTTATAGATAATGGTACGGAATCCTCCGTGCGCGAGTACGAATCGCACTTGGCCGGTTTTTATATTACATCATTGTTCACCGCCAACAAAAAGAAGATGTGGGCGGGAATTATGTTCCAGTTGAATTCTTGCTTTACAATTATACTGTTTGTAATGGATAAATCCAGAATGCCTAACTAGTCAGCCAATCCAATTTGAGTTTACTCCGCTGGGTATTATAGCACAAATCTCATCCCTCCGGCCCGCGCACATTGGCGGCGGAACTTGGAGTTTAATATTTGAATCGTAACAGTTTCACGTCAAATTCTAGCCATTTCTATGTTTCAGGAATACAGTATTTAACAACAGTAAAATAACAAACATTACCATTACAAACAAAACTTACGAAAATACGCGGAAAATATCATATTTTACTCCCCCATACGAACACGGCGTTTTAGACGTTTCATAATAGTATTTTATGCAATCGTTATATAATGTATGTACATAATCTAGTTTTATCTCTTTCTCCGATACCCAAAGGTTGTTTGGACGAGATCGCTCTTCAGCGATAAGACCGCCTGTTGTTTACCAAAAAATGTGATAACCATTCGTAAAAGCAAAAAAAATTAGAACTTCGAAAAAGTGACTCGATCAAAACAAATTACTTATAAATACTATACCTCATTATCGAACCTAATCACAAAGCCTCACTAGATTGGATTTTGCCTTGAATTTGACGAAAGTCCAAACTTTAGGGTGTCTACGCACCAGAGAGCTTGAGCGAGGCTGTTAAACTCAAATTCAAAATTATATTTATTCAAGTAGGCCCAGTAACAAGCACTTTCAAATCGTCAGATAGAAACTTAATCTTAAGCTAATTACTCAGAGTAATTTATTAAACATAAAAAGTAAAATTTATATGAATTATTGAAAATTTTATATAAAAAAATACTAGTCTAAAAATAAATAAAACGAGAATAATTAATTAAAAACACAATGTAAAATTTTTCCAAAAGGAATAAATAAATTATAAATCCAATCAAAATTAGTCCCAAGAAGTTTTATCATTCATGTAGTCTTGTGCGCTATAATGAGCTTTCGAAATAAGTTTACGTTTCACATAGTTCTTGAATTTATGAATAGATAACTCACTTAAGTTTCCAGGAAGTTTGTTATAAAACCTTACACAATTACCCATGAATGATTTTTTTATTTTTTGGAGCCGAGTGGTGGGCACCGCGAGCTTATGCTTATTTCTAGTATTAATATTATGTATGTCACAGTTTTTCCTAAAATTGACAATGTTTTTATGTACATACACAATATTTTCATAGATATATTGACAATGCTATGTTAGCTATCGCAGATACCCATTAAAGTATGTTATGAGAAAACTTCACTCTATCTCTCCGTCCGGAGCAATTTGTCACAGTCGGGATAACAGAGGTGTTGATAAAGCACCAAACGTTAAAAAAGCAGGCAAGAAGCGTCCTTGCTGTAAATCAACCAACCGGGTCTCATAAATTTATGCTAGTACATTCAAGATGCATATCTTTTCTGTGTCCAACTTCAACTATTATTATGTAAAAACCTGTCCCTGGCTGTTGTTTCCAAGGGCCTTGTCGATGCAATGTCAATGCCACGCTTTTTTATTTCCATTCAATATCTAGTCGATCGGCAATTGAGTATGAATTGGTAATAAGACACACACCATGTACAGGCCTCTGACATGAAAGGGAGCTTCCAAAGAAAGACATGTAAATGAGTCAATTTGCATGCCTCTATCTCGCGGTTACGTACCGCCTGAACATAATTTAAAAACCAGGCTTTTACAATAATTTATTATGCCCAACATCACTTTACATTGAAAATACATTTTTCACATGACAGGTATGTACTGTGTATACCTATTATTTAGTACAAATATAGCGGTAGGTGAGGCGCGTGGCCAATACGTAGGAAGGTTGTCTATAAGAATCCCTTATTCAATGCAATACCTCTATTTATACACTTTAGGTTACGCTGATTCAAGCAATATGCGTCTATGTTGCAGTACCTACACTATAATGTTACTGTCAATTCAGAATTACCATAAATACAGGTGAAATGCAATCTTATGTCGAAGACATAAACACTTGGACAGGAAAAATAATCTCAATTTATCTGTAGTTAAAAGAAGCTGTTAATACACGTTTTGAAAAAAAAGTCTGATGCTATTATATTTGGCGATGTCTCCGTGAACATCTGCATGTGATAGTTCATTTCGTGTGGCCATATACCTACATTAGTAGCTTATTCCGAAACGCTCGATCTTATCTGAGCCGAAAGAGGAACTGACAGTAGCCGACTAAAAATGGAACAATACAACAGAAACCGACAGAACTCGCTAGGCGTGTAGGTTATTAGGTACATACTACTGCCCGCCTAGCGGGCTGAGCTAGAGGCATCTGAGCAAGTGCCTACCAGGCGGGTTCTTGGTTGCGAACGTGTTAACAGTGGCTTTTCGGTTAGGAAAGGAAACCGGTCGAATCCCAATAAGGTCTAGTTTTCCCTCTGGATGAAAGGTCAGATTATGCTATTTGTTGTGTTTGTGTTTTCATAAGAATATGCTATTTGTACAGCTAAGGTACGCATAGGTATTCTTACCACCTTTAAACCTGAGTTACGTTACAGTGGTTATATTTAGGTATGTGAGCGTCAGATCACGAGGCCGGTTGAAGTGTTCATTAAGGCTCACTCTCTTACACCCCTTCAATTGACAGACATGCTCCCTTCTATGAACTGCTCACCCACAGATATGCTCACCTTTTACACTAGCCTCACAATACGTAGGTTTGCTTATGCATCGAGAACTTTGCATTTGTTAAGTAAAAATAGCACGTTGCGCAACTTGCAACTTCTATTACGTCATTTGCATTCAAACGCAGATTGTGTCTATGACAAGTTAGTGAAGACAGGGCAAACAGGTACCTAGACGAATGCGTACACCAATTGACATTACTTAATTGTGCTTCAAATTATATTTCCGCATACCCCCAAGCTTAGTCTCTGTGATTAATTTACGCATAAAATACCGACAAATAACAAAATACCTATGGTACTACTTAATTGTATATACTAACTGGCTGTTGCCCGCGACTACGTCCGCGTAGAAATTGTGTCTTAGAAAGAATATTGCTTTAAAATTATTGTAGGCGGAACCTTAATTATCGCCGACCCAAACAAAGTTCTACCATCTTAAGGGATGATTTTAGAGATAAAAACTATCCTATATCCTTCCAAGGGTGTCAAATTTACCGTACGGAAAAATTCATCTAAATCTGTTCAGGTTTAAGCGTAATAGGTAACAGTGCGATGAGTTCATTAGTTTAAATTGCTAAATGTAGAACTCCGTTTTTAGAAATAGAAATATATTAACAATCATCAACAGACGGTTCTGCTTAAATTGTATATCTTTTCATAATGTATTAAAGAAAGCTACATTACTGGAAATTTTTGCCTAAATCCGTCCAGTAGTTTTACTCACGTTAGTCCGGGCTATCTGTATAATTTTGAAAACAAGACCTTCAAAAAGTCTTTTATCATACCTACAGGCTAAGACCGAAGTTACAAATCTCTTACTTATAACATTTTCTCAGTCTCCATCCCTTGCATCCCGTTTTAAACCCCTTAGGGGTGGATTTTTTCCAAAACGCTGAAAGATCTTTTTTATTCTTATAATAATTTTATTGTTCATACAACGTTTCAAGTATTTAGCTCAACAATTAGCGTTTTCATACAAACCTTGCACCCCTTTTTCACCTAGGGCTGGAATTTTCTAGAACGCTGAAAATACTTTTTGTATTCTAATAAGTAATCTTTCTACAAAGTTTCAAATCTCTTAGCTCAAAAAAAGTGTTTCTCATACAAACCTTGCACCCCTATTAACCCCCTTTTGGGTGGAATAGTCTAAAACGCTGAAAGGCCTTTTATATGTATTTTAATAAGTAATCTTTCAACAAAATTTTAAGTCTCTAGCTAAAAAACAAAGTTTCTCCATACAAAGATGTCACCCTTTCTCAAACTAAAAGTTTCCCTCATACAAACTTTGCACCCCTATTTAACCCCCTTAGGGGTGGAATTTTCTTAAACGCTGAAATAACTTTTTTTGTATCTTAGCGAGTAATATTTCTGCAAAGTTTCAAGTCTCTAGTTCAAAAAATAATATTTCCCCCATACAAACTTTGCACCCCTATTTAACCCCCTTAGGAGTGGTATTTTCTAAAACGCTAACAGTTCTCTTTTTAATTTATGATAAGTAATCTTTCTACAAAGTTTCAAGTCTCTAGCTAAAAAAAGTTTCCCTCATACAAACTTTGCACCCCTATTTAACCCCCTTAGGGGAGGCATTTCCAGAAATCCCTTCTTATAGGGATAAGAAGCTAGGGAGCCCACATTATAAAAATAACCTACTGTGCAAAAATCAACTCAATCAACATTAGTAGTTTCGGGTGTGCGTTGATGAGTCAGTCAGGACTTCTTCTTTTATATGTATATTGTAATATAAATTAATATGGTATTATTATTATTTACAATACATATGGTGCTACTTTCCCGCACTAGTGCGGAAAAGAGCACTTTTCGTGCATATGTCGAAACTTTAAAGAGCCACATGTACAGTAAAACGTTGTACGATACACGTGCGAATAGGTAATTCGCAACTCGTGTCGATTTAAAGCACTCCCTTCGGTCGTGTTTTAATTTATCACCACTCGTTGCCAATTTCCTATTTTCGGCACTTGTATCGTAAATAACTATTAAAGATCTCTAGAATGCTTGTTATTTCATTCGGTGTATCTAAACTTAACGAAACAAACGGAACTTGTATACACGTGCGCATACCGGTATCACGCACTACAAAATTTGTAAGTTTAGTTCGGCAAACTCTCTGGAGAATTATTAGTTATTGTTAAGGGCGTGTTATACAGAATGTTCGGGATAACGATGTAGAAACTCAAGGAGACGAACATTAGGAAGAGTTTGATCCTGACATGTCTCAGTCCAATCTGTGATAGTTTTTCAACTTTTTTAAATTCGTATCATAAATTGTCATGAAATATTAATTTAAAATATGGTATGTTTTTTTTTTATTACCCTATATTATGTCCCACTGCTGGGCAAAAGCCTCCCCTTTTTTCAGCCACTCGTCTCGGCCCTGTGATAGTGTTCGCCAATCTGTACAAAACGTATCAAGGTCGTCCCGCCATCTTCTTTCGGTCTGCCTCTACCTGGGAAGCCATCTTGTCGAAGCCATTCGGTGGCTTTAGCCCATCGCTCTGCGATCACCCAGCAAACATTACCAGCCCAGTCCCACTTTAGCTTCGCGGTCTTAGCACCCACATCTACGATGCCTGTTTTGGCACGCAGCTCCGTGTTCCTGATCCGATCGATCCTACGAACTCCGAGTATGCTGCGTTCCATGGCTCGCTGGCAAATCTTGAGTCGGGACTATTGGTCTTCTGTTAGTGACCAAGTTTGGGCGCAATATTCGTAGTATCCTGCCTATCCTAAGATAGGCAGAATACATATATCGAAGAGCTTGCGCTTCAGTGTCAAAGGAAGTATGAAATAAATCAGATTTATTCAAGATGTACTTAACATCGCAATAAATTGATAAAAAAATTGGACCCTCTTGCTACACGAGTCTTGTTTTTATGTTTTTGTAGGTTAGCATGAGTGATTTCAAAATGTTGAAAATTTCGATTTTAAATACAAAAACTATCAAAGATTGGACTAAGACATGGAAGGTTCAAACTCTTCCTAATAGAACTGTCTATAATCTCCTTAAGTTCCTTCATCGTTATTCCAAACATCCTGTATAAATAAGATCCCTTTATTCCTCTGTTGGTTACCAAACTCCCTAGAACGATTGTTTCCTAGGCAACAGGGTACTTTGGCAACAATAACACCTTCATTGGAACAAATTTCAACGTACTCCTGCGATTTTGATTCCTGAGAATATTATATTATTTACATAAATTACATGAAACCAGTGGTTTTAGGTATGTGACGACTGATTAATCTGATTATTGCAATTGTGCAATTATCGTCGACTGGAGTTACCCTAATAAATATGGAAGTACTTTGATGGGCATCAATATGTATTCTTAATAATTTGTACGTAGTGAGATCCAACTAAGCTGCAATTTAACGAAAGTGAAACCCTCTGGAAACAGTACTACATACGTTAAGATATTGATAACTTTCCAGTATTTTCGTGTCTATATCTATGCGAGGTGCGCCTCTTAAAACTTTTACGGACTACTTTACGGTTATTGCCGGTCGATTGCCTCTCTACATTGGTAGTGTTCATCGGAGATACCTTAGGATGCACCGAGCGGGACGTCACCAAACTATGCGAGACTTTAATTGAAATTGACCAACTAGGAGTAAGCAAAATTATTTTTTGCGCACTGCCCTTTTCAGGGACCATGTCGGAAAAGCAATGTAAAAAAGTAGATTATTTCAATTCCATATTCTTTAGACTATCCATTTACAGCCGTACGATTTCGTATTTTGACACGAATAAATTTATAAAACATTTCGTCCTGACTCGTAAACGTACCTATCTACCGAGGAGGTACTTGCGCGATTGTGCTAAGCTGTTAGCATACAATATTGTAGACTCCGTCGTGATTAGCACGATGACTGATAGTTGTAAGGCGGACCCCGTGTTACGTTTTAGTAGCGTGGGATCTGGAAGGGAGCCGGAGCCGGCGGGTAATTTAAACTGACCACTCCGACAACGCGTGCTTGTGCTTCCACCGGCTCCCAACCCCTTGATAGCTGTAACACTAGTATTCATAAAGACAGTAATGTTATTAATATGGTACACCAAAATATACAGGGATTCCCTAGTAAGGAACTTGAAATTGACTTGTTTATACAATGCTCAGATATCCATATTCTTTGTATAACCGAGCACTGGCTTAAGGGTCATGAATTAATGTTTAATTTTAGCAATCATAGCATAGTAAGTTCATTTTCTAGAAAGTCATGTAGGCGTGGAGGTTCGTTGATAATGGTAAAACACAATTTGAAAATTAAAGAACGTAAAGATATTGTTGACAAATCCATCGAGCGCCAAATAGAACTATCTTGTGTTGAGTTGGATCAATTCATAATTGTATGCGTATACAGACCCCCATCAGCGGATTACAGACTACTCGAGTCAGTTATGGATGAAGTGCTCAGTAGTATTTTCTTAAGTACTAAATGTGTTATTGTGTGTGGTGATTTCAATGTTAACTTACTCGAGAAATCGCCCCTGTGTGTGAGTTTAGTGAATACTTTTAAATCGTTCAACTTAGTGAACCTGTTTTGTGAACCTACTCGAATTACAGCAACCAGTGCAACATGTATAGATAACGTTTTCAGTAATGAGGATGCAATTAATAAATGTATTATAAACAAATTAAGTTCTGACCACTGCGGACAACAAGTCTCCTTCAGCGGGAAAACGGACGAAGTTTCACGAGACACCATGTGCAGACCTATTTCCGAAAAGAGATTAGATTTATTCAATCGTAATATTGTGAAACGATTACGTTATCTTCCATTTACACAGGAAAGTCCTAACCGTTTGTGTGATCATTTGTTTAACTGTATCAAAATGGAATTTGATGCCTGTTTTAATTTAAGGAAAATTCAAAGCAAGGTCAAGACTAAATTTAGCGACTGGGCTACCCCGGATATTCACGAGAAAAGACGCCGTCTCTACGACTTGTACGATTCGAGAACTATTGATAGGAGGCCGGAATTTCTAGAGTATGTTAAGAACTACTCGAAATCTTTTAAGTTAATGTGTGTCGCCGCTAAAGCCGATTACTTGTCAAGAAAGATTCAGAACTCCAAGGATAAGGTTAAAACTGTATGGCAAGTTATCAACACTGAAACTGGGAAACGCAAGATAAGAGATCCGCACTACAGCCTACGAATTGATGATACTTTAGTAAGTTCTGACCACGAAGTAGCGGATCATTTTGAGCGGTTCTTTTCTAACGTACCCGTTGAGACCACGAAGTCTTTAAACTCATCACCAGATGTCGCTGAATCGTTATTGAAAGCAAATGTAACGGAATGTACAGAAATCTTTAGATTCAGTCACGTGACCCCACTTATTCTTATAAAAGCGTTTAAATTGTTGAACTTAAAGAAAACTGAAGATCTTTGGGGCCTTTCAGTCAAAGTATTACATTCCATTGTAGAATCAATTGCACCTTTCTTAGCTAATATTTTCAATAAATGTATTGATACTGGAGTATTTCCTGACCTCATGAAACACAGTAAAATTATCCCGTTGTTTAAATCAGGAACGAAAACTGACCCTACCAACTTCAGGCCAATATAAATACTACCGGCACTAAGCAAAGTTTTTGAGAAGCTTATTCTCCATCAGCTTATGTCCCACTTTAGTTGCAATAAACTGCTCAATACCAACCAGTTCGGATTCACTAAGGGTCGCTCTACCACTGATGCCGGTGTGGTACTAATTAAACATATTTTTGATGCCTGGGAAGAGGCTCAAGATGCTATTGGAGTGTTCTGTGATTTATCAAAGGCATTTGATTGCGTTGATCACGAGAACTTAATCAGAAAGTTGAAACATTATGGAATTAAAAACGGTGCTCTTGATCTTGTGACATCGTATCTCTCGGAGAGAACACAACGAGTAGTCATCAATGGGACCCAATCAGCAGGGACAACTGTTGCTCTTGGTGTTCCCCAAGGCTCGATTCTGGGTCCGTTTCTGTTTCTGATTTACATCAATGACCTACCAAATATGTTGCAAGATAAACATGATATAGTGTTATTCGCAGACGACACGTCGCTTATCTTCAAGGTAGACAGGAAAGAGGAAAACTTCGATGATATTAATGATGCACTCAACACTGTTGTGAAATGGTTTACAGCAAATAATTTACTGCTAAATTCCAAGAAAACAAAGTGTATCAGATTCACTTTACCTAATGTCAAGCAGGTAAACAATACCAAGATCAAATTAAAGGGTGATGAACTGGAAATTGAAGATAGAACAGTGTTTTTAGGTATCACCTTGGACTCAAAACTACAATGGCAGGCACATATCACCGCCCTAGCCGGAAAACTTAGTTCGGCAGCCTATGCAGTAAGACGCATAAGACAGTTAACAAACGTTGAGACCGCCAGGCTGGTGTACTACAGTTACTTCCACAGTGTTATGTCCTACGGAATCCTGTTGTGGGGGAAAGCAGCTGATATCCAGACCATATTCGTGCTACAGAAACGCGCTGTACGTTCCATATACGAACTAAAAGCTCGAGAATCTCTCAGGTACAAATTTAAGGAGGCAAACATTCTTACTGTAGCATGCCAATACATTCTTGAGAATATCATGTATGTGCGAAAAAACCTTCACGAGTTCAAACTCAACAGCGATATCCACGACTACAACACCAGAAGTAAAAACAAGATCGCAGTGAAGGCCAGTCGTCTCCGCAAGGTTAGCACGTCGTTCGTGGGGAACAGCATACGTTTTCATAATAAAATACCCACCGAAATTGTTAATTTACCGTTCAGTCAATTTAAGTCTCATGTTAAAAGTAATTTGCTAAGCTAGGCGTATTATACTGTCAACGATTTCTTAAACGACAAAAATGCCTTTAAGCCAGTAGTAGGCTAATTCTATTAGGAATATACCTAAATACACATTATAAGTATCTACCTGAAATAATTGTTCCATTTTATGTAAGAAGAGAGCACGTAATGCTGTTTCTCGCCGAGCAAGTCGCTTATTAATCTTTGCTTTTTAACATTGTCCGGTGGCTTGAATATGTCATGCTCGCTTAAAGGGCTTTGCTTACGGTGGCGTCGTTGATCGGGTCGCCACCTTCCCTAACATATGGTTGAGGGAGGCGATGGCTGAGATATGCGTCATACTCGTGATCGGGTGCTGTTTGTGGAGTCCGGACTGTTCATGCTTGCAAGGGCATAGTACCCAACTTCTTAAATACTACTTAGTGTTATTTTATTATTATCGTATTGACGAGAGACATCATTCCGATCTTGACACGTTTTATTGTTATTGACCATGTACATCACTGACAATATTACATTAATATTCCTTTTTTTTATTGTTTTGTTTTGACGCTTAGAGACCGTATACATCTCTACGAACATTGAATAATTATTGATTGTATTTGGACGCTCAGAGACCTTATACATCTCTGGAATACTGAATTAATATCATTAACTTTCTGTTAATGCACAGACCTTATTCTAATCGAATGTAATGGTCGTATTTTGTTTTGTTTTCATTTACTTTGTGACATTTAGTGTGTTGTTATATCAGTCGTTAATGTGCAAATTTTAAATTATTATTGTGTTAGATTATAATCTTTTATTGTATGATTATTATTTTTATTGTAAACTACCGTTTGACATGTAAAAGTGCCCTTGTGGCCTATTTGCAGAATAAATAATTTGTATTTGTATTTGTATTTGTATTTGTTACGGATAATATCACAAGTTCTCCAGCATCATATCCACAAATTAGGGCCCTTTATCACCGGCTTAGCGCGACTTCGTGAGTATAATTTTAATATGGCACAGAAAATCAGAGAATACGTTTCGTGAACGTGTTTACACTGGAATAAATTACTGCGATGCGTGCTAGGCCTCGTGCGTCTCCGTATGCTTTAGGGGGCTCTCGTAATATATTGAATTGTTTATGATTTTGTTTATCTCTTTTGTTTTGACTTGACTACGGGCTATGTCACATTTTTTTAATAGCTGGCAAACAGTATGTGCGTTCTAACGGCCCTAGAAATAGAGGCGTGTCTGAATTTGTACGCGCTCTCTTGTGGCAGGTTAATCATCATCATCATCATCATCATATCAGCCGAAAGACGTCCTCTGCTGGACATAGGCCTCCCCCAAAGAGTGCCAAAGTGACCGATCCCGCGCCACCCGCATCCAGCGGACTCCCGCAACCTTTACCAGGTCATCAGTCCACCTTGTCGGGGGCCTACCCACGCTGCGCCTTCCGGTACGTGGTCGCCACTCGAGAACCTTTCCGCCCCAACGGCCATGTTCTACGTGCTATGTGCCCCGCCCACTGCCACTTAAGTTTAGCGATCCGGAGGGCTATATCGGTTACCTTGGTTCTGCTGCGGATAGCCTCATTTCTGATGCGGTCACGCAGAGAAACTCCCAACATGGCCCTCTCCATTGCCCTTTGGGTGACTTTGAGCCTTCTTATGAGGCCCATAGTAAGCGACCACGTTTCAGTGCCATATGTCATCACTGGCAACACACACTGGTCAAAGACTTTCGTCTTGAGACACTGCGGAATATTGGACGAAAAGATTTGCCGTAGCTTCCCGAACGCTGCCCAGCCGAGTCGGATTCGACGATTGACCTCTTTCTCGAAGTTGGACCTACCTAATTGGATCGTCTGTCCTAGGTATACATAATCGTCTACAACTTCGAGCGTAAAGTGTCCGTTTGTAATGGGAGTTGGTACTACATGGGCATTTGACATGATCTTCGTCTTATCCATGTTGCACCAGCATTAACCTGCCACAAGTTACCAAACTGCATAATACATATGCACATGCATGCATGTAGCTTTCAGTAGAACTTTAGGGAGAAGGTTAACATCCCAATAATTGACTCTTTAATAGAAACCCTGCCTTTACTTGCTATGAATTAAGATTGAAGGTGGCAACTATTGGTACCGTATCGAGCTGGGACATTTTCATCCCGTTGGTCCCATTTAATTCAAAAATCCGAGTCGATGATGGGATCCATGACGAATTGAGGGAACTTCTCAAATATATTATTATTTATTAGGCACGCGTGTAGTGATTTCGGTATTTTCTATTATAACTCGTCTATTGTTTACACCCGGAAATATTCAATTGATGATGAAGACCACAGATGACTTATGGAATTCTACAATTATATACTTAAAACTTTAAAAGCACGTCACAGATTATGTCATAATTCCGTTGAAATAGCAACTAATAAAGTGCCAAAGGTGAGTTTAGTGAGGAATCGATGGAAGGAATAAACAGCGATTTGGTTTTTTTCTCTAATAGTCGACGCATTTGCAGATGCAATTGGAAGCATCGCAATCAATGTGGAAGTGTTCCCGTGGCTTAGCGGAGTACTAAATTGAAATCGGTTAAAACTTTTTTTTAAAGTTGGGAACGGAAGGTATAACGGACCCTGTAGGTAGAACGGACCGGACGAATAACTTTTAAACTGTTAACGCCATCTATTATCGACTTGCGTCAACTTGACAGTCGCCTCTCACCCAGAGTTGGTCAGTGTCCTTAGAGCGGCCATGCAGCGGCACAGGTTTTTATTAAGGTAAGTTCATTTTTGCGTATTTTGATGTAAAAACAGCAAATTTTGATCTTTCTTCAGTTTGATTACGTTAAAGATATCAGGGATTTTGTGTTATTGTCTGAGATATTGTTTATTTTTCTTAGTTTTAACGATAAATAGGCAAGGTTCTCCTCAATATTAATCTCAAAATAATTAAATGTTTACATGCCTACCGAGAAGGCAAAACGGAACGGGCAAAACGGACCACGTGGTCAACAAACAAACACACAAAAAGGAAAAGGAAAGGGAAAATCTACAAAGAAGAACACTAAAAAGAAAAGCAAAGACTCATCTAGCGAAGATGAAGAAGACGTACGATGTTTCTATTGCTCTCATTTATTTTCTGAATCGACAGAAGGCTGGGTTCAGTGCCTCGCATGTTCTTTATGGGCACACTGTAGTTGTGCCGGTGTCGAAGACGATGATGAAGATGTTAGATTTGTTTGCGAAAGGTGTGCCGTTGAATAAATAGTACAGATTTTTTTTGTTCTTATGTTGCCATAGGTCCATTTTGCCTTCATGCCTGGTTCATTTTACCTTCACGTGTAGGCAGAATGGACCAAACCGAGGGTTTTGGAAATCATCCAATATCTTCTGTATCTGTGATTTGAATTAAGTGTTCCTTAAAAATAAGTTTGATTAATAAATGCTCAATTATATAATAACAAAGAAAGAAGAATAAAGATATTATTTTTTATGTTACATTGATTTTTCCTTAAGTGGTCCGTATTACCTTCGCTTCCCCTATATTATTGCCCGACTGTTCTTGTCGTGGCATATTCTGATATTGTTTTTTTTTACTTTGTTAAACAGCATTTATATTTGTATGTGAGTTAACATGTGCCTAATTGTAAATTGTAAATGGATGTACTTACTTATTACGTGTATCTACATCCAATCCAAGTTTGACCTTCAGAAAGTGTTCTGTATGAAATTTTATTCAAACATATTTTGACAGTGACTTGTTTGAAATAACACCAATATTACCGAGGCTCGACAGCACGGCTTATTGGATTCGTAACCTGCCTCTCAAGCAGGTCACCATCGCATGTCTTTTGGGAGCAGTTGAAGAGTGCCACGTGATTAAGATCTAGGTCAGTCACTTCAGTAATAATAAAATACGAACCAAAGACCTCTTGCTTCGTAGGCAGGGTGACTACCAACTAGGCTAAAGCGGTCGTTAAAATAAGTCAAGATATTAGTATGCATTCGTCCCGCTCGCATTTACAAAGGTACAATGCATGTTAGGTAGTTAGGCAGGACGCAAATCCGTGGTCCGACAACCAGTAGAAGTATTTTATATAGCCACGGCCTTCTGTAAGATGTAACTTCCCCAGTTGGGTTGAGCTGCTCCAAATATGAAGATGCCATTTCGCTGCACCCTTACTCTCTAATATCATATATTATTGCATAGCCTTCTACGAGACTCGTTACAACTGTAAGATGCCAAGGTTTGATACTTTTAGAACTGTGCCATAATCGCGTGCCAAGGCCTTGTTTTTATTTCACAAATCAGGGTTTATCTTGATCGCCGAGTCTTTTCAGTGACATTACACAGTTGCGTTGCATTTTTATGTAGCGGATTTTCACGTTGTTTGTGTTGTTGTTGTGTTTTACTAACAAATCATAGTTAAACCAAGTTTGTAACCACAATGCCGAAAACATGAAAATGTTTATAGATTCGTATTACATGAGCAACATTCAATTTTATTTTATCGTTTCCTTTCATATATTTTTTATTTTATTTAGTTAGTAGCGTTACTGCTTAATACAACAACAGAGATAGTGGGAGAGATATTAAATACGTTGGCAGTGAGAGAGATACGAGTATCCGCGCCCGACCCGCGCCGAGCCCGTCCCGCGTTCGATGTGTGGAGGCCTTTACTGACGATTTCTCATTATAATTTGAGAAGTTAGTGCCGTATAGAAGCCTAAGTCTTCTGGTAGATGTCGCTGCACACCTCCCCAAGGCGTTCTAGGATGGAACTAATTTTGAGGATTTAGTGGCCGAGACAAATTTTTCAATTAGCTCAGTTAGTTAGTAGAGACGGGCCATTTTATGCCTTTGGTCGCCGATTCGAATCCGGCTCGGAGCATTCAATTTTTAAAATTTTCCTTTAATTTAAAATGTATTCATTTCGTTAACATCGTCACTGCTTAGTACAAATTAATAAATTTATTTGTTTATGAATTTTCGAAAGCGGCCGTAATAGTAGTTCCGTTTGATATACTTTGGGAACTCGACTCTGAAAAATATCTAGTTGAATTCCTTGACCCCAAATATGTATATTTAGACACTAAGTTTGTGATTCTACATTATATAGAGCTCGAGATATTAATTATATACGTATAATTCAAAATTCTTGCCATAAAATCAAAGATGGCCGAAGGTTCATATCAAAAACTTAAAGCTATGGACCTAAAAAGTGCCAAACAATTGATGCTTTTGTCCAGCGTGTCCACATTTACGACTATTTGTTCGAGCGCTCTGCCCCACTTTAATATGATTTCGATCAGATTTATATTTAGATACTTCACTTCATAAATAACTGCTAGACCGTGTATCGGTAAGTAGTGACAAAAGACTTTCACTCAAGACGCAGAGCAAAGCTAGTTCATGCGACATAAATATAAAACTATTTTTAGATTTGTTACAGTTAATTAAGTCAGAAAAACCACAGCACTTATGCAGCCGCAGTCAAGTGCGGGTTGAGAACTTAGCAACAAGCTAGGATTTCATTAACTAAGTAGTCATGCGACTTTTCAAGCAATCCTTTTAACCTGGAAAGGGTAAGTAAATTGCAAACATAGACAGACCTAGTGGGGCGTTTTGGACAGGTTCCTAATGGTTGTGTAAAGAGAAAAGTAAATTTATCTTCGGTCTCTTGGCAAAAAAGGCATAATAATAACACATTTTCGGCGTACCGTTAATATATTTATATTTGACGACCGCTTTGGCTTAGTTGGTAGTGACCCTGCCTACGAAGCTGGAGGTCCTGGATTCGAATCCCGGTAAGGGCATTTATTTGTGTGATGAGCACGAATATTTGTTCCCGAGTCATGGATGTTTTCTATCTATTTCAGTATGTATTTATCTATATAAATATGTTAATCGTCGTCTAGCACCCATAGTACAAGCTTTGCTTAGTTTCGGGCTAGGTCGATTTGTGTAAGATTGTCCGCAAATATATATATATATTTTTTATATGAACCTGCAATGTTTAACTGAGGTTATGTTCTACCAGTTGCTTGTGGAACTTGTAATCTTGCAGTGCTTTTGTAAAACATGCAAAGAAATAAAAAAAACTCCTAATATTTTTTTAAGGGCTGAACGCGCCAGTATTGGCTCACGAATTGATGCTGAAACAAAAGAAGTTCGCTTTGCAGGCCTATAGCTAGGCCTCCAATTTTGTGTCAAATTTCATTACGGACCTCTCGTTTCGCCGCACCCGAAATGTGGTACTACGAAGCCTTATAAAAACACAACGTCAATATTTCCTTGCATGTTTGAGAAAAGATAATTATACGTCCACGGCAGTGACTTCCACGATTGAGACCGTGTGCAATAAGTTTCTGTCAAAAAAAAAAACATTTTTGGTACAAGCTACCGTCACAGTCATCACCGAAACTCGTTGAAAGGGTTCCAATGACCCAAAATACGACGGGTATACCTGAAGTTAATGAGTTGCTATAAATCCTGTCCATTATACAGCTAATAGGGGGTGAAATGAGGTGTGAAAAGTTGTATGGAACTGCGATACCAACGAGTTCCACGAAAACAGAGTCGAGTGCAGAAACCTGTATAGTATATCTGTTAACATGAAATCATTCAAATGTTCTAATAGCCTGCGGTATCGGTTTTCAGTTAATTCCTTTTTAACCCCCGACGCAAAAAGAGGGGTGTTATAAGGGGGAGGGGTTTCTATCGGTGTATCTGTGTGTGGTAGCGTAGCTCCCTAATGGATGGACCGATTTGAATGCATTTTTTTTGTATCAGATTATTTTATCCTTTGTGTTCTTAGCCATGTTTCATGAAAATCTGTTTAGCCTTTTTTGAGATATTGAACTTGGAATTTCGCGGGTTTTTCAACTTTTCTAAGTTGTAGTTAAGGCGGTTTTCATCACGGTTGGGTAGCAAACAAATCAGCACAATTCAATGACGATGTCATCTAATAGTACATTACTACAGAGGCCGGAAAGTAAGGCTGGCAACCCCTATACGCCGAGGTATAGTATTATATTTGCTTGAGTAAAGCAAGTATAGTGCTTTACTCAAACAAACTCCAAGAAATTAAACTTTATTTTTCATGGCTGAACGCCGTGATCCTGTGCCACAAATTGTGGAATGGAAAGAAGACCTACAAGATGGTGGTCTCTTACGCGTCTCGCTGCGCCCGAAACGTGACACTTCGAAGCCCATATTGACGTTGTGTTCTTCACAACGTCAATATTCCATTGCATGTTTCTTCAGAATGTGGTCGACTTTTTATAAAACTGCCTCGTATGAAACTTTTAATGCAGTCACAATTAATGGATTACGAGTGCAATAAGATGGCAAGAATTTTCTGGATGCGGGTGGCACAGGGCCGGTGTTTTTGGCACTTTTTGGCGTATATCCAGCAGTGGACGTCTCTCGGCTGTCATGCTGATGATGTTAGCGATGATGAATAAGTACATTTACACCTACATATACTTTCATATTATATATTCTCGCTGGGCAAAGAACGAACTGCCATCATTAGACCATCCAAACCATCCTCAATAACTCGTGAGAAAGAGTAAGACTTTTTAGAGTGACTGGTGAAGGGTGTCAACATTTAATCAAATGATGGATGGTGCTTTTATCGCTCGTGTACCGCGAAACATGCCTACATTGCCCGCTGTTTTCGGAAAAACACGAATTTTTCATATTTTTTATATGGTTGGATGATTTTTTTTTTGCTTAACGAATGTTTCGTAGTCATACGCATGGGTTCGTAAAGAGAAATAATTTTTTTTAATAAACACGTGTTCCAAATTTTTATCGATTTTGATCGCGGGTAAAGTTATATGGACTTGCCAACATTGACCATGTCGAATTATTGACGCAACGCAAGACTCAGTTCAAATTTTTGGGCAAACATGGCGATGGCGTTCCATTTTAACATCTCGGTCTTAATATGGAAAAGTTTTACTCAATACAGATGGGCAATGTTACCTAGGTGTTTTCAACTTTGCCATACAAATCCATACACCTCACATTCCACAATTTGCTGCAAGCTTCTCGTTGAAGTTAAAGACATGTACAACTCAAAGTTAAGTCATAAATATAATCTAGTTTCAACTAAAAATAGTAAGCTTGCCATAAATATGTTGTGTTTTCGTTCATTGCCAGATTTGTTTAAAAGTAGCTTTTTGGGCAAAGTTTTGCCTGGTGGCAAAGTAGGCATGTTTCACGGTATGCAACATATTGCGTTTTTCTTCAAAATTTCGTCTCTAAGTTGTAGTGATGGGTTACAATGACAGCATTTCAACGCCCGATTATTCATTTGGGTATCCTATTCAATAAAGGGACTTTAAAAATCGTAATATTAACTTCGTGGATGCCTATAAAAACATAATCTAGGTCCCCCCGTGTGACGTGTAGTATCTGGTTAGAATAGCACCACCTTTCTTCCTGTGGGTGTCGTAAGAGCCGTACTAAGGGAACTGGATTGGAGTGTGTTGTGGGCGATGGGCTGGCAAACTTTATCGTCTATACCCACATTAATGCTAAAAGTGGTCCAGTGCCACACTAGTTTCATGTGCTCTGCCAACCCCTTTTGGAAATTACCACTTTCACTGCCAGGAACCCAGCCGGTGGGCGCCTACGCCGTAGTCGCTTTCTGCTACATACGAAGGAAGACCACGGGATCGGCTACGAGCGTAGCGTGTCGCGTCTCCTGGCAGTGTATGTGTTAAAGCGTCAATGTATATTTTTAACCGACTTCAAAAAAAAAGGAGGAGGTTATCAATTCGGCTGTATTTTTTTTTTCAATGTTTTTTACCTCAGAACTCCGTCATTGATGCGCCGATTCAAAAAAATATTTTTTTGTTTGTATGTATATACTTCCAGGTGGTCCCATTTTTTTCAAAATTCAGTTAGATGATGGGATCCATGAGGAATTGAGGATGAGGGGACTCCTCAATTTTATTAGGTACGCGTGTAGTGATTTTGGTTTTCGTGTATTTACATCCGGAATCATAAATTTGGTGGCGAGGAATTGATGATGAAGACCACAGATGACTTATCGAATTCCTCAATTATCTACTTAAAAGTGCAAAAGTACGTCACAGGTTCTGATAAGATTCCGTTGAAATAGGAACTAATGAAGTGTCATTGGTGATGATCTTGGGGAATCTATGGAAGTCCTCAAATATTATCGGCCCACATACAGCGATTCGGTTTTTTTCTAAAGTAATCAACGCATTTGCTATCGGAAATCAGTTCATGTGGTAAATTGTAAAAAAAAATAGGAAATGTCCTCGTGGCTTGGCGGAGTACTAAATTGAAGTCGGTTAAAACTTTGTTTTTAAAGTAAATTATTGTTCATCTAAAAGGAAAGTATTTTCGTTATTAATTGCAAGTTATGTAAACGCACAAACCTAATGTTTAGACGAATCACGCAGCCCTAATCGATTTCGTGCACGCGATATGAAACATGGTAGGTATTTTCGAAATCGTCCGCCACCGTATTTAAATTATTGTTATTGAAATGCTTCATGATTAAATGTTTTTGTCAGAGGTAAATAATTTACTGATTTAGGTAGGTACTTACATGCAATACGACTTAAGTAAAAGAACGGAAAATCATAACCCTCCTCTCCTTCGGCAGTCGGGTTATAATAATAAAGAACATCCCGGAGACGTAATAAGGAATCAAAAAGATTTATCGAAAAACCCAACTGCTTTTTACTTATAATATATATATATATATCTACTATATACGAATCCAACGAGTAGAACTAACCCTTAAGGACATTGCCTGACATTCAAGGAAACCTAATACAAGCAAAGTGACAAACAAGTACCTAAAAGCTATTCAGGACAAGCGCGCCGGTTGAGAGCATTACTATTTTACGATGCGATACCGTGGCAGATAAAGCGCACGAGATGAAATAGAATACCTACTACTTCCACTCATATGTAGCGTTTTACGAGACAAGGAAGTCTATTTGACTGGACTTATTCATTTGATATTCTTATGACATTCATCGCCATTTAAGAGCTATAGGCTTTCGGCGGTGGAGTGATTTCCAACTTATTCGACAGTAATTCCATTACTCGGAAGTGATGTTTGATGGTTTCCCCTTTGGGTCCCACGCCGCTGGTTTTCTTCAAAAGTGTGCGAACTGAGCTGAACAAGTAACTACCCTACGAGATGTCTACCTAAATGGTCTAAAGATGCGGCGCTCCACCTGCTTCGTTATCAATATTATTCTTAAACAGAGTGAACTGATATAAAATGTAAAACACCAAATAACTAATCCTGGCAGTATTTCCACGCTAAATCGCAATACTAAACCGCTGTGCGAGGAATCTGCAAGCGACAAGCCATAAAACTCATTTTCCTTTGCGCCGCCATTGACTTGATATACTTAAGGCCTCCACCCACCGGACGCGTGTGCTGCGCGTGTGCTGCGCTGCAGCTGCGCGGGTGCTGCGCGTGTGCCGCGTTCGATGTGTGTTTGAAGTGTAGTTTCAATGCTTTACAACTTGCGCGTGTGCCGCGCAGCACACGCACCGCGCAGCACACGCGCAGCACACGCGCAGCTGCAGCGCAGCACACGCGCAGCACACGCGTCCGGTGGATGGAGGCCTTAAAATCAGTACATTTAGTTCCCCACGAGCCATGACTTTATATCAAGTCGCCACTGGCAATGTAAAGGCAGAGTCAAGTGAGCTAAATTGTTAGTCTTATGCTACAAAGACTGGCGTGTGAGACACAACTTACGGAATTTACTGTAGCGGCGAAAAGGTAAGCAAGTAGTCGAGAGCTTATACCCTAAGGTCCAAAGGGCTCTACGCCGAAGGTATTGATTACTGTATCAGCAATTTCTGTAAGGCCGCTGTCTGGTCGCCAGCGGACAGCGACATGTTGAGCAGTTCATTAATTTAAGCTGATATCCAGCCCGCAGTATTACTCCCTTAACATTGGGCGTGAACGCTAACGTATGATCCAAGGCAACCAGCACCATTGTCTTACGATATTTATCGTCTGTACCTACACGTTCTGAAACCTTGCCCTTGGCGCGCGTGGAGTTAGGGCGACAAATATAACACCAGTATCATACCAATACCATACCAATGCGTTGACTGAGATGTATACACTTCAAGGCAACTGTCCCTTGGTGCCCCAGCGGCCTATCAATTCAACAATTAATTAAGCCTTGCCTTTACATTTTTGCTGTGTCACCTTAATAAATTGGAGTATTACGAGTATATAAAAGGGTTCGCCCAAGTCCGTTTTAATCACAGTCGGGCGGTAACTTGCAACTTTGTTGATGAGGTAGTCAGGTTGTCAGTCTGATACTAGATTACAGCCATTGTGTGGGCCGCAAAGCTGTTACACAAGCGTGTATTGCAGATTACCATAATTGTGTGAATCGGATAGGTTGTGCTCGGTCCCTGATACCAGACCATTCAGAACCATTGCGCCGTAAGGCATTTTGCACGAAATGGCAATAGTTTGTGCATTCATAGCTGTTTGGTTCATAAACATACATTGATATGTTTATTGACTACTGCATTATCATATTTATTTATTTAAACTTTATTGTTAAATACGGAAGAAATGCAAATACTGTAGCTGAACACCTTGATAGCTTGATCCTGTCGCTTTTATCCGTTTGACAACTCCGGATGGCAGTTAAAACAGCGACAAGGTAACAAGGTTCAGCTCCATGTGGGGTCAACCGTACCTGGTAACTTTCACATAATAAACAATGTCCTTCTTTGTCCACAGAGAGAGCTATTCGCAGCCAAAGCGGACAGCGGCACAGCAGCAGTAGATCGTAAACTCTCGTCTTCGTCCGCTGGTAGTATGAAGAACAAGTGGCTGAAAGCCTTCCGTAGCCTGAAGCCTCCCAGCGCTCCGCCGCCTCACGCCGCTCCGCCTGACAAGTAAGACTGGTTCAATACTAGTACCATGGTCCCAATTATCGATATGTTGAACAATTTCGAAGTTTAATAGGGCAGTATTTGTGAACTCTCAATTAATATGTAGACCTTTAGAGTTTGTACAGACTTGGTCCACTTTGTTTTAGTTTCTTTACCCGTCTGTTGAATTCGATGAAAATCCGGATTAGTAAAGTTATTTCTAATAAAAATACCTAAGCCTATTGTTTTATATTGCTAGAAATAAAATCTTTACTAGACAACCTACGCCTACTTCCTCTAACTCGTGGGTAACATTCATAAAGTAACTGAAAACTTCGAAGTTTTTCAAAAACCCTATAGACTTTTATTAATTACACACCCACTCGTACCCTTTTACGCATTACGTAACGTACATTTACGGCACTACACACCATTGATGTTTAGCCTACATGCGTTCAAACAAAAGAATTACACCCAAACGTCTTTGCCAGCTTTTCAGTGCCAACTACGTCGGAAAGAGCCAAAAAAGTTGAAATATTAATCTTAACTAAAAAAACCTTGATTTTATCTGGTATTATTTTCTTATCTTTTTGTCTGATATGAGATAAGTACATAAATTTTACTATTTCAACAGCCCTGATGGCTATTCCATCAGGGCCTTGATGTTTTTTTTCAACACTGCTCCATTACGTTGCTTTTAGGCTCGAAATCCGGAAAATATAACACGCCTGTTGTACAATATTACTTTATATCCCGATAAAGAAAATTCTTTTCTGCCTTGCAGCAAGGTTTTGTACGAACACTGTGTATTTTTAAAGTATGGTAAACTATATGACATGGGGATGGGCACTTTATGTCAAAGCAAGATGGGTTAAATTCGAACTACTTAAGAGGATTTTTCTTCATTCGAATTTAAGCCATGTCACCTTGACAGCAGCTTGAGTGACCATGCCATATACTAGTACGGCGTCGAGCACTCGGACGTTTTACCTTAACCGGTTTGTAAATTATTTTCTTAATTTTGGCGCTTGGGATTCTCACACGCCAATAAACTTTTTTGAACAAATAAATCATACACTCTTAAAATATGATATATGAACTTCATTTTGTATAACTTATACAGCAAAGCAAATTCATAAAAGCGTTGCATAATATGTTATAGAGGGGTATGCGAGAGGAATACATACTGCACCTGACCCAAGTAAATGGCATAAGGGCAATGAGAATGATAAAAAATGTTTAATTGGAATGTTTTTTTCCTCGAAAGTTTGTTGAATAACGGCTTATTAATTCCGCGTCGAGCATAGTCAGCAACAGACCACATTTGGATCACAATATATCATTTTCTTTGCATACTTTCAAGATGTTATTATTGTAAGCGCATAATTAAGTAGGTACTTATTGTCAAGGCGTAAATTAACATTATCGTCGACTTGAGATTAGGTCATCTGCCCCGATTGAAATAACGGGATAAGGTTATAAGTATAATGATGGTCATTATCGCTTCCATACTTTAAAATCGTTTTAAAACTCATGAAGGTTGTTTGAGAATTCTGTTAGAATAGCTTTTTTAATTTTTACTTTTTGGCTTAAGAAAACTTAAGAAAAGTTGTGGCTGAAACAGGCAGATTAATCAAGTATTTCTCACCGCGGAAAAGCGCCTTACTAAGTTATATAGTCACTTAGCGAAGAGGTAACAATTTAGCTTTATAGCACAGTTTAAATCCTTAACATTGCCTGCAGAACACGCGCGCTCACTCAAACGATGTTTCTATAACCTTACTGTAAATTAGGGCAATGGGGAGTTTTCTACGTGTTTGCCACAGGAAACTGATTACATCCTTTTTGTCGTTCCACTACTGTTAAATAATGATATATAGTGATATAGTTAGCAGGAATGTTATGTCTAGGCCCTCACAGTTGCCAATTAACTCCAAGCAGAGTGTCTGTGGTAATTATTATATCAACAACGTCCTAAGGTCTTCATCTGGCGAGCAAGCGGTAGGAGTGAAAGGTATTATGTAGTGTTAATAACTTTCCTTTATTACTTAGTGTAAATCTGTAGCAATTTAGTTACAGTTGTGTTAATTTGAGTACTAACATACTGTTCATGTGAAATTGGTAGTACGCTGTGACAATAGCATTTTAATTCAATTTCAAGTTAACGTTCCGTGTAGATAGTGTAATTTGAATAGGTACGGTATCCATTTCTCTAGGTTGAATATTTTAATATATTTCCGATGGGATGCGAGTTGCTAATTCCGTGAACTGTTAACTAACAACGGCGTGATGGGTGACGTAAGTAATTGAACGCAGTCGTCAACCCACGTAGCTTTTTACGATTGCTCATAAAACACCTGATATTTACGTAAACTGTGCTTGTATTTGCATATCATAAACAATGTTTCCGCACGTCAAGCACTCAAGGTATAATACTGTATTATGTCACAATCCAACTGTCGCTAGCAACTCGCTCCCCCGTAGTGACAAGTTCAAATAAAACAGCATTTTACTTTGGGTTCAAGTTTCATTTAGAGAAAGAATCATTTACCCTTGTTGTCTTTCGCAAATGAGATTATAGCAATATAGGTCTCGGCACGCAGAGGGTACGGCTTCTTAATACGAATGTAAGTAGGCACTCAAACATAAACTCGCAAAATCTGCTTTGCGGTATTTGTAAATGTAAGTATTTCATATCGAAAAAGGGCTCTTTGCTTACAAAAAGGTTTTAGACGATAGCTTATCTACATGCTCACTATAAATCCAGTATTGCAAAAGATTTAGGTAAATAGTGTGAGTTCATATAAGAGTAAGAATTTTCAGGAGCTTGTAAATTTGGAGCACTCGGCTTGGTAAATATTGATATAGTTTTCTGAGATAACGAGATGCACTCGAGTTCAGAATATTCAACGCTGGCGGCTCTTCGCTCCTATTGTACAGCAGTCTAATTTATACACCACTACAAACATATTTTAGGGACATTGTTAAACTGATCCGCATTTAGTAATATTATACCATATCGTAATATCACGTCATCTTTTTACAATTTAAGTTTAATGCCTGTTTCCTTTGGGTGTAAGTATTTCAGTGAAAATACTTAAATATTGTATAGTTTTGGCCGCATATGGTTACATCGATCCCGAGCCTTCAATCCGATTCAAACGGGGTCTAATTTGTATTCTGACATTGAATTACTTACACCTGCATTAAAAAAATCTGTGATAGATATATGTTTATGTATATACTCACAACGCACACACGCTTCAGTGCTCAACGTAAAGACTAAAATTACTTGCCACCAAAGCAAATTTATCGCAGATTTGTCAACATCCATTGTTTTAATTGTGTGTCCACTATTCAAAAGCCGTGTTCATATTGGTGTTTCTCTCTTCTTGCATCAATAAAGAAAAAATCAAATGTACCACGCGGTGTCGACGATAATGGCGATGAGGTAATTGTGCCCCCCGTAGGTGTGCCCTGTGTTACTGTCACCCATGAAAATGTTGGATAATATGCTTGACCCTTCACACGTAGCCTCGTACAAATTCAATACACAGCATGACAGAACAGATAATACGTAACCTGGTACTTCCCATTTGTTCTTATTATGCAATCCTTCTTTTCTTAGTTAAAGAGCCTGACTTTGCGAAGCTAGGCGTAATGCTTCTGGGCCGATAATGCTATGTTACGTAACATCGCATATCAGTTTAAAACTAACCTCCAAAAATGTATAGATCTTAATTCGGGATCAAGTTAATGAGACGAGGTAGTGAAATCAGTCCAGTTCAGTTGTTGTTCACAACAACGGTTAATCGAAGTGTATCTGTATTATAAGGGCCCAGTTTAAAAAGTCGCTACAGTTCATAAAGAACAAATGTTAGTACCCAGGTAATAAAAGCTTTATTTCAAACACCAGCTTACTTAGTTCCTGCTTTCTATTCCGCAGCAGCAAACATCTCGCCTCACAACACTTCTCTGCTTTCAGCTTTCTGTCTAGGGATAAAAAAGTGCCATTACTATACCTCGAACCTTTTATATAGTCATTAAACACTTCTAGAGATTGTTGCGTGTCTAGTATTTTTTAACGTCAAGGTAGACAAATTGGGGTCATTAAGGGTTGAATAGTGTTGAATTGACTACCCCAGTCTAAGTTATCTGTCCCCCTGCCCTTGAACTGCTTGGATCAATATGTATGACGCATTATAACTACTTTAGTGAAGTGCAACGCTGTCAATGGCTCATTCTTTACACAAACGATTTGTTTGAATTGCAATGAAATATGGTATTGCTGACTAATTAAATATTTAACATTTTTATTACCTTTCTGGCATTCCGAAATGGGAATAGAATTGAAACAGTTTATATACCTTTACGTGAAAAGGTGTACGCAATTAGTTTATATCCCAACTGTGACTCAATAAACTGCAATTCCATGGGTAATCGCAAAAGACAGCCACAGATAATCTTTGATTTGCGTGCCGTGCCGCAAGCAAATCAAAGGAAGCGTGCGTTATTATGCTTTTATATTTCGTCTATGAGATCTACGATCAGCGTGTTTGTGTCGCACCGTACTGTTTTCACTAAAGACTTTCCAGAATATTATTCCAATACTGAGCCCAATATCTTCAACTCTTGTACGTAAAGTTGGTCAGTCCTAATATTAACTGGATTCCGTGTTACTGTAGGAGGAACGGTGCGGGCCGCGAAGCGATCCGCGGTGACACGGACGCACACAACTTCCAGGAGTACACCTACAAGAAGATAACACCCTGCGATGTCTGCTCGCAAGTTCTTAGAGGTACGTTAGCTGATACTTGAATAATGTTTTGCAAGCCTTCGAAGAACGAACTCGACGCTAAGCGCGTGGAATTAAAGGCCTGGACCACCTGCGGATTCATTCCATGTCAATCCATTCCAATTTCGTCAGAGGGCTGCTGACCTACAACAGGGAATATGGTCGCACATAATAAATATGCCAATTGCTAATTTTTTATCTAGTTTTTGTTTTTAATGTGAACTGTAAATATTAATATTTTATTGAAGCTGCATCTAGGTAGTGTGTACATGTATTATCTCACTTTGTATTTATGTTTAAATCTCTTTCGCCTGTCCCAATAATGTAGGTAGTTTCTTTATTATTTTTGTATGACGTTTCCGTGAGTCACCGACGGTGCTGGCTGAAAATGAGCGCTGCAGGTGTCTGACACCTCGGCATAATGCTAAGCCGGTGTCCGGTTCACTGCCGCAGAGACACGCTTGTTTCAAGTTTTATCTTTTTAAGATGAGATGGCTACGTCAGTCACTCTCGTGAGCGACGCTCCAGTCAGCCAGTTTTCTTTTCTTTTTTCCAGTCGCCTTTGCCAAAATCGGCCAGGCTGATGATGAGACTGTTTTAAAATTACTGGACGGTCGTGTACACAGTTTAGGCCAAATATTGAGCAGAACTTTTTATCGATCAGTGATTTATTTTATCATAGAACATTCTAAATCTTTCAAAAACTATAAGTTACCTTTACAGTACATATGGTGCTACTTAAAGACGTTTTACAGACGTAAAAAAATATAGGGTAGGTATTTTTATTGTAAGCTCGTCTTTTTCTACCCTACAGTTCTCTATTAAGTAAGTTTATATTTTAAGCCATTTTGATTATTATATTATTTATCTTCTATCTATATTGTAAGCTTTTAGGTTTACTAGTTTTTCATGTTATTGTAAGTATTAGAGATGCGCCAAATATTCGGTGATTATTCAGTATTCGGCATATTAATGAAAACGAATAATTTTAGGGACGCACAAGCAGCTAATCTATAGCAGATGCTTCCAAATTAGATGCCAATATTTCCGCTGCTGATAGTAGAAGTAGACTTAAGTATAAAACTAATTTAATGTTCGTGTTAGTGTTTGGAGAAAATTAGGCAAACAACTGTGCCACGTAATAACATAACTTTGGTCTTATAAAATAATACAAAACGAATTTCAGCGTTTTTTCAATTCATTCCCTAAAGGGGTTAAAAGGAGGTTCAAAGTTTGTAAGGTAACAACAATTTTTTAAAGTAAGAGATTTGTAACTTCAGTCATTGGTTGTTTATTGTTTACAAGACTACAAAACTAAATTCTGCGTTTTTTGAAATTTAGTCCCTAAAGGGTTCAAAGGGAGTACAAAGTTTGTATGGAGAGCAAGAAATGTTAAAAGTAAGAGATTTCTAACGTCGGTGTTATACTGTTTGTATGAAAACTAGAAACCATCTTTAAACGTGTTTTGAAATACATCCCCTGAGGGGGTTAAAAAGTGCTCAAAATTTATTATATGTAAGAGATATTTTAAAGGGGGTTTCAATGTTTGTATGGATGGAAATCAGTATTTTTTTAAAGTAAGAGACGAGTATCTGCCTTTTTAGATTGTTTGTTTGAGGGCTAGAAAGCTTGATTCCGCGTTCTTGAAATTGATTCCATAAGGGGTTGAAAATGACATTAATCCTCCATTAATTAAAGGGGGATAAAATAAAAGGAATTAGAAGTTTCTACGGGTAACAAGACCATTTTTCAGTAAGGGAACTCAAAGACTAGAAAACCACATACAGTGTTTTTTTTACATTATTTTGGCATAGGATATTTTTTTAAACTACGTTGGTTGCCCGGACTAACGTGAGTAAAACTGGTGAACGGATTTAGGCAAATATGTCCAGTAATATAGAAGACAAACAAATATTTTCCTTTAAAACATTAATCATGAGAAAGAAATCGGAAACTTCTGTTGATGACAGGTGCTAAAAATATTTGTATATTTGTAAAAAAGGACATTTCAATTTAGATTTAGCAATTTAAAGTTACGAATTCATCGCACTGTTACCTTTTACGCTTAACACCTGAACTGAATTACTTGACCAAGGCTGCATGTCCTTTATTATTAGGTAGGTGTGACTGCTGCGTACTGTAGCGTAGCCACGTGTCCATCTATCTACGTCTACATTAGAATAGATTCTACACTAATCTGTCTACACTAATATTGTAAAGAGGAAAAGTTTGTAGCTATGCGAGTTTGTATATGGGGCAAACTCCGGAAACGCTTGTCCAATTGCAAAAGCACTTTCGGCTGAGTATAGATTAGAATTTCTGGATGTACATAGGCTATACTCGATCCCGTGGGTTATCGCGAGTGTTTTGCAATACGCGGGGTAGTTGCCCAGATCGTTATATAATAAACACCATCCCAATAGCCTTCCAATATAAACTACTAGATTGGAATTGATCGTATTTGTATTTGCTACGTGCGCTCTTGCGTCGAAGGCCTCGTTTGAGGACGTGACGTGACGCCGCACTTGGGAACACGGGCGTAATGAAAGAGTAAGTCGACTTCGGAATTTGGCTGGGCGGGACCTGTATTCAGTATATATTACGGTACTTTACGGATACCTTACTAACCCACATTTCACTGTTTGTCAGTATACTGCAGTATATTAACGTGGTTGCTTACTATGTTTGGAGTCTCTCTCTGAGTGTGGACCGCCATAACCCGAAGTCCACACTCACCCTCTTAACTTCCTCATCAACATTGTAATAGTTGACAGGCAGTGGACATTATCTTCAACCACCTAACGCTGCTTGTAATGGTCTCATATAAAGATTAAAATTCACCCAAAGAGCTGTGGAGAGGCTTATGCTCGCAGTGTCTTTGACTGATCGCATCAGAAATTAGGCTTTCCGCAGCAGAACCAAGATAACCAATATAATCCTCTTCACTATCATCAATACATAGTATAAAACAAAATCGCTTCCCGCTGTCTGTCCCTATGTATGCTTAGATCTTTAAAACGGATTTTGATGCGGTTTTTTTAATAGATAGAATGATTCAAGAGGAAGGTTTATATGTACAATAAAGTACCCATGCGAAGCCGGGGTGGGTCGCTATGATCTCTTCTTAGTCGTTCACTCTTGTCCGAGTGGTCGTGGTTGCGTAGACGAGGTACATGGAGCGGTGTTTGATGGGTCTTCTTTTTCGAGGATTGCTCTCTTTGCAATTTCCTTCCACTTCTGCCGATTTGATGCGTCGCGAGTACATTGGACCATGGTGGACTCAGGTCGCTATGATAGCTAAACTTAAGTGGCCAGTGGGCGGGGTACATTGCACGTAGAACCGACTGGCGATGGGAAACGTGGCGAATGGCGACCACGTAAGTAAGGCAAGGTGTAGCGTGGGTAGACATCCCACGTGGTGGCCTGATGACTTAAAGGTCGCGGGAGTCCGCTGGATGCGGGTGGCGCAGTACCGGTAATTGTGCCGCACTCCCAGCGTAGGCATCCTTCGGGTGATATGATGATGTTAGTTATTATTTTCTGCAGTAGTATTTTATTGCGACGAAACGAAACGGTATACATTCGTACATCCCGCACCAATCAGACCCCCCGTATCATGGTCACCCTTATCACGCGATAAGTGTCTAGATAGGAACGTCGTCTCGCTCTATCGAACGGCGTCAGCCAGTGACGGACGCTATATCTTGTCACTTATTGTGTGATTATTTAGGCCGACCATGATACTGGGTCAAAATTCAAAAAAAATCAAAAATTCAAAATTTTTTCTTTTTTAACACAGTTGATTTCATATGGTGCCGAACCCTCCTTTTAAGTTATAAAAACTTGTGTTAGGAGGTATTCGCTCTCTCGTGCAATGGTAATAATAAATAAACAATGTACCTATTACTTATAAAGATACTTACATTAGAGTACCAAAGTGATAATACTAAGTTTGTTAATTGGAGAGTTTACTACATATACTCCAAGCAAAATGCGGTTCCGAAAAACCTTAATTTATGATAGCATTTTTCCTTGTTGGTTTCATTTTAAAATGTTATTTTAGGTTGCTTTATTCAAGATTCTAGCAAACTTTTCATCTGGAAGTAATTAAGTAGATTTAAATGGAACATGGGTGGTCTTCTTTTTGTATGATTTATCTTGAATATAGAGCAAATGTAAATGAACGAAAATACGGACAAAAATATATTTTCAGAAGGTAGATAAATTATATATTTTTCTTTTGATGTCTGAAAGTTTATCGGATTCAGTCGTTTATAATATATCCGTTACACAGAAGAAAAATAAGCTATCACAAATCATTTCCAAAATTGTCATTTTTCCATACAAGTTGTCAGTTCATTGACTGGATTAATAACAGAGGTATATAGCAAGTGAAGCCTGATTTAACCTAATAGGGGTATTGATTTTAGTAGACATAAAGTTGAACCTAGTCTAGGATATCTATCTTAGAATAAGTTCAACTTCACGGTTAGTCACAATTTACACACGTTTACATACAATTAGAGATTATTTCAGTAGTAATTCAGTTTCGTTATAACTTTTCTCCTTTAACCAAGTTGTAAGAACGATTTTACACTCTGTATAACTTTTTGTGTAGATATTCAACATTCTATTTACTTTGTTATACAAGTTAATAGATAGAACATAAAATTGCCTTCGTGCGAAGGAGGTCCTAACTGGGGTTGGAAGGTTAATTACCGTGTACAGTTTACGTTTTTTTAATAAATTGTCATCAATTTTTACAGTTTTATGGATTTTAAGGATACAATTAAGGATGAATAGTTGTCTAACAGTAAGTACATCAGCATCTCGGTAAACATTAATAGTGCTGTAGCTTATAGTTTTACCTAAAAGTACTTTAAGAATGGAACGTTGCGCCCGTTCAAGAGCCATGAGTTTGTTTTTATGAGTACCTCCCCATATAGGTAGACAATAAAGTAATATAGACTGAACAAGGGTTTTATAGATATATATTAATAGTTCCTTATCTGTTATGTGCCTAAGATATTTGAATAGCCTTATAAGCCATATAAGTTTCCTTATACGACTTGCGGTAACTTCATTTTGTTGATTCCAGGAAAGTAGTTGGTCAATATGGATTCCTAAGTATTTAGTAGAGGTAACATGGTTGAGAGTGGAGCATGAGCAATCATTTGTCGGTTGGATGACGCAGTAGTGGGCAGTTAAAGTATGTTTTTGTTTATCCGGTTGAGACGCACTTCGCATTGAGAATGTTATATAATTTGTTTTACTTATATTTAATGAAAGTAAGTTGGTTTGAAGCCATGTGATCACTTTGGATAGTCCAACCTCAGCACAATCGTATACTTCCTGCCAGCTGTCTCCGTGAAACAGTAGCGCAGTATCGTCAGCATAAGAAATCACTAACCCATTATTAAGTTGAATATTGGTTAGATCATTTATGTAGGTCAGAAAAAGTGTAGGACCTAAGACACTTCCTTGCGGTACGCCAAAGTGGGTGGAGTGAGTGTCTACGCTATATACGTCGTTGTTCAATTTAACGCGTTGCGTTCTATTATTCAGGTAACTAGATATTAAGTCCCGAAACTGACCACGAATTCCCAGAGTATCAAATTTACGGATAAGGATGGGGACAGAGACAGTGTCGAAAGCTTTTTTTATATCAAGAAATATACACAAAGTTTTTTTTTTACACTCTAAATGTTTAGTAATGGAGTTTGTTAGTTCAAGCACGGCCTCTTCTGTGTTTTTACCTTCACGGAAACCGAACTGACGAGGTGATAAAAGGTTATATTTATTTAGATATTTAATTATTCTATTGTTTATTAATTTTTCCATTATTTTGGAAATCGTGGAAAGCACCGATATAGGCCTATAGTTGTTGAGATCAGTTCTGTCACCATCCTTATAAACCGGGTGAATAACAGCCCGCTTGAGCGCGTCAGGAAAAATACCTAGTGAGAAACAAAGTGAGCTTAAGTGGCCAATAATTGGGATTAATTCATTTTTTGCTTCTTTTATAAATGTAGCAGGAATGTTGTCCCAGCCAGAAGCAGATTTAGTTTTCAAGTTTACAATTATTGTCTCAATTTCTCCCAGATCTGGCTCTATTATAACAATTGATGATGGGCGTGAAGGTAAGGTATTTAAGTAGGTTGTTAAACTGGTATTATTAATTGTCAGAGGTGCAATTCTATCCGCCAAGTGTTGACCAATGGCAGCAAAGTGCTCGTTAGCTAAATTAGCTGAAGAAATGGGAGAATTTGTTAGGTTTATCAAGTCATTATTTTTACACTTTGGTTTGTTCAGGTTAGTTATGTTTTTAATTGCATACCATAAGCTTTTATTATTATTTTTCGCCTTATTCAGAAGCTCACGCTCAAACTTCTGTTTTAGCTTTCTGACTAAGTTATTACAATAGTTTCTGTAGCGCCGATAAGTAATCAGTAATATTTCATTTGTAGGATCATATCGTAAGTTACGTTGTAGTTTGTTTCTGTGTTGGATACATTTTAACACACCAGGGGTAATCCAGGGTTTTAATGTACGTTTACTGCAGGGAATTTTAAGAATTTTAGTATTAGCCGCAATAGAATTTTGTAAATAACAGATTAATTTATTAGTAAGTATATTGGGATCTTTTATATTAAGTAGTACAGTAAGGTCATTTTTATTAAACATGTTAAGAGCACTCACGTAATCTGTGACAGTTTTATTGACATGATACGGCAAGGTTCTAGTCATTGAATAAATATTTAACAATGTCATGTGATGATCGGTTATTGTAGTATCAAGTACTGCAGTTTTTGAAAAAAATAAATTAGGGTTTAAGTTAGTAATGACATGATCCAGGCAGCTGTTTATTCGAGTGTTAAGTTTGTGTGTAGGAATCAACCCGTGATATGCTAGCATATTCAGATAATTTGTAGTGGAGTTATTTTGTTCTAAAATATTTATATTGATGTCACCCGTGACTATAACATTATTTCCCAACTGCCCATTGTTTAAATAAGAATCAAGAGTAGTTACAAAGTTACTAGTATTTGTGATCGATGGAGAGCGATATGTGCATAAAATGGTAAAACAAGAAATAGAAATTTGCAAGCATGACACTTCCGGTAGGATAACCTCTTTTGCCTTGTGCGGGATCGAGTTACTTATATATACAACTACCCCGTCATTTTGCGTAGTTTGTTTAGTAGTATGATAGCACGAGTAGTTGTATTTTATTGGAAGAGGTTTGGCGTTGTTCAAGCGACATTCTGTAAGAACAATGACATCTATTTGTTGTTTAAATAACGTAAGATTTACTTCGAGGTCATCCATGTTTTTATATATACTCCTTATATTTTGAGTTACAATAGAATAAGTAGGTTTTATTTTGGGCAAAAGTGAGGGTAGAACTGTTATATCACATGGAAAACTATGGTTATCGCACAACTCGTCTAACTCATTTAAGATGTCAGCTTGTAGCATTATGTAAAGATAAAGAAGCCGAGTTGTATACGACGTTGTAGTTTATACTTAATTGCATCACAAACAGGTCACTAAAACCGAATTCGCAATGGTTAGGTCTTAAATTAGATGTGCTAGGTTTACTATGCAATTTTACTATTTGGATGAATGTATGTGTGAAAGTAGTATGTTTTATATGTATGTAATTATGTTGTCGAGATATTTTTATATGGGGAGAGTACTTACATTTGCTTGCGAGAAAAAAGTACACAATAAACTTATAAACAATCATAGAGAATTGTCCGATATGCAAAGATTCACAGGTGTCAGTAGAGAAATCCGAAGTTAAGTTGTTAAGTGTTACAATGCTCAGTCACGAATTAAATAGTCTTTGCACTTGGGGCTCATTAGTAATACCTATTATCGGCGAGTTATCAGTCTTACGAACGAAAACACGACCGTAGGAGGTCCAGCAATACTTATAATCCTTCGATCTTTTTAGGTCTCTCGCCAAGAAGTATAACCTCGACGCTTTCGGCGCTAAACGCTCAGCAATATATATAGGTGTTTCGGGGTTTTTGACCAGGCCGAGGTGAGTTGCTTGAAGCTTATTCGGTTTATTATGTATGTTGTATGACCTGGCCGTCTTGATCATCTTGTCCCTGACAATTGTTGACTTAAGCTCGACAATTATTGACTTCTTATCGGTTTTACCTTTAAAGCTGAAGATGTCACATGTCCGATTCAGAGACTCCTAAGTCTAAATTATTCGATAAGGTATTTACCATTCCGATCAGAGTTTCCTGAGAGACTCTTTCATCCAGGGGAACATTTTTAATTTCAACCATCTTGTTACTGCTTATTCTCAAACTTGAAGATTCAAGCCTCTCTTCTAACAAAATCATTTGTTCATTTTTGATTTTCAACTCTTCCTCCAAGGACGTCTGGTCCTCAAGGGTCAGGAAGCGCAGTAAAGATTCTATACTGACTTGACATTTACAGCTGTCACAGCTCGCTGATATCGCGCCGAATCTGTACCGCCAAATAGAAAAGAGGCCTGAGTCCCAAATCGAAGAGAGATTTTGGATTGGGAACCTTCTTTAATTCAATTAGATTTCATAACTGAATTATAGGTTCTGTACAATATTGGGCTTGAAAAAGAATCTCTCAAGAATGTGCGTTCAAAATTAACGCGCATAGACAACTCCCACAAACTCATTCGTGATTCGTGTTCTTTGTCACTTGCGAGCGGCTGAAGTTTTGGCATTCGATTGAAAAAATGGCCGGCAAAACAGGGATCGCTGTCAAAAATTATAAAAATGTGAAAATGATGTGGTGCAAATTATCTGGAATCAGGAAGCCTAACCTATGTAAATGTAAGTGAGACCCTTAAACTTAAAGCTGTCAAAGTGCAGTGGTTGACATTGTTGTTGTCAGTCGGGCTTCCGAACCGTACCTATTTCTAGACGGTTTGCTATTAAAGAGTTTCATTATAACTATCCACGTTCTGGTCCTAGTTTTGCAGTAGGTACCTAGTTCAAACTGTTGATCCTTAAAATGTTGGTCCTTCGAACCGGATTTGACCCAGGCACCTATTTGTATAATCACTAGGGTTTACGACGTAAAAAGATACAGGCGTGCGATTTTTCAATACAATCTAGGTTAGAAAAATCAAAATAGTGATAATTATTTACGTTTTAGGCGCAGTGTCGAACGTTAAAAATATACCGACAATATTGACGATGAAAATGATGATGATGATGAACTAGTATAATAAATAGGCTAGTAGGTAATTCGTACCTATAACTAATGACAATTACTTCAAGCAATTTGAAAATAGGCCTACCGACGCGACGACGGCCGAAGGGCCCAACCCAACCCAACGGCTAAGTCAAGCAATTTACTTCCTTAAGCGCCTCATTCGTCAAAATTAAGTAATTTGCATAGCGGTTCAGAGAGATGGGGCCGCAAACCGCAATAATTACTTAATGAACGCGACTCATGAACAATAAAATATGTTTTATGTAGAATTTATACTCTTATTTGTAAATTACCAATACCTACATTTGGTTGCTTCCTAATTCCATGTTGGAAAGCTGTAGAACATAGTACTTTATACTTTTCTTTTTATATGTGACCGACACTAGACCTAAATTTTGATGTAAAGTAATTGAATACTGTAGGTATATTTTTTAAATGTTTAAATCCATAAGTAAAGCTCGTAAGAAGTATAATTATAATTACCTATATCGTTTGCATTGACCTACGTTCTGCTGGTGCCCACATAACTGTGATTATCTCTACAATGGCATTAAATAAAGAATGAGCCGTTTTTTGTCGGTGCCTAGTACCGCGCCGTACGAGCTGTTGCTTGGCCGACACTGTTCGTGACTTGAGGTTCGACGAACTGCAGGTCTGAGATCATCGTGGAAAAATGTATCAATTTGGTACTGTGCAGAACAAAGAAATTTCATTTTCTATTTCGTTTCTTTGTTTTTTAAACACCCTTCGGAAATTTTATCGGTAAACGTTATGGCACGGAATAGCAAGAGTCTTTTGCACATTCAGTGGCTAGATGTAGGTAACATTGAGAGTCAAAATAAAAAGGAAAACTGGGGGGGGGGTCGTAAGAACCCATAGGAAGTGTTTAACCAAGATAAAAAGTTGAGTAAACTTTTGTTATTTTTACTTGCATATTGAGTCGTTTTAGTGAAAATAATGTGTGAAAATCATGAAGCTTAAATAAGTATATTTTTTGACTTATATATAAGACGTACCTAAGAATTTATGAACCTAAGTTCATAAAAATATCCGCAACAGACTTCGTCAAGTAAACTTTTGTTTCTACCATGGGATTTATTGCAATTAGCCAATTTTCTAATATCGAACTGACTAATAGAATCGACATTGCACGTTTTCGCTAACTCTTTCATAATATCCAGAATTTATTGTTATAATGTTATAAAGTTTGATCAATATATGTAAAACACTCAACCAGGACTTTGTATATTCAACTACAATGTTATCATTATGTATTCTAACCCGCGTGTCTTATCCGCAATGTCATCGGTGTGTCTCACCAAGAACCTTTTGTGGGCCCTTCTAAAGCGGCAATTACACTTCGTCGTTCGCCGCATGCGGTCACCGAATTCATTTTAAACTATACTTAGGCCAACAATCGTCGTCTTTACACTAGTCTTTCCGCCCTTACTACTAAGCGTTGGCAGCTGTCGATCGCCGAATGCGGCCGACTAACGTGTTCTTTACACTTTTGCGATCGCCACATGCAACATGCGGCGACAAGACTTTCTTTGTAGGTTACTGCGACTGCCAATCTCATGATTCCGAGTAGCGTAGGCGTAAGGAGGTGAATCACGCGCCCCTATTGAAGTAAATACGTGAAAATGGTGTAGAAAGGGTTCTTATTTAAGGTATAAAGAAGTACCTACCTACGTTCCTACGTGACTCAAACATTGCTAAGACCATGATTGTCATAAATGACCAATCTACTGTGTCACGTCATCATTTTATAGAAGATCTATTTTCTTCTTATTTAACGGCCCGGCCACGACTTCGAGCGGCGGCGGTAGCGGCAGCGGTTTTTCTAATCCATTGCGTGTGATCCCAACTAACCACAGTGTGTTGCGCGTCTCGACCGCGCAGTGAACAGATAAAACACTTGCTGCGCCGCAATTCGCGCAATGCCGTGGCCAGGCCGTAAGAGCTAAGCTCTTGTCGGTGTAGCTCAAAGTAGGCCCTAGCTCCTACATCCATACTAGCTACTCCGATCGCACGCAACCTCTTGACATCTCGATACGACCTAACATCAACTCTTTTTGAGTTGCTCTACGTAGTTTATTCTAGGTCTTCCTCTTCCTCGCTTGCCTTCTATCTTTCCTTCAATTATATTGAGTATGAAGTATAATTGAAGGCAGTTTGCTTTAAATGCCCCTCACATTGTTTCCTCATGATCTAAAAGTAGAACAAAATCTAATTTAGTTGCGCATTGCACCTTTCACACACCAAACCTTTTGTCTCATACCATTGAACTGAACACCGATAAGGAATTTCCAATACGTCCGCCTCAGTGAGGATTTAAGTCATTGCCCATGTGAGAGACAAGCTAACATTTTTACAGTAACGGTTCATTAGATATCGGTGTACCTATCTGAATCTGAATCTGAATGAAAAATTGCTTCACATTTTGTGCTGTATGTGTTGCCAACGAGGATGAGGACTTTAAATTACGATACAATGAACATGAACGTACCCACAGTCAAAAGTACAGGTGTAGCTTAGTGAAAAGAGCTTCTCCTCAGGCCAGGCGGGTTTCACTCTTAAGAATTGACATGTGATATTGATCACACAACTCTGAGGGAAAAATATTTCCCTATAATTAGCTTCCGCCCGCGACTTCGTCTACGTAGACCCGGGATAAAAACTATTCTGTATTTTAACCCAGGCTACAAACTATCGTCGTGCAAAATTTCATCGAAATCGGTTTAGCCGTGTCAGCGTTATTTAGTAACAAACATACAAACTTTCGCATGTATAATATTAGCAGGATTTACAAATTCTGTTAATTTACTTCGTTGTGAATTAGGTACCTAACTACTCAGGTTTTTGATTCCTATACGACAACTGTTTCCTTTCAAGCGAGTCTACAAGTTGCGCACTCTTCCTTTTATCTAAAGCTCGGTACCTTCTAAATTACAAAAACCAGCAACGGAAACATAAATAAAGCAGTTGTGATAATAATAGCATAGCTATAGTTTATACATGCTAACATGAAGGTAATCGTCAAAGTAATTAGTTTATGGTACGCACCAATGCGGCGATAAACAGCAATTTTAGATGGATGCAATGATTAGCTCTGGAAAGGCGCAGCGTGGGTAGGCCACGCCAAACAGGGGTGATCTGGACCAGACGTGGCCTGGTCGCGGGAGTCCGCTGGATGCGAGTGGTGCAGGACCTGTCACTTTGGCACTCTTTGAGGGATGCCCATGTCCAGTAGTGGACGTCTTTCGGCTAGTATGATGATGATGAAGAATGATCTCTCTCGACTACCGATTGACTAACTTGGAAGATAAACCGTCCGTTCTAGGCTGGGATTTCAATCCTATGGCTGTATTATATTTGTAGAGAAGAGCTTCCCAATGTCGCCCAGATTGCGTTATTTGTAAGTATGCTGTCAGTATAAAATTTGCGGAAGCGCGGGGCATTTACTGCTTTCTTACCGCCCCGCCGGAAGCAAACATTTAAATGTGGGTGCACTGTAAATAATCTGTAACTACCGACCTGACTGACAGTTGACACTGAAAAGCTTACTGATACCCTACCTACTCTTATCACTCAGGTAATCAGTTGATAATAGTTAGAACTCTCAATGTAAATAATTGAATCTTTAGGGACAATCTTACACAATCGATCTAGTCACATAGTAAGCCCAAGGCGAAGATATATTAGAAAACATTCAAGACTCGGAAGCAAATGTTCATGATCACACAATTTTTTGCCCTTACCGGGATTCGAACCTAGGACCTCAGCTTCGTAGGCAGCGTCAATACCCACTAGGCTAACCGGTCGTCAACAATGTCAATCAACTTACTCATCAGTTTAATTGCAGTTATTCAGTACACTTCAATCGAAGTTCTCTGAATAAAATAAAATGAACTAATCAATAAAACAAAGTTAATTCATTAAGTGATATCGACCTTCGGTTTCAATCGTTAGCCTAATGATCTATTCTGCAATTAAGGAGTTAAGCTTTTATGGATAAATGTAAATGTGACCTTGGCTTAAACCTCAGCGGGGAATAAGTGATTACTGTGTTGGATCAATATATATGTTGTATATACCGTTGTGTATTTTTTTGTTACTTGCACTGCCCACATTTTTTCCGCTTTGCCTTAAGGTTTGACTGGTAGAGAATACCATATGGCATTAAGTCCGCCTTTTGTACGTTAAGTTTTCTTTTGTGCAATAAAGTTTTAATAAAATAAATAAATAGAAATAGAAAACATTTATTCGTGACAACACAACACAACAGAAATAAAAACAGTAGAAGAAGACATGAAAAAAATGTGTTGCAAGATGCAAGTGCTGCACGAAATGGTCCCATCGCAGCGTTATGCTGGCGCGAATGCCAGCGCTGATCTTCCGATGGAACTATAAGACCAAATATGACCGCTATTTTGCTTAGGGGTGATGTAATGATTTTCAAATCAAAGCAGTTTTCAATCAATCAAAATCTGTACTGTAAGCAATCGCGGTAATTTATAATAAAATACTTCTTTTAGCTGTAACTTCAAAATATGATGTTGCCCTGGGTGCCCTGAAAACTAGCGCCTATTGCATATATTGCTGCTGGCATATACTGGGTGGCATCCATTTTGGTGCATCTCAGTTTTATAAACACATGTGTAATTTCTTTGTCACGCCATATAAATATATTTCTTTTTTTCTTACGTTAGTAAAGTACCTACCTACCTACCAGTGTTAAGAATGGTTATTGGCCCTAAGGAATTATTATCTCTGAAACCTATAACTATTGTACATATCTGACCAATTGTCACAAACTAGTATTTTATGCAACTGTTGTATAAGTAGGGTCTTAAAACGCGAGTGTCGTGAGTTGCGATGCGAGCCTCGGCGAGCATCGCAATTAAAGACGCCACGAGCGTTTTAAGACCAAGTTATACACCGTTGCATACAATACTTTTTCTACGAGTAATTTTAAATAAATAGCATTTGACTTTTCAGGCCGTAAGTTTTCTGTTAGTTCTATTACAACTCACGCAATTTCTTCAGCTGTGCAGTTATTTTCTTCTTTGTCCATTTTAAAAGGAACGTACACATTTTCTTCACTTCACAAACACGAAGCAAATCTTAGGAAGTTATTAATAACGAATAGTTATCATATTTCGTCCTTTAATTTTGAACTGGAACTTTGGTGGGAAATTGGAAACATGACACATTGACACCTCTTGTTTATGGTCTGTTTTGTTTCTAATTCAACTTGCCAGTACTGTCATATTAAGAATAAGGTTTTTCTTAAGTTCTTAATCACATTTGAGATTTACATCCATAATAAATAAATGACATACACGATCTCTATTCTGCAAGAAAGCCGCAATGGCACTTTTACAAGTCAAAAACTACCTCCGTTTTTTAAAAACCGCTGTCAAATGAAACACTATGGTACTTTTTGGGGAAGGTCTATGTCCAGCAGTTGATGTTGATATTGATGTTGTGAAGGGTCGCCTGGCCGGAAGCAGGCGGGCAGTCGATCGCTCGGCGCGTTCATTCAGCCCCATTCCCTAAGGATGGAGCTTAGGGTTACTGTCCCGGCAGCGTTCCCGCATCACAATCTTCCATTCTTCTTGTGTTCCTGCAGAACAGAAGGACATCTTTAAGGTTGACATCCCTCAGTTCCCTCTCCTCTAACACGTCTCTACCGAATGCTCTGAACCGCGGTGCCATGTCCAGCAGTTCGTGGATGGATCATGATGATGATGATACTTTTTCCACAGGGCATACGCGCCAAGGTCTACGCTGCCGGCTGTGCAAGCTCAATGTGCATGCAGACTGCATGCCGCAAGTCGGCAAGTGTCAGACCAAGACCCGACTCCTGCGCCGTCAGAAGAGCACCTCCGAGATCGAGTCACATCGCGTCCAGGAAGCCGCCTTCGATGAAGATAGTAAGCATTATGCATACAAATTACTTATTAATAAAGATCTAGTCAATATCGTGACTGAACCTAAAAATAATTCTGTGTTTTGTCAGTTACGAAACTCCTTTTAGCGGTGTAGACTTAATTTATTATTACTTCAAAAGAAAGAAGGCAAAAAACCTGATATGTCAAAAAATTACGAAGTTTGCCACTTGAATAACCGTTTTAATATTGCTTGTTAGAGAGAGAAAACGCTCGGGGATCATGATGTCATAATAAATGACAATCGTTTCATATGAAGATGCGTTTTACGGAAAAGGAGCGGAGTAAAACCTATAACTTGGTCCCTTTTAATCCCCTGTATTTGGCGTCTGCTTTACTTTTTCTCCTTTTGACAATATATTTAATCCTTTTTCAAGAAAATTCCACATTATTGGTTATTGCATTTGGTGTCTACTGCACCTCTATTTAGTTAGACTGTAAAACTGTACACCGTATTTTTTCAAGGCGGAGTAAGACATGGATGACAAAGCGCATAATTTATTATAAACTAGCTAATGACATTTTGCAAAGCCAAAATGGCGGAGATACTTTTTATTTTATATATATAATAACTTTAACCCAGACCAGACTTTCAGAAGAGATCGTAAGTATAAATAACGTACCTATACTATAAATAAAAGAGTAGGTATTAATCTAGTGAGGCAAATTATTTTCCATGTCTATAATTGGCTAACCACATCTCGAAGACAAGTATTTTACCTACAGCTTTATGCAACATAACATCCACGTAATACGCTACACAATCATGAAGCTTGCAAATTGACACGACATGCAAACATACGCAGCAACATAAGCTTGTGTAAAACAGTAGTCGAAGCTAACCTCACGTTGTCCAGGAGTGGAGGACGGTTGGCTGCCGGGACAGAGGCTCACGAAGATCTCCTTCAAGGGGTCGGTCGAGTTCGATGATGATTTTGATAGCTGCTATGACGATGGTACAGTATGAGCTGAACTGTTAGGAGTGACCCGTCACACCTTACCGAGCCGAGCATTCGAGAACACTCATTCCTCTACAAAACTATCGCTCACCACAAATAGGTGTGAGCCACATTGGAGAACATTACCCACTAACAAATAATACTGTTCCAGCCTGATTCGAGCACATGTGTTATATTATAACTGTCGAGTTCCATGTCATCCCGTTCGATATAGCGATCGCGATATGTCTCTAACCGCATTTCGCTCGATGCTCAGAGGAGGAAGTGGATCAGACGTACCAAGTTCTGAAGCGAGCCAACGAAATCGCGAAGCCGGGCGGCGGGGGTCCGGTAGTGCGCGTGTCCGCCGCGCCCGAGGAGCCGGCCCCGCGCTCGCCGGCGCGGCCGGCCGCGGGCCTGGCCGGGCTGGCCGTGGCGCCGCAGCCCGTCGCCTCCAGCTCAGGTCTGCGCCGCACCCGAGCTCGCTCGCTTCTCCGCTCGAGCCGCGCCGTAGGCCGCCGGCCGCCGCGCCGCTCCGCTCCGGCGACGCGCGCGACGGCCGACCGGCAGCTTCACTCAGATTATCACTCGTTTTCAGTAGTGTCAGATTGTTTTTGCACGCATTTGATATAGTCGCGGGCGCAGGCGGGGGCGGGGTGCGGGGTGTCGGGCGCGGTACTGAGCGGTGCTTGTCGCAGGCGGCGCGCGGCCTGACGGCGGCATGCGGCGGCGGCTGTTTGCCGGAGTGAAGAGTTTGTCCATGTGGGGGTCGCGCTCGCGCCGCTGCTCGCCGCAGCACCGGTCCATTTCTCTCCCGGAAAGTATGCGCCCACGGCTGCCGTAGCGCATCGTTCTCTCACTGTCTCACAACTGCGAAATGAGCTTTGTTTGTCCCGTCCTCTCAATGGATTACAGTGCCTCGTATCCGATGTGTGTTCGATCGTTATGTTATTTTTGTTTTGCGTTTGCTGTGTTAGTTTAGTTGCTAGGACTAAATAGACGAAGCTCGGCAATACACTTTTAGTTGCTTGTATTTGTCCTTTACAGGATCTATCGTTCCACGGGAAACCTTATCAAATTAAAACATTTCCCAATTTAACTTGTCCGAATTTAACCTTCGTTATTAATTTTATGTTCATTATTTACCATTTAACTTTTTTGTTCTATTATTATTTAAGTATTTTATTTTCGATTTCTTTTTATTTATTTCGTTTTATTTGCCCGTTGTCTTTGCAGAATCGGAGGAGACTTTCTCGCGCCCCTTCGGACAGCCGCTATGTTTCGTTAATGACAACGGCGATCCTCCGCCCTCGATCCTTAAGTCAACGGACAGCGTGCGGAAGAAAAAATGATCCTTTAAGTTTAGACCCGCGGAGATCAGACAATTCAGACATATCGCGTAGGCGACCGTCCCGACGTAGCTCACAGCCGCCTCTCGGGCTCCCTTGTTACAAACCCCGAACCGCCCCGCGTACTGTGATATGTATATTGTTACTGTTAAAATAAAAATCAGAACTGAGCAGCTTACTTTTATTATGGTTACCCGCAGTTGAGTGGTGCATGGCTTGGCGGCGTGCTCACGATTGCATGCGTTTTGTATCGCCGATACACATCTGACATGAAACTGTCAACTTACTTCTTTTACTTACGCACGGAACGTACAGTTCCATAACTCAAATTTGCCTCTCTTTTTCACGAAATCGGTGTGACTAACAATTGTCTCAGGCTTGGATCACGCGGCAACTCACCTCACGCTACTGGCGGAGTATCTACATAGTTCAAAACTCATTGTTTGACAAGATAATAAAACACTTAGTTCCGTTGGCTTTCTTAACACCTATCACTATTATTTTCATTTCGCAGACTTAACCTTTACAGGGAAGTACGGAGGATTTGAGTTAAAGTAGTTGATCAATTATAGACTGGTTCCTGTTTACTTTGTCCATACAGGGTCGATGAAGAACTCGAAGAGTGCCCAAATGTTGAGGCAGGCCGACCGCGCTAGTCCATTACCTGGTACCAACAATGACATCGTATCTAAGCGATTCCCTGTAGATTGACTTCTTTGATTCGTTGCATCGAAGAGCATCTTGCTACCTCATCCGTGCCTCATCCTAAAGACATATTCTGTTTGTTTTCATCCAAGAACGCTGCTGATGACGGGCCGATAATAGATTTCATTCACTATCTTAGAGGGACTATGATTACGCCGCTACCATAGTCTGCTGAGTAGGATGCTTTCATCCGTAAAACTAGAGAGCTAGAGTAGACTTAGTACTTAGGTGCAGTAGTGCTCGACTAATAATTCTAATTCCAGGGTTTTTACACTTATTTTCGATCCTAAATCTTTCTCTCTTTCATCGTCACTACATTTTACAAAATTATGATTGTTTGCAACGCTTCCGCACATTTTTTGAATTGATGTATTTTACACTATATTCGTTGCTTATGGTGTGTTTTATATTTTTTTAAATACATATTTTAACTTTATAATTGTCACAATTCTCATGTTTTTAATGTTCTTACTTAACCAGTAACATACTAACGTTATTATACAACGTGTTTTTTTAACCGTCTTAGAGCCGTAGCCCACTGAAAGTATTCAAAAAGTACTAATCATTCGTGAAAAAATATTTTTTTTGATAAGTTTTTAGTAATAAAAGGTAATTAAGTTTGAAAAATTCTCTATGGCGCACGGAGCGAAGTTCATTCATCCTGTTAGAGTACCTTACCTATCTACGTAAGATGGCGGCTAGCGGACACTGCGGTCACTCAGCTGAATGATTAAAATTAATATTAATAAAAAAAACAAGATTTTATGAATTCAAAAAAAATCTTTAAAAAAAACCTTTTTTAAGTTCCTTGTAATGTATACATTAACTGGGGTTCGGCTCTAAGATGGTTAAAAAAACACCGTGTATATTAACATGAATTTGGCCCTTAGCCGAAATAAAGTATACCCAACTTACTAACCAAATCACATTGCCAATTTTTATTTCAATATCAACATACATATATTCCTGATTAAACCCCCTTTCATTCACTGTAACATTACTAATGCTCAAACTATAACTGTTCCGCTAGTTTCCGACCAGCGTCCCAAAGGGTAAGTGTGCTCATCGTGTGACTGTTATAGCGCCGCACTCGCCGAGGCGTCAAAAGTTGAACCTTAGAATGAAGAGCCTGTCCCTGGATTCTCCGGAGTGCGGGGAGCTGCGGCGGCGGCCGGCGCGGGACCAGCCCTCCCAGGGCAGCCGCGTCCTATGTACGCCCTACGAGTACTTGTACCCGGGTCCAATACAGGGTGACATTTTAATCAGTGTCCAAATTTTTTGTAGCCATTTGGTATCACTAATAGACTCCATTTTTGAAAAAAAACTTATAGGTATTTTTAAAATTATAATTTGTCTATCCCTAAAGAATTATCCGTACTGCATGGTTACTGGGGCATTCAGTACCGCGCGGAGCGGGGCGGGCCGAGGGAGGGGAGGCGTGCCGTGTGCAAACCTTACTATCCGCTGAGGTGCCCGCGGGGTAAGGTTTTCTTTGGGGTAATTTTAAGCAGCGATAACTTTTTTTTGTACTGAATGATATGAAACAAAAAAAAAACGTTTTTTATAATTTTGCTGAAGAATCTTATACTTGTTTGGACACTGATTAAAATGTCACCCTGTATACCAGGAGCTTTCTAGCCTTACACGTGAAGAGTATTGGCGAGACAGTCTCGTCGAGTGCGCAGTGCGTGTGCTCACTGAGCGCTCGGTGTGGACAAAGACTGGAATAATCTGTCTGAATTGATTACCAGGCAGTTTCTCATCATTATACTCTGTACGTGTAATTAAAGTAATATAAATATGCTTTCAATCACGAACGAACGAGACGAAAGCAATGGCATTCTTTTGTTTTACCATCAGTCACAATAAATGAAAAGTGTTAATTTTAAATAAGCACCCACGTGGCTTGACGTTTTCAAGGAACTGCGGGCCATGCTTCACGTTGCGCCCCCTGCAGAACAAAGATTCCTTACAAATGTAATTTTCATAGAAACTTGAAGTGGAATAAATTGCTTTGATGCGGCATAAGTCTCGACTACATCACGTTTCAGAGAAAACCTGATGTACTTACATACTTTAATAAAATATGATTCAAGAATAGACGTAATAATTGAAGGTCTAGAATAACCTTTACGGGGCGGGCTGCTGCGGAGATTAAGTTTTTCTAAGTAATCAATTTTAACTGGGTTTCAACTTTGAACTTCCTCAGGCAGTTGCTTACATTCTGACTAATCATTATTATATTTTTTTCGAAAACTTCTCTTTTTTAATCAGACTTATGCTAGCAACTAAATATCTTACCTGAAAAGTGACTGTTTATGTTACAAAAAACTCCTTTTTTTATCCGCTTTGTTTTCAAGCCTATCTGCAATAAATAAAACAGGAATAATTTATTTCCTACAAACAAGTTAAAAGGTGACTGGTTCCTGGTTTTGGACTCGGGTTATGTATAGATGTACTTATAAGTCAACCGAGCTATGTTTTCGCACAAGCGATTTTCTCCTAACAGACTTCCCTCCGGCTTGGCTTGTGTGTGTGTATAGAATATAATGATTGTTGTACTGTTTAGATCTATACGGTGTAACGACATGCTTACAAGGTGATTTGCAAAGTTGTCGAAAAGTGTTATGTTACTGCGTTCCTAGCTGCCGAAACGTTATGAAATAAATGTGCTTCGCAATTTTACATTGATGATTATCGATAATGAGCATATCAACGAGGACCTTTTTTAATAATTTAACCGACAAATTAGATTGTCGGGTTCTTGTTTAATCTTAATTCGCTTTTTTACTCCACATAAATTTTATTCACGGGTAATGATCATTGAGCTTAAAATCCTCGTTGATCAATCTAATACATCATTGCCATACGATCATCATCAAATTTTTACTTCATTTTCCATGTTTTTTTTATTATTGTATCCGGAATTACACAACTTACGTTTCGGTTTGGTTATAGCATGTGACTTTGACTTTCGTTCTTTTGGTTCTAGGTACCAGCAGGGCACTTTGCACGAGGCATGGCTTTACTAAGATTAATAAGCATATGATCCATAACTATACTACACGATCGTGTATGTCTTTTTCTTATATATAATAGACAATTGTTGTGACAGTAAATCGGAGATCGACTTATTTTCATTAGTACCCATAATTGAATACGATTGTAAATATTTCCAAGTGCGTAGATATTAGAGTTAAAACAAATTAGTTACCGTCTATGCTTTAATAAAATTACACCCTGTAAAGTGGTGTAGCCAGTTTTTATTACAGACCGTCATATTTATATTTAATAATAATTAGACTACAGTGATGAAAACTTGCGCAAATTTCGAAACTGTATGGCATCACTATCCTTCTCCGAAGTGCTCAACAGGAGGGACACAAATGCAGCATTCCATGATTTTCATGAAACTTTGTGCTTATTTAATGAGCTGTGTTTTCCATATGTTCGTATAAAAGTCAACCATAAAGTCAATAACAACAGATGGCTAACAAGAGGTCTGCGACGAGCATGTACAAGTAAAAGGAAACTATACCTGAAATATATTCCAGAAATACCAAACAAATCTCAAAACAAAATCAAATATACAAGTTATACAAAACTTTTGAGAAAATGTATTAATAAAGCTCAGCAGTTACATAATACAAGATCTATAATTCAGGCAAAAAATAAATCAAGGGCTACTTGGCAAATTATCAATGGTCCTACTCACACGGAACCTTACATCATAAACTGTATAAAAATTGACCAAAGAACATACTTTGACCACAATGAAATTGCTACACTTTTTAACGACTTTTTTATAAACTTGACAAATCTACCTATTAATAATGAAAATTACACTGATTATCATTTATCACTCCCCTCGAGCCAAAAAACCATATTCCTTATCCCGTATGACGCGATGGATATATACAAAATTATTATGTCCCTGAAAAATAGCAATGCAGTAGGTGTAGATGGCATCAGTACTAAAGTCATAAAGCTTTGTGCAAAATATATCAGCATACCCCTGGCTCACATAATAAATTTATCTTTTGAGCAAGGCTGTTTTCCTGATGATCTAAAGCTATCTATAGTGAAACCGGTATACAAAAAAGACAACAAGAACCTGATGAATAACTACCGGCCCATCACTCTTATACCGATTATATCAAAGATCATTGAAAGTTTATCATCTTTTTTAAACTCCATCTTAAACAACAACCAATATGGTTTTCGTAAGGGTAGCTCAACTACGTTAGCATGTTTTAACCTGATGAAGTTAGTAACCGATTCAATAAACAGTAAAATTCCCGTAGCAGCTATATTTTTAGACCTAAGCAAGGCTTTTGATTTTGTCAATCATTCGCTCCTGCTAAAAAAACTAGAGAGCTATGGTATAAGAGGGAATGCTTATAATTGGGTAAAAAGCTACCTCTCGGATCGGTATCAGTGTACGGAAATACAAAACATAGGAACACGGAAACACAATACAACCACAATAGCTGTGGAGTACCCCAGGGGAGTATACTGGGGCCTCTATTCTTCCTCATATATATAAACGACTTACCACGACGTATTAAACACAACTGCATAATGTTTGCTGATGACACGACTTTAATAATTAAGTCAGACAATATAAATAATCTTAATCGTGATACACAAGACGCTCTTGCAGATATTATTGACTGGTTAGAGAAAAATAATCTGAAAATAAATATACCAAAAACTAACATTATGCAATTTAGGACATCTAAAAATACTGACATTGACCTTAATGTAAATTATAAAAATAATCAAATAGACGAAGTCGAAACAACTAAATTTCTTGGAATCTATATTGACAAATTATGTAATTGGAAATAGCATGTTGCCTTCGTCTGCGAGAGACCTAGATAAACTTGTATTTGCCTTAAGAAGATTAAGCAGAACCTCGTCGAGAGACTTAGCACTAACAGCCTACCACGGCTATGTGTCCTCTATACTCAGCTACGACTTGATTATCTGGGTAATTCCGTAGAGGGCCAAAATGTATTTCTGGTCCAGAAAAAATGTGTAAGCGCCGTGAGTAATACTCACTACTTAGAACCATGCAGGCCTTTATTTAAAGCGATTAAAGTTTTACCACTTCCATGCTTGTACATTAAGCAAATGTGTATCTTTGTGAGTGAACACCCTGAATATTTTGACAAACAGCACCTTTTATCATAGATCGACTAGGTATGGAAGCAAATTGTTCTTGCCGCGCTCTAGAGTCAAGCTTCATAAAAACAATTCATACTGTATGGCTATCCAAATCTATAATAATTTACCCAATTTCATTAAAGAGTGCCCCACAAATAGGTTTAAAGGAATACTTACTGAATGACTACTAGATAAATGTTTTTATTCTGTCAAAGACTATCTTGCCTATAAGCTAAATATCGAGGACTAATTTCTTTTAATATATGTATATATATATATATATATATATATATATATATATATAAACTGATCGGTTTGTGTTAGCTTTAATTATTCCCATAGTCTTGACATTAAATACGGTCAACGTTATTATAATCATCATGTTACTGAATGCAACTAATTTGTTTTGATATTGATATGACATCCAATAATTATTTTAATAGTCTGACATATAAAAGGTTTGAACTGATTGAATATTATGAAATTGTTAATTTCAATTTGCATGCCTTTTCTGGTAGAACATAAGCAACACTGTATTTTATTATGCCATCTTATGTAACTATGTTCTCGCAATAAAAAATGATTGATTGATTGATTGATTGATTGATAATATCGTAAGAACGCCGAATAATCGTAGAAAAATGCTCAAAATTAAGTGAAAAAAAAATCCTGTAACTTCTATCCTTTGTTTTCTATTTAATTTATCTGATCAGTGGGCTCAGCAGCCGAATTTCGTAATAATATAAATTGCGTTTTGCGATTCAATACCTTGGTACCTACATAGTCTTCTTATACTGTATGCAGATACCTAGATAGATAGATAGATCATTTATTGATAAAAATATAGAAAGTTTTGTCAGTGTTACGTATTCCTATTCTATATTATTATGTGTATGTATACCTACCTGAAAAAAGTCTCCTAGCAACAACCATCTTTGGTCAACAAATATTGGTAACATAATACCCGATTCAAGGATAAAACGATTCAATAACATCGGCTATCGATTTACTGATACAACATTGTTAGTCCGTTGAACAATAGAATGATAAGCAACCATAATCTCATAAGACACTCAAGTTTTATAACCTTTCATTTTCAATAACGCATGGGTCTGTTGCAGTCATATTATAAAAACATGTGTCCTGTTAGGGCTCATATATATGCACGTAAACCTTCAGAAATTAAAATAAAAAAGTACTTTTGTGAAAATATCATTATAACTTGTTTTCACCGTGGCGTCCTTTAGAGACTCCTTTTCCCAGAGCAATATTACGTTGCTCGTACTTTTTACTACTTTAACTCAAATTATTGAAATCATTCTAATAATTCTATACATATAAATGGGCTGTGATTGTAATGAAAGTTTTATTCTTTAAAGACATGAATGTTATAAGTGCTGTTTGAACAATAACAATTCGCTGATCTTTTGTTTGAACGCTCGTCGTAACAAAAGACGGTGGTGTGGTTGTGTTTTTCATTTCACCGTTTCCAGAGAAAGAAATCGATTTTAACCTCCATGTGCCGATTTTATTTAATATTAAATAAATGATATTATTTAAACTATAATATCGATCAGCATCTAGTTAAACGCCAAACAGAAGATCAGATTTGCAAGATTTTACTTACTAAAGAAATTCTGTTGCACAGACGTTATTCAGAATTTAAGTAATCAGGCCTAACGGCATGATCCCTAATGAGATAAACATATTTCAACTTTTTGTCAACTAGATAACGAGACAAATTGTGTAGTAATTCTAAATGAACGTCTATGCAAGAGTGACATTGCTAGCGCTGGTTTCTGATAGTCATTGTCGGTTATAGCGCCCTCGTCGCCGGTGCACAGCCGACGACTCCTGAGCGCTCGTGGGGGAAGAATGAGCAGCGTGGAACTGCCTGATGAACCCGACAAGAGCCTTTCCTCGAACAGCGCCAGCCCGTGCCCGTCGCCGGTCAAGCAGGGCAGTGTAAGTAGCACTTTTTATCCTAAGTCCTTTGCAGGAAATAAGCCAGACTTCTAATCAGCCCAGAATAAGCCTTCATAGGGCTTCAGACCCCGTGTCATGGTCGGCCTTATCGCACGATAAGTGACCGATAGAGCGTCCGTCACTGGCTGACACCTTTCGTTAGAATGAGACGACGTTCCTATCTTTTCGCTTATCGCGTGATAAGCAGAGATCGGCGGGAATGAGCTGTTTTCAATTTTTGCATAACATGCACATACCTTGTCATTCAACGGTAAATGCCCCATGTGTAATTATTAACGAATGAAATGATTTTATTTAGGCTGCCTTTCTGCTACGAGCCTTACGTCACCATCAAAACAAATGAAATTAATAAAAATGTGATTGATGTATTTTGCACAGTTTCCCGCTTAATTGGAAAAACAGTTTCAAAGCATTTAAGCTCGTTTTGTATTGCATTTTCATTGTGTTTAATTATTTATATTTTGTCTTTTAATATTTCTTTGTGGATACACCTTATCCATATTAATATTGACAAGACACAACTACATGACATTAATGACGTAAAAATAGCGCACCCCCGCCGACCTATGGTGATAAGGCCGATCATGAATACCATGATACGGGGTCTGATCCATTTACTGTCATTCGAGTGGCGAGAAATCTTGAGTGGGGAAATTCGTCGGCACTAGCGGACCCACGGTAGCTCAGTTGGGTAAGAGTGATGGTTGGATTCCAGAAGTCGCGGGTTTAAATCCCCCTCTTTATTTTCCATTTAGTTCGAAATTTTGAATTTTGTTAGCGGACGTTTCTGCTTAGTAAACATTTATCATCGACAAAAAGGAACTTGGTGAAAATGTCATTGTGCTTATAATTAATTTCATATAACTAATTATTTTCTTGCTCAAAATGAATCTACCCCAAATGGATTTTTGGCCAGTATGGGATAGGTAAATGCGAGCAATAAAATAATGTTAATACATTATAATCATCTTGTAGGTATATACATATACTTTAGAAAATAATGATGAAGATGATATATTTTTTATTTTATTTTCTTTTAAAAATACGTATTAGATTAGATTCGAGTCGGATGTCCTCGGGGATGCTGTTTAAAGTATATGGCAGGCGTTTTTTTAAAGTTCTACCTCCAAAATAGTTTATAATTCTTGGGACATCAAAACCCGCGGACACCGATCTCGTACCGTGGTCATGTGTAGTTCTATACAGGTTATGCTCCTGGCTGCCGTGGTTATTAATTACAAAAATATATTTATGTTTTAGAGAAACGGGAAGAATTTTACATATTTTAAACAGTTTTCGTACTAAGCAAAGACAACGGGGTAACACGTACATTTTGGTTTTTTTTTAAGTGAAATTTTAACTATTTCCACCCCTAACCTTGACTGTAAATTATTGTTAGGTCGGCTGTCGGTTTAGATATTTTTGAACGTATAGGGAAGGCAATTAACCGCTAGCTGATTTATCTCCATATTTCTTGGAGCTAAGCTGACAGAGAAAATAAAACGTTTTCAGTTTTTGAATATCAAGTTTCTTAGCACTTTGCGGATACTTTAAAAGTATGGAGTCAGCTCAATGTCTAGCTGAGTAGGAGTTTAAATTCGCTGACGTCTCACTCCGGTTGATATGAGCTTTCGTAATACGCTTGTAGAAACTTTTCCAAACATACATATGTACATACATTCACGCCTTTATTCTTAAAAGGGCTTGGCATAAATGTGGGAATAAAGGGTCGACGAAATGTGATATCGTAGTGGTTGCTCACAACATACTATTCAACCCTTCAAAATTCCGTTTCACACAACGGGAGTAAATTTTTAGTAGTCAATGTTGTGATCGTCGAATACAAAATTGAATAAGCAACATTAAAATTATCATACGATTAAGGAAATATTTACAGGTATCCTCGTGCTTATAGTTACTAAATGAACTTTACAATACATTTTATAATTAAGGGCTTCTTAATACGGGTCGTCAATAATCTGGGAATTACATAATCCATGCAATTAAAAAAAAACATTCGCTTCAACACTGTGTTTACTTTACGTCAGTGATATCGTTTTTACTGTTCAGTCGGCATAAGTAATTGCGCAAACGAAGACGTCAAAAGTCTTTATTAAAAGGGAATAAGAGTGTTTGACGTCTTCGATTACGTAGTTACTATTGATGCTGACTGTACAACATGAGTGCTGCATGTTTCACCCACAACGACAAACTGCATAAATGCTCATATTGCTCATCACTGGGCTGCAGTACCTAAGATCAGGGTTCGAACCTAGAAGTCGGGACTGCCAGACTGTCTTCCTCTCAGGAAATGGCCTGTATATTACCTAATATATATGTTGCAGGGAAATGGTCAAAACAGAGATTTGATCAAATCACTAAGGGATATGATCAAATCACGCAGGATGTTAAAATGGCCAATCCATTTTATCATTTGCCTAATACAAATCAGTAATTTGATCAAATCTCTGAATCTGTTTAGTGAAATGACTAAATCGGACAAAAAAGGCAACTCGTTTTATCATTTCACTAGACTTGTTTAGTGATTTGATAAAATCCCTGAAACGCGTCAGTGAGTTGACGAAACTAACGCCATAAAGATTTTTCCGCTCTTTTGTAAAAAAATAACCACGAAGACGTGCTCCCGCCACCATCTTCTAACCTATCCGCTATCCGAGTCTAAGTCCCAGAACCGTTTAAATGACTAATGATTTAGGAGCCAGTATCGGCGAGTTAGTTTCGTCAATTCACTGACGCGTTTCAGGGATTTATCAAATCACTAAACAAATCTAGTGAAATGAAAAAACGACTTGCCTTTTTTGTCCGATTTCGTCATTTCACTAAACAGATTCAGAGATTTGATCAAATGACTGATTTGTATTAGGTAAATGATAAAATGGATTGGCCATTTTAACATCCTGCGTGATTTGATCATATCCCTTATTGGCCATTTCACTGCGACATATATACATCGTTCCAGGAGCACATTAGTTTATATTTTATCTGTAGCATTGTTCAAAGTGGGGTATTATCGTGGACTAAACGATCTAGGTATCGTAACGTCTAGACAATAGGTAGACTACAATATTATATACCGACTATTTTTCCGTATTCCATAATGAAACTGAACCGCACAATTTTGGACTTTTCAGAATAAAATGCAAAAAGAAAAGCTATTACTTATCTCATTGAATAATCCACGCGATACTGCGGTCTAGCCAAAAACGGTATACGGAATTGAAAAATATGCGAATGATATTGCTTTCGGATATATTGCTCTTCGAAATTTTCGAGCATTTCCGGGACAAACCAGTCGCAAAATTCAGACATACATACATATAATCACGCCTATGTCCCGGAGGGGTAGGCAGAGATCGCTGATTCCCACTTGCTACGATCTTGATATATTTACCTTTCTTGCTTCATGCAGGGTCTTAATTAGGGTACTCTTGACCTAACCCCGTACCATGGTCGGCCATATCACACGAGTGACAGGATAGAGCGTCCGTCACTGGCTGACACCGTTTCACAGAACGAGACGACGCTCCTATCTTGTCACTTATCGCGTGATGAGGCCATGATACGGGGTCTGACCTGACTCAAAACTCCTCATTCCAGAAGCACCAACGCCTGCTGCCAACGAACCTCTACGTGATCCTTTACAACTTCAAGTCCAGACACGCCGACGAGCTAGACCTGAAGGCAGGGTACAAGGTCACCGTCATCGACACCTCGGACCCGGACTGGTGGAAGGGGAAGTGCTTGGGCAAGATCGGATACTTCCCGTCCAAGTATTGCACGAAGCTGCAGGCCGGCGAGCGGCCGCTCCAAGTTACGCATAATTTACAGGTCAGTTTGAGTCACGGAGATAGATAGAGGGGTAGGGGAGACCGAGGAGAGTTGACGCAAAATTTGCATTTCTAGATATTACTGCTTCATTATAAGAGCTAGAACTATGTAAAATATATCATAAGAAAGCAAATTTCATGCGTTATTGAATGTTATCAGTCAACATGGCAATTCGTAATGAGAACTATATAAAAATCTTGTTTTTCTAAATTAAGTCACGCTGTTTCAACCCTCCTAGTACTTAGGTGAGTTGAAACAGGTACACTAGACAGCATAAGTGCATGGTCAACTGACAAACTGTTTCCTTTGACGCGCTCGCTAACGCCATCTATGTGCACGACGTGTAATATCATTATAGATGTAAATGTAAACCTCAGAGGATCAGCAAGGTTTCACTAGATGGCGTTGTTAACAAAAGTGGAAACAAAAAGTCATTCTTCGTCTTGGATATAATTATAATTATTTTCTTGGGTTATTATTTTTCCTATATTATATTGTCAAGTAATCTTGCCAACGCATTATCGATCGATAATGGCGGTATTATGACGCAATTTGGAATGCGTATTCTATTTATGTGCTACCTTTGTGCATTTATTTTTCTTGCGATGTTTCCGATTCACTACCAGTGAATTTCCAAACAATTCCAAAAACACATCTTTCCCAACATATTTTTGGTTAGGTGCGGGATTTGAACCCACGACTCTCAAGCTAGGTGTCGACCTAGTTACTTGCCTTGTTAGCCACTCGACCATCGGTTCAATTGACTAGGCAGTTGAAATTTATCATAAGTTTAATTTGCTGCTCAGATATTAATCCATTACTACTACGATTAATATAATAATCGATGAGGGTAGACGAATGAATCAAAACTACCATACTTATTCGTTTTTATCACAAAGATGTTACGTGTTCGTTCGTAGGACTACTCAGCTTTGTTATTCATATTTTTTTTCTGGATAACATGAATATTAAAACTAGTTTTCGACGTAATATTGATCTAGTTAAAAGGTCGCAAATATTTGCGATGTGTAACGAAGCTACAAGCTACAGAAACTGATATAAACGTAAGTAGTTATTTTACACGTTTGTGATATAATTATTTAGTAACTACTACTGAACTATCATACATTTTTCTGATGATTTATTTTCAAATAATATCGTTACAGCTAAAAAAAGGTTGAGCAAAAGGAAACGTCTCTGCTACACCGACAAAGAACGGCCACCAGCCATTGACAATGATTTTGAATCGACAAGTCATTACGTCGATTTATTGCACAAGTGTGGAGATCGTCGTGTCTCCATAACGAGAACGGTTTATAATTATCATGGGCATGCTGTTAAACGCATACTTACAGAGAAGCACATAAAACAGCAAATTGTCGCAATTTGGACACTAGACAACTGGATTTTTGTCATGTTTAGTGATGAGAAGTGAGAAGTGTTTAAATCTATTCATAAGGACATATAAGTTCACGTTCAGTGATCACGTAGTGCCTAACGCGGAATCTGGTGGTATATCTAACTGTGAACATGTAGGGTTTGAAGAAAGGCAGACCGGGTTATATATAAACAAATGACAAAGGTAAAATATTATGAGTAGAATATTGTTTTCATCGTGCTTTTTTATCCCTGTAGACACTATTAGTAATAGATGTGTTACGTTAAGGAAAATTATCATAATAGAATATATTTTAATTTTATCATTCTTTACACCATTGTATTCCGACTTGATTTGTAATTCATATTATGATAATGTCCATATTGTTATTTTAAACTAATTAAAGATACTTTTATTCCATGAATATAATCATCTTGTTAATTAACGAGATCGAGTGAATTAGATAACCGTAGAAGCCTACCATTATAATCTATGAAATACTAGTATCAATAATAAAAGCCTTAGTGAACTATAAGATTGTTTCGTATTTTTTATTATTTTAAATGGCGGGTTTAATTACTTATTTCAAATCTCACTTAAATAGAAAATGCCAATAAACACCAGAATGCGTTCGCCTGATATATATGTTATCATAACCCGGTCTGAAATTATTAATAAAATTGACAATAGGTATTATTTTTATTGAGGTAAAGCTTCAATCTTTTTCCGATTTTCGGAAATGAAACTTAAGCTATAACCTCGATAACATGTTAAAAAGTGGCTAATTCACTAATACTACTACTGAATAAATATAAATTTAAAATGAAAAGTTCTTTGAGTTATTTAATTGTATTTAATTACTGTTATTTATATTTAAAAAATCTACTTTTGGCTGTGCAAAATAGTGTAAAAAACAGAAATCATAAAAACACTAAAAAGGCAGTCAGCACCGTGTCATTTGCACTTAATAGGCTAATCCACAAGCCCATCCAATCTTGTAGTTGACACTGGTCAGTGGTTTATCACGGGTATACATATTTCAACTGTGAAATATATACCTTTGATAAACGAGTAGGTAGGATGACAGTTCAGTCACACTCAAATACGGTTACAGTAGATTAAACCTTGCTAAACTTGTCAATAATTGTACTCGCATCGCAAGAAAATTTTTTGGTGATTACAGGAGTCAATTATTATCAGTGAATTAAGTTATATTCGTCTATATATCAATATTTTTGGCCAGCAGCGCCATCTAGTTTATTTTGTGCGCAACGCATGCAATCATATCAGCTGTAGATGTCAAACGGTGCAAGCGAAACTAGACCGTAAGGTGTCCATGCATTAATGCAGCCGATAGTACCAAGGTGAGTTGAAACACAATGAGAGACTATGATTATGAGAACAATAAATGCTGATTTATGTGAGTAATCAGTTTTAATGAACAAAAATATACATGTTTGATATTGCAGAAAAGTTTGCCTGAGATCAATCAACTATAAAGTCTTTATACTCTGTATACATAAGCATAATCATTTTATAAAATAATTTCTTTTTTATTGTAATTAGTTAGGCACATTTTAAGTGGGTTATCAGTAATAAGTATCTTAGTAGTACCTGATATCCTAAATAAAATGCCATAATTTCCAATAAAGGACATGTGTATATATACAGTATACATTGTACTGAATTGACATTTAGACTGTCAACTCACTATAACTATGTAAACTTGAATACAACTTCTTACAGATCTAATAATCAATTACTTGTGTAACTTACCTGCCTACCTAAAATAGTTTTTTCTTCATTAATTGAGTAAGGTGCTTTCATTGTTTAATATTAAGTAGGTGTTTCGTGCCTTTTTTATTAGCCATGCATAATTTGAGTTTAACACTGCTAAATTCCCAAGATATTTTCGTTATAAGGTAAGGTAACTTCCTCGGTGGCCTATTTGTATATCTGAACACTGATTTCGCCTCAATTCATCTTCATTCCTTGATATAAGTCAGCAGTCAGCAAAAACCTAATACAAATTAATACTAAATCGAGGCAAGTTGCAACAAGGGAGGTGGGTTGAAACAAGGTGTTTCAATTTACCTCTGCCTCGAAATTAACGGTATTGTATATATCATTGTGATTTTTAGCTACATGCCATTAATTTATTTAAAAACTAAAGTGACTGCATAAAACCTTATTAAAATAACTACCTATGCTTTATAAATGATCAATGCGCGCCACAAGTAATATAACATGTAAATAAACAGCGTAGAAAAAAACATAAAATACCTACTTTTCGTGAAATTTTGAGCACTGATGCTGTGGCACCACAACCATTCGCCTGGTGGCCTCGGCGTGTACTGACGAGTTGGTCAACGGGAAGGCGCGGTTAGAACTACGTTGATGCCAGATTTCTATTGCTTATAGCTTTTGAGATTTTAACGTTGTGTCAACTTACCTTTGTGTCAACTTACCTCGGTCTCCCCTATCTACTGAACAAGGGCAGAACTAACAAATCTTGATAAATTAATTGACATTTACATTGTAAATATATATTACTAGCACATATATTACTAGCTTTTGCCCGCGACTCCGTTTGCGTGGAACTCTTTTGTATCGTAGCTACATACAAATTTTCATCCCCTATCTCACCCCCTTAGGGGATGATTTCCGGAGTAAAAAGTATGCTTTGCAGTCTGGGTTAAAGTCGAACAAAAGGATTTTTCTTTATTCGAATTTACGCCGATGTCACTTTGACATAGAGTGCCCATGCCGTATTGGTAGTACACCGTCGAGCACTCGGACGTTTACTTCAATAGGAGATAAATCGATTTTATTTATTCCCAGGTATCAGACGGCGATAACGGCTTGATGCTCCTGCGAGATCAGATCGTGATCCAAGTGGGAGACGAGGTCGACGGCATGGTGATGATCCGCTCAGGGGACAACCGCCAGGGCGTGTGTCCGATAAAGTTTCTACAGGAGGTGTGACGCTTTAGGCGATCAAATTACGATTTGATGACAGTAAGTAAGTCTTCATTCATTTCTAGCTCATACTGTCACACTGCTGGGCAAAAGCCTCCCCCTCTTTTGACTGCTAAAGTAGACCAGCCCTCCTGAGAAGTGTCAAGACAGATCCTACGCCGAGCTCTATTTGATGGGATCTAGTCGGGAGCTTCAGTGGCCTGCAAGTCGTTTGCCATGCTGCAGATGACGGTGATTAAAGGAGTATTTTCATAGTTTATCATGTAGTAATGGCAACGACAACTCTATTACTTCGAACACGTGGCCAGCCGACAACCTAACAGCCTGGAAAATCTCATCGTAGTGACTCGTGGAAGTAAAAAGCCACGCACTGAACACCCGTATTTGATGAACATGAATGTATGAAATATCTGGATTGGCATGGGGAGCAACCCGCTGGGCCTGGGTCCGATGTCGTGTAGTCACAACCCTTAGTCATGAAAATGCGACGAAGAGGAAGAGTAATGAAGTCCGTAGCTTCGTTATTATGTGTTGTTGGTTTGAAATTAAGGAGACAAAATTAGGGGTACAAATCTAAAAACTCTGAAGAAGTTTGCTGCATTAAACTACACCAAGGGTGCCTAAAACTTGCTAATAGATTTTATGCTCTAGCTCACGCGTAACCAAATGTAGAAGTAAGGTACCAATACGATGTTACGCCAGATACCCCAAGATATGTGAGGCTTTCAGCGAAGCGATCGTATAATAATTTACTAACCAAATAACATGTTATGTGTATAACAAGGTTCGAATTGCGAAGCATAGGTACATTTTGTGCACCAACTCTAGGGCAGAACAAGACTGCAATGGTGTTCCGAAATCTCAGAGGGACATGAGGTCTACTTGGCATAAGCTGACATGCATGAGCGTCAATAACCTGCATGAAATTCCTACATTCAATAACATCGATTTACTCGATAGGGATCCAGTTATCATCATCATCATCACCATACCAGCCCAAAGACGTCCACTGCTGGACATAGGCCACCCCCAAAGAGTGTCAATGTGATTGATCCTGCGCTACCCGCATCCAGCGGACTCCTTGCGACCTCCAGTTATATTGTAACCTAATAACTCACTAACGCTAATTCTTTTAAATTCCAGAAACGCGGATCATTCGCCGAAGAAACCCATACGCTCTACGTTCCGAAACCCATTCAAAGTGCCCCTGTCACCCCGTGCGACAGCGAAACCTCGACCTGGTCTGATCGAGCCTCGTCCAGCCGACAGTACTACGAACTTCCCTCAAGCTCAGACGCCCGGTACGAGGGCCCCTCGACCTCTGATAAGCGATACGACGAAAGACCTTCGACTTCTGATAAAGCGCGCTACGAGGAATCTACGGAAGGTTACTGGTGGTGGCGTAGGCCTCTGGATGTGAGACGCGCTCAATGCAGGAGATGTGGAGCTTCGTCGTCTACCAGGCCGTTGAAGATGAAGCCGTGTGCTGGCACGGCTCAGGAGTCAGACGATCTCGATTGGGATGGCAATCGTCCTGTGATGTCTCGCGAACGCCCGCTACTTTTCTTTCGTCAGCTCTTCATTTGAATTCGCGTCCGAAACGTTAATATTAATTGCATCGCAACCTTATTCAAACGTACTAAGGCTGGCTTTTTTGGAAAGTTTTATGATGTAACGTTTACGGTAGTGGGGTCAACGTTCTTAAGGTAGGAGGGAGGTGCGCTTGCAGGGTTTCGCAATGCGATGTTGGGGTAATTCGCATTAGTGCTATAGGACTAAGACTTTTTGTACGAGTTTGCACTCTAAGGCTGCCATAGTTCTATGGAACAAATGGAATGTACCGATTTTTGCGCGTTGGTTATAAGTCTTTACAGAGGAAGGTGTTATCAAGTTACCAAATAAGCAGACAGTTGTTAAATTTAATTCTGTAGCATATATTATTTGTTAAATACATGACACTCGAAATTAGATATAGGGGTACATATTGCATCTTCAGTGCAATCAGAAAATTTAGTTACGTATATTTAGTTACACTGTAATATAGTTCGAGTAAGGGAATACGTCAAAGCTAACACATATTTTGCAAGTTTATTAGCTGATTCGAATATTCGCGGCCTATAGGTACATACTAATTTATTTGCGAGAAACATTCCTTCCAATACAAAGTTATTTTATACCTGTCTATATTTATCAACTTGTATTTTTATATTTACACCTAAAGTGGAGATAATATATGCGTGATTTACATATTTAATTGTTTCGTAACATATCATTTTTAAAATTATAGTTACTTACCTGTATATTGTGATAACCTAAGGTGTTATTAGTTAGACTAAAATTAAGGATAATTTTTAAATAATGCATTTTGGTTGCATTTACCTGTTTTGTGGAAAAAAATATTAAGTATCTATAATTATAGCAGTTAGTATGAATTTAGGGTTGAAGATATCGTAACGAACAGAAAGGAAAATATATTTAAAGATTAATATGAATCCGGGCCCATTTATAAAGCTATATATAATTATATACTTAAATATGTATTTTATATTAACCAATTTACATCTTCACAGTAGCTTAATTTAATGGGTTATATGCAGAAAAATGCTAAGCACAGCCTAAATATGCAACAATTAATATGCTAATTTTTTCGAGACAATGTATGCAAATTCCAATACACAAACTCAAAGTAACAATATGCAAGTAAGTGTCCATGATATATTAACGAATATTCCTGGGCTGATAGAGCTGCCCTTAAATCCAGATGAGTCCATAGAAATACTAACGTGATAAGACATTATGATAAATACTGTTTACCGTAAAGTCCCATGAGGCGTGTTCCATTACATCAACTGTGGAACGGGTAAGTAGTTCGTTGTTACCAGTAATTAAAACCCAGCTCCACCAAAAGTCTACACAATATCGTGAGTAATAAATATATAGAAGGTATAGAGGAGACATAGTTTGCAAGACCCAACGGTCAGCACTGAGAATTAAGACGAATTTTGAGGTAAGCTATTAGATGAATGTGTAACAAAACTTTAGATGGTGTTTAAATAGGTGAGTGCATATGCATATGAATCTGTCTGTTTTTAATGATCTTATAAGAAAGATCAGACTTTTCTTCTGTCCCAGATACTTATTAAAAACCTCTTAAACATTCAGTGGTACGTAGGTATACCTACTCTATTGTGCACGGCGAAATAGCAATTTGCAACAGGCCAAATTAAATCATGTGCCTGTCCGTGCCCACACTGTGTCCTCTCAGTTAGTCAACGGGTCAAACCGCTTCGTGTCATGCAAGTCTAAATTAAGACATGCACATTCAGATGTTACGTGTGAGTAACGAAATTGCAAGGATAATAGATACAAGTCTACATTCTTGAACATTAGCCAAAATTGAGGATAGAATAACTGGTGCATAAACGACGCGGGTAATCTAATTATTGTCTTAAAAATACACCTCTACACTGACATACAATGCCGATATCTTAAACGAAGAGAAAACTACGATGTTAGGATGGAAAACAATAAACATAACTACACCCTAGTTTTACAAATCAGTCTATGAAATGTTGCGGAGTTTTTCCATATAAGCCTTTAACAACGAAACGTTATGAAATGGTGTCACGCAGTTACAGAAAAGCAATATACACCTCATGAGCAAAAATTACTCTATGTACGACTGCAGCTTTTATCTAGGCAACTGGCTTCAAAATGCGAGACTAAGGGCGGGTTGTTCCAAATCAATTGTAATCGTAAGTAGCGTCTGTTATAATCTGAAGTTTTTCCGTTTTTGACACATTCCGTCAGCAGCTGACAGCTTTAATAAGGCGTCGTCAGCAGCTGCAATGTGTGGTGTTCGTATGTATGAAAGCGCCTGATAAAACTAACTTTCTCATGAAAACATTAGCAATCAAACTAATATTTTATATAACATAGATCTCAAGAGGAAATGGCTCAATATCTAACCTGGAGTCAATTTACCGACTGAAATTTAAAGGCCAAACCACTTTGCTTTCCGGTGACACAAACAGGCTAGGCTAAAAGTTATACTTAGATCTTAGTGTGATCCTAAGTCCCAATGCTGCGGTTTTGCTTATGAAATCGGTATATTAATTAGTTTTTTAGTGTGTGGAATGCACCGAGTAGCGAGCACTAGATAGGCCTATGCAACAATGAAATAACGTGGGGTGATGGGAATTTGAATTAATTTAGATTACTTAGTTGGCAGGTGTGGTCTGGGATGGTTTACCGCAAGACCCGATACTTTAGACCGAACCAGGCGCGGGACACTCCGTGATTGACGTTCATCGCTACAAGTACACGCTGGTGCCCCAACGTTGGGGAACCGGCATGTACTTGTAGCGATGGACGTCGACGTCGTCGTCGACGACGTCAGAGGGCCATAAATCTTAATGTTTTGGCTAAGAAAAAAACTCCTCTTGTAAAAATCAAATGAGTGTCCCTTCTGTACTTACTATTATCTATTCTGTGACCGAACTGGCTCATGAATTTTGAATGGCCAAGGGAATACAGCAGCTCTTTTCGCGATTGATGAGGTGTTGTATATTAATCATGAGCGTTTTTCAATGGAGTCTTACTGGTTTTTATGGTCTATGGTGGCAGTGCTTGTTAAACCACTATATTTAAATTTTCTCAGTGCCCTAGACCATATGGCTCTGAAACTATCACAGACCACTTAGCGGCCCAATATGTTGATCAGTTCATCTGCCCTATAAATTACTCTATGGCGTCTTAGTATAAGCTATGTGTTTGTACTAGCAACTGGGCGAAGTAGAATTTTCTAAATAGATTTGCATTATGTAACCACCGTTTGGACTTCAATGGTCAGTAGATAAACATGTGAGTTGCATTATAATTATATTTTAGGACTGAACTTTCGTGTGTCGCCTGACAGTTAGTTTCAATGGCCGATTGTTCAATTCGAGACACAACAAAGTGACATAGCGATTGCATTGCTAACGACGTTCCTCTTTCACGAGCAACTGATAGCAATATCTGAACGCAAAGTCGACTAACCATAAGGCGGCGCAAACTTTCCCCAAGTATTTCATTTATTTCTAGATATCTAAGTCCCTCTTTGGCTCTTCTCTTCTTGAGCTCATTCCATTCTCCAATGTTGATATTCTTACTTCCAAATATTAATATAAAATAACGTACTGACTCAACTGCATTTTGGATCATCCGTACAAATTCGTAAGCCTTCTGGCAACCTAGTAGCGTGTTTAAACGAAGCGAGGGATCATACAATTACGTGTAACGTAGGATCCCGAGCGTAGAGTTAAACCGTTAAGGGACCGACCACACTGGAGCTTGACTGCGCATAACAATTGACTCGTGTGCCACAGAATAACTAATTAAACTAACGAAGGTCCTCTGTCTAACACGACCGAAGTTGGACAGCTAGAAAACCGTTTTACCGCAAAACACGAACTCTATCGTCTGGCGTCGGTCATCACGTTTCATGATCAAGATATGTATACAATTTTGCACCTTATTCCATTGTAATAAGGCGAGAAATGAATACATATCTTTGACGTCGACTGTACAACGTCGGCCGCAGTACCTTGGTGTCACTGTCAACTCAACGCCCCGCCGGTCACCCGAAACTAGACCTCTACCTACGCTTAGTTGGTACGCAATGCGGTGTCAAGATATATTTTTGGGTGAGCGCTGAAGGGAGCTTAAAATAAGTTACAGAATAGGGGGGCTCTAATATTGGAGTTGCTTGAGAGCCGAGTATAGCAAAAGCAACTACAGGGCCGGCCGGGTTGTAGAATATTTCGAAGCACAGCTTGCTGCGTAAGCGGGGCGTCAGCATTATAAGCTTCAATGTAGTCTTCTTTACATTCAATTCACATCCATAAGCAAACGAATAAACCATAGAAGTCCAAGCCAGGAAGCCGCTTAGTTCGAAAAAACGCATACCGGGTTTTAGGAACATTGTGGAATGCAATAAGTGATTGAGTATTGAGTATTGACTATAGGCACGTGCTTGAGTAGTTTGTAAGGAGCTCGCAATCTATGGTTTTTTCGATCGCTGAGACCCATGACTTTACTAATCCATAAAATATCGTTAAATATTTTATTTAATACGAACCGTCCCCCAATGTTTTATAAATTTAATATATGTGTAATATATACAAGTAGGAGGATAACCGGACTATGATAGAGCACATTACGTAAGGGATAGGTATGGAGATTATTTACAAGTACCATTAAAGTAGTTAGGTAGGAAATGTATGAATGTGATACATAAGAAATTCCCGATGTGAAAGATATCTTGAGTCCTTAACTTTAGGTAATTTACTGAAGATATAAAATAAAGCTAAAATTTGATAAGAAATGGTTAGAAGAGTTGAAAAACCCCCGACATTTTCCATTCAAAGTTCAATATCTCAAAAACGGCTAATAAGATTTTGATGAAACATGGCTAAGAACACTCGGGATAAAATTATCTATGACACAAAAATAATCGCATTCAAATCGGTCCATCCGTTTGGGAGCTACGATACCACAGACAGATATACAGATACACAGACAGACACGTTAAACTTATAACACCCCTCATTTTTCGTCGGGGGTTAAACAGGAAACTGGGTCATTGTCAGATTTATGTTAGTGTCTCTTCTGTGGTTAATTGTAAAAGTTATGAGCTATAACCAAAGCCAAATTTTTGGTTCAACTCTCAATCCGCATAAACGGAGTTGCCTCATCCATAATTATATGCGATAAAAACATATTACTTATATACAAACATTAGCCCTTAACTATTGAACACAGAAAAGACGATTTTTGTTTTGTCGACTGACAATGATTACTACATTAAACTAAATTCCGTTCCGAAATGCCCACCACAGAAAAAATGCCAGTGAAATTTGAGTCAACTACCTACTGTATGAAATAGAGTAGAGTTTGTGTTGTTCTAAAATCGAACGAAACAAAAAAAATCATTACTTATCGCTACAATATTCTGATTAGGTACTTAATATAAGGATAAAAGATATCTGTCACTTTCCTATGTCATACGTATATTATAGGTACATACTCCTACAGAATGCCTATTATGGATGTGTTGATAAGATTGTTATATTTATGAAATAAATAAGAGAAGAAACTTAATCTTAAATATGCATGATTCCAAATCATTATACTTACCTGTATTTTTCTGTGAAATAGGAATTAAAAAATATCAAAATACCTATGTATTGAATAAGTGTACCTTCATAAATATCACCTAAGTACCTATTACTTATTTGTGTCCATTATGTTGTTTAATTCTAATTTAAAATAATGTTTTTGTTGTAAGTACCTTACGATTTTTGGAGTAAAATAAAGGAACCAAATTATTACCGAACATACCTATTTATGTATTTACGAGTATTATTAGATTACGTATAGTATAGTTACTAAGATTCCCAAGTGAGATGTTTATTATATACATACATGTAATAAAAGTTAACAGTAACGTTTAGGATATTAATGTGATCATTACTTTAAAATAGTGTGCATCGGCCTTTCTCTTACTAAATTCTCCTCAGAACAGCTTCCACGCTGCAGCATCATCATCAAAGACGTCCACTGCTGGACATAGGCCTCCCCCAAAGAGTGCCAAAGTGACCGGTCCTGCGCCACCCGCATTCAGCGGACTCCCGCAACCTTTACCAGAAACATGCTTGGAAGCAAAGAGCATAATAATGGAAGTATTTTTTTAACCATTATTTATCGCCCAATGATGTATCGTAAACATGACACTGTAAAGTTGACGATATTTATCGCGGTTTTATTATGAAGTTAACGCTCTTCTGGGTAAATAAACCCTCATTCATTTTGATTGTAGGTACGGTTACCTTTCGCGTACGGTAGCGTTATTGCGATCCCTTGCTTCCAGTTTTCTCGCGAGGACAGCCAAAGAGTGGAACTCGCTTCCGGCATACCTTTTACCAGTAACATATAACTTGGATCTTTTCAAGACGAGAGTAAATGGGCACTATTTAGGTATACATGTAACACCCTCGACCTCATCATCACTTACCATCAGGTGAGATAGTGGTCAAATGCGTACCAATATGTAATAAAAAAATTGCCGATCATGCCCTTGATCTTTTCACAATCTATTTTAGATACAACCTGTATATTAAAAAGAATCAAAACCTTTGCGTACTTCAAGAAAACTGCCATTTTGCCGTAATAAAAACTCCAACGATACAGTTGGGAAATGGAATTAAGTGATAGCCATAGGATACCTCGTTGAAAAGAAAGAAAGAAAGAAAGAAAGAAAAACATTTATTTATGACAAACACATAACAACAGAGAAATATAAAAATAAGACGAACACTGTTTGTCACAAAAGGGCCACAGCTCAGCATGAAGCTGGCAAAGCCCGCGCTGTTCTTCCGTTGTACCGAAAAACCCTATCCTTGTCGTCCATCACTATTGCAGGATTTTCTTAACTTGGTATAAGTATGGCAGTAATTGAGGGGGTGGCAATTTTGCCTCTCTCGACGGTATTCGAACCACCAAACATCATTTAGTCGGAGAAAGGCCTGAAACGAATTATCCAATGAGCTATTATTGTTACACACAGTAAGGTTAGGCGCTTTAATTCGTTTATTTCAAAATAAGTTCCGCTGCGTTGTAATGTATGAATCCTCATACGACATGACACACCGGATGCGTCTGCGTGATTTTGTTGCTACCTAGCACGACACTACTTTACCTGCCTTCCGAAATTAGAGAATAATGTACCTACGTTATCGTTATTAGATTCACTATTATTTATTTTGTTATGTAGGTATAAAGTGTACCTCTTGTTTTTTCGTTGATGAAATCTGTTGATTTGTACCGAGGTTTATTAAAGAGTGTTTTGTTAGATGGAATAAATATTGTGTCATGTACAAAGTGTTTAATTTTATCGGTGTTACTAAAGGTAACCCTTTTCCTGGCAGGCAATTTAAAATTGACAGTCAAATGTCAGTCTTGTTTAATGAGATTAAGATATGTGTTTGACAGTCTGTATGTGGTCTGCATGACGCCTCTTCCTGCACGTCTATCATGGGACGGCCGCGACATACTCTCGATTTTTCTCGCACTGTAGGTACCTCTTGTTCTAAGTGTTCTAATAAAGAAGAGACGGATAGTTCGAGAAAAATCGAGAGAGCTCGCGCGCCTTCGCGTGATAAGTAGCCGTGCTGGAAAAGGGTTATACTAAGCATATCACTAATCACTATAATCCTCATTGGAAATCTTTGGACGTTCAAACTTTAAGCGTAACCTCACCCTCTCCATACCTGCGGCGCTACCACGAAGTGCCCGGCGTGACCCCGCCAAGTCGAGCAAAACAAACAAAAGAAACTGAAGAACGAAACGAAAAAGGCCTGTCTTTCCAAACGAACGTAGTGCTTCTCCTTGGGCCGAAAATCGTTTGTCTGTCCGGCTGTTCTCCTCTTTACTACACGCATTTCTGAAACGATTTTGTGAGGAGAGGGCCTACCGCGAAACGAAAACGAACTTCGTTTGTGTATCTCCGTATCTGTCGCACTTGCCAGTTAGAGTGGGTGGTGAAAAAAAAATGTCGCCAGGTATTCGATTTAGATCTATTTCTCGAAACTTACTAATTATACTAGTCCATGGACTAATATTTTTTACAAGTTTACTAGTCTGCGTTTCTCGAAGCTACAATAATAAAATATTAGTTATTAGTTACCAACTAATTAATATTGGCTAATATTATTAGTCAATTGGGTTTTGGTTTCATGAATATAAAAAAAAAACACTAGTAAAAAAAGTTGATAAAGCTACTAGTCTAGGAAGGTTTGTAAAAAATATTAGTCGAATCTATTAGCGTCACATTTTACTAAACTTTATAAAATGTGGACTGATTGAAATGCTTCCGACGGTGAAGAAGTTTTAATAATAATTAGTCTTCATTGTTTGAATCCACGTTCCAGTTTAATGAAAGATTTGTCAGAAAAGCCTCTAAGTAAACAAAACTTGCCTTCTAATATATCCATTGTTAAATAGCTAATATGAATATGCAATATCTAAATTAAACCAACAATCCGCATTTAGCGGCAACGTGCAAACGTCAAAAGAAAACGAATAAAAAAGAGGCGGGAACTCTTCCCGCTTTTTAGGGTTCCGCAGTCAACAAGGAACCCTTATAGTTTCACCGTGTGCGTCTGGCAGTCCGTCCATATATATTCAATATTCTCTTTGGTCCGTCCGTCTTTGGCTTAGCTCAGTAACCATTACTTCTAGACAACTCTAATTCGGCATGAGTAAATCAACCAATCACTCCGACAAAACAGAAGAATAGAATTGTTGTGATGTTTTTTTTTGCGGTAGGTACTTCCCCTACACCTAAGGTGTGGGTGTATTTTATTTTTTTTCTCGTTAAACCCATAGTGTGAGTGTCGTTGTGTAGCTTGTTCAAAACAATTATGAGTTTTTCAAATAATTTTTGAAATTAGTTATTCGCCTGCGATATATTGGGGTTTATGCTACTAGGAATGTGAAAAAATCGTGGCAGAAAAGTAATAGTAATAGTCGACCAACTTAAAAGAAAGGCCAACTTAACTATACAAATTCGGCCGACGACGCAACCATTTAGTTGCCGCGCGCGTGTCGATGTAACTAGTGATGTGCCGTTCCCAGGAATATTCCCACGCAAAGGGAACATAGGGGAATTTTGAAATTGTGTATGTCTGCATATTGTGCTATCGGCGATTCTATCAAACCATAAGAACCTAAACTTAATACCGAGACATTAAAGAATGTAACTCACCTGTGCTAGTAAATTCCCAATGTTCCTCGGGAATATTCCGAATGTTTCTGGGAATGTTCCCAGAAAGATTGGGAATATTCCCATGGTTGAAATATTTTTTTTTTAGAAAAGTACTACCGGAATTAATAAAAACGATACAAATCATCACAATTTCATTAAAAATCACAGTTATTGGTTTTTTTAACGGTGCGCATATAAATGTGATAGGACGAATCTGAATATTTTTTTATACATTCGTACTGCACCATTAAAAAAGACATTTACATGTTGAAATTCATAAAGATTAGAAGTCACAATGACTACAAATAATTTAGACAAAGAAATGACAAAAGCCTTATAAGAAAAAATCCGCTGTTCCCGGAAATCTCCGTATAATAGGAAATAAGGTACACAGGCAAGAGCAGACGTAAATTTGTTAGGAACATTAGACGTATGTATACAATAACAAAAGCGTTATAGGTATATATATTTTGTGATCGATACAAAAGCTTAAATTTTGTTGAATAAAACTATAGACGTACATGTAAAACATGTACACCTAGCACAAAAACGTAGTTTTTAACATGTCATTTTATTCTTCGGAGTAATATTAATTGTAACTAACTTTAATTTGCCCAATCTGTATTGCAATATTCCCCTGTTTTGGGAATATTCCTGGGAACATGGGAATATTCCCGCTCCCGGGAATATTCCCACGGCACATCACTAGATGTAACTAATCAAGACAGACAACTACGGAACCGTACACCGCGCGTGGCCCGACACGCATTTGGCGGATTTTTAATAGGTAAGAAAGGCATGTTATAGGTGCATTCAGCCAAGCCAGACTAATATTTTTTATTAGTTTACCCGTATTGGTTACCACTCCAATAATTATTTTTGAGAAACAGAAAATATTAGGACTTGTAAATTTTACACTAGTAACTAATAACTAATACTAATAAACTAATAGTTTCGAGAAATAGGGCCCAGGGGACCGATTTTATTATGTATGTATGTATGTAAGCACTTTATTAAAGACAAAACAAAACATATTAGGTCCTTAGCTATAAAATAAAATTGGCGTTTTTTTTTTCACAGATATTATTTCGTAGTATAATATAAATTAATCCTCATTTGTCAGATTACAAAATCTTTCAGTCTGTTCTTATAATCTAGTGCCATCTTGTGCAATACCTTGAAACCTGTTCTTAGTTTACTATGGACGCCACAAAAGTGACTAAGTAACCCACATGTTATCAGTAACTTCAAACAGATGGCGCTAAAAACGAATAAATTCTATTCATAATGTTTGTTAGAAAATGCCCTAATTTTTCAGACTGGTATCAACTTACTAGAAGCATTATGTAATGTAGACGTGACTAGCAGCATATTATTAATGTGCCACTAATATATGGATAGCCGAGCCTACTTAACATTTATAAATTCATAGAAATCGTAAAGAATAGGTATTTCTTCTTTTGTGTGTAATTAAAGCTTATAAATGTTAATGAAAGTACCGAACCGAAACCAAGCATTTATTCGCTATGCTACGTGCACTGAGCAATGGAAGCTGACCCTGGTTCTTTCCAACGTGTGTCGATAACCCTGCAGCAGACGGACTAACATCACGCCTGCGCGGCTGTGACGTAGCTGCGGCGGCCTTAACTTGGACGCATTCCGATGGATTTGCAAATGTGCTACTTTACTTTCATATCTACAAAACGTTAACATCAACTTGAAGCATATGATTCTGTAACGTCTACTTCCAAATTTGGATACTTATTGCGTAAAGCTTATGTTTAATATTCTTTGTTAAAAGTGTGGGCCGTTTTTACTAGAAGCGTGCTCTCCAGTCCAGTGTGCCGCCGCTGCGACGTTTAACATTCCTTTACATAGATGGCAGCACTGAAAATATTTGACATTCCCTGCATTCCAATAGCTATGGGCTCGGCTCAAATGTCAAACGCGATTATTTCGTCAACAGTGTCGTGGCGCGCTAGTTGGGTTTTATGAAATAACAACAAATAATACGACTGTGCAATTGACGTAAAATGGATGTTAATCGTTGAGAATCAGTGTGTTTTTTTGCGCCGAGCGAACTGGCTGCGAGTTGTGTGAAACTAAACAGTTTTTGCAATGCGGTATTGATTTTTGTTCGTCACCGGTTCTGTTACGCTGTGAACTTTTTCCTAACTTAGAGTTAAAATACTTTTCTGTTCGTAATCGTGTGCTGATTATCGCATTGTTAGTTGTATTTATGCGAGGACATTGCTGTTTGCTGCTTATCGAGGACGGGAATTGAATTGGGAATAAATTAAGTGAGTACCTTGTACCTACTTGGATTCCTTGATGTTTACGTCTGAACTGGTATTAAATGTACTTAATCAAATATTTAATATTTAACTGCATTGCATGTTAACGTTAAACGTAATATTTATGGATGAAGTTCGTATCCGAGTAAAACATGCTCATTTAGTGTGTTGTTTTGTTTGTGTTTATGTTGTCTTCCAACATGGTATCGCATTTTATTTAACCACGCTGGATTTTTGACTTTGCGACAGTATAAATAAACTAAAAACGTACCTGTAGGTAGGTACATACTTGCTTACCTAATAATATAATCCCTGGGCGACCGAGCTCGGCTCGGGTAAAAATACGGAAAAAACGAATTTTCCCCGTTGTCAGACCTAGCTAGATCGATTTTTCGCCTCCATAAATCCCTATAATTGCAAATTTCACCGAAATCGTCGGAGCCGTTTTCGAGAACTTGATTACAAGCACATATATATATAGAAATATTTCTCCTTTAGTAGTATGGATATATAGGTAACAGGCCTTAACGATTATTATAACATTAAAGCATTGCCATAATAATGAGATCAAACCGCCCGCGTGTTTTGATTCTCATTACTCGACAGTACAGTACTCATACCTACCTACCGGTTTGCACGCAAAAAAATTCGCCGCTACTTGCCGCAAAAAACTGCACGTTCAATAATGACCCCTATATCAACGCTGTAAGGAGTTCATTATGGCCTTATTTTCGTACGGCGCGTGGAATCGCGCGAGCATAATAGCGCGGAATGCGACCGATAGTTGCGCCGGCGCATATGGCAGATAACGCGTCGATAACGCCTGATTAACCAGTGTGACCCGCGCCGCGGATTCACTGCCCATAAGCCTTACGAATCTTACCACGTTATCCCTATCGAACGTAGATCACTGCAGTCATTTGTTTGAAGCTTGAAAGTCTTGAAACCAAGCGTTGTCGGATACCATATTTTTGTTAAGGGCTGAAATAGGTATAGGTACATTTAGAGATAGATCCTATTGATAGAGTAGGTCTGCCCGCGGCTCCACCCGCGTCTTATCTTATCTTATCTCATCTAGATGAGGGCCCTTTCGGATGCACTTCGACCCAGTGGGATCTTTTGTGCATTTGCCCTCTCCTTATGTCTACTCCCAACTTCGCTCCATCATTTCCACATAGCGGATGATGCAGCTCAGCGGAAGTACCTTGAATTCCTTTGGTTGCGGATAACCGTTACCGAAGTAATTCATTCTTTGTCTGGCCAGGGCATGACATTCACACAATAAGTGTTCCATAGTCTCATCCTCCTCGCCACACATTCTACAGTCTAAACTGTCCGATAGTCCCATCTTGGCCAAGAGATCCTTGACCCCGAAGTGACCTGTGAACACCCCAGATATGATTCTGAGCTGCTTCCTACTGGATTTCCAGAGTTTGTTAGTCCAGCCCGAGTCCACTCCTTCTATGAAGAGCTTAGAGTGCCTTAAGCCCGCCTCATTCCTCCACTCGTGTTGATCTCCACCCGCGTACACCTCTCGCACTTCCTAATGAAGTTCCGTGTATAGTTTCTCGCTTTCAAGGTTCCCGTGATATAAAACTCACGTAAATTGTTCTTCCTCGGGATCGGGACTCGACTATCTCCATGAAAAGTTAACAGACACGCTTTCGCGCTGATAATATTAGCAGGTATAAGATGTCAGAAATAGCTATTAAATTAGGTACCCTAAATTAATTGTACAAGAGTGGAGGGCAACGAGTTGCAGACCGGCCGGCTTAGGTAGGCGATGGTAACCTGAAGAAATATAAGTATTCGGGACTCTTTATCTCTTCGTTGTACACAATGTAGCATGCTTTAGCGAACATAAACCACAGTTGTAAAGTAAATCATTACACGTAGGTATGTAGTCAGGTTTTTTACTTACACATACCAACTCGCCCTCACATAACTCAGCCACGGTAGGTAATCTTTTACCAATTGTTTTATTACATTTTACATATTAACAAATTAAACTTGCAGCTAACTGTTCTATTATATCTATTTTTAACCCCCGACGCAAAGAGAGGGTTGTTATAAGTTTAACGTTTCTGTCTGTGTATCTGTCTGTGGTATCGTAGCTCCCAAACGGATGAACCGATTGTCGTTTAGTTTTTTTGTCATAGATAATTTTATCCCGAGTGTTCTTAGCCATGTTTCATGAAAATCTGTTCAGCCGTTTTTGAGATATTGGACTTTGAAATGGAAATGTCGAGGGCTTTTCAACTTTTCTAAGTTGCAGTTTATCATTTACTTTTAAGGAGGCATTTTTTGCGCATTCTCAGTCAACCGTTAATTTATTTTTAGACCCCCTAGGCGGCCAGGCTTACCAAAAGGGATGCTTATAGAATTTGGGCAACCCTACTTCAAAGGGAACATCTGCCCGGTCCCGGCGGCCCCTCCGGCCACGTGCGCATTAACCACTGCGACTACAAAAGGACGTAAGTGCACAAAACCCAAGTGCACTTACGTCGGCTTAAACCACAGCACATGCGCAGCAGGGGTAGCCTGCCAACCGTCGTAAACGCACCGCACCCCAAATGCGGGCCAGCCCTAACAAGACAACCGATAACAACACTGAAACCAACTTTAACACGATTAAAACAAGGTTGCTATTGGAACTGAGGGGTACACGAAAAATATTATTTTTAACTTTCGGAATGTCAAGGTTCGGTCACCATGTGCTTTTCGTCTGGAGTAGCAGGTGATAACGTTTTACGTAAACTTCAACAACGAACATCTGTTCTGATAAAAGACATTTTTTTTAATAACTGAAATCGCAGCAATTCTCATATGGCATGTTAATATGGGAATACCGACTGCGGTTCAAAAATTTTATGTCGTGTCATGCGTAAAATTACATAGTAACTAACAACTAACAAATTACATAGTAACTAACAAGTAACTAACAAATTACATAGTAACTAACAAGGAGAGCGCTCCCATACGCCAATGACCTTCGATCTGAATCCCTTAGTTTTCTAATGTTTTTTGTAGCTTATTATAGTAACAACAACAGCTTTAAGCAATATAGTATCCCATATTTACTTCAAAGTTCATTGTTTTCGAAATATATGGCATTAAAGAACAGTTTTAGACCAAAAAACTGGTTTTTTGGCCGTAACTTTTGTCTTAATTAGTTTAAAATGGTAACACCCAAATACTCCGAAATATTTAATTCCGAATTTGCTAATTCCGATTTTCAAAACTCCGAAATTTATAATTCCTAAGACTTATTATTACGATTACTAAAAAACACGAATCTCATTTTACCGAATTTCATAATGTCGATAGTTTCTTTTCCCGATTTTTATAACTCCGATCAATCAAAAGCGCGAAGTGTAATTGGCCCGAAAAACAGTACTCCGATTATCAAATTTCCGAAATTTCATTACTAATTCGGAAATTTGATATTCGGAATAATGAACTTCGCGTGTTTTCAATAATCGGAATTTTATTTCATAGAAATTATGAAATTCGGAGTTTTGAAATTACACGGGGAATAAAAAATCATAATTTCGTTATAAAATTTCATCATAAATTGGTAATTCTGATTTTTCGGATTTTTGTTTATTCGGGTTTATAATTGGTCGGTGTAATGATATTCGGCATTTTTGAAAATCGGTATTTTAATATTCGGAATCCGGATTTTTCATTTTTCGGATTATTATTCCGGCGGACTTTTTATTATTCGGGGTATTGAAATTCGGAATTATAATAATCGGAGTTGTAACCGTTAGACCTATTGAAATTTCGGATTAATGAAAATCTGATTTATGACGAATCGGAATACTTATATTAGGAGTTTTAAAACATTCGGAATTATGAAAATCGCTATTATGAAATTCGTGATTTCGACTATCGGAATTTAGTTTTTCATATTTATGTAGTGTACCCGTTTAAAATCAAAACCCCAGACACGTTTTGAGAGACGTCATAGACGAACCCAAATATGTAGATTTCGTATGTATATTATGTTAGATCTTTCACGTCAACAGAGTTACGTAATAAGTGTTTTTAGACAATGTTTAAAAAAAACATACTACATTAAGTATTCATTTCTTTCAAAATCCGGTAGATAAAAATTTAAGAACCGATTGCCGTTTGAGTTACCTATATTATGATTGTAATCTGTAGTGGAAAAGTATACATCATCATATCAGCTGAAAGACGTCCACTGCTGGACATAGGCCTCCCCCAAAGAATGCCAAAGTGACCGGTCCTGCGCCACCCGCATGCAGTGGACTCCCGCAACCTTTACCAGGTCATCAGTCCACCTTGTGGGGGGCCTACCTACGCCGCGCCTTCCGGTACGCGGTCGCAACTCGAGAACCTTTCCGCTCCAACAGCCATCATAAAACTATACACAACGATTCAAAACTTGTCAAAAATGGATGAAAACCTCGGGAAGCCCCTTAACCCTCTACCGCATCAATTACAATAGATGTAAATAAAAAATAATTGGTTGGAAATATATGATTTAATAGACATCCTTAATATGAATATGTAACAGTAACAAAAAAAAAAATATTGCCTTCATTTTGAAATGAATATCTAATGGCCATAAATGGCTTTGTATGCATTCGCTCGATGGTCTTAAATGTCATTTATGGCTTCCTATGCATGGCGTTATACTAACACTCGTATATGTAGGGGTAATGCGTTTTAAGCGAGTTTGTATGTTCCCGAAACCGTGCATCCAATTTCAAAGATTCTTTCTCCATATGTTTTATTCCGAACACACAATATAGAGTTAGGTCTCTTTTAATGAGAATGTATTCTGTACAATAAAATGCAAAGTATCACTTTTCAAGGAAAACTTTTAAAAAGTATGCCGGATAATCCTAACTCTTTTACAAAATACGGTAAATCGGTATTATAGTTCCCGTCAAACAACTTGAACATGCGGGACGAAGTGGGGGGGCAGCTCGCAGGTACAATTCGCCTTTGCGCATGCAAGGTCAAATGTTCAAGAAGTTTGACGGCATCTGTACCACTAAATTCATTTTTTTTTCAAATGGTGGTCATTTTGGCATCAGTCCAATTGACTTTATCGTGGGGTATTGTTTTTCTCTTTGATACCGTTAAGTTTTGAGAATTAGCCGATTCGGACTCTTCTTCTGAAGAATCAGGATCAGAATACGAAATCACCACTTGTTTTCGTCGTTTTGATGATTTAAGAGTTGATAAGGGGCACATTATCGTCATCAGAAACGGATACCAAATCGTCGTTACAAAGTGACCAATCTCCAGGAATAGGCTTTTTCCCGTCCTATCCGGGGAGGCAGGACGGGTATGTTCAGGTGAACCCAGTGTATAAACGAAATTCGTCTCTCCTGTGGTCAATAATTAAGAGCTCACGTGCATATAAATAAGGTTTTTATCGAATAGTAATATAGAAGAGGAGACGCTGTTTATGCGGATTAAGAGTCCAAACCAAAATTAGGCTTCATAGCCCTTAACTTTTATAGTGTCCACAGGAAAGACGCGAACCTAAATTTGAGTATGACCCATTTTCCATCCACTAAATTCCCCAAGTCGACTATATTAGTCAAGTCGATGCAATTGACTCAGTTTTAATGTGCAACTTTTGGAGCGCTTGTCTTAATATACCTCTTTTTTATTACACTAGCTCCCGCCCGCGACTTCATCTGCGTGGACCTGGGATAAAAACTATCCTATATCCAGGTTATAAAATATCTTCGTGCTAAATTTCATCCAAATCGGTTGAGCCGTTAAAGCGCCAAACATTCGCATTTACTTATTAGGAGGATCATTGCCTGGAAGAATGTATACTTTCTTGCCAATCATAGCATCACATTTGTTAATTAATAGATTAGAATAATGATATTTCTAATATATTATAAATACTGGTAGCATTCCATATGTAGACCTATATCTAATCTAAATTGCTTTTAAATTAAACACAATAATTGTTGATAACGAAAGAATTTAAGCGATTTAGAAATACAATAGCTATTTTACTTAGAAGGAATGCCGACTTAATGGTGGACTATATTCTCTACATGTGGCATATATGACCCTTGGGCAAAGGTCAGGAAATATCTATAATACAAAAAAACCGCATTCAATTCGGTCCATCCGCTTGGGAGCTACGATACCACAGACAGATACACAAATACACAGTCAGACACGTTAAACTTATAACACTCCCTTTGCCTCGGGTCTTAAAACAAAACTCAAGGAGTGGCTTCTATGCAAATGTTTTTATAATTTAAATGAACATTTTTTATAATGCTTTTTTTATTCTTATATTCTTTATAATGTAGAAGTGTTTTTATAATGTGATTATGTTTTTATAGTTTTACAAATTCCACGCCATAATATTGTACGTCCGAAATGGGCAGACTGTTGATTCTACAATTTTTTGACTACCACCACAGTGTACACAGTTCTAACAATAAATTATCTTATCTTATCTTATCTAAAAATGTATTATTACCTACTTCAAAAGAAAGAAGGCAAAAATGTATGCCTAATGACTAGTATCCCATTCAAAGATCTCGGAAAATTACGAAGCTACCACCTTTTGAATGTTGCTTGTTAGAGAGAGAACACGCTAGCAGATCGTGACGTCACGATCCTCGAGCGTCATAGTAAATGACAATCGTTTCATATAAAGGTGCGTTTTGCGGAAAAGGAACAGAATATACCCCCTCTTATAACTTTGGACACTTATAACTCCATTTACAGTACATATGGTGCTACTTTCCCGCACTAGTGCGGAAAAGTGTACTTTTCGTGCATATGTCAAAACTTTAAAGAGCCATATGTACAGTAAAACGTTGTACGATACACGTGCGAATAGGTAATTCGCAACTCGTGTCGATTTAAAACACTCCCTTCGTGTCCCGGTCCGGTCCGGTCCGGTCCGGTCGTGTTTTAATTTATCACCACTCGTTGCGAATTTCCTATTTTCGGCACTTGTATCGTAAATAACTATTAACTACATTCTTGATCCGTCTTCAAGAATCTATATCATTATTTATTATTTTATTTAGTGTGTGTGTGTGTTATTTTATTTTATTTACTCCTATGATATAACGCATTGAATTGAATTGAATAATTTATTTCAGACGTATGTCCATATGGGTTACTTGAACTTATCCTATTGTTAGTTACATTCAAATAAAAAGTCACAGTTTAATAAAACATAAAATATAATAAAATATATAGGTAAGTAATTATTGGAGCACTTTGTAAAATAAGAATATCAATAATATCAAAACATACAAGGAAAACATCGTGAGGAAACCGATCAAATCCTAATAAGGTCTAGTTTTCCCACTGGGTTGGAAGGTCAGTAGGCAGTCGCTTTCGTAAAACTAATGCCTACGCCAAATCTTGGGATTAGGTGACAAAGCGGACCCCGGGCTCGTTTGAGCACTACCGGGAAAACGCTAGGGGGATGATGAATATAATTAAAAGTCAAAACATACAGACGAGCTTAATTAGGTATAGTATTAGAATTCCCATTTGCGTTATTTGACAGCTGTCATCCCAGTACAAATTATGTCAAATTTGACGTTTATTGTACTGGGATGACGGCTCTGTCATAATGCAAATAGGAATGCACCAACTATATATTGATATTGTTTAAAGAAAGGAAAAATCTAAGGTAAATAACCTGAGAGTATTCGTTTTGTAGGTATGGAAAAATTACGCCTAATGTAAACATTAGGGTAAGACATTGCATTAGGGTAAAGTCTTATAAGTATAGCACGAACTGTTCGTGCTTTTACGAAATTCCAGATTTGCCGCAAATAAGTGGCATGTAACCTATCGGACCTTTAGCGTTTTCCTCAGCTATGTGTCGAAACGAAATTCTTCACCCAGCCACCTCCGCTCAAACTCGTGACGTGACCATGCCTCCGGCCAGAAAAATTCTATTGTGGTTAATGTACCCACCGAATTCCTCGTCATTAACGCATCCACCGCATCAGTCGTCATACCGTCGTGTTTACTCGACCCCTCATCTACACCTCTTATTTGTCCGGTGTCTCGAGACTCTCGAGGAATGTCCACTTTTGAAAGTTCAATGTCGTCCTATCTAGGAATTTGACGTCTATTATTGTCCTCATTATGATTCAGCAGGACCCGTTGAAATGTTACAGATATGTCTGGAATCCATTTAATCGTACGCCGTTTCAGTGCCGTGTCGCTCGCTGACTTGTGAGAAAAGAAAGTTCTCACAGTTATACCAATCGTGCAGGCTCAACAAAACGTCAGTTCAATAACTTTGCCTTTATTTGTATATTCAACGAGCAATAAAAATAGTTGGACTAAATGGTAACGATGTAATTAAGCATTTTTCTTTATTTATCACCTCATGGCTCGCGGCCATCACACAAATATTCCGCGTGGTATGCCAAATTAACCATGCGGATCGCGTTTATTATTATCGCAATATTTGGCGAGTGTCATGCAGCACAGAGCTAAGTCTGAAATATCCAGTTTTGATAATTACTATCGATGAATTTGAAGAGTTCATTAACCTTTTAGATTTGGTAAGGTAGCACAACGATTTTCATGATAACTTCGTTTATAAGCATCTTATCGTTTCATTTATTATGTATGAACTATGCCGTGTGCTTGGGAACTTCGTGGTGGTCAATTGTATCAGTGTTTTTCCCAACGGCCTCATTTATTATAATGATAGTAATTGCTCTGTACAATTCAATCTCTGCATCTTTTAGTAAGGTCAGTTGGTTGCAGTGCTTCCCAAGCAATCAAATCATAATGTCATATCATATCTGTATATTGTACGATGAATGTCGCATTCTCACGGTAGTGAAGATATATTAGTTGCCCTTAGATAATGTTATGTGCTTATCTGTTTACTAGCTACAGGTATAAGAATATAAGCCATCATTTAATTTAAAAACAAATGCTATTCATTAGCATAAATAGCTGTCACGTTGTACAAAATATCGTCTCTAAAATATTCTTATGATCAAATTGATCGTCGATCTGTCAAATCTATTATGGGTTGGTACAACTCACTAATATGTTTTTAAAATAGCGGCAAATTACGCAAATTAATCAAACAAAACTGTCACATTCGATGAAATAGCTACGATATGGAATTTAATAGAAAGTCATAGCCGCGCCATCTATCAAATCTGTTAGAAGGTTGCGCTGAGAATGTCTTATCTGCCATAGCGTGGACCATTGGCCGCGTTCCCGAACCCGCTGCGGTATGCGGTCGATCCACGTTTCACAACTCTTTGTTTGATCCGATCTGCCGCCTCGCCCGCGGGAGAGTACAGACGCATGTGACTTCGACATGTAAACACATACGACTTTGCGCTGTCAGGATACGCGTTATTTACGCGACCGCTCGTTCGGCTTGGCTCGCGTCTGTCCACCGTCTAGTCGTTTACATGCGATCAGGAATTTCCGCCGGCCAACTATTTGCATGCGGCCTGTGCGACATATTTGCAATGCTTTGTCGCCAGAAATATTTATACTTTAATAGACATCGGTGCCCGGTTGCCAAAAATATTTATACTCCAACAGACGTGTCTGTCATAAATTCCTTGAAAAATCCCTTTATCGAAGATTCGTGAAATCATCCGCGTTACAATAGGTACGTTGCTGAGACCCCTTTTTTAAAAACACTTATTGTTTAGCTTACCGAACAGCAGCGGTGTCAAATATATTTAGCGAATGACGTACTTACAAACCTAAAACAATGACAGCATATTATTATGTGAAGTCGAACAATGCTCAAATATTTTATATTATAGCAGCAATCGGATCTGGGAGTTTGGGTTGTTTTGTTTTCTAAATATTTCGACTACAATGGTTTTGATACGACGCTCGTTTCCAGGTAAAGGAGAGAGGAGATCAGAGATGGAGAAGGTCGAATCTGCATTGGACGTATTGTCGCGAGCCGCGACCATGGTGCAGCCATGCCCGGCGTATCCCGCCAGCGATTCAGAAGGCTTCGGTAAGTACCAATAAATCGCGTGTCTAAATCGTCGACCGCAATGCCGGGTAATTTTTCCAGTAACATATTTTCCGGCTACACATTCCGAATTAACTTGTCCTCATGCATTAAACATGGTTATTATGCTATCGATTAATCAATACGAACGCTAATGAATCGTCTAGGAATTCAACTGCTACCGTATGGCATCTACCTACTCGCTGTTCCGTCGCGAAACGAAACGACTTGTGTGCCTTACAGTGTTGAATGTAAATACGGCGTTGCTTATGTCAGAGTCTGTCTGAGATGCCGTGCGGCCTTGTAGGCGGGTCACATTCCAGATCCCAGCTCGCATTGTTCGATACTTACCCGCTGGGTCCGTCGCAAGGCACGTGTGTTTTTGATATTTATAGAAAATCAATAGATGCCTTAGTACGTACATAGTTGTGAAAGACGAGCTCTAGCTACTTCGACAAGGTTCATGGCTCCCGCACTTAACAATAGACGCCATTGTTAGTGTGAACTGGTTTCACGATGAAATGCTTGATTGGCAACACTGCCGATCTCTATTGCCGGAATATGACCGTCGTCGCGCTGGTTTTTTGCCGTTTTTAATTGACGAATACGCCGGGTACATCCGGGTGAGACGGGAGTTGATAATCGCGACTTTTTTTTCTTTTTTTTTATGTGATAGGAGGCAAACGAGCAGACGGATCACCTGATGGTAAGCGATTACCGCCGCCCATGGACACCTGCAACACCAGAGGTGTTGTGAGTGCGTTGCCGGCCTTTAAGATGGGAGTACGCTCTTTTCTTGAAGGTTTGAAGGTCGTATCGGTCCGGAAATACCGCAGGCGACAATCCATTCCTCAGATTAGCTTTGCGAGGCAGGAAGTTTCTGGAGAAGCGCACAGTTAAGGACTGCCGACCGTCTTAGTGGTGAGGATGGTAATGTTGTCGCGTTGGACGATGGCGAAAAGAAGCGGTAGGGATTAATCCGAACAATTCCTCGGAGCACTCCCCGCGACTTGCCTTGTATTCGAACTTGAATCCAATCCAGATTTCAGAATAACAACTATGCTAACATCATAACAATGCGCTAAAATTTTACTAATAGCTAGATAAAATACTACTAGCTAAATATTTTCTACTAGCCGCTCTTGTTTCAGAAATTTATTATTTGGTTTACTGTTCTGTACCTACTTACCTAACAAAGAATGTTCCTTCATGTTTCATGTGCCTAAAAGTTACGGACACGAATTAAGTAATGATCATTAAATTATATCTGCTTGTAATAAATTCGCTCAATTGTGCTCCAAACGCCTGATATAGAGGTGACGCGTGACCAGAAGGCTGGTTCATATCTGGCACAGCGGATCAGCATTGCCATACAACGTGGCAATGCTGCCAGCCTTCTGGGCACGCTGCCCTCAGAAGGTGATTTGGGCCAATTTTTTTATTTATAGTTATTTTAATCCTAGTTTAGAATTTAGTGTTTAGTTTTGTATTTATATCTTAAAGTAATTATGTTTTTCTTGTTTTTACACCTTTGTTATTTAAGGCGCCGTAGGTAGCGCCGTCATGGTCTTCTCTCCCTCTCACTGAGCATAAGCGTGAGCGAGATGGAAGTGCGTGCTCGGAAGCGCGGAAATCATGTTTTCAATTTTAATTTTTTGGCCGTTTAAAGAAATAAAAAAGTAAACACTGATTTCTCTCAAACGTGGTATTGCCGATTTTTAGAAGCCATTTTAATATTTTTAGCTTTTGTCCATAATTTGTAAGAAATATTTTAAGTGTATTTTAGACCCTTTTAGACCTACGTTCGTGATTTTTTTCTATCGAGCGAAAATTGCTTAATCATGTTTCTAAACACTGATTTCCCTGCAGAAAAGCCTTAAGATTACTATTCGTATTTTTTTAAAACCACATTATTATAAACAGACGCATTATATTGTTTCAAAAACTCTGTTCGCTTAACTTCGCTGAACCTACGGCGCCTTAATTAAAGTACAACATTTCAATTAATTTAAAAACATCTAGCTTTCGATACTCCAAAGTTCATCTATCCGCTGCCTACTAGCTACAGAAAAAAAAAATCTTCGATCAATGTAAGGCCCCTCTACTGGAAGAGTTATTTAATTTTTCTTCCAGAAGAAAATGAGAGTGTTGAGATTTTCTTGGGTGTGGTCAAAGTCGACTAAAGGTCACATACACATACATACATTATAACAACTCAACGGCGACTCGATTCAACGCCAAATATTAAAATTTATTTTATTTATTTATTTATTTAAGTATGAAACAAACGGTCGTACAATAAAATTGTTACAATTACTTTTCTTAATCTAGACCTATAGTTTCCATTTTTAATTAAATTTATCTTTAAATAAACACGAAAAAGTACCTATCCTGGATCAGGTTAAGCTGATTAGTAAGAAGTTACAGATAATTAGAAGAAAAAAAAAAACAGTCTCACAGAAACCTCAGTGAAAAGAACATGTTCTGCGTACTTAACATTTAAGCCTTATGTCATATTTTCTAGGTTTAATTTCAAAAAATGATATTAAAGTAGTGTACGACGTGTTGTCTCGCGTCGTACACTAATCTCATCGAAAGTGTGAGTAGAGTTACTTGCGCAGTGGCGTGTGGAGTTGATATAGTGTGCGAAGACCTTAAAGGAGCAGGGTTGAAGTGTGTTGTCGGCGATAGGCAAGGAACCTATCACTGCCATATCACATTTTGTCGGCGGTCTTTTATACTCTCATTTATGCAAAGTTTGATGTGCTCTGCTTACCCCGTCTGGGAATAAAGGCGTGAATCAAGCAAGCAAGCAATACAAGCCTATTCCCACCGGCTTGGCTAAAACTTATTTTTAGGCAAGCCTATAGTTCTACTTATACTCTAAACTCTTTCATAACTTTTCGTGTTCCGGGTTGCCCGTAAATTTTTCACGCGCCGTGTACTTAAATTTGACGCTCCACAGTGAAACCGTAAACCAACCTTTCTCTGTTCTGAACAATGCAAGCCGATGTCTAGAAAGCCTGCGACTGAAAGCGAGCCCCCGCTTGACTCCCGTGTGGATTTCGCCGCCCTACTAACAGCCTATGTGTTCACAAAGGCTTCACATTCCCCCGTGCGCCCATCTCTAGTATAAAATAAATAAATGAATAAATATTAAGGGACAATCTTACGCAAATCGACCTAGTCCCAAACTAAGCAAAGCTTGTACTATGGGTACTAGACGACGATAAGCACGTACTTATATAGATAAATAAATACTTAAATGCATAGAAAACATCCATGACTCAGGTATAAATATTCGTGTTCATCACACAAATGAATGCCGCGGGATTCGAACCCAGGACCTCTTGCTTCGTAGGTAGGGTCACTACCAACTAGGCTAAAGCGGTCGTCGTTTCGAGTCTAACTCGAAACTTATTCGTATATAATATACTATTGAAAACAAAGTTTTAACCGACGTGAATTCAGTACTCCGCCAAGCCACGTGAACATTTCCAGATTTATTTTCTAATTAACCTCATGCACTGGTTTCCGAGAGAAAATGCGTTGGTTATTAGAGGGATAAACCAAATGGCTGTACGTGGGCCGATAATGTTTGAGGACTTCCGCTGATTCCTCCATGGTTCCCATCATCCAACTGGAGTTTTGATAACAATGGGAGCAACCTGGAAGCAAATACAAAAAATAATTTACGAATCGGTTCGTGACGGATTCTGAGGTAACACACATTTAAAAAAAGTACTAAATTTTAATTGAGAACCTCTTCCTTTTTATGAAGTCTGTCAAAAAGGCAAGTCACACTTACGCTGGTTCGTCAGTAGCGATGCACTTATAGCGTGGTGAATATAGCTCAGATGCGACATCGACATCCTGTTGACATGCGTCGCTCTCTAGTTTATACCTTTCTACGTATAAAGAAAGGCATATAAAGAACAATGCTTCGCGAGTTTCTCTTATGTCAACATTTAGCCCTTTTCTTTACATTATATCTTAACCGATGGCCGGGCGGAAAGATTCTCGAGTGGCGACCACGTAGCGGAGGCGCAGCGTGTGTAGGCGAAGGTGGACTGGTAAAGGTCGCGGGAGTCCGCTAATGCGGGTGGCGCAGGACCGGTCATTGTGGCACTCTTTGGGGGAGGCCTATGTCCAGCAGTGGGCGTCTTTCGGCTGATATCATGATGATGATGATGATGTATCTTATTATAAATAACATACACATTGTATAACCATATCCATATAAAGCCGTGTAAATTGACCAAGTGTAATTTATATTGTATTTTTATATTATGAAATAAAGCAATCTAATCTAATCTAATCTACTAATATTATAAATGGGAAAGTTGTGTGTGTTTGTTTGTTTGTCCGTCTTTCACGGCAAAACGGAGCGACGAATTGACGTGATTTTTTAAGTGGAGATAGTTGAAGGGATGGAGAGTGACATAGGATAGTTTTCATCCCCGAAATCATCACCTAATGGTGTGAAATGGGGGGGTAAAAGTTTGTATGGAGCTGCGATATAAACAAGTTCCACGCGGACGGAGTCGCGGGCAGAAGCTAGTACTCTCATAAACAAGGGTACCGTAGGGCAAATATTATGTGATGAGCATGAACAACACACAAATATTTGCCCTTACCGGAGTTTGAACCCCGGGCTGTCAGCTACAAAGGCAGCAGTACCCACTAAGATAAATCGGATGTTGTAACTCCTAATAACACGGACACGCCAAAAAGATAAACTCTTGAAAATCTGCACATGCAGTCTTGATGTGTGGTCAATACTTACATTAATTCATAGGGTCATACCCACCAGTCCCCAACGCAACAGCGAACCTAAGTTATGAGTTAGTCATGTTAACAACCGTTTTAGCCTAGTTGGTGACCCTGCCTACGAAGCAAGAGGTCCAGAGTTCGAATCCTGGTAAGGGCATTTAGCACGAATATATTGGGGTACACAATAATGGGTGTTTTATATATATTTAAGTATGTTTATCGTCGTCTAGTACCCGATTTGTGTCAAGACTGTCCGCAAATATTTATTTAACATTTATTAAGTGATCAGCAATGCAAGCTTCAATTAGGCAATCTTGTCGATACACAGAAAGCCTCTAATCAACTTATCTAAATACGATCATGCGATTCAGCGTGTTTATTTGTGTTTACAAACAGTGGTCAGATTGCGAGTAATTATGCAACTCGATGACAGCGCGCATGGCGGGCGCTCACTTTCGATGCGCGTGCGCCGGGGCTCGTGCGCGGCCAGAGAAAGCGCTAAGGAATTTGGTCGGGCCACATCGTCCCACTGAGTTCTGTTCGAACTAGCAACGTTTTGGCATACCTTAGACACAGTTAAAAGTCAAATTATTTATTTCCAGTTGCATGTATATTGCGCTGGTGATTGCCATGATGAACTTGGGTGTGTTATACAATCTCAGAGATGTAGGGTTTACATTGTCTTTCTGTGTCTGTCAAGGAATTTGCACTAATGAATAATTGGAAAACCAACACAGCTCACGAAACAAGTTCACATCAGATATTAAAACAGGAGGCCAATTATTACAACCTAGGTAGAGCCACGGGATAAAACATACCCTATGCCCATTCCGAAGAGCCATTCTACATATAGTTTTGGAGATATCCCCTTACGTGAAACTTACATTAATCCAATCCGGCAGTTGGGCAGCACATATTATATTAAATAGAGGTGGAGTTTCTAAATTTGGATACTTTGTATGATCTGGTATGATGGAACTAATCGCCTTCTACTTTGAATCATTCCCCCACTTTCAAAAACTCCATTAAATAAATCAAGAACATACTTATTTTCATGGCTGAACAACTATGAACTCCTAGTTACAGAAATGTCCTGTGTTGAAAACTCAAATATGAGTACACCCTCACAATTAACGACGACTTATCGATCATATTCCACGATATCTAGCTCTCTAGAAACGACTATGGCGACTAAAATGTGATGGAAATGTGTTTTATTGTGAAAGAGATTGAACTGAATGTGGCATGTACGTTTAGATCCGGTGCTCAGAGGCGTGTTACGGTTTTGAAAAGAATGCAGAATGTAGGTTGCGCCGACTTGCCGACTAGGTACAGTTACCAGCATTCTTAGGTAGGTATGCAATCGGTCTTTGCTGATTGTAAAATTGAGGGGTTTTGTAAAAAATAGCAATAATTTTATAAAGTAACTGACAACGTTTGTTTTTCATCGGAGATTCTTAGTAAATTGTACGTATGTGTAGGACGAATGAAAGATTCGAAACTTCAAAATTACTAGGATAGTTCATCTATTTGAGACTAGCTTGTGCCCGCGACTTCGTTCGCGTGGAATTCGTTTATATTGTAGCTCCATACAAACATTCGCCCCCACCACTTAGCCACCTTATAAGGGAGAATTCCCGAGATAAAGAGTATTTACCTACGTTCGTCCAGGCTATAGATACACTATATATATATATACCTACCAAAATTCATCTTCATTCGTGTATAACCGTTTTTGTGTAATTGAGTAACAAACATCCAAACATAAACATCCAAACTTCCGCATTATATGTATTAGTATAATATGTATTAGTAGGATTGTTGCGTTATGTAGTGCACTGACGTTTATTATATATGCAGTCGACTTCAGATGTATATATATACTTTTTTCCTTATTACGTCACACACAGAACGCAAGAGAAGCTACGGGTCAAAATATAGCGTATGTCCATCCTTAAAGGCCCTTCTAGATTCAAAAGTTTATTTTATTTTATTCGGATGAGTAGTTTCGGAGATTACCCTCAGACAAACTTACAAAGGTACACCCTCGCAAACTATATCTCGTTATAATGTGTTGTGTTAATAATTTGTTACGCTATCGCATTGGGAAACTGTAATGATAGACGTACTTATTGTTATTATAAATAAATAAATAATGTTTGTAGAGATACGTGCAGTGTAGGTGTTAGTAAACCTATGTTATAGCTACCTCATAGAAATTCAGAGAAGGAACTGATTCAAAATTGTTCTTTTTATCCTGACCAGATGCATCTATGTAGTGACGCAACTAGGGCTCGCGGTCGAGCCCGGGTTTCGTGTACCCGTAGCCGGGTCCCCGTTTCTGCGTTAACGGAAACGGGTTTATGGCCCCGTTCGGAACGGTTCCTTAGGAACCGTGTAATTAAGACCCGTTCCGACCCGTTTTCATCGTGTAGTGGCGATTTGAGACGTTGCCTTTAAAAGCTACGATAAAGATCATGGCTCGTACTTTTCGAATTTCGTTTTTTTACTGTCAAACCTATTGGATATCATAATAAGTATTGGTAATGTCAAAAATAGTTTGATGCCTCATTAAAATTTAACTGTAGAGTATATAGAGTATATTCCTCGTAATATAAATAAAATTTAATGGAATACTTATGTACACAAAAAAAGGAAAAAAAGGCAATCGGGTGAATAAAATAAAAATCAACACAGTTTTTAAATGAGTAAAATTTGCCCATGATACTAGGTTATGCATTTTAATTACAATATTTTTAATATAATATTAACGTTTCGATGCTTAACTTAACATCATAATGTCGGTAGTCTTTCAATTATTATCTTACTTGCTCTAGTAGCAGGTAATCTAATAAAACAAGGGTTTTTTAGATTACCTGCTACTACAGCTGTTTTTTTTGTTCGGCAAGCACGAATCGAAGCAATATCAACAACTTGTTTGTCAATATAAGTAATGTTATATAAGCTCTGAGGTAAGCAAAAATGTTTGTTTGTTATTAAACTAATGAATAACGATAAAAACTAACAACTGATTTGCAAACGATACTTAATAAATTCGAATATTTGATAATCCTACTGGAATGAGTAGCGAATAAATTAATAACGAATAACATATTCCATTAATAAGCTAGTCATTTATTTACCTTAATAATGTTAAAAACAAATATAAAAAAATATATCAGTAAATTTTCTTACACACATAGTTTTCTTTCTGTCCCCCTATAAGCATTCGTGAATAATTTGGGGATCATTGATTGTGTATTCGAATAATTTGTTTGCACATACCTATAGTAACGTATCCTTTTCATATACACAGAATATGTAATTAATTTAATACATTACCAAATCATTTGCAAAGCATACTAAATTACGAAATATTCAACAGAATATTGTAATAAAAATGAACTTACTCATTAGGCATCAGGATTGGAGATTTTAGGTGAACTATTTTTAAATGCTTCCCTAAACTTCCTGTAGAACCACCACGACACGAAAACTCATTGTTTGCCCGATCATCGCACAAGTCACAAAAAGCTCTGTCACTGAGTCTAGTGGCATAATTCCATACCCAACTTCTCTTCATTTTTAATAAAAAACAACACGTTAACAAACAAAAAATAATAAAAACAAAATTACCAACAATTAACAAAATATTTATATATAACAAAAATGGCAATAGTTAGATTCGTAAAGACAACCGACTGAGTGGCGAACTATAATCTTACTAAAGACTCATTAGAAATTTAAAAATAATTTTGTCATATCTTACTAGCTCTAGTACCTACCTACCAGGTAATGTCATAAAACCCTTTACCCCGTTACGCACGAACAAGAAAAAACAAAGGAGACTTAGGGCATAGGTAAAAGCTTTCATTTATTTGTTGAAATTTCGACTTTAATGCAAATACATAAAACTTAATATAGCTTGGGAATCCAACGACTTGTTTATCAAAAAAAATGCGAAATGAAAAAAACCCTTAAATTACACAAATACATTTTACTCTACGAGTTTGCAAGTAATAAGTAGGTATATTCACAAATCATTTTTGCTTCAACTCAAACCGGCGCGGATGGGTCGAGTTGCCTTGCCCGTTACCCGAGCGGAGCCGAGATGAGAAACGTTTCTTGGAAACGGGACGGGACGGGACGGATCTTGGCGGGTTCGTGTAATTCGGGTTCTTAGTACCGCCGGGCTTAAGGACACGTGTACACGGTTCCGCTTATTACACGGATACCGCGAGCCCTAGACGCAACACCAACTGCAACCCAGCAACGTCTTGTGTATCGCCGAACAACCACAATGTCAGACGGTATGTTAGCAAAAAAGTAATTCAAACATGAAAGCTTACCGTTAGCGAATTCCTTCGCCAATTGATGAGTGTGATAGCAAAAATGCGAAGTGGCGTGTCGAGGTGACATCGCAGCGCACGCGCCGCCCCGATACCAATGAAGTCATCATGTTGAATTAATTTCTAATGTCCACGGATTCCATTTCGTTGTAGGAGTGAGAGTGCTGGTATTCCAGCTATTTGCGCATTGTATATTGTCCACGCACGTTGCTTTAATGTTGCAACATGTTTTTGATTTTTTGACATAATTGGAAAATCACGAATTGAACATTTTGAAATTGGATTAAAAGTAATATCACCAAAAGTGAAATTATTCTGTTTATAATTTTTAATACTTACTTACTAATTTTTTTCTTGTTCAAAAGCCCCAATGGAATTGTGTCCAGTAAATACATATGAAATAAAATACGTTCATATACAAATACGAGCAAATTAAATGTTATAATAATGTGAAAATTGACCTATTTCCGATTGGTCATATATTTAGAGTGCACGTAATTCCATTTGGTTTATATCTTTACGGACGGGACGTAACAACATTTTAGCATTATTCAGGCTGGACAATTTTCCATGTCGAGGATTTTCAGATATACGTTATTTACTTTTTTTAAAATTGATTTTACATATTTTTTATTTAAATTCGATGAATAATTTCGAGTTGTCAATTTTGTTGTGCTAAATGACAGTAAATCGTGTTTTCGATGATGAAGCAGCCTAAGAAGACATTCATACTTTAGAGATACTTATGTCTTTTACCTGTTCTGTCCAGTCTTGGTTCTCAAAGCTTGTTCTTCTACCTGTCGTACAACATAATTTCTACCTTCTCTCAATTTATATTACGTGAGGATATCCATCGATTCCATCATCAAAACTCAGTTCGGACACCACATAAGTTATTCATGGAGTACGAACTTTTCAATAACAACGATTGAGAGTTTTGAGCTACATAACAACAAGAAAAAAAAACTATCGAATCTTCTCCTGTTTTAGAAATCTGTCGATAATTGAAATCTTCAGTACCTAACTTTTTCAAACACAACCACAGACCAAAAGCAACTAATGGTATTTTATTGTGATAGTCGTTTATGTATTTAATCTCTATTGTACCAATGTGAGAATGTACAAACTCACTCACCTACTTTGTCGTTTTTTAAGTTTTCTGTTGATACAAAAACATAATTTCCTCTTCGCTTTTGACCATAGAGCCCGTTGAGTTAAATCCAGAATCTTGAAGTTCTTTAACAATGTTATTTTGTAACCGTACCATGTATTGGTATGATATAGTCATTAGCACATCCGAATACACGATTGGAATGCATAATTTAACGATACTGACCTCCAGATTATTTGAGCTGCCGTGATAATACTAACACATTGGAATGCCATACGTGTACAAGGTAGATTTTTCCCGCACAATTTGTTGTTGATGTAAATAGATTTTAATGGTCCCCTCAGGAATGTTAATGGAGCGAAGACTGATTCTTCTTGTGACCTTTCAATGTAGCGTTATCGGCATATTTTTAATGCTAGGATGTTTATTACATTAAGAATGCTTGGTATGTGAACGAGGCGTAAGATAAAGACCGAATTCCTACACTGTACGGTCATGGAATGTGTGTGATTCTGCAGAACTTGAGAGGTAAGGCTACGTAGTATTGTCTTAGTCATGTGTACACGCTGCGGAAATAGTTAGGGATGCCGGCGACTCATTCATTAATACCTTAGTCAATCGGTATCTTACCAAATCGTTGAGGATAAGTGGCTACGCAGGACCAACAAGGCATATGTTTATCAAGGCATACTTGAACCATCTGTTGAAGCTTTTAGACGCCTACTAGAAGGCCTTTTGTTGAAAAATCCATTATACTCAGTTAAAGAGTATGTAAGGATCTCGACTTGACATGTTAATGGTCTTCTCTTCCTCTCACTGAGCATAAGCGTGAGCGAGATGGAAGTGCGTGCTCGGAAGAGCGGAAATCGTGTTTCTTAATTTTGATTTTTTGGCCGTTTTAATAAATAAAAAAGTAAACACTGAGTTCTCTCAAACATGATATTGCCGATTTTTAGAAGCCATTTTAATATTGTTAGCTTTGTGCATAAATTGTAACAAATATTTTAAGTGTATTTTAGACCCTTTTAGACCTATGTTCGTCATTTTTTTCTATGGAGCGAAAATTGCTTAATCGTGTTTCTAAACACTGATATCCCTGCAGAAAAGCCTCAAGATTACTATTCGTATTTTTTTAAACCATATTATTATAAAAAGACGCATTATATTGTTTCAAAAACTCTGTTCGCTTAACTTCGCTGAACCTACGTCGCCTTAAGTAATTAATTTATTTATTTATGAAACAAACAGTCGTTTACACAAAAGGGTTATATACTTAGATATTAATATTTAAGTAATTGTATATCAACAGATTTATCATAAATTATATTTTGATATTTAATAATATTTTCACATGGACATTATTTTAAATTGAAAGACTAAGATACCTAACAACGGGTTAATTGTTTTGTTATTTAATTGCTTGTTATTGTGTATTTTGCTTTGTTCACATGTGATGTCGATATTATTATTATCAAGTTCTTTGTTTTTGACGATCATGAATTGATATTTAAATTATTATAGTTTTTTTAGTTTTATAAAGTATTGGAATTTAGATTGTAATTTCTTATCATGAAATGAATTTTATTTAACTTATATACATATTTTAAAAAGTCGATATATTATTACTTGTTTTACATTACAATTAAATGAAATATAATAAAATTATTAATATAAATTGTTCTAATTGTGATTATTTATTGACAATCTTAACCCTAATTTGAGCATATAGGATCAGGCGAATGAATATTCCGTTTTTAGTGATAATAACTGTATTAGACAAGTATTGGTTATGCTCAAGGCTACTACTAGAGCAAGCTTACTACGATACAAGATAAATCACATTAACCTGTAGCCGCCTAAAGCCTAAAGCCTAAAGCCTTTTAAAAGGTATCCTCCCCGCAATGGAATTATACCATTCATAGTTTAGAACGGAGTTGCATTTGTTTTGTTGCGTTCGATTCTCAAATACATAATACGGTATTAGACAAAAGTCAAATCATTTTCTTTCTATGTCACGTCCAAATCGCTGCGTGATGTGGAATTTGTAGGGATTATTTGCTTGTGACAGTTGTGAATCAAACAACGTCCTTATTAAGTTATTATTCATTTTATATCATTTTCAGCCCTTAATCGCCCACTTCTGAGTATAGGCCTCTTTTCGCTCACGCCACCCGTCCCTATCCTGAGCTAATCTTATCCAGAAGTTTATTAAGAAGTCATTAGTTTTTATAAATCCAAAAATCTTAAAAAAGCAAACACAAACGAAAGATTGATACTTTCTGAGTATTTTCGTTATGTTTATCTGGTGCTAATGAAAAAACAATTTATATTCAGTGTTGTCAAATACCCTATTATTATTTGAAGTTGATTCCAATTGTTCGTCTATGGTCAGCGCCTAGTCCAATGTAATCTGTTGTAGAGTAAATTAACCACCATTTCATCCATACTAATATTATTAATGAGAAAGTGTGTCCGTCTGTCTGTCTGTTAACTCTTCACGCTTAAACCGCTGAACCGATTTAGATGAAATTTGGTATTAAGGTAAAGGACATAGGATAGTTTTTATCCCGGAAATCATCCCCTAAGGGTGTGAAATGGGGGGTGAAAGGTTGTATGGAGCTACGATATAAACTAGTTCCACGCGGACGGAATCGCTGGCAGAAGCTAGTATGTATTTATGATTATCAGTGGATGTTTCACCAATAAACCATCTTAATCGTCATAATCAGGGTTCGGATATTCGGATCGATATTTACCTAAACTTGGCAAAATCCCGGAAATTGTTGGGAAAATATAGTCGGCTTCTTTTTTATTATAAATTTAATAAATATGCTCTGGGACTCCGGGATCGCACGAAATGACATAAGATGGTACAAATTTACCTACATGTTTAGTTTATGGCTATTTTTGACTATTTTTGTAAGGAAATATGTTGTTATATACCTAGATCTAACAAGAACAGTTCTTGTAGCGTAGCCGCTGCGTGAATTAGCAAAGTAATGTAGGCATTTCTCTTTAAATATCTTACATAACTGGTTAGTCATATCATTATATTATAGAAGATTTAAGGGTTCTGTAATATAGGATAATAATAAAACGATTTTTTTGTATAAGACATATATGTGTCGTTTTCAAGTAAAAGGTACAATTTTGTCGATTGTAAATAAGGTTCACGTCTAGTTATCTTGATGGTATTCGCGACTCTATGATTTGCGAAAAAGTAGTACCTTTTTCTTGAAAATTACACATATGTTTATTAATAAATTACATATTCAGCAAGAGTTCTATGGAACTGGTTTCAAATTACAAAATAAAAAAAAAATTTAGTTAAATTGAATTTAATATTTCCCCATAGTAAATTACATTAAGTAAATAATAATCATGTCATACGATTACGATTAAATAACAAGTGAAAACAAAACATTTTTCGAACAACCCAACTGCGTTTTTGCATTTATTAATGGCTATGTCACTCCCACGATTAAGGCGTGTCAAAGAATAAGACATACCCACATACATACATACATACTTACATACAATACATACTTACATACATACGCTCGAAAAACATAACCCTCTCTCTTTCGGCAGTCGGGTAAATACAATGTTAGTTTGATGTTAACTAAAACTTTAAGGACTGTAAGTTAAATGAAACATACATGCATTAATTAAATAATATTTTATAAATAGGAACCACTAAAATAATTTATTTACCTAAATACTTTAATACGAATGTGTTTATGTTATCCTAATTTTCGGTATTCCGGGAAATCCCGAGAAGTTTATTAGTATAATTATATTGAGTCCGCCTCCATGCTACGCAACAACAACGCGGTGTAGGTACTGAGGCCCAAGAATAGGTAAATATCGATCCGAATATCCGGACCCTGGTCATAACTCAGTGCCGAACTCTCTACTTGTACCTGAGTATCTTAGGCACACAGCAGAGCGTAATCTAAGTTAGTACCTAAATGAATAAATCTGTATATAGTAACCATATCATATCATGGCACGTGCCGCGGCTGATGTCACAACGTTATCGCATACGATTCTATCCTGGCTTGTAAGGGATCCCCTTAAGCGCCTAACTATGTCAGGGCTACCTCGTACACACGCACGCAGTTATCGTAATCAGTTAGCCTCAACATCGAAGCGTTAGGCAGTGTTTACACTAGGACTAATTTTGAGCGTATTTTCCGTTGCCTACCTTGAATATCAACTTACATTCCGAATCCTCGCAATTTTGCTGGTCCAGCAGTATAGATACCTACCTAGCGGCGCGGCATGCGTTTTATCTGTTCATTGCGCGGTCGAGATGCAGAACGCACTGTGGTTAATTGGGATCACACGCAATGAATGTGAAAAACCAGTGCTGCTTGTCCCATCGCTCGAAGTCCTAAGTTTCTTGCAGAGTTTCTTAGATCGCATGAGCAGTCATCGGACTTTTGGGAGCGAAATGTCAGGGGAGTTCCTATATCGATAGTTGCTTTAATAAACTGAATTAATTTCACACCACACCACACATCACACCCAAAATGAGCATTTAAGGACCGCCCACATCGCCGCCGAAAACGGTGACAATTATTATATATTTAATTTTGGGAATCATAGGTTATTTTTAACTTCTAAATCAGTTATACTATAGCCATGTGGATTTCAATATTTATGTGAATTTAAAAGGATGTTATGTCTTAACCTGTCCTAACAAACGTCATATTCATATTCATATTCATTGTTTATTGATAATATAAAATTACATGTCAAATAATTACTAACACACAAAATAGCTATGTGGAAATATAAAAAACAAACAATATGATAATTAAATTATAACCATTGGTTTGTCTTAACAGCTACCTACTTGTAACTGATAAATAGTTCCCTATGGTCGTAGAACGTCTGCTCAAGAAGCCATTTCTTAAGTTTAGTTTTAAACATTGATGCACTATGAGCAGCGACAATTTCGCGCGGTAGATGATTATAAATCTTGCGGCCCATGATATGCGTCAGTTTATTTGACCTCGCAAGTCTGTGCGACACGAGTGGCAACTTTCCGGCGCGGGCGCTACGGACTGGATACCTGGGTCATTGTCAGTCAATAAAACAAAAATCGTCTTTTCAGTGGGCAATAGTTAAGGGCTTATGATTATATAAAATATGTTTTTATCGCATAGAATTATAGAAGAGGCGATGCCGCTTATGCGTATTCAGAGTTCCACCAAAAATTAGGCTTCAAAGCCCTTAACTTTGGCCATGTCCACCGAAAAGACGCGAACCTAAATCTGACAATGACCCACCTACGCGGAGTTTCGTGGCTGGGGTTGGCGTCCACTACTTCACGTGTACTTAGCGCCATTTGCATAATAAGAAGTGAGGGCAACGTCAGTATTTGTAGCGATCTAAAAAGGGGTCTTGCCGAGGAACTTTGAGGAACACGAGCAATAGCCCGCACGGCTCGTTTTTGAAGTCGGAACACCCTTTCCCAATCAGCGTCTTACATAGACAAAGTTATGTGCGTCATCATCATCCTCCTATAGTTGCAACCTTAATTAAATTTCAAAAAAATAACCTTAAAATTGCCATAAAAATAAAAACCGACACTGGCAAACTTACACTCTTTCAAATGATGGACATACCTAGCTGAAAACTAGCTACCTACTGGTACATATGTAGATATACAATATATAACTCGTTCATCCGAACATAATCCATTCATAGTGCAGTAGGTAATACACTTCTATCTTGCACTTCAATCTCGCACTGTTGCTACGCAAACGTGGAGCGCTCCAATTTTGTAACTACGGAGTCTCAGTGACTGTCATATCATATCGCCGACCTCTATAGCCTAGCTAGTTCGTAGACTTGGTAGTGACCCTGTCTACGAAGCATGAGGTCGTGGGTTCGAATCCCGGTCAGGGCATTTGTTTGTGTGATGAACAAGAATATGCGTTCCTGAGTCATGGATGTTTTCTATGTATTAAAGTATTTATTTATCTTATAAGTATGTTTATCGTCGTCTAGTACCCATAGTGCAAGCTTTGGTTAGTTTGGGTCTAGGTCGATTTGTGGAAGATAGTACCCTAAATATGTTTATTGCTTTATTGTATATCCAGTGCGTGGTGCTATGTGCTATTGATACATAACTCGCTCCTTTTATTGCGCATCCGTACATATCTATACATCCTTATACCAGCTATGTATGGCTTTGTATTGTCGCGTGCAACAATAAACGTTGGCCTCGCTCATATTGAATGTTAATCGATAGCAATTGCTTACCTTCAGGGCTGGTATTCACGACAACTGTTACGAACGAACCAGTAAGTCTGACCTCCTATTATGTACAGTTGTTTCGAATCTCAGGGCCAAGATATAGGTACCAGGGGTAATGAGAAAAAATTAGATAGGTTGTGAATGTAATTACGGCAGTACGATCATTGTGCGTCGAGATGCCTTCTGATGACTGAGTTGATTAGAGTGACGAGAACGGCAACAATAGGTGTTTTTTATTCACTTTATTGCAGTAAGTATTAGTTTATCAGAGGGGTAATCATGTTACGTTTTGAACGCGCGTTAGTGAGATTCAACTGTCATCTTTCCATATAAAAATTTACATGTAGATCTACCTAACGTACGTACAATGCGTTACGTTATTGACCTGCAGGTATGCGGCTCTCAAGAGGCGGTCGTGGGTTCGAATACCGGCTAACACCGATGAGTTTTTCGGAATTTAATATTTACCTTTTCGGTGAAGGAAAACGTGGCTAACCCCAATAACGTCTAGTTTTCCCTCTGGGTTGGAAGGTCAGATAGCAGTCGCTTTCGTAAAACTAGTGCCTGTACCAAATCTTGGGATGAGGTGTCAAAGTGGACCCCGGGGTCCTTTAGGGCACAACTGGGAAGAACGCTGGGAGGATGATTTTCCTGAGTTCAGACTCAGCACTGCATGTAGTTATCATATCATATACCATTACATCCCTGAAGTCGATCAGATTAAATTAGATTATATTATTTATCTCATGATAAAAAATTAAATTACATTGTATACATGTCGTAGGAAAAACATCGTGAGGAAACCTGAAGGCGTAGCACGGTTGCCATTTTATCACTTATCGCTGTGGATAAGACCTCCGTCACGCACGTGCGAGAGTGACGGATGTCTTATCCACAACGATAAGTGATAAAATGGCAACTGTGTTACGCCTTCTGCATACATCTGCGAAGAAATTCAAAGGTGTATGTGAAGTCCCCAATCCGCACTGGGCCAGCGTGGGGACTACTGCCCGTTCCCTCTCATACATGAGAGGAGGCCTGTGCCCAGCAGTGGGACGTATATGGGCTGATGGTGATGATGATGTATACATGTCAAAAAAATAAGAATTTTTATCACAATCGTCAAAAACAGAAAAAACTTAAGATATAATATTAAGACAAGTCAACTGATGTAAGAACACAATAACAAGGAAATAGAAAAAACAAACCGAAAACAAAAGAACACAAATATATCAACCTTTGGGTATCGTCATTCTTTACAATATTTAATGCATCAGAAAATACGTGACACAACACAATACATTTCATCATCATCATCATCATCATATCAGCCGAAAGACGTCCACTGCTGGACATAGGCCTCCCCCAAAGAGTGACCAATCCCGCGCCACCCGCATCCAGCGGACTCCCGCAACCTTTACCAGGTCATCAGTCCACCTTGTCGGGGGCCTACCCACGCTGCGCCTTCCGGTACGTGGTCGCCACTCGAGAGCCTTTCCGCCCCAACGGCCATTGGTTCTACGTGCTATACTCGTACATTTCATGTCAAATCATAATCATACAAATTGAAATAGTCGAGTCAAGATTCATAAACTCGTACTCTTTAACTGAGTATAATGGATTTTCCAATAAAAGATCTAAAGTCGGTAGCCAAGTACAAGTAGCTTCTGCCACTAAAATCACTGACTACCCACATGCATCTTCTTTGTCGGAGGGGAGACAGTAGATCAGGGGTCCAGGCATTACTTACGTACCTACCTTATGTGAAATATGTAGGTATGTTATCCTCTTCGAATATACCAATCGCAGAGTATGCAGGCGCCGTCGAAAACCCGCATGCACGCGCAACTGACACGCAATATTGAACTTGACTTAATCAATATAAGTTTCAATTTCCTTAATCATCTGTTGCGCTAAGACGGCGCATTACATGGCAACCGTGCTAGCCGAAAGGGGATATCTTGGTAGGAAATGGCAGCGAGTTACGTCATTAGGGAAGTGAGGGTGTGGGTGAGGTCACGGGCGAAATGCACATTGCGCAACTGAGCGCAGCGGATTGTGTCCGTCACGCTCCTGGGGTAGAAAAAGTTATGGTTAAATTCCATCGACCACGCACCATGGTCGTCATATCTTTAATTGGCTGTACATGAAGAAAGAAGATAGGTACATGAGTCAATTTATATTGCTGGATATTTTCATGAAAACTCAGCGGATTTCAGCCATCGTTTTTAAGCATTCATAAATATGTCACGCGGACTGTAAAATTATGCTGCCTGTTTTAATTGAACGAGCGAGCCGAACGATGTTTTCCGTTTCAGCTTCGTTCAATATTCTTTCGTATGTCCGGATGTGCAACTGTCTGGCTGTTCTCCTTTACATGTCCTTCACATATCAAATGAAATGAAATGAAATGAAATACTTTATTTGCAAGATTATGGTAACAGGATCTTAAAAATAATAAATAAACCGACATAATCAACCTGTATACAGGTGTGCAAATTTTTATGAAATAAACAGCTTTTTTTAATTTTTCTTCCATGATGTCAAGTCTTAATACTAATAATTACAGCTATTTGTTACATAGGTACCTAATATTTCCTTGTCAAATACTCCTTAACACTATAAAAACATTTTTCATGCAGCCATTTGGTCAACTTAGTTTTGAAAGACGTCATATTTTCTAATTTAATTATTTCAGGTAAGTTATTGTACAGAAGTATACACATATTATAACAATTTTTATTATCAACCGATTCTCGTAAAATTTTGAGAGCACGTTCAATAATTACCTATAATATCGATCTTTTCTGTTTTTTGCGAGGTCTGCCTACAGCTCACAGGCCCACGGCCGCTAATTCATTTATGTATTCTTTGGATATTGAAAAAGTATTACCAGACAGTAGTAAACCTTATCCCGTTGCAGTGAGGTTGTTTAACAAATGGATAAGTAGTTAACTGTTTCGACGGAACGATAGTCCTCTAAGCATGCCAATATTACCTACTGACCAATCCGTCGTCTCATTGCGCCAACAGTTTGATTAGGCTCAACTTACAAATATAATAAGCTTATTTATTACAGAACAAACACTGCCACGCAGGGTCGATGTATTCGCCATTTATTTTGCAAGTCATCTTGGTCAGGTATTAATTTTCTAGCGCGTGTGGTATTTAGCGGCCAGGTACTAAACGACCAACCCGCTATGCTCCTCGTACGCCAGTGCGAACTCCTCAGTGTCGTGAGAGAATGCCAACATCAATTAACGTTATCGTCATCTGCACACAGAATCCATTATTTTAAACTGTGTTTACTACATAACGTCTATAATTACGTTGTAAAATAACAACGCCCTCTACGGAATTTAATCGGAACTCGGATCGCGTCCTGCCGACATGTTTTAGCGGAACTACAGATGGCGCTGGCACCCGTGATTGCGCTACGCAGTCTGGTCCGTAGATGGCGCTGCAGGCCCTGTTCAAAACTCGTTGGGAATAACTTCGCCCGAGGGTTTTTTTATCAAGTGTTACCCGCAAGCGCGAAGGAGAAAATCTATACCGTGCACGATGAATAAATAATGAGCAACACCGGCGTGATGCAAAACAGGGAAATAGAGTTAGTGGGGTTGGAAAATTTACTAACATCGTTGTTGAGCCGACGTAAGCGGTTGTAGCGTTCCCGTCGATTTTGCTCCGTACTCGAGCGAAATTCGAATCGCTACCTATGTGCAGTCAATTGCAAAAATATGTATCGATTTAATCCTCTGATAAATATGTACCGAAACTTTAATCAGCTGATATAAGAGCGAATATGTCTCATTTATAAGTAAGCTGTATGCAGATATGCACCCATATTTTTACACTTGTCTGTAACTAGCTTCAAATGTCTCACGATCTTATTCTTAAGTATAAGTAGGTAAAGTAATTAATTATATCATGTCTTCATATCGACTGTAAACAATTAGTATCTATTGTTTATGCTAAATTAACTTGCATCACTCTTGCTCTGGCACATTGGCAAATCAGAAAACGCCTCAAACGATTCTTATTTCAATTAAAGTTAATTATGTTGCGAGACAAGATTTGCCATGAAGGGTAGGTAACCTAAAATGCTCACGGCAGCGATCGACTGAAACTGCAAATCGAATGCTCCTATCTTGTGCCAAACTACGTAGGTAGTTACGAGGTACGTTTGGCGCTTACAGGATCATAAAAAGAGCTGATTTAAACCTGCTGCTTGATTGCGTAATGTTTCGAACGTCCCTACGTTAGGTACATCTATCTTTTTTGTATGGCATAGTGACAGTTGAATGGTCCAGACGCCCTTTCGATAGGTTACGGAATTCGCCCAAGGTACTACTTCAATATCCCCACCCAAGTAAAACATAGGTGTTACAAAAGATAACGGAAAAAATAGGTATGGTTAACAAAATACAATTTGCACCGATTACCCGTACAATTCGTTCAAGGAATCGATGCCAAATATGTATCTTTCCTCAACTTTACCACTAACAAAACACACTTTGGCAGCAATTAGTGGCAGTGTAAGAAGTTTTGGGTTGAAATTAAGAGAAAGATATTCCTTGTGACTGATTTTCGTGTGTATTGTATGTGTGTGGGTGGTATAAGTAAATATGCTACTAAAGTCTGTACTAAGTAGGAAAGGTCTAAACCATAAAATATAACAAGTTTCTGTCAAAAAAAAAACATTTTTGGTACAAGCTTTTACTGCCGCGACTTTATACTTTTCTGTATACCATCATCAGCTACTCATTGGGACGATTCTAACGAGCCCAAACTCAACGGGGTTACGTCGGTTAAGTGAATTCCCATGGCCACCTTCTGTCTCCATCAGATCAGCTCGATAGTACCATAATATCGAATCGTCATCCAAACTATACTTATACCCAAAATTTCAGCTCAATCGGTCACCGGGAAGTGGGTCAAATTTAACTTGCAAGATTTGATCACAAACAGGTGAAACTAAATAAAAGCTTGTAAAAACATTGTCTTCTCATGTGCTTCCATAAGAAGCAATACCATTATACCAACTGGTAAACGTAGCTACGTTTACTTATGTTAGTGCTAACAAATGTATGCGGCTTCAAGCATCCACCAGTTGTGATAATAACAGAAAGGCGTGTCTCTCTCCTTCTCTATGCAAAGGCACCCTAAATCGGTTCCTGAATAATGCGTACCTATTTGCATTGTAATAAATGCTTTAGTTCGTGTGTTAATTTAGACTTGACTTGATTGCAACGCCGCGGAATGCGGAAAGCGCGGCTTCCCGCACTTTCGCTGCGAACATCCGCCTTCCGCGCCTGCGCCGGCGCCGCTGTTATGTAAACACTGCCCTGTGGGGATGCAATGTGCCGTTTTGTTCACTAGTTGATTGATTATATTGTCATATGAATTAGTTTAGGTAATTCTTGCAGAATTCAAAAGAGTAATCCAATTTTCATCCATTCGGGAGTGACATAGGCTATAAATATATATGTAAATAACGATACTGCTTCTATAATTTCACTAGAATCGGTTTAGAAACTGACCTGTGAGACCACAGAGGAGAAAAGCTGGAAAACGGGACAGGGGGACAGAAACCGGGCACTGGACATACGGACGATTATCGGGCCAAACTGAAGCAAAGAACTTCGTTGGCTTCGTTCGAAAGAAGCGAAAGGGTTTTTGATTAATCATTTGATTTCACTTATCATTTCATGTGTTCACAACTCCGAAATTGCGTGCCAAAATAAGTTGGCTCTTGTTTGTCAACTTTGGCTTACCAACATATTACAGCATAGAAGTGCTTTGATCTATTACAGAATATCATTAATGTTAATATGTCATTCACGGAACTATTCCATATATGTATGAGAACACGTGATTAGAACTAGATTGCTACCTAATAGCACAAACAATTTAATGTTTATGTATAAGTATTCAGAGGCCTATGTCCAGCAGTGGATGTCTATCGGCTGATATGATGACGTATAAGTATTGTTATACCTAGTCTCACGTGCATCTGTGCATTCCTAGATTACGTTTTCTTTTAACTACTTACACTATTTGTAAACGATTAAGTATGTACCTACTCGTACTTAATTGGGTCAATCAACTTTTTAAAATAAATGAATTTTATTCTGCAAGTAGGCCGTAATAATGGCACTTTTATCAGTCAAAATAAAGAATAAACGCCGAAACAAGCTCAAAACCTTGTCTTGTTGTTAATCTGTCAGGAAACAACAGTGACAGTTTCTTAGAAAAATATTATACAGGGTGTCCTGAAACTCAACGATAACCTGGTACTGGATGAGAGGCCAAGATATACCAGGAATGAAAAAAAAAAGTGACATGGATTTTTTCTCGACAGTCGGATTTGATGTTTCATCATTCCGAATACCATAAACCACAAACAAGGGTTTTGTCCAGAAACCACATTTATTTATTTTCTTATAAATGTCAAATTAAGTATTAAACTGATAATTACATATATATATATATATATACCTATGGCTATAGTTATATACTTACTCCAAACTCTTTCATAACATAACTTATTGTTTTCCGGGTTCCCCATCGAAAAAATTTACGCGGCGCCACTGAAGTTTCCGTGAATAATTCTTGCTCTAAAAATTCTTTCCGGATTTTAGGGATAACTTTTTTTTTCTTATTATTCAAAAAATCCGGGTTAGGTAAGCTTTATTGCTGGTTACTAGTATTAATAGTACTGCAGCTGGTTAGTCGACAGTTTAGCAAATGTATCAGGCAGTGGACCATTAGTTTATAGCGATGCAAAATAAAATACCTACAGCTCCCGCGGAACGCACAACCTCGGGGCGCGGAGGCTACTGCTCACGCGAACCGATTTGAATTTTAGATACATCATGTCCGAATTGCATTCGAATTTTATATAATTCCCGCCTGTGGCCGTTGAGCAGTTGCTTTTGTTTTTTACCCATTTGAATTTCGACTACTGAAATTAGGAACGTTGCATCCGTTTCCGGATCGATTATTTTTAAGGAATTTTAGCACGCTACCGCAATTATAATCTATAGATAGGCTTTGCATGAGTTATTCACTCCGATACATCGTTGGTACAGACTAGTATGCTACATGATGGAACCTCAACTTCATTTACCATTACTATTGGCACAGTATCTTAACAGTAGGTAACATTTAGGTTGAGACAGTCGAGTCGCCAAATAAGTTGGGAGTTGCAGCTGAAATGCAGCCCTTTCTCTGTCTATCCTCAGAGCAGATAGTCAACTGTAGGTGCAAGAATGAGCACTCTCGTTAGTTTCTCCCACCATTACAAGAAAATTCAAAAATAGACTACCTACTCGCTGTCTTTATTATATGCATTTGCCTACCACATCCCTAACACTAACCTCGTGTGCTGTTGAAAACGAAATGTGAATGTAACCATGTAACTCACTGTATGCGGAGACTGCGACTTTAGCAAACGCGTCATCGGCATTCCAAGAACCACGCAGATGTAAAAACAACGCTGGTATTTTAATTATGCTCACGTTAAACTTAATTTATTCAAGAATTCGATGATTATAAGATGTGCAAGATAGCGATCATTGTAGAATTTCTTTTGTTCGTTGCGAGGTAGGTACCAACACGATGTGGTTGCGATTACATGTAATCCAACAACGACAAATTACGCAACCTAATATTTATATTCGACTGTAAAACAAAAAAAACTGTTTTTATTGTCATCTTTAAATTGTACGGCCTATAATGTTTGTCTATCAAAAGAGCGGTGAAAATATGACATTGTTCTGTAAAAATTTAAACACAATGTATATATTGTTAGTGCGATGACCCGTGTTACACTATATTTTAGCGCTTAGTTTCAGAGCCCTCAAACATCACCTTTTTCCAGAGGGGTAGTAACGTTAACGTAACGTTATGAATGCGCGTTCGGACTGTCCAACTGTCATTTTTCAATATAAAAATGGACATTTAGATCTACCTAACGTCCATACAATGCGTTACCTGATCGACCTGCAGATCGCACGGAGAATTCGCCTCAATGACAGAATTACATTATTTTTTTGTTCAAATTTAATCTCTAGTTCTTTTAAGTTCCTCTGCGTTTCAAAAACGATCACCTGGCGTAGCTGCTCCTCATAAAAGTCGGAGATAAAACTGTTATCTCATTGTTAACATTATGTCATTATTATGATAAAAAATCTCTTTTATTCATGGTATGAAAGGAGATCTGCGCCCACCTGTGACATATTTATAGGCTGACGCTTATTAAATTACCGTTATTGTTTACCCTGAATTTATGTTACGAATGTGAATAACTTAGAACCCACAAAAAATTCAGCACAACCCGCAGCCTGTTTTGACTTTTATTTCCGCTGTTATTTGCAGCCGTATTACCCTGCAATCCTCAGCGGGCCAAGTAAAAGCGATAAGGCAAAATATATTCAGCTGTGCTATTCACAACCTCTCTCCACTCAACTCACTCGTCCCCTGTTTTCCTGGAGAAAACCTACGAGCCAGCTTTTGGGGAAGCCTGGGTATTATGGGATTTCTACCTTGCCGGTCGGAGGACTCTAGGATCTTCGGTAGAAGGCGTTAAGAGTCCTTGCCGCGAGGTGCCCCTGCGTGCTCGTTCTAGGACACGATCACGGCCTTCTCTGGAGCTAATTCTGGGGTATGTAACATTTCTAGTTCTACCCACTAAAACTTCACATCGGCCGCCGTCCACGCTTCGTCGTTCGAAGGCACTAAAGGTCACGCCGCGCTTTGCCACTGCGTCCTCGTTCTAGGATATCATCCCGGTCTTCTCTGGGGTACTTGGGCAAGTTATGTGGATCCCAACACAAGGAGCACTAGCGAGTATAGCGACCCCGATGACCCGCTAGTCGTATTTTACGTCAGACGTGGCTGGCATATTCTTGACCGAGCCTACACAGTTTTCCTGACTCTTAGGGACGAGTGAGACTAATCGCGTAGTTCGCTCGGTAATTTCGGGGCAAGTTGTGCCAGGACGTCCAACTTGCCCCGAGATTAGTGATATTTGTCCGTGTTCGGTTATACTTACACTGGTTCAGTTGCAGCGAGTTTTCTGTAAGCGTTGTGAAGACCTAACCTGGTTTAACCCTTATGCTTATGCGCGGATTTTTCGCTGCAGTGCGGTAAAAGTAAAAACTGGTGTGTTCTACAATCTGGCATGTCGTTAAGATAACAAGGTGGATATTTTTAAGATAGAAGGGCAATGCTACATTGTTTGTTATTGTGGTCGTTTTATTGGCTAGAATAAAGACTGAAACAAACAGCGCAAATCTTATCTGGTCTGATATACATAATCATCTTCGTTCAGACGCATACTGTAATAATATAACTTCGTACTCAAGCGCAATGTTTTCAAAGGCTTTTTTTAATAAATAAATATCGAATGGTTTCCGTAAAACTCGATTTCCATCGACTTGACATTTCGAATTACCTGATTCTGCACTCTGGAGTTAAAAAGTCGGCCAAAAGATGGGTTTGTATATACAGGGTTGTACCTACGCCTACGACTCCTAAGGGAGCTTACGAGGTAAAAGATGGAACACCCCGCATGTCTAAGAGTAGGCAATCATTTAGGTGGTAACTGCTGTCCCGACCGGAGAAGAAGCAGACTGAGAGGGCGTTCAAAATTTCGTCAGGAATAAGCGACAATTACCAATTTTTGACGGTCTAAATCTAAGAAACGGAAAGATTTTTATAGATTCCGATTACTTATTTGCATAGCTCAACTCCTTTTATTGTGCGTAGCGGCCTCTGATTTAAGAAAAACTGAATATGTTGACCGAATATACCTGATTACCGACAGTAGTTTTCGGAAAAGAGCGCCGAGCCATAAGTTTGACCGCCTAATTCTCCATGATGTTACATGAGAACCTAGTTGTGTTTTTTTTTCTTTTCACTATTGTAATATGTCCGTATTGTGCGTAGCGGCCTCGAATTTTCCTTTTTTTTCACGTATGTATATGTAAATTGATCTCAATTACACCATATTTTGCAACAATATCGTACTGAAAACACAAGGATTTTCTCATTATTGTTGAATTATTAGTAAATTGAATCTTAAATAAAATTAAAGTTCATACTTTTACCAACACGATACAGTAAAAAAAATACAACTTTTTCCAACATTTATATTTTTAAATAATCTTTCAAACATAGTATAAATTTACCGTCGCGCGCGATCTCTTGGTGAGCGTTCCCGCCGGCGGGGACGTCCACCGCGAGACAACACAGACACATACAGTCCGCTTTCGTCCCGGTACCGCCGCATACCGGGTAGAGTCAGTCCGACGCAAGTCGGGCCTAGCTGAGTTTCTTGCTGGACTCTTCTCAGCTAGGCTAGGTTTTAGCGAACCAGCGATAAAACTCCCAGTAGTTCGATACCACTCACACCCCAGATTCGGTTGATACCGTTCAACCAATCTCACTGGAGCGCAAACTCTTAGAGTATTCCAGTGTACAAACTTCCCCGCGTGGTCGTGCCGGAGGCTACCCCTGGATTTTCCCCAGGCCACCCTCCAACCACGCAGTTCGACCGCTATATTGGGTCCGTCCTATTATAGCAACAGTCAGGTTCAAAAAAAAAAAAAAAAAAAAGATCTCTTGCCAGTACCGGCTTAGCCGTTGTCCGGGTTGGACCTGTACGTCGTGTAATTGTAGCTATTCACGAAGGCTAACCGTCAACTAAAATATAATTTTGATCTCCGACTAGGCATAGTTGTTATCAACGTCGGGGTCAAACTATACTAGTGAGTCATTCGTGAGGCTAATCGAGACAACTTACGAATTGCATAACTGCCATGTCAATTATTTTACGAGTGATCGTGATACTTGGTGATTTTTTATAAGCTTTTATTTAGTTCACCTATCCGTTGCCTGTAATTCAATCTTTCAATTTAAATTTGATCCACTTCCTGGTTTCCGATTGAGCTGAAATTTTGCATGCATGTATAAATTGGATGACAATGCAATATTATTATGACATAAAGCTGATCTGATGATGGAGCTGGAAGGTGGCCATAGGAACTACGTAATTAAACGACGCAACCCCATCGAGTTTGGGCTCCATTAATTCGTCTTGACGAGTACTTGGTAACCAGGGTCTGATGATGGAGCTGGAAGGTGGTCATAGGAATTCCGTAATTAAACGACGCAACCCCATCGAGTTTGGGCTCGTTTAATTCCTCTTGACGAGTACTTGGTAACCAGGGTCCGATGATGGAGCTGGAAGGTGTTCATAGGAATTCTGTAATTAAACGACGCACGCAACCCCATCGAGTTTGGGCCGTTTAATTCGTCTTAATGAGTACTCTGGTACTATATAGTAACCAAGGTCTGATGATGGAGCTGGAAGGTAGCCATAGGAACTCCTTAATTAAACGACGCAACCCCATCGAGTTTGGGCTCCATTAATTCGTCTTGACGAGTACTTGGTAACCAGGGTCTGATGATGGAGCTGGAAGGTGGTCATAAGAATTCTGTAATTAAACGACGCAACCCCATCGAGTTTGGGCTCGTTTAATTCGTCTTGACGAGTACTTTGGTACTATATGGTAACCAGGGTCTGATGATGGAGCTGGAAGGTAGCCATAGGAACTCCGTAATTAAAAGACGCAACCCCATTTCATCAGTCCACTTTGTGGGGGGTCCGCTGCGCCATCTGGTACGTGGTCTCCGCTCGAGAACCTTTCCGCCCCAACGGCTTTAAAGTATTTTATTTCTCTGTACAAGAAACTACAAACCACCGACATAATATGCAGGGTTGTTGAAAATAACAATATGAATAAAAAACTTTTTAACCGACTTCAAAAAAGGAGGAGGTTATATGTTTCACTATTTTTTTTATGTACGTACGTTCGCCGGTTTCTCCGTCAGTTGTGGCCCGATTAAAAAAATATATTTAAAACATGTATACTTCTGAGATGGTCCCATCGTCACCAAGTCAGGATCTGATGATGGGATCCCAGGGAAATCAAGGGCAACCCTCAAATATTACGTACTTATTACGTGTTTCATGAATTCTCTAAAGCTTTTCAGGTATGAATTTGCGTCTGGTAGTCATCAGTTCATGTTGGTGGGCTGATGATGGAAGGTACAACTCCTCAACGTTTAGGAGTTGGAGGATTTTTTTAAATCTTATACACCGTTCATCATATTCTTTCAAGTTATTCAGGTGAGCACACGTCAGGATCTGATGATGGGATCCCAGGGAAATTGAGGGTAACCCTCAAATTTCATAGGCACGCGTGTAGTTGACATCGGTATTTTCTATTATGACTCGTGTATTTATCCTTGGAAATCGTAATTTTGGTGAAGTTGAACTGGTGATGAAGAGACCAGGCTAATGGAGAGATCCATTCTCCTCCTCCTGGAGCAGTCCTTAAGGATGTAAAATACGAATTTCACGAAAATCAGTTGAGTGATCCAACTAGAGAGTGCAAAAACCGGTCAAATTTCAAAAAGGGGTTATTAACCGGTTTTTACTAAAAGCTAAAAGAATTGTATTGGAGGATAATTTTACTGTAAGAATGTTAGTTCTGGTTTATTAGTAGGCGATGTGTAGTTCAATAAGTAACTAACTTTTTCATAACTTTTTATACATCATCATAATTGTCCTTTTACAGTCAAAATGATTCGCTTACCGTTTCGCTGAATTATTGCTTGAGAGATGGACATATCTTAAGGTTTATATTCGCTTCAGCAAGCGAAAGTGTTGACAACGACGATTGATAACGTGAAAGTTCGGAGGCTGGTCCGAAATTATTGACGTTAATATCATCTACGATAAGATGATTAATTCAAAGTCTATGTCATGGTAGTGCTGTACATGACTCGTAAGGCCGATACGTATTTTATCGCTATCATACTAACTTTAATTAAACTTACTAAAAATTAATAAGTTACAATTTACTAATTTTCTTGCTAAATAACGGTCTCGGCTCACAATTTCAAGTATTTTATAAATGTAACTCATTTCGGTTAGTAACCGGTTTATAGTGTCCAAACCCGGTTATTTACCGAACTCAAAAAGTTCCGGTTAACCTGTTTGCATTCCCTAGAGCAAACTATAGAGGGGACAGCCGGATAGCCGGACAAACGAAAGCATTATTGCCCTATAGTTGAATATCGAACTCGCTCACAAAATTTCATGTGAATCTGTTTAGAGATGCAACCTATAGAGGGGACAGTCGGATAGCCGGACAGCCGGACATACGAAAGCATTTTTGCCCTTTAGTTAAATATCGAACTCGTTCATAAAATTTCACGAGACTTGGTTCAGAGATGCAACCTGTAGAGGGGACAGCCGGATAGCCGGACAGCTGGACATACGAAAGCACTTTTGCCCTATAGTTACATATCGAACTCGCTCACAAAATTTCACGAGAATCTGTTGAGAGATGCGACCTACAGATAGAGAGGACAGACGGACCATTTTAAAAAAAGCATTTTATATCAAAAAAAGACGTAACTACTTAAATATTATACTTTGTCAGAGTATTTTAATATGTATAGAAAATATGTGCACAAAAAGCAAATACTTGCATTGTTCAAGTTAGGGCACCACGTTAGCGAAGTAATACTTACCATCTTTTAGTGCAAGTATTAATATCGGTCGCGCATTCGCTCCAACGGTGCGCTATACAGCTACAGTAAGCTTGTGTGCGTGCTAGTAGTATTTACACACACACTACGCACTACGCGTCTCAAAATACCGAATCCTGAGCGAGCGCTTTTTTCAATAGCACTCTTAACTGACCAAAATATTTAACGGTAGGCGCGTATGATTGATATTCTCTAAATAGCTATATCCATATAACATCGTATAGTACACAGTCTACGACCTAAGAAATTCTGTGTATTACTAAAAAACTTATTTGCTCCGTCGGCTCAGCGACCCAAAATTAATCTTGCCATTTTTCTCGGTTCCGCGCTAACTCTTGCCAATTGCAGATTTGGAGCGCAGATCCGCCTGGAGCATGTCACTCCAGCGGTACATTGGACTAAAACACTTGATCTAAGAAAATTGTATCGACCCTTGTACCCTTCGTTCGTGCTAAACCCGAAACTGAGCCACATTCGAAATTGTGCAACACGTAATTGTACTCAAATTTAAATACTCTGCGTGCAAATAATCTGCCCCCATGGCGATTAGGACTCGTTCGGAACGGATGCGCGCCCCGCGGCCAGTAGCCCACTGAATTACACATCCTCCACACTTAACAAATGTTCTGACCAGTCATTTGACTTGCTTCTTAGACTTATCTCACTCGTCGCGTCGCCTTAGCTTAGCATTTCAATTTGTGCGTGCACGCACGTTTTTGACATTGTTAGCGAGTGCGAAAAAATGTGCGATGCTAAATGGTGAAAAAAACGAACCGCCTTGTGCAAAATCTATGAAATAATAGGGTCAACGTAGTGTCTCTCAGAGGTGACATTCAACTTTATTATATTTCTTAACATCGCCACTCTATCAGGAAGTTTTACATAATTCCAGTTCAAATTGCAGTTGACTAGCAATGTCACGGGCTGTCAAAAAGGAGTGTCGAGTTGCGCCCATTTAATTGATTTATTCAAAGCAATTTAAAGAAATCTCCTTATTAATTGCACGATTTTCACCGCGCTTGCGTTTTGTGATTCGATGTATGTATTAGAATTAGTGGGAAGTTAAAATACTGTACCTACACAAGCAAATTATGTCTGTATCCAGGCTTAGCTTTATATGATTTATATAGAAGTAAGATACTTACTTGCCTGTACGGCTATCACGCGACGGTGCGCGAGCTCTCTCGATTTCTATCGCACTATCCATCTCTCTCTTATTAGAACACTTACAACAAGAGGTACTCGTATAGTTCGAGAAAATCGAGAGTATGTCGCGTCCTACCCATGATAGACGTGCAGGTTAAGTATTGTTTTTTACGTTATTGTAACTCTGAGACGATATGAGATTATAACTATTATAAGTAGTTACGTCCATTTTATTTAACTACTAAGTACTTGCCCGTGACTTCGTTCTTGTTGACTTCCTTTTGTTTTATTATTTACGGGGATGATTTTCGGAGGTAAATAGTATCCCATTATGCTAATCTAGGTTAAATGCACTATTTGTTTGTATGCTAAAATTCATCTTAATCCTGTCAGCCGGTTTTGCGTGATTGATTAACAAACATGCAAACTTTCGCATTTATAGTATAATACGTATAACTAACTTCCGCCCGCGACTTCGTCTCGGTGGACTCAGGATAAAAAAAACTATCCTTTATTTTAGCGATGGGCCAAATTAGCCACTGAATGGCTTCCAAAAGATGGCTTCCGAGGTAGAGGCAGACCGAAAAGGAGATGGCGGGACGACCTTGAGACGTTTTGTGCAGATTGGCGAACACTGGCACAGGAGCGAGACGAGTGGCGGAAAGGAGGGGAGGCCTTTGCCCAGCAGTGGGACACAATATAGGCTAATAAAAAAAAAATCCTTTATTTTAATAACAGTAATAAACTACGGACATCTTCGTGCAAATATTCATCCAAATCGGTTGAGCCGTTCAAGCGTGTAACATGTAATCTTTCTTATCTAAAATATTAGTGGGATATTAGTAAAATTATAATATAATAAATGTTAAATAATTAAAGATATTGCACGAATAGTGTCTAATTTATTATTAGTCTAAGCTTTGGATTCTTGTTTCTTTCTTCGTCTTCTGATTAGTTTAACTTAAAGAAAGCATCCCTTGTTTTCTTAGTAGCGATCGACTTACAATTAAAAGTTTACCTTGTAGTTAACTTAATAATTTTAGTTGACATAATACATTTAAGTTGACTGGCCGAGGCCGCCTGGCTCCGGTTGAATGGCGCCGTTTCCAACAAAAGAGTAAAAAGAAAAAAATCGGGAAAATAACGCTCAGCCCTTTAATTACTTCGCTGGGCGAGGCTCCTCCAGCCTTATCGGCGTTTACTGAGCCTGTTTATAAGTTAAAATGAATTTGACTATTAAATATTTCGAGGTTTTAAAGATATCTAAGCGTTGTTGTAATGCAGATTGTTAGTATGTATATGTACTCGCCATTTTGAAATTATGCTATTTAATGTAATGCAACATAAGATAATTCGATGTTGTTTGTTGTTATTTGCTGTTGTTTGCTAACTCAGCACGCAGTAAGTGCTTGTAATTAATAATAAAATAATAATAAAATAAATATAAGGGGACAATCTTACACAAATCGACCTAGTCCCATAGTAAGCTCAGTAAGGCTTGTGTTATGGGTACTAGACGACGATATACATAATAGACGTAAATACTTAAATACATAGAAAATATCCATGACTCAGAAACAAATATTCATGCTCATCACAAAAATTTTTGCCCTTACCGGGATTCGAACCCAGGACCTCTTGCTTCGTAGGCAGGGTCACTACCAACTAGGCTAAGGCGGTCGTCAAAAAAAAATCATTTTGCGGTACATTACTTTGACAATATGATAGCTTAAGTACCTAATAATCTTTTTTGTCAAAACTTAATAATACCTATCTATTAATGGGCTTTTATTTTTTACTGATATTATTGCTTGCTGCACAATTAAACTTATTAAATTGTTTTGCTAGTTACATTGCAAATATCTAATTTACATTGTAATTGGAAGTTGTTTGCATTTATTAAAGTGTATTTTTGTCATTATCTCCTAGTAGCGTTATTCCCGGTTGGGTCCTAAAGAAGCCCGGGGTCCGCTTTGACATCTAATATTATACCAATAGAAATATCCACCGAATAATACCAAGATTACTTATCAAGTTATCACACGCGTTGCAGAACGTTTGTGTACCTGTGTATGTGTGTATTATAGAACATTTTAAGATTTCCCATGAACCTTTTTAACCCCCGACGCAAAGAGAGGGGTGTTATAATTTAACGTGTCTGTCTGTGGTATGGTAGCTCCCAAACGGATGAACCGATTTTGTTTAGTTTTTTTGTGTCATAGATAATTTTATCCCGAATGTTCTTAGCCATGTTTCATGAAAATCGGTTCAGCCGTTTTTGAGATATTGCACTTTGAAATGAAAATGTCGGGGGTTTTTCAACTTTTTTAAGTACTGTATTTTGTTGTAATCTCGTGTAGGTAAATACAGGGGGGCTAGCACAACTGATGCCGCGCGCGCCGCGACGCGTGTCGAGTAGGATCTACCCTCCTCTTTCTAATTTGCACGGTGCGAGTGTGACAGGGGACGCTGAGTCGCGCGACCAGGGGGTTTGTCAGCAAGTTGTGCTAGACGTACAGCAATGTTTTGTAGGTAGATAATATTAAAATGTTTTGACGGAACATTTTGTGCCCGGTCCACAATTCGCCAACTTTTAATTAAGGAAGTTTCGTCATTACCATCTTCGCACTTGGAGCTCATTAGGTTTTACACAATAACCATTTCGCTAACTACAACAAGGCAACTGTTACTACAATTTAAGTTTTGCTGCACCCACAGTCCTATTTTAAGGAAAAATGGTTTTCGTACGTAGCTAAGTACAGTCGGCATGAGATATAGTGGAGCGGCCAGCTCACAAATATCTGAACATGTCTCTAATGGCTCGACAATAGAGATCTGGTCAGATATTTGTGAGTACTTTGGCCGCTCCGATATATCTGATGGTGACTGTACCTTCGGAAGAATGCAATATAAAGAAGAAACAATCAAAATTCCTGACAAAAATACAAACTGTAGACACATACGCACATACACATTTACGTGATGGTAAATGCTGGCAGGGTCGGCACTACACTCACTGAGTGGTGACGATTCGGTGACACGAAGCAATGACGCCAATATTAGTTATTTAAAGTTCAAGATTTAAGTGATATGGGATTGCTACGGATAGCCCCTCAATTACTTCTGCGAATCCCGTCGACTTAATGAATCTAGCGGCGCCAAAGCCTACCTGTCGGCGAGCCTTTGCCTCTATTAGACAATAAAAAACTAATACCTTATACAGTGCAGCATCCCAGTAACTTCTCACAGTTTCTTACCTCCCCTCCCCCGCTCACCCTTCTCACAATAAAACAACCTTCCAAGGATACAACCACCGTAATTTAAAACCCGGCTTACCTCAGTGTTTGCTAATCAATTTGGACTCTGCTATGCAAAGAATAGAATTCGATTTATCTTGTTGAAGCGAGGTTGCACTTTAGAATGTTTGCAAACGATTTTGAATTTTATTACCGGTTCGCACGGTACAATGTTGGTAGAGCTTGGCTGGCTGGAGGTAGCAGCAAGGTGAAGGAAGGTGGAAGTGTAAAGGGGGTTCATTAATCCCCGCGCCCTGCGCTCACGCACTTTCATGAATGGACCGAACAGGTTGATGTATTCCAAATACAGGTTGTTGCATTTAGAAAATTAGAAACAAATGCAGCAGGTACCATAAAGCTCGGCTGCGTAAAACCCGTCTGTCCATTAGCCTTATATTTTCTTACAAATCCTATACGAATGTAGTAAAATGCAAAGATAAATTAAATAGACCTTCGTGGTAGAGAACAACACCTGAACCTCTTTAATTATGCATTCTTGAGAAACCAGGTCGATCTTCAAGAAAAACAAAGGTAGGTATAAAAAATGTTTTATGCATAGTCGACTGTACTGACTTCAAATCTGTGATGTCATCAATTCCTTTGTGCCCGGGAGCAGAGATCACTCGTAATCGCATTCGTGACATAAAAACTGAATTGGCCGAAACACAATGGCATCGCGCACATTAGTCGGAGCCATTCATTAAGGCAGTTGCGATCTCAATTTGTCTTCGTTTTCAATACCTAAATTGCAATGTTTATGTTGGATTTCATTAATATTTTGTGCCATCGTCTTCCCTTTTTAATAATTATTCCCTTTTTATAAACTGCTGCCGTATTATTACAATCAGTTTAAAGTTAATTCCAGTATGTAGATACCTACTGATATTACTGACCAACTCTTATGGGATGTTTACACTTTGATTAATGATGAGTGCGAGTTTTGCTGCAAGTGCGAGTATTTTGTTTGTTTATTTTATTGCTTAATATGTTTATTCCGTGTGTTTGTGAATAAATGTATCTTTCTTTCATTTATTTTCTTTCTTTCTTTCGTATGGACCTGCACTAATCACTAATCAATATTTAAACAGGCCCTTAAACTTCTCCGCGACCTTGGTCAACACCGACCGTTTATGTATGAAATTTTGCTGCAAACAACTGTCTACACGGTCGGGCGGACCAAGGTCGCTCGGTCGGGCTCGTTGGAGCTTGTTGGCAACCGTCTAACAAACGTTTTAGAGTCATGGTCGGCCGAGAACACCCTATAGGTGAGGGTTCGAAGGAAGCGCCGCAACGTCCGGCCGCGTGGATGTAGCGTGATGCTCTTTTTGCTCTTCGTTTTGTTTTTTGTTCATCTCATTTATTTATTCCGATGTAATCTCTTCCAGTTCGTTTTTTGTTCAGTCGGCCTTCAGTGTTACCTGTGCCGGGACGCCAATACCTTGTCTATCACCTCGCTCCCATTTACCAAAGGATCGCCGTTTTGCCAATCCAATGCGGTTATTAGCTTCAGTGAAGTGTATAGTGATTTCGTGCTTCGACTTTGGAATTTGGAATATGTTATTTGATGTTAACATTACGAGTGCTTAAACGAGCGTTGCCTGAGGGCTGTGATGATGGGATTGCCACATTATCTGCTGCTTCTTGCTCGGACTTCGTTGAACGATCTCGATCTTCTAATGGAACCTCCACATTCACCCAAGTTCAATCTGCCTTTGTGGCAGCCGTGGGTTGCGTCGCCCCAAAAAGGTACTTATTCCTAAGATCCTTGCGGAATATTTTTTCTAGACATGTTATGTAGATCGTAAACATTAAGGACACCTCAATATTTTGCCGCTTGCCTGAATCTTAATTATTTAGGCAATTAACTAAGTGGGTAGTTACGTGGCGCCAGACTTGCTCCTTAATGAGCGTCTCTATAAAATTACTGTCTATCTAAATCGGAGTTGATGTGAATGAGATTGGACCGGATTCCAATTAAAATGTTCGGCTCGGTTCAAGTTCAACAACACATGGATCATCTCATAATCATTTTCACCCTTTGAATCTCATCTTTATCTGTTAATTCTTACCAATCTGTGTTTTAGTTTAGTGTTCCATTTGAGCAAAATATTGCTGATTGCCAATTATCATCAATTTATTTTACAATATCTTTACTCTCTACGCCATAATCAATTACAGTTACTAACTATTGCGATTATTATATTTAATGCAGCGTTGGTACCGTATCTATGTCGGATACTGTTTTATATATACTTCTTAAACTTTTTGCAAAAAGAGAAACATCTAACAGTTCGTACATGGATGGTTTAAAAAAAACTACCTACACCTAACTACTTCTCCTTCATTTATTTAACTAATTCTTCCTCCAGCATGGATGGCATATTAGGTCGTGTTTATTTCGTAATAAAGACGTAGAAAAACACCCGTAGGTATCTAGTGGTATCAAATATAGAAAAGCCTTTTTCAGCATGTTGCTGAAAAAGGCTAACATGTTGTTGACTAAGCTTTCGTCACACGCGTCAGGTTGATTTTTGTGATGAGACAGTTTTCTTGGCCGAGTTCTCGATAGGTTCAGTTCATGTAACCTCATCACTAAGGGTTCGGCTTGGAAAAGGCTGAATCGAATATTGTTTATACATTGTGCTGGTGTTGTGTAACAACGAAACCTTGAAATTCATCCTTATTCTGACCATCGGACGTTTCTAAATGACCGCGGGACATTATATTGTTGACGAGTCTTTTGCGGTTGTGACTGTGTCAATAACTCCTATCACAAAAAACATTTTATTTGTATTGTATTGTATACTCGTCTGACAAGGATGTAACAGCTACTATGTATTACAGAGACCCCGAGCACAGCGTCGAGCGGCGAGTCGGAGGGAGACCGCACGCTGTCGCCCGAGGCGCCTGCGCAACCCAAGGAGCTCACCGGGAAGTGGAGGCGCGAGCGCAGGACCCGGCAGCCCGACTACAGGCCCAGGTAATTATCATCATCATCATTTTCAGCCTATGCCTCTCTTCGAGTACGCCACACATCCCGATCCTAGGCTAGTCTTATCCTGGGGTATACAGTAATTTATATTCTAAATATTCAAATACAGCGTATGCACAGTCTCCTATGTAAAACTTTTCACTTTTTTTCTCATCTTGGGATAAGTGCTCCCCGGACTCCATTAGGGTGTAACCGGGAAAAAGGCGCTGGGGTGACAACTTTTGCGCCTGCCTAAACCAGGTCTAATTTTCCATCTGTACGTCTAGAACAAGTTGCTGCTCAGTCGCTTCGCGCGCGACAGAGAGTCCCCTGTATGCCAATTAGAAATTGGAGGGTAGATCTTTCTCAATTCGCGTAGCGGCTGGATTAAAAAGGCTGATTTCAGTAGCACAATATTAGCGTAGGCACTTATACGAACATTAACCACCGCCACCGCGTTTGACGACTGCTTTAGCCTAGTTGGTAGTGACCCTGCCTACGAAGCAAGAGGTCCTGGGTTCGAATCCCGGTAAGGGCAAACATTTATGTGATGAGCATGAATATTTGATTCTGAGTCATGGATATTTTCTATGTATTTAAGTATTTATATCTATTATATATATCGTCGTCTAGTACCCATAACACAAGCCTTACTGAGCTTACTATGGGACTAGGTCGATTTGTGTAAGATTGCCCCCTTCTATTTATTTATTAATTTTATTATTTATTTTATTATTAAGGACGACTCCTTAAGGATGCAACCAAGATGACGCTTAGAGTAGGTCACCCTCAGGAGCTGCTTTTCTGGGCACCTACACCGAGAGAAATACGACATAAGGCTTTCTACATATTAATAGCTGTAAATGTGTTGATATTAGTAATTTAAGTGTATCTGTTTAGCATATTTTGTGCACACAAGTCTAATAATTAATTATTCTAATGATGAAAACCGGAATCTGAAATTGACAGACTTGTGAAAATTACCAAATTTCATTTCGTGTCCGTGACCCGTTTCCGTGTGCAGGTGAAACTACTTGTTAGAATTGGAGTGCATTTGTTCTTTTCAGTAAGATTATCTCTGCGGACCGTAGCAGACCTGACTGCAGTCAGGAAAAATCTGTACTCGCATGCAGACTCCATGCATAGGTACAGTCACCAGCAATAACATCTGCCACAACATAGCACGCATAAATATCTGACACGACTCTATATGTAATGTCATAAGGACGTGTCAGATATTTTTGCCGGCTTTGTTACGGCAGATATTGATGCCGGTGACTCTACATATTTTTCATGTGCGTAGTATTTTCATTTAAAATTACAAAATAGCTGGTGACGTGTGGTATCAGCAAATCAAAGGGCGTACGACAGAGAGAAATGGAAAACACTCCACCAAAAAGAGGACTACTCTTAAATTTGACACATTCTCCCAATCTTCTTGCAACCCTAGAGAATTACTTAATATGCCCTAAACTTTCACTTGCTTTTCACTTGGGTATTAATATGGAAGTGGTGCATCTGTGTTCGCTTATTATGAATTTATTAGACTCGTTTTCTCACCTTTCGCCGGCTTGGTATAAGGGCGACGTCAAGTTGAATTGGACTTTTTGATTTAAAGTATGAGTTTTACGGAGTTACCGAGCACGGTCTTGGGTCGTGGGCCGCTAATGGTTTCGCCACCATTATCAGTTTTTCAGGCTGATGTTCAACGTAGGCGAAAATAATTATCGTTGGTTTTATTTTTACTTCCTTCCACGTGAAAAACGTGTGGGCAGTTGATGCGGGTCTGAAAATAGATACCTACTTTTAATAGAGTGGCGCCCACTAGGTACCTTTAACCTTAAAATCTTCAGCCCAATTTACATTAATCGATACCTACTTTATAACAAGTATGAAAATTTCGCTTCTCGGAGTGGATGTATCCGCAATTAATATTAAAACTATGTGAATCAACTTCTTTCTGTCAAGTATTGCCATGGTTTCGTCTCATAGGTCACTTTTTAAAACTGCAAAACGTGTCACCAACTCACCAAATGTGAGGTTTTCTTGTCATGTTCAACCCCATTTCCAATGGGCCATCTTCTAAGCATGGACTCCATGTTGTAAAAAAAAAATTTAAGAAACTCTGCCATATTGTCTCCTAGTTAATGGGACAGAATAATAACATAAAAATGTTGTTTGACCCGACAGCAACCGGCACTAACAAATATATTTATATTTCCAGAGAGAATGGCAAGATGGCGCTAAGATCGCAGTCGTTCAACGAGCGGCGCAGCGGACCCGCGCTGTCTCGGGCGCCGCACAGCGACGGCGAGCTCGCGGACGACGAGGCGCCCGCCAACCTCACCACCAACGGCAAAGGTGAGGCAGTTGTACCGTAGTCGAAATCGTAATACACCCACACTGTCGCCGGTGCGGCAAAGCGACGGCGAGCTGGCGGACGGGGCCTTCTAACCTCACCAGAAACGGCAAAAGTGAGGCAGTTATATTCTAGGCAAAAACGTACTTAATACACCCACGCTATCGCCGGCACGGCACAGCGACGGCGACCTGAACGAGGCTCCACCCAACCTCACCACCAACGGAAAAATTGAGGCAGTTGTACTTTAGGCAAAAATATAATACAGCCACGCTGCCGCCGGTGCGGCACTGTGACTACTGTGACTTGGCGCCCGCTAACCTCACACAGAAAACGTGAACTTTGAGGCAGTGTACTATAAGAATAGTCCACCCACGTTGTCATCTGTGTGTCATAGCCACGCCACGGCGAAATTGAAAAAGGCGCCCGTTAACTTCACCACCAACGGGAAAGATGTGGCAGTCATCGTGGATTGAGCGGCGCCGGTGAGCTCATGAAAGGGGCGTCCGCCACCCTCACTACCAACAAGCAAAGGTGAGGCTGCCGAACTGTAGCTATTCCACGAGCGCAGCAGTTTACTGGCCTGGCGCCGCACAGTGGCGGCGAATTCGCTGACGAAAAGGCACCGGTCACCTCCACACCAACGGAAAAGGTGAGGCTGTTCTACATACCTATACAATCCTCCTAGCGTTTTTCTCGGTAGGTCCCTACACAAGCCCAGGGTGGGCTTTGGCATCTATACCCAAGATTTGGCGTAGGACCTAGTTTTACAAAAGCGAGTGCCACCTGACCTTCCAACCAAGGCATAGTGAGCATGTGGTATAAATGAAGTTCCCCGAACAACTAGATAATACGCAGGGCATTCTGACGAAACGACACTGCTTCCACAATGACTATCCTACGACATGGCACGACCTATATATAGCTACGAAGCGGTATATACTTTATTGTATTTTATAATAATAATCTTTAGCCCGTAGAGGACTTTAATTACCAGCAGCTCTTGCTAGGAAATAAAAACCCAACAGAAAATAATAATAATTATTATTATTGCATTTATGGATACCTAAAACTATGTAGTATTGTGTAATTGCCAAGTCGCAAAAATTTATTTAGTTAGCAAATAAAGAATAATAAGAATGCCTGAGACTTGGCACTACAAAATATCTCACAGATTTCATTACTTTTTAGAGATAAACAAGCAGCTCCATCGAGACTTGGCAAGTTTTTTACAGAATGTTTTTGATGGGATTACACTTCTTTTTGTAGAAACGTTGACTTATTGATTTATTTTATTAGATTTTCTTATTTGACACAGTTTTTTTTCTTTTTAGGATAGATATATCTCTAATAGTTTTTTTCCCTAGTTTTTACAGTTTTCCCTTTATGTGGCCATTAAACCCTAACTGTGTACCAAACAGCTCTCTGAGTTTATGGGAAGTACTAGTTCTATTTTGATGATCATGAGAGAGTGAGTGTCATAAATGCGAAACTTTGCTTTCGCTTAACTTCGGAAATAAATGACCTACGGACTTGAAATTTTGGATTTTAAGTATGTGATTATAGCTTACTGGATGACGAAAATTTCTGCGTTCTGGTCTTATCCAGAGGTTTTCAAATAGGGGCCTGAAAATGCGGCGAAATGGTTCCAGTAAAGGATGGTACGGCAGTGTTTGCTTCGCGCTCGACTTGGCGGGGGCACTACCGTGCCCCCAGATTATATCCTATCTCTCCTTACATTGCACAGCCCAATTCGGACACATTAAACGAGTGACGCTTGTCAAAACGATCCATTTTTCTCCATCTAAATAGAATTATAAGTTATCACAATTTGCGTTCATCAAATTTAAGAGAGTGTTCATAAAACCCTTAATTACTAGTAAATTAACGCTTATTCTTAATTGCCACGACAAAAGAGTAATAAAGATATTCTTGTGGAGTCCTTAAACAGCTGTTTTAATTTATCGACTATTAAGCTGCCTACTTGAGAGCAATAGTAGAACGACGATTCGAGTAATGGGACTCATTTATTATCATTAACAGTTGCCATTCCATATAAACATATAAACTTGTCAAACTTTCCATACATTCAGATTTAACAAACACCGCTTACGATTACAGACGGTTTGTTGCAACCCCTCTAAGTATTAAAAAATTATCAAATGGTATCCGTACATCCAATAATTGGCAACAAAAACACCAGACGTGGCACGTCATTTTGGCATGATCTGCGCCTTTGTTCCATTGAAGCTGACGATGACCTGCCAGTAATTGCAAGGGCTTCAACAAAAGCTAGTATAATATACTATTTATTCGAAGTAGCGACTTATGCCTGCTACACACGACAACGATTTATCGTAGCGATTTGACTGCGCAGTCCGTTTGTGCAGTTTTATCTATCGTGTGTATGACAAATCGTTTCAGATTATCGTTACGATTTGTCATACACACGATCGATAAAACTGCGCAAATCGGTCTGCACAGATTAATCGCTACGATAAATCGTTGTCGTGTATAGCAGGCATTATTGGGAAAATTATACTTTTCGCACGAGCGAACGAAGACTACGAAGTTATATGCTTCCGCTGCGTCTGTCCTGCCGTTCGGCTGTCCCACTGTTCTCTACAGGTCCCAATTCGCGACGTTGATACTATAGTTTTTTTTTGCCGAGCAACTTTTTTTTCCTTCTCGCGTATGCTACAGCTCAAAGAACCATTAGAAAGAAAGAAAACATTTATTCACTACACAAAAGACACACAGAGACAAAGAGAGTATAAACATACAATACAATTGACACATTGTGTGTTTCTTCGCGGCAGTGAATCGGTCGCTGTCTCAGCATTATGCCGAGGTGTCAGACTGACACCTACAGCGCTGATTTTCAGACTAGACTCTAGTATATTATGTTTATCGCTCGTCCGGATATATATTATAGTTTGAGAAAACATACCAAGCAGTTTTTTCAGGGAAATTCCAGCCACGCTCACTAAATTAAATCACTCCGTCGCGTTTGTTACCCGCCCTGTGGGACCGCCTCGGTTACACGTTTTCCATGTTGGAAAGGATCTCAGATTACATGCATAGAATAGTTACAGACTTTTGCGAGTCTTGGCGCGGGATAAAAACAGAGGATTATTAAAAAGAAATTGCGCAGCGGAAAATATGTTTTTCACTTCTCATGCTCGTAAAGTCCGACTTTAAGTCGTGCGTAGACGACATAAAATCGCTTTTTAGCTGTAGTGCACAAAGTAAAATCTTCGTCGAAGACCAAGGCAATCAGTCCAACAGCTAACTTTAAGAGCAACTTTCACTTAATAGAATAAACTCTTTATTTTTATTTTATTATGTTTCGTTAGTATTCTAAGACCAAGGTAAGGATACCAACAGCCAAAGTTCACAATAAGACTTCATGCAAATAATTTACTTTAAAAACAAAGTTTTAACCGACTTCAATTTTTCCTTTATCTAACATTATGTACTCTTGTAACATGTTTTTTCTTATGTTGTGGTGCAATAAAGAATATATTATTAGTATTATTATTTAGTACTCCGCCAAGCCACGAGAACATTTCCAATTTTTTTTTTACAATTTACCACATGAACTGATTTCCGATAGCAAATGCGTTGATTATATAGAAAAAAACCGAATCGCTGTATGTGGGCCGATAATATTTGAGGACTTCCATCGATTCTCCAAGATCATCACCAATGGCACTTCATTAGTTCCTATTTCAACGGAATCTTATTAGAACCTGTGACGTACTTTTGCACTTTTAAGTACATAATTGAGGAATTCGATAAGTCATCTGTGGTCTTCATCATCAATTCCTCGCCACCAAATTTATGATTCCGGATTTATGTCTGGATACACGAGTTATAAAAGAAAATACCAAAATCACTACACGCGTGCCTAATAAAATTAGGGAGTCCCCTCAATTCCTCATGGATCCCATCATCTAACTGAATTTTGAAAAAAATGGGACCCACCTGGAACTATATTACAAACGAAGAAAAAATTATTTTTTCGAATCGGCTCATCAATGACGGATTTCTGAGGTAACAAACAATGAAAATAATAAAAAAAAAACCAGCCGAATTGAAAACCTCCTTTTTTTGAAGTCGGTTAAAAAGATTTTCATTTCATTTCCTCGCAATCGAAGTGAAAAAAGTACAGTGTACAATTCGTCCATAAAACCCATTTTACACTTTATTTTATATCCATCATAACATAAACGTCTCGCGTAAAATGATGCGTTTTATGCACTTGTTGTACAATCTACTATTGAGCGCAATAGGAGAAAGTATTCCTGTGATGCCCTAGAGAAACAAAGGAATGCCTTGATTTGCCCCGGCCCGTCTATCCCCTCATATTATCCAAAGAACAGTGAACACAACGTATATTTGGATACCATGTATGGGCTCTATGGAATCTTTATTTACTCACGTATACCTGCAAACTTAGGTGGCTTAGACGCAGTACATAGATACCTATCTACAAATGAGTCTACCGTCCTCCCATTTTAATCTCTTCTCATTTTGAAAAGACATTCGTTTTTAGATTACTTACGATCCTTAATTAACCGATGGCAAGATAGCTTGGTGAATTAGCTAATACGGTTCTGTTAACACAAGAAAGCGATTGTGTTTTGTTAACGCGTTCGCGTGAATCAATTGCCACTTGTTGCAAAACTGAAGAACAAGGAAAACCACCCCTGGATATCGAGAGTAATCACTTTGATTGTTGATCGAGTATTATTGGACATTGTGGATATCATTAACGAGTCTTCTGTAAAGGGTAGGTACTTATCTTATAAACGCCAAGCGTTGCAAAAACAATTCGCATTTTTGAACTATCTTGCTCATCGTAAAGGTCGCCGGGAAATAATAAAAACTATGATTCGATCAACACCCTATGGGTCACGAAGAACGCAGCATGCATGTTAAAATGGTTTTTCCGTTTCAACATTTCTTTAGAGAAATCCAGTGATGTTATCAAATCCCTGGCAGTGTTTTTAAATGACGAGATCTGCCAAAAAAGTCGTTAGAGAAGAAAACCGTCAAAGTCACACAGACATTAAGAATAGGAGGTAAACATTGCGATAGGTGCTAAATAAGTCGCCACTCAGCTTTCATGTCTAACGCAAACCTTGGTTCCTTCGTGACGCTGATTTTCAGTGACTATAAAATGTCTAAACCACATCAATTTCGGCACCACTGCTCAAAGTTAGCTTTGGTCGTAGTCTGACCAGCGAGCCGTCCCGACTCATTTTATTTATTTATTTAAGAAACAAACAGTCGTTTACGAAAAAGTATTGCTTACAAATAAGGCCTGGAGTTTCCTTTATTTTACTTACTATATTTAATTAGGTTTGTGTACAATAATATAAATAGTGAAACCCTAAAAAGATAATATATCATGAATTCATGACAATGAGAGAAAATTGCAAAAAGCGGATTTTAGCGCGACAATTGAGCAGTTAAACAAATCTATATTGTCAAGCTTCTTTTATAGAAAATTTATAAATACGTTTTTAGCGTAACACTTTTCTGACAAAGGCGCTGATACCTAGGATGAACTCTAATATTTATTTGATGTAATAGTGAGGGGACATCCAACATATTGCGCATAATTTTATATCAAACTCTAGGTCAGGCACTAGCCCCTTTCGTCTACATATGGCTTTTCGCATGTTATCGGCTAGCGCTATGTTTTTTTTTTTTTTTACTTGTTGCTAGCCGTAGCCCGAAGGCTGTGACGTCAAGTTATGGCTGGCTGGTGGATAGGCGACCATAAGGTGCTATCCGACCGCCGCTAGCGCTATGAACTTGTCAGTGAATATTTATAACACGTTCGTTTTCCCCACAGCCCCCCCGGAGTACCCGGGCAAGCCCGAGGCGCCGCTAGACATGCGGCTGCGCTCGCGGCCGGCGCCGCCGCCCTACAACCGACCCTCGGTTATCACCAAGAGCGACACCCCGCCTGGTAAGCCATTTCACTAACCCGCTGACGCAAAAGGTCCAATCCAGACCCCGTATCATGTTCGGCCTTATCACACGATAAGTGACGAGACAGAGCCTCCGCCACTGACTGACACCGTTCAATAGAACGAGACGACGCTCCTATCGTGTCACTTATAGCGTTATAAGGCCCACCATGATGCGGGGTCTGTTCAATAAAATACATTCTAAATTGGAAAAGAGTTGCATTTGTTTTGCATCGTTCAATTTTGAAATAAGATTCAGTCAAAAATTTAATTTTACGTGCAAGCTGTTATTGACGACTTTACTTTTCTGTATACCGTCATCAATACTCATTGAGACGATTCTAACGAGCCCAAATTCAACGGGCTTACGTCGGTTAAGTACTGAATTCCCATGGCCTCCTTCTGTCTCCATCATCAGATACCATAATATAGATTGTCATCCAAACTCAAACATCCTTTACCCAAAATTTCAAATCGGTTGAAGATATCTGCTTCAAAATTCCAACCGGACAAACGTTTATTGTTATATCGCATTTGCACAAGTTTTAGATTTTTGAAAATGTTGACCCAAAAGGCATTAAGCTCTAATTTGTATTTAGCGATCTTTGTCGCAATGTAGCATTTATTAGATAGACAGTTTTAGCACAACATCTCTGTAACGTTATAACAGTATCAGGGTATAACTCTATGTTTTTCCCTCAGGTTCAATGTCAATGTGCGACCCAGTGATCGACGAGCACTTCAGACGTTCCCTCGGCGACAACTACATGAACCTGTTCAAGAAGAACTCTGAGGACAGCCAGCCCGGCCCCAAACCCAACACCAAGGACCGCGCCAGCAGCCCCATTCAGTTCAAGCCCGAGGAACCGCCCAAACCCGCCAAAATCATCGCCATGGAGGTAGACGATGCCAGCCTCTCCGTAGACGACCACTTCGCCAAAGCCTTAGGCGATACCTGGCGGCAAATACAAACCTCCAGGTTAAAAGAGACGGAGAAATCCCAAGCCCCTAAAGGTGTCGATGACCACTTCAGCAAAGCCCTCGGCGATACGTGGAAGAAAATACAAAACCCCAAACTGAATCTTGACGATGATAAAAAGGATCAGACAACGAAAATTATATCTAGGAGCGGCGTCGTGATATAATGACGTGGTTGCGGCCTGGCGGTTCAGTTTACGGCTCGGAATATAATCGGGTCATTCCTTGATACTCGCTCGAGTATCAGTTAGTTCCCTCTTGTGTAATGTTTCGTTTACCGTGGAGGTAGCTACGTTGGGCGTCAGAATCCATGACAATCTGTTACCTAAGGCTTTGGGAAGTATTTTTTAATGTTTAGTCAATTAGTAGTCACCAGTTACACGATATAAGTTATTACCTCAATATAAACGCTTCTGCACGATTCACTGTACTTTAGTTAGGTTGTGTTGTAAATATTATAGACTTATGTAACTTGAGCGTTCGGTGGGGTAAAGGTTAAATGTGTCTAACTGTTCTTGTAACTGTAATGTTCCTCTCGTTTATAAGTTTAAAGTTAGATTTCAGTGGATTTTTAATAATTACTTAATCGAATTAGCGCAATGAAGTACCCATCGAAATTGAATGTCAGTACCTACTGTGTAAATAAGTATAGATAAATATAAGTTATATTTATAGCTGCAATTTCGTTCTCTGATTGTGTTATAAGGGTACATAGTACATAATAACTACAAAGTTTAGATAGGGGAATATGTTTAACGGAATGAAATGGTTCTCCCTCGGGTCTTACCCGATGTGGTTTATAGTTGAAGTTTAAAAGGTCCGTTCATGAACAGTACATGAACAGAACTCGAAATGAATTATTAGTTAAACGTCAAAAAGAACAATTACATTTTAGATTTGTCTAGGAATAAGATGGTAACACCTATCGCGTTCTAGAAGATGAAATGTTTTTGATATTGAACGTCTGCTGTCTGCCTCGACATGTATGCAATAACGAGATTTTATAGCGTGTACATTTATTGGTTTTCCCGCTAAGTAGCGAAAAGCGCATACATCGAAGGCGCCCGCTAGGCGGGTTCATAGCAGTGAAAGTTTTAACGGACCTGGCCCTTCCTCCATCGGGTTAATTATAACCTGATCGTAACAATTCACCGTACATCGCTGGGCCGGCAATTACAGAAAGTCTGCACCAACGTTACTTACCAGAAATGTACGATGAACTTTCAGGTGACGTAGAGGCCAGGAGGTCAATATGCAATATATGCAATCTAATTTAAATTTGACTGAATATCATCGTATTTTGTTCAATCTTGGCTATGCGCTCGTCAAAAGGGCATTCCAGACTTAGACGTATTTTAAGTTAAGTGCGATGAAGTCCAGGTTGGTTAAAATAATTTCTCAATCGAATTAAGTCTGTTGTGGTGTCTAAAATATAAAAATGGTTTGGAACTGTCTTCGGCAACCAAGGGCGGTGCGTAACAATTTCAGGTGAATAAATGCCAAGTCTTAGGCTGCTTTTCCAACATTTAGCTATGTTTGCATAGAAAATGTTCGCTCCTTTAGAAAAGCAATAGAAACCAGCGTCAATAGCTAAATAATTGATATACATAAACTGAACAGTTTATCAAGTCAGCTTAAATCTTATGTACAATCCGTTATATTGATAATTTTCATACTAAAGGTAGTTATTGTCACCAATCAGTTGACACCTCATTCATCAAAACCGATACAGTAAATTAAAAGCTATGATGAATTAAACACACTTAAATTCAACCATCGTAATATTTTTTACGTCACACCTGGCCATAATGCGAGTTTTAGTGCACGCTGCGCGTACGGGAATACTCGCATTGTAGCCAGGTGAAGACGTAAAATTTTGTACTCAACACGGGCGGTAATTCGTAAAGCCCCAGAGCGCATATTTATGGCCCTCACCTTCGGTTCGGGCCACAAACACCTGCGATCTGGGGCATTCACGAATTCACCGCCCTATTTACGTAATGTGCTATTGTTACATATTAGTACATTTTACAAGACACAGGGTGGGTGGACTCGGTGGGACCGTTATCCCGTGATATCAGAGGCTTTCAAGTTTTCTTTCCACTTACAATCTTAACGAAATTATAAATAAATTATTACAAGTAAATTATATTATGACACTCGAAATAACAACGTTTCATCTTTCCTTTTCAATCACTTAACACTTTCACTGCCAGAAACCCGCCTAGCGGGCGCTCTGTTCGTAGGCGCTTTTCGCTAATTAGCGGAAAAACCACGGCCTCGGCTACGACTACAGTGAATGCGTTAAATGGCTGGTTTACATTGAGTTCTCAGATGAATTAAATTGATCTAATTCTCTTGACAAGCCAGTGTAAATACGCTCTTAAATATATAATATACAAGAATACTGGCTGTTCAAAGGGTTGCGATGTGTCTCGTAAAAATAATTATAGTCTGTAAATAATATTTACTATTTATGCACTTATGTAAGTCGTTGAACATACGCAAATACACAATAAGCCAGGAGTAATGTTGTGTTTTATTACTTTTCACCCTTGGAATGTAATGGGAGTTGTGGAACTCGGGTTTTATAAGAGAGGCTTTACTTAACGGCTTAACTTAGTTTCGCCCCGAATTATACGGGCGTTAACTTCCGGGGAGGAAACCTAAGCTGCGTTTAATGTTTACGGTCTGGCCAGTTTTAAGGTCAAACGCTACTGATGAAAAATACAAGTCGAATATTTATAATTTAGCGACATTTTCACAGGAACACATATCTAAATCAACGACACATTTTTTGTGGTTGTATTGCTGTCGATGGTTCAGTTTTATACTTATACAGTGTATCTTCTATACCACTATACAATTCTCAGTTGGTGTAACGTTTCAGGGTTGGGATTTCTAGCACTGTTCAATGTGATTCCAGTCAATACTGACTCAATATTCCTTGCTGGCTAATCCAAAGTGATGACACCGGTTCGATTTGTATGCGGTCTGGGATTGTCTTGCATAAGCATAAAGTTTTCGTCGATATATTCAGCGAATGCGATCTCGAGTTGTTTCAGCACCTCTTTGCTGTATCGTTTAGCAGTCTAACCTCCTGAATTAGGTCTGGTACCAGCTCCAGTGACAAAAACAAGGTTCGTGTTCCCTTTCAGTGATCTGCTGATCAAACCGCCGGAATATGCGACCCCTTCTTCTATGCAGCATCGAGAAAAACACTCCCAGGCCCTAGACCCTATACCTGACATTATGACTTAAAACACAGATCCTGACTCCGTATAATGTTCGGCCTTATCACACGATAAGTGACAAGATAGAGCGTCCGTCACTGGCTAACACCGTTCGATAGAACGAGACGACGCTCTTATCTTGTCACTTATTGCGTGATAAGGCCGACCATGATACGGGGTCTGCAATCGCCAGACAAGAGTACAGGCCTCAGTTGCTCAGGGGATCAACTGTGTGTTCCCGAGCAAACAGACGACATGGTATTCGGTGAGCTGGATGAACTTAAGCCCATTCGCAGACCTGTGTGGTGCCAAATTCACCTCTAACAGTCGTCTCCTAGCTGTCCATTGGTCAATGTAGACATTCCTAGTCTCCTAAAGCTCTTGCTGAGCTGACAAGATGTTTAATTTGGCAATAGGAAACTTGCATTAAGATTATATTGAGAAATTATGTTTAGTAATCCAATAACCATAGCCATTAAAAGTGCATTACTGGATGATTCATTATAAAATTATATATTTTTTGTGTATATTATTACTTAAAATTAAAATTAACGTAATTTAAAACAACAATTAGCGCGCAGTGACGTCACTCCAAAAGTCACTAAAGTCACTTAGCTGAATTCAACGAAAATATATCTGCAAAATGGAAAAAGGCTATGTTAAAACCGACTCGCGAAACCTCCCTAAGGTTTTTTTATGGAAAATTCTATTTTTTTAAGTGTAGAGATAAAAGGTCGAGAGTTAATCCGGTCCCTGGAGTTGATGTTATTTAGACAGCATTTATTAATCATGAAAATTTTAATGTACCTCTTCTGTTATATTTTCAGCTCGCAGGACTCTTACGGAGATAACGCAGTTGGTTTTTTCCAAATAAAAAGGGAAATGAACCTTCGTGAATAAGGCTACCATGTGGAGATCCTTGTTGAAGAGTTATCCATCGTAGGTAGTAAAAAAGTATTATTTACTGATTTATTAGATTAAATTAAATGATTTCTGTGTCATACAAATAATATTCACGCGTCACGAAAAGTTTGATGTCTTATGAAGTGACTTCAAGTCAAGTCAGTGAGCGTTTTACGTTTGAAAAGTTCATTATTGATTTGCATTCAATAAATTATTTGCGCATATTTCAACTTTTTCGCTTGTGATATCTTTATCTTATCCTGAAATCTTTCAGATACTTAGACTAAATTAATGAAAAAATGCAAGTTCCCTATTCTGTTAACAGCAGTGAAACGGTCATCAGTCTCAGAGGTACTGTTCTGAGGCTCGGCTCTAGTATAAGTATTACCGAAACAAAACTTTACGATCGCGTTTGCGTTTTATCCTCAATTTGTATAGGATTTGACGGCTAAACGCGAACGCGGTCGTAATTTTTTGTTTCGGTAAAACTTATACTCTGGTCTGCCGGTTCCGGGTCTCCTTGAAAAACCTCCAAGCCTGTGGAACACTCGCTGGACAGTCGATTACGATATGTTCAGTTGTCGAGCCTCTGCCCGTCGACTAACCTAACAGAGGAACGGCTTGGGCGGCTTAGCGGCGTTGGCTTAAAACAGTCCAGAAAAGTGTTCAGTAAAACAATGAAGATTATAGATTAACGCATCAGCATTGCAATTCAGCGAGGAAATGCCGCCAGCATCCTCGGTACAATGCCTCGAGGGCCTTTTTTAGATTTAACTTAGCTTTAATTTAATTTAGTTAATGTTATAGTTATCATCTTGTATATACCTACTTTAGAAAATAGTTAAAATAAAAAGGATAATTATTTATGAAGATTATTGATTTTAACCCTAAATGATACGAGCACAATCAGTATGTGCGTTGTTGAACAAAAAAAAACCTCTTACACAAATCGAACTGGACCCATGGTACGCTCAATAAGGCTTGTATTATGGGTAATGTATTTACGATACGGACGTCTCCAACTTGGCTTTATGACACGGATTTGAAATCGTTCGATGACACTATTAAATCTTGTTTAGAGTCAATACTCAATGTGAGTTTAGACGACAAACAATGGTGTCAGGCGGCTCTGCCAGTTCGTTACGGTGGCTTGGGCGTGCGTCGGGTCCAGGACATAGGTCTGGTAGCCTTTTTAGCGTCGGCACATGGTTCGTCGGATCTTGTTGCTCGAATATTATCATTTGATGGCAGCAGCATTCGAGTTCCATTCGTAACCGAGGCCCTGGCTAAGTGGGCGACACTATGTCCGTCCAATGATCATCCGGATAGCTTAACGGTCCAAAGAGGATGGGACGATATTCTATGTCAGCAAACGTTTTCTCATTTGTTGAGTGATGCCTCGGGGACTGACCTAGCACGTCTCAAGGCTCTCACAAAGCCCGAATCCGGTGCGTGGCTGCATGCCTTGCCTTCCCCTCAACTCGGCACTTTGCTCGACAACGACTCCCTGAGGATAGCAGTTGCTTTAAGGCTGGGGAGCAAGGTATGCGAAGCGCACCGATGCGTTTGTGGGACAATGGTGGAGGAGAATGGCCACCACGGGCTAAGCTGCAAAAGATGTGCGGGTCGGTTCCCTAGACACCATTCTATCAATGAGATCGTGCGTCGGGCTATGGTGTCCGCCAACGTACCGTGCATCCTGGAGCCCCCGGGTCTGTCTCGGACTGACGGAAAAAGACCAGACGGGTTGACGTTGGTTCCCTGGCAGAGAGGGCGGTGCCTCCTATGGGATGCAACTTGTGTTAGCACTTTTGCAGCGTCCCATCTAAAGCACACAATTAAGTCAGCTGGTTCGGCGGCCGAAAATGCCGCCAAGCTCAAACACGCAAAGTACTCTGCCTTGGAACCGACTTATGATTTCGTTCCGGTTGCTGTGGAGACAGCTGGGCCCTGGGGCAGTGAGGCTCTCGGGCTGTGCAAGGAGTTAGGCAGACGATTAAGGGACAGGGGCCTTGACCCCCGCTCTGGGTCATGGCTCGTCCAACAGGTCTCCATTGCTGTTCAGCGAGGCAATGCCGCTAGCATTTTGGGGACCTTTGGTTCGGGCTTGACGCAGAGCGGGATGTACTCGTAGTATTACTTTTTTTTAATTTTACGTATTTTAATTTTATCATTCTTTACACCATTGTATTCCGACTTGATTTGTAATTCATATTATGATAATGTCCATATTGTTATTTTAAACTAATCTCTAAATTAAAAAAAGAATCAGCTTTAATAGATACAAATACATAGGTACATGGAAAACCATCCAAGACTCGGACACAAATATTCATGCTCGTCACACAAATATTTGCCCTTACCGGGATTCGAACAGTCGGTCGTCAAAAATAAATCAAAATTTTGTGAAAATGGCAAGAAGACTGGCTGCGTGCATTAACCGGACTCTACTTTCATAAAAAACATTGCCAAGTATGTTCTCCCCGATAGTTATTGACACCAATGTGGAATAAATGTATATTTTTCTCTAGAAAATAACGTAACTTTAAACACGCTTTAAACTTTGTAATAATAGTAAAGATAAGCCAGATTACGCCCTGAAAAAGTTATGTAGTACGTTTACCTACCCTGAATAGTAAACTAAATAAAGAAAATCCATTACCCGTTTTCCGCGTTCTGCTCAAGCATTCCGTTTATTGCCGGTCCTGGGGTCTATTGTATTGAACGAATTGTATTGAAATCGAATTCATATCTTTGCCCGCGTTTCAAAGAGTATTTTCGATAATGAAACCAGTGTCCAATAAATGACGGTATCTACACGGAGAGAACGTTTTCAATCTCTTTTTATACAAATACCTACCTATTATAATATCTTCGTATATCACTATAATTGTTGTACGTAGGTGAATGTATGTAGGTGTGTCTGTCTGTCATGACAACATAGTCAAAACTTGCAAGTCTATTTTCTCCCTCTTCCATAGTCGTATCGCTTTTGAAGTGTGTAAAATACATGATCTTACAATACTTGGTACCTACTTACCGTGAAGTCGATCCTGATGAAGTGATGAAGGAGCCAAAAGCCAACTTTCAATGGGTAACGAAAGTGTCAGGCAATTTGACAAGTTTCATTCGAAGTCTTGTATCTAATAGTTACTTTAAAAAAATGTAAAACTCATTTCGAAAATTCCCTTCACGTTCACGTTCACAATCTCTTCATTTTCATTACATCTATAATAATTGAAACGAGTAAGAAAACATTTTTTCCCGGTGTACCCTTCCAATACTAATTTGGTTTCAACGTAATAGGTATCGTCAGACAGACTCCCCATAAGAAAAACGTTCGGACCGGCCCGCTGGTTCGTGCCTAATGCAAACAAGATACGTGGCTATGCCTATGTTGCCTTTTGTTTGTATAACGGAAGATACATTTATAAAGATTATCATACACTTTGCAGATATAGGAAACCAATATCTGGTACAGTTAGATTGGTCGAACAATACATGTACGAGTATTTGCTAGAAGCGTATCTAATGAATTGGAAACCGAGACAAAGGAACTTAAGGAAAAACGATTTACCTGTTGGGATAAAAATACGTAAGTAAAACATTTGAGATAATGTGGAGTACACCAACCTTAAGGAAGGGAATTGGTGTCCGAGCCGGAACTGAGATTACACTGTCTAGATATAGGTCGTGAAATTATACAACTCAAATATTTTAAATATGGTGCCTAGTGTCAATTTCATTCAAGTCGTCTCATAAATCTTAATACTTAACGGCAGCTTGATATGCTAAAATAAGTAAGTGAAATACATGTAGGTACTAGTGACGTAAAGCCAGGATAGATTTTAGGAAACGGAAAAATTATGGACGGAATTGAGTTTTACGTTACTACACCAATCGGCTTTTGTGTACTTAGTAACTTGTGTATTATTTGTTCTGTCGTCGGGCATAAAAGCAGAGGGCCTACCGCGACACGAAAACGAACTTCGTTCGTGTATCTCCGTCTTTGTCGCTCGAACTAGCAAGTGCGATCTGTGACCACGGAGGCATACGCTCCGCTCTTCTGTTTCTGTTGATAATTATTTGCACAATTCAATTGCATACTTTAAAATAATTTCTTCATATCATTTTGTTAATGACCGTGTCATCAATTTCATCCATAAATACATTCTTAGCCTGAGATGATAATTACTCGTTGATGTCATCATATAGATGTAATAGCGAACAAATGCCATACCATGAATGTTCGACCGGAGGTGTAGCTTAGGTATTTACTATGCACTGTTGTATTCTTGCAATATGTGATAAGTACTGACAACACTAAACTCGCGATCTTATAACACATCAACTTTAAATTATCTATTAAATTGTGTCCCTCATAGGGGCATGATCTAAACCTAAAGAATACCAAAAACCTTGGCAAATACCGCACTTTTCTTTCTCATTTTGAAGTAGGTGTACAATATGCATGAATATTTGTGCTGCCAACACAGTAAAGTACCAGCCTCCGGACACTGATCTGAACTTAAGACATAATACGGTCTTGAACTTGTGCGATTATTGAACTAGTCGGAGCAAGCCGAAGGACCGTTGACCTAAAAGCTGAGGGGTTCTAATACTTCTAATACGGCCCCATATAATGGAACTCACACAGCTACCCTACAAACAATGGAACGAACAAATATGTATGTAATCTAGCTAGGCTTTCATCGCCGTTCTTCTCAACTTATGTAAGTGGTCCAGTATTTGCAATATTTTTTTTAGGTTGCACTTTTTGTTAGGTATCAGTGGCAGAGCGCCCATACAAGCCGATTCTCACTGGTTTGCCTAAAATTTATTTTTATGCAAGCCTTTAGTTATATATACTCTAAGCTCTTTCATAACTATTTTAGTTCCGGGTTACCCGTCGAAAAATATTCGGCGCCGCTGTTGGATATTGCTATTAATTACTGGACAACCCTAATAGATACCTATATAGATACCTGAGATGAATAAGAGTATTTGTACCTGCCCCCCCCTGCACGGTAAGTTTTATGTCCGACGTAAAGCATTTGTCCCTCTTGCACTCGCATATTTGCCAGAATGGGACGAATGCTTTATGTCCGACATAAAACTTAGCGTACTAGCCCCCCTGGTAGTTGGATTTTTGTATGAAGTGTATGCATATAGTAAGTATTTATTTTCTAAAGTATATACAAGACGATAACTATAACATTAACTAAATTAAATTAAAGCTAAGTTAAATCTATGCATATTCGTTTAAAAGGGAAATGCTTATGTTACATTGGTACATACGGCTTATGTTATCTATTCGTTATAAGATGGTTATAAGTAATTCTAGAAATACCTTACCTCTGTTCATGTTCGAGCCTTACTGTATGTACTATACTACAAATACTTGAATACGGTAAAATTCTAGCAGAGTCCTATTAGTGGATGATTGTCTCCTGATGTAGTACGTGTTTATTAAATTAGTATAATTCTTATTTTGTTTATTTGACGATTTTCAGAATGGTCAATTTAAAGGGAGACGATGTTATTTATGAACTTTAGTAATCAGGAAGTAAGCTCGGCCGAATTTCACCTTCCCATACAAACGTAGTTACGCTCTCGTTTTAAAACTACGTGCTGGATTGTGACGAAACTTTGAATATACAATGACATGAGGTATGTCTATGTCTGTAATTAGTTTATATGGTTCCAATTTATAAAACAAAGTAAATACAGCAAAAACTAGTTTTGTATGAAAAACTTAAATTCGCTGTATCTTTTTTATTATGGTATCTGAAGCTACGTAAACTAATTTCAGACATAGATATACCTCATTTCATTGAACATGCAAAGTTTCGTTACAATCCAACACGTAGTTTTAAAATGAGAGCGTAACTACGTTTGTATGGAGAATCGAGCTTACTGCGGACTCTTATGAAATAACATACGACACGATTGTCAATATGTTTAGGCAGTTACTCCTGTTAATTGGAAATCAATTTGGTATGTAAATTGAAGTGACCAATATCCATGCGTAACTTGTATTTAAGTATAGGTATCTATCTAATCCCATAATTGATTTATTATAGGTTACATCGTCAATTCAAATACATAGTTATACATATGTATTAAAAGTGATTGCCATTTGTACTCACTAAAATAACTAAAACAATAAAATATACTACGTTATGCTGAAGAACTATTCAAGGAAGTAAGTGCTGGCCACATAATTAGGTGATATAAATATGGTAGGAATATTTTCCCGGGTAATGTTAATGCGCATCATTATTTGTCCATATTCATCCCATCCAATTTAGTCCGCCATCCTTTGACAGACAAGCGTTAATAATCGAATGTAATTCCCATTAATATTTAATGTAGGTACACATTTGTATTATTTATAATTCCATTCTATTCTGTATTCTCATTTTGATAAATTAAAGAAGGCCGTCGTGCTCGACAACGGTCAAATAAAAATTGGTAGGTAGGTACTAGCAGTCACTTTAATAAATAATAAAATAAACAAATTACCAAATGACGTATTTGGCCATTTAAAAAAAAATGTATGCAATTAGTGCGAGATGTAGAACAAAAATTAACTGAGTGTCAGTTTTGTGACGAAAAATAATTATTTAATGAAGTAACTAGTTACTTACTTAATTACACTGGCGGAGCTGCGGGGGCAGCTAGTTTAGAATAACTTAAATGTCCATTGTTTGCGAAAACCAATTAAAGCTAGGAATCCATATTCGTTGGCAAAATCCAATAAATGTTCAAACCAGGATCGTTATCGGGCTTCCAAAACGACAATTAAATTTTGCGCAGCCAATTTAGGGTTTTTATGAATAGTCAACGTAACGAAACAGGAACAAATTACTTGCTTAGCGACCCCTGATTAAATCCGTGAACCGCAGTTCGGGGTCGAATCCTGACAAATGATTCCCATCAAAAACATTCTGTAAAAAACTAGCCAAGTCTCGATGGAGCTACTTGTTGAAATCTAATGAAATCTAATTAATTACTAATAATTACTAATTATTAATAATAATTACTAATTGTAATAATTAATTAATAAAATCACAAAATTTTATTTAGTTAGCAAATGAAGAATAATAAGAATGCCTGAGACTTGGCACTACAAAATATCTCGCAAATATAAAGGTGATTGTTCAACACATTTGTACACAGAGGATTTTACGTAGTCTGAATGTTCGTTGAGAATATAATTTGAACATTCTTTATACGTTAGTGGGTACAAGTCAACGGCCAAGTCACACAACATTAACTATAAATAATAAAAAAATCACAGTAAGGAACCTTAGACTTGGCACGAATTTGTCTATATTTCATTACTTTTAGAGATAAAGAAGCAGCTCCATCGAGACTTTTCTAGTTTTTTACAGAATGTTTTTGATGGGATTTCACTTCTTTTTGTAGAATCGATTTTTTTTGTACCAATAGTAGAAGGAAGGGGGCATTACCATATCTCTAATATAGCTGATACCAGCTGAGGGTTCTTCATCAGATACTGAAGTATCTGATGCTTATACCTTCGATTTTTGACATACCTTCGATTTTTGACATCAAATGAAGCGGCCCACCAAGTCCAATATTCAACTTGGGGTTTAATGGCCACATAAAGGGAAAACTATAAAAGCTAGGATAATCGAAGATCTGGAGTACCTGGTGACCCTGCTGCTGATTAACAGTTTGGTTGGGCTCTTGTGTTTTCTAATCAGGGTCACCAGGTACTCCAGATCTTCGATTATCCTAGTTTTTATAGTTTTTCCTTTATGTGGCCATTAAACCCTAACTCTGTACCAAATTTCAGCTCTCTGAGTTTATGGGAAGTACTAGTCCCATTTTGATGATCATGAGTGAGTGAGTGTCATAAGTGCGAAACTTTGCTTTCGCTTAGCTTCGGAACTAAATGACCTACAAGACTTGAAATTTTGGATTTTAAGTATGTGATTATAGCTTACTGGATGACGAAAATTTCTGCGTTCTGGTCTTATCCAGAGGTTCTCAAATAGGGGCCTGAAAATGCGGCGAAATGGTTCCAGTAAAGGATGGTACGGCAGTGTTTGCTTCTCGCTCGACTTGGCGGGGGCGCTGCCGTGCCCCCAAATGTAAAATTATGAATTAGTTATGCTTTTGTGACAATATTTACCTATACTTAGGGCCTGTTTCACAATCTCCAGTTAAAACATATCCATCAGATAAATGTTGGCTGTCACTTTTCTTTTATATGATGAGAGAAAAGGATAGCAATAATTTTAACTGGCAGATAACTTTATCCGGCGATTGTGATACAGGCCCTTACTTTCGTTTAACTATAAACTAGGGCTCGCGGTCGAGCCCGGGTTTCGTGTACCCGTAGCCGGGTCCCCGTTTCTGCGTTAACGGAAACGGGTTTATGGCCCCGTTCGGAACGGTTCCTTAGGAACCGTGTAATTAAGACCCGTTCCGACCCGTTTTCATCGTGTAGTGGCGATTTGAGACGTTGCCTTTAAAAGCTACGATAAAGATCATGGCTCGTACTTTTCGAATTTCGTTTTTTTACTGTCAAACCTATTGGATATCATAATAAGTATTGGTAATGTCAAAAATAGTTTGATGCCTCATTAAAATTTAACTGTAGAGTATATAGAGTATATTCCTCGTAATATAAATAAAATTTAATGGAATACTTATGTACACAAAAAAAGGAAAAAAAGGCAATCGGGTGAATAAAATAAAAATCAACACAGTTTTTAAATGAGTAAAATTTGCCCATGATACTAGGTGCATTTTAATTACAATATTTTTAATATAATATTAACGTTTCGATGCTTAACTTAACATCATAATGTCGGTAGTCTTTCAATTATTATCTTACTTGCTCTAGTAGCAGGTAATCTAATAAAACAAGGGTTTTTTAGATTACCTGCTACTACAGCTGTTTTTTTTGTTCGGCAAGCACGAATCGAAGCAATATCAACAACTTGTTTGTCAATATAAGTAATGTTATATAAGCTCTGAGGTAAGCAAAAATGTTTGTTTGTTATTAAACTAATGAATAACGATAAAAACTAACAACTGATTTGCAAACGATACTTAATAAATTCGAATATTTGATAATCCTACTGGAATGAGTAGCGAATAAATTAATAACGAATAACATATTCCATTAATAAGCTAGTCATTTATTTACCTTAATAATGTTAAAAACAAATATAAAAAAATATATCAGTAAATTTTCTTACACACATAGTTTTCTTTCTGTCCCCCTATAAGCATTCGTGAATAATTTGGGGATCATTGATTGTGTATTCGAATAATTTGTTTGCACATACCTATAGTAACGTATCCTTTTCATATACACAGAATATGTAATTAATTTAATACATTACCAAATCATTTGCAAAGCATACTAAATTACGAAATATTCAACAGAATATTGTAATAAAAATGAACTTACTCATTAGGCATCAGGATTGGAGATTTTAGGTGAACTATTTTTAAATGCTTCCCTAAACTTCCTGTAGAACCACCACGACACGAAAACTCATTGTTTGCCCGATCATCGCACAAGTCACAAAAAGCTCTGTCACCGAGTCTAGTGGCATAATTCCATACCCAACTTCTCTTCATTTTTAATAAAAAACAACACGTTAACAAACAAAAAATAATAAAAACAAAATTACCAACAATTAACAAAATATTTATATATAACAAAAATGGCAATAGTTAGATTCGTAAAGACAACCGACTGAGTGGCGAACTATAATCTTACTAAAGACTCATTAGAAATTTAAAAATAATTTTGTCATATCTTACTAGCTCTAGTACCTACCTACCAGGTAATGTCATAAAACCCTTTACCCCGTTACGCACGAACAAGAAAAAACAAAGGAGACTTAGGGCATAGGTAAAAGCTTTCATTTATTTGTTGAAATTTCGACTTTAATGCAAATACATAAAACTTAATATAGCTTGGGAATCCAACGACTTGTTTATCAAAAAAAATGCGAAATGAAAAAAACCCTTAAATTACACAAATACATTTTACTCTACGAGTTTGCAAGTAATAAGTAGGTATATTCACAAATCATTTTTGCTTCAACTCAAACCGGCGCGGATGGGTCGAGTTGCCTTGCCCGTTACCCGAGCGGAGCCGAGATGAGAAACGTTTCTTGGAAACGGGACGGGACGGGACGGATCTTGGCGGGTTCGTGTAATTCGGGTTCTTAGTACCGCCGGGCTTAAGGACACGTGTACACGGTTCCGCTTATTACACGGATACCGCGAGCCCTACTATAAACCGTAGTAAGTAGTAGTAACTATACCCATAGTAAATAGTATTGTACGCTCATTTGTTTCTTGCATAGAAACAAATTTCAACGCGGTCAATTAGATGTCAAAGCGGACCCCGGGCTCCTTTGGGGCACTACCGGGAATAAGGCTAGGAGGATGATGATAGAAATTGGCTGCCGTAACAGGTATACCTGGTAGTAATTTATTTCAGTTACGAGGAACTAACCGAAAAAAAACACTTCATTTTTATAGTGGAACAGACGTGACGTGAGATATACAAACATACACTGCCAAAATCATATCCCTTCCTTTCGGTTCTGCCGTAGTCGGGCAAAACAGCAAGGTTTAGTAGTTTCTAGACTTTCTAGCACAGGATTGAATGACCATCAACAAGCTATCCACAGATAGTAAGCATGTTCATGTATATCGGTACATAGCAAACATCCAGTAGGGGTGTAGACACAAAATAAAATATAATCAATAATGTAATATTTTCTCGAAAAAGAATTGAAAATGTAGTCAAATGGAGAAAAAATCAACACAAGAGGTTAAATAATCACGAAGTTATAAGTGTCCAAAGTTTTAAGAAGGGGTATGTTCTGTCTCTTTTTCGCAAAACGCAACTTCATATGAAATGATGATGTTCGCAGCTTGTGACGTCACTAGAAGACGGCCACGTGCCGTGCCCCGTTGTGTTCGGCGCCGCCGGCGACGCGGCCTGGGCTGCCGCTCGCACACGGTTTGCGTTTTCTCTCTCTAACATGCAATATCAAAACGGTTGTAGCTTCGTAATTCTTTGACATATCTGAATGGAATTTTCGTCACTAGGCATATTTTTTGCCTTCTTTCTTTTGAAGTATTAATAATTTTCGAGACTACACCCGTATTGAGTGGAGAACAGTTTGCGGACTGGACGCCAGCGCCAGCGGAGAGGCAAGCAGCTGCCCTTACATTAAAGTCGCTCGATTGTATGAACTGCCGCGCGTCGGCCGCTGCCCGCTGGCGTCTAAGTCCGCGGCCTAACGTGTACTTACAGTCAGCATATTGTTGGATTACTCACTCATGTGAGGCACCTCATTTCATTCAATTAACGCATCACTTCATGCTTGAAAAATTTACTACTTCATTCCTCACGAGGCACCGACTCGCTCCTCACTCGCTCGGTCATCATCTCGCGCTTCATTTATCCCTCAAACCCCAAAGCCTCGACCCTTGAGCTCCAGACTCGCCACCCGCGCCTAACTTTCCCCCATATAGTTCAATATTGTTTGTAGTAGAGGAACGTATAATTAAGAGTATTGAACTTGAAAGTAATTGGTGGTAACTACACTTGAAAGAACCTTGTTTATCTGCCTATCGGCAGATCTATCGATGCTATTTATTAGATGGTAAGTAGGTACCTCATTTGAAGTAGGGCATTATTGTACCCACCTCATTTTTGGAAATATGGTGCTCATACAAACTCAACTTAATTTCATGTCCTACCCAACACTAAGTCAGCATCATATAGCCAAAAACATCGCAACCCGTCTGTATTACTATGGGATTAAGGATGTGTTACTATACTTTGCTACTTTACTTTTGATGGCTCCTTTAGCTTCTACTAACTATATGATGCTGAGTGTACAGACACCAACACCAATTTAAACTTCAACGGCAGGACATAATTTAAACTCGGAACATCAAAGACATAGACATAATCGCAAAAAAAAGTTATCTGATTAAACTTTGCTTTCTAGTTAAACTAGTTGCCCCAGGTGCCGTACCTATACAAATTATAACTGGTTCCCGCAGCTGTTTGTGGCAACCCTCGAACAAATACGTATATTTGAAGAAGGGCTTAAGTGCCACCGTTATCCTATAACCATATGTCTTTTTATAAAATGTCTGTCTAGTATTGTGTGCCGGAGTTAGCAACAGGCGAGCTGATTACAATCGCTTATGCAAGCTGTCAGTTTCGCTAAGTTGTCTTGAGAGGGGAAAAATGGGGAGTAAATTGTATTTGTTTTTGTCATTGATGAGCGAGCCCCTAGCAAATATATTATGTTATATTGGTTGACAACGGGCAAGTGGTTATTAGGTGAGCCATTTTACGGATAAGATAAACACTCTATTTTTTTAATTTTGATTTAATCGGGTTACGAATGATATAGGAGAGTAGAAAAACCTGATTTATTCAAAATAAAATAAAATCGAGCGTAGGTACCAAGTTACTTTCCGTAAAATGGCCCGGTACTCGACCAGGATAAGTTTGGGAATGGAAGTGGTTTTCAGTGCCATTTCACCAAAATAATGCTAGCCTATTCGTCCGCAACACAGTTCAACCCTATCCTGCAGTCGCCTTCTACGACACGCACGGAAAGATAGTGGTGCTTTTCTGAACGGACAGCACTATGTGATAAAATAAAACACATTGATAACTAATTCAAATGTGATACTCTGATTGACCCCCTGTATTATTTTTAGGTAAGTCAGTCAAAGCTTATTATTACGACAAGCATGAATAATTAAAAAAGAACTGATATCCAACTAAGGAAAAGTTGTGAATAAAACATAAACATTGTAGGCGCTTTGGTACCACTGATGTAAGCCTGTTATCATCATATCAGCCGAAAGACGTCCACTGCTGGACATAGGCCTCCCCCAAAGAGTGCCAAAGTGACCGATCCCGCGCCACCCGCATCCAGCGGACTCCTGCAACCTTTACCAGGTCATCAGTCCACCTTGTCGGGGGCCTACCCACGCTGCACCTTCCGGTACGTGGTCGCCACTCGAGAACCTGCCTGAAGAAGCCTGTTATGTAAATTATTAAATAAATAAAAAGATAAAAATAGTATCAGTTTAGTTTCATTGAAACAGTGCTGGCACATCGATCTACCACATGTAGTTTCTTACAATTTGTATCGGTTTTATAAAACAAAAAAAAATATAAAAATATATCAATGTGTGTTAATGTACCAACATTCTGATTTATTTATTTCGCTGAAGTAGGTTGCCTGCTATTTTTACTAAACGAAACTTCAACGCGTATACTTAACTAGCTTTTGCCCGCGGCTTCGCCCGCGTAGTAAAAGTAATTTTCCAATAATTGTTGAATTGCTACGCCGCCTACTAACCTACTACTACTAACTTCCCCTACGAATAACCCTTCGTCATAACCCATTATGGTAAATTAATTTTTATTAACTATTATTTTTATGCCCGTGTGGTGGCGGGTTAGAATTTCACCACCCTCTTTCTTCCCGTGTGTGTCGTAAAAGTCGATTAAGAGAGCAGGGTTGAAGTGTGTTGTGGGTGATGGGCTAACAACCTAAGCAATATCACTTTTTGTCGATCTTTTATACCCACATTTATGCTAAAAGTGGCGCTGGAACATAAAGTTCATGTGCTCTGCCTGCCCCTTTTGGGAATAAAGGCGTGAATGTAAGTATGTATGTACGTATTTCTGTTATTAAATTTACAATCATGATTAATGAGAATCTGTCCTCTGGAATAAAAGCTACTTTATGTTCATGATAATGTTGAAATACCAAAATATCTCCACGAATGTCGAGTCAAATTTGTGGCCTGGACATTGCTATAGGCTTGTTTCGTAAGATTTTTTTTCCATGCTTTTCGAACCTGTATTTAACATAAATAACCAAAAATTTGTTTTAATTTAACGGCGGCCAATATGCTTAACTTATAAAAAGTAAGCAGATCTTCGTGCAGCACCTTGAATGTTCTTATTACGGATGCAGGCACTTTCCCAATGTCTCCTACCCTCCCGTCCCGCCGCGCCGCTCGCACTCGCCTAGGCACCGATTGCTGACGATCGAGATGGCACCAAATACAAACTTTAAAACCTATAACCCTATATAACGCGGGTCTCGTTCCATACCTCAAAAGCAAAAATAGAACCCTTATTTATAGGATCACGTGTGGCTGTCTAGCAGTCCGTCTGTTACAACCGATTTGCTACGAAAAAACTGGACCGAGTGAATTGCAATTTGGCACAAATATTTTCATGAATTTTCATGTCCACAACATTACAATTCAAAATCTATGTGATTTTCGTTATTCACATCACATCATCAGCCTATATACGTCCCACTGCTGGGCACAGGCCTCCTCTCATGTATGAGAGGGAACTTCTTTCGTTCGTCCCAAAAAACCGTAATAACAACGCCCATATTGATATTTAGACGCCACGTTGGAATGTAAAATCGTTGTTGTTTTCCTAGTCAGCGACCCATTAAAACATAGAAACAATAGATGCCGATGATGATTTCCAGATTTTGTCACCACATGTCTTCTTTTAGGGGTTGTATTCTCAAAAAACCGGAAACACTTGTTTACTCATTTATCGTTAGGAATTATCCTGTGAATTCTCGAATAAAATTGTCTAACTAATATTTTTTCTCCATACAAACTTTGGACCTCCTTTTTAACCCCTTTAGGTGTAATTATTTCCAAAACGCTGAAAGCACTTTATTTGTAAATGAATAAGTAATCTGTCCACAAAGTTTTTAATACGTAGTAGCTAAAAATAAGTTTCCCTTATACAAAATTTGGACCCTCATTTAACCCCCTTAGGGGTGGAATTTTATAAAACGCTGAAATTACTTTTTTTGAATCCTAATAAGTTATCTTCCTACAAAGTCTCAAGTCTCTAGTTCAATAAATAATGTTTCCCTTATACAAACATTGCACCCCTAATAATCCCCCTTAGGGGTAGAATTTTATAAAACGCTGAAGATGTTTTTTTTGTATCCTAATAAGTAATCTTCCTACAAAGTTTCAATTCTCTAGTTCAATAAATAATGTTTACCCCATACAAACATTGCACCCCTATTTGACCCCCTTTAGGGGTGGAATTTTCTAAAACGCTGAAAGATTTTTTTTGTATCTTGATAAGTAATATCCCTACAAAGTTTCAAGTCTCTAGTACAAAAAATAATGTTTCACCCATACTAACTTTGCACCCCTATTTAACACCTTTAGGGATAGAATTTCCAAAAATCCCGTCTTATCCCTTGCTTACGTCATAAAAGGAAGGTCTGGTGTAAATTTCAAGTTTGTAGTCCCAGTAGTTTTGAATACAAACTTTGCACCCCTATTTAACCCCTTTAGGGGTGGAATTTTGTAAAACACTGAAAAAGCTTTTTTTGTATCCTAATAAGTAATCTTCCTACAAAGTTTTAAGTCTTTAGTTCAAAAAACAATGCTTCCTCCATACAAACTTTGGACCCCCGTTTTACCCCCTTAGGGGGTGAGTTTTGAAAAATCCTTTCTTAGTGCTCCCCTACACCTTATAAGGAACCTACGTGCCAAATTTGGAATCCGTAGACCCAGCCGTTTGGGCTGTGCGTTGATATGTCAGTCAGTCAGTCAGTCAGTCAGTCAGTCAGTCAGTCAGTCAGTCAGTCAGTCAGTCAGTCAGTCAGTCAGTCAGTCAGTCAGTCAGTCAGTCAGTCAGTCAGTCAGTCAGTCAGTCAGTCAGTCAGTCAGTCAGTCAGTCAGTCAGTCAGCTTCTTCTTTTATATATTTAGATTAACTAATTTATTTACCCCTCTGAGGTCTCCTGGCAGAAATGGTACTTCATACGGCATGGCTCGGAGAAATAAGGTATGATTATAAAGAATATTACAGCGGAATATTACAGAAAAATGTCTCCGAAATAGCATATTCAGTAGACGACGTTATAAGGGCGGTTACAGTATAGGTATATGGCGCAAGGACCTCGCTTACTTGGCTTGGCGGACTTTTGCTGTGGGGCAATTCTGTTGATGTCCAGAGGGCATTTATGATGCAGAAAAATGCTTAAGAGCATTAGGTGGCGTTAGATTTGACGACAGTTATAGACCTCTTTTCCAAAAATTTCAAATTCTTCCCTGAGGCTTGCATGTATATTTCTAAAGCCTGTCTGTTTGTTAGAAGCCACCTAAATTATTTAAAAAAAGCGGCCAAGTGCGTGTCGGACCACGCACAACAAGGGTTCCGTGCCTGTTAAAAAGGTCGTATCGTTACTGAAATCTTATGGCTCTTACGTCCTTTTCTTTAAGGAACGCGGTTTTTTAGAAATATCTCGATAACCTTTGAACCGATCTTATTCAAAACAATTTTTGCTGATAGAATTGTATAAGCCCTATTTGCATGATTTTTTTCATATTTTTAAAATACACGGTTCAAAAATTAGAGGGGGGGGGACACAATTTTAGTGACTTTCGGGGCGATTATCTCCGACTCTATTCACCTTATCAAAAAATTTGCTGATAAACCTTATATTTATTTTGAAAGGCCTATTGATTGACGTGCCACACGTGGGAATGCAATGAAAAATTTTTTATTGACTTTCAGTTTTATGTATGTAGTACACCCTAAACAATTTGTATTTGTAGTTTCATTACATAACTATGTAGCGGTTAACAAAATACACCTATCCTCAAAATTTTATTCAAATTCACCTTATAGTTTTCGAGTAAAATGCCTAAGACATACGGACGGACAGACAGACAGACATGACCAATCTATAAGGGTTCCTTTTTTTGCCATTTGGCTACGGAACCCTAAAAACGTGATGAAATGTTCACTAGAGAACTGAGAGCACGATATAACTTTATTGTATCAGCCAACTTGTAGATCTGGTATCTACAATAAAAATGCACACAACATGTGTATTGTCTTATACAAACTCCCTAATGATTTGAGGAGGTTGCATGGGATAGTATTTAAGACAAAATTAACTAAATGGCTACAAGATCATTGTTTCTACAATGTTAAGGACTATTTAAATTTTAACGCACAGTAATTAAGTTTCACATGTTACTATTTTCATTCTTTTTTTATACTTGTAGTGTATTGCTATCCTTATCTCGTGCGCATACGTCACGTCACGATGACCGGAGTGGGGGGCAGTAGTTGTCCGACCGTTGCCGGGAGTGATGGTGTGCTGTCGAACCAAGGAATGTGTAAATAGCAACACCGGTATACCTATAGAACGTGCAAATAAGTGAACACTACAATACTCAACAGATGTTTCTATTTCCATTCTGTTTTATAATGTTTATGAACATAATTAAATATTCGTAACTACATTTTTTATGTTGACTTTAAGTCGAGCGAATACTGCTTCTGTAATTATTTTAAGACCACCAAGTGACGTAGGTATTCTAGCAAAAAAATAATTCATTCATTCATTACATAAAACCATCAATCTGCTATTTTCGAGGCGACTTGTAAACAAAAAAAACTGGCGACTTGTAAAAACATATTATTTTCCCATACTAAAAAAGATGACGTTATAAGGTCATCTCGTTTTATGTTTTTTTTCGTGCTGCGGGTCAAATTGATTCGTATAGCCTAAAGATCAATCGTTCCGATTTTCATGCTTTTAACACCATTGATACACACGATATTACAGTATACCCCGAAATTCAGTAAAAAGCTGCAAACATTGTTGTAGTAGAAAAAATAACAAATGTTATGTTCTTGAGAATAGGTACATTTTATAAGATTATCTTACTACCCATTTATATCTTAATTCTTTTGTCGGCAAAGTTGAAAATCATGCATACTTATTCTTAATATCAAACTCGGGTCCCATTTTTACATTTACGTTTTTGGTGGAATACGAGTATAATTTCCAAAACTGATGATTATTTTGATTGTAGAAACTAAAACGATTATCATTTTGAATGTTCGGTGTATTCCACTCCATGATTCTTTTGCCAAAAAATTTCAGCTAACGTCATTACTAAGGCAGACCTTCTTTACATTTAGGTAATTACTATTAATTATTCTTTATAGAAAGATAGATACTACAAAATTAAATAAGTTCTGCGTAAAACGTTCATTTAAACACAATTGAAAGCGAATTTCTAATTGTGCCCGGAAACATAGGTTTGGCGTCGCCCTTGCGGTCGTGCGGTCCGCCGGACCGCAGTTGCCAACGTGAAAGCAATCACGTTTTCCTAGCTATACTTACATTGTTGAAATATGATCGACAGATTGACTGATAAAACGTTTATATTACTTACAGCAGCCAAAGTGTTATTGAACTAGTTAGCAAAAAGAACATTTCTCCGTTTTAGCTTGGGCAAATATTATTTCGTATGTCCCGACTTCTCGTGGAATCTTGTGAACAGGTTCATAAACGATATGATACAGAGAGAAATAATATAATATAATGGAAAAATAAATCATCTTCGTCTGTAGCCCCCGACAGGACTCGAACCTGCGATCCCTCTATTGCCGGTAGAGTGCTTTAACCACTAAGCTACGAGGACAGTGGCTGAAATCGCATATCTTTCAACTTTATTCCTGCTACGAATAGCGACCTCTCTGTATACTCTCAGGTTTATAAATTATATAGTTTTTTCACTTCTCATGCTCAAAAAGTGCATCATATTAGACTTGGCAAGCGGGGTTAAAGTAGTACATTTAGCCCCTAGGGAAAATATGTATACATATTAAGGATTTATAAAACATTTTAATTTGACCACTCACAACAGTTCAATATTACATCCACCAATCACGACTCTTTAAAAAAACATTAGTATTTGCTATCTACTAACCAGAATACGAGTACAGCTAGACATTAAAATCGACCAATCAGGAAACAGAATTCAAATCAAACATTGGGTGTTTTTCAAGCGTGGTTAACTGCATACATGTGTCATGTATGCAGTTAACCACGCTTGAACGTTTCGATGGAGCTATAGTCGGTCAGAGGCGTTTATTTTTTTTAATTATTGTAAATTAGGGAATGAATAACTCCTAATGTTTAAATTTAATTCTGTTTCCTGATTGGTCGATTTTAATGTCTAGCTGTATTCTGGTTAGTAGACAGCAAATACTAATGTAATTTTAAAGAGTTGTGATTGGTGGATGTAATTAATTACATGACATAAGCTATGAAGATTGAGCGGGATAGACTACGCCGCTATTAGACGGTCAGAGGTGTTTATTCGTCTTGTGAATATTTTGTATTGTATCTGTGTCAAAACAGTTTATTAAAAAGAATGGCGCCAAATTGAACAGTCTTTTCGCCTTGGTATAAGTGTTGATTGTGGATGGATAATCTTTGTTTTTACTATTTTCTCGCAGTTGAAGTGCAAAGTAGAGTGTATAATTCTGGTCTAAAAGCCATATTACCCCTCGAACTATTTCCCCTCACTTCGTTCGGGAAAATATCCATCTAGTGGTAATATGGCTTACTTTAGACCCTTGTCATACAATCTACTATTTTTGCCGGTGAATAGAAATTGTTTTATGAATATATAAAAAATCCATTTTAAAAGAAAGGAACATGCTTGCGAGTCTACAGATGACATTACCACTTGTAGATTGTAGCAGCCAAATTAGCCAAATATGACGTAACACATCCTTGTGATGCGACATATTTGCCCACTTTGTCTGCTGCAAACTATGTGACGCTGACTTTACATTGATACACAATAGACAACAGGTTAATCAATAATTTGTTATTTATCTCGCAAGATAGGATAATGGATATCATTTAATATGGCACGTGCCTTGGAAAGATTTTAGGTCTACTGAAGAAAATACCCATAACAGTCTATTGTTTCCTTTAAAAACGGCAAGTTAATTGCCAAATTACCGGATGTTTCACTAGCTTCCGCCCGTGACTTCCTGTGCGTGGGTCCGGGATGAAAAGTAACTTTTATTTTAATGTATCTTCGTGCGAAATTTCATCCAAATCAGTTAAAAAGCCGTTTAAGCGTGATTGAGTAAAAAAGATCCAAATACATCAAAACATCCAAAACTTTCGCATTTATTAATACAATTTTATTAGTAGGAAGTAGGGTTCGTCAAAAAACGTCTTGCTTCGACAACCGGCTTTATAAATCGGAACTGTTACAAGTTGTAGGTACTTATTTTATACGATAATTTACTTTTTAAACATGACACATCACATATTTTAACGACATCTGTAGCTTTTCTTTGAATGCATGAGGCTCGTTTTTTCTTACATTACATGGAAAAAGATATGGTTTTCGACCAGGGGTCGGCAACAGACGGCCCGCGAGCCTCCCTGGAAATTTTGTACAAAATTGTCGTTGAATTCAGAATTTTGGAATTGCCTGATAAAGTCACAAATAATTTAGAAGTGTGGCCTACGTCATTTTTGTTAGCGCCTCCCCTATGTGGCCCTTAGTTGCTGAAAGATTGCTGAACCCTGGTTTGGACAAACAAATAGGTGTATTTATTTCCTTCCTACGTACAAGATGATATGTAATATTAACTTAATTAAATGATAACTAAGTTAAATATAAAAAAACCCACGAGACATTATTTACGATGCTGGCGGCAAGGTTGCGCGATGAAACCGCCAGCTCTTCGATCGCCAGTTACCTAAATCAATGTTTTAGGTAATTTCCAGTGGAATTATCATAGGTTGGTTTGAGACTGTAGGAATTCAGAGGATAAGAACTTGACTTGCCCCCTTTTATAGCTCCATAACTATCAGTTTCAAGACGCCACTGCGGTGACGTTTGTCAGCTTTTATAGTCGGGCCGAGCAATAAAATAACCAATTAAGCAAAGCGTTCAAGTGTCAACATCATTACGTGTAAAAGTTCACCTAATCCCAACGCAGTGTTTTCAAAATAATCAAGTTACAAAAAGATGTTGGTAATACAATCAAAAAAGGTTAATTCGTGTTCTTCTTACAAGTTTGCAAAGCATTCGGAACCTTCTTTTAAGCATGCAGTTTGCATGTTTCAAGATACCTACTCCTAATTAATCAGGGTTAACTCTTAGTACTAGCAATAAACGATTAAATTATAACTTACTTAAAACTGACAAAACCGACTTGTAGTTTGTTTTCGATGCAAAATTCACGCCTCATGCTTTATCATATCAAGTTGTTGCACTTGATCGTTTTTAGTTTTACGCGCAACAATCTGATCGGAACGAATGCGAGCAATACATAGGTACTTACACAATGTGTATGTGATATTTCGTGTCGGCTTGGCCTCCAGTACTAACGTCACTCAAGGATATTTTCAGCATAATTCGCGATGCCCATCTTTCAGTTCTCCGATCTCGATGGAAGCCCAAATTCGAGCACTGAATTCGAATGGTGCTAGAGAATGAACACTCCACCCACGCACTCGAATACAGTTATCAAATCATGGTTACCCGCTGCCGCGTCTCGAATGGAATCTTCAATATTCAGCGAACTCCCTGCAAAGTTGAATGAAAATATTATTCTAGAATGTTCCATGTTTCTATTTTCAGCTGGCAAGTTTGTATAAACAGCCAATCAAACGACCGCGTTCTCTACATATAGAGGCATAAACTTTAATTGGATTAGTTTGTAAGGACAAGGTGTGTATTGAACACCACCGCTAAAGGTCACACATTGAAAGCCTGTAACTACGTAAGAACTGGACGTTTTTTTGTTCATTTAAGCATAATACTTACTCAGAACCATTTATTTGCCTACCTAGTCAATGTAAGCTAATTAACTATACGCAACAACTATCAGTGGTATTTAAGATGAAAATGATTAGCAATATTGCTAATGTATAAAATGTATTGCATCAATAATAATAAATCCTGAAATACTCTACTCGATATATCGATTACATATCAATTATAAGAAAATCTCTAAGAACGCTCCGTTGCAATCCTATCAAGGAAATCTCTGCAATCACCGACGCTAATCCCGCTCTCATCTAGATACGAACAGTTAAGACAAATTAGATGTGGAGTAAATAAGTATTATTTTTCGATGGATTATCTAGACTCGGAGACAGTCGTGTCTGCTGCCGTTTAATTTATTTTAATAACAATTACCGTGTCGTCACTGTCAACCCTTTGCGTGACTGTGTTATTAAACGATAGTGACGCAAACCGTGTAATGGAGTCATCATAACGTCATCACGAACGACACCTGCATCCCCGGCGCCACCCTCACCAGCCAAAGTGGTCCGAACTGCTTATATTCAGCAATGATTGGCCTCAATTGAGAAATTCCTCAATGAAATAATATATCTATTTCAAGCAAATGCCTCCCGAGAGAGGACAGGATACGTAAACGCATTTCCCCAACGTTAAAAAAGCAATCCTAGTTCAGGCTCTAGTAATTATTACATTTTTGGATCGCATTGACATTTGACGGGGCTCGACTGGTTCCATTATTAACGCGAGTACCTGGCCGGCTATTGATCGGCTCCGCCCTCCACGAGAGCCGACTTCATACGAAAATTTCATAATTGCTTCACGTACGTACGGGCTAGGTTGAGTGAGATAAACGCATTAAGTGTAGTACGTGGGGTTTTAATGAGTTAATGCCAATTGAAGCGAGCAAATTGAAATTATTGCCTGACTCGGTACAGGCCATGATAACTATTTTTTTTCTTTTCAGACGCCCAAGTTGAATCCAGTACTTGGCGGTATGCGATTTCTGTACCACTTTTTCTGCCACGTTTTAAATTTTCATTCGCCAAGTTTAGTTTTAAAAACATTTTTGTAACGAAAGATTTGTTCAATTTTGTTGTGAAGTAAGTTTACATAACATAAAATGGTATTGATTTATTCGAAGTTTGTTTACACCAACAACATTTAGTCTCAGTTCTTTTTATCCAAACAAGGATAGATGTTGCTTTGCCAAGTTTAAGCCAGAAAATTGTCGTAAATTCTTATTTCTGTTTAATCGAATCCTGTTGAACACATGAACACATAACATAACATACTAGTCATGTAGGTAGCATGTACTCTTGCTCTACTGCCGAACGTCGCAATTCAATTTGAAAGCCATTAGTTAGTTGGGGTATTTAATTTCCTGATTCACTTCAGAGGATTTACTGAACAATGAATAGAAGTGAATCCCAAATTCAATTGTGTCACAAACGCGTTATTCCGGAAAAATCCTTATATTCAAAAATATTTAAAAACCCTTTATCGCAGTGTAGCAACCCACTTAGCATTCAGAATGTGGAAAGCCCTACCAATTTATTGTCTCATAATAATATTTCGGTTAATGGAAGCTTTGGCGTCTTTTTAGAGGTCGTATAGTAAATTCCAATTCTACAATCTTACGTATTAAACGATAATTATCGTACCTACTAGATTTCGTGTTCGCTCACTCGGTTTTTAAGCAGGTTCTGGACAAATAATGCTAATAATTGCACGGTTCAACTCACCAATAAAATGTCACTCCGGGCGACATGTTTCGAACTCTGCGGGAGTTCTTCTTCAGGACGATTGTTTTCGCGGCGGTGTCGCTTGAATCATCCTGAAGAAGAACTCTCTAAGAGTTCGAAACATGTCGCCCGTAGTGACATTTAATACTTGTGTTGGACCGTGTAATTAGGTATTAGCATTATGTCAACATTTCTCCTGAAGATTTAAATTCGAGTTCACTTACAACATTCAATTTCTAAGCACCCATGTACTTATTTAAATTCCCGCGCCTTGGATTCCGTACTTTACTATGTATTGCCATATGAATGAACGTATTGTCATAAAAATACACGCCTACCCTAAAAAATCAAAATATTCGCGTTTACGCAGGCAACGTCATTTGCTCAAGTTGTTTGCCGAGAATTGTAAGGGCATTTATTTGTGTGATGAGCCCGAATATTTGTTCCAATTAGTCATAGTTGTTTTCTAAGTACAATTTATGTATTTATTTATCTATATAAGTATAGATATCGTCGCATAGTACCCATAGTACAAGCTTTGGGATTTAGTTAATTTGTGTAAGATTGTGGCCTAAATAATTATTTATTTAGTATCTAAGTAAAGCTCCTTGGCCAAAAGTCGGGGTTTCACTTCACTTTTTATTTAATCGAAGAAGAGACATTTTTAATCAATGTTGTCTCGCAGCCTGCTGAGCAAAGAAAACATATTGATTAAACCTACGGAGCCTGTATCTAGAGCTCCGAGTGCTCGGCCTTCTAGTTAAACACTTTTAATAGGTACGGTGCTCCAAACAGCAAGCCTTAGCTATAGACTCTAAGGCCTTTATTTAAGGTCCAGAATAGTCGTGATTAGTTATGTCGCGCTCCGTACGCTGTAAATACAAAGTTTACAATGAACAATAGGATCAAAAGATGTCGTGATTACAACTAGGTACCCATCTACTTTTACTCAATGTGACTCGTGTGTTCGGTTCGTGTCGTCGTTTCTACTTCGATATCGAGAATATTGAGGTAAGATGTTATTTACTTCTATTAAATAAGCTTGGCAGTAAATAGCTGGTCTTCAGGCCACTGGTGAATTACTAGGAGAACCTAATGTAAATCGATATAATATTTTTTTTTTTTTCTTAATGTGAATTTGCAATCGGTCGCTAGACCATAAGCGAATTTGTGGTGAGAAGAATGGCTTGTCCTGGTGGGGTGGCCAGCGCCACCTCTACCAATCAAATAGGTGGTCCCTTTTAAGTCGCTTGACCACCGCTGACGGGTCCAACAAATCTGCTACGAGTGGATTTTGGTGTAAGGATAGACGCTCTTTGTATAGTTTCTTATAGCGCTCGATTTCAGATGTAACTGTCGGTACGTTGAGATATTCATGAACTTCATCATTTCTTGTGAACCAAGGAGCGTGGACTATTGCCCTCAGAATGCAATTTTGTACTTGTTGGAGACAGAGAACATTGCTTTTACTCGCAACTCCCCATAGTTGGATTCCATACGTCCAAATTGGTTTTAATACCGAGTTGTAGATAAGAAGCTTATTATCTATGGACAGTACAGAGTTTCTTCCTATAAGCCAGTACATATTTCGAAACTGGTGGTTTACTGCAGTCGACATAATATAAATATAATATTTGGGGACAATCTTACACAAATCGACCTAGTCCCAAACTAAGCAAAGCTTGTTATATGGGTACTAGTCGATGATATCGGTACATTTAAAGATAAATAAATACCTACTTAAATACATAGAAAACATCCACGATTCTAAATATTTGTGATCATTATTCATCACATAAATAAATGCCTTTGAACGCGGGACCTCCGGCTTCGTAGGCAGGCTACAGAGGTCGTAGGTTATATGTATCTACATTATTAGTGTATCTACATTAATTATTAAGAGAGCCTTTCAATTGAGAAAATCTGGTCTAGCTCCATAAACTCATTTGCCATTTTTAAGATGATATGTCATACTTTTTAGGGAGACCGGGATTAGGTAAATATATTGAAAAATACGATGAAAAAGTTAATTCCTTGTAGTGCGACATTTCATGCCGTTATAAGATATTTCCTCGATAGGTTTGGAAAGGGGAAAAAGATTATCCGTTTGATCGGTTCGACTCGTAGGAATCACTTGAAAAAACATGTGGGCGCCAATGAGAGTAATATGAAACCGAGTGGGAATTTGATTTGCAACGGCAGAGGAATGCTGTACGTTTAGCAAAGGAAACCAGGTCCAGCCACTTCCATCCATGTTCCATCCATGATTATTGTCATGATTATAGTAGACGATTGGTTGAGACTAATGATCTACCCAGAAGCTGGCTAAATAAGAAGCTGGAAGACTTAGAATTAAACTTATTCCGAATTTGGTAACCTCCGCCCAAACCAATGTGGTTGAGTTTTTATAAAACTGTCATGGGAATTATAAGCTTCTACCTTAGATTTGTTCTTGGATTGGACTATTTTCATGCAATTCGACCTACTCAAATAATCTCAATCTGTATAGTTTTGAGGGAAGAAACTATCATGAACCTACCCTAAGGGCCTGTTTCACAATCTCCAGTTAAAACATATCCGTCAGATAAATGTTGGCTGTCACTTTTCTTTTGTATGACGGGAGAAAAGGATAGCAATAATTTTAATTGGCGGATAACTTTATCCGGCGATTGTGAAACAGGCCCTAAGATATTGTAGTTAATAAGCAAATGTGTCATAGGAGTATAAACACAAGAAACAAAAAGTTATATACGAAAAATTCGAGACACTGAAGTAGACGTATATCGCTTGCCTAGGTTAGGTAGCTAAGTTGCCTTTTGCCTACTTGGTCTGAGTAGCGATCATTAACTTTCATACCTGTTTAAACCTTAGGGGGTGATTCGGGGAGGATTCTTTTAACTTAAGTCGGAAAAGAAACTAGAAGCCCATGTTACCTACCTAAAATATTCGAAGTGGTGTAGAATCCCCTTTACCGTAATCCGATATTACAATTTCCGTTTCCGAACCGAGTATGCTGGGTTAAAGGAGTTTTATCCAGGTTGAGATTATTATCTGTATTATCAAAACCATATTTACCTCTTTGTAGTCTCTGTTGAAGGTATTATGTAGATTATTGAATACAGAAAAACATATTTCGTAAGACAACGGATCTAAGAAACATTTGAAGTGGTTCGGTTATTATAGTACTCGGTAGGCTCGACAAATACAAAACAAATACATAATACAAACATCGTTTCGTTATTTTGAGGACCAAAGGGCCTGCTATATTTCCTGGGTAAAGTTACAAGGCTCGTCTGTAAGGTTAATGATGTATTCACTACATACCTTGTCACTTTATATACACACACGCGAAACAGTTGAAACTCAAACAAATGACGGCGCAGCCTGTGGTACACTGGAGCCGATCCAGCCAGGATACTCTTATAAAGCTAGCCAAGTTCCGCACCACGAGACCAGGACAATTGAGGCCCATCCTGCCTCTCCACAAAGCCAGTAAGATGATACTTCCCTTACAAAGCTAGCGTCTAGGGACATTCAAGTTACGGAGTCCTATTAATGGCATGTTTACCTTTTCCCCTGTGCAACGCGTGAGTTGAAGTACCTAATTGGATTCGTAGTTGTTGTTAATTACAATCGAGCGTGCGTGCTTTTTTATTGGCTTATCTATGGGTACTCTAATCTCGAATACGCGTAATTTCTTTATCTAGCCTATTGTTTTATAATGAAACTCTGTCATAACTTTCTTGCTCCGGGCTGACCAAAATTTTCAAGCGCCACCACCTATGCATGAATGTAGATCGGAACTAACCTACATTCTAACGAAGTTCCAACCTAAGTTTGCCTAGCACGATCAGCGTTTCAGCCGTGGAAATCGAATCTTATCGTGCATCAACATAATGCTCACAAAGTCATTAACGTGTGCAAGACCACCTAACTCAAGAAAGACGGGCACTAGCAATCGCTTAATAAGATATTTTTTACAATTTCCTACATTTTATGGTAGTTTCAACGGTGGCCAGCCACCCTACTCCGCTAAGACTGACGGAGGTCTTAATACATTTTCAACCACTTCATACACTTTTCCTTTCAAACGCTTTTGCGTTCCTTAATTGAGATCATGCCATACAGCTGCGCCCGTGGCTCCCCCGCTTTATACAACAATCCTTCTACATACAATTATCATCTATGCCTACCTGAAACCCGTGAAATCCACTCTAAATAATCATCATCATCATCCATGGCGTTATTCCCAGTTGTGCATTAAAGGAGCCCGGGCTCCGCTTTGACACCTAATCCCAAGATTTGGCAAAGGCACTAGTTTAACGAAACTGCCATCTGTCCTTCCAACCCAGAGGACCAGTAGACCTTGGTGGGCTCAGACCGGTTACCTCACGATGTTTTCTTTCACCGAAAAACGGTAAATATTCCGTACATAATCTCCGAAAAACTCATTGATACTTGCCGGAATTTGAACCCACGGCAGCCGCGTGCCTGAATCATTAAGCTACCGTAGCTTGCGTACTCTAAATATATACCGAAACGACGAAATATTTTTCGAAATCATACCTTCAGCTATGGACCAAATAAAAACCAGTGATGGAAATCAACGTCACATAAACGATCTGACCATATATATTTAACCCGATGCTTTCATGTACTCCAGTCGCGCTATCTGTGACGTAGGTCTTTAAATGCGAGTAAACAGCACTCGCAGCTCGCTAATGGATTGCCTTGATAGGCTATCAGAACTGTTATTCTATTAAAACCTTGTATTGTTTCGACTCTCACTACTCACACAGCGGGCGTAGCGTGGTTGACATTTTATGACTTATCGCTGTGGATATGACATCCGTCACGTCCTGACCCCGTATCATGGTCGGCCTTACGCGATACGTTACAAGATAGGAGCTTCGTCTCGTTCCATCAAACGGTTTCAGCCAGTGACGGACGCTCTATCCTATCACTTATCGTGTGATAAGGCTGACCATGATACAGGGTCTGAAAGTTTGCGAGTGCGGGAGTGACGGACATCTTATCCACAACGATAAGTGGTAACCAATACTACACCCGCTGGTCATGATTAATACGACCTCGAAATTGGTAGTTACGCGAAATCATCATAACGTACGCTCGTGGTGCCCACTTTTGTAAAACGTTATTTTTTTATACGACTGTGGCAAACAATCGTACGGCCCGCCTCATGATAAGCGGACACCGCAGCCCACAGACGCATGCAACTCCAAAGGAGTAACATGGGCGTTGCCGACCATTGATATGTTTGAGGGTTCGCCGTGTTGACAGCTGAAGGAACAAATGCCCTCGCTCTTGATCACCTGCAGGAACACAACACTACTACAGAGCAAGTAGTAGTGTTATTATGGCTGTGGTTTTCTGCAGAGCTTGGGCTGCTCCACATTCGAGCGAGATGACATTTCGCAGTGCCCTACCTCACCGTGTTATATCGACCTTGGGTGTGTGCCTCCTCTTCCAAATACCTCGACATTTTCAGTCTCTCAACCAAAACATGTCATCATCATCCGTCGCTTGACATCTGCATGCCTGATCCACTAGGCTAAGCGAATATTTTGAGACCATGGCAAAGAGTTGCGCTGACAATCATGTAATATAAAAAAGAGGTAGATACGTAGTCTATATGAAAGTTATGAAATTCCGTGTTTAAAAATGGCCACCACATCTGGCAGCTGAGACACGTTTATACGTCTCCATTGGCGACGCGAAACTGCGAAACGTGGGGAGCTATTGTCTCAGTTTTAGTGTGCCTCTTTTGGAGCGCTTATAACCTATCTAAGTACCTCTTTTTTATAGTGCGTCATAGCTTAGATACATACAGGGTGACATTTTAATCAGTATCCAAATTCAAGTATAAGATTCTTCAGCAAAATTATAAAATACGTTTTTTTTTGTTTCATATCATTCAGTACAAAAAAATAGTGATTGCTGATTAAAGTTATCCCAAAAAAAACCTTACCGCGCGGGCACCTCAGCGGCAACATTTGCGCACGGCACGCCTTCCCTCCCTCGGCCCCGCCCCGCTCCGCGCGGTACTGAATGCCCAGTAACCACGCTGTACGGCATTTTCGGCAGTCGGGTAGCCCTATAGTGGAGAGTTGGAGACTACCCACAGGGCAGTCAAGACCAGCAGACACAGCCCCTCCGGCTTCTGCAAACGAACTGGTCCAAAAAAAGAAAAAAAAACACGCTGTACGGTTTTTTTTTTGGGATAGACAATTTATAACTAAAAAATACCTACCAGTTTTTTTTTCAAAATTGGAGTCTATTAGTAATACCAAATGCCTACAAATAATTTGGACACTGATTAAAATGTCACCCTGTATATTTGTCAAGTTGTTAGGTGGTGGTGTTTTTTATGTTTAATCACGGCGACAAATGGCAGAAACGCGAACATCATAATATAGCTTGCAGGGGCAAAGCGCCTATACAAGCCGATTCCCGCCAGCTATAGTTATATACCCTTTCATATTTTTTTTGTTCCGGATTGCCCATCGGAATGCCACTGCAGGCTTGTGACCGTTGCAGCTGACGCTCAGTATCTGCATTAGATGTTGTATGTGCCTGTGACGTGTGACGATGACCCCGCTCCACCAGTCGGTAACTAACTTGTCACTGTATACAACGTGTTTTTTTAACTGTCTTAGAGCCGAAGCCCAGTGAATGTATCCAAAAGGTACTAATCATTCGTGAAAACATTTTCTTTAATAGTTAAGTTTTTACTAATAAAACGTAATTAAGTTTGAAAAATTCTCTATGGCGCACGGAGCGAAGTTCATTCACCCGGTTAGAGTTCGTACCTATCTACATAAGATGGCGGCTAGCGGACACTGCGGTCACTCAGCTGGATGATTAAAATTAATATTAATACAAAAAAACAATATTTTATGTACTTAAAAAAAATCTTTAAAATTAATATTAATACAAAAAAACAATATTTTATGTACTTAAAAAAAATCTTTAAAAAAAAATCCTTTTTTAATTTATTTGTAATGTATACATACATTAACTAGGGTTCGGCTCTAAGACGGTTAAAAAAACACCGTGTATATACTCGTACCACTTATCTATAGTAAAATTCAGCTTTAAGCCCTATTAACGTTTTCATTTCGTATTATATCCAAAGCTCTCGTAAAATAATACGCTTAATTACTTTTTGTATTTTACCGCTTTCTTAATCGCCTGAAATTACTTAATACCTCAGGGAGTTTAATATTTCGACTTACATTAAACAGACATAGCTTTTAAGGTAACTGCAGAAGTTTGTTAATTTAATGAAACTGAAATGCAAATCCAGTTAAGTACTTGGTAATCAGTAGTTCGCTGACGGCAATGTAATGTATGTAACCGTGCGATATAATGAAATTAGCATATAGAACCAGGGCGCTGTGTATACATTAACTTGATATTTGATTCAGTTTTTTTTTCCGTATGAAACCGCATAAAGCAATTCGAGGGGAAGTCATGTTTTAATTAACGGCACAAGTGCTCCGTGATTTTGCGTTACACGTATATATCTGTACTTATAGGAAACGCTACACGGGCTGATTTGGTTGGTTTGGCTGATGTGGTCTGACGTCCGCTGGACGGACTGTAAACACGTACTCAACAATAAAATACCAGGGCCAAAGGTTCGCTTGACGCATTCTATACTTTGACCCTCGCGACTTGCGCGGGCAGGACCAGGGAGAGCGCCCCGGGACAATTTCGGGGCGCAGATAATTCATAACCTGAATGAATCAAGGCAACGTAAGATACTTTTTATCCTGGGTTTTTTTAAGGGTATTTTGAGAGTGTTTTGTTTGAAAGTTCACGCGGACGACTTGAATTCCAAGTTTTCAGACTAGTTTTATATAAGTAGGTATGTATTTGGAATATTTCGATATTGCAATGCTCGACAGATCTCATGTTAGAACTACACCTAGCCTTAAGACATATTTTATTACAACATGAACGCAATAAAGAATCTGAATCTAACGAAGTCGCGGGAGGGGACGGTGCGTACTAAATACATCTTAAATAATAAATAAATAAATAAATATTAGGGGACAATCTTACACAAATCGACCTAGTCCCAAACTATGCAAAGCTTGTACTACGGGTACTAGACGACGATAAACATACTTATATAGATAAATAAATACTTAAAATACATAGAAAAACATCCATAGCTCATCACACAAATAAATGCCCTTACCGGGATTCGAACCCGGGACCTCTTGCTTCGAAGGCAGGGTCACTACCAACTAGACTAAAGCGGCCTTAAACTCAGAGACTTAATAAAATATGTATATCTACCAGTTATAGTAACTTGATCAGTTACTTTTATTGCATCAAAAGGTGTAAGAGAGGCTTCTAAAATCTAATAATCTAGCCTGAGCCTTTCAGACGGAAATCCAAAGTTAGTTACCGTTCCACTAACAAAAAAGCAAAGCCCTGAAATGTATTAATAAATCTAATAAAAAGTTAATTGACTGGCTGGCTTGAAACCCTGTTACTTGCAAAACGAATTTGTGTTGACTGTATTACAGGAAAATAAATTCGGCAAATTCTTCTACGGCATCGTGCCTAGCAACCCGAATAAATTCTTATGACAACAGATTTTGACGTTTATTGAAGAACGGCACAAAATTACATCAGCTACTTTAGTATAAGCATATTAATTGAATACACTGTTTTGATACAATTACCTATCAGCTCGGCGAACCTTGATCCCTATGACACTGACAGTTATTCCCACGACACAATCTTGTAGTAGCGTCACCGTTATATTATAATCGAATTGGCGGTGTCTAAAAATGATATTTATTAATTTTAGGCAGATATATGCAATTACAATAATATCCCGTTGGAATTATAATAATTATTAACACTTACAAGAAATTATCTCAATCAGACTTTACGTTGACGTCCTGCAAAAGTTACTCCGTTTGGAAGATATCGACTAGTGCGGAAAAGTATCGATAAACAAATATCGAAAATGGAAACGAGTGTACAAAATACATCAATAGAGTACCTACGCTCTTAGTGTCAGATTTATAATCATTTAAGTTGTTTGCGATAATAAAATAAAGGAGATTTAACAAATTTATTGTATATACCTACTCAAATAAAACAAAAGCGGTTTATTAATGATTTTTTAATATACATTAATTAATCTGAATCTGACAATGATGTCACTGATTGCGTCTCAGACTCGGAATCCGAACTGCAGCTGCTTTCTCCTATGTTTATTAAAAACGGCTGGTCTACTATATTGTCGTATCGCACGTCTCGATTCCAATCATCTAAGCATAGTTTTTTCGTCTTTTCAACCACTTTCCTCCAATTGTCCGGAGTCACTTGACTACATGCCTCTTGTAGCAACGTAAGCATTTTATTAGCTGTGAATGGCGGAGTGGTGTTAAGCCTGGCTGCACAACCTGAAACAATAATGGTTTAGATTAAAAATGATGCAAAGTCAAAGAGCGAGATCGGGGTAAGTACATTATAAGTACATAATTTTGTACGTTAAAAGTGTGTAATTGATATAAGCACATGGATAAAAATAAAAATGCAATTTGCTAGTGAAATAAAATAGCTTTAAATAGTACTAGCCGACTAGACAGTCACCAGTGACCTAAATAAAAACATGTTAAAATAAATACAAATCAACCCACCTTTGATCTGCGCCCATATCATTTCGATTGCATTATATTGGCAGTGGTAGGGCGGTAGCCGAATCACGGTGTGCCCTTTTGATTTTGCCATCTCATCCAAGAAATATTTCTTCTTTGTTTGCTGTTTATGAAGGTTCAACAATCTAACTAATTCCTTTTTCAGCATTTGAGTATTAGCTGCCACACCATTGTTTTGCAGCCACTCTATTATTTCGCCTTTATTGTTGTTCGCGGTAGGCGCTTTATTAATTTGCACAGAGTGGTATGGGGCGTTGTCCATTAAAATGTAGTGGGGCTCGTTTAAATTGTCTAATAGTTTTGTGAACCATTTCTTGAAATTCTCAAAATTCATCTCTTCGTGATAATCAGTTGTTTTCACGGATTTGAAGGCCCACAAGCAGTTAGGTACAAAACCTTTGGCTGTGCCAGCGTGGCAGATAATCAAACGCTGGCCCTTGCCTTCTGGTGCTTTGGTACAGGATTTCTCTGTGTCGTCTGTCCATGTTTTGGAGACTGAGTGATTGGCGTTGAGCCACGTTTCGTCCAGATAAACCACCTTGTCCCAGTTCTCGATGTTTTTTATTTGTCGTAGAAAATCACACCTCATCAATCCAATGTCTTTCCGCTCCATTATCACTTTTCTTTTGTCACACTTCCCATAACGAAATCCACATTTTTTTATAACCTGTCTGAGAGAAGTGAATCCACCTTTAAATAAATCAGCCGATTTCAGCGACGCTAATAATTTTGTGCAAGTCGGCAGTTCACCTCGAAAATAATAGCCGTAAATATGGTTTCGTATCGCTGCCATGTCGAAATCATCGGGGTTAGTTACGGGTCGTGCCCTATTATGTTTTTTCTTCTTTGGAGTTGATAGTTTGTTCTCCTCCATCGACGATTCGCCGAACTTCTCCTTTGTAATTCGGGAAACGGTAGCTTTGCCAATTCCCAAAGCATCAGCAACACGGTCGCGTACGTTGTCAAGTGGCAACAAAGGTCCGCCATTTTGTTGTTCGCGAGCAAAATAGTCACGCAAGCGTACAACAAACTCCCGCGTTTCACTGTTGAGTACAGTTTTTCTCAGTCTTTTCGGCATTTTGAAACACCAACAAAAACAAAACAGCAACAATAACAAAAACAGAAAACAACAATAGTAACAAACAAAGGATTCCGATGACACAACAAAACACGTGGCGCATACAAGGCGTTAGCACTCGTACTGGCGTAGCGAACTGACAGTACTAGCGTAGTGACAGATCAGATAGTGTTGCTATAACTAAAATTTTAATTCACATTAAAATTATACAGTCCGACCATGTTACCTCTGCATCGGAATATTGGCAACCCCATATACAAATACACGGATACTTGTAAATATAACAAGCATTATAATTATAGTAATGTAGATTATATTTTAAAAACATGTTTATCGATGTGGCTGAATGCAAGTCACGCCATTGCCTATAAAAAGTTGCGATATATCGACACGACCCGTCACTAGTATGAACTGTCATAGGGATCAAGGTTCGCCGAGCTGATTATAGCTTCTGGAACTCGTTTATATAGTAAATTATACCTCACAACCGCAAATAAAACTAGTTAAAACTCCAGTTTTGAAGGGGTTCAGGAAACAGTAAAGCGGAAAAGAATTGGAAATCCAACGCCCGAGCGAGTCTCAGCTAAAATGTTGAAGCTAAAATGTTACTGCTCGATCAATGATCCCTTACTAAGTCAAACAACAGTTTTGCGAGACGGTGTAATATCAAAAGGAAAAAGGTTTCAAAAGGACAACATAGCATTCATTCACATGAACCCCTCGTGCACTATTTCTCACTACAAGTTTTTTTCCTAGAAAACCACCTTTTTTACTGAAGTCTGAACCCTATGACCAGCCTACGTCACTCTGAAAAAAACTAATATTCAGTATGCTGTTCTATTCTATTATACATTCCTAGTACCTACTTTACAATTACTTGAGATATGTTGTTAAAATACTTGAAGAAAACGTTACTTTTCCATAAAAGAAACATGGTTCCTTTTTCTGTTTTTTTTAAATGAGCTTTTCATGTTGTTGGTTACGTTCACCGCTACAAGTACATGCCGGTTCCCCAACGTTCGGGAACCGGCATGTACTTGTAGCGATGAACGTCGACGTCGTCGTCGACGACGTCAGAGGGCCATAAATCTTAAGGCGCCGTAGGTTCATGGTCTTCTCTCCCTCTCACTGAGCATAAGCGTGAGCGAGATGGAAGTGCGTACTCGGAAGCGCGGAAATCATGTTTTCAATTTTAATTTTTTGGCCGTTTAAATAAATAAAAAAGTAAACACTGATTTCCCTCAAACATGATATTGTCGATTTTTAGAAGCCATTTTAATATTTTTAGCTTTTGTTCGTAATTTGTAACAAATATTTTAAGTGTATTGTAGACCCTTTTAGACCTGGGTCATTGTCAGTCAGTAAAACAAAAATCGTCTTTTCAGTGGTCAATAGTTAAGGGCTTATGCTTATATATTGTATGTTTTTATCGCATAGAATTATAGAAGAGACGACGCCGTTTATGCGGATTCAGAGTTCAACCAAAAATTAGGCTTTAAAGCCCTTAACTTTGGCAATGTCCACCGAAAAGACGCGCACCTAAATCTGACAATGACCCACCTATGTTCGTGATTTTTTTCTATCGAGCGAAAAATGATTAATCGTGTTTCTAAACACTGATATCCCTGCAGAAAAGCCTCAAGATTACTATTCGTATATTTTTTAAACCATATTATTATAAACAGACGCATTATTTCCTGCTACCCAAAGGTTGTCTGGAAGAGATCGCTCTAAAGCGATAAGACCGCCTGTTGTTACCTCTATTTAACATTATGTACTCTTGTAACATGTTTTTCTTATGTTGTGGTGCAATAAAGAATATATTATTATTATTATTATTATATTGTTTCAAAAACACTGTTCGCTTAACTTCGCTGAACCTACGGCGCCTTAATGTTTTGCCTGAGAACAAAGCGCCTATTGTAAAGATCAAAGGAGTGTCCCTTCTGTACTTGTACTATTATCTGTCTTCTGTATCTGTGGTTACGTTAAATAAATAAAAAATATTACTGTTGTTCACTTCAGACCTTATTCCCAAACTTAGCATACTCATACCATTATTTTGGTCAGCATCGTTTAGTTAGTTAATTAATTAGTAGCAGCCAAATAATTCGTAACACATCCTTACTCTTACAGTAGGTAATAAAGACGTGTGGCGAAATATTTGGCTGCTTTGGCTGCTAAGAGTACTAACTATATGATGTTCACTGTTCCACGTGACAACTCGGCCTCATCATCCTCCTATTCTTGCTCCCGGTTGTGGCTTAAGGATCCCGGGGCCAAATCTTGGAATTAGATGTCAAAGCGGACATGTAATCCCAAGATTTGGCATACAAGCACTAGTTTTACGAAAGCGACTGCCATCTGAGCTTCCAAGCCAGAGAGAAAACTAGACCAGATTGATATTTGACCGCTTTCGTCATAATATATTCCCTCACCGAAAAGCTAACGGTAAATATTCCGTACATAAGTTCCGAAAAACTCATTGGTACGAGCCGGAATTCGATCACACGACCGCCGCTTAGCAGCCGCATGCCTGAGCCACTAGGCTACGGTAGCTTTCACGTGACATGAGAACTCGGATAATTTTTGAGATTTCTGTTTTCTGAGGGTTCAATTATCTCATTTATTTAGACTCGGTCCGTCAGGTCCCCGTGTTCAAGCGCCTGGCTCTAGCTTTGTCATCCGATAAGGGAGATCTACCGTTATGAATAGACATTGTATAGCGTCATGTTTCCCTTTCAGAGCGATTTAATTTCTATAGAGAGTGGATATCCCGAACCGAGAACTGTCCCCGCAATGGTTACGGGCTGAGGTGTCAACGGTAAATCAAACCGGACATCTTCAACCGTATATTCTTATGTATGTAGGTAGGGTCACCTATTAGGTTAAATTAAATTAGTTTCGTTACATTCGAGTACCTGTTAAATTATCCATCTTGGTGCAAATAACTTTATAAGCCTCGGAGACAAGGATGCTTTGAAATTTCGGTGTTTCTAATATGTACATGTTACCCTATATATAAATAATGTAGAAAAGGTATATGCCCCTCTTTCTCCTCATTTTTTGCATACACATATATGAGATGCTTCAGATTTTGTAAAATTTGACATTCGTGCAATGTAAATAAGTAATTAAATTAATTGAATTCCAATAACAATGTAATGAATTGCTAAAAGCATTCGTTTTTAGGCTTTATTTATAATATATTTTCTATATAACTATATAACTTTAAGCCAGTATTATAAGTACCTACCTGAAATAATTGTTCCATTTTATGTAAGAAGACAGCACGTAATGCTGTTTCTCGCCGAGCAAGTCGCTTATTAATCTTTGTTTTTAACAATGTCCGGTGGCTTGAATATGTCATGCTCGCTTAAAGGGCTTTGCTTACGGTGGCGTCGTTGATCGGGTCGCCACCTTCCCTAACATATGGTTGAGGGAGGCGATGGCTGAGATATGCGTCATACTCGTGATCGGTTGCTGTTTGTGGAGTCCGGACTGTTCATGCTTGCAAGGGCATAGTACCTAACTTCTTAAATACTAGTGTTATTTTTATTATTATCGTATTGACGAGAGACATCATTCCGATCTTGACACGTTTTATTGTTATTGACCATGTACATCACTGACAATATTACATAAATATTCCTTTTTTTATTGTTTTGTTTTGACGCTTAGAGACCGTATACATCTCTACGAACATTGAATAATTATTAATAGTATTTGGACGCTCAGGGACTTTATACATCTCTGGAATACTGAATTAATATCATTAACTTTCTGTTAATGCACAGACCTTATTCTTATCGAATGTAATGGTCATATTTTGTTTTGTTTTCATTAACTTTGTGACATTTAGTGTGTTGTTATATCAGTCCTTAATGTGCAAATTTTAAATTATTATTGTGATAGATTATTATTCTTTTATTGTAAGATTATTATTTTTATTGTAAATTACCGTTTGACATGTAAAAGTGACCTTGTGGCCTATTTGCAGAATAAATAATTTGTATTTGTATTTGTATTGTAACCTTCGTTAATATTCGACATCACAAACGTCAACAACTCTGTAGCTTTACAACTACTGGACATTAAATTTTTACATTAATTGAATTGAAGATAAACGTACATTAGCGTATTGTAAGGAAAACGGCAATTTAATCGAGCCGTTGTTACCAACGCTGTTTCGCTGTTTCATTAAAAGCTGACAATGCGAATATTTGTATCCAGCAAATAAAATAAAAATGTCGTCAAATATCTAATAGCTTTAAGTACCTACTCGTTCCGCGTCCTCCTCGGAAACAGGGAGGAACCACGGCTTTTGGGAACAATAAACTGGGACGTATAAATAGGTGTCAAGTATTTCAGAGGTGTATTTCGTTTTGGTCCCGAGGAAATACAATGCCTAACACTGTTTACCCTCACTCTACAAGAAATAATAGAAACGAGGCCGTTCACGACCCCGTCCTTAGGTATATAGGACGCTAAAACTAAGCAAACGGCTAAGTATGTAACTCATTATAAGTGCCCGCTGCGGCAACTTGCGGAATGGCTATTTAATAAAGTAGTTACCTACGCCCAAGTCGGAGAAAGTAGCTGTTGTTCGCAACACACAAGTTAGTTTCGCATTACCAACTGTAATCGCCACCTATTTCAGGGGCCGTGGTTTGGACTAGCGAGAGGAAATCATATAACTTTAATGCCTTCCAATTCAACTTGCGTTCTGTATCAATAAAACAGGGAAGGAGAGTCTGTATTGGAAATATGAAATGAAACTGGGGAGGTTTCTTTAATGCTTATTCAAACGGAACTGCTAACCAGGTGTAGACGTTTGCAAGCACTCTCATCAAGAACCTGATAATATATAACTGTTCTTTCGTATAATCGAAGCGGCAGAAACATTAATAATAGATAAACCAGACGCCAGATGTTTCATTGGCTATTGAATATTGAATAAGGTTTTTTTGTAGCAAAATGAACCACGCAATTTCACGCTCCGTTTTAGACACTGAAACTTGATAAACAGATCAGCGCGGCTTACTGGAATACAATTTAATTTCCTCGCCGGTGGAGGCTCAAATTTCCAAGTTGAAACAATCGACGGAGAACAACAGAACTTATACCAGTCTTTGTAAAATCACGATAAGCAAACAGATCCGAGACCAGAGAAGGGTGCGGTCTATCAATAAATATTGGCATATACTCGTACCCTTTATTATATTTATTGCTCTTACGCACCTCTGAATTTCTTAGTCGTTGGCCAAGTACTCGATAGACGTGTTACTGGTGAAATCTTGAAATGAATTATGATTAACCCAGATAGGTACTACGATAGATCAAGTTCAGGTCTTTTGAGTTGCATTAAAGGCTATACAGACTACGAGCACAAGCAGTCAATGCAGAAATCTTACAAACAATATATGATAAAACATTTTCAAAATAAGTAACTTGATAAAAGCCGTACGAATTTGTTAGTAAAGGATATAACTCAGGCAATTTGACTTGAAAAGTCCTCTGTCGTAGAACTTTACTTTGAAAACATTTTTGTAGGTAGTGAACTTCTGAGAATTTTGTATAAAGGTAAGAGGAAGGCTTACTCGAGCGAATGCGGAGCGACCCGATGTGGTATAGTTGAATTTACTTAGATTAGGTACCTTTGTTTCAGACTGAGGTATTTGGTAAAATTGAGCCGAGAGATACAGTTTGTTTAATGGTTCAAAGAGTTTGCTTTGATCTGATTTCCATATTTAATAAACGGCGTTATAACTACTGACTGACCCAAAAATTCGTTAACGTAGGTACCTCTGAACCCAATCTAGAACATCACGTGGGTTTCACGACCGATTTTATTTAATCATTTTCTCTTTTGTCCCGACATTATTTTCGGCGCTCAATATCAAAGAGCTTCTTGCAAAAGTAAAGCATGGTCTTAGCGTTTGATCTTTGAAAATAGATCCCACTGTGCTCATACTCGTATGTCTCCTTGTTCAGTTTACTCCATAGTTTAACGTAAACGGGCTTTCACAGTGATAATAGTTGAATAAGCGAGTTAAACCAGCCTAATTTCTCGCAAGATATATGAATTATCTTACCATTCAATTCCCGGTTTGGAAAATCCTGACGCGACTCGTTTTTGTTTGAGTCGCATTTGTTTCTTTTATTCAAGCATCCGGGTGGCAACACTGGCATGAAATAATAAATTTCCTATTACTGCACGGCTATGACAAGACGGCTCGCGAGCTCCCGCACTACCTGTCTATCTCTTATTAGAAAACTTAGAAAGAGACGTATAGTGCGAGAAAGACCGAGAGAGCTCGCGCGCCGTGATGTGATAGCCGTGCTGGCCGGTAACGCTATCCGCAAGGAATACCTACATCAGAGGTTTAAGTGAACCCATCTGACTATGTTTGGATTATCTAACACATGGAAAAATCAATGCATTATCTATATATTTAAATTGCCATGTGTTTGTATAAACAGTTCATACAGATACAGCTTTTCGCAATGTTACCCGATCCCTGAGGAAGACTTGCAGTGCCTGTGTTCTTTCAAATGTAGATATATTTATGGAATCTAAAATGCGTTACAGATCCAACGTATTTTAAGGTTGTAAAGCAAATGCAAAGTTTAGTAAGAAGCAGCCACAAAATAATTTATTACCTACTGCATGAACCATGTAACTATACGTATGTACTCTAGAACTGTATCCTGTTCCTGTCGTACATATTTAATTGAAGCTGTCCGGCATAGGCATCGACACGGATTAGACATTCGAGTTCAAGGGTGAGTAATGACCCAATTATTTTAGTCGCGGAAGTCTCATGGCGGGGGAAACAAACTCGATAAATCGTGCAATGTAAACAGAATAAACAGCACAAGAGGTGTAATGACCGGTACAAACATGTGAAACGCCCCTTATCGACTAGCACACCAGCCACTGTGTGACCCACTAAAGTACCCTCAGACTGCTCGCACGGTCACCTACATACCTGTATACCTATATTCAGCCGGCCAGTAATAAAATGTTCATGCTCTTACATTCTTAATGAGCTACCAATGAACGTACAAGCCACGCCGCGTTACGCCTCTCTTTAGAAAATGTCAGCGACAGTAATAAAGTTAGTTATACGGAATTAAGGTTTTCCGTAGAACAGAGGGGTAATCACGTAACGTTTCGACGCGTCAAAATAGTACATTACGTAACTATGGCGGTGAATTCGTGAATGCCCCAGATCGCAGGTGTTTGTGGCCCGAACCGAAGGTGAGGGCCATAAATATGCGCTCTGGGGCTTTACGAATTACCGCCCGTGTTACGTACAAAATTTTACGTCTTCACCTGGCCACAATGCGAGTTTTCCCGTACGCGCAGCGTGCAGTAAAACTCGCATTATGGCCAGGTGTGACGTAAATGACATTTAGATATACCTAACGTTGATACCTATAATGCGTTACTTAATCGACTTGCAGATCATCTGATTTTCACGTAATGTCCAGTAAAAAAATAAGTACATTCAGAGCTTGCGTCGAATCCGGCGGTTCTATTTTTTTGCAAACTTGTTTATGATGTTGGCCCAATGAATAATCCAAGTTTGTGACCTCGAGTGGGAACGTAACTTTGTCAAAAATCTAGAATACCGCGAAAACCCTAAAGTATTACTATTTGATAGTACCTACCTTCTCAGGACGTTTTAAAGTAGAATGCGTTATAAGCAAGTCTGCAAACTAAATCAGAACTACCGGATTCGACGCAAAGTATCCCGTACATTCAGGCGACAAGGTTACTGGATTATGAAGTTTACAACGCCAAAGGAAAATCCACAGAGGTGCGGCTAAACTAAGAACTCCATATAATTCCTTCGAGAATACACGAGGTTGGTTTTACTTTCAGATAATATTTCTATAGGTTAGTAACAGTGTTGGATAAATCTAAGCAATTCATCTAGCATAACGTAGATGCTCCGTAACTCTCATAATTGAGTCGCAACCAATAACAAAGAGTTTGAGAGTACTTAAACAAGAAACGAAATGTATTTGCAAACTAGTTAATGTAAGGCATTTTAAGGCATAATAACGACGCGGTCAGATGAACGCCTCGCACATTAAAAAATAAAATGTCCACACGGCATGGATGCACTATTATTTAGGTTAACTGAACCAGGTTACATGATAAAATAAGAGAAGTATTCCATATCGTGCAAATGCAAGTTTTGCTACCTAGCTAAATCGCAACCCCGTGTGTTTTGTTTAAAAAACAAAAGTATATGGAATTATTGAACAAGCTGAAAACCACGAGAATCGGTAGAGAAATGCGACCTGTAGATGAGAACTGTACATACGAAAGATTTTCTACCCAGGCTGAAACGGCTGTATCCAGGAGACATCATTTCGCTCGCTTGCCCAAAAAAGGATACCATCAGAGATACAAATTAAGTACCGAATGTGAATACATTCGCGAATGCGTTTTATATTTAGCTAGCTGTCCCGCAGGTCCGTCGCACGAAAATAACTTGTTTGAAGAGGATGGTATATCACATCCTCCATGAATATATAATAATGTTTGTGAAAGAATTTCCGTATACCTTTTACATCCTAACTTACAAACTCGCAATTAACAACTCTTTTTAGAACATAGTGATTCAGGAGGAAGGTTTATATGTAGGTATAATATTAGTATCCGTGCAAAGCCGGGGCGGGTCGCTGGTTAAATAAATCAATAATTATTTGGGGACAATTTTACACAAAATCGACCTAGCCCGAACTAAGACAAATAAAATACTTACTTATACATAAAAAACATCCATGACTCAGGAACTTCGTGCTCATCACACAAATAAATACCCGTACCGATTAGAAAAAGAACTGTGTAGCGGAACGAATTACAAATCGCTATTCAGATCCTGAAGACAGATAACCTCGTATGCGGGCATTCTTCCGGACCACGTGAAACTTGTTCGGGAATCACGTACGAAATATATTGCAGGCTGTTCGGTGAATGGGAACATCATGAACGCTTTGTTGGGGTTAATTCAATTCGTTTAGATACCCGTCTCTGTAACACTGGTCCGATATGTCTGGCGTGGAGTTTAGTGCTTACAGAATTTATTACAAAGCATCAAGGTCCGCAAGTACATGTAATCCTGGTAAAGGTCGCGGGCGTCCGCTGGATGCGGGTGGCACAGGACCGATCATTGTGGTACTCTTTCGGGGAGGCCTATGTCTAGCAGTGGACGACTTTCGGCTGATATGATGATGATGATGATACCTCATTCTTCAAGTACATACTTCAACATAGACAGCTAGCATTACATGCCTTCCTTTCGGGTATGTCGTAGTCAGGAAATAACCAGAAAACAGAAAAGTGTTCTGGAGAAAATGAAAACTGAACTGCAACACTATTCAGCGCATTATGACGGCAATTCCGGTCTCGGAATTATGTCCGTGACAATAACTAGGCGGAGTGGTTTTCATATTGCTTTCAATTATATTTTCTAGTGTCGGCAAAGGAATGAGAAAAATCGCTACTGAAACTTTTCACTTCACGGCTCATGACTCGACGGCCATTTTAGATTTTATTGAAACAACCTTTTAAAGTCTTGGTGTTGGCCGCAGAAGGCGACAGTTTTTGTATCGGCTACCTTACCGACTACTTACTTAAAGATAGGTTTAGATTTAAATACAATTTCTGTTATTCTGTATAATATCTTACCGAGTAAGGAAAATGGTAAAGTGAAATAACGAGTAGTGAGTGAATATCCGACTACTTAAAACTTATTTACTTAAACTTTACTTACTTAAAACTACTTAAATAAAAAAATAAATCCAAAAGTTTGGATGTTCAGATGTTTGTTACTCAATCACGCTTAAACGGCTCAACCGATTTGGATGATATTTTACACGAAGATAGTTTTAGCCAAGCCATAGCGGGCGTATATAGTATCAAATAAAAAAAACACACGCACACAATTCGGCACAATCATAATGTAGGCTTTGTTGTATGTAATTGCTAAGCAACTCAAATAAATAAGCTGTACAGAAGACAACAACAGTAGATAGTTATACACTAAAACAGAAACTACATAGTCTCAACAATCGATTTGCCGGCTCTATAAGCCGCAGTATTTGGGGAAAGCATTATTTATAATCGTATGGCGATCTCTGGACTAGGCGAATATCCATGTGATATTTTTATAGGAGCGCCTATTTCGCCGAATGTGTCGATCATTTAGCAGCACCCAGGCGACACGTGCAGTGGTAGGTAAATCCCGCGGACGCGAGCAACAGATTGTTTGTTCCCTAAAGCTTTATTGACTTAGGACCCCGGCCCGTATCTTTGATCGCCGTGACAAAGCATACAATGTGATACTCTCTGTCTATATAAACGCACCTTATCGTCGCTACCAGACCCATAAAACACTGCAGATTAACTGGTAAAAAGTTCTAAATGCTCCTTTATCTCCTTAGCTGGCTACCGGCACTTAAATAAATTGCTGTTGTTTTAAAAAATTTGCAAAGTTTTCCACGTGAACACTTATCTATTCTTGTTCCGACTACTTCTAAAAGTGCACAGACTCGTGTAGTACATGGGAATTAAGATTAATTATATAGGGTGTATTTTTAGAGGTATAGAACTTTAAGTTGGCAACACTTTTTTAACTGGCGGCCATTTTGTCAGCTGTCAAGTGATTTATGTTTAGTTTGGGTTGGCATTTCAGCATGAATAAACAGACGCCTGAACAACGCTTCCAAATTGTGCAAATTTATTTAGAAAATCATGGATCTGTTCGAAAGACATATCGCTTACTTCGTCCATTTTACGGTCAACACAATCTTCCATCAGAGCAATTAATTGTGGCTCGTGCCACAATTAATTTATTGAAGGAAACGTTTGGTGATCGCATAGTTTCACGTTCCGGACCCGGCCTCCAAGATCGTGCGATTTAAGGCCACTTGATTATTTTCTGTGGGGTTATTTGAAATCGCTAGTCTACGCCGATAAGCCCGAAACCATTGACCACTTGGAGGACAACATTCGCCGCGTTCTTGCCGATATACGGTCACAAAAGTTGGAAAAAGTAATCAAAATCTGGACCTCCAGATTAGACTACGTCCGAGCCAGCCGTGGCGGTCATATGCCAGAAGTCATTTTTAAATTAAAATGTCAGCAAATTTCTATAGAATTAAGTTAATTTCATGTCAATTTAAAAAGAACGTCTTTGTTTTATTCCATTTCAAAGTTCTATACCTCTAAAAAAACACTCTTTAGAAACTAGAGAACTAGATCATAGAAATTAGTTTCATTGACGTATAATGTTAATAGCTCAATGATTAGTTTGTCACGTGAAACGTGACGTGTTGGGAAAACGATTATTCCGAAATTATACTAGTTTATATAAGTTTTTTTAGGAAAGGGGGAATTTGGCCCAGATGGAAAGCCAATTTATAAAAGTGTGTTAGTATAAGTTTCTTAAAATATCACGCCGTTAGCCAGCGAATGTCAAAAGACGTTTTGTATGGTGATGATCGTTACATTGATAAGCCTTTCTTTAAAAAATGCCACAACTTTTTTTCGTCATGTTCCGCCACTTTTATGTTATTTCTACTCTAAAACGCGTTCTCTTTCCATCTCTATAGGAGAAAAAAGTGGCCCAAAATGTGTCCTATTAGAATCGACAGCTTCTGGTTCTGAGTGAAAATAACATCATACCTAGGTACTCATAGAAAAAGATACAATAAATTGTAGTGACCTTTTTTTGAGTAACGCTCTGATGTTATTTAAAGTAGGTTAGTACTTGTATTTTAGAAAGTTCTTTATTATTTTATACGGCAGTAGGTATATTAGTTACCTACTGTCTGTCTGTAGTCTCTATAAATGATCTATACAAGCTCTTATTCCCATATAATAAAGAATGGTATATTTTATTTTATGGTATGGTGAGGATCGCTGGATCTCGTTGGATGCAGGTGGCTACGGACCGGTCACGCTGGAGTGCGATTGGAGAGGCCTATGTCCAGCAGTGGACGTTAACAGGCTGAAATGATGATGATGATGATGATATTTTAACCTATTCATGTAAGTTGCTACTTAGTATAAGGAGTTGGTATCAGTACCTGTTTGGAGCTACGGTAGCTCAGTGGTTCAGGCATGTGGCTGTCAAACGGCGGTCGTGGGTTCGAATCCCGGCTCGTACCAATGAGTATTTCGGAACTTATGTAGGGAATATTTACCATTAGCTTTCCGGTGAAGGACAACTTCGTGAGGAAACCGGTCTAACCCAATAAGTTCTAGTGTCAAAGCGGACCCCGGGCTCCTTTCGGGGCACAACCGGGAATAACGATAGGAGGATGATGATCAGTACCTGTTTAAACTTCTCACAGCCAGTGACCTAATGATAAATCAGTATAGAAAGAAGACAAAGTTGTGCGTTGTACCCTTCAATCTGGAGCTAAACGAACGCCTAAGCCAACGATGATCAAAAGCGAAGCAATACTTAGAAAGAAAGAAAGAAAACATTTATTCGTGGACAAAACAATGGGTATAAAAAACAAAACACAGTAACGTACAAGTAACAGGTCCACGAAAAGGCCCCGACTCAGCATGGTGCTAACCTAAAAGGCTAGCGCTGGTCTTCCGCGGCGCGGAGAAGGTATTGTGTCGAGGCGAGATAATCGGGCGAAACCTTAAGCAGATTATTTTGCGCCTATCTCAAAGTTGATACAACGAAAAGACAGAAAAGCGCTTTCCACGTCTAGTGTTTTAGAAATTAAATTGCTTCTCTTTATTGTGCTCAAACTTCAGTGGAGCGTAAACAATAGAATCGAGAAAACAAATCTCTTTCATCATAACCTAAACTTTTTAAGATTGTCTCCGATAATAATTCATTAAGAGGAAACACAACGGCCGTTTTTCCAGTAGTCCCCTGTTTTTTCCCTGGATATTTCCATAAATATATGGCTACTATTGACATGTTCCTATGTTTTCCTCTTTTTCATAAATTTATTCTTAAGAGAGATATTAACCTTCGAAAACCTAAATAAAATGCCAGATTTTCCGCTGTGTTCAAACATCCAGAAAACAATTTCGACTAGATTATTAAAAAAAGGAAGACATAGGAAGTTAGGAACACGGCCAAAGCCTTTCTTTGATTTTTAGTAAAAAAAAGTTTAATAGGTCAAGTTTTGGAGAAGAAATCAGGGGACAACGAAACGTTGATTTCATGTTCCTTTAATAGGTATTTTCGGTCCAAGATGCGTTGTCTCTATCGCCCTCTGCGGGGGGACGCTTGAGGTTGGCGCGACAGCAATACATTTTACAAATACCTATTTCTAAATTATCTCGACCTTTTCGTTTCCTCTTAAACATTTGGTACGAGTACTTTTGTTTGGTTTTGGCGTAGACATTTTATGGCCCAGTCCATGATTAAAATAATGGTTTTAATGGATACTAGTACCTCTTTTATTTGGTTTACACGTACTCATTTTATGCCCAGTCCATGATCAAAATAATGGTTTAAAATAGGTATCGGACCTAGCTAAGAATCATTAATTTAAATTCAGCGCTCACAAGAATACAAAGGAAAACCGACGTAAACGAATGCCATGAAAGTGCTACTCGCGTCTATTGTTTTTCACCTAGAACAAGCAAATTAGAGCAAGTCAGTGTACGTAACGTGTGACAATGAACGAGTCCAGACACTCGGGCCACAACTCCCTCGAGCATCATTTCTACTGTCCCACTCTACCTTAACAACGAATCCTGTTTCTGTCCCATTCTAGTTTGAAGAGTGCTTGTGGCAGCTGGCAGATAGGTGTAGAGCCGTGATGTTCATTATTTTAATTAGGCATGTCAGGATGTATGCGGTCTCTAACAATGCTTGAAGCATTTTATGCGATTTCGTCCGTTTATGAGCCGCCAAAGTGTCAGAGGAGTTATGCAAAGGACAGCAAACTTTGCCTTTGACAGACCGCAAATGTGGCTTACGTACTCAGCTCCCTTGACTGGGCCAACTTAGATTACAAAGTTTAAGAGGCATAATTAAATGTTTTCGCCCTTTGACAGCCATAAAACGCTTTTGATAAAGGCGAAATAGAGGTACCTAGATGTTTAGCGGCATCGAGAACACCCCCTGACTGCCGACGGACGAAATTGAGATCTTGAATCGGTATATAAGCCAAGAAGCAACCCCGTCGACAAAATAAGATAATAAATTTAAAATTCCAACAAATTATGTGCCGTTTCTAGTAAATAAATTTGTATGATTTGAATATACGGATAGGAAGCAGAAGTTATGCTACGAAGATTTTGTGCCAAGTAAATAAAGCATTGTATTTGCTGCAAAAACCAACGCTGCAAAAATAATCGGCTATCCGCTTACTCCCAAAAGCGTTTTATGTAAAGCCATTCTTGCAAGTAAATCTCGAAATATCAAATGTTACTTAACAGTTTGGTGATAATGATAATTCGGGTTCGCACACTGCGTTCTAGGCAATATCAGAATAAAATAGGTCAAGCAATATTAATCTACACTGCCGAGTTGCGACCTTAAGCCCGAAGTTCGCGTTGACAACGATTCGATATTTCATTTCAATTTGAAAGCATAAATTGAAACTGCAGCGGAATGGGAGCGAACATCCGAACGCTTGGACGAATTTCCTTTAATATTTAATGTGGTTAACTCTCGGAGTGCCCTCACATTGGAACTGTGACCTGCTCTATAAGTACCTAAAGCATCGTTTTCGGTATCAAATGAAATGAAGCAAATTCAAACCGTGTCTGTTTGTTCCGGTGCACTACACTCCGAGATGTATTTTGGGTCTCTGTAAGCCCACACTTCTGTCATAAAATACATTTTGGTTACCTTATTAAATTACAGACCGCAGTAGGTACGCTATGGAACCACGAACACACCAAGGAAAATATGTATAACACTTTTCTAAATTTAAAATTACGCTGAAACCGGGTAAAATGAAGAGTAATTAAGTTGCACCGCATATTAGAGGAACGCCGTTCACTATGTGGCTAGGAGATCAATATGAACCGTACATTTTGCATACCAATTTGATTTCAAAGTGCTTCGAGCACTCCCTTCCAAGAGCGTCAAGCTAACTAGTCAGAGCGATCGCCTGAATCGCATTGAAAACCAATTACAATTGAATGCATGTCCTAGAATGACCTCATAGACGCCCTACTGCAGGCTATTAGTATTTACTGTGTTTTGCGCATACTTTATCAAATTCCAGACATTAATTTAGCTACGCAAGTAAGTAATCGTTACCAACTTGCTTATGGCTAGCTTCACGCGCCGCTCCACCCGTGTCTTGCAAAGAACGCAGGCAGACGTTCAAAATTAAATATAGCCTTTGTTCATCCAGAAACCCCATTCTATTTATACGGAGGTAAAATAATTTTTGAAATCGGATAAGAGATTCCGGTAACTACACCCTATTGAACACAAAAATTGGACTGTATTGCGGTGCCTTCTTCTTCAACTAATAGCTCTGCTCTTGTCGGTGGAGTAACCGCCATTCAGCTCTACGCTCTGCCACTGCTTTGAGCTCCTGGTACGACACTACATTGACCTTCTCCTTGACCTGGTCCATAAAAGCACGTCGCGGCCTTCCTCTGCCTCTTCTTCCCTCTATTTTCCCTTCGATTATAGTTTTTCTGTAAATGTCAGCATGTCGTAACAGGTGCCCCAACATATTTCCTCTTCTATTTTCAATCGTCCTTAACGAGGATCTCTTCTCTCCGACTAAATCCAAAACCTCTTCATTCGTTCTTCTTTCCGTCCAACTAATTCCTTCCATCCTTCGCCAACACCACATCTCAATCTTTCTCGGTCTCGCTGGGTAAGTGTCCATGTCTGGCAGCAATACAACGCTATGCTCCAGATATATGACTTTATAAAACGTTGCTTTATAAAATTGCGGTGCCACTGGAATAATAAGTTCACATATTTTCTCTTTAAACTAAAAGACCGAGTCATCACTTTTAAACTAAGGTTACTTTCATAAATTTTAGTGGAAGGCACTCCAATGCCACGGTAGTCGCAGAAATATGAATATCCTTGGAGACCGCCCTTGTGGGACCGGCTTTGCGGAGTTAATATAACGAGAATATAACGCCAACTCGTGTATAGGTAATGTAGCCAAGGCACGAATATAAATAAGGTATTAAAAACACAGTATTTTATATAATTACACCCAATTGTGAAGGACTTGACTTTTCAAAATGGCTGCCTAACTAAAGTTAAACGAGCGGCAAGCAAGCTGCTAAAACATCTTTTTCCAAGCCTAGAGTTCTTCAGTATTTTTCGTATGGGTCCTTATTGGTATTGGTGTTTGACACCAGGGGCATCTAGGTGTTGGAGGAGGAAATACAGAGCTGAGAATACCGCGGACTCACTAATATGAGACTAATGAGAGGAATCTCCGTGTACGGCTGCTATTGATTAAACTACGAGTACAATTTTTTACGCAAACATATACTTAATTATCGATGAAACATTATTTATAACAGACAAGCTGTAATTTGGTATAGGCAAGGCGATGGCGAATGCATGACTCCACGTAATTTAGAACTAACGGCTTGCGAAAAAGCCATAATCGTAACGTGGGGCGCCCGAGTAAGTAAAACAAATACGCCATAATCTTCCACATTCACTACATCACTACAATTCGATCAAACGAAAATAGAGCTCCTATTCGTATTTTGAAAGATCGACATGAAAGTAGGGACATATAACTTTTGTCAAATATTGTGGAAGACAATCTAAAAGTGGGGATATCTCTATAACATACCGGTGATGTATCGTAGAGTAAGATTGGGCATAGAAAGAAAAATTAAATTTATTTATTTCGTCAACATAGGTGTTAATATGATGAAGGTGGTAAATGTAAAGCTATGTGTCTTATGGTATGGCGCACGAGTGCGAATTCTAAATACATCGTTTTCAATTAAGTATTCCTTATAGATCATGTTTGCGGATTAAACAAATATTCTACATTGCTCTCGCTCTATTTAATTATGAATCCGTTCCTTTACGAGTAACATCCTATGTAACGTAAGATTATAACTGATATTAGCCCTCATTAGGCGAGTTTATAAATGAGGTTCACGCTTCACGCTATATCCCAACCTTTCAAAACCCATTTTAAAAGCGTGGGGTTTAACGATAGTCCTTGCATTAATAAGACTTATCGTACTTGGTTAATTATTAATGCTCCATCCTACACATTTCACTACGTACCTAACATATATATAATTTTAATAATATATTTGATACTTGCTTATAAATATTTTTTACGAAGTATGTTTATATACCAACGCCACCTGGACCCATTTCGCAAAAGGTTGTAAGGTACTTATAGTACAAGCGGAATCCTCTTTTCAATTCATTTTATTAGTTACAAGCCTTCGTATAATGGTCCACTGATGTAAACTATTCATCATCATCATCATCAGCCAGTAATCGCCTACTAAATGAGCGTCTCTATGAGTTTATTTTGAGTATAGTAAAGAGTGGAAAATGTATTATTCCGACATATTATAAATCTAAATAACATCTTTTACAATATTCAAAGATTGTAGCCTTACATAATACCTACATATTATGAAGATAATTGCAATTACAAACTAGTCAGACTTCATAGGTAGTCTAAGTTCGTCGTGCAAATCTACCTGAGACGGTTATCATTACTCTAAATGGGGAAGTTTTATGGTGGAATTTTATGTTTCAAATAAAACAAACTTTAATTAAAATTGCTCGGCACTGCCTTCTGTTGCGAGCTAAACTTTGGAAATTGTGCACCTGCAATATTTATTATTTGTGGGAAAACTGTTATTTTTCGAGAACACCTCTAGTATTTTCAAGGTAATATGGAAAGCTATTACGTACCCTTTTCTTGGCAATAAAAAATACATAAATTCCACGCCTGTTCGTTGGCGACGTACAGAGTAGAAAACTATACCTGAAAAAGGTATGAAACATCTTATAAAATACATTATCAAGAAAAATTCCAGCGATTTTTACATAAATAAATTCGTTTTCTGTCGCGAGATATAACCGGCCTTAACATTTCCCTTGATTACGAACCTGTGCCATGTTGAATAGCATCTAATTCAACTCAACCCCTTATATATACTTATTTCGTCTGTACAGAGAAAGGAGTAAATTGAAGTTAATAAGACAAATGGTGGTAACTATAACTAGTCGTTTGTTTCCCTTTTCTTAACGCAGGGCAGGCAGTGTTACGTCTGAGTTAGATACATTGTTCAAACCCGGAGATGTAATTACAGTACGAGGGTATAAGCCGCGTTCACGCTTAGATAAAAACGCGGTGAACTGTTTCACCTAAATTATTGAAGGCACCAAATTGACGATGACGATTTAGACTAGTAACTAATACTAGGTACATAATACCAAAGAGTTTGACCGAAAGCATATTTCATCCGAATTTCATCAACCAAGTTACGCTAAAGGATTTTTTTTATTATTCAGTATATTCTACTAACCTAACTTATTTATAATGTTCAATTAAATCATCAAGGTCCAAATTTTTGTTGTGCGGAATATTGAAATTTCGGAATAATTATGCGGTGTCGTCTTGGACAACTGACTCTTCGGAATTTTTCCGTGGTACCGCCTACGGTCTTGGGTTTGTATCCAGATAAGGGCAAGTACTTGTGAGAGCATGAATCTTGAAAAATGTATCTATTAAATATATCGTCGTCTAGCACCCTTAACCAAGCCTCAATCAGCTTAGTGTTAATAGCTTAGGGGCTATTTCGATCTGTATAAGATTGTCCACTAATATTTATTTAAGTATTTTATTTATTTATTTAAATGTCTAGGCGGATTTAGTCCTTAGATGTTGTCCCAAAATAAAATGAAGACCCTCGCCCGCTTTCATTTCAGCTCGCTCATTTCGACACTCCCCGCTGTGATTATTGCAAATAGCAAGTAATGTTTTAAACATAGCTAAGGTCGTATTACTTTGTACCGTACCTAATACACGTTACCTACTAAGACAATTTCCTCGTTGCTTATCACCTTAAAATTATATGCTCTTTAGGCGCTTGTTCCCATGTTTATAATTTACGTCGAAAACCTGTTATGCCGAGGGCGTCATTTCTTGTTGTTACGCAAAATCAACATAATTTTTTTACAATTTCCACTGCCGTAGTAATTGTAACGCATATTGGCGTGGAGGTTGGTTGGTAAAATCGTGATCTGAAACATGTGATTTAGAAAGTAGACTGAAGGACTTTGGCTGTAGATATATGCTGTGTAGATATAGATATTTATACTGTACCTAGACCAGTTGTTAACCTGGAAAAGTAATCCTCACAATTTTAAACATAGTACTTACATGTATACCTACGTACTAATATCATCGTTTACTACCATTAGGCTACAGCGCCGTAGATACATTTTTAAAAGCTTTGTCATGGAGCCTGTAATTTAGCTTTTAATGGCCAACTAGGTTCGCCGTTCCTAAATTGTTCTAAATGGTTGTGTGAGCGCTATCAAAAGCTTCTTGTTTTCATGAAATTTTGAGGGGTTTATATGAAATTATAGATAATAACGAAAAAAATACAGAAGTGTTTCGTTGGTTATTTCACTGGTAATGATTAGATGTAGAGATATCGTTATTACAGTTTTATGTCCGCTGGACCGTGGTTTGACGACCGCTTTAGCCTAGTGCTGCCTACGAACCAAGAGGTCCCGGGTTCGAATCCCGGTAAGGGCATTTATTTGTGTGATGAGCACGAATATTTGTTCCTGAGTCATGGTTGTTTTCTATGTATTTAAGTATGTATTTATCTATATAAGTAGATTTATCGTCGTCTAGTACTCATAGTACAAGCTTTGCTTAGTTTGGGAGCAGGTCGATTTGTGTAGGTAAGATTGTCCCCTAATATTTATATTTATTTTGTATGCATAACAGTTAATGAAGCTTAATTTAGTAAGTTCAGCAGCCAAATACCAGGGGCGACTACCTTTAGTGCAGTGGGCTAACGACCCCGCAGCCCCAAACGGTATTGACTTGAATAAAATTGGTTAGGTAAAATAATATCTACAAGGTAGGTTCTTCTTCCCCTGTTTTTAGTAAATTGGCAACTATTATAGACGGCAGTACTCATACGTGTATAACAGTAAGTTACCACATGCAGCACAAAAAGCAGTGAGAAATAAAACTATGATATGTAGAGAATCATTCATTACGGTCAATCATGGAGAAGTGTTTGCTAACAGTTGCAGAGGGGAGAACAGAATGGCGATTACTGCACCGACAAGAGACCTCTCTTAAGTTTATAATGATAGAGAAGTGTAAACCTTACTTTTTGGTAATAAGGTAAACTATACATCTTTTTGTACTCTGTATCTACTACAAAGAAAAACCGACAAGAACGCATATGAATATTAAAGGAACGCAAATTGCGACGAAAAGTTTTGATGGCATATAATATTCCTAAACTCATCTTCGGTTGAATGTCGCCAGCATTGGAGTTAACAATAGAGCACATCGCCCCCTACGGAGGTTCTATTCTCGGTGGGCCTGTCATTGACCCAATTCTGTGGGACAGACGCCTGCAACTTGTACTCTGCTAAATTAATTATAATAAAGGTAAATGGCTTAATGCAAACACGGTGCCAGCCGGCACGACGCCACTGCACCATGTTCCGGGTTTACCCTTGCCACTATTCTAAAAGAAAAGAGCATATACGAGTGAGAATTACTATTATTCGGAATATGGCCATGTTTTATGCAGAACTGAAAAAATAATTGCTCGCCTTCAAATTAAACAGCTGTTTGGAGCTGTTGTTTCTGTTGCCTCTTAGATACCTAAGCAGGTAACTATGTAAAAAATATAGAGACAATCTTACACACGTTGACCTAGTACTAATGAGGACATACAGTATACTTATATAATATTTATAAATACATACATACTTAAATACAAAGAGTCTTGCTCATTACACAAATATTTCTTCGGATTCGAACCCAGGACTAAAGTGGTATCAACTAACACTTGACTAGTGTACTTCATAAAAGTATGTATAATTAGAAACAAAAATAACCCAGAACAGAACGGAACACGAATTACATTGTTCACTAAATTCCGCTAACATTATTGCCAGCTCGGTTCAATTTGCATCCATTTCCGAAAGGGTTGCGTTACGACTAAACTTACTGGTATAGCCTATAGTAGCCAACCTCCACAAATCTGGGGGTGACCTTGCCTTGTCTATAATACGATTGTTTACTTATCTTGTTCGGGTTTGAATACTAAATTACGAAATAACAAGGATGTATAATTTTCAGCGGAATTAACTACACCGCCAGATTCTAAATAGCGATATTCTCTATACCTCTGTAGACTTTACAAAGATACACTTAGATTTAATTTAATCAGTTTCAAGAGAGCATTGTCTGCAATAGCAAAAACATAAAAATGCAATAATAAAAGCGTCGCAACTATGAAGTATCCAAAAGTGTTGTTATTAAAAGCAAGAAGGCGGTTAGTTGTGGCCGTACAACTTCACTGAAGGGATAGTGTTTCTTGTTATTAAATAACTTTTATCGACCCACGTCTGACACGCTTCGCTTTCCCGCAGAATATAAAAATACAGATGTTTGGTTATCTACGAACTTGATAATCGGTGCGGAAATGTAGCTTGTTAACTTTTCTGTATAGGGAGGTCAGGTCATGTTTGGTAGAGGCCCAGCCCGCTCAAACAATGGTCAAAGAATTGTATCATGTGTTCTGCGTTTCCGCGAGTCTTCTGAAAATAACGCTTCAAGTTAGGTAAATCGATATTTTTTACTGCGTTAAACTCGCCCTAATTCAGGCTCCAATACAAATTGTTATAGGTACATACGTCGTAAGCCAAAATTCGGAGATCACGATCTAACATCAAAGAAATATCATCAAAGAGTTTCGCACCTATCATATTTTTAGAAGTTTGCTTTCTCTACGTAATTTAAGCTTTGAAGGGAAAGTGAAATTGGCGTGATAATTCTGACATTAATGATAGATTCTACAAGAGTTCCGTAAAGGAAGGATCATAAAAAAACTATTATTGTCCAATAATAAATTCGTGTTTAAGTCATTCGATAGAGTGGAGGAATTGAGGCCTATACGATATAAGTAGAATAAGTCAATACTTGTATTTTTTCTCACAATATGCATTTGATTGGAAGCGACGTCGAAGTTTACCCCAAAAACTTTCCTTCAGAAACTTGAAACTTGTCACTTGCCGTGCAAATTTTTCCAACTTGACTGATCTGAATGACAGTCGAGTGAAAATGAGTTACACGAGAGGAATAAGTTATGCAAAGGGAATTTGCGGCGAGCGACAAGTGAGGCCTTAAAGTTATGTTTTTAGTAGTCATCAATATGCGGGCGAGATGGCGAGGGGGTAGGGGAGGCGTCAAGCCGCCTGCTCGTACCATACACTGTAATCCCATCTATAATAGCTCGGTAATATTTTCCAGACTTGTAGGGAAACGATGGAGTTGGAGCGAGCAACTGAATAGTTAACAGAGTGGTTAGGTACGACTGTGTCGACTCAATGGATCCTTTTAAAAGGATTTTCAAGAAATAAAAGCACTTTAGAATTAAACCAATTTATACTAAGGTAGGCATTTAAAGGTAAATTAGAAACACGTATCAGCTTTTTCCTATTACTTAGAACATTCATAATTTATGCTCTCTTTAGAAATTCAACAGTTTTATTATGAGTGAACAATGATTTTTCGGGAGCGGAAAGTAAAAGCACCCAGAAGGGGGGACAATGTTGTAAAAGATGTTATAAAGAGTGACACGATTTAATTTTCTATCGCGCAATATGATTATCGTTGTTGATATTTTCTTGCCAAGGAATCCCAACTACCCTTATATACGAAATGGAAAAACTTTGCTTTAAATAAATTCTCACTACGCAGAAACCCAAAATCAGACTCTGAAGCCACGACCTAAGCTGATCTGAAAAGGATATGGCATCAGGGATATGAAATGTAATTTTAAATTCGGTGTTGGGGGCCCAAGCAATTTGGGGATGCGCGTTGAGTATTCACATCAGTTCTTACTACTTACCTTTAAAACGTACCGATATTTCTAAAAGTTTTAGCGCACTTATGGCACAGGCTCAGCTTGTTCTGATTTTACTGTTTTTCCTTTGCATGAGTACACAGTGAGATAATTGTATTCGTAAATGAAGTAAGAAAATTATTTAGAATCTTTTATGCAATGTAGGTGTTTAATGTTCGGTTTATAATTTAAATAGGTAATAAAATACGTATATCTCATTACTTGATGAAACTATTAAGTGGTGAAAGTTCTAATTCTATGTTTTTATTACGTAGGTAGGTAAGGTACGGTAGGGTTGTATTAGGTACTTACTCTAAATTAAAAAGAAAATTTCACCAAACCGCTATTACCAGAAAGGGTAGGTACAAACGCCGTAGGTTATAAGTCTCGAGAAGAAAAGATAAGGCACGCACTGCCGCCGCTGCGAGTTTCAACCCCCACTCAGCATCATTTTATTTAAACAGATTAAAATAACCATTATCATCAGCAAAACCAAAATGGACACACGTTAAAAGTTTTCAAAGTTTATTTTGTAAATTATAAGTACTATTGAAAAGGCACGGTTATTCCCAAAGGATGACATATTTTACAAGTAGCTAGTCACATTTGCGTGTTTAGGTAAAAATAACGTAATTATAGATTTGTGTTACAGCTTGATTAATTCATGAATGTTCACCCACATTAATTAATTAATCAACTAATGCTTAAAGCCGTTTAAAGTCTACTTTATACATATATAGAGGTAGGTACTCAAATTTGCATTAAACAATAACTATGTACCCGCATTTATGTACCTACCGCCGAAAATACAAACTACACCGGTAGGTACAGACTACAAAAAGCTTAATCAGAATGAAAGGTGAAACGGATACACCTTTTTGTAATAGCCGACTCAACTCGCAATTGCAAGTGAGTTCGTTGCCTAATTCCCCAGTTGCATCCAACTTAGTACAAACAAAGCGAAACGTACATGCATGTGCTACAGAATGCATCAAACAAAAGGTTTTCGAGAACACGTTTCAGCCGAGCGCTTCGGCTTTGCGATGCGAGCATATGCCACGTGACTGCACGTGCACGCCCTAAATAACCTATCAACTAGGTTTCACTTAAACGTTGCGAAGCTGGGATGTCGTTAATTAGGTACCTGACATCCTAATTATTAGACAGTACCCCACGTGCCACGTACCCCGTGTGGTGTCGGGTTAGAATTTCAACACCCCCTTTCTTCCCGTGGGTGTCGTAAAAGTCGACTAAAGAAGCAGGGTTGAAGTGTGTTGCTGGCGATGGGCTAGCCATCTATCACTGCGATATCACATGTATGCTAAAGTGGCACTGCAGCATAAGTCTACCCCGATGTATGACAGTATGCTTCGCGCATATTACATACATAACCATTTATCAAAATCGTTGTCAATTATTTATCGGGAACAATCAAACATCTGGCCCGGGACCCCGTTGTTTTAACATTATAGTAATTTAAATATTTTGATAAACTGAGTTACTGGTTCTGTCACAAAATTATTAGCAAATTCTGATTAATAATGACGTTACTTCGGATACCAAACCTACGGAACGAAAGTGAAGCTCTGAGACAGCGTTTTAAAATCTCCAACCACGTATTCAACGCAGCCTTATCGATTTCTTAGACTGGACTATTTTTAGTTAGCGCATTTACGACCTAATAAGTAGACTTCGTCACACGGCTATTCACGAGTAAACTTTACAGTAGGCACCATAAAAATAGCATACATATATAACATAGGTAAATACATATAACGTAAAGTGTTCCAACTTCGAGTGGAACAACGTAGTACATTATCCGCTGAATTATTTATTTAGTGGAATAAAATATAACATCGTGTTTCACGCCAACTGATTTGAACATGGACACGACGATAAATTGTACCTACCGATAACATGCGTCCCGTATGGATCATATACGCAACACGGAGTCAGTACAAGAAAATATTATGCCACCAAATTGAAGAAGACTTAGCGGCCTAGATAGTATAGTCTCGGTCCTAAGATCAACCTTTGTTGATACATACAACCCTGCCGCACCCTTTTGCAGGGATACCTAAGTAAATAAAATAGAAACATTTTACATCTAGACGTCAAAGGTAAACGTATGATTAACGAACGCGTGACAAATTGAAAAAGCAACATACAATCTACCTAGCTATCGCACAAGTCATTGGCGAAATGCTGAAAGATTTGCATGCCAATAAGTCGGGTGATGAAAATAGACGATCATGCATGAAACCTCGGCGATTTAACTCGAATATATTAACAGGATTTTACGCCGTACACGTGGGCGCGGCGCGGGGGTGATAGCTAATTTATTATGCTAGAATTCAATTAGTAGCTACGTAACTAGCACCCAATAAATTGGTAATTAAGTGCTGGGAAAGTTGCTGTTAGTCAAGAGGCATTGATGACTCGCGCAAAAATCAATTAAAATTGCGTGCTTCAAATTGGGTTTTTTTTAGGATCCAATCGAGGTTAGGGTATGTTTTATTTAGGGTCGCTCCAATATACATACGTTACCTATCCTCGTTCGTCATAAAATTACGTCAATACACAAATTCGTTGGAACGAAAGAGAAAAGTCATCTCTGAATTCCGTTTATGTCAAGGTAAAACTACACGAAAGGGATTAAGGGCCGACATTTTATCGCATAAAATATTATTCACGCTAGAATAGGCGGGAATCAAAAGACATGGGTTAAATTGGATTTTTATGTACTTACATAGACCCGTTACTAACGGGATCGACTTTCTATATACAGTAGTGTCACAAATATTATAAATATGGGCCTTTTGCTAGTAGTAGTCGGTAGCCTCGGCATGCCTTAAGATATTATTTAATTTTAATTTTTAGTGTTTACCTGCGTGAAGGTAGGATCCCTTGCCTTGCTTTGCTGATAGTGGGCGCCGGGGCTAATGGTGACATTGACATATATTGACCAACTTATCGTCCAATGAAAATGCTCTCACGCTATCAGTTATGAGGGAACGGAACGCATGCCAAACATCTAATTAGTAACATTAAGGCCTGCAAAACACTGGCGCGGCCTGCGGTGGCGGACAATAGAAAATTTGACAGCGGCGGACAAGTTTACTATTGTCCACCGCCACAGTATAGAAGACAGTAATTAAACATCGAACAAAGGTACATCGCACGGATGCACACATGCGCGCGTGTTCGGTACGCACGCACACATAGCCTTTGGGAATGATGGAGAATGCTTCAATCGGGGCCGCCGCGCCGTTGCCGTGTTCGCTCGCTCTCACTCGCTACCATGTCGTCAGGGGCTGGAAACTTAGAAAAGAGGCAACACGCCGATTTATTGAATAGAAAGTGCTGACATCTAGCCAGAAGCGGCCTGCTGTATTTAATGTTGTTGACAGAAAATGGAAACAGATGTCAGTACCATAGACCCACGACAATAAATTTAAGATTTTGAAATGAAATAAATTATATTTTTATGTTTTGAGATAGAATTTAATGTCCACTTAATTTTAATAACCAAATATATAAAAAATACACAAATTATTTCAGTAACCAATTTTATCTGTAAGTAGGTATGAAATCTGTAGAAATGAAACGCATCTTTTTATTACAAACATGGCGGAATGGATAACCATAGACTAAAACAGTAATGTGGTGTACGCCGAATAATGTCGATGTCGACAAAATTACTAAAGTGCATTTTCTGCTGTTGCTATTTAAGAGACCGCAGTAAGCTCGATTCGCCATACAAAAGTAGTTACGGTCTCAATTTAAAACTACGCGTTGGATTGTAACGAAACTTTGCATGTACAATGACATGAGGTACATCCAGGCCTGTAATTAGTTTAAGTAGCGTCAGATACCATAGTAAAAAAATACAGCGATTTAAGGTTTAATAAATAACTTGTTTTTGCTGTATTTTGTTTATTTTATAAACTGGAACTACTTAAACTAATTACAGACATAGATATACCTCATTTCATTGTACGAGTATATGCAAAGTTTCGTCACAATCCAACACGTAGTTTTAAAATAGGAGCGCAACTACGTTTGTATGGGAAGGTGAAATTCGGCCGTGCTTACTGCGACCTCTTAAGGCAATAGTATAGGTAAAGAAGTAAAATAAGAACACAGATCAAACAATATAATGAGTATATTTATGTAAAGAGTGGCAACTTCGAGAATTACTGGGTCCCATAGCCACCAAGCGGGCGCACACACATACCTATAAATGCCCGCATACATCGCAATCATACAGTCGCACGCACACATACGCAACCACACGAAGCCAATTTTTTCTATCGTTGTCCACTTTTACTTTTCGACAGCATTAAGATAAAAAGTCTTTCCACGAACTATATTTCGGCAGTGGCGGCGCTAGGGGGCGCGAGGGGGGCGGTCCGCCCCGGGTACCAAGCCATTTTATCAATTGAAAGAGACATGGAAGTCAATTCTGACAGTATAATAAGTAGGTAGTAGGTAGATTATTTTAGTAAAATAAAGCCTCGTAGGTATAATGAGTGTTTGTTGTTTTATTTTGAGTAGGGGTCAGGGGTGCTCAATACAAACCCGTCCAGGGTGCTCAATACAAAACCGCCCTGGGCGCCGGTGTACCCAGCGCCGCCACTGTATTTCGGCAAACCATACTAGCTCAACATTACTGTCTCGACCAAGTACTCTGACTTCGAGTTTTTATCGATATGAAAGAACATCGCATCCCTATCCACCAAATACAATACAGAGTATTTAAAATGTCAGTTGTAAGTTTCAGGTTAGAACAATTTCGGTTTTCTGAAAAAAGTGCAAAAAAACAAGTGTTTTACGATAAAATGGACGTATTATTACATAATAATGGTGTTGCACGTGATAACCTACATGTTACAACAATCGCATACTTGTTATTGCGTGTGATTACACCAGGAATGTGTATTTTTCTACAGGTAAGTGATTTGTTTGCATTTTAAGACAAATGAAAAGATTTATGTCGGTTATTATCAAATCGCAATTAGAATGCACTTCGAAAGTACCGTTAGCACAAAAGCTAGAGAAAGATTGGAAATTCCTCGTACTGAAGTACTTATCTACATAGGTAGGTACTGCAGTAAACTATTTATATGCTGTCAAATGTGAATATGAGTATTTAACACTAGTTATCTAAGATGTTACTTTCTTTGTACCAGGTGATAATACAGACGGCTCTGAAGACGATGATGTTATAAAACCGGGTGTCGGAAAACCGGCAGGACGCCACCTGGTCGGTCGGCCTAGATATCGGTTGGCGGATGTGGTGAATGCGGATCTGCGCGAGCTCCAGGCTGGCGACTGGCGGGAAGCTGCACAGGACCGGGATCAGTGGTGAGCAATTGTGTTGGAGGCCAAGACCCACTTTGGGTCGCTGTGCGAGAGGAGTAATTAAGTAAGTAAGTAAGCTCCATAGAAAATTACACCCTCCATTTCTCCTCATTTGACCAAAATTTCTGTTCTGTTAATCTATTTGTATAGAGAACATTTCTTAATCAAATGCACTCATAAAATAGGATATACATACTACATTTAATATTAACTGTTATATTGATTGCTGAGCGATTTTAGGTATAACATAGAATGCTGCTTGAATGTCATTTCTTCGGCAGTCTAACCTTCACAGTGGATAGAGCTACCTAGACGAACCCCTGAACCCCTTATTTATAAGGTTTTATTTTAACAGTAGGCAGTATTTGGTCATTTGTTTGTTTTCAGCTCTCCGTCCACTGAACTCTGACATTATTGAGCAACCATCTACATCTAAGTCTGTGCTGTATCGACGAGTGCCTCCTGAAACTCCTGATGCTCTCCATCCAGTGAACTGAGGTTTTAATGATATTTATGTAGACTGCGGCAAGAGTTTTCCAAACCCTACTCAATGATTCTTATTTGCCTCCGCATATATTGTTTTTATGTGCAGCTGTTACTGAATAATTCAATATATCTAGAGTGTTTGTTTCAATTATGATTTTATTGATGATGATGACAGTGAAACTAGATTTTTTCTGCAGAGTAGTGGCGCTAAGCCAAAAGTCAACCACAACATTTTTTCCTTAATACATAAATCCTTACCAATGTTGTGTGTTTTACTTATCTTCCAGCTGTTAGTTAAGTACTATCATAATATCATTTATTAGTTCTTGGTTGAGACATATGCAACTACACGAAGCCAATTTTTTCTACCGTTGTTGATTTTAATTTTTAACAGAATTGGATAACATTTGGTAGGTTGGAAGAGCTTGTGATTCTGTGAAATGTCTGCACAATTTACTATAGTGACAGTGACCTACAATTTTATACCATTGAGAGAAAAAACGTATTGGATTTTCGCTCAAGGGAATTTTTAGCCAGGGACATATCTTAATATTGTATTTATCGCACAGAATCAGGTCTTCAAACCTTCCAAATTTTGTCCATGTCTGTCGAAAAATTGAAATCGACAACGATAGGAAAAATTGGCTTCGTGTGGTTGCGTATGTGTGCGTGCGGCTGTATGCTTGCGATGTGTGCGTGCTAATATAGGTATGTGTGCGTGCCTGTATATGTGTGTGTGTCAACTGTCAGTGTAGTTCCTGCAACATCCGCTTGGTGGCTATGAGACCCAGTAATTCTCGGAGTTGCCACTCTTGCATGTCGTCGTCGTCGTCCTTTCGGAAACGTGTGTACTGTTGTGTGGGTGTCTTAATAACACTGGGACAAATCCGGAGCTATCTTTTTTCCAAATACCAAGAGAAGTAAGTTACTTTTCTTACTGTATTCATTTAAATCACAATGAAAGGTAAAACAATTGTTAAGTTTAATTTTACCGAATGCCGCCATTGCCGCCGCGCAGCGCAGCACGTGCCGCAAGTAAAAGGAGCCGAATAGGCTTGTAACTTGTACTGGGTGAATCAACTTTTAAATATCCACATGATGAAATTATAGACTTATATTTTTTTTTCTTATATTCCATATTTCATTATTTTATTTAAAAGATAATTTTCTACAATTTATGATTATGTATAGAGCAGAGCACTTTTTTTGCGAGTTTAGTGAATTTTACTAAAAAATGTTCACCAGCCTAAATCTGCTGTCCCCTGGACAACTATTCAAAATTATTTTTTTAACAAACCAGACATCAATTATTGTGAAAACAGTTATTTTACCTTCATTGATTAAACAATATAGTTTCATGTTTTATCTATAAATATGGCAATATCGCCCTGAATTTCACAATATTTCCCCTTATCATGTCCCCAGTACAACTGTGGCTTCACAGGATTGGAACTTTTGAATTAAAACGCTATATAGTAATAGTAATGTAACAAAATTCCTCCTGCTACTTGGGTTTGTATTGTGCTATTGTATTTTTAAAACAATATGCATTATTCTGGATGTTAAAACGAAAAAAATAACATAATTCATAATTCATTTATTTGCATAAGAAGTGGTACATAAAAGATGGTTGATAAAATATAAAGTAGGTAACACACATCTCACCAGTAACTGGCATGCAAAAACACAATGTGAAATTAATAATACAATAAATTCAAAATAATAACACTGTCAACAAATAATAATCGATTTAAAATGTCACTGCTTAACCTATATATATACACAAAACATCTATGATTTATAAAATTCAAAATAATCATGAATACTATAAAAACACTCCTGAGTCAGCCATTTTTTAAGCCTAGATTTAAATTGGTTAAGTGGTAATTGTTTAATGTCATCATGCAATCTATTATATATACTAATTGACATACAAAATGCGTTATTACCATATAATTTCGTCCTTTTATTCGGAATAACAAGTCGATCAGGGTATCTCGTATTAAATTTACATAGGTCTCTGTTTTTGCTGAAGAAATTAGGATGAAGTTTTACAAATAAACAAACTTCATATATGTATAAACTAGGTACAGTTAAAAGATTTAGGTCTCGAAATAACGGCTTACATGATGTCAACATATTTACATTACATATGGCCCTTATGCATTGTTTTTGCGCTATCAATACACGCATTAAGTGGCTAGAATTTCCCCACAGAAGAATGCCATACCTAAGCAAAGAACATATGTAGCCATGGTATGCCTGTATAGCAGTTTCTTTATTGCTAATTTTTGCAATTTTTGAAAATAAGTTTTTTTTATATTTTCAGGTCCTCTTTAAATTTATCTATCATGTTTTGTACCAAATCTTCATTCAATCTTTTAACATTCTTAATAGATTTCATCCTTTTGCCTCCTTTTACATAAATTTCCTCTTCTCTCACCCATTCAAACCATTGCATTTTACCCTTAACATTATCTTCGTTTATTTTTATTTCTCTATCTTGACATTGTACACAAGTACCAAACATACAATCCATTTTATTACTGTCACACACTGTTTCTAGAATCAGTGCACTTGTATCCACCGCATTAATAACTCTTTTCTGCTTTAGAGCCTTTATTTTAGCTGCTGCATTTGCATGTGTTTTACAAAGGCACATATCCCTGCCATCTACTGTTGGTCTGAGTACGTAGAAGGGTCGACTTTTAGTAAAATAGAAATAGGAACATTTTGTCCCTGGATTCTCCAACTTAAACGCTTTGAACAAATTTTTCATTGAGTCTAAAAGGAACCGTTTTTGAACTTTTTCTTTGCCTTTAGTGACGGTTTCTTTCTTGCCGGCGGTGTTTCTTGACACATCATCTCTTTGGAAAAAACATTTTATTTTCTTTATTAGTTCCGTTTCACCCTTACACACTGTTGTCTTTGCTTTAGCGCTTCCTTTTACACCTAAACTGTCCTGTATGATTTGTTTCTTGCGTGATTCGTCTACGTTTTCAAATATCTTTCTCAACATCCTTTTCCCTTCCCGATCCTTTGTTGTCATGTAGTTTTTCTTTATAGCACTAGTTAAAGTTTTGTATTTTTCGTATAATTCATTTTCTGCCACGGTTCTTTTTTCTTTAATTTTATTTAATTCGTTTGCTTTACGATGAGCCCTCTTCTTAAATTTTTCAAATTTTTTTCTCCACATATCGGCTTCGCTTCGTAATTTTAAATTTTCTTTGTACATCTTAGATCTATCTCTACGGATTATTTTCCTTCCCCTTTTTTTGTTCTGTCCAGATTCCAGAGGTGCAAAGGGAGAAGCCGGCGGAGTGGGTACATATTGATCTTGTGGTATATTGATTTCCTGCAAAGTAGACGGAGAACTTGGTGGTGTTTCTTGCAGTATGTTTCGAAGTGCTTTTGATCGCTTTCTTTGTTCTTGTTTACGCAATTTCCATATGGTTCTGCAGTTTTTTTGGTCCTCAGGCTGCATAGCTGATATCGATATTTTGTTTTTATGATAACTTTCTCTTTTTTTTCGCTTCCTTTCAGCCAATTTTTCTGGGTCTGCTTTAAGTCTCTCTCTATAGCGCCTAGATTTTTCCTTTTCCGTCAACCCCATTGCCTAAAATGAAATAAGTATTTAATATTGTCTTCTGTTTCCGCGATATCGACTCATGTAAATAAAAACCGGTCAATTGCGAGTCAAACTCGTGCACCGAGACAGTTTTATTTACATGAAATACGTGTAAGCAAGTTATTTAATTAAGGTAAAGATCCTCGTGATTGAAAAAAAATGTAATTGTTGATATATTAAAATTAACCGTATGTCAAATCGAAAGGTCAAAGACTGGGTATTTACCCTATTTAACATCTTATCACATGTATTTACCCTATTCAAAATCTTATCACATCGTTTTTGTCTAACGGACAACCAAAATGTCCCAAGGACAACCAAATCAGTTGTCCGAGTGACTAGTTGTCCGAGGGACTTTTCTAAAACTTTGAACCGTACAATAAAAATTAATGATTTGTTGTGTTCTATTTCACCCTTACCGTAACATATACATATAACAGAATCTAGTACGACATAATGTATTCAAATATATTAAGTACTTACGAATTTGTGCCGGTGGTCCGATGGACAGACAATAAAACCACCCCGCACTCACCAACAGTACCCGACCGACTGACGCCGCGAGTGTCGTGTATTCAAAATGGCGGCTAGACCTATCAGATTACCAGGAAATTAAACTTGTTGTCAAGTGCCTTACTGCGCCATCTACATTTAGATTCCGTAACTAATTTATGGTTGTCCGATGGACCTGCATGACGCGGATAATTTCAAGGGACAAAATTAAAACGCAAGAAATTCATAAACGGTTTAGTACAAATATAAGAAATCGGTGTTTTATTGATGATACTTATCCATAAAAATGATTATGTGTATGTATATCAATCCCACAATAGTATTTTTTTTCATGATTCAAATTTTTATGGTGCACCGTCGCAAAGGGACAATTTGACGTACTATGAAAACCTTTGGTCTTTCGGACAACCATTAAAAACCGTATAAATTGTAAAAAACAATTCAATGTTTCGTGATGAAATGTTACATAATATTACTGGGAACATAATGGAATGCAAATAAAGCTCATTACCTTTATATAAATTTGTAATATCGATCAGGGACTCTTTACGTTTGATGTTGAACATTAAAAGTTGATTCACCCAACTAAGCACCTACCAACCTAGTGCAGTTAGCAACTATTATACACAAGGAAATATTTTAGTTATAGTATTAGTGGTATTAAAATATTCGATGAAGTGGGAAACTAAAAACACATACCTAACTATCTATTATATGATTACTGTGTGTATACAATATTGTCTAACAGAACAGAACAGTGTAACAGAAATACTTTGCATACTTAAAAACAAAATTAGTATTATAGGTATGCCAAGCCACAAACGTGACACAGCCCTGCGCAGTAGATAACAAACGCTTCTAAACGGCCTCAGATTACCTACTGTATTATTCCTCTATACTGTGCCACCGCGGCCAGGCCCCGCCAGCCGCCAGTGTGATGCAGGCTTAAGGCCTCTCACAGACTGGCGCGGCGCTGGCCGCGGCGGACAATAGTAAAATTGTCATTAGCTGTCAAATTAACTATTGTCCGCCACCACAGGCCGCGCCAGTGTGTTGCATAAATTGCTCGCATAAACTTGGTTCACATATTGCGAATGATCCGCGTTGCCGGCGGGCTCCTATACGCCAGACCACTAAACCGCAACCACGCGAATCAAAATGTAAATCTACACGTCACTGAATTATGCCAAATAAACTCGGCGTCAATAAAATCGCACGTTTATTAAACGCGCTTTTAATTGATACCTTTATAAATTGGATAGTTCAATTACACTAAGGGGTGTACATTCGCCCGATTCCGATTCTTTAAAAGGTGCAATTTTATTGGCGTCGAATTTACATGCCAGTCCTATCAAATGAAAACAACTTCAAACACATATCTTTGAACATATATATATCGACTTCATTGCTTATTATTATTCTATATGCAATGACTTTGTATAATAGTTGAGAGCCATGCATTTTTTCGGCAAATAGGCCGAGGGCCCACTCCCATTACACCAACGTCACATGACACCATGATAAAATATAAAATGCATGGCAGCAGGGCGAGAAAGTTGTGCTGAGCAAGAAAAAAGAAATAAAAAATTTACCGATAGTTTGAAAATACTTCAGTTCCAGTCAAAATTTGTATGGGTAGGTTAGGTGTATATTTAATTTACGTCATGTGACAACAGTATGAGACATGTGGCATAACTTAGCCCTTTATGCCTGCCACACACTGGCACGGCCTGGGCGCGGCGGACAATACTAAACTTGTCCGCCGCTGTAAAATTTACTATTGTCCGCCACCGCAGGCCGCGCCAGTGTGTGGCAGGCCTTAATCGTAGAGAGAGTAAACCTAAGTCTGTCAGTCTTGAAATGGCCGGAAGTACATGGCAGACGGCGTCAAAGTTGCCAACTTAGTTGACCGGATTTGTTATAAATTCGATCAAATTTTGACTGGAAGTGAAGGATTTTCTTTCTCAGCACAACTTTCTCGACCTTCTGCCATGCATTTTCCATGTTGTCATGTGACATAGGTGTATTGGCAGTGGGCCCACGGTCTAAAAGTAGTCCGTAGGCTTTCCTTCAGCGAAAAGGTAGTAGAAAAAATATAAAGATCTTCGGTAAACTTGATCATAAGTTTAAAACTCATTGGTGCGAGCCTCGAGGATTAGTAGCAACCGCCTTCCACGGTTTCTAACGATTTGCCTCGTAAATAAAAAAAGGCAAATCCATGACTGCTTTCGGCCTTACTAGGGTTTCTTATCTTGACCTAGTACTTAAGGAAATAAGAAGTAGTAGCTTAATCCCAGGGCAATATTACCCAAACATTACCAAAAGGTACCTAAAACACGTCTTAAACAGCAGTAATTGAAACTTATATAAATCTGGTACTGCTTGTAAAACGTCCCCTGCTTTACGGAAATATATGTCGTTAGCCCTTATTTACTCACAGATAAAGTTCACTGAGCAAGCAAGCGAAAAAGTAATATGCTACCTCGGCGCACGCTACCTCATTACGACTCTCGGTCTTCTTTTCAATTATTGCGTTCTTTCCGCAATACCGGCACATTTATAAAGACAGCTCTCATACAATCAGCCTTATACTTTGAGCTTTTGTTGCTCTGTGCCTTTTCAAAATGGCGCCGTTAGAATAGACATAATTGAATGGATGCAGTGCTACTTTTCTTTAGATTATTTTAGCTAAGTAAATAAGGTATTGTTTTCCCTCTGGGTTGGAAGGTCAGATGGCAGTCACTTTCGTAAAACTAGTATGCCAAATCTTGGGATTAGGTGTCAAAGTGGACCCCGGCCTCTTTGAGGGCACAACCGGGAATAACGCTAGGAAGATGATTTTAGCTGAGTAAATGAAGTTCCCCTGGACCCGGGTATGTCCTAAAACTACGACCAAGACCACCGGGGGATGGGCAGCAGCATCCCTGGAGTGCGGTGGAAATACTGCGATCGCCAACCCGCATGCCATTATGGCACATACCCCCCAAATGGATAGCACAAATAAACCATGGCCCTGAGGTTCCGGCGACCCCCGGTACCCTGGTTGTGGTAGCGGCCAGGGTAATACCAGCGGGGACTGGGGTGCGAAGATGACCTGGTAAAGGTTGCGGGAGTCCGCTGGATGCGGGTGGCGCGGGATCGGTCACTTTGGCACTCTTTGGGGGAGGCCTATGTCCAGCAGTGGACGTCTTTCGGCTGATACGACGATGATGATGATGAAATGAAGTTCTTCTTTGTCACTTCACTCTTCTCAGAGTGCTCATGAATGTCGGTTTAGTGGCAAGATTGACAATCCGTCGCCATTCCGTCTTCCTTGTGCACAAATCACGCACAAATGTAGCGGTGCGTCTAACGCGGGCCCGCGGCCCTGATTTGGTCAGCTTGGAAATTAAGTTTTAGGTCTGCTCTAAACATATTTACAGTAAGTGCCTACCTATATAGTTAGGTGTGATGGCTACAGTCTGAAAAAAAAAATAACAATTTTTATGAATTAGGTATCAGACTGCAGCATATGACATTAAGGAATCATAAATTAACTAGCGTTGCAATATACGTAACTTCAAATATTATACATCAATGGTTTAATACGTTAGTCTGCGTGACTAAGTAATACTGCGACTTTTTGCATGGATACAAACGCGCGTTTCAATCGCTACTGTCACGCGACACTAACCACAGATCACCTGTCAAAATCACATGTACCTTTCAAGTTGTAGCATCGCAACATGGGCCTATAATACTCAGGACAATCTATACGTGTTGCCACAGTGAGAGACAGAATGGCTCATACGCAGCTGAATTAAGAACTGATCTTAAAATGGCTGATGGATTACCATAAACAACCTAATTTAGGCGGGTAATGGTGTATTTGTCGCAACCCCATTCTAAATCAGTTGCAAACAAAAAAGTGGAACTGTGACAATACAAGGACAAGTGATATTTCCCTTTCTGTCACACTTATTGAGATTTGTAAGCTACCATCTCGCTCGGACGTGGTATGATAACATAGCTTTTCCTGAGTATTATTCCTCTAGGTCCATGCACTGCCAACGTGTGTACCCGATCTAAGAATGCACTCATTGTGACGGTAATCATTAGTCCCACTGTGCAATAGCAACGGTGCTGCGTGCAACCCGAAACGCCGCGGTGTCCAGTGTCAACCAGCTCTGTACCTCAGACATATTAAATTTGCATGGCTTTACAAAATCTAATACAGATTTCGTTTCAGTCAGAGAAGCCAAAAGAACCACACCTAAGAAGCTGTCTTAGCTGTCATTATACGGACATGTGTACATACAAATAGTAGCTTCCCGCGCGGTTCCGCCAGCATATTACTGAGTAAAGTCTTCGTTCAGCCCGAACATTAATTCTGTATTCTGGTTCTGTTCATTTTGGAAAGCGGATCAGTAGAGCCGGAGGGACGGACATGTGGTCCTCCGAACCGGATTTCAGTGATAGTAGACCGCAAGACTTTGATATTAATAAAAAATTTGTTACAACACTTTCCAGTTTCCGCGTATGCTCCAACGTATTAATATATTGACCTTTCTTTATTTTACACACTGTTGTACAACGCGGCTTCGATATTTAGGGAAAATAAGCTTCTAGCCAATTAGGAACACTCGTGAGAACATGGCAGTTCTCTAATTAAGGGATTTAAGCTCCACGATATTAGCATCGTTCACAATCAATAGGCCGAAGGTCAAGCATTAAAAGTATGAAATATTTCTAATTGTAACAAACTCTGTTATAAGACTTCAGGTCACCGATGCGTGCAATTCCATATTGTCTTTCGGCAGCTCGTGACATTGCCAATCTTATGACACCATGGTATCCATAGGTACCATATGTTTAATGTCATTGTTCACACATCTCTATAAACACGATTGGCCATATGCGAGCACATCAGTGACAACTAAGAAGATGACAGCAGTCGCCGTGACCGAAATTCGTGGCGTTTATTATTATTCATTCAAATATTTAAGACTAAATAAGTATATATTTCAGATTGAAAGTCAGATGACATAAACTGCCCTGAGACGACAGCTGTGACTGTTCCGATCTGAAATAGATTACAGTAAAATTTAAGAGTGCATCAGCGACAATAGGTATCTACCATAAGTGGCCATATGATTGCCAGGTGTTGTGTTCCTGGAGGTGAGCAAGGTCGCCAGAGCTCCCGAGGATGCGTTGTGTTGAGAGCGAGGGAACTTGTTCCTTCAGCTGTCAACGCGGCAAATCCTCAAACGAGTATGTTATACTCCTTTGGAGTTGCATGAGTGTATAGGCTGCGGTGTCTGCTTACCATCAGGGGGCCTTACGCTTGTTTGCCACCGTAGTTGTGTAAAAAATGTGGCGAGAAGGTAATCCAAACAAGACTATTTGCGCTACAGTATTAATAATACGATAGTTACCTTTGTCGAGCCGTTGCGGCCATTGTCTTATCAGGAATTAGCATTTATATTGGCTTAGCCGCTATATCCGACTTGTGTCACCCCGGACCGGACAAACGACATACAGGTTAACAAGGGTAAAGGCAAAAATATTTCACGTTAAAGGAAAATTCTCAGGAAAAGGAAAGGTTGTTCATGAAAATAATAAACCCGACGTGTGTTCATATAATATGAGCACTTGAGTGGCATTCCGTGTATCGTTGCTATTTCATAATAAACTTCTTAAACGGGCAGTCTGCTCTCTTTTATTTGTTGATATTTAGATTGCTGTACAGTAAAAAAACACTGCTCTTAAATTAAATTTAAAAAAATCGTCATCATCATCATCATATCAGCCGAAAGACGTCCACTGCTGGACATAGGCCTCCCCCAAAGAGTGCCAAAATGACCGATCCCCCGCCACCCGCATCCAGCGGACTCCTGCAACCTTTACCAGATCATCAGTCCACCTTGTCGGGGGCCTACCCACGCTGGCTCCTTCCGGTGCGTGGTCGCCACTCGAGAACCTTTCCGCCCCAACGGTCATCGGTTCTACGTGCTAAGAAAAATTCGTAGATAGACATATTAACTTCTTTGAAAAATACCTTCAAAGGTCCACAAGTTACATCTAGCACTATCCAGGGACATAATTACGCTCACCAAGTCACCACACGCGGCCGCTAAAACTTACTTAACTGATATATGCAAATGCATGCATTATAATATAACAGCCGTATATTCAACATACTAGCGGCGATAAATGCTAACTTAGTGTTATAAAAAGGCAAATAAAAGCGTCGCGAAAATAAACGCAATGCTGAAAATACGAGCTGGAACCGACCGAGGGCCTGAAAATTACGATAACACAGTCAAATGACGTCAACACACGACCCTACATAAGTGCGCTATTCAGCTGAACGGGACACGTACACGTGACATGTGGACGTACGTTTCAACTGCCTACGGGAAAGGTTGCTATACGTCCAGGTCTGGCCGGACATGTCCGAATTGCGGACTTGGCAAGTGTCCGGATTTATCAGTAACCTATTCTATTCCACAAAAGAGCAAAATACTTATGAAATGATTCAATAATTGGCTTGTGACCTTAATTTTTTTAAGAAAACTTTAAAGTTTTTATGGAACATAAATACCCAAAAATTTTAGACAAAAACCTCGGACCTCGATGGCTACAGCCGAAACGCTTCATAGTAAATGACTTATAAGTATGACGTCACAGTTTGCTATTTGCACTAATCGTTGTATGGAAAATCAAGTAAATTGCTGTTTCGGTCGCGAACTGCGTTTAGGTCTATAGATGTAGTAAAATTTTGTTTCTATAAAAGCGTAAAGATTTTACTAGTAGCTTTAAATTTTTTGATTCTAAACTTTCAGGTCCATAGGTATCTTTTTATGATTTTAAATATATTTTTTAATTTATGCTTTATTATAATAATTGGATGGTTTAGTATCCATTTAGCAACACGACTACTATTATTAATTTTAACAGCACGCAACTAGCCCACTAGGCCATTACAAAGATTACAAACAATTCATAAATGTACATACATACATTCACGCCTTTATTCCCAAAAGGGGTAGGCAGAGCACATGAAACGTATGTTCCGGCGCCACTTTTAGCATGTACCTAGTCGCTAATCAACAAATATAAACCATTCACCAATAAAACAGTACAACGACTACAGAAAGACCAAATGCAAACCAAGAAATTGGTAGTAAGTAGTGAGGTAACAAATTCTCAGATACCTATTGAAATCTGTTTTTGAATTTTTGGTCACTTCATTTACTCAAAAGTCACGTAACTAAATAAAGAGCAAATCGGAAACACATAAATATGTTGAACACTGGATGAAAAAATATCGAAACTTTCGAAGCTTGGTCGTTGCGAGGAAAGCTTTTTAGCAAGTCCTTTTTCTAGTGGAAAAGACAGCTGAAGATCGATGAGGAAATAACAAGGTAGAAAAGAAGGTGTACGAGTAGTTTCATGTTTTAGCACGGTTTAGTTTGGCTGGGTAGAAGATAGGTCGAAAATGGCTTGAACTGCTTCGAGAAAAGGATGGTACGGCCGTGTCGCTCGCTGTTTTGCTCGACTTGGCGGCAGATATATAGCAACAACGAATATCCCTACTATATTTTAAAGAACCTATGTCTTTATTCCAATTTCACTCTTAGGTAAACCGCTTAACGATCTATACAAAATTGGGCATTATTATATAACACAACATTGGAAAACGAGCATAGTTCCTGCATGACGGTAAGAAGACACCGTAGCCTATGACGCGTAAGACTCCAGAAGAGTCACCAGCGCGTTGCCGACCCTTTACTTACTTGAGGATTCGTTGTGTTGACAGCTAAGTGAATATGATAAGGCGCCGTAGGTTCATGGTCCTCTCACTGAGCATAAGCGTGAGCGATATGGAAGTGCGTGCTCGGAAGCGCGGATATCATGTATTTTTAATTTTATTTTTTGGCCGTTTATATAAATAAAAGAGTAATCACTGATTTCTCTCAAACACAATATTGCCGATTTATAGAAGCCATTTTAATATTCTTAGCTTTTGTGCATAATTTGTTACAAAATAATATTCTAAGTGTATTTTAGACCCTTTTAGACGTATGTTCGTGATTTTTTTTCTATCGAGCGAAAATTGCTTAATCATGTTTCGATTCACTGATCTCCCTATATAAAAGCCTCAAGATTGCTTTTTTTTTGAAACCATATTATTATAAACCGGCGCATTATATTGTTTTAAAAACTCTGTTCGCTTCACTTCGCTGAACCTACGGCGCCTTAAGTCGACAATATAAGCTCCGGAAATGAACATACGATGCATTTTATTCAAAAATGACTCCCTAAACTAAAGGACGTGAAATAGAGGTGGGAGTTATTACCACATAAAACGCTTGTATGAGCATGTCATAGACGTAAGAATAAAGAAAAGGTAACGGCTGGGTCCAATGCTGGGTCCCACTAGAGTTATCCGAGAAACCTGATCGAATCTTATTCAAAGATCCTAATAATATTCCATTCTATGCCTGTGCTGAAACGGCGAACCCTTGGGTTATAATATATATATGATGCTATAGACATGCACAAATCTTACGGTACATACTCGTACCTATGTAGCTATCTGCTCCACAACCTTCAATAAGGTTAATAATATTGGTAAGTTGATAATTGATATGTGCACTGAACGGCTTTTAGGCAAATGATGGATGATATGAAATGTAAACATTGTGATATCAATAAGGCTTTTTATCTCGATGACATTTAAAAAAGGCCACGACGGCAATTTTATGAAATAGCTCGGTGTTTTTTTTTTTTAGCTCGGTGTTATGAGCGGATATCTTACAAGTCGTAATGCAAATTAGTAAAATATATTGTTGAAAGTAGAAGAAAAATATTGCGAAATATAATATATTCATAGGGTTTGCGATGTGTGCGTGATGGATTTCGGTATTGCATTCGAAAATTCAACCGTGATCTTGATATGAAATGGGAAGGCTTTTCACTGGGTGAACTTTTAGCCTGAAGGTCACGCGAGTCCGATTCATAAAGGAGCGCAGAGGTCCAGGTTACATTTCTGGGGTCTATTATTTAAAGCCTATGTCAAGTGCAGTGTCGCAATCGCAAGCAATCCTGACGGAATCCAGTGGCATTCGAGTTGAAGGCATTCGGGCCTGAAAGCCCATGGCCCGAGGTGGGATGAAACATGCAACCCCAAACAGAAAGTGATGGCGGCGCATTATTGACGTATTTCAACCGAATCAGAGTGGAAAATACTGGGAGTTTTATCGCTGGTTCACTAAACCTAGCCCTGCTTAGAAGATTTCAGCAAGAAAAGCGGCCAAATGCGTGTCGGACCACGCCCAATAAGGGTTCCGTGCATATTATAAAAGGTAGTATCGTTACTGAAATCTTATGGCACTTACGTCCTTTTCTTTGAGGGAGCCAGTTTTATAGAAATATCTCGAAAACCTTTGAACCGAACTTGTTCAAAACAATTTTCGCTGGAAGAATTTAATAAACCTTAAGTCCATGATTTTTTTCACATTTTTAAAATACCGGGTCCAAAAATAGAGGGGGGGACACAATTTTAGTGACTTTCGGGGCGATTATCTCCGACTCTATTCACTTAATCAAAAAAATTGCTTAAAAACCTCATATTTATTTCGAAAGGCAAACTTTCACAAAGGACATACAGACATGATAAATCTATAAGGGTTCCGTTTTTCGCCATTTGACCCGACCATATTAGACTGACCGAGTTTGGATGACCTTTCAATATTATGGTACCATCGTCGAGCTGATCTGATGATGGAGACAGAAAGGTAGCCATGCGAATTCAGCACTTAACCGACGTAACCCCGTTGTGTTTGGTTGGGCTCGTTAGAATCGTCTCAAAAAGTAATTGATGACGTACACAGAAGAGTTTAGTTGGCAATAAAAGCTTGTACCAAAAATATTGTTTTGGACAAGAACTTATCAGTTAAGTAGGTCTAGTACATTGCTCTAACAAAGACGTGTATCGAAATATTTGGCTACTTTGGCTGCTATTATCTATATGACGCTGACTGTACGGTGCCTATAAAATCCGCCGATGTAATGACGAAGCCGCAAGCCAAAAAGATTCCCATGATTTATACGCCAAAAACTCTTTCAGTGATTGGCTCCGAGCTTGTCCTAACGTTTCCCTAATGTTTCACGGCATGGCTTTTCCAAGTGCAAACTACCCGCGGTAAAACCTTGCTCACAGAAAAACGTTTCCGCCGTCAAAGGTTTTTATTTGATCCTGTTACACGATCTCCACATGAAATCGATCTATAATAGCTGTTAGCGATCAGCCTAACGTAACGCAATCTGTTTTTTGGCTCATCTTTCGAATGTAGCCAATTTCAGTCGTTAAATTTTTATCTAGTTTGTACCCATACTCATTATCATAAATTAATGGATAAAGTAAGTTGTAAGTGTCCAAAATACGTCACAATACAAATACTTACATAATATATAAGTAACTAACTACGTCCAAAGCTCGTTCCGGATTTGGCCCCAGGACCGCGATTAGGGTTTTTTTTTATGATAGCTCGCCACATGGCGAACGTATCGTTTACTTTACGTCATACCGGAGACGTCACCTGTCCAATTTGACTATTCGAAGGAGATTCGAAGTTACTTAGGTACGTCATATAAAGATAAATAACGTCGACATAATGTCAATTCCTCGATATCGAGAACGTCCATAAAGACAGAACGTCATTAAAATTTCTTGAATAGCATCTCTAAATTGAACGACTCGACAGATACTTATCGTTGTAGATAGAGTGAGCGGAGCGACCCAAATTGTCTGTTTCTGCTGTGGCCAAAATTATATGGTATGTCCGGCTGTCCAGGAGTGCGATTTTTGAATTTCACTGGTGATATCATAGTCACCGGTGACTAAAATTATCACCGATGACTTTTATGTCACCATTTTCCTAAAGCCGTATTTTTGAAAGTCACACGCTGTTTACCAACATGCAGAAATTTTACAATGTCAGACAGAGACAATCTTCCCGTTACGTTCCTTTTTACGCAGATGTTGTCCTTGATACCGGTTTTTATTTTCTCATACTATAACTTAAAACAGATTCAAACGTGAAACGTAGCGTATCTGTCAGTGTCATGTAAACGAAAATTCAAGTTTTGAAAAATTCTTGGCAGATGTCACATACGTCAACTGTCAAAAACAATCGCATGGTGATTTCAATTACGAGTGGGTAGGGGCACTCGTAAATCAATATCATAGCTATGACAAATGTAAGTCACCGATGAGTTTCAAAAATACGAACTTTCGGAAATCAGTCACATCGGTGAGAATTTGTCACTTGGTGAGATTCAAAAATCGATCCCCAGCCCTCCTAGTGTACATGTCGCATTCATTTCTTATCCGATTCTCGTGAAATTTCGTGAGCAGGTTCGATAATCATATTGTTTTTTCTGTCGATTCCTTTTTGGAAAGTTTTCAAAATATGTACATAAGTAGGTACCTATGTATTATTATTAACGCAAACTCGCGTGTTCTGCAGTTCACAGAGCCGCTAGTAGTTACATAGATAGATTATACTTCTAACAAAACCGCAGAACATCGAATTAACTTACTTTTACACCGCATTTCGACCTACCAGCTACCCATCACTACTATAGTATAAAATTAGATCTTCAAAAATTACGCAACGAATTTTGATGCGATTTTTTAATAATAGACAGTGTGATTCAATAGGAAGGTTTATATGTCTAATATAGTACCCGTGCGAAGCCGGGGCGGGTCGCTACTGTCGCTAGTTGATATTAAATTGGTATAAGTAATATATGTCAGTCGTGCCCCGCTATTTCAATTTGCACGCGTGCAAAGCGTAACATATTAGAACGAGACACACAATGGGCTGAGTTGGGCGTATATATAGTTTACCTAGTGTATGGATTGATTATTGTTACCCTCGATTTCGTAATTAGTTATCATATCACGTCTGCGATTAACGACCACTGCGCCCTACCCTGCCCCGGAGGTTATACAGGGTGACATTTTAATCAGTGTCCAAATTCAAGTATAAGATTCTTCAGCAAAATTATAAAATACGTTTTTTTTTGTTTTATATCATGCAGTACATTTTTTTTTAAAGTTATCCCTAAAAAACCTTACCGCGCGGGCACCTCAGCGGGTAGTAAGGTTTGCGCACGGCACGCCTCCCCTCCCTCGTCCCGCCCCGCTCCGCGCGGCACTGAATGCCCAGTATAGCGGAAGCCCCACAAGCCCAATTTCATAAGAAAACCGCAAATCGATGTACAGTTTAGCCGTTTGGCACACGCATACTAGAGGTCAAAACCAATTTTTTGACCCGCAGTTCCTATAAAAGTTTCCCTTAGGGGAGGAGTGACGAAACATTTTTCTTTTTGTATGGAAAAAAAAAATATTTTTTTCAGAAATCTATCGTGTGTAGTATCATATGAAAGGGATTTTTGAGGCGATTCAAAAAATATACCACATCATTACATTTTAGCCCTATTCTTTTAATTAAAACAATAATAACTTTCGAAACCTACCAAGTTTGGGCTCCTCCAAGACACGATATGACTGTTTTTTTTTTTTAATTCAATATAACACAAATGATACGTAATACCCTCATATCTAACCTCAAAAAAGAAATTTTGAAAATAATTGCATTAAGTATTTTTTTTTTTAATTTTTGCAGATACGGTACAGTACAGTTCCATAAGTCACGTAAAATAGGTATTAAAGTAGAACTGTGTCACTTTATTGAAAAATAAAATAAAAAATACTTAACGTAATTATTTTCAAAATTGCTTTTTTGAAGTTAGAAATGAGGATATCACGTATCATTTGTGGTATATTGAATTTAAAAAATAAAACAGCCATATCGTGTCTGGAGGAGCCCAAACTTGGTATGTTTCGAAAATTATTTTTGTTTTAATTAAAGAAATATGGCTAATATGTAATGATGTGGTATATTTTTAGAATCGCTTCGAAAAGCCCTTTCATATGATACTACACACGATATATTTCTGAAAAAAAAATTTTTTTTTCATACAAAAAGAAAAATGTTTCGGCACTCCCCCCCTAAGGGAATTTTTTTAGGAACTACGAGTCTAAGACATTTTTTGACCTCTAGTATGTGTGTGCCAAGCGGCTAAACTGTACATCGATTTGCGGTTTTTTTAAGCGTAGGGCTACCACTAGTAACCACGCAGTACGGATAATTCTTTTGGGATAGATAAGTTATAATTTTACAAATACCTACCAGTTTCAAAAATTTCAAAAATGGAGTCTATTAGTGATACCAAATGCCTACAAAAAATTTGGACACTGTATATTAATATTATGATACTGAATACTGAATAATGTCACCCTGTATATTAATATTATTACCCAAAGCGATTTGATTCAGGAACAATAAAAGCCTACGTTGCTTTTGTAGTAAACAAAGAAAACATAGGTTTTCGAGTGTTAGGTACGCATTATACAGCGAATGAGCGATGTTAAAGCAAGTTTATTTTCATAGGCCTAAAAACGTGCCTAATATTCGTATTGGTCACATACCTACATAGTGCCCGTGACGTAATTTAAAATGGCATCATTGGCAACATCTGTGCTTACTACGTTACGTAATACGAATGTGGTTAAACGCATCAGCAATTCAGCACCATCCCATAGGCAAAATGGTACCTACTTTGATATAGTTATACAACTATTTTTTTTCCTTTTAAATGTCAAGGGTCAAGTATTATTCCTAAAGTAACTTGATGCACAACTAACTTATACAAGTATAGCTTCTGCCCGCGACTCCGTTCGCGAGGAACTATTTTGTATCCTAGCTCCATACAAACTTTCATCCCCCATTTCACCCCCTAGGGGGATTAATTCCGAAGTAATTACTATCCCACATGGGTTGGGGTGTAGCAAAGGATAACCAGGACTTCGACAGTTTGTCGATGGTGGGATGTCATTATGACACATACTTTTTATGATTTGATTCTACAGATACAGAATATGCTAAAATATCTGTGTTTTATATGAAAAACTTTTCTCTGAAATCAAAAATGGCTTAGATGTATCAACATTTTAAATAACCAGGGCTTAAAAAGTGTGATTGACGTGATAGAAGTGAAACTAATAATGTTTCACATGATAAAATTTACTCTAAATTTTAAAATTTTGGAAAAACCCAGCCCTAAGCGGGTTAAATAGGGGGCAAAGTTCTTACGGAGGAAACTCATCTTTTGAGCTACGAAATTCCCGGAAATCATCCCCTAAGGGGGTGAACATTTGTACGCTATCGCTACGATTTAAACTAGTTCGACGCGGACGGAGTCGCGGGCAGAAGCTGGTATTCTATAAATATGTATACGCCTAACAGTCCAAAAATATGTATAAAGCTACTATGAATTACCTGCTTACTATTTGCTACACCTCGACCCCTAAATGTCCTTCCCCGGGACTCAAACTATTCAGGTTCAGCAGTTTAAGCGTGAAGAGGCAACAGACAGAAACACATTCGCATTTATAATAGTAGTATGGATTATTCCTACGGTTACTTTAGGTAGGAGCATCCCTATACACAGAGTGTTCAATAATTTGCTATGGCATTGTCTAATGAGTTTGCATAAACTGACCTTCAATTCATAATCAATTATTTACCTAATAATTGAAGTCCGTTCCCCGTTCATAAATTACCGTTGATCAAATCAAAAATCTAAATCTAAATATGTTTATTTACCAAAAGATACAACCATGCAGATACAAAAATTACAGTGATACAACGCCTGTATCGTGGGTCTCAAGCAGAATAATAAATTACCAGAGTGAGGCGGCTTTGATATACAGCAACTTTTGTTTTTCTCTCGTTACCTATTTATGATGTATGCCATATTGTATCTTTGAGATATCTATGCAGTATAAATATTATTAATTTACGTACGAAGGACTTTTTCCGTTGTAATTTTTGAGCAAACACTTTTGTACAGATACCTCTAAACAGTTGAGAACAGTTATATCGTGCTTGAAAAATGTAAAAAAAAAACATTTCTTTCAAACTTTGTATGGTGCAAATGAAAACAAACGACCAAAGAACCGTTACGCGTCTATCACTCGACAAAATTTACCAACTCACACCTCGTCAAAAAACGACATATTAGTGGGGAGCTGCTTGGCTTCTTTATACCTATTGTGTTCACGTATTTTTTTGTTAAAGCCCCTTGTTTAAGCTTTACATACCTTTAAATGCTCTAGTTGTTAGTAGGTTAGGTAACTGTTAAAATGAAAATATTTAACCCGACATTTTGGATAGACTGCCATTTTTTTTGTTGGGGTTTTGCTAATTATTGCATTTTCATTTCATCCCAATACCAAACAATAAGTCTCGCCCACACACAATAAAATTCGTCGCCGCCGCCGTCGTGCTAATAAAATACATAGATAGATACATTTCAATAGGTAAGTAAGAAATGGGTCCGCGTGTGTGTTATTGACACTTAGTAATTGTTTACATCTCTAAGAACATTAGAATAATTATTAATTGTATTTGAACTCACAGAGACCTTAAGTACGTATACATTTCTGGAATACTTAATTAATATCATTAAGTTCTTGTTAATACAGACCTTATATCCAATTTAATGAATAATATTTTGCAATTTTGTTTAGTTTTCATTTAGTGATTAAGATTATCAATATTTTATTGTATTTATTATTTGTTTATTTATTTAAACTTTATTGCACAAATAAGAAGTACAAATGGCGGACTTAATGCCCTAAGGCATTATATTACAGTTTGACATGTAAAAGTGCCCTTGTGGCCTATTTGCAGAATAGGTAATTGATATTGATTTTGTCCCGAGTTTTGGTCCAAAAGCATGTTTCTTGTTTAAAAAAATATGATACATGTAGGAACAATATTAACGGAAACCAATAAAGATTTCCCAAGAGATGGCGCTGTTCCATACATTCCCAACTAATTTATTTAACTGAAATTGAAGCCGAGAATCGCGGCTGTTTGACAGACCCGTGATGGTCAATACACGTAACCCCTCAACTAGACAGGGTTCCGGAACCGAGGGTAACGACCTACTGTTATTGAGGAGGGTAGTCCAACTACTGCTAACTAAGCGAACGGGACTACATCGTTTTAGAAATAACAACATATTATTAAACCAGACAGTCGTTTATATGAAGAATCAAAACATTTTCTTTTTTTTGCGAATATGGAACGCACGTCGTTAAAAAAAACGTATTAAACCAGCCAGACTTTTACTATGGAGAATTACACAATATGATTTGCTTATATGAAACAGAACATACGTAACTAGGTATATAGTCGTATGTATAGCTACGTATATCTCAATTAATAAAACGAGATCCTCCTTTGATTCGAAACTAGAAACGGCTGGGGCCACATACGGTTTTGGTTCAAATTAGAATAGAATAGAATAGAATAGAAAAACTTTATTCAACATCACACAACAAATAACATGAGAACCTTAGAAATCTTAGAATGAAGACTTAACATATAAATTTAAATATAATTTTACAGTTATCATCAAATTACTCTTTCACATTTCTAGGCTAAATCATAATTACCATATTTGGAGCATGTGACGTGTATCAGTTGTAGTTCGTAAGCAAAATGAGTTACTGATCCGTTTTTTTTAGTAGGATGTAAACCCAACGGCGAATATTTAATAATACATTGAACCATGCTTTTTAAGGGGATTAATGGAATAAGTCTTTTTACTCACTGTGTAGCATAACACAGGAGTATACAGGGTGTTTTTTTAACCATCTTAGAGCCGAAGCCCAGTTAATGTCTATACATTACAAAGAACTTTAAAAAAGTTTTTTTTGGTTTTTTTTTGCATCAATATTTTTTATATTAATATTAATTTTAATCATCCAGCCGAGTGACCGCAGTGACCGCTAGCCGCCATCTTATGTAGATAGGTACGAACTCTAACCGGGTGAATGAACTTCGCACCGCGCGCAATACAGGATTTTTCAAACTTAATTACTATTTTGTGCTCTTACTGTATTCTAGTATTACTGGCGCATAAAAAGAGTTGCCATTGCTAAAAATTGCATGGTCGTGGTGTACCATAATACCTTCGTACCAATATATTTCTGTCGATATAGGTACAGTCTAGATGAAGCCGGTAGAAGCAAGTGCCTGAGGGCCTATCGCCAACGGCATTCGAAGTTTTCCCTCTCTGTCGCACTTACGTACGAACTCACAAGTGTGACAGAGAGAGAAAACTTCGGATGTCTTTCGCGGTAGGCCCTATCTGCTTCCTGAAGGCGGATAGATGCCTACATTTGCTAATTGAATTTCTGTAGAACAAAATCCGGACAGCGAGCGATGGTACGATCAAGATCTTATCCTATAAGGTTGCCACGAAAACAAATTAAAAGCAAAACAACTTGCAAAAATTAAATAAGTTGAGCCTGTTGCCTGGCTTGGCTTGCAATGGATCGGTAAATTGGAAAGAGATTTCGTTTAGAATAAGGAAAGAAATTAATAACCGAAGTGAAAATAATAATAATTAATGGCTATGTTAATAAACTAAGCTTATTTAACACGTATGTATAATGTTGACCTGTAATTTTCAATAAATTATGAGTAGTGAGTACTTATGAGTTTTTACGTAAACAGAATAATGGTGCGTTTACACGGCGCGGGTAACATGTGCATGTTGAGGATAAGTGAAGACAGTATATATTATTAGATATGACCATTTGAATAGTCATCTTGATACCCGTCATTGACGGGATATTCTACCGAAGCAGTTTACAATTTTAAATCATAACGCTCGCAAACGTCACGCACGTCACGAACCCATAAAACGTTCCTTTCAACACAATATCGCAAAACAACACCAAAACACGTAACAAAAACGAAAGTAAACGAACATAGAGCACAGTCAGACAATAAGCAAAAGTTGATGAACTTACCAACTAATCCGAGTACACTTCGTACTGGGTATCGGCGTCCCGCCAAATTGAAGCAACACCCGAACGCAACGCATCTCACGGGTACGAGGAGCGAGGGACGACGCGATCGATACGCGCGGTCACTACGCCGGGAGCCAACGCGCGACCGGAGCGGACCGGCCTACAACGCCTCGTAATATTCTCAAGTTATTATTTTACACGCACGTCCACTCATGAGAAAAGCAACCTGAGACGACCGCAGCGTTCGAAACCTTAATACTTCCCTTCGCTATAATATTGGGTGACAGATGACGCGACGAGCCCGATCGGATACCTTCGAGGGAATCATTTGCACAAGTTCCAGTCACTCAATTATAGAACAAAAAAATACATTTCACATTTTCAGTTCACTGGCGAAATTTTAAACGGCGAGCTGCGAATTGTTCACGACGCGTCATGCGTATACCAATATAAAAATAATCTGAATGAGAACAATATGGGGACAGGAACAGGAGTCGCGTAATAATAAGAGTACTCTACTCGCGTGGGGATGGTACAGAGGGTGCATTGTGCACCGGCGAATTTCGGAAGGGCCCGCTCCGAAGCCCTTGTTTGTTCCCCCTCCACTTGCGCAAGATGCGAACCAGTTTTGATTTTTGTGTATTAAGCATGGAGTTAGCCCGTTCACGAGGGGGCTTTCATCCCGCCGTTAGAAACTGCTAATTTGCAGATCGGGCGCGGGTAGCGTGCCGCGAGCGGCGCCGATTTAACGTTACTTACTCCAAACAAGTAATATGCTTAAGAACTCATTAGAATTCCACTCTGAGTAACTGCAATTAATATTCGTTTATTCACGCACAAATGTCGAGAAAAGAAGCAAATCATGATTTCACTAAACCAGATTTCAAAACAAAAACTTTCAGTCTCTGAAACGACAAAAAACCAGTTCATTTCACTAACTGAAAGATGTAATTTGAATATTCGTTTCGGAATATTCGGATACAAACATATAAATAAATACCTTATTTTTATTTTATTTTTTAATTATGAAGGCCCTTATTCACCCATTATTTATTTGATTCCATTGTGTAACAATTTAATCATATAATTAATATCAATGAATTCCGTATACAAAGGAATCAATTAAATTACAGACGAATGCCTACGTACGTATATTTTTTTATCAGTCTGATTATACTCATAATAGTGTTTTTTTATACACTGTGTCCTGTTTTCGAAGTGCAGGTACCTAAACAAATCGATAATTTTCGAAAACGAAGTATTGCTAGGATACAAACTCTCAACGTTATTAGACCATGAGTAGCATAACTTTATTGAATAACAAATGTGGCTTGGTATATTTCAGTTCAACGCGAAGGTAAATAAAAGTGAATAACCTTGATAAATAGAAGAGCCGTGAATTCAAATAAATATTTCTAGTTAACAACTACTAGGTACTGAAACTGAATGTAAGTTCGCTGGCAATAACCCGGAGATTAATTTTACGAGGGTAGACAAAAACAATAAGACCAGTTTTCAGAATGTACACAAATAATAATTTAATTAATCGTTTCCATACTGCTTTAATTTGGTCGCCGTCCTAACTAACCAGTGATTAGGTATTTATTAGTTGTTTCCTAGCGGCAATTTAAGACAATTACCGTACGAGCATCTATGTATATCCAGCAAAAAGAAGTACCTATAACTACCAAGCATAAATTAAATACAAAACGGCTAGGACAATTGAGTCACAATAACCGTCTAGGTTTTTGTAATAGCATGAATCATGATATATCGTGACAAATCATTACCGTACAACGATTGGTAATCATTAAGGAAAACTACCTGTTATTAAATTACATATCCACACAGTAATTACTAAACCAACATTATCCATACGAACGGAACCGAACCTAAATCATAAATATATTAAAACCGTGTTTTTTGCAAGTGGTAATAAACCAAATTACTATCCACATTTTATGTTTATTTATGTAAAGAAACTTATTTCCGAACGAAAACTCTTGGTTACGCGTCCACGCCAGTAGATGTCGCAGAGAACACGTTTAGCGCTGCGCTAGTGTATCGATTTACGAAAACATGCCAGTGTTTACACCCGTAAATACGTGCGAAGAAAAATTAATTTTACACATGAAATACGGTTAAATCCTGCACTCTTGCACCCAATTCTTCAATTATTGCGTAATTGGCGTAAGATTAACCAGTGCATATAAAAAAAAGGAATCGTTATTGTGATGACGAAATTCAATATATTATTTTCACCGCGGCACTCAGGCAACACAGAATGTCTATGAATTTGACCCCGAAGCTCGTGTCCCGAGCGAGCAGGAGAGCGTAGTGTAGGGCCTGGCCCTTCGATTTTGATCTTCATCTCGTTGGAGATTGTATAAAATGGGCACATAAATAGGTAATTTTATTTTCGTATCTCCAAAATTTATCGTTATTAGTGCGCGACGCCGCGGAGTGATTGAAGTTTTTTTTATCATCGAAAATTATCATGACCGATCCGTAGCGCTCGTACTATTGCTAAGAATATAATCTTATGTCGCGCTTTGATCGCTACATTAGTACATTATTTATAACAGTGTTATTTTTAAATTTTATCCCTGTTATATTTTATCAAGTCGCGATGCATTGTCGGGCGCGCGTGGAAATTATTTCGTCCATAAGTGGATTATAATAAAGATACTCGGGTTTTGGTGAATGTGTCGAGACAATGGTGTATCGATTATTTTGCGCAAACGAAATGTCATCCCGGTGCCGTAGTGTTAATATTAGAAGTCTATGTTTGTGACCACGATTACAATTGTCTAGGTATCTACGCGTTTTATATTGAGCTTGAAGAACTTCGATTTAGAATGAGTGACAAAAATAGTGCCTGCCAAAGATTTTCATTGGGATAATTTTGATCTGCTCTCAGTACCACCAGAATTTACGAATTGTGTCGTGTGTTTAAGTAATGGAATTGTATTTAATATTGCAATGGTATAATTAATGATAATAATTAATAATTATTGAACCAGCAAATAAAATCGGATTTGACTAGGAAAATAATGTTCTTAACTTGATGATGTTCTTAACTTGTTATCGCATTGCGCCGGGCGACACCCGCGCTTAGCAACTTAACTAACTTGCATGCCGAATGTCTACTTACCCGCATAATAGATTATTGTTATTACTCTTATAATGCACTGTACGTTTAACTCTAAAATTTTACTCTAGTTTGTATGTTTTAATTTAAGTGAATTTATAATCTTAACACAACTTTATATGTTCTCATATAAGTGAATTTGTAATTCTTATGAGAATAAAGTTTCTTCTTTAACCGGAAATAATCAAAATACGAAATTCTAATAAGAATTATTCTAATATAATGAAATTAATGGGATAAATTGAATTGAAAATGACATTCTGGTTTATTACTAGAAATGGGTATGCAAAAAAAAACGATGTATGTTAGTGCAGCAGTAAAGCACCGGTTATGATAATAATTTTTAATAGTATTCAAATTAAAGGTCCTTTGGGCTCAAGTGATAAAACGACTATTAGCTCAATACTAATTTTATTTTTTCTTTTTGTTGCAGCTACCAAATCTGAAATATTCGTGCTCAAAATTATCACTTTTATTTCACCTTACCTAGAAAAGTGAATATCGTGTTTTAATCATGGCCAATCCGCCTCGTGATGGAGTCAGCACACGCTTTTCTGATAACTACGACCTTAAAGAAGAATTGGGAAAAGGAGCCTTTTCTATTGTGAGGCGTGCTGTTCAAAAGTCGACTGGATATGAATTTGCTGCCAAAATAATCAACACTAAGAAACTGTCAGCCAGGGATTTCCAAAAATTGGAACGTGAGGCCCGAATTTGCCGAAAGTTGCAACATCCTAATATTGTGAGACTACATGACTCCATTCAAGAGGAGCATTTTCATTACCTCGTGTTCGACCTCGTGACTGGCGGAGAACTGTTTGAAGACATCGTGGCACGTGAGTTTTATTCTGAAGCTGACGCATCCCATTGTATACAACAAATTTTGGAGTCCGTTCATCACTGCCACCACAATGGGGTAGTGCACAGGGATCTGAAGCCTGAAAATCTTTTACTGGCGAGCAAAGCTAAAGGAGCTGCAGTCAAGTTAGCCGATTTCGGTTTAGCTATCGAAGTGCAAGGTGACCAGCAGGCATGGTTTGGGTTCGCGGGAACTCCCGGATATTTGTCACCTGAAGTTCTTAAGAAAGAACCGTACGGTAAACCAGTAGATATATGGGCGTGTGGAGTGATTCTTTACATTTTATTGGTCGGCTATCCACCTTTCTGGGACGAGGACCAGCACCGGCTTTATGGACAAATTAAAGCAGGCGCCTATGATTATCCATCTCCGGAATGGGACACGGTAACGCCCGAGGCAAAGAGCCTTATAAACCAAATGTTAACTGTTAATCCCAGCAAGAGGATTACTGCTTCTGAAGCTTTGAAGCATCCATGGATTTGCCACCGCGAACGCGTGGCATCGGTGATGCACAGGCAAGAGACTGTAGACTGCTTGAAGAAGTTCAATGCTCGTCGCAAACTAAAAGGCGCCATCTTAACCACTATGCTTGCTACTCGCAATTTCTCCGGGAAGTCAATGGTTAACAAAAAAGGAGACGGCTCACAAGTAAAGGAGTCTACTGATAGCAGTACTACTTTGGAAGACGATGATCTGGATAAAGACAAGAAGGGTGTAGACCGTGCCTGTACTGTAATCTCCAAAGAGCATGATGATGAGGGACTTACTAAAGCTGACTCATTCGGCAAAGCCCGCGGTGATAGCAACGCATCACAACGTCGCTCCGAAATCATCAAAGCCACGGAGGTACTCATAGATGCTATTAACAATGGCGACTACGAGGCTTATTCCAAATTATGTGATCCTAATGTAACTGCTTTTGATCCCGATGTGCTAGGTAACATGGTTGAAGGAGTAGAGTTTCATAAATTCTTCATTGATAACACTCCACCGCACGTTAAGGCCAATACAACCATACTTAATCCTCGCGTCCACCTCATTGGTGATGATGGAGCCGTTATAGCATATGTGTGCGTAACGCAGAGCGTTGATGCCGAAGGTCGGCGAAGCACACAGCAAACTAAAGAAACTCGTATTTGGCACAAACGCCATAACAAGTGGACAGCGATACATTTTCATCGCTCCTAACTAGTATCCTTTTCGATCCCAACTTTTAGGGCGAAGGATGTTGGTCTAACGAAGAAAAGTATTTGTAATGGTAAAGCCATAGTAACACGCGTAAGTTCGACACATTGAATATTATATAATTAGACCTTTCAAAATCTCCTAAGGCAGCGACGTAAATTATAAATAAAATACTTAATATCCAATTCTGCTATAAAATTACACGAATTTTACTAGAAATTCTTTGTAATCTCAAGGAATTATGTTAATTACATATAGGTAATTGTTATTATCTACACCAATGTAAGCATTTCAAAAGTTCTTATAACGTTAAAGTCACTATACTATTAAAATCGTTTACATCACAATGTGACTAAAATGTGATACCGTTTAAAATATCTAACGCTTTGTACCAGTTCTAGTAGTGTCAACCATTCTGATCTCGACGATCGAAACGAACATCGAGGCAAGCTTACCGATGTAATATAATTAAAATTCACGATCTAATAAAATTGAGATCTGATAAAAATTAATCTTTATTGAATATACAAGATCGGCAAGAATTTCAAGGTTTAGAATTATTAGCACATTTCTCAGTAAGTCTCTCTACATTTTTAACTATGAATGTTTTGTCGTGCTTAAAAATGGTGTTCTATTTGTTATCAAATACCTAGTTAGTAAGGTTTAAGTAACGGATGGTACAGTTATTGGCACTATGCATCTAACAGTGAATGTTTCTATAGATTATGCGTTAGAGATTTACTTCACTTAGCTATTAGCTTGAGTGGATTCCTTGTAACGTTTTAAATATTTTAAGTGGAATTATATCAATTTCGTCAATTTTAGATTTATTCTCAATGTTGTTGTATTATTGAGCCTCTTACTTTTGTTGCTTTATCATTGTTCAATGCATACATTTTTATGTCTGATTACAAAGATATTACATTACTTATATTCATGCGCTAGCTAATAAATTTTGAAGTGGAAACTGTGCAAGAGAATGGTCTGGTTGTTGGTATTTTAGCCATAATAAGAGGAGCTTTGTCAACCGTGATATTAATGTGTATTAAGATGTAAAGTGTTTTTTGCACAGTTTCACTTAAGAAAATGTGCTTTAACTATTGGATCTAAACCTAACTGTAAGTCTGCAGTAAATTCAGTATTTCCTAGAAATATATTTAGATATAAATAACATTGAGCCGTGTTTTTTACAATTTTGTAACATATTTTAGGATTTTAGTATAGTTAGCAACACTTAATTTATATAATCTGAAAGGAGTTGGAATTGTAATTATAAAATGCAATGCATAATATATAAATTTAAAAAAGTATTTACTTAACGGTGGTATGTTCACGTAACCAGAGTACATAGATGTGCCATTATTATGAATTTAGTGCCAATAACTGTAAAAACTAAAGATGTATTCTAGTCTTTATTGTTATGCATATTTAGTATTTAATCAACGTTTCTAATTTAATTTTGATCTATAAATAGGTTAATAGTAACAATATGTAAATAGAAATTGATTTGCACATTGCATGTTTAAGAGTGTCGTCTTCAACATACCCTTGATCTATCAGACTCTTTGTTTATATATGTTCTATAGGTCACAAATTAATAAATATATTTGTTTCTGATTTTCTGTCATATTAAGCAAATATACAGAAGTTATTATATATTGTTAGGCAACTTTACAGCCACCCTCACTTAACAGACGCATATTTAGGTAGTAGAGTTTGTTTTGTTGTACCTACTTTGAATCCGTCACAGGAAATGAAGCATCACAAATTCACAATTAAATATCTAGGTCTAGCGAGGATTAAGTACCTGACCTGCCTTGTTTTGGAATCTTGTTAAGACACGTCAGTGTTGCATAGTCTAAATATTGAGAATCTCTGAGCCTAACTGAATGGTAAAATTATCATCCCTCTCTAGTTTACTCGTGTTATTTATTTTTATAAAATAATTCATTTTTTACAAACTAATAAAATACATTAATTAGTGATAAAAATAGAGCGAAAAGAAAGTTTAAATAGCTACCTCTCGCATATTCTTTCTCATATATTTGCTATAAATTAAGTCCGAAGTCTTAATGTTCATAAATACGCCGTTCCCATGCAAAATGTACCGCTTTCTATGTTACATTATAAGGTTGATTTATAATTGCATCGTTATGCTAGTAGCCCTTTTTGAGTACTGAAAAGTGGTACCCTTTTGCCGAGGATCGACAGAAATAATGACCGTGGTTATATAGATGATTCAGCAAAAATATATGTATTATAATTTTCCGTTCTAGTTGACTACAGCCGAAGTACCTGTTGCGCGCGACTTAACCGGGAGATACCCCACTCTTTAAGGGAGGAAACCAAATAAGATTTAGTAATCATTAAATGCTTTTTGTCTATTCTTTTATAAATAAATGTACGTAAGATATTTGAAATAGTTACAAGAATATCCTAATAACATGTTAGTATTACTTACTACTTAAATGTCTTTATAAAGTCCCTATAACAATGCATTGGCGGTCTCCCGAATGCTATAACTATTAACGTATAAAAAAAGATGCACAAATATATCATGTATCTTCCAGAATTCTTTACCAAGTTATCAGACATTTAAAATATTATGCATTGTCTTCCCTAAAGTGTTCCAGTGTTACGATCGTCTAATATCTGAAAAAGGAATACTTACCAGATCCATTTGGTTACTTGAAAATGTACACACAGCTGTCTACAAATTTTTGCACGTTCATCTCTTTGTATGCATTTATCCCATGTGCTTCTACAATAAGCGGAGCTACTTAAATGAATTTCCAACTTCTTCTATTGGCTACTTTTACAACGGCTACTCATAAATATTTAGCAGATTTTATACTTAATTCAAACTTATAAGTACTTGTTTTAATTTCACGTAATATTTGTTGTAAACATACCTATAACTTGGAACAAAACAAAGTGCTGTTCGCAAGTACAAACTATCTGAAACACCAACTAATTTACCTATGGGTGTAGTGCAATAAAAATACAAGAGCTAAATTATAACATGTTTAAGATTATAATTATGTTTTTAATAGATACTTAACTCATATAGCTTATTGACAATTCTTCATAGCGTTACAAATTTTCACCATTCAGCTAGTATTTGTATTAACCTACATTATAATTAATTACTGTTGTGTTATTTTGCGTGTTTGGTTTCTTAAGCCTTGTCGTTACGTGTACCCTGTACTGAAATTATAATTAGGGTGTATGTCAAGCTTATTTGTCCAAAATACTAATAACGACACCTGGTGTCTAGGCAAAATATGGAGATTACTTTTGGCATAGCGGTTAACGAAATTTATATATTAAGTACCTACTTTTATGCACCGTTTTTTTAATATTCGAACTTTGTTATGATGGAGGCTAAAATGTTGTAGCATAATTTCCATATGTGCATGTCAGTATATTCGTATTCAAAATAATTTCTTCAACCTCTGCATTGCCGATTATCATGTAACATTCTCTAAAATAAAGTTCTTTTGATCTAAACAACATTTTATTTTGATCACTATTTTATTTTTAACATATTAATATTAAGTACAAGCAAACCTGGTAAGTTTTAACACTATACTAACATCTCCCAGCCTTTTAGTTTTAGCAAAATGTTTTAGTTACAATGGTTTATTTGTTTCGTATGAAATATTTAAAACAGACCATCTTTAAAATTTGCTTTATTTATTGAGGAAAGCAATCATAATAAACTACCTGAATAAAAAAACATCACCTACCACTACCTGAATAAGGAACTACTTACTAGCTACCACAATCACTACAGATTTTTCTTGTTGTTCTTTGCTCAGACATTGTAAAACAAAAATAGTGCTTACACATACTAATGATATTTACTTTCAACATTATCTACAAACATTTGCAATAAACACTAAAGTTAGAGTAAAGCGAAGAACTTTATATGGAAATTTAATCTAATAAAAACTGTTCATATTTCCCATTGTTCTTTGCTATATTTACAATACCATGCTCAAACAGCTGCTTATTCACATCCCACATGTAAGAAGTATTTTTTTTTTATATCAAAGGTTATTATGATTTTAGGTTTATACCTAAGGTAATAACTAATTTTTATCATGGCAGACATTTCTAACAAATAATAAAAATTAGTACAAGTAGACTCTGATGTGATGATCAGCTTTTTGAAATATATTTATAGGTACCCTATTCTACAACAGATATTTAATTAAAGGGTTGATGAAATAAAATCTATAGTTCTAATCTTTATTTCATACACAATTTAAATGATTCTGTTGTGTAAAGATAGATCGGCACCCAAAAATAAATTCAAATAAAATGTACCTATGCTTAAAATGGCTTAAATTTAGTTACACAATGGAATTTATTGAATGGTTGACAAAATTAAGTCCGTAATTATGTTTTTTGAATTTGTCTTAATGAGACTCAAGGCTAATGATATCCTGTGATCATCCTCCTAGCATTTTCCCGCTAGTGCTAATTATATCCTGTATTGAATTTAGTCCCAATCCCAAAGTTGCGAGTTTTTTCACTGTACCGCTGAAGCGAGTCACCAATGCACTAAAACTAAATACAAATTGAGACGACAAAATTGTATTATTTACGTGATTTTATTGTTTTTTTTTTTTTAATTAAAGGTTTGAATTGAGAAGGAACTGATCGAAAGATTTAGTGGCCGAGACAGATTGTTCCTATAGCTCAGTTGGGTAGTAGCGACGGGGCATGAGTGCCTGTGGAAACCGGTTCGAATCCGTTTCGGTGCGTTAAATTTTAAAATTTTCCTTTAATTTATATTTATAATTTCGTTAGCAGTGTTACTGTTAATGCTTAGTACAAGATTAATATTATTATTATTATTAATTTAGAAACAAAAACAGCTATAAAAGTGTATAAATCGTAGAATATCACGAAATGGTGGTCACTAAATTTAATGTTGTTTATAATATGTATCTACTAGCTAGCTATGTATTACGTAACACAATACATATGAAGTTTTACACAATACAATTAAAATACAATGGTAGCGATAGTCCATTATTAATAAAATCTAAGCCCATTAACTAAAATATGTTTTGTCCTTTTCTCACAAACTCAAACGTTAATAATGTGACTGATGTGACCATCGAATTTCAACGGCATCTTTACTAAAATAGTACCTATTGATGCACGTTTATGAATAAATCAAGGGCAGTATTCATCATCCAGTCGACACATTCCTAAACTAAACACCCTTTCAATCATAAGCATAACTCAACCTAAATATTTAAACTCACAGAACAGAAATTCCGTGTTTAAACTAGTGGCTCTATGAGCTGTAGAAAACGCGACTGTGTAAAAAAAAAGCTAGACATCCGGACATACTAAAGAATTTTGGTCAAAGCTAAAGCAGAGAACTACGTTCGCTGCGCTTGCTCGTGCAATAAATTACCTAGTATGTTTTTTTTTAAGTTACGGTAGCCCAGTGGTTCAGGCATGCGGCTGTCAAACGGCGGTCGTGGGTTCGAATCCCGGTTCCCGGCTCGTACCAATGAGTTTTTCGGAACTTACGTACGGAATATGATTTCATATTTACCGTTAGCTTTTCGGTGAAGGAAAAACATCGTGAGGAAACCTGCATACATCTGCGAAGAAATTCAAAGGTGTATGTGAAGTCCCCAATCCGCACTGGGCCAGCGTGGGGACTTACTGCCCATTCCCTCTCATACATGAGAGGAGGACTGTGCCCAGCAGTGGGCACGTATACAGGCTGATGATGTGATGTAATTTTTTGATAAATGTTTTATTTTTATCATAGTCAACATATCTTCAACTCATTTAGTAGTAACACTGCCTGTGAAGGGTTCGAATCCCGCTAAAGGCAAACAATTGTGTGACGTTGATGAGAATTAATATTTGCTTCTGAGTAGGCTTGAGACTTTTAGTAGTATAGCGTGGTTCTAGAATCCATAGAGTCGACTTACGTAAAGATAAAATTTTCGTGTTCAAAGTCAAAGTCTGGGCTACCGGCGATGGAGTCGGCGTGGAGTCGAGATTCTAGAACCACGGCACGCTGCCAAAATTCTTTAGCCTACTTATGAGTTTTAAGACACATTACCATGCGCGTGTCAGATAGCCTAACACATATGTTGACGGGACAACCTCCCTAAGCGGCCTGAAGGGCCTATTCTGGGGAAGCCACTGCAAGCCCGGCTCAGCCATTTCCTCAACACACGCCTCACGTCCTACCACGTTGGGTCGTATCGTTCTGTCCGCAGCACGTTCGGATACTCGCAGATTACGCAGGACACAGAGAGCAAAAGAACGACTCTGGGCAGCTCTCATCTCACGCTGTGCGACGCAGAGTGCGTGAGGCACGAACGAATTTAACCAAATAGCAAGAGTGGCTTGAATAAAAAAATTACATAGTTAAGGCCTTAATTTAAATTACACTTTATTTTTTACATTGCATAACGAAATTTACCTGCATAAAATGTATGGGTAAGGCTGGGTTGCACAAAACCGTATGTCGTTAAAGTCTGAATGTATGGAAGGTTAGTGCAACTCACCCTAAGTGTCGTCGTTACACAATGGTAAAAAATAAAGCGTAGGTAGATTAAATTAAGACTAACTACAACTACTATTAACTGTGAACTTTTTTTTGTAATTCACCCTGGCTTCAACCCCAGGCTGCCTCAAATTTGTATTGGATATTTTGTATGTATTTGGATATTATATGTATATATCTGCCTAGTTTAGTCAATATCGATAATGATACAAAAGGTAAGTGACGAAAAAAAATGTTTATTTAGGTTTGGTATGTATGATTGAAAGTCCAAAAACTATGTTGGTTTTTATATGATTATGATTAGCCTCTGATATAAAAAAAATAACCTAATAAATAAGACGTGTAGCAGTTAGCAGCTCATCCTAATATTTCATTGTTGAATAATATTGCCATAATAAAAACATTGGTTAAAAAAATATTGCATACCAACACAAGCCCTATTGAGCTTCCAGTATAGAGCTAGTTTTATTTGTGTAAATTGTCTCCAAATGTATATTTTATCAAATGGTACTTATTATAATCAGAGCAACTTTATTGTTTTTATAACCATGTTAGGATGACTGGAGGCCTGGATTAGTGGACAAGTAGGTAATTACACAAGTCTTCAGAATCATAATTGAGCAAGAATCATAAATGTAATCATTTTATATCATGATGAACACAACTAAAAGCTTCTAACTACATATCAAAATCAAAATTAAAACATACCTAATATCACACAATATTCAAAAGTTTCATTTTAGTGTAAACACCTTTACAGCCGTCTAGGGTAACATTAAAGTTCTTCACTATTTGGTCCATGTTGGCAACATTGGGATAACCTAATTCATTCTTGATGCACAATTTCAAGTGTTCTTCCGTCAGCGGTGCAAATTTAATATACTCTTTATAAGCTTTCAAGCCATAAAAAGCCTCTCTCAACTCAAACTCAAAAAATGCTGCATTTGAATTCTTCATAAAGTGCTTTTCAATATTATCAGAGTTGTATATTAAGACCACTGTTATATTTTTCTTCAAGTACTCACTTTTTTCAATCACATTTGCAACATGTTCCTTGACCTGGAAGTCGTTCCAGGACAAATCATCGACAATCAATATGGAGGATTTGCAAAAAGACATGCCCAGTAACAAATCATTTGGAAACGCCTCCATGAAAGTGGGCATTAAGTAGTGGTATACATTAGTCAAGTTCCATACTCTCTCGAACATAAGGGTTGTGGCATAAGTCTTTCCCACTCCCGTGCCTCCATATATAAATAGTATTTTGCTGCTTACTGGTACAGCCAATGACTTTGCTAATAAATCAATAGCCCTCTCTTGTCCATACAACTTTCTACTAAGAGTATCTTTCAACTGCATTATATCTAATTCTTTACAACAGGTAAAGGTATTAACATGGTATACTAACGCAGATACACACAAAATTAGTATAACTGAAAGTTTTATCCAAATACTCGACCCTTCCTGTCTCTTGGGCTGCATAATGATGTGGTATTTCTTAACACTCTGAAAGGGCTTGGTTTCACTTTCACAAGGTGGAATTGAAGAAATATTTTCCATAGGTTTTTGTTTGACAAAATTGGTATGAAAGGTTATACTTTGGCAAGGGGAAGTAGGCCTTGGGACACTTTTTGGTTCATCATATTCACAGTTTGAAATATTCTTGATTGAGTTTGAACTTAAGTCTATATCCATAGGTTCACAACTTACGTCCAGACTGCAACTTACATCCATCTTTACTTTATTGCTATTTTAATAATTTACAAGCCACAACACATAGTCTATTATATATTATATTTGTATTGGAAATTGGAATTGACAAATATTATCTATCTGTCAAAACCTTAGGTCAAAACATTCAAAAACAACGGATTATATGTTGTTTTTGAAAGTAGGTTTCGTATACATAAAAGTAGGGGCCGATTTGTACGTCATAATTTTCAATCACAATCAGCTAATTAATATAGAAAATCAAACTAACATTACATGTTATTTTACTAAAAGGTTAATCAAGGAAGAGCTTTTGTATGGTTTAAATTGTGATAAATAGGATGTTGGGAGTTTTACTAAAAGAGTACCAAGCTTTGTAAACACACTAGTTATATCAACCACAGATTATGGCGCATGCATTTTACAGGTACAGGTTTCAAGTTCCTACTTTTAAACACTCACTCTCCGAGTCAATGGCGGCGGCGAACAATGCTTATAATATAACACTTTCACTGCCTGGAACCCGCCTAGCGGGCGCCTACGCCGTAGTCCCTTTCCGGTACATATACGAGGAAAACCAGGAGATCGGCAAGGAGCTTAGCGCGTAGCGATTTTTGGCAGAGAATGTGATACGCGATTGTTTCCGGGAGAGTAGGTACCGCTTGTATTACACACATTAATAGCATAAATGTAACGTAAACCTAATTAAAATTTAACCTCAGCGTTTATAAAACAAAAAAGATCGGGCTGCACTTCAGGAGTGCCTGCAGAAGTGAAAACTTGCGAATTGCATTAATTAACAGTATTTTTTTAAAAAAACCTCCCCCCCTTTTTTGAAAACTTAAATTCGGTTGCTGATGGAAAATATTACAGCTCTGTCAGCTTAATAGTATAATAAACGTCAAATTTGACATAATTTGTACTGTGATGACAGCTGTAAAATAATGCAAATAGGAATGCACCAACTATAAATAAAAATGTCGAAGCGCCCACGTACTACCCCGCGTGGTCGTGCCGGAGGCTTCCCCTGGATTTTCCCCAGGCCACCCTCCAACCACGCAGTTCGACCGCTATATTGGGTCCGTCCTATTATAGCAACAGACAAGTTCAAAAAAAAAAAAAAAGCCCACGTACTACACGGCCGACTGCAAATTTATTTCGAGGTGAGTAATATTGAAACTACTTAAAGGTAGGTAATTCAGTTTCTTTATTGCCAATAATGCCAATAAGGAATCAATCCATGCAGTAATACATATAACAGAATGAAAACAAACATATAATAGTTATTTACGATACAAGTGCCGAAAATAGGAAATTCACAACGTGGTGATAAATTAAAACACGACCGAAGGGAGTGTTTTTAATCGCCACGAGTTGCGAATTACCTATTCGCACGTGTATCGTACAACGTTTTACAGTACATATGGCTCTTTAGTTTCAACATGTGCAGGAAAAGTGCTCTATTCCGCACTAGTGCGGGAAAGTAGCACCATATGTACTGTAAATATTTATTTGTTACAAATAAGTGCTTGCGTTGCGGACTTCGCGTTTAGTAGGACGACGTTAAGATATGCCGAGTTAGTAAATAAAATAGATGAAATAAATCTATACATATAAAATAACTCAAAACGAAAGTAATGTAAGCTGTGACCTTAAATTCGACCCCTTCGTTGCTTACGAAGGTCATCGAATTTATAAATATAAGATTCTAGTCTCGTAGTGGTCTAGACGTAGTAGATAATTTTGACATTTGTAATGTCGAAATTATAATAATAAGGAAAATCTTAATATGTCATCACAAACTTAACAAAGTAAAAAACTTGTTATATGTAATGAAAATATACAGCATTAAAATGAACAATTTCTGGATTTTACGGCACATCTTTTACATATGGCACTGGAATGCGGTCGGGTCGTACTATGGGCCTCATAAGAAAGTCCAAAGGGCAATGGAGAGGGCTACGCTGGGAGTTTCTCTGCGTGATCGCCTCAATGATGATTGACGAGACTACCCGAAGCAGAATTTATTGCTTGCAAAGTGATATCTGTTCACAATTAATTTACTTATCAGCTTCTACAAGAACAATACTTTAGAGTCAAATTCCAACAGTCAATTTTAAGTACATTTAAAAACTAGAATTTTATATTTCTTATGGATGGAAAAAGAGACGGAGAGAACATAGGAATACATCCTTCCATACTTTATAAATAAAATCTGCCAAAAGAATCGAGGAATAAAAAACCTTTCGCTAGAATAATATCTTTAAAAAAAGATTAAAAGTTTTAAAGAGTTTACAGATAAATAAATAGTTTTTTTTAATAAACCAAGGTTACTTACAAAGCCCACCGAATTGCTTAACGTAAGCACCCACTGCTGCAGGGCACCAATGGTCGGTGGAGTGAAAAGGGTCTCGAGTAGCGACAACGTACGAAAAGGTGCAGAGACCCGCATGATGGACTGATGAACTAGTACTGAAGTGATGACCGGAGTCCACTGGATACGGGTGGCGCTGGACCAGTCGATGTAGCATTCTTTGGGAGAGGCCTCTGCAGCAGTGAACGTCTTTTTGCTGATATGCCCCAGAGTCACAAAGACCGGTCATAAATACCTAGGTATGATTTATTAAGTAATAACTATTTTTATGTATGTATGTAAGCACTTTATTGTACACAATAACAGGTTAAGGAATATACATGTCACACAATAGGTCAAATCAAAGTACAAATGCGAATTTATCCCTATAAGGGATCTCTTCCAGCTAACCTTTGAGCAATTGAGAGGAAGGTAGGTAGAACGAGATAGGCAAACTAATACCGTGTACAAAAACACAGATAAAACGAAAATAATATAATACACACTAACCTATGTAATATGTATATCGCAAATATACAATAAATAAATAAATACTATATTTCAACCAATTCACTAGTCATTGGAAAGCCACAACTTCTTGAAATTCATCTTAGGTGACGCAATAGACCGCGACTGTCTAAGTGACAAAGACTTATTCCAGAAGTTAACAGCACGCGCGGTAAAAGATCTAGAGAATGTTCGCGTCTTTTTAGATTCGATATTGAGATGAATGTCATCGATGGCGTTAACTAAAGCGGTGACCGTGCTATGCCCGGGGGGGAATCCGGATTGGAAAGGATTAAACAAAAAATTTCTGTTAAGATGTGAAAGGAGACGACGATTAACATAATGTTCAATGAAATAGGGCAGTATTGAGTGAAAGATACAGCATTAGGGATTTTGGGGAAAGGAATTACGTGAGCTTCCACGATGCCGGAAAGTTTCCAGTGGACAAGGAGAAATCTAAATGAATGACCTCAAAAATACATGCGTGACTTAAATCCGTCAGGTTTTTATGTGTGTATAGATTTTGGCAAACGTAAGCGTGACCTGAGAAAACGCGGCAGCCGTTCTCAAGCTATAACGTCACCAGAAGAAATAGGGGTTCATTTATACATATATATATATATATATATATATATATATATATATATATAGATATGTATGTATGTATGTATGTAGTCAGTGATTTTACTTGTCTAATGCTGAAAGTACAATAACTTCTTTAAATGAGTGCCGTAGAAAAAAATCTTTTGCATATTTCAATACCGCTGTTTTACCGAGATGGCGCTCTTGGCCTATAAGACTGGTGGACGCTACTGAAATGAGTCCACCTGACGGAATACAAAAGTATAGTCTGTGGTTCTGCATTTCGATTGACAACTCCCCGAGGTCATTGTGCTTGTGCCAAAACCAAAAGTAACGTTAATTTCGAAATGAACGACAAAAATGTTAGCCCACCAAATTGTGTATCTACTCCGCCAACCTATAAAAAAGTGCGAAATCCCTTTGATAAAGTGTTGATTGACAAATTACACGAACCAATATGCAGGTCAGTAAATTCCATTGATGTACAAAAAACTTTGCAAGCTGCGTGGCTAACGTTATATTATAGCCGTGTTGCCGTGTATATTTACATTATGCGTTTGACCTTTGTGGTAAACAGAGGGTGAGCAGCCAGAAAATAATTAATAGTATTTTTTTCGCAGTCCTTCAATGTGCAAAATTTACAAGAAAGAAAAAAGGGGTTCGTTCCGTTGGGACATAGACCAGGCCTGTATGCTACACCCGACGGATATAGTGGCATGCAGCAGTCAGTTCGAGCCTTCGCCAGACCCCAATCTGGAACAAATAGCTGAAGAGGCTACAGAGATGTGAGTATTTTTGATTACAATTTTCATAAATGCTTGCAAAGTAATTACAATATAACTAAACACTTGACTAGAATAGAATAGTAATGAATTTATTGCAAGCCAAAAGAGCACCACCTCACAATTTCGTTTCTAATAAGAAAACTCAATATATAGAAACTTAATAATTACCAACTTAAGAGGCAGCAGTAAGATCGATTCTCCATACAATCGTAGCTACACTCTCATTTTAAAACAACGTGTTGGATTGCAACTAAACTTTGCATATATAATGACATGAGATATATCTATGTCTGTAATTAGTTTATCAGATACTTTAAAAAAATACAGTGAATTGAAGTTTTTCATACAAAACTTGTTTTGCTGTATTTAATTTGTTTTATAAACTGGAACCATGTAAACTAATTACAGACATAGATATACCTCATGTCATTGTATATGCAAAGGATTATCATAATCCAACACATAGATTTAGAATGAGAGCGTAACTATGTTTGTATGGGAAGGTGAAATTCGGCCGAGCTTACTGCGGACTCTTAAACTTGGATAAAAAGAAGACTGGTGGTGCTGCTATAGTGGCCGCAAGTGGACACCAATCAGCATATGCTCTGACATTAACCCCTTGTTGCTTAGACACAGATACATGCCAACCATGCAAACCATTTTCCGCATAAAAGGGGTTAAAAATGCCACAGAGCTGGTATTGTGTGGAGCACAGGGCTGTAAGGTAGTTCCGAACAGCAAAAAGTGGCAAACATGGTAATTGTTATGAGTCAGGCAAGTTTTAGTTGGCAAGTTATTTTTCCCTAGCATCACTTTGACTACAAGGAAATAAGGGCCAAACTAGATGTAATCTGCATTTCTGGTTCTACTTGTACCCTCTGGCCTGGAATCTGAGGTAGCAGGCAGGGCAGTGTTTCCAGACGCATGTACTTCAAGCTTAAGCACAATGGGCAGTCCTTGGACATTTTTTCTTGGTCTAAGTTGCAATCCTGTTAATTATTTCAATAAATTTCCTGGGATTTTACACTATAAGTGCCTACTGTAAATAGGTAGGTCCTTGTGTCTGCTTTACAGTCTGTAACAGCATGCCCAAGGGGTAGACACAAGGACCTACAAAATTAAATCATTATAGAAATTATGAACAGATTCAATACATCTGTGCCTTATTGTTACTGAACTAAAACTTGACACAAAAAATGTTGCCTTTGCAAACATAAATAGTCTTTGTGAAGATATTTTTCAATGTGAGTAGCATCATGGAGGTATAATTTAAAAGGACTACCCATGTTTACAAAACCCAGCGTTTTGTGAGGAATTTCTGGGTTGGCTACATATGAATAAAATGGAGGTCTCTCATTAAACATAATTCATCAATTGTCAATTATTTACCTATTTATCTACACACACATACTACTGGTTGTCAATTATTTACTTTTTTATCTTGTAGGGAGGGTCCGGGCAGGATATCAGCGATGTGGCTCCTGCCGCATCATTATTCTAAGCCAGGACCCATTTTTTTGCCGCGACACATGGCTCACATGTTATACTTACTTGTATTTATAATTAACTGTCATTAGTATGCTACTTCTTAAGTTCAATTTTATATCACGTATATTGTGGGTATGAATAATGATTTTATCTATCTATCAGAGGACCTTTGATGAATGTACACAACTTGTATAATAATGTACAATTCAAGAATCCTTCTCTTATTTCTATCAGACAGTGTTTTTTTTACATACTAGTCATCTTCGTCATAGTTATCTTTGAAATTACCATTAATTTCGTATAGCAATGCCATACATCTTTAAAGGTCATCATTGATCTAAGTAGACCTCTGCTTATTATCAAAGTACCAATTTTAAGAGCTTTTGATTGAGTTCATTCATAGACACTCTAGATACACCAGGCATTTTATTTAAAAAAATGGCTTTGAACAAAAAAATTAATGGTATGATAGGTATTTAGCAGCATTCATTAATTGTGCATTCGTGGATGTGTGGGATCCCCAAGTCCTGCGGATGAATTGTGTTCAGATGCTCATAATGAGAGATCTCAACCTCATAGGTTGGGTAACTTGATGACACTTCTGGACTGGTAAGTGCCTCAGTGCTGTATGCTTACCATCTGGCTGGCCAAACCAGATCTCATCATCATATCATCGATCATTATCATATCAGCCGAAAGACGTCCATTGCTGGACATATGCCTCCCCCAAAGAGTGCCACAATGATCGGTCCTGCGCCACCAGCATCCAGGTGACTCCCGCTACCTATACCAGGTCATCAGTCCACCTTATGGGGGGTCTATCCACGCTGCGCCTTCCGGTACGTGGTCGCCACTCGAGTACCTCTCCTCCCCAAAGGCCATCGGTCTTATGTGCAATCTGTAATTTTTTCGTGTATTGTCTTTCCAGATTCTTCTCACAAGAAATGGTGATGCCAAGTCCAATGGAGTCCTTAAAAAAAGTGAAACCTTTGCTTATGCCAGCTGAAAACGATGCTATGATTGAAAGTTTTAAAGATAAATCGGTTCGAATGAAAGATGGTTAGTAAACTTTTATTCTGTTTATGTAAGAATAAGTTTCTGCTGTTTAATGTTATGTTTGGTGCAAGCTTTTATTGCAGACTGTACTTTATTGCACAGTTGAGAGGGTTCCAATAAGCTATTATTTTCCAATAAGAGGGTATCTTATGTAGTTTAGGAGTTGCTGTGGCCACCTTCGTCTCCATCAGCAGATTAGCTCGGTAGTAGGTGCTATAAAATTGCGTCGGTGTGATTGCCAAATCCGTGCTCATCGATATTGCTTGTTACCAAACTTTCAGGTCGATTCACGAGAGCTGGCGCGGAAAATATATGAAACTGTCATTAATTTCATAGACATTACGCGCCAGCTCTTGTGAATCGACCTGTACATAAGTAAGTCAAATTTTAGCTCAGTTGCATACCGTCAAGTTTCGAAGGCCAACTTACATTCTTACTAATACTGCAAGTTAAATTTATGGTTCAGTAGCCGTGTCTACATTGGACGCATGTCTCGGCCTCGCACGCCTCGCCCGAGCGTGCGCGCTCAGTGTAGACGTGCCTCGGCGAGCCACTCTTCGCCCGAGGCATGCGGCCGAGCATGCGTCCAGTGTAGATACAGCTATGATTGACGTCAGGTAATCATTAATTTCGTGAGCAAAGGCTAGGGAATGCAACCGGGATCCCGTAAAGCCGGTTGTTATCTGGGATTGAAGAAGAGGGTAAATTTTTGTGAATTCTCTCACAAACTCGTATATAAACAATTCAAACATATTTGAATGGATTTTTTATGTTTTACTAAAGAATATGTATTTCGGACGCCAGTACAAGCAAACAAAAATATTACCGATATATGTATAATGAATATTTTATGTGTACAACACCACTACGTAAGATGTTCCTGTTAAAGAAAATCCCAAAGAAAAGTTACCTTTGGTACAGTTTTCACCATCGTCGACATGATCAAGTTAAGACGACGATATTTTATTGTTATAGGCTTCTTCTTGGACCGCTAAAGAAAATAAAATAAAACTGCAAATTAAGATATTTAATGAGATTTGTCCTAAAAACACATTCCTTAAGAATGATGTCTCTTTTTCTTGTAAGCGAAAGACATACTTACGTGTTTTACACGTGAGCGAGGTTTACGAGAATCGAGAAACGGCCCTATAAAAAAAATACAACCGAATTGAGAACCTCCTCTTTTTGTTTGAAGTCGGTTAAAAATGTAACCAACTATTTGCGATATCATTTCTGAACACTGCGGGCAAATACCGGGATTCATGGGATTGAGAAACTTCAATCCCGCAAATACATTTTCTTGCGGGATAGCATTCCCTAGCATGGGCTAATCGGGATCATGTTCTCAAATCAAAGTTTAGCCAACTAGAGTTGTAAGAATATTAGTTGTAGCCTTAATGACTTAAACCATTTAGCATGGTTTTGTTTTAAGAAACTATCCTACGTAACGTGCGGGGAAGGCAACCATACATAAGCTTTATTTCATTTAGTTTCAGCACAAACAGCCCTCAGTTTACCTCCAGAACTACCTCCAGAGTTAGAGAAAATGTTACAACCGTACTTCACAGACAGTCAGGTAATATTATTAACCAATACACTTTATTTATTAAGTTTAAAGTTACCGATAGTTGATTTAATTGAATGGAAAAACGCGTAAACTAAAACCTTGGCTGCATCTTAAAATCCCAGCAAAGGTCATTAATTCATTATACTTTAAACTGTATAGACCAGCCAAGTTAAGTATAATTGGTTTAAATGTCAACAAACTTGCTAAACTTGGCATCTTTTCAAGTCATGCGTGGCGAAGGAACGGTAATTGTGGCACCCTTTGGGGGATGCCAATGACTAGCAGTGGACGTCTTTCGGCTTATATGATAATGATGGAGTCATGCTTAGTGGAGTAGCCCATTTTTCCATCACACGTGATAAAAAAAAATATGCGCGCCTGTTGCCGTCCCTTGAAAATATGTGTTGATGATTATTTATTATGTGTGTTGAAGTCTAAAACTGTTCAAAATTTCCCAGACAAGCTCGAAACCGTATATATTTATAGATGTGTCATTATAAGCTGTGCAAATTGCGACTGATGTTTTCCAACCAGTTTCATGGCTCGACATCTTTAATATGGACTTCAAAATTCATAAGTGATATTGAAAAACGAATAGATAATAATTATAATTTCGCGATACGGCGGACCCCTCATCTCCAGAGGGTCCGATTGATCTGGCCCTCGCCTCTGTGCTTGCCTTTACCGGCCGGCGGCTCCAGGTTGGAAGTGTAACATGTCATAACGCCAGCGGTACATGAACGGATTACCGGGATCTGGCGCACCGCAGACTCACCCCTCGACAACCTCGCAGCCGCTCATTGTCGCACTGTGCGTGCGACTGTTTTGTGGCGCCCGCTCGGCGAGCTGGCGAGTCACCGCCATCCTTTATACAATTATGAGACTGATTGTCACGGCAGATGTCCGCTAGTCTCCTCACCCAGTGTCCAGTCCACCCAACATTCAACTCAATAGCCTTAACCTTAATAATTAGCCATGACCTTAATTTCCATCGCAGTCACAGTGCTGCACTGCAGTATTCTTTGCACCTGGCGGGACCATCACCGGTTGTATCATGTTGTGCGTTCGGAGTTGGTATCCGCCTTGTGTATCCATCGCTTTTGATTATTGTTGTCTTAAAGGGCCTCTGCGTTGTTGGATTCGGCCCCACATGGCAAATGGCCATGGCGAGACATGGCAAAGCCATAATAATAATAATAATAATACATCAGCCTTAATACGTCCTGCTGGGCACTAACCTCCTCTCATGGATGAGAGGAAACAAGCAGTAGTCCCAACGCTTGCCCAGATCGGGTTGAGGAAGTCTCATACGCCTTTGAATCTCTTCGCAGATGTATGCGGGTGCATCAATATTAAGTACACCACTAGTTGCTCTATAGGTATGCAGTCTTGTGTTTCTGGTAGCTAGTAAGGTCGCCAGAGCTCCCTAGGATGCTGTATTGAGAGTATGAGATCTGCATTTGTTTCTAGCCTTCGACAACGATTCCTCAATTCAATGAAGGGTAGGCAACGAGCTAGTGATTCTTCTGGTCTCAGGAGCGCTACGTGCGTATGGTTGTCCGCCACCATAGTTTGACGACCGGTTAGCCTAGTGCCTTCGAAGCTGAAGGTCCTGGGTTCGAATCCCGGTAAGGAAATATATTTGTGTGAAAAGCATAAATATTTGTTTCCGAGTCTTGGGTGTTTTCTATGTATTTAAGTATTTTTCCCAGACATGAAACCTAGCTAGATCGATTTCTCGCCCCTTAAATCCTAATATTCAAAATTTCGTCAAAATCGTTCGAGCCTTTTCCGAGAACGTGATTGCAAATATATATATATACAGTGCGTTACCGGTAGGCGGGATAACCGAGTTCTTTAACTTAATCATGACCTTAATACAGATAATTAACTATAATTCCGACTTCATAACTTTTCTAACAAAATTTAAATTGCCAGCAATGTACAGCAAAGTAAATGACAGCTCTTCATACTTTGTTTAATACGGCGTCATACACCTAGTCCATTGAAGGTTCGTATTTTGTAAAATTAATTGCGCAGTTAATTTACATAATTATGATTTGCAAATACATGCAAACAATTGGTAATGTTTTTTCATTATGGTGGTTTTTCCATAGAATCGCGTGACAGAGTGGTAATCCAAAATGTGGTCCCCGCAGAAAACGACCACTCGGTCACAGTATTTTCTGTAAAACTATCATAAAGAAAAAAACATTATCGCCACGGAAATAATCATGAATTAGTCCTAATAAAAAATACATGCAACGTTTATTAAAATCAAACATTAAAACCATCATTATCAATAGTTGAAAAACGCAAAAAATTGAAAAAAGACGATTCATTGTCGGTTAAAAAGAAGAACGACCCAAATGCCCTCATGCCGGTAACACACAGTATATACATACAAATATTGCTCGTTTATCAGTATAGGATATTTATTAAATATTAATCGTCGTCTAGTACCCATAATACAAGCTTTATTCAGCTTACTGTGGGGCTAGTTCGATTTGTGTAAGATTGTTCTCTAATATTTATTTAATATTTATAGTCGTATAAAACACTTTTTTTTTCAGGGTTCTCAGGGTCGGGACACGTTTGGAGAGTACGAAATCACTGCCAACGGTTCATTGCGTCGGAAACTGTTCTTCGACCATAGCGACGAGCACCACAGCGAGTGCGAATCTGAACATACCGACGATGACCACGAAGCGAGGCCGCCGTCGAGCTTCGAGGCCCACGATCCGGTCACGTTCAGTCCCGACTTGGTGAGTGTGAGGACAACTTGGGTTACTTACATAAGTGTTACTCTGAAGAGGCCGATGCCGACCACGAAGCGGGGCCGCCGTCGAGCTTCGAGGCCCACGATCCGGTCACGTTCAGTCCCGACTTGGTGAGTGTGAGGACAACTTGGGTTACTTACATAAGTGTTACTCTGAAGAGGCCGATGCCGACCACGAAGCGGGGCCGCCGTCGAGCTTCGAGGCCCACGATCCGGTCACGTTCAGTCCCGACTTGGTGAGTGTGAGGACAACTTGGGTTACTTACATAAGTGTTACTCTGAAGAGGCCGATGCCGACCACGAAGCGAGGCCGCCGTCGAGCTTCGAGGCCCACGATCCGGTCACGTTCAGTCCCGACTTGGTGAGTGTGAGGACAACTTGGGTTACTTACATAAGTGTTACTCTGAAGAGGCCGATGCCGACCACGAAGCGGGGCCGCCGTCGAGCTTCGAGGCCCACGATCCGGTCACGTTCAGTCCCGACTTGGTGAGTGTGAGGACAACTTGGGTTACTTACATAAGTGTTACTCTGAAGAGGCCGATGCCGACCACGAAGCGAGGCCGCCGTCGAGCTTCGAGGCCCACGATCCGGTCACGTTCAGTCCCGACTTGGTGAGTGTGAGGACAACTTGGGTTACTTACATAAGTGTTACTCTGAAGAGGCCGATGCCGACCACGAAGCCAGGCCACCGTCGAGCTTCGAGGCCCACGATTCGGTCACGTTCAGTCCCGACTTGGAGAATGTTAAAGAAACTGGAATGACATGAGTGCGACACTAATTTGGTGTCAGAGAAAACAAACTAATTTTTTTTTCATTTCATTTTTTATACACAATCGGATCCGCCGTATCTAACTAGGAAGCTAGTTTCTGGGTGAAAATCAAACAAATTGTAAATAATTAAGGGCCTTAATCTAATCTACTCTTTAACTTTTCTTATTTTCGTAACGACAATTACCCATATAAAATGAATCTGTCTATGGAGTGTCGATTGTCCTGGCTATCCTCAAGTAATCTTCATAATTATGGCGACTTTAAACTTACATATGCGCGGTTTCTGTCGAGGCCACTGATCCTTCAAATAGTCTAAAAGCTGCGAACGAAAAAAAAATAGAATGCGAGCTTCTTACAATTTTCTACCCAAAAACATGCCTAAAACCCGGTATGCGTATGCTGCCTGGCATCGTTTTGTCACCCCGCCCCCAACCCCGCATAATGGCAATGGCACCCAATCTGTGGGGCCATCTTGCGCGCTTTGTACATAGCCAACATTTAACTACTATAGATTTAACACCTCAAAAATTCATAAATCTAAGTCGATATCCTAACCCGCCGTAGTGTGCAAAAACTCCCACACTAACTTATTAAAAATGAGTAAAAACATGCATAAATAGTTCTAAATCAAATCTCTGTAATTAAACGTTCAGCGTAACCAGACGAACCGTAACTCACATCTTTGCGTAAACACCATAAATAATGCTTTAAATCAAGATCTTTAATTACGTACCTGAATGTCATAAGTAGTATTTAATTTATAACGTTAACGGAATAACTATGTGGGATAACGTTTGAATGTGATGGTTTCCTGACTGAGTGATAAAAGAAATGTGATATTACGATATGGTAAGTATGACATTTATGTAAGGGTTTTTTGTAAGATGGTTTTGGTGCACATTGAATGCAAAAGTTTATGGTATCCCCAAAATTGCAAAAAAATAACAATTGATATTGGTATTCTAAATAGAGTTCTTTGAAACGCATTTTAATACAAGACTTTGAATAGTACTAGAGCATTGTTTTTCAAAGAGTGTCGCATCCCCCGGGGGTAGCGAAGCCATAAAGAGGGCGCGGTTACTCATATTTTTAAAGCTAAAGTGCTGTAAGTATTTTGAGCAGCGTAGGGAGGGGGGACGCGAACTATTTTTTTCTGTACTATGGTCGCGTCATGAAAAGGACTGAAAAACACTGTTACTGGAGTATTGGTGACTAGCTATAGAGCCACGATTAAAAAAGCAAAGTAAACATTAAAAACTATGCATTTAAGGATGACATCTTCTCGCGATGATGCTCCCCGTAATTTAAACTTAATTGAAAATGATGATTGTTTTTTTTTTTCAGTACAAAGATTTCGTAAAGAAGGGAATGCAGCGAACTTTCGGCACACCGCTAAGAATGGGCCCATCAAACTGCAAACCGCACAACAAAATACTGGACGTGGTAGACTTCGGCGACCATTGCCTCAGCCCCATACATTTCAACACTCCACCGAAGCGGCTCGGCCAGCAGTCGATCACGTCCTCGCTCGCTTCCAACTCCATGTCGCCAGTGGCTCAAGTCACTTCCAGTGATGAAGAAGTGAGTCACCATGATAATATTGATAATTAGACTTTGGCGACCATTGCCTCGGATTCATACATTTCAAGAGTCCACCAAAGCGGCTCGGCCAGCAGTCGATCACGTCCTCGCTCGCTTCTAACTCCATGTCGCCCGTGGCTCGAGTCACTTCTTGCAATGAAGAAGTGAGTCACCATGATAATAGATATAGTAGACTTGGACGACCATTGCCTCAGCCCCATATATTTCAACATATCACCGAAGCGGCTCGACCAGCAGTCGATCACGTCCTCGCTCGCTTCCAACTCTATGTCGCCCGTCGCTCGAATCACTTCTAGTGATGAAGAAGTAAGTCACCATGATACTAGATATAGTAGACTTGGACGACCATTGCCTCAGCCCCATACATTTCAACACATCACCGAAGCGGCTCGACCAGCAGTCGATCACGTCCTCGCTCGCTTCCAACTCCATGTCGCCCGTGGCTCAAGTCACTTCTAGTGATGAAGAAGTAAGTCACCATGATAATAGATATAGTAGACTTGGACGACCATTGCATCAGCCCCATATATTTCAACATATCACCAAAGCGGCTCGACCAGCAGTCGATCACGTCCTCTCTCGCTTCCAACTCTATGTCGCCCGTCGCTCGAATCACTTCTAGTGATGAAGAAGTAAGTCACCATGATACTAGATATAGTAGACTTGGACGACCATTGCCTCAGCCCCATACATTTCAACACATCACCGAAGCGGCTCGACCAGCAGTCGATCACGTCCTCGCTCGCTTCCAACTCCATGTCGCCCGTGGCTCAAGTCACTTCTAGTGATGAAGAAGTAAGTCACCATGATAATAGATATAGTAGACTTGGACGACCATTGCCTCAGCCCCATACATTTCAACACTCCACCGAAGCGGCTCGACCAGCAGTCGATCACGTCCTCGCTCGCTTCCAACTCCATGTCGCCCGTGGCTCAAGTCACTTCCAGTGATGAAGAAGTGAGTCACCATGATAATATTGATAATAGATATAGTAGACTTTGGCGACCATTGCCTTGGCTTCATACATTTCAAGAGTCCACCGAAGCGGCTCGGCTAGCAGTCGATCACGTCCTCGCTCGCTTCCAACTCTATGTCGCCCGTGGCTCGAATCACTTCTAGTGATGAAGAAGTAAGTCACCATGATACTAGATATAGTAGACTTGGACGACCATTGCCTCAACCCCATACATTTCAACACATCACCGAAGCGGCTCGACCAGCATCAGCAGTCGATCACGTCCTCGCTCGCTTCCAACTCTATGTCGCCCGTCGCTCGAATCACTTCTAGTGATGAAGAAGTAAGTCACCATGATACTAGATATAGTAGACTTGGACGACCATTGCCTCAACCCCATACATTTCAACACATCACCGAAGCGGCTCGACCAGCATCAGCAGTCGATCACGTCCTCGCTCGCTTCCAACTCTATGTCGCCCGTCGCTCGAATCACTTCTAGTGATGAAGAAGTAAGTCACCATGATACTAGATATAGTAGACTTGGACGACCATTGCCTCAACCCCATACATTTCAACACATCACCGAAGCGGCTCGACCAGCATCAGCAGTCGATCACGTCCTCGCTCGCTTCCAACTCTATGTCGCCCGTCGCTCGAATCACTTCTAGTGATGAAGAAGTAAGTCACCATGATACTAGATATAGTAGACTTGGACGACCATTGCCTCAACCCCATACATTTCAACACATCACCGAAGCGGCTCGACCAGCATCAGCAGTCGATCACGTCCTCGCTCGCTTCCAACTCTATGTCGCCCGTCGCTCGAATCACTTCTAGTGATGAAGAAGTGAGTCACCATAAAATAATAATGAAATAAAATAATAATAAATATATGGGACAATCTTAGACAAATCGACCTAGTCCCAAACTAAGCAAAGCTTGTACTATGGGTACTAGACGACGATAAACATACTTATATAGATAAATAAATTACTCAAATATATAGAACACATCCATGACTCGGGAACAAATATTCATGCTCATCACACAAATAAATCCCTTACCGGGATTCGAACCCGGGATCTCCGGCTTCATAGGCAGGGTCACTACCAACTAGGCTCTAGGGCGGTCGTCAGTACAACCATGATAACATTGATAACTTCTTTCGTCATGTTAGCAAGATGTTGTAAAATTGAAATACGTATAACGGTGTGCGATTAACATCGTGAGGAAACTGGTCTAATCCCAATAAAGTCTAGTTTTCCCTCTGGGTTGGAAGGTCAGATGGCAGTCGCTTTCGTAAAACCAGTGCCTATGTCAAATCTTGTGATTAGGTATCAAAGCGGACCCCGGGCTCCTTTAGGGGCACTACCGGGAATAACGCTAGGAGGATGATGATGGTGTGCGATTAATGAAATTATGTTGTTACTACTGACTTTTCATATAAACGGAACGTATGTATGAAAAATCATTGTATGCCATACGCTAGACAGCCCTTGATAAACCTCGACAGGAGGTTACCGTAGACAAACTTCGTTTCACGCCAAATTGACAGTGGCATAAGCCTGCTAGATGGTCTGAATGTATTGTGATAAACTTATTGATAACAGCGATAACACCTAAGTTACATAATGCTATTTGCTTTATTTTTCTCTCCGCAGAAAAACAACTTCACCTCACCAGAATCAGCCATGGCAACATGTTTGAATTGCATCGCCCCGGACTCGGACAGCGGCCAACAAGGCAAATGCTTCTGCAAATCCACACCGAACGTCAGTCTGAAACGCAGCGCTTCCCTGAAGGATTCTCCACCGAGGAGGAAGAATTCGTTCTCATTCGCAGGCAAGCGTAGTCTGAGTCTGTCCAGTTTGCATCGGAGTAGGTCGGTGCAGAAGCTTGACTTTAGCATGGATATGAGCGTGGATGGATCCTTCCATGACCATTCGCAAGGTATGTATCACCAACTATGCCTTAGGGCCACCCCACACCTGGCGTCTTTCGAGCGTCGTCCCATAGTAAGCAGGCGAGCGAGGGGCGAGGCGAGGTGGGTTGGGGGGACGGTTTACTATGGGACGACGCTCGAAAGACGCCAGGTGTGGGGTGGCCCTTAGTGTTACTATTGTGGTTTTGAAATTGCTTGCGGCGTGCCTGTGGTCCGTTTCGCGTGACAATTGACAATATTACGAGTTTAAACAGGCAACATAGGCCAAATAGCTATAGTTAAAGCAATAACGCGTTGTTTCTGTGTTCGAGAGGCAACCCGATGGCTCGCGGTTTTTTGAGCTCCTTTGGGAGCGTTGCGTTGTGTAACCGCCCGCGCCCTGTGCAACCCGAACTGAGCCAACTTTGACTGGAGTGGGAATTGAAGGGGGGAAATGTAAACAGTGATGGACACGTGCATCTTACCAAGCCTTACATATGGATGCCAAACTTGGGTTCACACCAATAAAATAAAATCAAAAATTCGGACATGTCAGAGAGCAATGGAGAGGAGCATACTGAATGTCAAAAAGAAGGACAAAATAAACAGTAAAAGCATCACTCGACTTCATACTAAAACAAAAATGGAGATGGGCTGGCCATATAGCAAGAATCACCGACAAGAGATGGACTAACGAAACCACTAAATGGCCAGGGCCATTGGGAAAAAGACGAGTGGGAAGGCCCAAGGCAAGATGGTCTGATGACATAATAGCTGTAGCTGGACCTAACTGGATTAATAACGCTAAGGACAGAGAAAAATGGAAAGACATGGAGGAGGCCTATACCCGTCAGGGGTCCCTAACCTAATCTGAAACACTTAGAAAACAAGCAATCATTATATTATAATAGGGAATCAATAAAGGCTTAAATAAAATAAAAAAAATAAATTAAAAAAAATGTAAACAGCGCCTTCTACATACTTCCAGGCTGTTCAATCGGCGGCATAGCAACAAAAAAAAACTTTTTCACACCTTTCATTCGGAAAAGTAAGTTTTGCTCCACGACGAGAGGGACCAAAACGCTACTTTTCTGTTCAAGCTACTTTTTTAATTTACACATACATTGGCATTGGAACATTTGTACGCAATGTGCCAATTGAACACAGATGTTAATAAAATAATCGATTGTAATTTCATCGTAGTCGATTCAAAACGAACATATTTCAAGTTTTAACTACAACAACGTTGTATAAAAATTTATAAATATTTCGTAATATTTAAAAATTAGTAATAAAAATTAAGATAATTTAGATATATTTTAACAATAGCTTTTTTTAAATTTCCTCATAGTCGGTGTGAAACATAGTATGTGTCACTCGGTAGCAAAATTATTTTCGTCTCGGGCGTAAACACTTGTATCCCTCACTACGCTCAGGATCCTACGTTAGAATCCCTCGCTACGCTCAGGATTCTATTGTAGGATCCCTCGCTGCATTCAGGATACAATACACCGCCCTCGCCGTAAATATACTATTTTGCTCCCTTGTGACACAAATAACTATTTCACACCTTTCATTCGGAAAAGTAAGTTTTGCTCCACGACGAGAGGGACCAAAACGCTACTTTTCTGTTCAAGCTACTTTTTTAATTTATACATTGGCATTGGAACATTTGTACGCAATGTGCCAATTGAACACAGATGTTGATAAAATAATCGATTGTAATTTCATCGTAGTCGATTCAAAACGAACATATTTCAAGTTTTAACTACAACAATGTTGTATAAAAAATTATAAATATTTCGTAATATTTAAAAATTAGTGATAAAAATTAAGATAATTTAGATATATTTTAACAATAGCTTTTTTTAAATTTCCTCAGAGTCGGTGTGAAAAATAGTATGTGTCACTCGGTATCAAAATTATTTTCGTCTCGGGCGTAAACACTTGTATCCCTCACTACGCTCAGGATCCTACGTTAGAATCCCTCGCTACGCTCAGGATTCTATTGTAGGATCCCTCGCTACGTTCAGGATTCAATACACCGCCCTCGCCGTAAATATACTATTTTGCACCCTTGTGACACAAATAACTATTTCATATTATTTTTTATATTTCCGCCCCAGTCGAAGTTGGCTCAGTTCGGGTTGCACAGGGCCGGTCCACAACGCTCTGGGAGCTCAAATACCGCGAGCCATCCGGTTGCCTCTCGGACACTGCGACTACGCGTCATTGCTCTGAATACTAGTTGTTGTTGCCTGTTAAGACTTGTGAAATTAAATGGAGCGGAGTTAAACCTTATGTCAATGCAAGAAGGTTGCTATCACGCTGGGCTCCCTGACGCATATAACAGCCGTTAGCGTTGAACCTGCGATGCGGATATGTGCGTCGTTGGCGTCGAAAAGGGTACAATTTATATTCTCGTTTACGGTTCAAGGGTATAAATTCATGGACCTATGATACTCGGGACAAGCTATGGTAATAATAATACCACGTGCGAGCGAGCTGGTAGCATACAAATCTCGACAAGTGTGACAGAAAGGGAAATATCATGGCCTCTCCACACGATGGGCCATCCTGATCCATCATACAGGACGCAACTGTGCGTTAAAGGGAGTAAGACATATTTGTCTCGTTCTACCGCATAGCCGCGTCCTATATGATGGGTCAGGATGGCCCATCGTGTGGAGCGGCCATCATACGTTGTCCTTCTCATAGTTCCACTTTTTTTATTTGCCACAACTGATTTAGTATGAAGTTGTGATTACCCGTCCAAATTGAGTAGGTTGTTTATGGAAAGTCATCAGCCCTTTTTAAGACAAGTTGTTAATTTAGCTGCATAGGAGCTTTTCCGTCCCTCGTTGTGGCATCACGTATAGCCTGTCCTGAGTATAGGCCCATGGTATAAATTGTACTGAGGTGACAGCTAAATGACATGTCAGGTCACCGCCAAGCAGTTTTAAAAGCACTAAGCGTCTTGAGCCCCTCGCGCCACTCAGGTTCCATAAGCTTATAAGTGTTTCCAGCGGATGGTGAATCATCACCATTACAAGACGATAGCGAGACGTGGTCCCTAGTCGGAGACGCCAGTGTCAACCACGTAGTCAAAGCAGAAACGCACAAGGAACACAACACAATGCCCGCAAAGAAGTATTGCGGAGAGGCTATACACAAAACACCCATCAAAGGGAAAACGAAGAGCATTGGGCGCCATGAGATTAGCAAAATTCGGGCGCCATTGATCATGACTCCAATGGACATGTCCTTAGACAATAGTTTAGATACTTCAGATAACGCCCTCAGTATGGAGGACAAGAAAATAGATTTCAACAACATTGATCTCAAATTTTTGACTGAAAATATTACTAAGTTCGATTATACTGCAACAGACGTCACGAAGAACACGACGGACGCTTCCTCTAGCTTTAAGAAACTCGATAGTGGAATAAATGAGAATACGTTCTACACGAACGCCTCAAGTTACTATGAAAGTGCCATAAAACCGTCGGAGTTAACGATTACTAATACAAATTCGTCGGCTTTGAAGGAGATCTCTAATGTCCACTGGGCGAGAGTGGACAGCGGGTTTAAGGATGAGACGTCCTCTGACAATACTCAGTTTTATACTTTGGATTCAGCTAAATCTAAAGGGTTTCGCTTCACTGAGGCTAAATTGGAAGACAAGGAGAATGTGGCAGGAGACTTCAGTGGGTTTCTGACTCAGCCTACCAATAAAGGAGAGGTTATGTCAATGTCTGACCTCTTCCCAGACGAGATAACTTTTACCTGTAACTTTTCTTCTACGCCTTCTAAAAACAAACCCAACACTCTCACCTAGGACTAATTTTAGCCGACCGAGGCAATAAGGAGATTTTTAGGAAAACCTATTTTTTAGGCGTTTACGTGAATTCTAGATATTTCTTGACATAGAATAATTAATTATGTTTTTTATTGGATTATGTCTGATTTTGTGAGCTTAATTTAACACTTTCAATGCCAATATATACAAAATGAACTCGGGCGTCGAGTTAACGCCAGTGAGATTGACCTATAGTAATTGTTGCATGAAATTTGTATTTTGTAGTTTTGATGATTGTTTACTTGAGTCAAACGAAAATTTAATAAAGTTTTAAAGACTGTAACAAGTGAGAATTTACATTTGTTTTTACACAATTGTTTATCTTATCGCCAGCTCTACCTTTTAGAATAAACATTGTGAAAGCCATGAGTCTGATTAAGCCAATAACAGGAACCCTAGGGTTATTATGTGTGTATATGTGTGTAAGCACTTTATTGTACACAACAACAGGTTAAAGAATATACATGTCACACAAAGGCGAATTTATCTCTTTAAAAGGGAAGCTGGATCTCTTCCAGCTAACCTTTGAGTAATTGAGAGGAAGGTAGAACGAGATAGCCGCTGCGATGTTGCCCTCTCTGGGGTTCTCTATTGTATGGGCAAAAATCATTTCCCAAAGTACCACTTCCCAAAAAATGTTTCCCAAATGATCATTTGGCAAAAAATCACTAGTCAAATTATTGTTTCGCATTTTATCACTTGGCATTATCTCCTATGGCAAATTATTAAGACTGCACCGAGCGAAATATGCCAAACAGGCAGTGGCCGTTAAGTAGATAACGTCAACAGTATTTGTTTAATCCATGTATAAACTGTACATTTAGCACTTAGAAGAATGTGTTAACAATACGTTCGTGTAAAAAACTTAAGATTACTAATATTTTACCCTACAGCACAAAGCAATGTTGGACGAAAACTGTAAAATCGTAAGCAGGCGTTAAGTGATTTTTTATACTTTGACAGTGGAAATCTATCCTGATTTTCAGTTCAAACGAAATATGAATGTTTATACTACGATATATCCGCGTAAAATATTTAAATTATCGTCGTGTAATTGAGGTCCAGATTCATCAAAAGGCGGTTCAAATTCGCCATACATTTTCACTATGGCGGCCGCGCGCCGATGTAAATACGCATTCCCCGTGCTCTGTGGTTCAGTCGCCCGCGAGCGTTCAGAGAGAGAGCACGTTTCAATGCGGCGCGGCGACACTTATAAATACTTCGATGTCAATTGTGTATGAATACAGCAGTATACGCAGCAAAACGAGGTAAGTATTTTTTTTGATATTCTTAGTTCAGCAGGTCGATCACGTAACGCATTGTACGCGTGTCAGTTAGAACTAAATGACAATTTTTATATGGAAAAATGACAGTTGGATCTACCTGACGCGCGTTCGAAACGTTACGTGATTGCCCCTCAGGAGTCACTTTGTGCGACAGTTCAATATAACGTGTACCCGTATTCTTTTCTCATGTAACTTACTTGTAAATTGTTAGTCAACGTTTGCAACCTATTAAATATCTTCCAGTACTTACTTTTACACATGATGGCGAGGGTCTCATGACGAAGCCGGAAGATGGCTGGTGGAACTCTATGATGGAAGGGGCTAAGATAGTCGAGTTTGGGCTCGTTTGATTTGTTATCTTCAGTACTCACCATTAAACATGATGGCGAGGGTCTCATGACGAAGCCGGAAGATGGCTGGTGGAACTCTATGATGGAAGGGGCTAAGATAGTCGAGTTTGGGCTCGTTTGCTTTGTTATCTTCAGTACTCACCATTAAACATGATGGCGAGGGTCTCATGACGAAGCCGGAAGATGGCTGGTGGAACTCTATGATGGAAGGGGCTAAGATAGTCGAGTTTGGGCTCGTTTGATTTGTTATCTTCAGTACTCACCATTAAACATGATGGCGAGGGTCTCATGACGAAGCCGGAAGATGGCTGGTGGAACTCTATGATGGAAGGGGCTAAGATAGTCGAGTTTGGGCTCGTTTGCTTTGTTATCTTCAGTACTCACCATTAAACATGATGGCGAGGGTCTCATGACGAAGCCGGAAGATGGCTGGTGGAACTCTATGATGGAAGGGGCTAAGATAGTCGAGTTTGGGCTCCTTTGCTTTGTTATCTTCAGTACTTACCATTACATTTTTAGGGTTCCGTACCAAAAAAGGTTAAAAAGGAACCCGTGCGACTCCGTCCTCCGTCTGTCTCTCACAAAGTGAAATATCTCACGAACTACTTACGCTATCAATTTAAAATTTGGAATGGTTTTAAATAAGAGTTATCCACATGCATGGGAAATAAGAAATTTAAATATATTTTTAATTTTCTATGAAAAATTAAGAATATGAGCGGGCAAAAAAATATTAACTATTAGGTCAAGTAATGTATTTTGAAAGGGCTCGAGGTGCACTTTTTGAAACAGTTTTTCTTTTTCTTCTACATTGGTAAAATTTCGATTTATGAAGGAAAATGTAAAAAAATACCATCCCCCTTCTGGATCTAGCGTATTTATAGCGTAGCGTAAGTATAGTTAAGTTTGCAATTTAATCGACTTTACAAGTTTTTTTTTGTTTGAAATTTCTATAAAACTATAATAGAAGTACTCTCTTTAAAATAAAAAAATGTAATCGAAATCGGTTCACGTGATTAACGATAATCGCTAAAACACCAACATACATTCATATTTAGCTGATTATCCTTGCACGTTAGTAATAACCAGGGATCGGAAATTCGGATGCTTTTATACCTACTTCTAGCAAAACCCCGGAAAAAGCTAAGCAACGATGGAGTCGGCTTCTTAAAAATAATATTTTCAATATTTAAGTTTCGGGATTCCGGGATTGTATAAAGTATAACGCATTACGCGATTTTTGTCAACACACGCGTTGGTAAACCGTTTTAACGATATACAGGATGTAACAAAAAAATAGTGGTGGTCCGTTTAAAGGCCTTACCTATTACAGGTAGGTATTTTATTTGATTACGGAAAATTAGATAAAACATTTTTTAACGTGTTTTTTTTATATGGAGCATGTCGCCCCATTCGGCCAACGCTCCATAAAAATGTAAAAACTTCCCTATAAAACCTAGCTGCGTACCTATCCCTAACCCTTTAAAACAACCTGAGTTCATATCTATAACCGTACTAAAAAGACGCTGCCACCGTCGTAAAGATGTCGCTATCAAGCAATTGTTGTGTTACTAATACGTTCTGTTAGTTAAATGAACACATGAATTAAATTACATTTTGTAAATAGGAACAACTAAAATAGTTTATATAAATAGTTTAATACGTATACACATACGTAAGTATTTAAATAAACTATTTATGTACCTTAATATGTATGTGTACTTTATGTTATCCTAATTTTCGGTATCCCGGGAATTCCCGGTAAGTTTATTAGTAAAATTATATGGAGTCCGCCTCCATGCTACTCAACAACAACGCGGTGTAGGTACTAAGGCCACAGAATAGGTACAAAAGCATCCGAATTTCCGATACCTGGTAATAACATAGTCTTGGTGTAAAATTTATTCGTTGTTTGAAATTGAATTCTGTTGTGTTGGGTTAAAACAAGTAATTTAACAAATATTGGGACATTTACTTTACCTTGAGTTAATTGATAGTTTGTACGGAACCCTCGGTGCGCGAGGGTTTGCGATCATTCTCGCACTTGACCGGTTTTTATAATTGTCTTGTACTTGTACTTAAAGATTATTAGCTTATTCCTGTATGTTATTAAAAAAATATTAGGCACGTATTTTTTAAATATTTTTCCTTCACAAAAGAGATCATACGTGTCCAACATTTTGTGTTAATGTAACCAACTGGATAATTACGATATATATTTTTTTTACCCAGGAAACATTTAACCTATTGATGATGCACCCACTATTTATTGTTTTAGTTAAAATGGGAAAACGCAAGGAAAGATATTATACACGGAGTTTTTATTTCTCGAATTGAGTTTAGCTCACTCTAAAATTCTTTTTGCTGCTTTTTATTCACCCTCCCTGAACGTTAATTATTTCGCTTATTTTGAAAAGCTTCTTGAAGATCTCATGCCGTCGTACGGTCACCATATTATCACGCATATTCTTGGCTAACAGACATCCACAACAATCGCTTGTTCTGTTTTCCGTGTTTACTGTTTGCAAACACCAAAACATTGTGGAATGATGCCGCTGGTGTACGTGTACAACGACGTACATAACTTTACAAAGGCTACAAAAACACTTAGAGGCATACTTTAAATATCACACGGTAGGAATAAATCGAATCGAGACGCGTCTAAATTCACAGCTAGGTACTAATAGATATAGACAGACATAATGCAAAAGTAGACCGAAATCGCAATATTTTCAGAGACTCATTGATATTGTTGGTTTTTTTGGAGAAACAAGAGCTCGCTTTTCGTGGACTTGGGTAAATATATATTTTTTGTCTACCCTGTCTAAAAACTCTGTGCACGCCACTGCTATATCAATTCCAACACTAGTCCACCGATGACACTGCGTTATTATTACTTTCCTTAGTGAACGGTCAAATTTCAATTAAAATAATAATTGCATTAAGATTTTATTCCTTATACCATCCATGGTTTTATGCGCGGAGGTAAGATTTATTATTAGAGAATAATGAGCTACTAACTTTTAGCTTGTGACCGACCGTACCGATCGAGCGAGCCGGCAGCGGCAGTAGTGTGTGTGATGACGCACACACAGGTGCAAATGCCAAATCGGTGCCCGCGTCAAAAGCTCGGTGGAGTCTTAATTCGCAAATTATTATTTGGCAAAGTTTTACATAGTCAAGTTTCATTTGGTCAAACGTATTATTTGGCATAACATTCGTTTTCCAAATGATTGCATGGCATACGATTTAGATCCTAATTGTGTAGTGCATACGAAATCTATTTGAGTGAGATTACATATTTTGCTAATCGGGTAGTTTGCAAAAAAACAAAAGTAAATAATTTACAGGTAAGTTTATATGTTCTTTTGTACTATAGGTACTTAGGTAACAATATATTATATTGAAAATAAGCAGCGTGCATGCAAGCAAGCCCCGAGTCGGTTTCGCCCTTTTCATCGAGAGTCTCCAGTGAATCGACGCCACCCCGCTGCGCGGGGTGTCTATTTATGGTCTGAGGGACACAAGTGAACCCTAACCTAACCGACCAAAAACAAAGTTCGCTTATGACAAGCCATTTTTTCCACCCTGATACCTAATGTGCGAAATGAAAATTTGAACAAATGTTTTGTTTGGAAAACCATATTAGCCCAAACAAAGTGTTTGCTTAATAAACTTTTGTTTTAATAACATTTGACAAAGCAAAATTATGCCAGGTGATATTTTGACCAAATGAGCAAAATGCAAAACAAAAATGTGCTATTTGTTCGTTTGGTAAATGAAACTACTGCCATAAGTTTTGTGGGAAGTGAAATTTGGCGAAAAATATTTTGCCGAAACAGCAGGATACCCCTCTCTGGACACACACTGCTCTACTCACGCGGCATATGATGATGATAAAAAAGTTTCACGCGGACAGAGTCGCGGGCAGAAGTTAGTATCAATATATTATTATAATAGATGTATTTCCCTTCCCGTATTCCCGGAAGCTTTTCAATAATACTCAAGTAACTAATCTTGACAACCTCTGTACCCTGACCCTGCCTACGAAGCTGGAGGTCACTGATTCGAATCCCGGTAAGGCCATTTATTTGTGTGATGATGATTCCTGAGTCAGGATGTTTTCTATTTATTTAAGTATTTATTTATCTACATAAGTATGTGTATCGTCGTCTAGTACCCATAGCTTTGCTTAGTTTGGGACTAGATTGATTTGTGTAAGATTGTCCCCAAATATCTGTGAGTTCCTTTAATTGGCTTTGTATTACTATACACGGTGTTTTTTTAACCGTCTTAGAGCCGAACCCCAGTTAATGTATACATTACAAAAAACTTAAAAAAAGGTTATTTTTTGTTATTTTTTTTTAAGGTTTTTTTAATTGCATAAAATATTGTATTTTTTTGTATTAATATTAATTTTAATCATCCAGCTGAGTGACCGCAGTGTCCGCTAGCCGCCATCTTATGTAGATAGGTACGAACACTAACCGGGTGAATGAACTTCCTTTATCCGCGCCATAGAGAATTTTTCAAACTTAATTACCTTTTATTACTAAAACTTTAACTATTTTTTTTGTCACGTATGAATAGTACCTTTTGGATACTTTCAGTGGGCTTCGACTCTAAGACGGTTAAAAAAACACGTTGTATAAGACTTATATCATGTTTTTGTAGCTGTTGGTACTCCTTAAGTATAAATACATAAATAAATATAAGGGGACAATCTTACACAAATCGATCTAGTCCCATAGTAAGCTCAGTAAGGCTTGTGTTATGGATACTAGAAGACGATATATATAATAGATATAAATACTTAAAGACTTAGAAAATATCCATGACTCAGAAACAAATATTCATGCTCATCACATAAATGTTTGCCCTTACCGGGATTCGAACCCAGGACCTCTTGCTTCGTAGGCAGGGTCACTACCAAGTAGGCTAAAGCGGTCGACATATACATACATATAATCACGCCTCTTTCCCAGAGGGGTAGGCAGAGATCACGGATCTCCATTTGCTACGATCCTGGCAAACCACTTTCGCTTCACTCACTTTCATAATATTTCTCATACATGCTCGTCGGTTTAGGGTACTTTTGACCTGGCCTTTTGTTAAGATTTCTCCAATTTGATCGGAGAAAGTTCGCCTAGGTCTTCCCCTTCCAACTTGCCCTTCCACTCTTTTTATATACACTTTCTTCGTTAATCTTCTTTCATCCATCCTCTCTACATCTCAATTTTTGTGACTATATCTCCATCCATTCCACACTTATCTCTTATAACACAAGTATAAATAAATAAATAAATATCTATTTATTTAATATTACCGGAAGCTTTTCAATAACTACAAGTATAGTTGAGTTCTTCAATATCTACCCAGACAACCTTTCAAAAATATATATACAGAGACTTTATTTTTACTGACGTAACATGTATATATACTTATATTTGAAAGGTTGTCTGTATAGATATTGGAGAACTCTACTGTCGGAGAAATCGACCGGACTACAATGGTAAAATTACTTGATGATGATGACACTATTCAATTACATATATCAAGCAACACTATACGTCAATCGTACACCGCTCATAAACGTTGATGATCTATATTGAAGGGCGTTATAGTGTTCATTAGGATCATTTAGTTGAGTTGCTATCCTGTTGACCTGTTTACTCAGAGTGACACATAGTACACAGACAATCATGTAATGACGTAGAATTGTAGCGTTCCAATAATATACGAATCTAAATTTACGTTCGCTATCTAGTTAAGGCGAAAGTTCAATAAAGTGTAATAATTGATTTACTTAAGAAACTACACAGCGCCCGAAAAGATTTATTGTGTCAACTACTTTATTTATCGATAGGAAGCTACGGTAGCATAGCGGTTCAGGCGTGCGGCTGTCAAACGGCGGGCGTGAGTTCGAATCCCGGCTCGTACCAATGAGTTTTTCGGAACTTGTGTACGGAATATCATTTGATAATTACCGTTAGCTTTTCGGTGAAGGAACAATATCGTGAGGAAACCTGCATAACATCCACGAAGGAATTCAAAGGTGTATGTGAAGTCCCCAACCCGTACTGGGCCAGCGTGGGGACTACTGCCCGTTCCCTCTCATTCATGAGAGGAGGCCTGTGCCCAGCAGTGGAACGTATACACGGTGTTTTTTTAAACCGTTTTAGAGCCGAAGCCCAGTTAATGTATACATTACAAAGAACTTAAAAAAGGTTGTCTATTGTTTGCCCGACATTCATATACTATAATAATCATTTGCCCGAACTTCGCTTGCTCGAATTTCATTTGCCCGAATGTTTCGTTTACCATAATAGTTCATTGACATACTCTTGTTTACCCGAATATTGGATGTCATAATGATACGAATGCCATACGTATTGTATTCCAGATTATTGTTTGCAATAATATTATTTAATAGAATATTTAAACGCCATACTAAACATGCATTCGGATTCATCTTTGTTAATTTGCTGGTTTTTCCGCTCTTTTATAAAAAAAATAACCTCGAAGACGAAAGCGGGAGCAAAGCTCCCGCTTCCGTCTTCTAACCTATCTGCGATCCGAGTCGATTTTGCCACTAAGCCCCTGTTCCCTACTGCCTGCCTGAGATTACCTAATGCAACACTATCTTGGTATGGACGACAACATCAACACGCGACGGCAGAGCTACGCATCGCGTCATACGAAGATTATACGTAAGATAAATATGTGATTATTTATAAAGACTTAGATTGTTTAGAGTAAATAAAGAACCCAGTAGTTAGAATCCCCATAGTAATTATTTACATAAAACACCCTCTCATAGCATTCATTTGATATTGTAAACATTAAAGTAAAATCCCAGTACAAATTGTATTAGAAAGAGAGAGGAGATGTTGCCTATGCGCGAGCGCAGCGCGGACTGGCAATCCTGATGGTAGTCTCACGGGCCCTTGTGTGGGCTCGGAGAAGCCGGGCGCGGCAGTGCCGCTTTTGGCGGGATCGGGCGCCGTCCGCTACTACGGACGGGGAGCTGGGGGGGGCGTAACGCCCGTCTGGTCCAGGGTGTTACGGGATCATCTGTTTCGTCCGTCGGCGCGATCGAGCCCTGCCGGGTGGGACTCCATTAGGAGAGGCCCGGCGAGCGATCTGCGAGCCGACGGCGCTGCAGGAACGTCCGCGGTCCGGTCCGGTGGGTCTCAGGGGGGGCTAGCCATCCTGGTACAGGGCAGCCAGTCCCCTGAGGATGATGGGGGCAGGGTTTTCTCCTGTCCGCAGAGCGCCGAGCACGGTCTGCAGAATTTTCACGCACTGCTCTATCACCCTGTCCCTGGCGCCATCTTGGCTTGCTGGCAGGGAGGGGGAGGCAGTGACGTGGAGTAATCCGGGCGGCGCTGCTGCAGGAGGAGCGAGCGCTTGGGCGGAGCTGGAGCTGGCGGCCGCGGGCTGGGCGGCGGCGGCGGTGGCGGTCTGGGTGATGGGGTCGGTAGTGGTAGCGGCGGGCTGCCTTTTGCCGCGTCCGCCCCTCCCTCGGCGGCGGCGGCGCGGGGGTACCGCGTCGTTTGCCCTCGCCATGAGGGTGTTAGGGGCGTTCTCGACGTCCTCCACCGAGCGCGGCTGGGGCACGATCTTCCCGCGGCGGCTTGTGATGGGAGCAGTGCCGGTCTTCTTGATGCGTGCCTCACGCTGGTAGGTGGGGCACGTGGGGTTGTTCGCTGTGTGGGGGCCGCCGCAGTTTGCGCAGGTCCCCTCCTGGTCTCGCGGCCGCTCGCACTGGCCCGCGAAGTGTGGCCCCGCGCAGCGGACACACCTAATCGGGCGGCGGCAGCCGTGAGAGGAGTGCCGGAAGGCCTGGCAGCGGTGGCACTGCGCCGGCCCCTTCTTGCCGCGCCATGCCTCCACCACCACTCCCGTCATTCCCAGCAACTCCCGGACGCCGTAGATCACCGGGATGAGGTCCTCCGTTTTGTGCAGCTGCACATAGAATATGCAGCCGGGCCGTCCTGCGCGCGCGTCAACATGGCGCGCGTATATTGGCGCGAACCCCTTCGCCGCCAGGTCTTCCACGATGTGTGCTGGGTCTGTGCTCGCCGGTAACCCCCTGATGCACACCTTCAGGGGGATCTCGTGCTTGGGTTGAAGCGCCGACCAGGAAATGGAGTCCCCGAGGGCCTCGAGGTAGGCCTGCACCACCCTGTATTCCACGTGGTCGTCGGGGCGGAAGCGGACTCCATTTCCGTAGGGGCGGGCGTTGGGGAAACGGCCCAGTTGCTCCCGTATCCGCTTGAAGTGCGCGCTCCAGTCCGGGAGGTTGTCGACCGTGATTGGGCGCGGCTTCTTCAGAGGCGGCTGGGTCGTGGCTGCTCTCGGTGCGGTATGGGGCGTCTGGTTAGCGGCCGGCGCGGTTGCGGCCTCTTCCCGACGCTCGTCGTCGCCACTGTCCTCTGCGCTCTCGTCCTGGACGTCCATCGGGGACGTGTCCAGGCGGGGGAGGCTTCGTGGCGTCGCGAGTGGCGCCTGCGCCGGCGTCTGCACCAGCGGCGGCGAGATGGTGGCGGGCGTTCGGCGGACTGTGAGTCCACCGTGCGGCGGCGTTTTCAGCACCGGAAGGGTCGGCTGCTGCGTGGTTGGAGCTGGGGTCGGCGTCGGGATCTGCCGCGCCGCGCGGGGCGCGGCGTTCTTCGCCTGGCCCGCTCCGAGGGCGGGCGGCGGTCGCGACGCGGGCGCTGTGCGGGGCGCGAGGCTCGCCTTGCCCGCTCCGAGGGCGGGCGGCGGTCGCGGCGCGGGTTTGGGGGCCTGCTTATTCCCGGACGCGGTGGTGGCGGCTGCGTAGGTGGGTGTCGCGGGCGCTCTGCTTGTGGAGGCGACGGCGCGAGGGACTGCGGCCTGCGCGGGTGGCGCGGCGGCGGTCAGCTTCTTCATGGAGCTGGGTATCCCTATGACGAGCGGGGCGAGGTGGCTCACTATCTCCTTGACCGTGATGGGCGGCCTGGGAAACTGGAGCTCCTGCGCATCCTCGCTGGTGGGCGTTCCCGGGGTGCTCGGGGTTGATGCGGCCTTGTGAGCTGCCGCGGACGCCAGCAGGGCGGTTTTAAACGCCCGCTGGACGCGCGGGTCGCGGGCGATTCCGGCCGCGTCAGCAAGCCGTGGATGGCCGCGGGTGCGGCGGAAAGTCCGGGGGCGGCTGGTCGGTTCCTTGGGGGCTCCCGAGGGGGGCGGGGGCGGCTGGGACATCTTGGTGATTCGTGTGGGTAGTTAGCCCACACGATTTTTCGCTCTACCCTAACCTTTGCTGGACAAAGGTGAGGGGCGGAGAGCGGTGGGGGGCCCTGGTTAGGGCTTCCTAGGGCGCTTCGCGCGCGATCGCTGCGGCGCGGCTGCCCTTACCCGCTTCATTCACCACCAGACCCCGGTGAGACCCGCTTGTGGGAGGCCGGGGCTGGCTAGAACTAGGCGGGCGGTACAGCGGCGCGGGTAGTGGCGGTTGACGTCGGGGCGATCCGGGCGCGGGGGGAGGGTGTAGTCCGTGCGAAGCGTAGCCAATCCAAGCCGGACTGGCCGCCATGGAGGGGAGGGGTGTATCGCGCCAACATGACCGTAACGAGAGCCGCGGCCACCGAGCCTGAATTAGAATTTAGTACGGCGCATTTTCACTTTGCAATTAATATGTTTACGTTTATACCTTTACAACGGCTCATCGTATCAGAATGATTTATATATTGTTAGAAAGCTAATTAAAAGTTCTACTAAATGTTTAAACTTACAAATAAGTAAACTCAGTAGGTTCAGCGCAAATGATGAATAAGTGTTAAGAAAGGGACCGAATTACGGTTTGCCCGATTTCCATGTACGATTATTCAGATAAGAAAATATTTACGAACCCTACTGTACTTATAAGATCTCAAGCCATATTAGAACTTTGTAAATCAGCTTAGTCTTCCGCCCATTAATATGTATAACATCCCAATATCATCTTACAATGTAAATTAGTCAAGTCAAAGTGGGCGTAACCTTTATTGTCTCACTCAGCACGTCTTGCTCGCCCACTAGCAGGTATAAATAGCAGGTACGGCCCGGAGCAAATCAGTGTCAATCGGAGCCTCCTGGAAGTCACAACAAGAAGAAGAAGAAAACTACAAAGTAATAGGAAGTTAGGGACTTGTAATCAAGTCATTTAGGGCAGTGATAGGGCAGTTAGGGAAAAGTAAATAAAAAGTCTATTTCTCGTTATTCCTTCTTTTATTTTGGTAACATCGTTTACCCAAAGTGTCTGAGGACACGGGCGAAGCCCAAACACACCATTCGGGCGCCGAGTGGTAGTACGCGCTGTCCGTACACATAGGGGCGGAGCTCGTCCGTCGCCGACTTGTGTCACGGAGCGTGGTCGACGCACTGTCCGAGCACATAGGGGCGGAGCTCGTCCGTCGCCGACTTGTGTCTCGGCACTAGGTCACTCTTAGGTGACTGTGAGGGGCGAGCATTGCCGCGGCCGGTAGCGCGCGCGCTCACTCGCCCGGCCGACGCCGCCGAGAGCGGACGTCGCTCACACTTGGCATTAGGTAATCTCAGAGAAAAGTTCATTTTTACTTAGTGGCAAAACCGACTTGGATCGCGGATAGGTTCGAGATTTTTTTTTTTATTTAGACTGCAATACGTACCCACTTTATCACATAAGAATATTATGGATGTTGAGATGGATGGCGAATGATATTATGGCATGTGATAGTTATGGATTACAATGATTATGGAAAATGAGATTATTGATATTGATATTATGGAAAACAAAGATTCTGGCTTATAATTATTATGGTAAACAATGAGTATGGCATACAAAATTATAGAAAACAATATTATGGCAGTTGTATATTATGGCAGATAAAATTCGGGCAAATGAAATTCTGGCAAGCAAGAGTATACCCTTAAAAAAGTGTTTTTAGTTTTTATTTATTTAAGTTTGTTTTAAATGCGTAAAATATTGTTTTTTTTGTATTAATATTCATTTTAATCATCCAGCTGAGTGACCGCAGTGTCCGCTAGCCGCCATCTTATGTAGATAGGTACCAACTCTAACCGGGTGAATGAACTTCGATCCGTGCGCCATAGATAATTTTTCAAACTTAATTACCTTTTATTACTAAAAACTTAACTATAAAAATTTTTTTTTCACGAATGGTTAGTTTAGTACCTTTTGGATACTTTCAGTGGGCTTCGGCTCTAAGACGGTTAAAAAAACACGTTGTATAGGCTGATTTATTATTTATTATCGATAGGAAGGGCAATTGATAAGACATACCTAATTCCTCTTAATTAACACGGTAGGTATCTTAAAATAAGAAAACAAAGAAGTTTTCAATAAGTAGGTATAGTTAGAACGGTTCTCCGGTGAGGCAGTTTTTTTTAAATTTTGAATGCGTGTTATTTACGTAAACCTAATCACATTTAACACTTTCTACCCTGAGGCAGGTCTCCGTTAGGTACGACGACGAGCGAAGCGAGGTGTGCTGAGAATTGCGACACTACTGAAAAATTAAGATGTTATGAAAATTCAGTATACTGACATTGTTTGGGGTTTGCGATTTAGGGGTTCACAACATTAGGGCTAGTGAAATTAGGTATGAAACTCTTAGGACTATCGGAGGGGAACCTGACACATCACCCCTACATGCAAGAGGATCTTTAGCTATGTTTTTTTACATATAATTACTCGTCTCCGTAGGTATACTTCTTTATGTTGCATAGTCCTGGTGCATCCTGTATACCTACTTATTTAATCTTTAGAGCAGTTTCAATAATTTGTACACCCAATTAGTGTGAGTTGTTAAACAAAAATTAACTCGGTGTCAGTTTTGTAACGAAAATTAAGCATAGAAATCATGTGAAAATTAACTTCTTTCGCATTTAATTAACGTGTATAGGCATATCATTCATAAATTAACCAAATAAAGTTAGTTTTTATACAAACTGAATGCTTAATTGCCGTTACAAAACGGACACAGAGTTAATTTTTATTTAAAATTTCATAGTAATTGGGTGCACGAATTATTGAAAATGCCCTTTAACGGTTTTCACTCATTGTTTTCTCCATACTATCGACAACACAGCTGCACCATTCGTGTTCGTTAGGTGCATTGTTTTCTCCATACTATCGACAACACAGCTCCACCATCCGTGTTCGTTAGGTGCATTGTTTTCTCCATACTATCGACAACACAGCTCCACCATCCGTGTTCGTTAGGTGCATTGTTTTCTCCATACTATCGACAACACAGCTCCACCATCCGTGTTCGTTAGGTGCATTGTTTTCTCCATACTATCGACAACACAGCTCCACCATCCGTGTTCGTTAGGTGCATTGTTTTCTCCATACTATCGACAACACAGCTCCACCATCCGTGTTCGTTAGGTGCATTGTTATAAGATTCTATATAAATACAGGATGGTCAGTTAACTGTGTTGGCGTTTGTACCTATCACAGTCTTCTCGTGACCAAGGCTTTCACACACTAAGGATGTCACTGCACGTCGGTGTAATAGTACATTACTTACCTAGGGCGGTGATACAAATGTCTCAGAGCGCAGTTATATGCGATCTGAGGCTTTCTTTACTACCGACCGTGGTGAGTACAAAGTTTTCCGTCCCTCCCTGGCCAGGAAGTGGGATATTCCGCACGCGTAATGTGCGGTACTTGCTACTTTATTTATTCATCATCGTATGGCATTTTGGTCACTGGGTTACATGTCAAATAATAATAAAATTGGCTAAAGATTTAGATTTGCCCTCTTCAAGTACTCTGTTGCAAGGTAACTTCTAATACTTAAGCTACTTTATGACCAGGTATGACGTTAATAAAACATTATACACCTGTAGAGAATGTACATTTTTCATTATGGTACACATTTTTATTGTTGAACATAATTAAACCCGTTTGGGATACATTTACGCCTTAAAGCCCTTCTCTGTTGTATCTGCAATAACATTATTAAAGTTAATTAGTTTATTTTGTCATAACAGAAGGCTGTTTCAAAGTCCAGTGTTATATTTGGCTTATCGTGTTGCAAAATAAACCTTTTCCAGTAACAGCTATCACAAAGCAATTAATAGTCAGCCGACTACCTTAGTTGGTCAGCTGTGTTAGTACAACGCAGCTGAGTACAGTATCTAGTCTCTTTCTCACACTAGAACTATTTACCTGATGTGCAGTCAGAAACAAAAGTAGCTTGAGCGGGTCACAGCTCAAAACGACCTACACACGACTCTTGTCAAGAGCATAAGGACTGTCTATAATTATGAGTGTGTTATTTTGCGTAGCTACTTCTGCTGCTGACTATACGTTAACCAGTAGATTTTATCCTCTCGCGGTGCCAGTTCAGCCAGCCGTGCAGTCTATCACAACATGCTGCGAATGCGAAGTCGCTTCGCGTGCCAATCAGTCAATCCCGTCCCTCTGGCACTATGCAATTTAAATTTAGAAAGAGGGGGGTAGATTTTATCGCCTCGCGGTGCCAGTTCAGTCAGCCTTACAGTCTAGAACATGCTGCCAAATCGTTTCGCGCGCCAATCGGCCAGTCCCGGGCGCACTCGCACTATGCAATTTAGAGAGAGGGAGGGGGTAGATTTTATCGTCTCGCGGTGCCAGTTCTGCCAGCCTTAGGTACAGTGTAGACAACATGCTGCCAAGTCGCTTCGCGCGCGAATCGGCCAGTCCCGGCCCACTCGCACAATGCAATTTAGAAAGAGGGGGGGGGGGATAGATTTTTATGGTCTCGCGGTGCCAGTTCTGCCAGCCTTACAGTCTAGCACAACATGCTGCCAAGAAACTCGCACTATAGTGTTAAATATAGCATTTCTCGGTACTTGCACAATCGGCCAGACTGTTGTTCGTGCGTCAATGGTTTTCAACAAATAAACGCAAGATAACGCCGTAACCCCTGTTATCGTGTCCCGGAACGTCTGGTAAAGGGATCTGTTAGATAATGAGACTTAAGAGGCCTGTTGGCTGGATCGCGGTAAGTAGGTAGTTCTGGTCAGGGTTTTTGGAGTTTCGTGCCCAAAGGTAGCAACGGGGTTATTATTAAGAGGAAACAATATGGGTCATCTTATCCATACAAATAATCTCGCCTGTTTCCTACCAGGGTAACCTATCCAAATGTTTTTTTTTTCAAATAAGATTAATATAATCAATATCTGTTTCTGTAGGTATGTTTTGATTTTTCAGATATTCTTATTTTTGTAAGTGCTAGGTTGCTGCAATCATTGCTTAAATTAGACCTCAAACATTAAGTCTATTATAGAAATCCGGAAACAATAATAGTCCATTGAATAAAAAGTTCTAGAGTGCGTGAGTTAGTAACGTAAGATGTTTCTTCGGAAACATGTCAAGAGTCCCTAGGTAATAAACATACTAAAACCCCGGGACACTAGGAGGAGCCCCGGAGTGGGGGGAGGGGGGGAAAGGGTCATTTTTTTCATTTTTCGCTTAAATCTCAAAAACGGTACATGTTAGAGAAAAACTTTTGAGGAAAAGTTGAAAGGCCATAAAATTATCTACAAGTTGTACCTAAATATTTTTTTCCTATATCCTACCGTTTCCGAGTTACACGCAGTAAAAAATGATTTTGGCTCAAACAATTTCCCCATACTACATACCCATGTTTATCACATCAATCGATCAAAAAATATTTCTTTCTTCCAAAAAACTCAAATGTGCAACTTGTGACCGGTACTGATAGATTGCTCTTAATTAGGTCTATAATTGGTAAAGTAAACACATTCCTCCATGGAAGCCTTTAGGAGGAATCGATTGTCAAAATATTATATTAGGGTAGTTTGAGTTACTGAACTTGATCTTTTTATTTTTTCTTCCAAAAAAACTCAAAAGTGCAACTTGTGACCGGTACAGATAAATTGCTCCTAATTAGGTCTATCATTGATAAAAATACCAGATTCCACCACGGAGGCGTTTACGGGGAATTGAATTTTATTAGGGTAGTTACGATACTTGAACTTTTTATTTTTTTTCTTCCAAAAAGCTCAAAAGTGCGACTTGTGACCGGTACTGATAGATTGCTCTTAATTAGGTCTATCATTGGTAAAAAAAACACATTCCTCCATGGAAGCCTTTAGGAGGAATTGATTGTCAAAATATTATATTAGGGTAGTTACGCAACTTGACCTTTTTATTTTTTTTCTTCCAAAAAGCTCAAAAATGCAACTTGTGACCGGTACTGATAGATTGCTCTTAATTAGGTCTATAATTGGTAAAAAAAACACATTCCTCCATGGAAGCCTTTAGGAGGAATTGATTGTCAAAATATTATATAAGGGTAGTTTGAGTTACTGAACTTGATCTTTTTATTTTTTTCTTCCAAAAAACTCAAAAGTGCAACTTGTGACCGGTACTGATAGATTGCTCTTAATTAGGTCTATCATTGGTAAAAAAAACACATTCCTCCATGGAAGCCTTTAGGAGGAATTGATTGTCAAAATATTATATGAGATGAATGAATAATAGGATGAACAATAATAGAAAAGGATGAACAAATAATAGAAGAAGAACTCTTAACAGGACCGTCCCAACCCAAAAGGATGAAAAAGTAGTCATCATCATCATCATCATCATCATCATCGTTATTTCTTACAATCCACAACAAAAACGGAGAAAAAAACGGTCGTCTGCGGGCACCCTACACTATTTGCGCTGTAGCATGGTGCGGGTGACAGTTTCTGTAACGTTTCGTTTCACTCTTGAAAGTAGCCATGATTTACAAATTATGACTTAGTTTTTCAGTTGTACCACATTCGTAATATATTAAATCATTAAATAACTGTAGTAAATTAAATTAAACTCAACCAGAATGTTCTAATCTACAAATAAAATGTAATGGAAAGAAAAATTAAACAAAGTGTTTTGCGTATAACGTAACACCATACATGTATTTAGTGATGGGATGCAGTGCTACTATCGATAGTCGATGTTTTTATAATAAAAAACGTATATTGTGCGTAATTATATTTTTATTGTTAAGAAGTCTGTCATTATTTGTGTCTTTCATAATGTGGGTAGCTCCATTCTTGTATAATAATCATAAATATGATTTCTTATAGCGTCCTTAGCAAAATCATCTATATCTGTGATTGGCTTCACCTTGGTCCGCTTTTTGTTAGGTGTCGATAATTTATTTTCAGATGTACAATCTGGGCCATATTTCTCACGCGTTATACGCGAAACAGTATTGCGGCCAATATCAAGAGCTTCAGCTACTCGTTCTACTATTTTATTCAATGGTAACAACGGTCCATTATTTTGTTGTTCTCTTTCAAAGTAGTCTCGGAGGCGAACAACAAGCTCCCTGGCCTGACTACCCAAAACAGTTTTTTTTGTGTGTTTAGGCATGGTAATAACTACACAAACTCAACAAACTTTAACAAATAAAACAACAAAGTCAACAATTATACCAATTTAACAAAAATGAGAACAATAAATGAAATAGAACGAAATACGTGTCACATACAAGGCGCTAGCACTCGTACTGACTGACAGCATCGCACGGGTAAACAAAATGGCCGCCGCGCCGATGCGTCATTTTTTTTTGAAGTTTTACGGCTCTGGCTGCTATGATCTTTGAGCCGGTCGATGAAAAGTACAAAATTCTGTCACTTTTTATCCTTCACTCAACACTTGTCCATATCAAAAATCACAAATGGAGGTCAATGTCAAAAATATAGAAGATTATAGAACAAAAATGTTATCAGGAATAAAAAGCAAAAACCCGATTTAAATTATTTTATCGAAAAAAAAATTAATTTATTGCACAACGTGCATCCCTAGTCATGTGGTACTGACAGATGTCAACGTCATACAGGCAACTGTCACCCGCACCATGCTACAGCGCAAATAGGTTAAGTTGGTAAAATAAAAAGTTTTCGAATTTTTCACCTTTCATGGGATGTAGCTCGAAAACGGCTGCGAATAGAAAAAAAATATTTAGGGACAACTTGTAGATAATTTTATGGCCTTTCAACTTTTCCTTGAAAGTTTTTCTCTAACATTTACCGTTTTTGAGATTTAAGCGAAAAATGAAAAAATGGACCCTTTCCCTCCTCCCCCCACTCCGGGGCTCCTCCTAGTGTCCCGGGGTTTTAGTATGTTTATAACCTAGGGACTCTTGACATGTTTCCGAAGAAACATCTTACGTTACTAACTCACGCACTCTAGACCCCCTTGGAGGGACTCATTCAATGGACTAAAAGCGTGAAAATCAAAACACGTTCGACTCTTATCAAATATCGATATAAGTTCGACATTTAATATCTTCCCCTACTAAGTTTCCAAAATATTGTTACAATTATGTTTAATTTTATGCAGAGGTAACAGTCGAGATCGAGATTTCTAGGCGAAGCTAGCTGTAGGTAAGTAATTTAGATACCTAGTTGTCCTTATTATATTAGCTACTTACGTCAGCGCGAGAGAAATATTGGCCTACACGTCTAACACGCGACGGCGCGCGAGCTCTCGATTTTTCTCGCTCTATCCGTCCCTTTCTTATTAGAACACTTAAAACAAGAGATATATTGCGAGAAAAATCGAGAGTATGTCGCAGCCGTAGCATGATAGACGTGCAGGGGGGGGGACCGATTATTGACTTTCGAGCGCTCGACTCTTTCACTCGAAAACTGTCAAATATTATGAAATAGCGATAGAAAATTCCAAAAACGAGTGGTGTTGACCTCTCGTATTCAATTTTATTGGTAGAAAGTAAGTGCCGGCCATTTTGACACTGCAAACGTATTTACTTTTATTTGATTTTCGACCGCTCGAAACTCAAAAATTGGTCCCCTGAGGGGCTACCGCGAAGTGAAAACGAACTTCGTTCGAATATCTCTCTCTGTCGCACTTGCTAGTTCGAGCGACAAAGACTGAGATACACGAACGAAGTTCTTTTTCGTTTCGCGGTAGCACCTCTGGACTGTAAAAGGACTCGGCTAATGTTCCCAATTAAGGTCCCGCTGTAGGTACAATCACCAGCAATAAGATCTGCCACAACATAGCACGCATAAATATCTGACACGACTCTATGTCTAATGCCATAAGGACGTGTCAGATATTTTTGCCGGCTTTGTTTCGGCAGATATTGATGCCGGTGACTGTACCTATGTCTGTCACACGTCGAATTATCTATTCCCGTTTAATTATTACCTACAGTAGGTACCTATCTATGTTCAAATTATTTGGGCTCTGCAATTATTATTGTGGTATAAATTGGGCCGTCTTTGGCCAACTGAGATAACGCTGAGATGCATAAAGACTTGTGACCCGCGTAGAAGTCTTTAACAATTTCAATGGCAGGAGCTCGCCTAGCGGGCGCCTACGTCTTAGTCGCTTTCCGCTACATACGGGGAAACCATGGGATCGGCTGCGAGCGTAGCGATTGGAAGTGAATGTGTTAAACAAGCTCGTTTACCAACATCCCTCATTTCCTTCGTAAAAACGCAGTATCCGTTATTTTCCAGGTCTTCATCCATCTTTATATCAAATACAATCTAAATTGGTTGAACGGTTTATGTTCTACCTATGTCTACAAAGTTGTATATACATACCTATTGCAATGTCTTTTTGAACTGTATTGTTAATTATATTATGAGCTGCCCCTGAGTAGTACATACCTACCTAATACCTAAGTAATTTATGGTGGGATACTTCCAAGAAGACCTTATTTTCTTGCTATAAGTATGTGTTCAATATTCGGATAATCTTCCACAAACAGATGTGCACGTATTACCTATTGTGACCAATATTTGCTACGTAGGCACGAGAGGCGGCGCGTGAAACTTTTCGACGGGCAACGTGGAACGAAAAAGTTATTGAAAGAGTGAAGAGTATATAACTATAGGATTGCCTAAAAATACATTTCAGGCAATCCGGAAGGAATCAGCTTGTATGGGTTCTACCTTGGAGCATACAAGCCTATCATACATACCTATTGATCATACATCTTTCCTATAAATAAAATAAAAATAATTTATTTCAGAATCCATGGTTCCTATTATACTTAGTTACCGCGCTGCGAAGCCTAATTTTTGATTAGACTTACAATCCGCATAAACGGCGGCTCCTGTAAAAAAAAACACAAAATAATAAATAGTTATCTACGATACAATTAAGTCCCGAAAATAGGAAATTCGCAACGAGTGGTGATACATTAAAACACGACCGAAGGGAGTGTTTTAAATCGACACGAGTTGCGACTTATACCTATTCGTACGTGTATCGTGCAACGTTTTACTGTACATATGGCTCTTTAAAGTTTCGACATATGCATGGAAAGTGCTCCATATGTACTGTAATAGTACATTACATAGAACCCTCGGGATAAAATTATCTATGACACAAAAAAACCGCATTCAAATCCGTCCATCCGTTTGGGAGCTACTATACCACAGACAGACACACAGATACACAGACACGTTAAACTTATAACACCCCTCTCTTTGCGTCGGGGGTTAAAATAGTACATTACGTACCTAGGGCGGTGAATTCGTGAATGGTCCAGATCGCAGGTGTTTGTGGCCCGAACCGAAGGTGAGGGCCATAAATATGCGATCTGGGGCTTTACGAATTACCGCCCGAGGTACGTAATGTACTATTTTAATTATCATATTTTAGTGATTTTCAATTACTGTCATCATGCCTATTCTATGGATTTTTCGTTCGTTGAACTTACTTGATTAAAAAATTACAAACAAAGTGCGTTCCACTTACACCTTCCGAAGAACCGCAACGACATCGGGCCGGTCTTAATGCACCCTCAACCTCTATTTAAACAACTGCCGACGCGCGCCTGTCTCATTCCACGACAGACGCCCCGACAATTAGTTCAAACCGATCATATTACTCGTTTCGTGCACGTGTTGTGTTGTGATCGTAATGTTTAACAAGAGCATGTCTCTTATGGTGCAGACCATACTGGTCTTGATGGAGAAGCAAAATTCTTCAGGAGTCAAAATTAGCTTCAATGGTTAGTAGTGGTCAATTTACTAAAAATATTATTTATGGTCAGTTTTAGCAATTTTATTTTTATAACTGTGCTTTTTGTCTGTGATATTTTTGTACATAGTAACATAACAGTGTTTTTAGTGTTTCTCATGGAAGTGTATATCTGTGATTATTTGCTATTTACATATATATAGCCGACTTTTAGTAGTCCTATTTTATATATCTTCGATAATTTTATCCATCATTCTTGTCGGTGCTTATTAATAGTCCCTGGGCGACCGAGCTCTGCTCGAGTGAAAATACGGATAAACCGAATTTTCCCAGACATGACCCATTAGCTTGATCGATTTTTCGCCCCCGTAATCACCTATACTCCAAATCTCATTGAAATCGTTAGAGCCGTTTTCGAGAACGTGATTTCAAATATATATATTTATATACAAACACCTCTATTTATAGTTATTTTTGTTTTTGAGTAGTTTCATTTACCTAACTGATAACTGTTTGTTATTGACAATGGAAGTGGTTTTCTTTCGAATATTTGTGATTACTCTGTAGGTAATTACTTGTTGACAGTTTTAAGTAGATTCATTCGCATCTATACCTATCACTGCGATGTCACATTTTGACAATCTTTTAAACCGGCATTTATGCTAAAACTGGCACTGGAACATGCTTTGCCTACCCCCATTGGGAATGAAGCCGTGAATCTATGTATGTATGTACATACACAGTTAGTGTATTTTATAGATGACATGGATTTGGAGCGATGCTATGAGCCCTACGGATGCTTTTCGAAGGCCTACCCGTGGACGGAGAATCGGCCTGACAACTACTTCCCAGAGTCTTCTCAATCTATGCGAATAAGGTAAGATTTCATTCATCAATGTACGAAATTTGTGATCCGTAATCTTTATGCGGTGAAGGAAAAACATTTCCTCACCTGCATACATCCACGAAGAATTTTAGGTGTATATGAAGTCCCCAGCGTGGGGACTACTGCCCGTTCCCTCTCATCCATGAGATGAGGCCCGTGCCCAGCAGTGGGACGTATATAGGCTGATTTATTAATCCATACTAATAAAAAATGTGAAAGTAACTCTGTCTGTCTGTCCGTTACCTTATCACGCTTGAACCGCTGAACCGGTTGAGATGAAATTTGGTATGGAGATAGTTTTAAGGACATAGGATACTTTTTATCCAACAAGTCATGCCAGAGTGAAATGGGGGGCGAAAGTTTGTATGGAGACACGATATTAACGAGTTCCACGCGGACGAAGTCGCCGCCAAAAGCTAGTAGTAATGTAATTGTAAAAATCTAATCAAATGTATAAAATGAGCCTAGTTGGCAGTTTTCCAATTTAATTTTGAATTTTACTTCGATTTACTTACATTGGATTCGGAATACCATATCTAGGCTGTATAAACATCATTAGTAAATTGACACTGTGTGTGTAGGCGAGCTTTTCTTGATGTTTCCGAGTTGTTAGTAAGAAAACATCTAAAGCCGTCCGTTGGCCTTGGATGGAACGTGTTTGATTCTACTTGCCTTATTTCATCAGGCTAGAATAACCATGTCTGTATAAGTACGAGTATAGTGTTTTATGCAATCGTTATATAATGTATGCTTTTTCAGTCGAGTACCACGTTTAGGCCACGAAGCTTGCTGAGTTGCCTAATTAAGGTACGAGACTTAAAAAACTAATTATATAACTATTGTAGACAATAGTTTTTCTACGAATCAACTGAACTAATTAAAAATCTTGGTACTTATCTATTGAAAACGAAGTGCAACCAACGGCTCTTTTTTTTGTGCGTTGATGTCTACTTACCTTTTGACTTTCTCATGACGGCGTCCTATTGGTCAAATACATTATAGTTCAGTTAAGGCGCCACGTGATTGGTCAATTTCATTTTAGTTGTCTCAACAGTTATGAAAAGTTGAGTTGGGAGCTCCATAGTAAAATATTTGATTTAAGTTTGGTGTACGAAGTCTTAATTCAAACATTAAGGTCGACGAGTATTAAAAATACTTTTTCACCTCACTAGCTCGGAGAGCCCTTTTTTATTGTTTAAAAACAGATATGTAGCGAAACTGCATTTTATCCACAAGAGTGCAAAGAATATTTGAAATCCGAACTAGTAACTATAATATACTTTTTTTTAACATAAGAAATATCATGTAAAGGCCAGTCCCCAGACACGAAAATGTTCGCCCGCCCATCTGTTTGATTTCTTTTAATGTTGTGTTTTTATGATTTTTTTTTTAATTGTTTTTTATATAGTATTCTCCTCGAGATTTGTGTAAGACACGGGTGCTTTTATTTTGACGTCTCGTGTCGTGTGTTCCAACACTCGCTACGCTCAGGATTTTATTTTCGAACCACTCGGTTCGCTCCTCCGCTTGGAATTCTACATTCACGCTTAAAATACAACTTTGCACCCTTGTATAACAAATAACTATTCAATATCTACCGTAACTTCGTGTGACAAAGTAACTTCTCGTCGTGTTAACTATCTAAAATCTTCATAGTGCTAAATTAAAAAACATCATTATCTACGTCTCCCCTTAAATATACTTTTTTCTAATTAAAATTCCCACGGTTTTTAATTTTAAAATCGTCGTTCTTTTGCGTCGTTTTAAGATGAAATGTATACCTACCTAATGAGCGTACGAAAAACGACACTATGCCCTTTCTCAAAAGTGCAAAATTGAGTGTCAAAAGAATGGGCAAGCTGAACTAATCGTGTTCGGTGTAATTATATCATACATTGTTTTCTTTTTATGTACATACGCCAACACAGTTAACATGGCCATCCTGTATTTATATAGAACCTTATTACAATGTGCATAAAGTGCAATGCAGTCAGCTGTTTTGTCGATACTACACATCCTTGCAGTGTAAAAGGTGCATTTTATTTTCTCCCCCACTTCGTCCCGCATGTTCAAGAAGTTTGACGGCATCTGTACCACGCAATCATTTGTAGCGTGCAATTATTAAGATAACCCACAGGTTCTCATTCCGTCGTAACTATTATCCGCCTTCACTGATGGCTTTAAAATATGGCACTAGAAGACTAAATCGATATTACACAAAGATTTAAATTTTAAAGTTGGGTGTTTATTTTCCTTTTAATACAATCAATGCCTAACTAATATTATAAATGTGTAAGTGTGTCTGTCTGTCTGTTACCACTTCAAGCTTAAACCGCTGAACCGATTTAGATGACATTTGGTATAGGGGTCGTTCTTCTTTTTAACCGACAATGAATCGTCTTTTTTCTGTTTTTTTGCGTTTTTCAACTATTGATAATGATGGTTTTAATGTTTGATTTTAATAAACGTTGCATGTATTTTTTATTAGGACTAATTCATGATTCTTTCCGTGGCGATAATGTTTTTACATTATGGTGGTTTTTCCATAGAATCGCGTGACACAGTGGTAATCCAAAATGTGGTCCCCGCAGAAAACGACCACTCTGTCACAGTATTTTCTGTAAAACTATCATAAAGAAAAAAACATTATCGCCACGGAAAGAATCATGAATTAGTCCTAATAAAAAATACATGCAACGTTTATTAAAATCAAACATTAAAACCATCATTATCAATAGTTGAAAAACGCAAAAAACAGAAAAAAGGCGATTCATTGTCGGTTAAAAAGAAGAACGACCCCTAGTATACTTACCTATGATAGTTTTTATCGCGGAAATCATCCCTTAAGGGGAGAAAATTTGTATGCAGGAGCTAGTAATTTATAAGTTGTATCTTGCTCTCTCTGTACACTGTGTGATTTTTCGCTTTTTTTTTCATTGCCAACGATTTCGTCACGCTACGCTCGTAGCCGATAAAATGGGAAAACCCGTATGCAGAGGAAAACGCCTACGAGCAGAGCGCCCAGCTTGCACTAAAAGTGTTCATCTCCAACTCTAACAATACATTATTAAAATTCATAATCAAGTTAAAATGACGGTATTTAACAGTACCTATAGAAAATAACTGCAAAGGAAAAATAAACCATCATCGTATTAAGCCAAAGACAGGAATCGAACCTGTGCACCTGTATTGCCGGTACAGCGCTCTCGCAACTGAGCTACTCAGAATCGACAGATGAACGTGAATCTTTTCATTCCATTTACTAAAGTGAAATAATTTGTTTCGTTATGAGAATTAATGTACCTATAGAGATTGACCAAAAAGCCATCCCCAAGGGCTTCGTTTTCTCGAAAGACATGAGCGTGTCTCTTACGTGTCCCGTAGGGCGTGTTGTACAAGATTCGAGGAATGCCCTTAATTTATTTACAATTTTGCAAAATTGACTAGAAACGAAATCTAGAGTACAATGCTCCCACCAGACCGTCTCAAATTACAATTCCATATTATCGACATCTGTTCACTAGGCGTTTGATCATGCATTGACAATTGGTTGGCATTTCTCTGTACCTAAATTCATAATTCATAATACCTATAGTCGGTCACAATCTCACAATTGATGAACGGGGACACATTTCAGACGCATGTTTGATCACTAGGTTATTTTTATTGACAAACTAGTGTTGATACATTCTGTCGGTGTAATTGGTAATTGATTTTTTGATTTTTTGCCTATTATTCCTATTATATTCTTAAAAACTCGACTAAAACCTCCATTGCCGCTAGATGTATTTGTTACGTGAATAATAAACCCCTGAACGATCATTAAGACTATTCATTAAGATTAGGTACCTACTACTGCGATTACAACTAATTGGTTGTTATTGTATCCTTGTACAATTCAGCGTATGCGCCGATTGATAAGACCTTCCCGTCTGTTTTCATACCGATGGCGAGAATACGCGAAGATCCGCTTTGCATTATACTAGTAACAGTGTAGCAGTGTCTAACAGGCAACCGGATGGCTCCTGGCTTCCCGAAGTGATGTCGGCTGCAACTCGACAAAAATAAACTATTTACGCCCCAGGCCAAGTGGGCTCAGTTTGGGTTGCACAGGGCGGTTCCATAACACTTCGGGAGCTCGAACTCCGCGAGCCATCCGGTTGCCTCGCGGATACTGAAACTACGTGTCATTGCTATAACTAGTACGAGTCAGGGTATGAAACAGAAATCAAAAAGATCACATCAATAAAATCGGCAGCGCGCTTATCGAAGTTGTTAATTTCTTAAATTTTTGATTGGTTATTAATATTATGTATTTTAATGTATTATTTCCTCGCAAATGTAATGAAAAACATAGTATATGACACGGGCGTAAGAATATTGCAAACTCGTGTCATCAAAAGCTTCTGATAGACTTATGTTCGCAGTATTCCACTTACGAGTACGCCCCTCGTTAAACAATCTACTATTGTTTGCATTTGTTCTCTTTATCAAATTATTATTAACCTTACTGTTGTTTATGCTCGACTCTTTCTCCGTCTATTTAGCACGAGCGAGATTACATAGCCATAAATGATAACGCGGGGGCTCGTTCGTGACATCAATCATAACCAGACATAACAACTACGTCCTATTGCAGTGACGTTCGATAAACGAGCTCGGTGCATTCTGCATTATCAGAAGTTTAGGGTCTATCGACCTTTAGACGGGGAGGCTTGGCTGATAAGATCCGGATCTCGTTATGAGAATAACGCTTGTAGGTCAGAGTTCGGTTCTGATTGCTTCTAATTAAAGTTCTAGATGTTTCTATTTGACGATTTGTTTGATGACCACTTTAGCCTAGTTGGTAGTGACCCTGCCTACGAAGCAAGATTGTGTGATGAACACGAATATTTGTTCCCGATTCATGGATGTTTTCTATGTATACAGGGTGACATTTTAATCAGTGTCCAAATTTTTTACACTGGGCATTCAGTTCCGCGCGGAGCGGGGCGTGGCCGGGGGAGGGGAGGCGTGCGGTGCACAAACCCTACTATTACTAAAAAAAAATTTATTGAATGATATGAAACAAAAAACACGTATTTTATAATTTTTGCTGAAGAATCTTATAATTGAATTTGGACTCGCATACTTTTTACTATGGAGGTCCCAACTCAACATTATGCAAATGTGTAGACAACTAAAATGTATTCGACCAATAAGACGCCGTTATGAGAAAATCAAAATTAAAAGACATCAACGCACAAAAAAGAAAAAGCCGCTGGCTGCACTTCGTTTCAACAGGGCTTAGATTTTCAATAGATACCAAGTTTGTTTAATTAGTTCAGTTGAATCGTAGAAAAAGTATCGTATACAATAGTTATATCATTAGCTTTTTAAGTCTCGTACGTTAATTAGGCCACTCAGCAAGCTTCGTGGCCTAAACGTGGTACTCGTCTGAAAAAGCATACATAATATAACGATTGCATAAAATACTATTATGTTTAGCTCCATTTTGGAATTCAGCCTTGCTAGACAACTAAAATTCTTTTAGGCAAATGATTACTTCAAATGCCTAAATATGGTTTTCCGTACACTATTTAGTTTAAATGTTCATTAGTGGTTTTAATTAAACATCTTATGATTACCTAATAAGATTACATATTAATTACTAGCGTCTCGTCTGCCAGCGACTCCGTCCCCGTGGAAGTATTTTATATGGGTTACCTTTGTTTTACCAAAAAAAAATTTACAAATTATCTCTTCCCAAAACATTTTTCGTAGAATTTCATTTGCCAAATAATCGTTTGCCTAATGAACACTCGACAAATTATTCTTACGCAAACCTTATGTTTGGCATATTCATGTTTAGGCAATATCTCGTTTACCAACTGGTACTTTGACCAAATTTCATTCAGTCAAACATGTTAGTTGGTATACTAATGTTTTAACCAAAACAAAATAAGGCAAATGATTTGTATCGTCAATATTTAATTGACCATTTCTATTCCGTCGGTTAATCAGCAGAGGAACTCTTCAATACAAATAATTAACATCTGTATTTCAATGGTGTATAAGATACACAATAAAATAATAACTTTTTTAACGATTTTTTTTTCTGTTTTAAAATTTGTAATTTTCGTTAGCAGCGTTAATGCTTAAAAAACAAAATTAACTTTTTTTGTTATGTGGGTAGGGAAAATTAATTTGTGTAGAGGTCGCAATAGGGAATATGCATGTGATTCAGAAATGGCCGAAAAAAATCATGAGTAATCTTTATTGCTTAGTAAATATACACACATGATTATTTTTACAAATAATCATGTCTCTATTAACAAATTTAATTATTTAAAAGTAGTAATTTTCAAATTCTCTCGCAAATTTCCAAAACGCAACGCTATTGGCGGAGCGAATCGTGACGTCACCGTACACTCGGTGTCTACTGTCAACAGGTCGTTTGTATGATTATTGAAAGTTATTCGCAATGTTTAGCCGTTGTTTATGATAAATAATCAGTGTTTTTTGGGAATTACTAACTGAAAGCAGTGACTCCTTGTGAAAAAAGACTCGCTACAATGACTGGAAGCGGTTTTGTCAAGGCACAGTCGGATATCTGCCTAAAATTAATGTGTTCATGATGACTAAGTACGTAGGTACCTCGTAGAGGTGTCTTTCTTAAATAAGTGTAATAACAAACTAGTACATATCTATATTATATAATCAAAGATATGTAGGTATTAGGTATGTTGCATGTTGAGAACATCTTTATGGACATAACAAACTTAGGTTGTTTTCGTCAAGAGTTATAAATAAAACAAATTTGTGTAGGGCACTCAGTAAAAACAAAGAAACTTAGCTAAAACGTTTCCTGATCATAATATTTGTAACATTAATAACTAAAAAATTGGGAATCAGAATAGTTTTATGAATAAGTATACTTGTAATTCATTTTTAGGTTAGGTTATTGTTTGTATTGTTCGCGAGTCCTAATAAAAAAGATTTTAGGTACAAACATAATTAATACTCACTTCGAAATGATCTTCACAACAATATAAACTACTCAAGCACGATACATTATCTCTCCTCATCGCCTTACACCGCTTTTTTCTTATATTTGCATCTTTGGGCATATGAAAATATATTACGTCAGGTGCAGTTTTAATGTTATTTTCACACATAGGGGCAAACCAATATTTATAATAAGCTTTTGTGTGCTCTTCCGTTACAATAAGTTGATCTTACAAGCTTTAATCACTCACTTTTATTAAAACTGAATCAAACACTTCGTTGTTAATTTATTCTAAGTGCACGGTGACGTCACAAAATGAGCGCGCCAAAATGGCGGCGTTTCAATCGTCCGAAAATGGTAGAAGTTTTAATTAATTTTTTTTAGCTCATTTAATGATAGTGTAAAAGTGTTATATTTTTTTCTGGTTTTATAATTACTTATAGAATCGTTTAAAAATATAAAAAAAATACATGAATATACCCTATTCTAACCTAACCGCCAGCGTGTCGGCGTCATCCCGCTTCGCGGGGTGCCTATTACCGCTCTAAGGGACACAAGCTAGCCCTAATCTAACCTACCAAATAATACAATTGTTACGATTGTTTGTTTTTTTACTGTTTCGCCTCCCGAGCCCCCCTTTTTTGGCTGCCCTAACCTAATTTAACGCCTTTGCCTATTCCTACTTAACCGTGCATTTTTTTATTTAAGGGACCGTGTCGTTTTATTATATAATTATTTTATTAATAAGTATTTTGGTAAAATGTCATAACCCAAACAATTGTGACTTTTGTCTATTTATAGTTTGCCATAACATTAACTTGACGAAATGTTTATTGTTTAATGTTTTTTTGCCTTATTCAAGCATTTGCTAAAAGACCACATGCCATAATGTAATTTTTCGTAATAATATTTTGCTGAATGAATGACGAATTTGACGCAATGAAAATATTCCTATTAAATTGTGCCAAAGTTTGCATTGGCAAACAAAATAGTTGCTAAAATTTGTTTGAGAAATGAAATTTGACCAAAATAAATTTGGTAAAACAACAGGATCCCATTTTATATAGTAAGCTCCATACAATTTTTGACCCCACATTTCACCTCCTTAGGGTATGATATCCGGGATAAAAACTATCCTTTGTCCTTCCCTTCCATGCCAAATTTCACTTCAATCGGTTTAGCGGTTTAAACGTGAAGAGGTAACAGGCAGACAGACACCCTTAGGCATTTATAATATTAAGTATGATTTAGTTTCAACGTTCACAAGTGGTTTTAAACAACATCTTATGATTATCTAATAAGTTTACATATTAAATATGCTAGTAGGTATTCTTAATCTAGGCAAGTAGGGAAGTTGGTCAATCCTTAAACAAACAATAATCAATAAGTTTTGTTGCTTTCAGGTTCCCGGCGTTCACTAGACGGAACAGAAGGATACCAGTGTTACTAGAAGCCGACAACGTCACCAAAATAAGCAACGCCAATTTGGACCCGAAAGGACCTTTCTATTTCATCTCCCACGGGTTCTTGGAAGGCGGCGACAAGATATGGGTAAATATTATTGAGATATCTCACGCTTCTCCGTAAGGAGGAAAGAAATTTGCATACGATCGCGATAAAACAGTCATTTGTTTTATTGCCGATCCTACAAAAACCTCATACACAAACAAAGTTTTGTCTCACTATTCCTGTCTACAGTTGCAGTATACTTAGCGTTGATTGTTTCCAACAGTTTGTAATCTTAATTTACATCCGCTAACAAATTCACTGCCAACATATTCGTAGCGCTACTCTTATTGTATAACATATTCGTTTCCCGCTAAATAGAGAAAAGCGCCTATGAAGCACCCGCTAGGCCGGATCCTGGCAGTGCAAAATACGAGTGTATCGGAAGTTTACGAGCTTTTATGGGACAGCTTTAGTTTAGCGTTTATAGGTGTGGTTGTTGCGCCATATTTAGCGTTTACCGCTATAGGTGTGGTAGATGCGTCATATTTAGCATTTACCTCTATAGGTGTGGTTGTTGCGCCATATTTAGCGTTTACTGCTATATGTGTGGTAGATGCGTCATATTTAGCATTTACCTCTAAAGGTGTGGTTGATGCGTCATATTTATCGTTTACCGCTATAGGTGTGGTAGATGCGTCATATTTAGCATTTACCTCTATAGGTGTGGTTGATGCGTCATATTTATCGTTTACCGCTATAGGTGTGGTAGATGCGTCATATTTAGCATTTACCTCTATAGGTGTGGTTGATGCGTCATATTTAGCGTTTACCGCTATAGGTGTGGTAGATGCGTCATATTTAGCATTTACCTCTATATGTGTGGTAGATGCGTCATATTTAGCATTTACCTCTATAGGTGTGGTTGATGCGTCATATTTAGCGTTTACCGCTATAGGTGTGGTAGATGCGTCATATTTAGCATTTACCTCTATAGGTGTGGTTGATGCGTCATATTTAGCGTCTACGTCTATAGGTTTTGTTGAGGAGCCATATTTAGCGTTTACCTCTTTATGTGTGGTTGATGCGTCATATTTAGCATTTAGGTACTTCTATAGGTGTGGTTGATGCATCATATTTAATATATACAAGGTGACATTTTAACCAGTGTCCAAATTCAAGTACTTATAAGATTCTTCAGGAAAATTATAAAATACGTTTTTTTGCTTCACATTCAGTACAAAAAAATAGTTATTGCTGCTAAAAGTTATCCCAAAAAACCTTACCGCGCGGGCACCTCAGCGGGTAGTAAGGTTTGCGCACGGCACGCCTCCGCTCCCTCGGCCCCATCCCGCTCCGCGCGGTACTGAATTCCCAGTAATCACGTTGTACGGATCACACTATTACTCAACAGCACTATCACTACCAGTCCCGGTACGGACAGTTACCGGGACAACCCACTCAGACGCATACTACACACTAGTTTTTGCCAAGACAAGAATTTAAATGTAACTTCTACACACGATTAAATTATACACTGCCTCGAGGCGCCCGCGCGCCTCGAGTGCTCGCGCTTGATTTTCTCGGCTGTCGGATAGCCCGATAACGGCGCCTATCCACAAGCCAGTCAAGACCAGCCGATACAGCCTTCGGGCTTCGGTACTAGAACCAGGCATGAAAAAAAAAAAAAAAACGTTGTACGGATAATTCTTTTGGGATAGACAATTTATAATTAAAAAATACCTAACCGTTTTTTTTTCAAAAATAGAGTCTATTAGTGATACCAAATGCCTACAAAAAATTTGGACACTGATTAAAATGTCACCCAGTATAATAACGAATTATTTAGGCGACAAAAAAGCGTGGCTCCGTTGCAACGTCAAGTCCGGTGTAGAATTCGGTAGGTTGCCCCGGAACCGCTGAAACACGACACTCACCCCTCGGCCAGAAGTCAGCACACGCGATGGTCTCTTGCAGCGGCCGTGGCACCACAAACGTACTGAAGTGCACGTAGTGGCGCGAACGTAGCTGGAAAATCCTCAGCGAATAACCAGTCTTCTGGTGAATAGAATATACACCGCCATGTCATCAGCCGTGGCGGAGTAATGCAGGCGCGACACACAGCGCCTTATTACAACCCGGGCGCGATAACTTGACACCTGGCTCAGTCAACTCACCACCATATTCCCTTTATTTAGAGTTGATTGTACAATGAGCCAGGTGCCAAGTTATCGCGCCCGGGTTGTAGGTGTGGCAACCCGGAGACCAGAACCAACCGGCTCTGCGGTACCACACTGAGTCTTTCGCGGCTTGCGCTTTCTTCTAACCGACGACTATAGGTGTGGTTGATGTGCCATATTTAGCATTTATCTCGTTAGGTATGGGCGCCATATGTAGCGTTTACCGGTGTGGTTGAAGCAACGCTGCCCTTTACTTTTAGATCCAAAACATGGCGGACGCGCTCCTGAGCCTGGCGGGCAGCGAGGCGGCGTCGGTGCTGGTGGTGGACTGGCGCGGCGGCGCGCAGCCCCCGTACGGGCAGGCCGTCGCCAACATCCGCCTCGTCGGCGCCATCACCGCGCATCTCATCAACAATATTAAGGTTACTAGCTCTTACAACCCATTAGGGGTGTACACACCAAATATAACTAAGTGCAACTTGGACAAGTTGAAAAACCCCCGACATTTTCATTTCAAAGTCCAATATGTCAAAAACGTCTGGACAGGTTTTCACGAAACATGGCTATAACACTCGGGATAAAATTGACTATGACGCAAAAAACAGCATTCAATTCGGTCCATCCGTTAGGGAGCTCCGATACCACAGATAGATACACAGACAGACACGTTATACTTATGACACCCCTCTTTTTGCGTCGCGGGTTAAAAATGACCAATAATGGTAAATTTTCCCTAAAAAAGATTAAAAATGTAGTCAAATGGAGAAAAAATCAATGTAATAGGTTAAATGATCGCGGAGTTATAAGTGTCCAAAGTTTTAAGAAGGGGTATGGTCAGCGGCGCTACCACGAACTTCGAAAGTCGAAGTTCGTAATACATGCATCCCTGTCACTCGAGTTAGGGAGTGCGATAGAGATGGAAATATCCGAACTTCGACTTTCGAAGTTCGTGGTAGCGCCCCTGTCCCTTTTTCGCTAAACGCAATTTCATATGAAGCGATGACGTTCGCAGCTTATGACGTCACAAGAAGACGGCAACGTGCCGCGCCCCGTCGCGTTCGACGCGCAGAGTTTTAGGGGGTATTCTCTGCCCCTTTTCCGAAAAACGCATCCTCATATGAAACGATTGCCATTTGACGTCACTATCTGCCAGCGTTTTCTCTCTCTAACAGGCAATATTAAAATGGTTGTAGCTTCGTAACTTTAAGATCGGTAAATGGGATTTTCGTCACAGGCATATTTATTTGCCTTCTTTCCTTTGGAGTAATAATATATTGAGTCTACACCTGTATTACTCTTATTTTAACACAAACTACTTTGCGTTGCGCACACGCATCTTGCCATACCAACAGATCATCATCGTCCTGCGTTTGCCCCGTTGTAGGTACAGTCAGCACCAAAAGTTCTTGAATAAAGACTTCTGACGTCTTCGTTTGTGTAACTACTTTATATGCTTCACTGTTCCTCTGAGGGAAATCTAGATGTTTTCCTTCACTGAAAGTCCACCGCTTTCCTTGCTGCTCGCGACTACAGTGCCCTACTTGCCATACACACAGATAACAAAAACAAATGAATTTTTTCCACGAGATAACAGCTGAGACGCCAGTTTGGATTTTTTTTCAACCTAGGTTTAATGTTTAATTTCATTTATTCATTCAGCCTTAAATTGAATATACAATTTTAAAGTGCATTCATCCTTACTTGTCTTATTTGGTAAACAACATTCTAACCTCAAAATGCACCTTTTTAGGATAGAATAGCAATTTTGTGAGTATCATGCCGAGACGACTTTTCGGACATCACTTCACGATTTTTGTCTAGCAACGCTTTTTTACGATATAATAGCTGCTATTGTCTAAAAAGATACATTTTGAGGTTAGAATGTTGTTTACCAAATAAGACAAGTGAGGATGAATGCACTTTACTATACGCAATAAAATAAAAATAGTAATGAACAGTAATAATAATATCACAATCACAATGTAGTTATTATGTGTTGTTTCAGGAAGTCTTGGCACTGCCGAATTTGGATAATTTCCACTTCATCGGACATTCCCTGGGTGCTCATTTGGGAGGATACTGCGGCCATGATTTACAAAAGGTTTGTGAAATACAACTAATCAATTTTTCAAGGAGTTGTTTGGAGAGGAGAAAGGATCAGCAAGAATTAAGAAGAGGGTAAGACAGCTCTGGGTAGCCCTGTCTTATGTGTCTGTAAATAATTAACATTTTCATTGAATCCGCCATAAGAACAATATATGAGAAAACAGATGTAGGTGTAAAAAATAATGGACACTGTATTAAATTCATAAGATTTGCAGACAAAATAGTCTAGCAGAATCAGACAAAGATTAGAGGATACAATGGATAGAGTATTTAAAGACTGCGCTTAAAATTGATGCCAGTAAAACCAACATTGTAATAGCATCTTAAAAGAAAATCCACCCTTCACACCAATCCAAACAGACCCACTTTAACTAATAGTTAAACCTTTCGCAACCGGAGTAAAAACGGAACAGTTTACCAGAAACCGACAGAATTCGCTAGGCGTGTAAGTTCATACTACTGCCCGCCTAGCGGGCTCAGCCGGCATCTGAGCAAAGATTACGAGTGCCCGCTACGAGGTTTCTTGATTGCGAATGTGTTAAACAAATGAAGCTTTCATTTAGTAGTAGTAGTAGTATTCGACTTCTAGTACCCATAGTACAAGCTTTTCTTAGTTTGGGACTAGGTGGATTTGTGTAAGATTGTTTCTTCTTTCTTCCAGAATTTCAACTTGAAACTTGGAAGGATAACTGGCTTGGACCCCGCTGCGCCGTACTTTAGTAAGACCGTGACTCTGGTGCGTTTAGACCGGTCAGACGCAAAATACGTCGACATTATCCACAGCAATGCTATGCCGTTGTACTATGCAGGTAACTTAACTTAAAGATACATTGCACTTGCACATAGAATATTACACTTGGAACTGGCGGAAAGGCTCGAGTACGCTTAACACAGGACTTATTGAGCTTATTAGAGGTATTAGCACGTAGAACCGATGGCCGTTGGGGCGGAAAGGTTCTCGAGTGGCGAACACGTAACCGGAAGGCGCGGCTTGGGTAGGCCCACAAGGTGGACTGATGACCTGGTAAAGGTGCGGGTGGCGCAGGACCGGTCGTTGTGGCACTCCTTGGGGGAGGCCTATGTCCAGCAGTGGATGTCTTTCGGCTGATATGATGATGATGATGCCTATCTTAATGGAGACCTGTCTGGACGTCGAGGTTTCTAACTCGGGGCAGACCGCCCGCGCTAGATGTAATTTTCCCAAATCACTGCACCATAGCATTGTGATTGTCCCGGTCCGAAATCTTTCATGTGGCTTGCCTTTGGAGGAATCTGAAACCAAAATAGTCCGATATCATACCGATTCGAGAGTACAACAACGTCAACAAAACATCTCTATCATGAGTTTATCTAGAAATATGGTTGTGCCCTAAAGGGACCCGGGCTCCGCTTTGACACCTAAACCCAAGATTTGACATAGGCACTAGTTGTTTATCAAAGCGACTGCCATCTGACTTTCCAACCCAGACAGAAAACTGGACCTTATTGGGATTAGACCGGTTTTCTCAAGATGTTCTCCTTCATCGAAAAGCTAACAGTAAATATTCCGTGCATAAGTTCCGAAAAACCGTGGCTTAGGCATTCTCATTATTTACGCTCGTGAATCCTATTAAAATCCGATAAGTATTTCGGAGGTAGGTAGGTATTTCTTGCAACGCATCCTCACAGACTAGCTATTTATCGAACAAGTGAGTGAAGGGAACGATTTTCTACACTTCATCTTGGGCCGAAAATCGTTTATATGTCCGGGTGTCCTGCTTTCCCGCCGTTTCCTCCACTGGCCTTTCTCAACCGATCCTCGTGAAATTTTGTGAGCAGGCTTAAATGAAAAAAAAAATAACAATGCTCCGAGCCGGATTTGAACCGGCGACCACAAACATTCATGGCCCGTTGCTACTAACCAACTGAGCTATCGGAACAATCTGTCTCGGCCACTTCAAATCTTTCAATCAGTTTCTTCTTAGGTACAACGCCTTAGGAAGGCGTGTAACGACACCTGCCAGAAGATTTATGCTTCTTAACGAAATAATATACATGTCTCTAGGATGCCAGATCAGTTTGGCACTATACTATCATTTGTAAACATAAATGTGTCTTTCGTGAATAAATGATTTATAAATAATATAATAGTTTGAAATGATTCTTCCAGGTCTGGGCATTTCCGAGGCCATAGGCCACGTGGACTTTTTCCCGAACGGCGGTGACATCCAACCTGGTTGCAAGAAGGTCGACAACCAAGTGACCACACTCAACGACGAAATGTACAAGTGGATGGTCAAGTCGGTTGGCTGCAGCCACGAGCGGAGTTACGAGTTTTTCACTGAGAGCATATCGCCCTCTTGCCCTTTTATGTTCATCCAGTGCGAGTCTTATGAGGTAAGGCTTAGTTTTACCGTTCATACTTCCTAGGAGTTCCCCATATGCTTTGTGTATGTAACCTTTCAAGATAAACGAATCAAAAAATTGGTTGGTATACGAATCTAAAAAAAAACTCGGTAGATACACAGTGGATCTGATTGATGGATCTTATGAGATACATCGATTATTCGACCGCTTCACTTTTGTGGACATATTTTTGAAGAATTGGGCGTATATTTTGATGATATTTTCGGATATTTGTTAGACGTCCGGTGAAAAAAGATAACTAACCGGAAACGAAATCGAAATCTGCAGCCACTTGTACAAAAAATACCTTTGAAGCTGAAGAAAAATAAACATTCTTCATTTTTGGGTCATTATTGGAGTGTTTCAACCGCCTCACTTTCGTGGGCATATTTTTGAAGAATTGGGCGTAGCCGCTGAGATTTAACATCAAACAAAAAGTCTTGTCATTTTACTGATTATACTTAGAATAAAAGTATAGAGTATTTCTGTATTTGTTGGGGGGATATTAGTACCTGTAAAAACATAACCCTCCTTTCCTACGGCAGTCGGGTAAAAAGGGTCAATGTGTTTCCCCAGACTCTCCTTTAAAAACGACATTAGAAATATTAAAAGAACGTTTGGCTTAATCCAGATTTCTTTAACATGTCATCATTTTCAGGTGGCACGAAGTGGTTTTGAAGTTTCTGGCCAGACTGTCCTTCCAAGATCATACAATGGGTTGTAAACTAAGCAGTTCGCTAGTATTGAATATTCTTTTTTTCCCTAAAACTAAATGCAAATAAACTCTTCTTTCAAAATTGGACTTACATTCCGATTCAATGTCTCAGGATAAAATCATAAACGTTTTTACCCAACTGCGCGACGCAAAGGAGCGGAATGTGTTTACCAGTCAATGTATGTATGTTTGTTCCTTTGTGGCTCTCTAGAGAACAAACGCATGGGTCGATTTGAATTTTACGTCATCGATTCGTTTTAATCTGTGTGTGTCACTGGAGACAAGACAGTAATCAAAATTCAAAATGGCGGCCACTAGACGCCATATTGTATGAAACAAAAAAAATGGACGAACTAAGTATGTCATGTGGGTTATCGTTAAATAGAAATATAAAAATTATTATTAGGTTCCATTCATATTTTTTTAGTTAAAATAACCGTTTAGGACCACCGGTTAGGGTGGCGCAGGACCGGTCACTTTGGCACTCTTTGGGGGAGGCCTATGTCCAGCAGTGGACGTCTTTCGGCTGATATGATGATGATGAACCGTTTAGGATTTATAACGATTTAAAGTTGCCAACAGTTTTCGCATTTGGGGTTTTTGAAAAGTCTTTTGACGACCGCTTTAGCCTAGTTGGTAGTGACCCTGCCTACGAAGCAAGAGGTCCTGGGTTCGAATCCCGGTAAGGGCATTTATTTGTGTGATGAGCACGAATATTTGTTCCTGAGTCATGGATGTTTTCTATGTATTTAAGTATTTATTTATCTATATAAGTATGTTTATCGTCGTCTGGTACCCATAGTACAAGCTTTGCTTAGTTTGGGGCTAGGTCGATTTGTGTAAGATTGTCCCCTAAAAAATAAAAAAAATAAAAGATTTGACTTGTTCCAGGCCTTCCTAGCTGGCAACTGCACCACTTGCAGCCAGAAGCACCTGTGCATCCCGATGGGGTACCACTCCCACAAAACGTATAAGGAGCTGCTGGATCGAGGGCTCGTCGACACCATCTCCAACGTCGCGCTGTACGGCAAGACTGGCAGCAAGAAACCATTTTGCAGTGAGTTTCCTTTGAAACAAGTGAATTCAAAACATTTTTCAATAAACCCAACTGCTTGTTAATAAAATTATGGCCTATGTCACTCCCACGATTAAGAGGAATCCAACGACACCTCATATGTCGAAATCCGTCAAACGGTTTACGTATGTATGTGGCATTTTCGTATGTATACATACAACATGCGCTCGAAAAACACCTCTCCTTCGGGCCGGTCGGGTAGAAAAAAGTTTTAATGGAATTCCACTCAGTACCCAAGTTGCTTCAAGTTTGCCTATATGAAGAATTGCCTCGATTTCTCGAGGATGCCATCAGACCCCGACATGACAACCATGGGACCTGGGAAGGATACCCTTTCAAACAACTTCAGCTTGGGCCGAATATCGTTCGTATGTACGGAGTCAGGTATCTGCCATGCTGTCACGCTGCTCCCATCGTGAAATTTTGGGAGCAGCTTTGTTAATTATACAGTTTTTTTTGTCTAGTCACTTTCTGAAGGGCTCGTGAGTTCTACAGTGAAACACCATCGTAAAATTAACTAATTGTACCTTTTTTTTCTAGGAGTGCATTATGAAGTGATGTTGAAGGTGTCCAACTCTACGCCCAGCAGGACTCACGGCCCCGACGTGGGAAGAGTGCAGATCACTCTGATAGACAGAAACAACAATAAGAGCGATCACAAATTCTTGGACGAAGAACAGTAAGTCAACTTTTTCAGTACACAGAGCTAAGACATCTTGCTGTGACATTGTTGAAGTAGTTACGACCAATAAGCTAACAAGTTAACAACCTACTACTGTTATATTAAACTTTAAAGCGACTGACATCTGACCTTCCAACCGAGAGAGCAATATGGCCCCACATAATGGGTGCCATTGCTATTATGCGGGGAAGGGGTGTCAAAACGATGCCAGGCAGCCGATTAGTTTGAATATGCGCCATACCGTGTTTGGGTAGAAATTTGTAAGGACCTCGCATTCTATGGTTTGTGCTCTGCCTAGCCCAGCCATACTCAAACTTTTTACCCGACTGCGGAAGGAGAGGAGGGTTATGTTATTCGAGCGTATGTATGTATGTGAGTATGCCATGGTATGTCTTATTCTTTGGCACGCCCTGCAGTCTAAACCGTTTGACGGATTTCGACATAGGTAAGAGGTGTCGTTGGATTCCTCTAAATCGTGGGAGTGACATAGGCTATAATATTTGTAAAAAGAAGTTGGGTTTTTCGAAAAATCTTTTGATTTCACTTGCTTCTAAGAGGGCAAACTAACGAGCCCCGGGCCACATTTAAGGAGCCACGGGTTTATGTAACAGGATCGAATGGTGGCCACTCGCTAAAGCTGCGGCCGCAGGTTGACTATAGCTGGCTAGCAATAGGAAATACGGGCGTCCTTACATTATTAAAATTAACTGCACTTTACTTTTGCTGAGATAAGCCAATAACACAAGTCAAGGTCCACCGGTGATAGCGAGGTGACAGGTCGGAACAGATCAGAAAATACAACTGTGACGTGCTCTATTGCCGGATCTATGTTATCGTGCCTCATTATCGCCCCTCCTCCGGTCATTGACGTCATCCAGATCTCACCTCCCTTTCGTAATGTTTTTAAAAACGATAACGTTGTTTTACTTAGGTGTTTGCGTTTCCTAAATTGCGTCAAGTGTTCTTTTGTTTTTTGTAACATCACTAAATTCACAACAGTGTCGGTATCTGGGGCAGTGCCTCCGCCAAGTCGATCAAAACAGCGGCCGTACCATCCTTTCCTCGAAGCAGTTCAGACCGTTTTCCACCCCTCAATTACATCGTTGTGGATAAAACTAGAATTTACAGTAACCAAGCAGGCATTGTTTAAACACGGTATATTTCAAATTGCATTCAATTAGAACCAGTAGTTTAATAATTATAACCAATCAAAGTTTCATAATTTTGTCACTGACTGATTGACTCACTCACCGATCATTCAGCAGTCAAGATCCCAGATCAAGTCCAAGGCACTTCTAGCAGATATAGAAGCTTCAAATTTAGGATACAATTAGTGTTTAGTATAGGCAAAACGAAAATATTTAGCAATTTTGGTCCAGTTTTCTAGATACGAGTACACCAACTGGATAAATTATTGTAATTTCATATAAATATATTAGGATTACAAAGTTACATTTGCAGTGAATGGGACAAAACCGAAAAAGCAAGAATGAGACTGCATTTATAATTTGTATGTAGGTATTAATAACACAATAACCTACAAAAAGGAGTGCTCCCTTAAAAAAGTGTAAAAAGAGGCAATGTCTCGAAACTTTTCCACCGTAAAAAGTTGTAAGATATTTCGTAGTACTGAGTCTCAGGCATTCTTATTATTTGCTAGCTAAATAAAATTTTGGGACTTGGCAATTGCAAACAAAGCAAGGTCATAGGAAATCTAGTATGAAGACCTTGATTTGGCTAGCCGCCATGCTTCCGACATCCACACGGGCCGAATCATGCAGTCCCGCCGATATCGGCCCGTGTAGCGCCTCCTATCGTTTAAAGGAGCCTTTAAGCTTCAAAGACGTTTTTCTTAACCGTTTTCGTGTTCCAGGAAATACTACAAGCCGGGCGACATAGACAAGCAGATGGTCGCGGTGCGGGACACGGGCCTGCCGCCGCTGGCCGTGATGGTGGAGTGGAAGTACGAGACCAACCTCTTCAACCCCATCACGTGGAGGTTGCTCAAGTCTCCCAGTGTCTACGTGGAGTACGTCAAGCTGTCGTCTATAGAGTATAATACTGAGTAAGTTGCTTACGGAATAAATATTCATACTTAGGGAGTTACGGTTGCCTATAGTGGTTCAGCCCCATTAAGTAAGTTTTCATTCAATCCCGGCTCATACCAATGACTTTTGCGGAATATTTACCGGTACGGAAACTGAATTTTACGGGTACGGAATATTTACCGGGTTTTAAGCACGAGTTTGGGTAGTAAGTAAAGAGCTCGCATTATATGCTTTTTTCGTTCGCTGGATATACTCGTATTCATACTTACCTGCGTAGTAGCGAGTAACATGAATATCGCCGTGTAATTTGTTGTTAAATTAGTAAACTACCCAGGTTTAGAAGCATATTAGTGGTAGCCCTACGCTTAAAAAAACCGCAAATCGATGTACAGTTTAGCCGTTTGGCACACACATACTAGAGGGCAAAACAATTTTTTTGACCCGCAGTTCCTAAAAAAAAATCCCTTAGGGGGGAGTGCCGAAACATTTTTCTTTTTGTATGGAAAAATAATATTTCTTTAGAAACCTATCGTGTGTAGTATCATATGAAAGGGCTTTTTGAGGCGATTCTAAAAATATACCACATCATTACATTTTAGCTATATTTTTTTAATTAAAACAAAAATATTTTTTGAAACATACCAATTTTGGGCTCCTCCAGACACGGTATGGCTGATTTTTTAAAAATTCAATATACCACAAATGATACGTGATATCCTCATATCTAACCTCAAAAAAGCAATTTAGAAATTAATTGCATAAAGTTTTTTTTTTTAATTTTTAATTTTACCAAGTGAGACAGTTCTACTTCAATACTTACCGTGTGTCTACAGCAGTTGTTTAAAAAATTATCGACGGCGGTGGACGTTGATTAGATTTATCATACATACTTATAATACCATCACGCCTGTTCCCCAGAGGGGTAGGCAGAGATCATGGACTTCCATTTGCTACGATCCTAACCAACTTCTTTCGCTTCATTATATAATGCCTGCTCATCGGATTATGGTACTCTTGACCTGACATTTTCTTACAATTTCTCCGGTTTGGTTTAAGAGAGTTCGGCGAAAGGAATTAATCCCTTTCAACTGTCCCCACTCTTCCATCATACATTATCTTTCTAACTGTAAGGTATTCTTAGTGCTTAATCAATTGATAATGTTATTTTTCATTGTTTCAGTATCACAGTGTGTCCTAAAATGAATAAACCTGTCGTCGCAAACCTACCTTCTGTGATGAAGACGAAATATTGCAGATTTTGAGCTGTTGTTGCAAGTTCTATGTCGCCTTTAAAATAATGGAACTAAAAGATCTCACTCATAATATCCAATAGGTTTGATGTTTAGTTCAAATGCCATATACTTAATATCAGAAAATGGATTATTATGTTTGAGTACAGTTTAGTGTAATAATTTTACTTTAAGAATGAATTGTTATCTAAATGTTTAGTGTTATTTATCTTTGGTGCAAATGCAATGCAAAATCTATGCTGAAAGTATTTATAAAGTATTTTGGATAATTCTTAGATTTAACTTAGTCATAATTATAATAACAAATAATAGAAATTATTACCCTTTATTAATATTGTTAAACCTTAGTATACGCTTGTAAATAGATAAAATATATCCGTGAAATATATTTTTGCTAATAAATTTTATTCATGGATGTTGTAAATAAGATATTCGTGTTAAAAAAATAAAACACTATCCAAATAATCACCTCTTTTATGTACACCATGATTCATTGCGTGTGTTAACAATGAACCGGAGTTGAGATATCGTGCGAGAAAAATCGAGAAAGCTCGCGCGCCGTCTCGAAAATAATCTATACTATACACAAGCACAGGACAGTTACCCAGCTGCCCATGCGGCTTCACCCGCGTGTTGCAGAGAACGCAGGCACACCCACGGGATAAAAATGGCCTATGACCACCCAGAAAGTCCATTATACACAGGTGAAAGAATTTTTGAAATCGGTTGAATAATTCCGGAGATTACCAAACAAACAAGCTTACAAAGCTTCGATCTCACAGACACTTCATTGTAATAATATTAGTATACTGTGCGTTACCGGTAAGCGGGCTTTTTTTAGGTAGGGTGAATTAACGAAGTTCTTTAACTTAATCAAGATCTTAACTGAACTATAATACCGACTTCACAAATTTTCTGTCAAAATTTATATTGCCAGCAATGAACAGCAAAGTAAATTGACAAGTGTAAATGACAGCTCTTCATACTTTTTTTTATTACGGCGTCATACACCTAGTACATTGAAGATTTGGAAAAATAATTGTGCACTTAATTTACGTAACTATGATTTGCAAATACATGCAAACAATTGCTAATGGAACATATTATTATTATCAGTTTTAATAAATGCCCGCGTGCCGGCAAAACACTAAGTATATTACATATAAAGTGAATATGTGTTAAAGCCGATTTTGGCACCTATCCCTTGATGCAGAAAATACTCTCGGGCAGAAAATACGCGTTGTATAATCACACGTATTTAGTTGCCTTTGCTTCTCTTTCAGTTGTTTTGTTGTAATAAACTGCATCCTTAGTATTGCCGCAATTCGTGCAAAGTTAGTCCCTAACCATTCCAAAATATCTAAAATGCACGGTTTTTATTCTTTACATGGCAACAATATTAGTAACGAAATAAAGCTGTCAGTGTCAGTTATTAGAACCTACGCCATGTATTTGTCAGCCATCATTCAGCCATACATTTGCCAGTCATACATTTTATTTTCTCCAGCGTGCGTTTTTTTCAGGTCTGCCGGTTGTTGTGATAAATTGCAACCTAAGTTGCTATCGCAAGCGTTGCTATCTCCTTCCAGCTATATTGTTAAGACAAATTGTGTGCAAATCATGTGCAAATTAATTTTGTGTAGCTGACCGTGTCTATGTTTGGGGTACTTACTTAAAGGCCTGGTTTCACTTTGATTAGTGCGAGTGCAGGTGTGTAGTGCGAGTAGTGTCCAATTCACTGCGAGTGCAGTGCAGGTGTTTAGTAGCAGGCACGCTGCGAGTGAGGGGGAAGGGAGGGCGCGCGGGACGTGGCTACTCGCAGTCCACTCGCAAAAAAATAGAACACGCTTCTATTCACTTTACTGCACAGCCAACTAATCACTTGCACTAATCAGTCTCTGTCCACACATCGTCACTAAGCACCTACACTAATCACTCGCACTCGCACTAATCAAAGTGAATACAGGCCTTAAGTGCTATGCATGCTTGAGTTTAAAATTATTAAAAACGCCTCAATGCAAATGACAATTTGACTTATTTGACGTTTGTTGACATGCTGATGGTGTGATATGCTAGTTTATAATTCCAATTCAATACGTAATAATCTGTTATATCACACTCCAGAGTCCAGGCTTCTTCAAAAGTAAACTTGTGCCACTCTACAATCAGACCGCTATAATGGGGGACACGAGAAAAAAGAAGAAGTTCTACTTTCGGAAAAGTAGAAACAAATACTTCTTAGAACCCGGCTTTCGCGGTTTTTTTTGCACGTGTAACTTCAGAGAGAAGGAGTGCGTGAAAGAAGTTTACAATCTGCTTAATGAGTATGCGGACAAATTGTATCCAGTAACGGGAGCGGAGAAGTTGGATGAGGCGGCGGGCGCGGGAGAGGACCGCTCTGGTAGCGAATCTGATGAAGAGACTGATATCGGCGACGCGCTGAAACGCGAGGTAGAGTCTATGAAAGTGGACTCGCAAAAATCCCTCAAGCACAAACGTTTCCAGGTCGTGGAAACAGGCGCATCTAACTGCATTTTCATTAAAACTAATCTGCCTAGTCCAGAAGAACTGACCACGGCCATAATTAAAGATCTGGCGGAAACAAAAAAGCAAAAAACACGGCATGTCCTACGCTTGCTCCCAATCATGGCGACTTGCAAAGCAAACCTGCCAGACATCATGGAGTGCGCCGGGAAGCTGTTTGACAAATATTTACTGAAAAAATCTTCAACATTTGCTGTGATTTTTAATAAACGTTTTAACAGTAGCGTGTCTCGGGACTTGGTCATCAAAGAGCTCGCTGAGATGATAGTCCTCAAGAACGGTGATAACAAAGCTGATTTGAAGAACCCCGGGCTATGCATTATTCTTGAAATTATCAAAGGAATCTGCCTGTTGAGTATTGTGGAAGATTATTATAATTTTAAGAAATATAATCTACATGAATTGTGTAAGGAGGAAACGGCTGACGGTGAAGCAACACAAGCGAAGCGAGTGAAGTCTAATTCTATAACGGAAGTTAAAAATCCAGAGGATACTTAAACTATAACTGTACTATGTAACACATATTTAATATAATGTTATGTAAACATTCTTCTATTGCTAGAACCAATGCCCCTGTACTAAAATGTGTCTATAATCTTTTCCTAATGTAAACTTAAAATATACATGAACAATAAACTGCGTTTTAATTTGAATTTGCATCTTGAGACTACAAAAGACATTACTACAATGTGTTATGTAATGAATGGTTGATCAATAAGTTGGTTTGTTTATGCAACATGATCTTATACAACATTCCTCGCTTCACAACAAAGTTACGTAACGGCAGACACGCAGGGCGAGGCTCCTCCCACCAGTTGCCGCCTGGCCGACGTTCGAATGTTGTACACTAACAACAGATGGCGCTTGGTGTCTTGTTTTATGAAAAATGTAATGCCTCACAAGTACTATAATGAGCAGAAAGATAATTTAAACATCAAAAGTTTTGGTTACGGTTGGGTTGCATAGTCACTAAGAAACCAAATTATGCGGAAAGATGGACGTTAGTTTCGACATTTTTTTTAAACCCTTTTGTCCTGTTGCCAGCTACCTCCCTGGGGCCTCATGGGCGACTTGACGCATAATTTGGTATGCATTGGTGTGATTGATATACTGTGTATTTGATTTAAACTCACACGAGTTTTACACAATAACCCCGCCGTCGTGGGTTTATGAAAGTGGGTTCAAAAAGAGGTAGATAAAAGGTATAGGTAAGCGCTACAAAAGTGGGACACTAAAACTGAGTCAATTCCACCAACTTGCCTGTTTCGCGACTTTCGCGTCGTGAATGGGAACGTATTAAACGTGTCTCAGCTGTCAGATTTGGTGGCCATTTTTAACACGGAATTTCGGAATTTACCTAAACAACGTATCTGTCGCAGTGAAATGGCCAAAACAGAGATTTGAACAAATCTCTAAGGGATATGATCAAATCACGCAGGATGTTAAAATGGCGAATCCATTTTATCATTTACCTAATACAAATCAGTCATTTGATCAAATCTCTGAATCTGTTTAGTGAAATGACGAAATCTGACAAAAAAGGCAACTCGTTTTTTCATTTCACTAGATTTGTTTAGTGATTTGATAAATCCCTGAAACGCGTCAGTGAATTGACGAAACTAACTCGCAGATATTGGCTCCTAAATCATTAGTCATTTAAACGATTCTGGGACTTAGACTCGGATGGCGGATACCTAGGTTAGAAGATGGTGGCGGGAGCTCTGCTCCCGCCACCGTCTTCGTGGTTATTTTTTTATAAAAGAGCGGAAAAATCTTTATCGCGTTAGTTTCGTCAACTCACTGACGCGTTTCAGGGATTTTATCAAATCACTAAACAAGTCTAGTGAAATGAAAAAACGAGTTGCCTTTTTTGTCCGATTTCGTCATTTCACTGAACAGATTCAGAGATTTGATCAAATTACTGATTTGTATTAGGTAAATGATAAAATGGATTGGCCATTTTAACATCCTGCGTGATTTGATCATATCCCTTAGAGATTTGATCAAATCTCTGTTTTGACCATTTCCCTGCAACATATCTACCTCTTTTTAGGGTTCCGTATCCACAGAGTAGAACGGGACCCTATTACTAAGACTTCGCTGTCTGTCCGTGCCCATGCACCTTTCATGACATTTTGTTCTAATGATTCATTAATTTTATGTTATTAGGTAGGTACTTATCTAAGTTTTTTCTTCTGTTTCGTTTTTAGGGTTCCGTACCAAAAATGGTAACAAACGAACCCTTATGGTGCGACTCCGTCCGTCTGTCTGTCTGTCACAAAGTGAAATATCTCACGAACTACTCAAGCTATCAACTTGAAATTTGGAATGGTTATAAATGAGAGTTATCCGCGTGCATGGAAAATGAAAAATTAAAATATACATTTAACTTACGAATATGAGGAGGGGGCAAAAAAAAAATCAACTATAGGGTCAAGTGGGGTATCATTCGAAAGGGCTTGAGTTGCACTTTTTGAAACAGTTTTTTTTTTCTACACTCGGAAAATTTTGATCTATGAAGGAAAATGTAAAAAAATACCATTCCCCCCCCTTATCTCCGAAGTTATTCAAGCGAAAAATTTGAAATAATTACTTGCTATTAAGATAAACATATATATTACGGGAAAAGTTTTTTTTTTATCTAGCATATTTTTTGTTTTATTTTCAAAAATCATTTCCTAGTTAGACTTGCAATTTAATCAACTTTATGAGTTTTTTTTGTTTTGAAATTCCTATAAAACTATAAATAGAAGTACTCTCTATCAAATAAAACAATAATAATCGAGATCAGTTCACGTGATAAACAATAATCGCTAAAAGACCAACATACATACTAAGCCGATTGCCCTTGCACGTTAGTACCAAATGGGGCCGATAGATGGCGCTGACCCCATTCGCGCTGTTAAGATTTTTCTAGAATTAATGGGGTTGGGATTGGGACGCGTATATTTATTTTCAATAGCAGGTCAAAAAAAGATCGCGATTCAATTGTCTTGGTGTAAAAGTTACTCGTTGTTTGAAATTGAATTCTATTGTGTTGGGTTAAAATAAGTAATTTAACAAATATATTAGGACTTTTACTTTACCTTGAGTTAATTGTTAGTTTGCACGGAACCCTCGGTGCGCGAGTCAGACTCGCACTTGACCGGTTTTTTTATTTATTTTATGTTGTGTTCTAATTATCACGTAGCATTCGACCTTCATGTGTATTTTTATTTTTAGGACATTACATTTCAATGACATGCTTGTAGGATCCTTAAATATACTACCTACGCCATATTAGGTTTTGTTATACGTAGCACTAAGGATTTCCATGACCCGGCTGTTATAAGGACTCTATATAACGCTCTGGTTAGGAGCAAATTAGAGGCTTCGGCGATTGTATGGAATCCTTATGAGCCGAGATACGCTTTGATTCTCGAGAAGGTCCAAAAAACTTTCTTAAGAATGCTGTATAAAAAGATCTATGGGCAGTACCCCTACTTGTATCCAACCAAGTTCTTACTTGGGACCCTTGGATACAATTCGTTGGAAGTGAGACGCAACTTCTATCTTCTTACAATGTCTTGTAGGGCGTTGCGTGGTGAAGTGGATAGTCTGGACTTGGTTGGGAAACTGGTGCGACTGTTTGTACCTGATGTCCCTCGAATAACCCTAAGACCTCGTGCGCGTCCATTATTGGCAGTGCCAGTGGTCCGTACATTGTCGCACAGGAACTCGCCACTTGTTCGGGCGATGAAGCTTCTCAATGCGCTTCTGATGTCAGTACCTGAGTGCGACTTTTTTGCATGGCGATGGGCACCGGTTAGTTGTGCATGTTTAAAGTTTTGCGAGATGATGGATAGCAGACAATCCAGTGTTCCAATATAATTTAGTGTCTCTTTAAGTACCTATATGTTTACCAGTGCATTGGTTAAGTTACAACTGTAATGCTGTGTAAATAAATTAATAAATAAATAAATAAATATAATGGCTGATTATGACGAACATGGAACCACTATCAACTTTATAATTATACTTAGGTACTCACTTTAAGACACTAACTTACTTATTTGTATTTGTAGCATTTCGGACCATATTTCGGGGACATAAAGTATCGTCCCTCTCGCACCTATATCTACTCGCTAGTATACGGGAAGATTGTTGTACCTATGAATGTCCGACATAGAAATAGAAAAAAATATTGTACAAAAAACGTGTAGGCATACAAAGGTATACAGTTGCATGTTTTGAGTTCCAACATTTTTTACCCTGTTCGGGTATACAATTTTAGATACACATAAACGCATAAACGCGATCGTGGCTAGTAGTAGTGAACATAAGTTTCATGTAGGTACTCTGCCTACCGCTTATGGGAAAAAGGCGTGAATCTATGCGAAGTTTTAGTTGGGGGGTCCTGCTACCCCATATATTATTGTAATCGGCTACCCTAAGTGCTTTAGGTACGCTAAAGCAATTAACGAGGTCTATGGACGTACTTAATACGTAGGTCACACTCATTAGGTACAAAACAAATTCCGCCAAAGCTTAGAAAACATAAGAAAACCGAAATACACAAATTGATTACCTTCCCTCACAACGAGCACGGATAACATGGAACAGGACAGGATTAGAATTCACAGCACTTACCAATAACTCACTCGAAGCACACCAGTGTAAAATGGACCTCCGCCTATTAATATTTAGGAATCTCGGGGTCAATGTATACAAACAAGGCAATAGTGTCCAGGCGAAAACGTTAGTAAATCGCACAGAGGGTCTACCGCTAACGGCATTCAAGGGTTTCCTTCACTATCGCACTTACGTACGAACTCGCAAGTCTAACAGAGAGGGAAAGCTTCAAATGCCTTTCGCGTTACGCCCTTCATCCGAGCAGAGCACGGTCGCCCAGGGACTGGACAAGTGAACGCGCTACGAGCGTTGCTAACAGTGAATGAGTTAACGGGCAACCACGGAACCGTATTATGGTCAGTTTTCACCATAGTTGGATACGTAAGTAAGTAGATATAACACATAAAATGAGTTGAAACTTTTAATGACACATATTTCAGTCTTATTTCATTAATATTCAGCTATAATAAGTACCTCTATGAATGCAACGTCTGCTTACATCGAAAAAGAATCTAATTTGGATTTGAGCCATGCAGCGGTGGACATCACCTAATGACTTCCCCTGACGGTCGTTAGGGCTGGCTTCTCGATTTATTTTTTCCCTTGAGTGACTTAATCAGCGAGTTTCCTTTTTCAACGGGCCCGTTTTTATCGCACGGAATGACGAAAATTCGTCATTACTTAGCATTGCGACTCCATGCGCAATAGGCGGTATTGCTATAAAATGTTCGTAGGCACCTGTTTCTAAGCTTTCTGTGTTAGGAAAAACGTGATCATTACTTTGGTGTACTCTGGGACAACAAACTAATATTGTAGGTATTTACCTAGTATAAGGAAAAGGTGTTACATTATTGAAAGGGTAGATTAGGATCTACCGTTTCAATAATGTAACACCTGTTGCTCACTATGATTAGATATTAGGGTATTATACGGCCCTGGGCTCCACGGAAAACCAGAGCTATGCATGGTATTGTTTAATGTCAAAGCATTATGCTGAGTGGTGCCCACTTTCGGCCACTATAGCAGCACCACCAGTCTTCTTTTTACCGATGTTATTTTAGTATTTTTAGTATAAGTTATTAAGAACGAAATTGTGATGTGCAATATTTTGACTTGCAATAAATTCATATCTATTCTATTCTTCTATTCTATGATTGTTAAGTTCTAAACTCCCTAACCTTCGAAGCGAACGTGCTCATAACCGAACTGAATATATGTACGGAAAACGGTGACACGCAGTTACATTTTGCATTTATAATATTAGTATGGACTGTTTTTTGTTATAATGATTCCAAAACTGGGATGAAATTGGAGAAAGGGTTGAGAAATATGTGCTACAGTAATACGCCTTTGCGTCTTTGCCTATTAAAGTCTCAGCCGAGCCAATTCTCGCAGCAAGCAGCAATCAATTATTTGACTGTCTGGGAATCAATACTGTAGGTATCAATGGGTCCGGTCCGAGTGTTATCTACAGATAACACTCATAGTAGGTACCTACCTATTGTGGTTAGTGTTTGAGCTGCATCCAAGCTAGGTGGACTAACGCTTGGATTTGAGAGTTGTTATAAGGGACGCTCCACGCTATCCGGGGCATGAAAAGGGCGGATGTGCCCCTTCACAACGGCTTGTCCTTTCGCATCAAAATGTAATTTCAACGAGTTTCGCGCGGTCGCTTCCCCGGGCCCCGTACACTAACCTAACACAGACAGATACACAGACACACAGACACGTTAAACTTATAACACCACTCTTTTTGCGTCGAGGGTTAAAAATTAGGATAGAATTTCATCAAGGGCCTGCTCGAACTTTCCAACCCACTTTCTTATTTCCCAATAGCGGCTTCAAAACCTTTTGAAGTGGTCAAAATATGAAACCGAAAAGAGTTAAAAGGAAAATGACCCGCGCTCTGCGGTTCGTGTGATCTAGTATTCAAAAGGAGTCTGGTTTCAGTTCCATATAGAAACGTGTAATATCGAGCGATGTAACTAGAGAATACCTACACTAATAAATATGATACGTGACGTGATAGTGAATAATACCCAGGCTCTCAATTAGTCCGATGTTTTATATAATACTAGCTGCCCGGCCCGGCTTCGCACGGTTAGTTTTCCGTTTTCCCGTAGAAATGAAGCATTTTCCCGCGGTAAAAAGTAGCCTATGTTCATATGCCTGTTCAATACAAACAAACAAACAATGAAATCTTTCCTCTTTATAGTATTAGTGTAGATCAGCGATAACCAGATAATTGTAATACTTAATTGTGTGTACATTTGTTATATAGTATGTAACCTCTTATTTTGGGGTTACCACCAGCCACCCAGATCGGTTGGCATAAGACTCTAATTAAATATTAAAATTACCTCAGGGCGCCTTGCTACTGGTTACTCTTCAAAAGAAACACACATAGGCATTGTAACAAATATTTTATTTATTTAATACACGTTACATGTTAAAAGAAATGGATATACTTTAGATACACTAACCTTGTCCAAACAGTTTTACACAAACACTATACCACTGATTCTTCAGCTGCAGTAAGGAAGCCGATGTCCTTGGGGGCTTCAAGGTGACAAGCTCAAATCATCAATGCCACGTAAGCTCTGGACATGTGCAACTGTCTTGCACCACCGAAGACCAGGGAATTTAGTGTAAGCGCCGGATGTACCGTAAACTAAGGAGCCCTAATAACAAAATTACACCTAGGTTAAACGTGGTTCTGAGATTAGGTTTTGACCAACAGCTAAATACGAAAAAAACGAATAACGTTAATACTCACATTTTAGGGATTTTCTTCATTAACTGTTACATTTTGATAGGTAAGGGTATAGGATTTATTTTAAATTAAATACTTATTTGCAGTTCAATTATTCACATTTATTTTATTGTGATTTTAATTTTATACTTGGAAGTTAGGACACGTCTATCTACGAGGACAGTCTGAATCAAAAGAGACATGGCGCAGGAGTAACTGAACAGAGAATGAATTGAACTAACCATTCACTCAATCAATCGGTCTCGTTCATTCCGTTAACAAAGTAGTCAAATCAATTACTTTTTATTTACAGAATATGTTAATTTTTGTACAATAAAATTGAATAAAATCAACATTACTTACAATGCCATTACTTTAAACAAGTATTATTAAAATTAAGGTGGCATGTGAGCCTTAAAACTCATTATTTAAATTTATTAAACTTGGCGATCTTCGCTATCTTTCTAGAAGCTTCGCTGCGAGCTTTAGCAAAATTACGTGTGGGTGCGACCGTTCGCTTTGGGAGCTCCGGTCCAAGAGAGCTACCAGCGCACTCGTACTCGCCCATGTGGTGTTAAAAATCTGAACTAACGTCATATGTGACGTATGTCCTGCTTCATGTGTGAGTGTATTAAATTATCGACGTAGGCTGCTGAGTGCTGACGATGTGAAATAACGCGCGAGATCACTAGTAGATGGCGTTAGGATGCCCCTATCGATCTACAATAACAACTAAACAGGATTCTTTAAAACAACAAAAATAGTTGTTACAAGTACTCGTTCAATAACTACATATATTAGGTATTACAATTACAGGAATTTATTCTCTACAGACTACAATCACATGCTTATTAACATTCATACATACATACGTACGTATGCGATCTAAGTAAACAATACAAATACACAATGACAACAATGCTTTTTAGACCTACAATTTCGGTTTGTTCCCCAAGGTTCTGCACTAATTAGTGAATTTAAATTAGCCGTCTAGTTAACGTACTCAGCGAGCACGTTCAATCTGATAGTAGGCTGTATCGTGTGTTTCATAAGGATAGGTGGCCGTAATGACTGCTAGGTTCTAGACTAGATATTCAGGGCTTATAACGACATGTGCTCTCAGATACGACGCGATAAGATATCTACAAATTAACTATTACTCGACTGCGATAGATTTCGTAATGGAGGTGACAGTTTTGCAATATAATTGTGTTTTATTTCACGTCAAAATGCGTACGAATAGATAGCTCTTCCAATCTCAAACCTATCGCGGTAGAATCATACCGGATTCCGATTCGGACCGCAGTTACTTCTTATCGTAGCTACATAAACATAAAGCAATTGTTAATAACTAGCTTTTGTTAAAGTGATGATTACTTCGAATTTATTTTAGACGCAAGCTTAATTATCGCTCTACGAAATGTTTAATAACAAACAAGTTGTTCTTCTTATTGTTACTATTTCTTTATTTATGTCCTACAATTCTAGCTCCTGCATTCGCCATCGCTAAACCCAATCTGTCCCTTTTATTCTTAAAACCGCCAACTGTATTAAAAAAAAAACATTTATTTCAGAAAACTTGTTCCATACTTTTGTTAGTAACAATTGCCTTAGAACTATGTTAGACACACAAACTAAATAAAAATAACCATTGCACCCAAACCATAATGCCACTGGCGGCGCTCTCTAGTCCGACGTAATTTTTGACGTATCAGCGTTTATTAACGTCGTAACAGGCGGCCAATAACCGACTCGCTGGACAGACCTACGGCGCTACCACGAAAATAGAATCTCAAAGTTCGTGTACATGCATCCCTGTCACGCAAGTATACTAAGTGCGATAGAGATAGAGATATCCGAACGAGATATCGACATTCGAAGTTCGTGGTTATAGTTAAAATCAGAAAATTAATCGAGTCCACCTCGAGTCCGCCTTGGTCCAATGCGAACGCAATGCCTCTACCCGGAAAAAAATGGAAGCACATTGCTAGGCAAGCACCTTATACTGATACTTGATGCATTATAATATTTATAATTCCAAGTAGTTACCACATCTGCACAACCACGACCATTCTACCAAGAGTGCCCGACTTAGAATTGGGAGTGAGAGAATTTTAGACTTGTGTATGTAATTTAGTTGACGAAAGAAATCCTTGTTTTAATAGGTGTAAACAATTGCATCGCATGTTCATCCATTTGGCTTGTCTACGGCCAGTTCGTGTAGTCCATCAAGCTACTCGTATGTAGCGTGGGACCGCCCCGGCCGACAGGTCGCAATGACGAGACAAATTGTTCGCCAGTAATTGGCATCGCGTACGGACCGACGGAAGTGTCAAAGGTATTGAAAAATTGCATGCACCCTTTGATACATTGTGCCTGTTAGTGGGCAAGCTTGTGTGTCGGAGATTACTGAGACACGTCGTCAGTTTAAGGATATATGGAAATCCGATTGTTTCCTGATCGTCTTGTTTCTCTCTATCAAATGTATATAAGTATATTACTTATAGTAAAGTATAGTTTAGTGTATATTTTATTGTATGTAAGTTAATCAAAAACCCACGTGCGGTGTCTGTGGTCCCCCGTGTGTAGGGTTTGCAAGATCCGCCAATATTTCGGATTCGGATATTTCGGATCTCCAAATTCAACAGATCCGGATATCCGGATTTTTCGGATAAAACGGATCCACAGGGTTTTTGTGGTATAAAGTAGGAATTGTAAGGCTAAACTAAAAACTTCTATACCACCGTATTTTAAGACCTGAAATATTTTAAATAGATACGCATTCCCAACTTCATAAGGGGTAGAAAACTTTATTTTATCAAAAATTTTTACTTGTCAGTTAAAGTTGTCACTTGAATAACTACAACCAGGTCACGTTAACTCCGTACGCGGAGCTTCATGTTTACAATTAATTCGATAGGGTTGTAAAAGAACATGGCATGACACAGACGCCTTACTCAGTAATCGATTAGCGGAATGCCCGGAATGCCAGTGTGGCTGCCCAGATCAGACGGTACACCATACCATCTTTGAGTTGAGTGTCCCATCACCAAATTTAGCGGGAATTCAGCTGATTTCAAAACTCTCTCGGCGGATGCAGTTGCTTACCTTAAATCTAATATCATAAACAATTGAGTAAAGTTCGTATTACTACTTACTTCCTGTGTCAAATATACTTCTTCAATATTTCTTTAGGTACATCTAAACTAAGTCTTTGGTAGGTAAGTATAGTACAACTACAACTATGGGCTTGCTCTGAAAATAGAAGTATTTGAATTGAATTTAATAGTTCCGGCACGTTCCGGTATTATTGGATTTATATAATACCTACGGTAGATTTAAACCAACGCCATTTTTCGCCATCAAACTTCGGAAGTTTTACTGGTTTGTGGTGTAATTATTTTTTTGTGACTATTAAATTAAAAACAATATAATATAATCTGGTCTGGGATGAAGAAAGGGCGAATAAAATCAGAGATTGAGAATGATCTTCATCATACCATTCCGTTTTCAGCGTGAACTCGGTAAAAACTTCATTTTGTAGCGGTATTTTTAGTTTTCATGGTTGTATTTTAAGGATCCGTAATATCCGAAAAATCCGGATTCAGGAGCCTGTCAGATCCGGATCCGAAATTTTGCGGATATCCGGATCTTTCGGATATCCGGATATCCGGATTGCAAACCCTACCCGTGTGTCGCGTTAAAATTAAAAAAGATGAATGATGAAAGAGGGTAGGCCCTCTTTCTTTACCCTAAGTGTTATAAAATTCGACGATCGGAATAGGTTTGAAGTGTTGTGGGGGATGTTATATTAAACTTTAAACCTAACGAATTCTAGAACTGGCGCTGAAAATAAAAAGCCCTTGAGCATACTGGATCATGTATGTAAAACGAGCTTATTATCAGCCACTTTGATGTTTGGGGCTAAATCAAACCATTCAGAAATTAAAACACAGGGTTTAATTTTGTTATATGTATAAATAAGAGGGCAAGTTACCAGTTTGTCAATACAAAGGTAGTTATGAACCTACCTTGGTAGTGACAAATACAATGTTAAAGTTGAACAAACAGTATTTGTGTCAGTTTAAAGTTCTTCGACAGCTGAACGCGGAAAAACTTGTATTTTAGCAGTGCATCGTTCTCAAACAGAAATAAAATCCGGCAACCAACAGGATGCCACACGAAATGGAAAATAAGCTTAACGTTAGCTGTTATTTAGTTATGAATTTCCCCCCACGTTAAACGTTGAAACAGCAGAATAAACCGCAGGAATCGCGCCAGCACAAATAAAAGGTTCGGTAAACAGAGACTGTTTACTATTCGCACATAAATCTAAGGAGGCGATGTTAAGAAATTGAAACCGCATTGAAAATCTGCAGCCGGCATCTGCGCTCGGTGTTTCGGCCATATTATGTAGAAGTGAGCAGAATAAGCCGTACTTTGTTACAAATCCGGGACTTGGGTTGGATTTGCTGGTGTCCGTTTCGTGCTTGTTATTCCAGCGCCGGGGAGCCGGCGGCAGCTTAAGTGCAGTCCACACACGCCAAATAACAAGGGCGGATCGAAAAACTTATTCCCCATTTCATTCACTGATCGGATTATGTGGGAATATGTCGTATCTTTTTAAATAAAGTATGATGTATGTATATTGTATTAAGAAATCATCGTAAAACCGTTTTAATTTGTTTCTGAATTCAAGTGTGTTAAAAATGAAACCAGTAGCTGGAATTTCATGCCTCAAGTGATTATCGGTATGTTTTACGATTGATACTTTAATAGTTATTTACGGTACAACTGCAGAAAATAGGAAAACCGACGACCGAAGGGAGTGTTTTAAATCGACACGAGTTGCGAATTACCTATTCGAACGTGTATCGTATAACGTATTACAGTACATATGGCTCATTAAAGTTTCAACATAAGCACCGAAAGTGCTCATTCCCGCACGCGTGCGGGAAAGTAGCACCATATGTACTGTAAAGATAATTTAATGATAGACGACGAAGATGTTTAGACAACTAGGCTAACCCTACCTAGTGTGTAGTGACGCTGTCTGTAAAGCTAAGGTCCTTCAGGTCAACAACGTAACACATTGTACGTACCTTACGTACGTCAGACCCCCTAGCACACTAAGTTTTATGTCGGACATAAAGCATTCGTCCCATTCTGGAAAATATGCGAGTGCAAGAGGGACAAATGCTTTTATGTCCAACATAAAACTTAGTGTGCTCTATCTTGTGTGATCTACCTGACCAGGTAGATCTGCCAATTTAGAAATGACAATTTTTATATGAAAAACTGACAGTTGGACCGTCGTAACGCGCGTTGCAAAAGTTACATGATTACCTCTTTCGGTTCGAATCCCAGTAAGGGCATTATTTGTTCCAGAGTCTTTGATGTTTTAAATAACACAAGTCTTGTTGAGCTTACTATAAGACTAGTTCGATTTGTCTAAGATTGTCCCTTGATATTTAATTTAAAGATGGTCTTAAAGGCGCCGTAGGTTCAGCGAAGTCAAGCGAACAGTGTTTTTGAAACAATATAATGCGTCTGTTTATAATAATATGATTTCAAAAAAATACGGATAGTAATCTTTAGGCTTTTCTGCAGGGAGATCAGTGTATCGAAACATCATTAAGCAATATTCGCTTGATAGAAAAAAACACGAACATAAGGTCTAAAAGGGTCTAAAATACACTCAAAATATTCGTAATGAACTATGCACAAAAGCTAAAAATATTAAAGTGGCTTCTAAAAATAGGCAATATCATGTTTGAGAGAACTCAGTCATTACTTTTTTATTAAATTAAACGGCCTTGCTTCTGAGCACGCACTTCCATCTCGCTCACGCTTATGCTCAGTGAGAGGGAGAGAAGACCATGAACCTACGGCGCCTTAAATGCAAAAAGCAAATGGATCTCGTTATAGAATAGATAAGGCCTCCACACACCGAACGCGGGTCGTGGCGCGGGTAGGGCGATAGACACGCCGCGCTACTGTGCCGAGATACTATCCGCGCCGCGCACGACGCGTGTTCGGTGTGTGACGGCCTTTACGTCTGCCAGCACGGCTCGCACAAAAGTGCACACGAGGTAGCACGCGCTTCTATGTAGGTTGGTACGTGTGTCGCGTGCACACCTTGTGCTAGATGTGCTGTATGTCACGGATCATTAAAAAAAGGAGGAAAAGGGAGGGAATAGCGAGGCATCGTTATCAAAGTTTCGTGGCCTTAGTTCATCGCGACCGCTGTTGGCTAAAAGATATATTTAAAAGGCCCACGCTGGGTGTCGTACATTTTTCCCTCGTTTTCCTGAGGTTAAGTGTAATTTAATGCAACCGTGGGACCCTTTGAAGCACGAAACAAACGCAAATTAGGTGATTTTTTGCCTCCCGAGTTGAAATTATCTTTAGCTTACATAGTTTTATGAAACGATTTATGATCTTTATGAGCGTTGTGTTACGTGTTTTTACCCGCGAATTTGCGCGTAGATCTCGTTAATCGCCTTTGAAGATAATTGCTATTAAATCTCCCATACAGACTTCCCCCACATTTTCACCCCTTTAAGACGTGATTTCCGGTATAAAAGCTACTTTATCTTTACTTAGGTTTTCAAAATAAGTATATATCCATGCAAAATTGTGTCTAAATCGATTCAGTAGCTTAAGCGTAAACAATGTGAACATGTTACAGACAGAGAGATAGAGTTACTTTGGCATTTGTAATATTAGCACGGATGCCCTATTTGATGTCCTGTATGTGACACGTATTAATGGATTTAAATGGTGGTCTCTCAGTCGTCGAAACCCATATAAAGATGAAAAAAAGAACATTTAGGGTACAATGGCTTTTATTGCAAACTGTACGGTATACCGTCATCAACTACTTATTGAGACGGTTCTAACGAATCCGCATTCAATCAGCTTGATGGTACCATAATATTGAATTGTCATCCGAACTATGCCTATAACCACACCTCAATCGGTTCAAAATTCAGTTCCAAGATTTGTCCCACAACACTAACAAACGCACAGGTCCTGTTAAGTAAAACTTGTAAAAATCAGGATCAGGACCCGTCTTAAGCTGCAAATGCACAGAGAGCGGTGGCGGGGCGGCGCGGCGCGGTGCGGAAGCGGTACCGGTTGTAATGTTCGAGCTAATACGGAAGGGTCCGCACAGAAAACCGCGCCGCGCCGCGCCGCTCTGTGCGGATCGTTTCATATTAGCTCGAACATTACAACCGCGCCGCACCGCGCCGCTCCGTCACCGCTGTCAGTGCGTTTCGGCCTTAGGGAAATCCTAAACCAGACTTTAATTCTTTAATTATATACTCATGGTTAATGTCACGTTATTTACCTACTGAAGTACATATATAAATGAACGGGTGTGTAATGATGGGTATAAAAATAAATAATATAATTTCATTCGCTATAACAACATTTGATATATTATCAAGGGATATAATCACTCATATATCACTCATTGTATATAATAAACGTTTGTTATAATTTCAAAATATTTATGTTTATTTTGTATAACGATCATCGGATATGACACTTATTTTGTATAATCTTTATATGGTATAATGCTCATGTTATATACAAGTTATATATCATAACTATCAAAAAGAAAATATTTCGTTTTTATTATTATTTAGATAAATAACGCCTTAACGATCATAATTAATAGCAAACAAGCCATTACTCCAAAGTGCCACGATGTAGTAAAACGTTATTTAGGTGGGTAGTTTCATTATTAAAATTAATAGTATCTGTCTACGTCCAGTTTAGTAAGTATTAAAATAAAATAGTTTTTTGTGTGTCATTTGAGTTTTATTTACCCAGCTTAACCTACTTTTCTCTTGCAGTTCGTTTCGCGTACCAAACCTACTTCTACATAACCTAATAGAAGTACTGGTATAAAAATCATACGAAATCCAAAAGAAAATGTAGCAAACATAACGGCTTGCAAAACTATGTAAGCATATATTAGGTAGTAAAAAAGTTGGCTTCTGGCGCTTCGCCGGCCGCTACCGCGGCACGCTCGCTCCGCTCGCTCGACTCACGCGCTATAGGGTCGCAGTTCAACCTAACACTCCTCCTCGCTTCGCTCGTCGTCGTACCTACACCGACCTGCCTTAGAGTCTACCAAAAAATATTATGCGAACTGTGCATTAGAATAAATTAGCATTATATCATTTGTTCATTATGGGAAATATGGATTATATTTAAAGTATGTTATACTAAATATTATTATATCAAATGATCGTTATATAAAATGATAACTATATCGTATGTAAATATATTTAGTGTTGTTATATCACTCAATAATTATATCAAATGAGCGTTATTGCGACTAATATTATTTCAATTTTTTTATATGCATCGTTACGCACCCTAAATGAACACTCGACGTGTTTATCACATTGTCTCTACAACCGTATTTTGAAATCTCTACACGTGTGGACTATCCTTTACCACGTTCTGCGATGAAATTTCGCCAGGACAATACCTCACTAACTAGTGCGTACGTATTGTCTTGGGCATAATTTCTATGTAGCCACAGTGCTTCTATTTTCGTATAGTACCTCGACGACCTTCATGGACGACAAATATATTTTAGGTACAAGAGCGAGTGTTGTAGCGATAGATAGATAGATAGTGCTGTAAATAATGGAATACTTTCAATACATACATACTGCTGTATTTATTTACCTTGATTGGCCTGCTAGGCAACGCAGGTACTTACTGCGATGGCCCTACGAATACGAGGTTCACTGTAAAATGCCGTTTCAGTTCCTTCGGGTGTTTTTGACTTGGTCACTCCACCGGTGCCTAGGGGCGCATAACATCTTCGATCAGCATCAGATGACTAGAGTACCTATACACTCTCCAGACTGTACGAATTTTTACCCACCATAATCACTAGTGGCTGTCCTGTTTTACGTTTTTTTCCAGGAAGTAAATCGACAAAGAAATACGATATAATTAACGAAATTGCTCACAAAATTTCACGAGCATCGGTTGAGAAATTCAACTTGAAGAGGAGTACAGCCGGATAGCCGGACATCCGGATATGCGGTTTTTTTGGCCAGGTTGAAACGGAGATCTTCGTACGCTCAGTCAATACTTGCTTCCATGCGCCGCGCCTAACAAAATGATACGTGACGTGACGTTGCGGGTAGTAACAATCATAAAACTTCGATGTGGAATACCAAATTGTGTTATCAAACAGAAATGTAGAGTCAGATAGACTCCCTGGTAATTTGAATAGCTCAATTCAAAATGTATCATTATTTAAACACGTTTCCATTCTGCGTAAGTGAATTTATAGTTTTTGGTCATCGTTTTAAGCAATTTAGGTATCATAAAGTACCTACATATGCTGAGTCCGGCTCGAGTGCAGGCCGGCAATCGGTCGCAGAGTTCCTCGTACACGTTCCGTGACTTGTAATTATCATTATCAATCAATTATGAGTACATACGCCCGTGTGCCGTTAAGTGTTTATATCAATGAATAAAAACCATAACACAGATCATTTTGATTTGTGTAAGATCGCGTAAATATCCCCTGTATGTATTTGTATGCATTTAAATTTAAACCGATACCAACAGTCAATTGATCCAGAATGATTCGTTTGAAACAAAACCTGGCCCATTTGAACAACTCGTTGCACCCCACAGTTTGATAGGAACGAAAAATTCGACTGAGAAGGTAACTGCGAATGTAGTGTTCCAGGAGTTTCTCAACGTGTTTACGTTTTGTTTGCAAACTCGAAACCAACGCAAATCGCGTGGCAGCTCGTTAACAAAACTAAAACTGTTCCTAATTAAATTGTGAACTAGTTTACTTGGTTACTCCACACAATTTATATTGAATGGGTATGGCTTTTCCCTTGTCTCGAGCCGAAGGTATTTGCCACTGTAAATACAATGGTCCCTAAGGCAGAATGCGAGTTGCGTTATACATAGCAGATATAGGCTTGTGAGTAGGGTGGAAATTGATTGGAAATTAATTAGTTTTTTCGGCTTATTAATAAAATAAAACAAAACACATTTAATTCGGACCAAGTACAAATTAATCAATTCGGATTCGCGTCGGAAAAATCTCTAATCAACCTGTGGTAAAAAATCTTTGGTTGTCACTATTTTGTTCTATCTACTTAATTAATGATAATGATTTACCTTTTTTGTACCACAATTTCGATTTACTAGTGAAACTGCAATGATATTACTTATACAGGATGTTACACGGCTGTGACAAGAAGAGAAAGTACCTACCTATCTTTCATATGAAATATTGGAAATGCGTCGTGCCTATGCGGTCGTTATTTTGAAGGATTAGTAATACTGCACTCAAATGTTTAAACTTAATAATGACCTCATCTCGCATATGCGAAACGGACCGTTCATATGTGAAAAACAACTTTTTTAACCATCGAGTCCGAAGGATAAGGCATACTCTAATAATTAATTAATCTTAAATTACCTGCAGAACATTTTTTAAAAATCTTTGATAGCAGTATTACTTTAAGAAGTTATAAATTAATAGCACCCTGAATATCGTCTATATCCAGGTTATTTTTTAAACCAGAACACTCAGAAAGAGACAGGTAGTTTATACCGCGCAGTCTTCTCAATAAATATAGTAATACACGTTAAAGTAGATGTAAGATCTTTATTATAATTATATTTAACGTGCTTTCTAATTCCTTTGTTTGAAATAATACTAACAGTGGAAGCGACGCATTTTATTTAGCTGTAATGGATACCCTCGACAAGCAAGCTTTCTATAAGTATTAATCTGCTAAAGATGATAAAATAAAACAATCAGTGCATAGTAAACTGGACGAACATTGTTCAGTTTTATGTTGTTTTAATATTTATAATACGATGTTTCTTACAAGCATGGGAGTGGAATTTAATAAAGTTAGAAAAAAACGGTGCTTACTTCTCTAGAGAACGCTCATTAGATCTAACGACATAGCGTATAAATGCCACCAATAAATTGATATCAGTATAAAGATTGAAGAAAAGACTTCTGGTAGACCTTTTAGGGATATTTGTTACGTCGATAATGTCGTGGGAGTCCGCTGGATGCGGGTGGCGCGGGACCGGCCACTTTGGCACGCTTTGGGGGAGGCCTATGTGGAGTGGAAATCTTATGGCTGATATGATCACGATGATGATGAGGAGCACGCTAATGGCTCATGGTTCAGAAAGTAATGCGAACCTACAGTGCACAATATTCCTTACCTTGTAGCGAATAAGTCTACACAGAAAACGGTATTTAACTCTTAAAAATGACGATGAAAACTGGCAACGATGCATTTAGCGACAGCCAATTCAATTCATAATAAACTCAACTTCTCTCACACTTATTTTATGTTTTAACCCATTCATGGCCAATGACGACACATATATATGCGTCAGACCACCGTAGTCGATTTCCGCTACATACGAGGAAAGCCATGGGATCGGCTACGAGCGTAGCGCGTAGCGATTCTTGGCCCTGAATGGGTGGCAAAAATGCTATGGGACCGTTTGTCAATATTCTTTACGCTGATAGCCTAATGGCCTAACTAAGAAAATACAGGTAATTGTGAAATACCTTTTCACATCTAATTTTACAAAAATGTCCTAAAGTCTTTTACGGGGATTTTTTATGCAATGAGATGCAATTAGCCAACGAAAAAAACATAGTGCTCATAGCTCCTTAAAAATTAGTGCCCAAAGACATGCTTAATTAAACCCGGTATGCGCATGTGACGCGCTACTTAGACTTCTATGGTTTTTTTCGTTCGCTGGGTGCAACAGTGTAAATATTAAGGCCTCCACCCACCGGACGCGGGTGCGTAACGATGCATATAAATTTTTTTGAAATAATATTAGTCGCAATAACGCTCATTTGATATAATTATTGAGTGATATAACAACACTAAATATATTTACATACGATATAATTAACATTTTATATAACGATTATTTGATATAATAATATTTAGTATAACATGCTTTAAATATAATCCATATTTCCCATAATGAACAAATGATATAATGCTAATTTATTCTAATGCACAGTTCGCATAATATTTTTTGGTAGACTCTAAGGCAGGTCGGTGTAGGTACGACGACGAGCGAAGCGAGGAGGAGTGTTAGGTTGAACTGCGACCCTATAGCGGAACCCAACTTTTTTACTACCTAATATATGCTTACATAGTACAATTTGCTAGGCGTTATGTTTGCTACATTTTCTTTTGGATGTCGTAAGATTTTTATACCAGTACTTCTATTAGGTTATGTAGAAGTAGGTTTGGTACGCGAAACGAACTGCAAGAGAAAAGTAGGTTAAGCTGGGTAAATAAAACTCAAATGACACACAAAAAACTATTATATTTTAATACTTACTAAACTGAACCTAGACAGATAATATTAGTTTTAATAATGAAACTACCCACCTAAATAACGTTTTACTACATCGTGGCACTTTGGAGTAATGGCGTGTTTGCTATTAATTATGATCGTTAAGGCGTTATTAATCTAACTAATAATAAAAACGAAATATTATTCTTCTTGTTAAATATGATAATATACATATAACTTGTATATAACATGAACATTATACCATATAATGATTATACAAAATAAGTGTTATATCCGATGATCGTTATACAAAATAAACATATATATTTTGAGATTATAACAAACGTTTATTATATACAATGAGTGATTATATCCCTTGAAAATATATCAAATGTTGTTATAGCGAATGAAATTATATTATTTATTTTTATACCCATCATTACACACCCACATCGAACGCGTTTCGAAGGCGGGCCCGCGCGGCGCTAAAGATACAACTCGGCAGCGCGGCCGCGTGTCGTGCGCGTCGCGTGAGCTGCGCGGGCCCGCGTGGGCCCGGGCTGCTAAGTATGATAGAGATAGTAAGATACATATTAAATGTGTTGGTAGTGAGAGAGATATGACGCGCGGGCCCGCCCGGCACACGCGCAACACACGCGCAGCACACGAGCAGCACACGCGCAGCACACGCGCAGCACACGCGCAGCACCCGCGCAGCAGCCGCGCTGCACACGCGCGTCACACGCGCGGCAGCGTGATGGAGATAGTAAGATACATATTAAATGTGTTGGTAGTGAGAGAGATATGACGCGCGGGCCCGCGCGGCACACGCGCAGCACACGCGCAGCACCCGGGCGGCACACGCGCTGCAGCCGCGCTGCACACGCGTTGCTATACGCCGCCCGCTTCCGGTGTGAATATACCGCTTCATACGCGCCCGACACGCGCAGCACACGCGCGGCTCACGCGTCCTGGAGGCCTTAACTTCGACGTCGACTGTATGTAGAAAGGTACATATGTATATTGAAGATTCTGGCAAATACGGGGGCGAGTGAGGCGCCCAGCTCAAGCTCTGTCAACACTCAACTAAATTAAGGGGCTCCTAGCTCCCAGTGACCTTCGATCTGTAATCTGCGTTTTTCACTTTTTTATGGCTTATCGTATTGTCAAAGAGGTTTATCGAAAACCTAATCCCATATTAACTTGAGAACTCACAGTTTTCGAGATATATGGCACCAGACTTTGGCAATTTTGGGCCAAAAAACCCGTTTTTTGGATGTAACATTCGTGAATTTTTTTTAAAAACAAAAATCTCTCGTGAAATATTAGAAATGTCAATAAGGAACAGTTTTATGTAGATTTCATAAATAAAAAGTGCATAAGCAACATACTAATATCGAAAACAGAGCTTTCTTGGACCATGTTATGAATAAATGAAAAAAAAAAATTTTTTTTAATATTTCTTGTGCACATTTAGGTAAAATATTGAAGAACCCATAAGGGTTTGTGCCACATATATCTATATTTTTGACGGAGGAATATCAACTCGCAACTCGTTTAACTAGTCAAAAAGCGCTTGGAGACGCGAGATCGGTCAATAGCTTTAGCTACTTACTTGCCAGACTAATTTGAAGTCTCTGTTGACGTGCGCCCTAAAAAAGCAAAGTTAAACTCATTACGTCGGTCACCAGGAGAGGTTCTCGAAAATATCAAGAAACTAAAATGAATTGAAATGAATGAAAATAATACTAAAGTTAAAAAAAGGTCAGGGGACCGATTTTTGACTTTCGAGCGCACGACTCTTTCACTCGAAAACGGACAAAAATTATGAAATACCATTTTGAAATAGCTATAGAAAATTGAAAAAGTGAGTGGTATTGACCACTCGTATTCAATTCTATTGGTAGAAAGTACGTGCCTACCATTTTGACACTACAAACTTATTTACCTTTGGTTGATTTTCGAGCGCTCGAAAGTCAAAAATCGGTCCTTAGTGATAACTTAGAGATTGGTGTGTAATATGCACAACACATAATATGTTTGTGTAAATTTTGTAGGTATAGTACGCGGTAGGTATAGGGGAACCTATTGTTCGTGGGTAGAGGCATGCGTCCACCTGGTCGATCACGTAACGCACTGTACGCGCGTTAGGTAGATCGGGGGCCTAGACAAGGTTACAATCGACAAGCGCTAACGCCGATAGAAAACTAATAAAATGTATGGGAATGACAGATGTTAACGAAAAGTGTTTCGTCGGCATCTGTCATTGCCATACGTTTTATTATTTTCTATTGGCGTTAGCGCTTGTCGATTGTAACCTTGTCTAGGCCCCTGGAACGTCACTTTTAGCATGGGATAATGACGGTTAAACTGTCCTAGTGCACGTTAAAAACGTTACGTGATTACCGCTCAGCATTGATGTAGGATGATGATGATGATGATAAAGACACTCGCCTTAATCATCATAATCATCATCATCAACATATCAGCCGCAAGACGTCCACTGCTGGACATAGGCCTCCCCTAAAGAGTGCCAAAGTGACCGATCCTACGCCACCTGCATCCAGCGGACTCCCGCAACCTTTACCAGGTCATCAGACCGCCTTCTGGGGGGCCTAGCCACGCCTTCCGGTACGTGGTCGCCACTCGTGAACTTTTCCGCCCCAACGGCCATCGGTTCTACGTGCTAATATCTCTAATAAGCTCATTAAGGCCTGTGTTATGGGTACTAGACCATGAAATATTTAATAGATTAAATATATAGAAAACATCCAAGACTCAGAAACAATTTTATTTTATTTTTATACCACGGTGGCAAACAAACGCCTGATGGTAAGCGGACACCGTAGCCTTAACCTCATCAAACTCCAAAGGAGTAACATTGCCGACCCTTGATATGTTTGAGGATTCGCCGTGTTGACAGAGGAAGGAACAAATGCCCTCGCTCTCAACACAACGCATCCTCGGGAGCTCTGGCGACCTTGCTCACCTCCAGGAACACAATAGTACTACAGAGCAAGTAGTAGTGTTATTATGGCTGAGGTCTTCTGCAAGGCGAAGGTACTTCCCCAGTTCGGCTGCTCCACATTCGAGCGGAATGACACTTCGCTGTGCCCTACCTCACCAAAAAACCCCGACAATCGAAGGTTAGAGCGGACGAATCAGTGCATTTTAGGGTGTTGAAATAGTAGATTGTACAACGAATAAAACGCACCATTTTACGCGAGACGTTTCCTCGCTCGCAAGCTCGCTCGGATGGATATAAAATAGACTGTACAATGGGTTTTATGGATGAATTGTACACTCTACTTTTCACTTCGATTGCGAGGAAATGAAAACTATAACTTTATTTCATGAAGTTTTATTATGTACTTTGGCTGCTGGTATCCTTGCCTTGGTCTTAGAATACTAACGAAATATATAAAAAAATAAAGAGTTTATTCTATGAAGTTGAAGTTGCTCGTGTGGCTGTTGGACCGATTGCCTTGGTCTTCGACGAAGATTTTATTTTAGGCACTAGAGCATAAAAAGCGACTTTATGTCGCCTACACACAGCATAAAGAGGCACTTTTAGAGCATGAGAAGTGAAAAATATGTTAACATTCAGCATGCCTTGGCAATATAGTCGTGCAATACAGTAGTGCGTCGCCTATTGAGTTGACACAATTTCTGAGAATATTGTTTGCTCCCATATATCTGATGGCTGGGGAATAAATGTACTATACCTTATATCAAAGTATCATGTGTAAATTAATTGGCAGTGGATACTAGTACCAGCCTGTTTCTGAAAGCCCGACGTAGAGTATATCAAACGACGAACGATTTATGTATTTAGAAAGCAGTTACTGACCCAGACCGCCCAGGAGGTCTATCTGACTCGATCTGTTTATAGTATTATTGGTATGCGTTGTGCTTAATATTAAATGGATCAAAACGTATTTTTGTCTGTGCTAGTTCACTCCTGTATTTAAGAGGCCGCAGTAAGCTCGGCCGAATTTCACCTTCCCATACAAACGTAGTTACGCTCTCATTTTAAAACTACATGTTGGATTGTGACGAAACTTTGCATATACAATGACATGAGGTATATCTATGTCTGTAATTAGTTTATATGGTTCCAATTTATAAAACAAAGTAAATACAGCAAAAACTAGTTTTGTATGAAAAACTTAAATTCACTGTATTTTTTTTATTATGGTATCTGAAGCTACGTAAACTAATTTTAGACATAGATATACCTCATTTCATTGAACATGCAAAGTTTCGTTACAATCCAACACGTAGTTTTAAAATGAGAGCGTAACTACGTTTGTATGGAGAATCGAGCTTACTGGGGACTCTTAAGTTCTATCGCGTGTAACGGGTTGTTCTCCAAAGAACTGTTCGACATGATGCCTACAGCTGCTTTCTACCCCGCACCACTCGCCGTTGACAGGGCATTCATACTCACATGAATCCCCTACATGTGTCGTTATCCTCAATGCTGAGGGTCGTGACCACTCGCCATTTGGTGGATTTAGTCGATCCATCGGATTGAGCTGCGTCCTCTCGGTCTTTTCCTTTCAACCTTGCTAGTCACAACAAGTCGTTCAAGTTTGTCTCCAATTTTTCTGGCGATGTGACCAAATAATACGAAAATCTTCCGGAGATATAAATTTAATAGCCTGCTATTGATGCAGAGTTCCTGGAGTATACACTCGTTAGTACAGCGCGCGGTCCACGTAGCATTTTCCGCCAGCACCACATTTCAAAAGCATCAACGCGTACGCAGTCGGTTTTCCTCAGGGTCCAGGTCTCGGTGCCATACACCAAGATCGAGAACACCAGTGTATTGACCAGCTTAGTCTTGGTTTTCCGGGAAATGTTCTTGTCAGCCCACATCACTTTCTGTAATTGCGTCATCGCATTTTTGGCCATTCCTATCCGTCTGGGAACGAACCGAAGGGTTTAAGAGAAATTTCCTCCCTTGGACGCTTCGGTGGAGGAATGAGCTTTCCCCACCGAGGTTTTCCCATGGGAATACAGAACGAGGTTCTTCAAAAGAGCTTACTAATGTTGACAAGATTTCCTTACTTGGTAAGTATACCTACATTTGTGCATTAGTATAATAATATATATTGCACGGAGGCAGGGCATTCGTATAGTCTCATTTTCATGTATTCAGCGCCAATCGGGAAGCACACAAGTCTTACAGTGCCCCACCATTTATCATAAATTGGCTAAAGTGTAGGTTCGCACATCACACACCAAATATGATCTCAACATGTCAGGTCGGATATATCTCTTGGAAACCGCTACTCAAATTAATAGTACGTCACTATTGTAGTACGGCATTAAAATTGAAGTTAAACTGCAGTTTGAGAGTTATATGAGGCGGTCCATCACGTGGAAACGTTTGTCTCAAACTTTAAGATTCCTTTTACGGCTCGTAAACAAGACGTAATACTCCAGTTACAATGTTAGTCTGTTTCGTATAGTTAAGAGGGTACCGTTTACAATAAAGTTAGGCAGGGAATGGCGGTATTGTACGCTGATAATAGGGGCACCTTTCTAATTAGAAGTTAGATGCGCTATAACAGGCCTCTTCATTGTTTGGGTTCGTGTGTAGTTGTGTACCAATAGCTGCTCATAATTTGCGTTGAATTCACGTGAAGGCCTTCAAAATATTAGGGGGAGCATTATACAGCGTGTATTATCCAAACGGGGCAGTGATTGAAAATCTGAAAGGACTTAGGAGTCACAAGACCGATTTCAGAAAAAATAATTACTGCATTTCATGATCTTAACCCTTGTTAACTATGAATGTGTTTTCCTGTGAATGTACATACATAGTGTCATAGCAATAGTTGTTCCTTACGTCCGTTACTATTAGTTTACACCAAAAAAATAATTCTGATTTTTACACAGATTTGACCGGGTTCGATTCCCGCTCGTGTATGAGACTTATTTATACTAGGCTTATATGTTATTGTATTCATTGTTATGCTGATGATAGTACAGGTGATGCCTCTTACACCGGCCGTACCAACATCTCTAGGGAAATTGTCATCGAGAGCCGGAACAAACTTGTGTCTGAAATTGAGACTTCCCTAAATGAAATCTCTGAATGGGGTCGACTTAACTTAGTCCGTTTTAACCCTACCAAGACACAGGTTTGCGCGTTTACCGCGAAAAAGTTAAAGTTTGTCGTGTCACCTCGTTTTGAGAGCACTCCCCTGACTGCCGCAGCCAGTATCGGAATCCTTGGCGTCGACATTTCGAGTGAAGTCCAGTTCCGCGGGCATTTAGAGGGTAAGGCCAAATTAGCCTCAAAAAAGCTCAGTGTGCTCAACAGATCGAGACAGTATTTCACACCGGCCCACCGCCTGCAGCTTTATAAATCGCAGGTCCGCCCACACATGGAATACTGTTCTCATCTATGGGCAGGGGCACCCCAATACCAGCTTCTCCCTCTGGACCGCATCCAACGACGAGCAACTCGAATTGTTGACTGCCAGCATATTTCGGGTCGGCTTGACTCCTTGGCGCTGCGTAGAGATGTGGCTTCGCTCTGCATTTTCTATCGCATGTATAACGGGGAGTGCTCCGAGGAATTGTTCGGATTAATCCCTACCGCTTCTTTTCGCCATCGTCCAACGCGACAACATTACCATCCTCACCACTTAGATGGTTGGCAGTCCTCAACTGTGCGCTTCTCCAGAAGCTTCCTGCCTCGCACAGCTAATCTGTGGAATGGATTGTCGCCTGCGGTATTTCCGGACCGATACGACCTTCAAACCTTCAAGAAAAGAGCGTACTCCCATCTTAAAGGCCGGCAACGCACTCACAACACCTCTGGTGTTGCAGGTGCCCATGGGCGGCGGTAATCGCTTACCATCAGGTGATCCGCCTGCTCGTTTGCCTCCTATCACATAAAAAAAAAAAAAAATGTAAGTTTATTTATATATGTTACAGTGTATTTATCTTCGCAAGTATTTCACAAGATTCAATTAGTTCGGGCCTGGGTCGATTTGTGTAACATTGTCCTTATACTTAATGTTAATAGAATAATAGACATTCGTTTGATAAAGTTATTACAATATGTGGGTAAGTAGCTTAGTGTACTTGTTCTTAACAGCAGGTAAGATACATGTTACCCATAATGAGAGTTTCTGGATAAAAGTCGGTACCTACATTTCGGTACGGTCTTAATAAATAAATAAATATTTGGGGACAATCTTACACAAATCGATCTAGTTCCAAACTAAGCAAAGCTTGTACTATGGGTACTAGACGACTATATGAAAAACTTGAGGCGAGGCGGGAACTGGCTTTGGTTTCATATGTAGTGAGAGTGCTGAGAGGCGAGTTGTGCAGCCCCGGGGTCCTGCACGCCGTGGTACTGTGCGTGCCGGATCGGCACGCGGAGCGCCGCCGCCGGCCGCCGCTACTGGCCGTGCCCGTCGCTCGCACAATGCTGCTGAAAGAAGCCCCACTAACGAGGGCTTTTCGGACTATTAATAAAGTTACGCTCGACCTGGACATTTTCACGTGCTCCCTGAATGATCTCACTAAGGTCACAATGTTCATATTGTGTTACGTGTAGGTTAAGTGTGTATAATTAAATAATTAATTTTAAACTATACCTATTGTCAAATGTATGGTGAATGGCTAATTACTTATTTTGCTTATGTTCAATGTTGCTTATTTATCGCATTAGGTACAACCTGTAATGATAGATTTAAGTTGGTTTTCAATAAATAAAAAAAATAAAAAATATACATACTTAAATAGATAAATAAATACTTAAATACTTAGAAAACATCCATGACTCAGGAACAAATATTCATGCTCATCAGTCTCATCACACAAATATATGCCCTTACCGAGATTCGAACCCGGAGGTCCCGAGGCTTCGTATTAGGCAGGGTCACTACCAACTAGGCTACAGAGGTCGACAATAAGTAACAAGTGTTCTTACTACAAAGCCATATGAGTAATTCATGCACTGCTAAAATTTGATTTAAATTGATTTATTCGTATGAAGATTTCACAAACATTTAACTACCCGTAGCCCCGTAGCTAACCAAACGTGTGAGTAGGAAACAAAACAAAAACATTTGGTGCTAATATGAAATCCAAATGAATTGGAGTTCTTGTCTCAGAATGCAGACATTGACAAATTGAGCAGTAATATTGGCGCGATGCTTGTCCCCTGGAGTTGCAGACTACACGATAGTCGCCTAACATTAGGCGGATCACAGACTAGCTTGCCACCGGCGTGGCATAGACAATTTATTTACAAAGATGACAAGACAACTATTTCCTAAAGCTCTTAATATTTTTCTTAACAGCTGATTTACTGGCTTCACGAGTTTTTCACAACGGCTAAATAAAGGTTTCCTTTAAAAGTTTATTAGTAAGAAAAGGACACGCTGGGGCTTATATCTATGTACCATTACCTTTAGTAATAGCATAAAACCTTTATTGAAAGGACAAGAGAGTTTACGAGACGCATTATAAAGCGTTACGCGATTAGATAGGTTGGAAGTAACAACCGCGTAAAAGTTTAATGATGACATGAGACTTTTGTTTACGGGTATTAGCAACTTGATTGCTCGAGTGTGGAGTGTTTGCGGCCACCGGGTTGATGCGACAACTTATCGCTTTTCGTAACCTATTTTACATCTCGTTTAGAATGTAAAACTAATTGATTGCTATTAGTTTTTCCCGAAAAATTGCGTATGGCACTAAATGGGTTCAGTGAGCATGATTAATTTAGTAATGCATATACAATACAATTAGAGCTTAAACAGGGTGTGGCCTGGAATAGGAACAAAAAATTTAACGATAGATTATAGAGCTTATGAACGATTATTTCCAGGTGGTTTTAATTGATAAAAACAGGCTTTTTTATTTTTTAAAGTAAGTTTACGTGTATTTTTTGCTCTTCTGGGGTGACACAAGGAGTTTTTTTTCATTTTAAAAACACTAAAAAAAGAACAAAAAAACCAAATATTTCAAAAATAGAATTTAAAAACAGAAATGCAAAAACTGTTATTACATTACATGATGTTATCTTAAAATCTGCAATGAGTACTGTGCTATGATGCCGTGGTGCCAAGATACACTTGGAGGTCATAACTTAAGATACACATTTATCCGAATTAAAAAAATATATTTAAAAAATGGACAAGGGGTTACTGCAAATGCTCTAAGGAAGCGTCCTTTTAAATATTTGCTCCTATTACAGGCCACACACTGTATATATTTGCAGTAGGATGGTCATAAACCGGATTAAAACATATAGAAACATCACAAAGTGTAGCAAGGGCGTTGCGTATGAACTAGCTTAAATAAAAAGGCCTTTAGTACACATTTTGATTTGTGCGTTGTTGAAGTAACACGGGTCTTTATGAAGACTAGACTTTTTGTGTTTTTAATAAAGTAGAGTCTGTGAGCGCTGTCTATGTCAATCGGTTTTTGGTTTTGAACATGTTATACAATGTTTATAACATATAATCTGTTCTCCTAGCGTTATTCCCGGCTGTGTGGTTGTTAGGCCGGGGTCCGCTTTGACACCTAATCTCAAGATTTGGCATAGGCACTAATTTTTCGAAAGCGACTGCAATCTTACCTTCCATCCCAGAGGGAAAACCAGACCTTATTGGGATTAGACCGGTTTCCTCACGATGTTTTCCTCCACCGAAAAGGTAACGGTACATTTATCAAAGTTTATAAAATAATGAATAAATGTATTTCGTTGTAAGCAAGATCTGTGAATAAACTTTTTTTCCAGTCAGCCAGGCATTCATCAACCCTTTAGGTCTCCCCGGCTACAAACTGCGAGATTGCGTGCCTGGTTTTAGCCTCGAATGCCTGGCTGGCTGGACCGAGCCCAAATTATCCGTCCCGACCTACACTACAAAGGGTCTGGGATACCAAAGCTTCTGTTCTGACAGGCAGTGATCGAACCAGACTTTTGGCTGTATCCAGTCTAGTTAGGACACTGGCTACATGCCTATCCCTTGCCTAATACCGGGACATTCATAGACCCATCTCCGTATAGCCGTCGGCCTCTGGCTCAGGTCTGAGGCTTTTGGTTGTTAAATTTAGTTGTATGTTATTTTCAATGTACGTAATGTATGTATATTTTATATGTTCAATGTATTTTAACAATAAACCTTTGCTTATTCGTGTTAATTATTTCTTACAACTCTAATATGCGTACCCAATGTCTACACAAAAATAAATCACTCGCCTCTGTTTCGCAAAAAGCCGCAAAAAATCAGAACCGCACTTGTCCAGTTTTCAAAAATGGAACGCCATCGAACACACGTCAGCCCCGCTATTCTGTAACTTGTTTTATGTTCACCTCAACGCTCACCCACAAATATATCTTGACTCCTTGATTGGTAGTAACTAAGCGTAGGTAGAGGTCTAGTTTAATTAGACGTGACGGGAGAGGTGAGTCGCATGAGCATGGAAATAATAACAGGCCTGTACTGTAATGGTGTAACGAGTGAAGTGTCAATGGCCCTCGACGCCCGAGCCTGAGCTATCGCCATCTCGGCGAAACCCTCCCGAAGTCACCGGCCCCACTTACGGATTGCTTAGTACGCGTCACTGATTAGGCTGTGGTTTTTAAATTTCGAACACGATACACTGCAGCGGAGCGAGACACAATGCAACGTTTTTACGCGCATTAACGTAAATACGAATGAACTGCATGAAATCTTATTTGTTTGGTAATAGTTGTTATGGAACTTTAAGAAAACTATAAATCGTAGGATGTACACTTGGCAAAGAGTATTCGAACACAGCTGAACTTAAATAACTCGATCGAGTTTTACAGCAAGGGTACTATTTTGTGGATAAATGTGTGTTTTGCTAAAACTCATAAATGAATCGTGATACGCCCCTGTCTGATAAGTGATAAGTATGTAGCAGAAAATATATCTGAAGGAAAACACAAATCGCGGTTTAGAGATCAAATTCAGACGTTTTCCCTCACAAATTATTGAGGGAAAATTTCACAATAAACAAAGTTTCCTATACAAAACCGCTTAAGGAATTTATTGACTGTCAAAGTTTGCAATAGTTATGCCATATAAAATGATAAACTATTCATATAAGTTCGCGAGGAATTTAGCACGTGTCGCTGGGCGGAGCACAGGCGCGAGTTTTTGCCCGTTTTTAAAATAGTCGTTACATTTGAAATGCGAGCGCTACGTAAGCGCTTTAACTTTTTACTAACTTTTATTCTACGTGAATTTACACAAAAGCCAGACACAGCGATAATGTCTTCCATTTGTTAAAAGACGAGAATTACAACGCCGCTACTGACGACAGAAAAGAATAAAAGGGTTGTCTTTGTTGGTAGCAAGGGGAATACATTTTATGCAACCGCCCCGGCGCTTACATTTCTATGGCATAATCATCCCATTGTGGAGCCGTCGTGAGTATTTTAATGAATTGAATTAACCGTATTCCACCTTTTGATCATTATCTTTAAATCTGCGCGGAAATTTCAAACGATTTCGCACAATGAGGCCGAGATATTTTTCGTAAAACGATTTCCGTTTGGAAATTAACGAAGCAGGCGTCAAAATACCCGCTGACCAAAGAAGAAATCTGTGAAAAGTCAAGGAACTTCCGGAGTTGTCAATTTCATGAAAACGCAGTGAATGGAGGGAGGTCTGGATACCCTTATCGGGATCTCGTACAAAGGTGTCCGAACGAAAACAGCCCGCGGCGGCCGGATATTGGGGCGAAGCTTGCGCTAAGCCCCAGCACAGCCCGTCGTATAATTAATATAGAATACCGTTGCGCATAAATCGATATTTTGTTATTGTAGATGAGGACGGATTTTACGGCCAAGGGAAGCAACGGAGTCTTTATGGCGAGCAGGACGTGCCGGGATTAGATACTCGTTGAACGCAGGCGCTGGAGGTATTACTAGTGCTGTCGGCACTTCCTAATTGAGAACAATATGTATGGTAATAATGGTTGCAGATTTTGTTATATAGGCGTGCTTCTTAGGGACATATATAGACTCTATGTCGACAGATAGTTACACTTTATAGTTTTATTTTATTTTGTAATTTTTATTACTCAACTACCACATAGATCTATTTTACGTATTCGATATTATTTGCAAGCTTTATTTATTTATTGAATTTTTTCTTTCAATATTTCACCTGCATAGTGACCCGAGGTACTAGCAGAATATCAGTGCTTGTTCACACGAGCAAAGCAAAATTGAGCTAGTTACCTTTTTGGGATTATTGCAACGCACAGTTTATAATTCTTTTTTATTTCGTAACACTATTGTCTTCTTTTATCGTTGGTCTCTCTGTTTCTTTTCTGTACATTTGTTGCAAAATGCCAAATATATCATATATCTATCTATCAATATCTATTTTGAATACCAATATGTCGGTAAGCTATTATTGAGCGTATACATTCGATTAGTGGAGTGTGCGTAGAGTTACTAAATATATTTTCATATCAATAATAATCAATCAGATTTAATATACCTATTATTATATTATTATTATATCGAGCCCATTATGTCCCACTGCTGAGCAAAGGACTCCCCCCTCTTTTTCCAACGATCGCTGTCTTGAGCAATGTCTGGCCAGTCTTTTAAAAAGGAGTCAAAGTTGTCACACCTTCGCCGACGAGGTCTACCGCGTCTCCGTTTTGAGTTTTGCGGCTTCCACTCCGTGGTCGCTTTGGCCCACAACTCATCCGGCATGCGGCAGACGTGACCGGCCCAGTCCCACTTTAACTTGGCCGCCTTCCGAGCTACATCTTCTATCTGGGTCTTGGAGCGCAGTTTGGTGTTCCGGATGCGATCCATTAGCTTTAGACCTAATATGCTGCGCTCCATAGCTCGCTGGCAAACCCCGAGTCTGGACTTCTGCGCTTCCGTCAAAGACCAAGTCTGGGCACTATAGGTGAGAACTGGAAGGATGCACATGTCCATGAGCCTACGTTTAAGTGACAGAGGTAGGTCGCCCTTCATTAGGTATTTCATGGACCAATAGCTCCTCCAGGCGTTTTCGGTCCGCCTATCGATCTCTTTCTCTTTTCGCGCCTGGAAAGAGACTAATTGGCCCAAATAGAGATACTCATGGACATATGCTATATGTTCTCCGTTTATCTTTACCCTACGTTCTGTGCTGTTGGTCATGACCTTGGTCTTTGACATGTTCATCTTTAGTCCAACCTCGAGGCTCGCAGTGCTGAGACCCTCAAGCATATGACACAGCTCGGAAGCAGTTGAGGAAAACAAGACGATGTCGTCGGCGAAACGAAGATTGGTCAACCTTCATTCCCCGACGACTAACCCCTTCTCTTCCCAATATGCCTAAACTAAATAAATATGTACCATGACCATTAAATGTAGGTAGTCTCGGGGACAGCATCGCCTGCTGCTTATCTGTGCAATCAGTACATTGTTGTTTTAGTCACTTTTATTTAGAAAATACACCACAATTTGATACGATGATCTAATAAATATTTTATTAAAAGGCACTAGGGAGCAAAGCAAGAATCGAACACAGTAAGTAGCTTTGGATTACCGCTCTACTGCGTATACCTTTCCGGCACCGCTGCGCTGATAACAACTGAAAGATATGCCGTTATTCGGTACGAATAATAAGAGATCGCTTTTTAGCGGTAGGTAAACCGCCTGTTACCATTGTTTGTGTTTAATTTACCTTTAGTTTTCTATTACTCTTATATCCTATTTCTGGTGAGAAATAAAGGATTTTTTAATTGTATTTTTACACGATAAATCATAGGTACTCAGCAAGAATATAAATTACATTGCCAAGTTGAATGAATACTACCGTAACAATAGGCCAAGGAGTTTATCCAATACACACAGATTTGTATTACAAAAAATAAAAATGTGTATAGCATGAGAACCAATCATTACATTCTTCCAAGCCTATTAAATAATTAGCCACCCAAAATATACCTATCCAACCCTACCTCAACTTAGTATGATGTAAGCAAGTTTTATATGTCAAGTAACAACTATGAATACGCCCTAGTGATAACCTAGTAAAAAAAAAACGTATATATTGGGACATTCTTACACAAATCGACCTAGTCCCAAACTAAGCAAAGCTTGTACTATGGGTACTAGACGACGATAAACATACTTATATAGATAATTAAATACTTAAATACATAGATAACATCCATGACTAAGGAACAAATATTCATGCTCATCGCACAAATAAATGCTCTTACCGGGATCTCCGGCTTCGTAGGCAGGGTCACTACCAACTAGGCTACTAAGGTCGTCAAAGTAGTAGTCGTAGTTTTGTTATTTGTTTTGTTTTCTTGTTGTTGATAGAGTAAACTGAATGATTTAAACTTTCTCGATTTTCTCACATTATTTTTACTAAACCTCACAGACGTAAATATAAGTTAATTACGTAGCATATTGTTCATTACTATGGGTTGAGTTACGCAAAACTTAAAAACATCTGACTCTACAATTGTGCTGAATGACAGGGAATCTAGTGAAATATGAAATAATATTTCGAAAAAGTTCAAATATGTGTCGTCATTATACGCAACGTCAATAATATGTGCGCCTAAAATATGAATTCTCTTAAAATGAAAATTGTCATCTGTCGCCGACTGTATACCGCATATTTTATTGGTACGTACGTATTCCTAATATTCCTTCTAATACGCTGCGTGTTGTGTCGTGTGCAGATATCTGCTGCTGTGCTATTCACAACCCGCTCGTCTCACCTCACTGCTCACCTAGTATATCTTGACCTTAATATTCGAAATCTGCGCGTAATCGTAGGTCAGTTTTACACTGGCAGGTCAGCCAAGTTGTCTGTTGTCGTTGTGAACCACCCGTAAGCGTCGAGTTTGATGGGCACTTGTTGGCACGCATCTGTGTTTAATGTTTCCAAATTGTCCTTGTTTTTATGATTATCTCTTTGGTACATACGCACTACCAAAGAGAAGATCGTCGCGCGTCTGCGGCATGCAGAATAGTGATTACGGAAAGTAAAAAACCCGAGCAATGCTGTCGCAGAGCTCGGCAAAAACAATTGACGCATCACATTTAGTTAAAGCAATGCCGCGTTCAGTGTCCGAGAGGCAACCGCATGGCTCGCGGTATTTGAGATCCCGAAGCGTTGTGAAACCTTCCTGTGCAACCCGAACTGAGCCAACTTGAACTAGACGATCACAAGTATTTTATTTATGACCAGTATTTCAGTTATCTTATTAAATAGTATTTTATTTAAAGGAGGCTAGTTTAGTCTTTCTACTAGTAGTACTCATGCCTCCTCATCGGAATGACGTGGCAGTATACCATTCCGTTTGTTCAGTTTGTTTTAACAAACTCGCAATGAATATTCACAAAAACAAAAGTCAGCCATCATTTAAAAAACACAAATGAAATAAAATTATTCAGGCATTTAACTGGATATGGAAATCATAATATTATAGGGCGCACAAATGTACAATAAGTGGCCAAAGAAGTAAAGGACTGTAAAACATAAATATACTGATTAAATCTAAGTTAAAAGCATATGTTTATTATAATATTTAATAATATGTATTGTAATATGTTCAAGAGAACTATGGTGTATGAGTAATAATTATAAATGTCTATAACCCGAAACAATCTACATATTGTTATGGACATTCGATCGTAACTGTCTTCCGATAGTTCCGATATTTACAATATACATTCCATAAAAAAATCTGTGCTTTTTCAGTAACAGCCTTACCCTCTGTTTTAGAAAGTCAGCTGAAAACTAATTCTATATTCAGCTTACCACACTTACCTTTTAAAAAAACCCACAACGTAGTCAAATAAATACTTAGCTACTGCATCGCATTGACACAGTTTCCAGTTCTAGGAGAACATTACGATGTTTTGATTCCCCAGAAGAAAACACTTCGTTATTATGTCGTGTATAATGGCAGATGTATAAATAATTCATAAAGGAACAGAATTTTCATATTCTTTCACTTAGCTGGTCGTGGCGGTGCTCACCTGAACAACAACCGCCAGGATTGTCGTGAGACATCCATACGCGTTTTGGTGTTTTGAACGAAAATAAAATGTGAAATTGAATCAATGCCAAAGCGGAATCCTTTTGAGTAAAAAAGGGAAAAATGCTGGGAGGTTGATGATCCGAAATATTTTAATTCATAATATGTTTAAAACATACCGGCAGATGTTTAGTGGATAATATGGAGGAACTCTATTCACATGTCGTCGAGTCGAGATATAGTTTTTTATCGATTAATTAATATAATTTCAAGTTTTATTTCTTTGTTTATGATTATTCAAATGAATGTGTAGTTTTTTCATTATTTGACATGTTTTTATTTTAATTTTATTAATTAATGAAAATGTGAGGTTGTAATACTAAACAACTGCAACAAACTGTCCCGCAGTTTGGCAGAAGAAAATGTTGTAAAACAAGGGTTGTTTAAGTGAATATGTTATTGATTAATATAATTTAGAATTACAATTTGTCGGGGCTTCTGACGATGATGGTTTATTTTTCCATTATATTCTTTCTCTCTGTTATTTGTCGTTATTTGTTTATGTTACTTTATGTTGTATGTTTGTGTTGTGATATGGGTTATTCCTGGAATAAAAAAAATATTATAATTATTAGTCTTGTACATGTTGTAAGTAGGTACTAAGGTAATATGGTTAGAATGACATGGTATTGGTTGATGAATCTAAATGTTGAGTCAAAAAAGTTAAAATATTATATTAAAGTTATAATCAAATATTAATATTCCATTTGTCTGAATGTGTGAAGGGGACGTTTTTAGGATTTCACTTTCCTTTCACGTCTCCGTCGTTCTGATAAAAAGGGACATGAAAGTGGGATATCCCTACGGCATTATTTCCCTATGTTCTCAGTTTCTCTAAAACAGAACACCTTTTGTGGGTCTACTTACGATTAAGAAAAATCGTATTGAATTGGAACCGCGTAAGTTTTTTTCGCAGTTACTTATCATAAGCTCGAAAATTATTATTCCGAATAATCAAATCCCGAAAACGTTTCCCTTTTTATTAGTTGGACAAATTAATGTTTGCCCGAAATTACATTTTCGATATTATTAGTTTCCCAATTCTCAGTTCGTTGCAATTTTATTTCGCTTATGTTTCGAATAGACACTTATTAAAATTCCAAAGGATCATTAGTAAACTAGTTTTTGTGCCGAAAAGTATTAAGTCCGAAATAGCACTATCCCGCTATATCAAAATATCGAAATTGTAGCATGTAACCTAACATAACCGCCAGCGTGTCGACGTCACCCCACTTCGAGGGGTGCCTATTTCCGCTCTAAGGGACACAAGCTAACCCTAACCTAACCTACAAATAATACAATTACGATCATTTGTTGTTGTTTTTGGCTTTTTAAAGACTCGTACAGCACTCCAGTTGCTTAAATGATTTGACGTACCTAATCTAAGCGCCTTTTCTATCAATTGTTTATTTTGTTAGGTCACAGATTTAAATCTAATTGGCAAAAGTTTATTTTCGCATCGCAATTTTAAGGGGATGCCTTGATTTGAGTCGTACACGCCCCCTAGACAGAGACACGCTGATGCCCACGAGAAAAAGAGATGTAACACTCTTCGGGAATCGCTGTTTTGGACCAATTTCGATAAATAGCTAAATTAGTGAAGTTTTATTAAAATTTCATAAAGTGAGATTTTAGATGAGATAAAATACTATAATAGTAACTTGGTTGTGTCGTAATAGTAGATTGTATGACAAGGGTCTAAAGTAAGCCATATTACCAGGATATGGATATTTTCAAGAACGAAGTGAGGGGAAACAGTTCGAGGGGTAATATGGCTTTTAGACCAGAGTTATACACTCTACTTTTCACTTCGACTGCGAGAAAATAGTAAAAACAAAGATTATCCATCCACAATCAACAATTATACCAAGGCGAAAAGATTGTTCAATAATTATTGTGAATTAGGGAATAAAACACACCTAATGTTTGAATTGAATTCTGTTTCCTGATTGGTCGATTTTAATGTCTAGTTGTATTCTGGTTAGTAGATAGCAAATTCTAATGTTTTTTTAAAGAGTTGTGATTGGTGGATGTACCTAATATTGAATGTTGTGATTGGTCAAATTAAAATGTTTTATAAATCATAAATATGTATACATATTTTCCCTAGGGGCTAAATGTAAACTTTACAATATTACGCACGTTTTGAGCCTAAGAAGTGAAAAATAATGTATCGTTTGAGTAGGCCGAGTATAAAAAGGAAAATGCAGACCCAACTTTGGATAATTTTGTATCGAGGAAATTTCAAGCAATCATAATATGTATCGTTCAAATCCGATGAACAATCATATAGTCAAAAATCATATATCTGAAAATCAGACCTTATTGTTTCTTAATCTAGTCAGAATGGCGTTTCAAAGCACGCGATAATTTCCAATGCACTTCTGTAGGGTTTTTAGCATATCTGAATGTTTTATTAATCGTGGCGGTAAAATGATAGTAGGGAAAATGAGCATCGGAATTTATTAAAGGTGGTTAACGTATCGGTTGTCAAATAATAAAGTTGGCAATCGTTCTTCTGCTTATTGAGTTTCGGGAAAACGATAATGTGGGAAAACAAACCAGCGACATTTCAAAAGTATGGTAAACAAAGTATATGGATTATAAGAATTCGGTTAACCGTTTCCGGACAAGTGAAAATCGGGCAAGTGTTTTACGACACTTCGATAGGTTACCATTTTTCACTAGAACAGAACGAACGCGCACGGAAAAACGAAGCCGATTTCAATAAAAGAAGCTTTGCTGATATACCCCTTCGCGTTATTATACCCTAACTGGATTTTCCCAACTATCGTATAAATATTTAGTTTCTTTTTCAGCAAAACGCTGCGAAATATGTTTAAACCCGCCAGTTAATTAATTTGTCGCCGTAAATAGTTTTCACGGGAACAACAGAGTTTTAAAACCAAGCAAAAGTGGTAGAGAAATGTTTGTGGAAGCTTCCCTAAGATTCTGCAGAAAAGGATTTGAGATATGGTTTATTCGCATCTAGATATCTTCCCGGTTTTTCATTAAGTTTTCAAGAGGTTTGCGGTGCTGTTCTGCGTTTAATTTTCTTGTTCTGTATTTCTAATTCGTTCGGGCTGTATTATGACACGCAAATTGTACAAAGAGCTGATATTTTTGTTATCTTTTAACATTGTAATAAACAAATGATATGATGTTTTCATATAGCTGCCTTTTGTCTAGATACTGCCATGCATATAACAAAAATAACGTCTTGTGCACTCACGCCTGCATTCCCAAGAGGGGTAGGCGGGCCACGAGATTTTCAATTTTTTGTGGCAATTCTAGCAATTGTGGGTTTATAGACGGGGAAAATGTGCTTTTTCTGTTACAGGTTGCTAGCCCATCGCCTACAACAAATCTCAACCCTCAAACTGAATTCCTGATATACTTAATATAACTGACATCTGAGTTAAAGTTTTCTTTGACGACCCTGCTAACTGGGTACACAATAATTTTAAAATTATCACCTACTAGAAGAAAGGGGCAGTGCTTTCTAACACCACAACACTTGAGCCGATACAAAAACCACTGTCATTTTTGTGACTTTCCTTATCCACCCTACGCGGTATTTAGGACTGGAGGAAAGTCAACTTGTGTTTAGGAAAAAGTTTTGCATGATCCCTATATCAACCTTTTTTCTATGTAAGGGTCACATGTACCTACGTGTGAAGTTGACAAAGAAAATTAAAAATATTCTCCTTATCCCAACCAACCCACGGAAAAAGCTAATGTAATACGGAACAACATCATAGGTGACTCGTAACAATGCATTGTCACTCTGCCCACTCAATAGAGTGACGATAAAATTACTTCACAGGGAAATAAATCGTTTAAAACCGTGGTTCAATGGGCGAGAATAAAGCAGCGAGAGGTATAAAGGGGAATGGGGGTGGGAGGGGTGGGGGTAACAAGTGCAATACAAAACAATATTCCGGAGTAATTTCCTCAGAGGAGCCAGTGCATGCAGCGTGCTCTGCCGGCGCTACGAGCCGCCACTTTCGTTATAACGAGTTTTGCCCTCAGTAAATACCACCGTCTTACTCTCACTAGTGCTGCTAACAAAGGACAACAGTATATACGTTTACAACGTCTAGGTTACATCGAATCGCCCGCCCACAGCTCTGCACTGACAACGCTTTGTCATTTTCATTCACTTCTACTACTTTGGGGATTGGAGATAATAAATTCCGACCAATTGCTTTTGTTTCTCCTATGTGGTTTAAACGATTGTAGGTACCTACGTTTAAATTTTTATTTGTAGTTCAGTGAAAGTTTCCTTGGAAAGCTTGACACACCTTTATAAGTAAGGAATACCAAGGTGTAACTTGCATTTCAACGTAAAATCACAATATCTTTAACATTTTGGAGGTACACTTAGCGCCAAATCATAAACACTCGTTAGATAAACAAATTAAGGCTGCTTCCAGTAAAAGTCCCAGATTTAAGGTAAAAGCCTTTCCTCCCAGTGTTGCTCGCAGTTGGCTGGGAGCCGAGTGCAAGCAATTAGCTCAAATTATGCTCAAAAACAAGTTCCGAACCAATTTGCAGATGTAGACCCAACTTAAGGACACGTTAAAACCAGTTTCAACCAGTTAGCAAAGTGCGGTGCGAGTCGATTGGTTAAAAAACCTTCCTAATGGCTTTTTGTTGTTTTCTCCCAATTAGTTTTGGAACATACTTGGTTCGAATGGTGTACCTACCATACTTTGGTCGCCGAACTTCTTGTGTTTGCAGGTTTTGTAAATGGCTGATCCATAATTCAAAATTAAAAAAGTATGTATGTTACTCTGTAATGGACTGCTAGAAAATGCCATTCTGTATATCCATACTAATATTATAAATGGGAAAGTCTGTCTGTCTGTTTGTTACCTCTTCACGCTTAAACAGCTAAACCGATTTAAATGCAATTTGGTACAGAGATAGTTTGAGTGCCGGGGAATAACATAGGATAGTTTTTATGGAACTGAATGGGGTGTTTGTATGGAACTACTGTATAATCGAGGTCGACGCGGACGAAGTCGTAGGAAAAACCTAGCAAACTATATGGATGAGAATGAGTCATACAGAGATTTAGTTTTTATGGAACTAGGTCTACCAGAATGAACGAGGTAATGGGGTAGATGCGTCTTTTGAAGATATCTTCGAAACGCAAGATTTTAGAACTATTAGAGCCCTCGATGGTTCTGGTCTATGAAGGCGCTATTGAAGGGTAATCTCCCTCTATGTCTGAAGCGCAAACTCGTTGACATGTGCATCCTGCCTGTCCTAACTTACGGTGCTCATTCTGGTCATTGACTTAGGGCTCAGAAGTCGCAAACTCAAGGTTTGCCAGCGGGCGATGGAGCGCAGTATCCTACGTGTTCGCAGGACTGATTGAATCAGAAACACGGTACTGCGCTCAAAACAAACTGTAGATGTGGGTACCAAGACCGCCAAACTCAAGTAGGAATGGGCTGGACATGTCTGCCCTATGCATCCGGAAAGATGGGCCAGGATCAGTACGGAATGGACTCGGAAGACGGCCACCGGACCAGAGGCAGACCAAAAAGGAGATGGCGGGACGATTTGGACGCGTTTCTCTTGGACTGGCGGAAGCATGCCAGCAATAGGGTCGAGTGGAAGAAAAGAGGGGAGGCCTTTGCCCAGCAGTGGGACACCTAAAACAGGCTAGGAAAAAAAAGACTCCTCGATGTTCAAAGTATGGTTACCAAACATTCAATTTAGACGATTGTAATAGTGTTTAAATTTCCGGAGATACCATCAAGAGACGCATGTACCCCATCGACGCCTTTGCACCGGTTGACCTAATATGGATATACTATATACTGGAAAGACCAAAATTAACCTCCGATGTCGTTATTTTAAACTAGCTTCTGCCCGCGACTCCGTTTGCGTGGAACTCGTTAATATCATAGCTCAAACAAACTCAAAAGCTACAAACTTTAACCTATCATTTCATCCCCATAGGGGTTGATTGCCGGGATAAAAACTATCCTGTCCTTCCTCAGGACTCAAACTATATCTAAGTATATCAAATTAATCCAAATCGGATCAGCGGTTTAAGCGTGAAGAGGTAACAGACAGACACACTTTCGCATTTTTAATAGTAATATGGATTATTTTCAGGAACCGTATTTTTGTTATTACCTGGCCATCATAAATATGCAACGCGATCATGAAACTAAAGTATTTTACATTCTAATGAGGAAAATAATAAAACCTCCATTCTAAGTGATCATGTTCATCTCTGTAATGAATATATACTAACTCGGTCGACTAACGAAAATGGGGAGCACTTTACCGCTTTGTCACAGTAAAGTGCTAATTTGATACTCAATGGCATTCATCAAAGATGTTCTCAGTTCACAATGACAAAGTGTTAACACGGTCAAGGGTCAACAGTGCATGCCTGCGAGCTTTAGTGAGATGTACTCTATATTAAGGCGCTTTTTCATGGGTTGATAGAGCCCGCATTTATTGCGGGAGATTCCCAAAACGCATGGCACCACCCGCGTTAACACTTTCAGTACCAGGAACCCGCCTAGCGGGCGCCTACGCCGTATTCGCTTTCCGCTACATACGAGAAAAACCACGGGATCGGTTACGAGCGTAGCGGGTAGCGATTCGTGGCTGTGAATGTGTTAAGGGTGCGGGAGATTCATAACCACTCACTTGCTTGTGGCAGTTGCCAATATCTCGCACCCCTATTTGATAAAAAAAATTAAGCAATTTAGGCTACCTTTTTTAAATCCGAAATCAAGTGAGCGGGTATGCGAGAGCCATGTTTAGTTGGGATGTACCGACTAGTCGGGAAAACCAGCTAGTCGGCAGATGACATAGAATATTCGGCAGTTCATGATGGGTCTATATCTATTTTGGCGCAATCTTAATAATTTATACTAATATTGACTTTACGCCGTTTGTCACCGGAGATAAATCAGCCGCCCCGTTCTGAGATCCATATTCGCTACCGCAAACGTGATACTGTCGACAAACGACATCTAGGCGTCCAATTATAGATTTCGCCGGCGGATCGTAAAATTCGCCAGATCACGAAACAAATTCCTAGGCATATCGCGAAACGCCGCCATTTGATGATATGCCTAAAAGTTGGCCAGGCTTATCACGATATGCCTGATAAACAATACGGCAGATCGATTAGAGCAACGCATTCGTCGATATTCCTAGCCCTATACAGAGCAGAGAGGGTCATTACAAACCGTCTCGTACGCAGGCTAGATGACTTCCAGCCTCCCGAACAAGCCGGTTTCCGAAGAGGCTTTAGTACCGTAGAACACATCCACACGCTTCGTCAGGTTATACAGAAGACCGAGGAGTATAACCTGCCTCTCTGCTTAGCGTTCGTGGACTACGAAAAAGTCTTCGATTCGATCGAAACCTGGGGGCCTAGACAAAGTGACATTCGCTTGCGCTTCGCCATAGAATCGCTTTGTGTCTCTCTATCACTCTTCCATATTAGTGTGACAGTGACAGTTGCGTTTCGTTCGCTACGAAGCGTTAGCGATTGTAACCTTGTCTAGGCCCCCTGGGCTGTACTACAGTCTCTCCAGCGGTGCCAAGTTGACTATCGCTATATCGAAGTGCTGAAGTGTTTGTACGAGAACGCCACTATGTCAGTCCGACTCCAGGACCAGAACTCGAAACCTATTCCGCTGCAGCGGGGAGTCAGGCAAGGAGATGTTATTTCTCCAAAACTGTTCACCGCTGCACTGGAGGACGTTTTCAAGACTCTGGACTGGAGAAGGCTAGGCATCAGCATCAACGGCGAGTACATCACTCGCCTTCGGTTTGCTGACGATATAGTAGTCTTGGCTGAGACCATGGAGGACTTAAGTACGATGCTCGATGACCTCAGTAAAGCATCCGAGCGAGTTGGTCTAAGAATGAACATGGATAAGACGAAGATCATGTCAAATGCCCATGTAGTACCAACTCCCATTACAATCGGACACTTTACGCTCGAAGTTTTAGACGATTATATATACCTAGGACAGACGATCCAGTTAGGTAGGTCCAACTTCGAGAAAGAGGTCAATCGTCGAATCCGACTCGGCTGGGCAGCGTTCGGGAAGCTACGGCAAATCTTTTCGTCCAATATTCCGCAGTGTCTCAAGACGAAAGTCTTTGACCAGTGTGTGTTGCCAGTGATGACATATGGCACTGAAACGTGGTCGCTTACTATGGGCCTCATAAGAAGGCTCAAAGTCACCCAAAGGGCAATGGAGAGCGCCATGTTGGGAGTTTCTCTGCGTGACCGCATCAGAAATGAGGCTATCCGCAGCAGAACCAAGGTAACCGATATAGCCCTCCGGATCGCTAAACTTAAGTGGCAGTGGGCGGGGCACATAGCACGTAGAACCGATGGCCGCTGGGGCGGAAAGGTTCTCGAGTTGTGACCACGTACCGGAAGGCGCAGCGTGGGTAGGCCCCCGACAAGGTGGACTGATGACCTGGTAAGGGTTGCGGGAGTCCGCTGGATGCGGGTGGCGCGGGATCGGTCACTTTGGCACTCTTTGGGGGAGGCCTATGTCCAGCAGTGGACGTCTTTCGGCTGATATGATGATGATGATGATGATGATACAGAGCACATCGTATAATAGTTTCTTTCTTGGCCATTGGTGGCGCTGCGTATGCGATGGCGGCCATGTTTGTTGGGAGCGAATAATCAGGGCGGACAAATTAAATGGCTTGTCATAAGCCAAAACTCTGTGTAAGGTCGGTTAAGTTAGGGTTCACTTGTGCCCCTCAGAGCAGAAATAGACACCCCGCACAGCGGGGTGGCGTTGACAGGCTGGAAATTATCAGGCCGCACTCCTTATTTTTTTTTCATTTACCTACTTCAATTTTGGACACCTTACTTACATATAACGGTGAGTATTGAATATCGTAGTATCGATATGGCGGCGTTTCATGATATGCCTAGGAATTTCATGATCAGCCTAGACGTCACTGTCTTAGCCAAATCATGAAATGCCGGCGTTTCATGATATACCTAGGAAGTTCATGATCTGCCTAAACGTCACTAGGCAAATCGTTAAATGGTGAATTTTGAACGATATGGCGGATGTTACTCAGCCAAATCATGAAATGGCGGCGTTTCATGATATGCCTAGGAAGTTCATGATCTGCCTGAACGTCACTAGGATCGTTAAATGGTGAATTTCGTGATCTGGTGGATTTTACGATCGGCCGCCGACATCTAGGCTTGCCTTCAAAAAACCTTTTTTTTATTTTCAGTAAATTCGTTTACACATTGTATAGGGGCGGGTACGAAGTTTTAGTTCAGCTAAACTCAATTTCTCGATACTTCCATGTATGTACGTTGACTACACCTATGTATGGTACCGTAAGCACTGATCGCAGTAAATGGCTTAACGTAGCGCCGAGCCAATTTTTGTAGAGCACCCTCGAAGAGCCAGTATTCGAAACCCGAAGAGTAATAGAGATGCGATATTGCCATTGCATCTCTACGGGTATACCGAGCATTCAAATCGCTTTGACTTCGATGGTTGAAAGTATTTAATCATATTCTTTAGAGTTTTTAAGTATTCATCTTTTTGCATGCATTAAACTCCCCTAACTCTGTTATGTGCGTTTGTAAAAGAATAGGTACTTAGTACTATGATGAAAATGTAATGATAATGTAATACCTACTAAGACTTAAAAGATTCTGTGTTGAAACTTAATTCTGGATTTAAGGAAGACACGAACAGAGCAGACAAACATAGAATGAACACAAATGATCTCTCAGTCAGTTATTATAAAATAGTACTTAATATCGCTTTACCCGTTTGGAATAGCGGCCCAGAGGTACGCCGATGTGACAGCGGGAGCTCCTATCGTCGCGTCGCTTACAGGGAATTTTAGTTATTAAAATCTGCAGCGCTTTCTTGAGGGGTTTTGTGCTCTATATTAGATTTTGAGTGTCATGAGAATTAATCCCTATCTTCCTGCTTTCGGATATAAATCATATTTTATCAAACATGCTCTGGAATGTATGCGTTAATATCACGAAATGAAGACAAGAAGTTTCTTGTTTATGGCCTTAGGCCAAGAAGTAATGTAGGTATGAAAACCCTAACTAAAAACATTATTGTCCGCTACTCTAACTTTTTAAGTTTGTTTACTAATACTAAACTGACAAAGGAAATATTAAATACTGCCAACCACCACTAGACTCTGTAAGCAGACTTGCGCCATAAAAAAAAAACAAAATCTATGGTACTATACTTATGTGCGGTTAAACATGGTGCTTGAACGGCTTGTTGAAATGCCATGTTTATAAAATAAAAAGGTGGCAAATTAAACAATTGTTTTCTGAAATTTCGTTCCGATTGTAATTTCAACAAACTGGTATTTAATTGATTACAGTGTAGGTATTTATTTTAATTTTAATATTTCCTCACATCGTTTGAGAAAAGTACTATACAATCCTCGGCCGGAACAGAGATTGCTGGACTCGTTGAATCTACCCCAAAGCTCGTCCAGCATCCCTTACTTCAAGGCCTCTGCAGTAATGTACTATTTCATTTAGATGATTTTAAAATACGCTTTCTCTCTTATCCGTTTTCTGCAATAATGCTCAGATTATTCCTAATCCATGTATGTTTGTATCTTTTATGTCGAAATCACAACGTTTAGATTTCGAAACTAAAATATTGAATTCCACCTGTGTTTGCCAATTTGATTGAAAAAGATTATGCGACGAGCAAGAACGAAACACAATACATTTGACTCCCAATCGTAAGATTTTAGTATCGTTATAAAACCTAAATAAACTAAGATTACCTTTTTCAAAATTAAAGTTCGTTACATCTAGCCCGCACTATATGACAATAAAAATTTATAACCACTTACCTAATTTTATAAAAAACGAGACCGAACTAAAATCGTTCTGTACAAAATTAAAAGCTTATTTAGTCGATAAATGCTACTATATATAGACGATTTCTTTAATGATAAAGTGTAGAATCTGAAGTCTTAAAAATGTGTATGTATAATCTAACTTAAAAATAACAGCTATTAAGCTGTAGATGCCCTCTCATATTGCTGCGCCCTATGCAGGGTATCACATGTAAAACTGCCCTATATTGTACCTGCCTTTATAGCTATGTGATATGCAATAAACGATATTACTATTACCTACAATTAATAAGTAACAATAACAGCTATATCGATATTCATTGTGCTGCTGGCTAATGCCTAATGTAAAAATAAAACTCTTTTCGAAGTTTTCCTCCTCAACTTCCTTTGAACAATGTTTAATTTAACCCATTCGAGTGAAATAAAGTCATTGTAGCGTTTTGCCGATAAAACAAATTAATCACGGTTAGATAAGTGCGTCGAGGCTCACCGGGGGCGTCCCTCGGGCCGGATTCATCCGTGCCCGAAGCCGGCTATAAAATTTTACGATCACACCGTATGAGCATTATGGTCCTTGTCGACGTCACTTGACTCTGTCTATGGTGCTTTGTTAAGGAAATTATTTTGTTGAGGGACGATTCATAAGTGCATTGGGGAGATGTTGCCGAAAATAGTGTTTGTCTAGGACTTTTTGTTACAAGGAAATGCTTTTGTTACTTTTTCACTGGCACTATTTGTGCGGAAACATTGTAAGATACGAAGGAAAACACAGTTCGTACATTTGCGTATAAAATAACGAATGTAAACTGAATCTGAATTTTGTCGACGGAATAGGTAGTATAAAAGTGGCGGAGGTTATAAGAAACTAGGGTACTCATTACGCGTATTGTTAGTATGCCAGCATATTGCGCTCCAGCATATTAGATAACATATTAAAATACCGTAGATATAGTTAGTATCTACACATAACATTAGCTCGCTGCTGAACATATTCGCCTCAGGGTAATCGCTGAGCAGAGTTAACGAACTCTGAATACAAATTGAATATAGGCGACTGGCTTACACATGTGTGCGGTTTATATTAATACATACATCAATATGCCTTGTTTACCTATAACCTACCGGGAACTACATAGTCTACGTTTGCAGGTAACGGCAAATGTAACTATATACTGATAATTATATGATATCTAGCGCTGCCAGCCAAACAACTTTTCAACTGGCTCGCTACCCAACCAACTGAGAGTATAATGTAATAGTACATTACGTAACTAGGGCGGTGAATTCATGAATGCCCCAGATCGCAGGTGTTTGTGGCCCGAACCGAAGGTGAGGGTCATAAATATGCGCTCTGAGGCTTTACGAATTACCGCCCGTGTTGAGTACAAAATTTTACGTCTTCATCTGACCACAATGCGAGTTTTCCCGTACGCGCAGCGTGCAGTAAAACTCGCATTATGGTAAAATAAATTATTTTCTTTCCTGAAACATTGATAAATAAACAAAAGTAGTAATCATAATCAAATGTAATTGTAAACTAATGACATACCTGTTGTAATTTAAGACATACTAACCTTAATGTGATAATATTATGCATAATGTTATTTAAGATCTTAATGACCCTATACAAATTTACATGTAAAACTACGTTTTATCAAGAAATATGAAATGAAAAATAGATATTGATACACTATACATGTCTGCGCTATGGCACAGTAATATATAGTGTAGGCATCAATAGCAGCCTACTCGTAAATGTAAGTCGCTTAGAGTTTTGTTCGAAAAGGGCCTTTGCAGAATTTGATTCCAATTTGTCTTCCGTGTTCGCCATGGTTAAGGACATGGACCTAATACCCTCAACTTTGGTACTGACCCATTTGAATATTAACAAAAGCTACTGCGTATTATACAATCATCATCATCATCACAACCCAATCAATCATCATACGATTCTCAAAGCTTGAGTATTGACGATGACCTAATTAATTAATTCATTAAGTAAGACTGGTACATTGCCCGTCTACGGCAGAGAAAAAATATTTAAATTTAATTTAATTTTAAAAAACATATATCGCTCCCTATATATGTTTGCGGTCTATGGTTTTATTTATGTTTGTTCCAGCGTAGCGTCTTAGATTATAAACCAATTTGGATGAATGAGGTGTCAATCAATGCGATTTTTTTTCTCGGGGTGACATAGCCTATACCTTTTGTACGACAAAAACAGTTATTTTCACTTAGTTTTCCGTAGACGGGATACAGTTTTATGATTTTATTATGCTTGTTGTTATTTATTCCACCCATGCATCGTCTGTATTTATAAAATTAACCTACTTATTAAATCATTATCTTAAGTCCGAATCATAGGGCGCTAACGCGTGAGTGTCGTGGAGCATTTAGGATTATTTGGAGTATTTTAAGCATATTTCTGCTTGTTCTAAACATGAATTTATTTGAATAATACGTATATATTAAATTCACAAGTTCGTTTACCCGGTTCGCTCGGGTAAAGTTAATGCGGGTAAGACAGTCTACCAGGCAAAGCCGTCTACAGGCTTAATTTTTTGTTAGACTACCTACAATGTAGACTACCTACACAGTAGTACCTTATGACTACTTAATGTTAAAAAAATGTAATCACGTCGAAAGAATAATTATTCGGTTATAAAATCAATATTTATTAAAATAATATATGCCATGCATTTTCACGTTAAATTTCGTACTCTCTAACCTCAGTAAGTAAATGAAGGAACCATAACACTATAAAGGGTTACGTATAAAATATTCAGGATACGAATGGAACTGGTTAAAACCGCCTACCTACCTGAATTGGCGTTCAGTGGCAATTAAAACTTCTCAGATCCAACTTCAGCAGTCGCATCGCAACTTCGTGCCACTCCGGAGTTATAAGGCGTTTCTGGAGGTATGTTATGACATTCTTTAAATTCCTGCAGAGTTTCACTTTAAGTGTTAAAGTTCACACTACCATATAGAATCTAAATTCTTCCTCTGGGTATGTATTCTGCATGGATGAAGTTAAAATATTAATTCATTATAATCTTCCAAAGTTCCTTTAAATGTAGGTACAGTTTGTCCTCTGCAGTATTATTGTTTTTATATGTGTCTTTGTCAGGAGAATAAGCTTCTCATCTTATTTAATGAGCCAAAAGAGCAAAGTCGAAACATTATAACATAACTACAAAGACCGGGATAGGGATTAATTTATTCATTTAAAAGACAACGTAAGTTTACAGCATAGGTACAATAACACCAAAATACTTACAAGATAAATGCGCGACTTACTGGCAGTTCCTAAAGCGCGCACTGTGGTGTACAGGAAATCACCACGTTCGCGCTTTAGATTATCTAAACACGCTCCTCAAATCAACATCTGACTGCGATGTTTTTGCAGGTAGTTGAAAGATGATACGTGAATGAACGTAAGAGGTTATGTGAGGCGGTGGATGACCGTCCGACTTCAGTTACTTGTTAACATTATCGTTATTATAAGCTTATGTTATTATTTAAATACATTGTATGCATTTCACAGGGCCTTGGCGTCTCACTGTAATACTGTGTAATCTGTTTTGAATAAATAACTAAATAAGGTATAACAATATATTTCATAAAGAAAATGTCGACAAATTGAGAATATTAGGAATTATGGAATACAATATTAATTTATGTTATTAATTGGATGGAGCTACGGTAGCCTAGTGGTTCAGGCATGCGGCTGTCAAGCGGCGGTCGTGGGTTCAAATCCCCGCTCGTACCAATGAGTTTTTCGGAACTTATGTACGGAATATTACCGTTAGCTTTTCGGTGAAGGAAAACGTCGTGAGGAAACCGGTCTTATCCCAATAAGGTCGAAAACTAGACCTTATTGGGATAAGACCGGTTGGGACCTCTGGGTTGGAAGGTCAGATGGCAGTCGCTTTCGTAAAACTAGTGCCCATGCCAAATCTTGGGATGAGGTGTCGAAGCGGACCCCGGGCTCCTTTAGGGGCATTACCGGGAATAACGCTAGGAAGATGAAGAGGAATTATGGAATACATTATGGATTATAAAATATATTTAAATAATAAAGAATTTAGTAAACCGATGAGCAAACATTTCAGCCTCATCGTGCTGGGTGAGTATTTGGTATAATAAATATATTGCGCGTATTGGGATTGCCTGCCGAGTACCTACGAGGGTGGTATAGACCGAGCGCAGCGAGGCCGTATAGTAATATGAGGTTGGCAATCTCTAGTTCAGTCCGAGTTTTCGATATGACTCTTCTTAAAATTAAAATCAGTAGCTAAACTGACGAATATGGTGTGGGTGTCAAATCCCGTCACCGGCCTATAAATTCGTGACACTCGCGTAACGCAGTGGTACGCTGTCTATTTTCGCGAATTTCTAAGGTACTACTTACCTAGGGCGGTAAAAAAAGAATATCTCAGCTCAGATCGCAGGTATTTGACGCCCGAGCCCAAGGCAAGGGCTATGAATTTGCGATCTAAGGCTTTCTTTACTACTGCAGGTGAGCACAACATTTTACGTCCTTCTCTGGCCAGGGAGTGGGATTTCCCGCACGCGTAGCGAGCGGTAATAGCCACATTATGACCAGGTGTGACGTAAAAAGTTTTTGTATCGATGCCGTCATTGCCATACTGAAAGATTGGTTGGCACACCTTTACACGTCATTATTTACTGTGCTTATGTACTTAACAAAAGCCTAAACAGCAAAATAAATTCTGTATCTTTACTCTACCTTGACAACTGAGTATACGAATTTTTCGCCACGCTATATACCTCCGCGTACTACATACTATCCGCGTTATATACCTCCATATCACGTGCCCAAGACAACGCCACGAAAGGACTGGGAATTTACGAAGCGGCAAACTACTAGCTTATCGGTATTTACTCAAAGGCTATGAAAAATACAGCATCGTTATGATACGTTGTTCCACAACGCCGCCAAACTGCAATACAGAAGGGCTATTTGCCTCGAAATATTGGTATGATATTTAATGCGAATACATGTTCTGAGGTTCTGACCAATGATGTAATATAAAAAAGAAGCAGACCTATCCTAGTGTAGGTTAGGTGTTAGGCTATAGACAACGTAAGTAGTGGTCTATACGAAATTTCGTGTTTAAAAATGGCCAGCAAATCTGACAGCTGAGACACGTTAACACGCCACGAAACTGAGGAAAGTTGGCGCAATTGCCTCAGTTTTCGTGGCTTTTGGAGCGCTTATAACTTATCTACTTCTTTTTTAGGGTTCCGTACCCAAAGGGTAAAAACGGGACCCTATTACTAAGGCTCCGCTGTCCATCCGTCTGTCACCGGCACGTCACCGGGCTCTATTTCATGCACCGTGATAGTGAGACGGTTGAAATTTTCACAGATGATGTATTTCTTTTGCCGCTATAACTACAAATAAAAAAGGGGGTCTCTCATGCAACAAACGTTGCCATTTTTATGGATAATGGTACGGAACCCTTCGTGCGCGGGTCCGACTCGCACTTGGTCGGTTTTTACATTAGGTATATCATTGGTTCTGAAAGTTTAAGCTTTACGTGCGTGAAAGCGAGAGCAAGTGACAAATTACATACCAATATGATACCAATACCTCTGGTCGGATAAACCTCTCGCGCTAGCATACCCACCTATTGATATTTTGCGAAACTCTAAAAAGCGCAACTCTAAAGCCAATCAAATTCAGACGACGACTTTGCTGTTTTGAAAGCGAGTGTTTTCTGAATGTAAACATTTTTACATCCGCTCTGTGCACACTTCAAGTGACTATGTTATATAACAAAGACTATTCCACTAGTTTGCTTGCTTAAATCTGAACGGGACTATTTAGTTTCAAAGTCTAGTTAGAATAAAGTTTTCAGCAAGTATGCAGTCTTTCAAACATAAATTAAATGTTAGCGGACTTAGAAAGTGACAGTTAATATTACATTGTTGTAAAGGCTAGAAAATAGGCAATAAACGGATGAGTGAGTTCGAGGTCCGAGCCAAAGGTGAGCACATTAATTACATAGTCCTTTTCACGCCTACTGCGACGAAATTGTAAAGTGAAGTACCTAAATATCATAATATCAAACACTTTATTAGGGCGGCAGCTCGCGTGCCAGGGGGCAGGGGACCTGAGATTGACCGAATCGCTGTTCGAACTGTCCAACAATTATTGTTATTATAACATTATTGGACAGTTTGAACATGAGTTCTATGTATGAACATAGTTGGCCTGTTCGCGCGATGTCCAACTAACCCCAGCTTTGAAGCCTGTATACTGATCATCATTTGCCACATTTCCGAGCAGTGGCTTGAAAAGTGTTCTTTTTATGTTTTATGAAACATCAATGTTAATTTTATTGCATTCATTTGTTTTTCATTCAGTAATCCCTAGGATCCCACATTTTAAGCACATCGGGTGACAAGCTGATATACCTGTATGTGAATTCAATTACGTAATATAGGTAACTTTAAATTCTTGCGCTTTGTACATATTTTTAAACGATTAAGCCGTCTACGAGGTAATTACTCAAATGATTACTAACACGGGTTTAACGCGATATTCATTTACATATATTTTATCCCGTGTCCACGCAAATGAAGTCGCGGGCGGAAGCTAGTGATAAAGGACAATCTTACACAAATCGGCCTAGTCCCATAGTAGGTTCGATTAAGCTTGTGTTATAGGTACTAAACGACTCTATATTTATCGTTAAATACTTAAAAAAACAAAGAAAACATCCAAGACTCAGAAACAAAAATTCATGCTCATCACACTAATATTTACCTTACCGGGATTCAAAAGCCGCGTCACTACCCACTAGGCTAAACGGTCGTAGAATATAACTTTAGTTAAGCGTAGTAGTTATATTTAACTGTAATTTTCTGGATTGTAATGTTTATATAAAGATTATTTGCTAATAAGATTCAAAAATAGTACGAGTCCACTTTAAAAGCAAGTAATTTTAATTTATCTTATATATTAGACTTTACAATCGGTTTAACTGTTTGGACGAGTGCCCTTAATACCGTTTTGTGATTCAAATAATCAGAACTTCGTGAGTCCAATCCAACGAGATGCGAATAACTTCCAAACTGTATAATTACGAGCAACGTATACTTACCACCTATCTACTCAGTAAACTTGTTTTTATTGTGCTAAATAATATGGAACAGTGACCTTCGTTTGCACTTAGTATAATTTACTTCATTTATTTCTGTCTCCAGTATTCACAGAAATTGTGACTTAGGTTCATAATATTACTATTACTTATCGCACAGCGATCGTCGAGGTATGCAGTAACAATGAATATTAAAAGAAGATATAATTACGTGTAAGGCATATACAATACATGGTTGACTGGTAGAGGATGCTTTATAGCATTAAGTCCGCCTTATGTGCCATCCGATATTCTTTTGTGCAATAAAGATTAAATAATAAAATAAATTCGTATACCTGGTGTTGCAGGTGTCGATGGGCGGCGGAAATCGCTTACCATCAGGTGATCCGTCTGCCGGTTTTTGCCCCCCTATAACCTATAACATAAAAAAAAACCTACAATAAACATAAAAATACAATAAAACCACAATTCAATGTACATAAATCAGTCAGGTTATTTATTCCTGAGTAAAATCATAATGTCAAGAGAAGTACATGTCAATAATCTAGAAATATTAAACAAAATAAAAATAAGGTACCAGAAAGTATCTATCTCTAGGAAATAACACGCAAACTAGCAGAATAAACGCGAATATATTATTGAAGATAATATCGAGAACACAGAAAGCACAATTCAGTTGGATAGACAGATGACAACGGATACCATTTTAAACCTTGACACATTAACTCATCTAGCTATTAAACTGACAGTATTAAAGCAAGGAGTATGTTTATACTGTTCCAACACTATCAAATAATTCAATATAAAACAACGTCAAAATCTTAATGCTAATGAATAACTAATAACATATAGCTCAAAACAAAAAAAGATCACTTATATTATTACATTTCTTTATAATTATTGGACATAAAATATTTGATAAGCGGATTATCCGCATCCTTCAGAATTCAACCTTTTTCACGCTGCTTCAAGTCTTATAGCTGGAAAAAACATATATTACACTGTTTAATATCATTTTCACGTAACGATCACCATATTTGTGGACCCTATTTTCTTTTTAGTGGGTATATACATTTTCTGATTCATTGGCTGAGTAAAATGGCTTTTTATAACCTTTACTTGAACTTAAAACACATGAACCCTGAATAATTTTCAATCTGTAAACTCTACTTTCCCTTGTATTTTATGGCCAGTGATCGGAATAGGCAGAGTATAAATACCTAAACTTAGTAGCACAGAGACAAAAAGTGGAGACTTCCTTACGACTATATTTTTGCGTGACTAAAATCCCGGGAACTTACTAAGTAACTAATATGTTATAAATGGGATAAAAAACCATGTTTTTCGGGTTCAATAGAATCAATAGGGACAAAATAAAACAACCAATAATATAAACGGATTCTTTATACATATATTACGTCATAATACAAATGAAATATCATAGAAACACAGTATAAACCCGTCTGTACTCGATAAAGGATGGTATGAAACTGTATTGTCAACTTATTATTAATGCATAAAAAGGATAGCAGGTAGCAGCAACAAGTGATAACGACATCTGGTTCCCTTTTACACGATAACAATAGGAACCACGAGAAATATAATACATAAGACTACTATTTTGTCTATCTCTTTCACTTAAACACGAAATGTAAACGAGGATAAAAGAGACAGATTAATTTTAAAAATAGAATAAAATTGTTGTTTCTTCTGTAGTCCACAGAAATATAGAAGTAACAACAATTTTCTCATCGGTGATTTTCATGTAAAGTAAAAAAAATAGTGTTGCTGTTACAACTGAATTATTGATACATCTAAGATTCAATTATAGGATTTACTTTTATATAACCTTAATTTTTAATCCGGGAAGTCCCAGAAAAAAATGTTATCGCAAGGAAGTCTCCACTTCATGACTTTGTTCTACTAAGTTTAGGTATTTATACTCTGCCTATTCCGATCACTGTTTATGGCATATCCTTTTAAAAACAATGGTATTAGCTTCATACGCTTTTTTAGGAGATAAACAGAATCGTGATTCGTACTTTTTTACTAGTGCTTCATTGTGACTCTCTGACTAACTTTTTAATGTCAGTTAGTTGCTTTATATATATTTTGAAACGCCCAAACCGGGGTTGGCAAATATAACAAAAAAATAACAAGTCTATTAACTCGCTGAAAAAGTATAACAGAGAACAATAAAAATATAGAATAAATACGTAGAATATAACTGAAGAAAAATATATCGGTTTTATCATCTGGCGTTTAGTCTTGTCTAGAACGGTTTTAATAACTTTAGTGGAGAGCTACCAACAATAATTAGCATTATGAAGTCCCGAATACTTTATCTACCCACTACATATATCAATATTAGTAGGATGGTTTGTGTAGCTTTTTAAAAATGTGTTGAGATCATTAAATATTAATAAAATTACAAACGGGAACTTGGGTAATTATAGTGCTTAACATTATAATTAATTTAAAGTGTAGCTAAATATAATAGAGGCGCTTCCAGCTCAAGATAGGTTACAATCTACGATCAAAGATGGCAGCAATTTGACTTCTCGTGGCAACTCGGCGCAAATCATCTTACATGAATCTACCCACTAATTTGGGTAGAAAAGGTAAATACCGAGTAAATTGGTTAAATTTCCGAAATATACCCGAAATATTTACCCGGCTCCCATCTCTCAGACGACACTTAGTGGAACCGCGACTGTGAAGTCATCCCAGGTAGTGCAAATTTCATGATTATGAAACATCTTTTCTAATCTCGTTTAGATAAACACCTTAATACTGGTAATACACGTTAACTCGTACTGTATCACAAGAATCACAACACTGACACAGACAAGTAATCTGTCACTGCTGCGTCTTACGAGACAGCCAGTGCTGCGTCTTACGAGACAGCCTCGGCGGCTTACAAGGATTTGAGGGAGTAACCGGCCGTCAGCCTTGACTGATGGTTTGCGGGAATAGCAAGTGACGCGTGCATGCCCGATTGAATTTTAAGCCACGCGATGTAATCAATATAATGAATCTGTGGACTACGTGAGTTATCTTCATCGGTCACAGTAAGGCCTCTTCCGCATTTGACAGGGCGGAATCGGTGTGCGCTATTTTCCGAGAACTTGCTAATATCGCTATTATTTCTTTACTAGGTCATGTCAGTGCAATAAATTGCTTAGTAGTAATATCTTGCGGTACGCTTCCAGTACTGCATTCGTACCGCTCTTCTGTCTCGAACTCTTTGTATCGACACGAAAGTAAGGATATCACTCTATATCACATACCATACTAGCGCGTGACACTTTGTCATATGGAATCGGGCCCAAGTGTCTACAAATGATTAACGAAGTAGGTAGATTAATATTATAGAACTAGCTTCCGCCCGCGACTAAGTCCAGGCTATAAACAATCTTCGTGAAATTTTTAATCCGAATCATTGCAGTTGAGCCGTTTAAGGCGCCGTAGGTTCAGCGAAGTCAAGCGAACAGAGTTTTTGAAACAATATCATGCGTCTGTTTATAATAATATGGTTAAAAAAATACGAATAGTAATCTTGAGGCTTTTCTGCAGGGAAATCAGTGTTTAGAAACATGATTAAGCAATTTTCGATCGATATAAAAAAATCACGAACATAGGTCTAAAAGGGTCTAAAATACACTTAAAATATTCGTAACAAATTATGCACAAAAGCTAATAATATTAAAATGGCTTCTAAAAATAGGCAATATTATGTTTGAGAGAACTCACTGATTACTTTTTCATTAATTTAAACAGCCAAAAAATTAAAATTAAATACATGATATCCGCGCTTTCGAGCACGCACTTCCATCTCGCTCACGCTTATGCTCAGTGAGAGGGAGAGAAGACCTTGAACCTACGGCGCCTTAAGCGAGATTGAGTAACAAACATCATCCAGTAATCTAAACATCCAAACTTTCGCATTTATAATATTACTAGCTACCGCCCGTAACTTCGTCTACTTGGACCCGGGATAAAAACTATTCCTGTATTTTAATCCAGGCTATAAACTACCTTCGTGCCAATTTTCATCCAAATCAGTTGAGCCGTTTATGCGTGATTGAGTAACAAATATCCAAGCATCTAAACACCAAAATTTTCGCATTTATAATATTAGTAGGATAGTGGAATATTGTGATGGTTTGGATTGTGTTTTAGCTGTATCGTGTCATATTATTATTATTCAACGTGTTTTTTATTAACCGTCTTAGAGCCAAAGCCCACTGAAAGTATCCAAAAGGTACTAATCATTCGCGAAAACAAATTTTTTTTAGTTAAGTTTTTAGTAGTAAAACGTAATTAAGTTTGAAAAATTATCTACGGCGCACGGAGCGAAGTTCATTCACCCGGTTAGAGTTCTTACCTATCTACATAAGATGGCGGCTAGCGGACACTGTGAACAGCAACTGTGAACAGCAACTCAGCAGGATGATTAAAATTAATATTAAAATACAAAAAAAACAATATTTTATGGATTTAAAAAATCTTTAAAAAAATAAAAACTAAAAAAAAACCTTTTTTTTAAGTTCTTTGTAATGTATACATTAACTGGGGTTCGGCTCTAAGACGGTTAAAAAAACACCGTGTATAAACCTGATATTGTTGTATAAATTGTGTAGTAGGTATATTTAAAAACTACATTTTATATAAGTACCTAACAATAAAAGCTAAGCCACAACATGTTTTATGTAGCAGATAACTACCTAACGGAAGGTATGACATTTACTACGACGGTCTCCCCGACAACTAACTCTACAAGGGATAAATTTCAGATAAGAAACCCTTTTCGGTCCACCTGCCTTTATTCCCGGTGAACCTACGAAGTCCTAAAGCAGGCCCAGATAATATACTATAATCTTACTACTGGCATTATGTGTTCTTTTTTTCACTTAATATTTTTCCTGCTAAAGGTCCCCGGAGGCGATTACATAAACAGGATTCAACCACGACCTTAATGCGGCTAATAAAGTTTTATGAAGGACCCTCGGCAAAAACGTAAACGCTTCAAGGCGACAATGCTTTTATCTTTTCTGTTTTACCGATTGTTTTGGTCTCCAAGAATTAGGGCTTCTAGTTGCGTAATTACGTTGTCCTGTCGATGGAAATTTGTGTCGATAGGCCAGGGGCCGGCGCGCGCTCTGGACCGGAATGTTACAAGGACTTGAAATCGTTTAAAATTCCGGAGCGTTTGGGTTTTCTTTAGGAAATCACTTCTTAGCTCCGCAGCGTGCCTGACGTTGATGTATGGTATTTCCCTCTCGAGGGTTAATGCAATCGATTTTGTTTTGCGGATTTTTACTCTGCGCTTATATTAACGGTATTTTTTTTTTATTTGCTACAGTCTAGGTAGCTGTGCATATGCTGTGATCAGGCAGAATTGATGAAGTTCGGAAAATTAAATTATACGCGAGCCGTTATGTTGGCCTCCTGTGTACTCGTTATACGTGAGCCTTGGGACTATCAGAATACAGCAGGTACAAACTATTATGATAATAATATGATACCGGATGATAAGTAGAATATTTATATGCGTAACTTATATCATATTTGAGAATTATATATATTTTAGTGATAGCATAGTATAAATATTTTATAAATACTATTACTGTGGTTACTTAGGAGGACAATCTAACTAAGCAAAGCTTGTACTGTGTGTAATAGTAGACGGCGTAGGACGTAGGTATACAACGTATAGAATAAACATATTAATATACGACGATATTCATATTTATGTACATCTGGGAAAGCTTAGTACATATAGATCGTATAAACAATGTGTAAATAATAGATACCTATCTATATAATCTTTTGGTTTCGTTCAATTTTAGAACAAAATCAACTCAAATTTCGAAATTTATAACAGTTCAAATTCTGCTGACGGTATTTTATGGGGTGCGCGGCACGAGGTTAAAATGCGCAATATTAGATTACGAGTAGATTAGATTATTTATTTCATGATAAAAAATTACATTACAGATTTGCATGTCATAAATATAAGATTTTTTAACACAATCGTCAAAACAGATACAAATTAAGATATAATATTTACCTAAGATTAACTTTTTAATTTAAAAAAAAACCTGTTTTGTACAAATGTTGTAACTATTATAATGCCTGTATCAAGGAAGGAACCATATTTTGAGACACAGGGAAACCTACTTTGAAAGCCGGGGCTTCAAGTATTATGTACCCTATGTTTATAGTTGCAATAAGAATTTTATTATTATTACTTATATTAAGACTATGTCAACAACAACACAATAACAAGGAAATATAAAAAAAAATGTTTATATGCGCTTCTTGTTTTACAAACCCGAGATCACAATATGCCAACTTTTCTGCTTCGTAAAAAAATCATAGAATCCATTCTAAATCCTATACGTGGTTTTAGATTCTAGTGAATAGGGCACAATTTGCCAGTTGCTTGCAATTATGGCCACCAGGAGTCGAGGAATTAATACGATAAATCAACGTCAGGACATGTTTACGAGCTAACAGAGTTAATTCCTGGGCGACATGACGGTTATATTCATGAATAATCGTTGATTGTTTATAGCGTATCATAGATCAAGCTCATTCAAATATGAATGAATGCCGCAGCTTGGGATCAAGTCCGTTGATAAATGATAAAACATACTTGCTTCGTAATGAATATATTTAAGGGGCTCCCGTAATTGGCGTATGGGATCGTACCTTCGATCTGAATCTCAAAGTTTTCTTAGGTTTTTTGTAGCTTATTATGTTAACAACAACGGCTTTAAGCAATATAGTATCCCATATTTACTTCAAAGATCATTGTTTTCGAGATATTTGGCATCAAAGTTGAACAATTTTAGGCCATAAAACCGGTTTCTGGCCATAACTTTTGTGTTAATTGGTTTAAAATGAAAACCTTGGACCAGTTTTTAGGGACGTCACAGACGAACCCAAATATGTAGATTTCGTATGTGTTAGATCTTTCACGTCAATAGAGATACAAAATAAGTGTTATTTTAGACAATGTTTAAAAAGATCATACAAAATTAAGTATTCATTTGTTTCAAAATCCGGTAGACCAGAATGGAGATAAAAGATTGAAGAACCGATAACCGTTTGATTTATACTTCTATCTGTAGTGCAAAAGTAGGAGATACGATTCAAAACTTGTCAAAAATCGATGGAAACCTCGGGTAGCCCGTCTATTTTACACTTAAACCGCCGAACCCATACGCCTCAGGAAAATTCTTGAGGCCCTGGGGCCGACGACAAGGTTACAATCGACGAGCGTTAACGCCAATAGAAAGCTAATAAAATGTAGGGGAATGACAGAAGCCGACGAAACACTTTTCGTTAACATCTGTCATTCCCATACATTAGATTAGTTTTCTATTGGCGTTAGCGCTTGTCGATTGTAACCTTGTCTAGGCTCCCTGGTCTGCAACAAAAGCCGTAGGTCGCGTCCGGCGTTTGCTGAAAGTCGCGTCCTCTAGACGCGGCGTCCAGCGCATGACCAAGCATGACTGTGATGGTCACTCTAGGACGCGGCTTCCAGCGCAAACTGCGATCCGTCTCGCACGTGCTAATGTGAATGGACGTGAATTAATTATTGGATATGGATGAGCAGACAATTTTAAGAGTTCTTCTTATTTAACTGATTCAATTAGTAATTAGTCTTATAAATTTCACCATCTTCAATAACAAAAACGCGACGTCCGTGACGCCAGAATGCTCCGCAATCACTGCGTAGGCGGCGTACGACATATGGACACGGCGCACGGCGCTCGTGCGCCGCGTCTGGCGTGTGAGAGAGACCACTTTAGTGCATTTAAGTAATTATTCGTAATAGTAAGCATTCGTACGTCGCGTACAGCGTCACGCCGGACGCGACCTACGGCGTTTGTTGAAGACGACCGTCTGAGCCAGTTTCATTGGGCACTTGGCCCGGCGTGTAGGTGTGAGCGTAAATTGGCGGAACTCAAAAGAAGCAGAGGCATGGTGAAGGCTCTTCAAATTTAAGCCAGTTTGGAGACCACTGCACTGTGCAGTCTAAAATAACTTGAAGTGCTCACGAGCCTCAGTCCTGGGGTTCCGACGAAGAAATAGACTCCCTTATTTCTGTTTCCTACTGCTACTGTCTGTCGGAGCGCTGAATCAAAACGTACGTAACCCATTCCAATTTGGTTACGCATTCCAATTTACTTTTTATTTGATTTCCGTAACGCGTGTTTGAACCACCTGAAACAATTCGTTCGATGTGCGGATATTAAATCGTTTTTAGGGTTCCGTAACTTCCGTACAAAAGGAAAAACGGATTCTAGGACCACTTTGTTGTCCGTATGCCTGTCTGGCAAGACACTTTATTTTGGGAACGCGTGAAGGTATCGAGTTGAAATTAAAACCACATACGCAGCAGGTCGATCGCGTAACGAATTGTACGTACGTTACGTAGATTTAAATGTCAAATGTTATATGAAATAATGGCAGTTATACTGTCCAAACGCGCGTTCGGAACGTTAAGTGATTATTCCTCTGGTCTACAGTCCCTTGAAGCTGTAAAAATCAAACATCTAAGTTTACCTAAAAATAAGATAGGCTGTTGATGCCGCAAATAACATATATTTCGTCTCTGTCAACGGAATCAAAATTTATAAAGTACTTTCCGTTGACCTAGAACCATAAAATTTGGCAAGTAATATTGTCTTATACTACAAATATAGGGAAAAATCTGAAAACTGTAAATTTGTGATTAAGTACGGAACCCTCGGTGGGCGAGTCCAACCCACACTTTTCCAGTTTTTAAATTATCACGTCACAAAGAGTCATCCAAACACCCTCTCTAACTCAGCACTCGAAATAAAAAGCATTCCAACTTTGTGAGTCCAATGACAATACAATCAGATTGTCGTATCAAAGCTAATGGGAATACGTATTCCACCATTCGGCGCGGCGTTTCCGTTCTGTCATAATTATCATACATTCTGAAGTTTTATCAGATATTTCACAAAGTTCCGGGTGATATATGACTGTTCGCAATTATGACGGTATAATCGGAGGGAATTAAGTGCCGGTTTGAGGTGCTAATAATATTTCAAATTTTGAGTTAGGAATAGGGATGACGAATATGTTCTCATCATGCGATGCTTTTTAAAAGCTTTTATTTTCTTTTTATACCTAATGTTTGTCATCAACTCTTGGAAGTTAAATTTGACCCACTTCCCGGTGACCGATTGAGCTGAAATTTTGGGTATAAGTTTTGATACCAATTCAATATTATGGTACCATCGAGCTGATCTCATGATGGAGACAGAACGTGGCCATGGGGATTCAGTACTTAACCGACGACACCCGTTGAGTTTGGGTTCGTTAGAATCGTCTCAATAAGTAGTTGATGATGGTATACAGAAAAGTACAGTCGGCAATAACAGCTTGTACCAAAAATGAAAAGTTTGACAGAAACTTGTTAAACTTTAAAAATTATATTTTATAAGTAATTTTTATGCCTGTTCAAATTGGTATCGGATACGACGTTGGTATCGGTTAATGGTGTATGGTAAATGATCTTTTGTTTTTATTATACCTTGTGCTGACTAATATACGTACGTAGGGCGTACTTATCATGTTTCCACGATAGAAGGAACCGTAGTGAGGCAACCACAAGGTAAGTTTTATAATCATAATAACCGGATATTTTTTAAATAATTTCCTGGAAAAATATAATGTTTCAATTGCAATCAGCATTTTTATTTTATTTTGGAGTGTAAAAAAAATGTATACATGTTATCACAAAATATTGGTATCACCACTCATCGTTTTATTGTTATCACAAAATAGTTCACCAATTACAGCGTTTATTAGAGCACTCTAATAGCAAATTTTGTGCCTACCTAAATACCAATCTCATATCATATTCGAATTACTGTACTAAAATCAATGAACGGGTTTAAATAGCGTTTATAAGGAGATTTCCCAACCTGTATTAACGATTTTCTCATCGTACACTAGTAGCATTATTACGGCAGCAGCGAATGCCGTTAGCGGGTAATCCTGTTCAGTAGTGGCTCATCTAATTCGTTTGCTGTTTAGCCGGTTCAGGCTTTGTGGGATCAGGTGGCGCCCGAGCCGGCAGAGCCGGCTTCTCTCACGATCATTGACGTTACTTGCAACTTTTAATGAATCAGTTATGTCGTTGCCACACCTAGCACAAATATTGTTGCCGTTCTTGTTCAATAAACGGACAAAAAGCTTTGTTGAACAAGGACGGCAACAACATTTGTGCTAGGTGTGGCGCCCGCATAAGCACTATAAAACATGCGATTTGTCACACCACCTTGATATGGATAGAATGAAAGGTATATATTGCCGTCTCATTCGAACTATAGCATGTTGTTGTAACATTCTAGGTGTGTAACGAAATGACCTTAATGTAACAGCGACGAGTCTATAATTTTACCATTATTGTTCAACGTTGGGCCGTAACAGCGCTTTTGTACGGCGTCCGATCCATAAATAGGTATTTGAAACTTTTTGGAATCTTAACATTAGTTGCCAAGAGTGGTTAAATGAAACTTATAAAGACGGACAGCTAGGTGCATTCATTTTACCAATAGAATATTACTATTGTGTATGTATCTTACTGTCAGATTATGAAAACCGTCGGTTTATAATCTTACTACCGTTCACAATTTAACGCTTTAATTTTCGTCAGTTATCTATCGATATCAAATCGTCAAATTGTGAACTAACTTCAATTGAATTGGAATGCACCCTGCGCGCTGATTGCTTCAAGGAATTTTCCCGAAAATGAGACCTAACTTAATCGGATTCGTAACTATAAAATGGTTAGAGACGTTTCCAAGAACCTATGACAAATATACAAATATTTAAATCGACGTTTCGGACTCTTTTACCATTATCATATGGTAACAATGGTATCGTAAAATGGCCGTAACAAAAATATAATACCTACATGTACCTAGTCCCGTCGTAACAAAAATACACATACATACATTCACGCCTTTATTCCCAAAAGGGGTAGGCAGAGCATATGAAACCTATGTTCCAGCGCCACTTTTAGCATGAATGTGGGTATAAAATATCGACAAAATATGATATTGCAGTGATAGGTTGCTAGCCTATCGCCCACAACACACTTCAACCCTGGTTCTTAAAAAAAAACACGTGAAAACACTAAACCTTTCAATAATCTGCTCTCGGTATCCTTAATGATCAGTTGTGTTTATTTCAGATACATACTTGGTCCAGATGTCTTCTCAAATCAAATATAATATATGTATTTATTCTCAGACAACAAATGCTGAAACATAATTCCAATCAGCCAACATTATTCTTTCAATCGCTATGTGGAAAAGAAGTACGGGCATATATGAACAAATGACGATTATTACCATCTTATGAACGGCACGGCCACCTATATGTTTTTTTCTTTTTTAAATTCGTTATGAAAACAATCAAACGACCATATATAAAATGTTTTTTTCGCACATTTTTTTGTGATCTTTTGAATACCTCGTAATTATTAAGCTCCTCTCTGGACCTAAGTTATGCCAGTTTAAGTAATTATTTAAGATTTTGTCTAGGAAAAATTAATACATGATTAATACTAGCATTAATCATTGCCATTCCTTTTCAATCGAGTCTCGCTACACTGAACGGAAACCATTTTTAAGATTTTTTATATACCTCCCTAATCACAATCCATCAAAATCCATTGCAAGCCGTCGTATATAGCACCTATCCGTCTTTCTACACAAACTATACGACAGCTGCAGATGCTCCCTGCACGAAATCGGTCAAACTACGAATGTGTTATTCAGCAATAACTGACTGTATCTTTCATGACACGCTTTGCATTTTAGCACGGTGTCGCGTCGCAGCGGAACACAGGCCATAAATCGTGGAAGGAAGCTTTGTGCCGTGAAAGAAATCGGTTTAGTAGTTTTCTCGAATGTACCTGCTAACAAAAGAATTTATGATTTACAAGAATCCTGTCTGGCATTGGGTGGTAGGGATGATATTAAATCTACTTTTCGTACTCTCCAAAGGACTTTCAAAGATAGTAAAATGTGTTAGGAGAAAATAGTATGAATGTGAAATGGCCATGCGTTGGAAGCTCTCGTCGTGATAAGAGAAATAATAACAGAAAATAATGGCTTATTTATATTGGAACTGGAGCGTATTATTTTTCTTATGGTGCTGTCGACCGTCGAATTATCCTGACAGCCTAATATAAACAAGCCCTTCTATACTCAGCTACTGAAGCAATTATGTCTTAACCTATGTAAAGTTATCTATCAAAAAACATACATATATACACCGTGAAATTTTAGTGGTTGTTCTCCCGGGGCAGGGCGATTTGCTATCGGTAGTACTTTCGAATTATGATAGACAAACTTATTTTAAACTGTTTTCCAAAAAAAAAATTACAAGAAAATAACGTTAACTCGAATAAGCGAAAAACAAAAGTAACGCACTAAAACTGCAAGTCGACGACAGTTCCCGATATTGTCAAAAGAATTAGGTAGGTACTACTGCAGTGCTACTACTGGTGTTAGGTCACTTTCGAGTTTCGTTCGACACGTTTAAAAATCAGGCATTTCTTAACATTATTTAAAAAAAGATTGCACATCGACTGTATATCGATAGCAAAATCATTTCGTTGCGGGAAAACAACCACTAAAATTTCACGGTGTATATGTATTCATAAAGTCTCACATTTTTTTTCAAACTGCATCACTATCTCTAATCTAATCTAATCTAAATCTATTTTCTAATCCAGTAAATTCGTCAGTTTTATTTAAATCTCGCAGTTTAAAAGTGCAGCAACTATTTAAGGACTTTTTTCTTTTCTCTGGTTTATTGTATCTTCAAAAAAGTATCAAAATTAATCAGGAAAAATCCGTTACGTTTTAACCTTGTAAGGCCCAAGCAATTTTTAGGACTTATGCAATAACGACTCAGTGCACAGTGTCCTAAAATTAGGTCTAAAATAACTAACTACACTCGAGAACAAAAGTTTCGGACGACTACCATAAATCGTAATATTTCGTAAACAAATTCACCTAGCTAGAAGAAATAAATTGAACTAGTTTATGTACAAGAATACTCAAAATTGATCAAACGTCGTGTTCTTGGACGAATTAAAATGTATGCTGTAGAAACACGACGGAAGGGCAAAGGTGTGCAGTAAGATCTATGAATGCAAGCCTGTATTGAAGAAAAGGTGGCATACGGTGGTGGTTCTGTACTCGTGTGCGGTATAACACCCGTCCTTATATTGCTCGTGTAGTGCAAGACTACCTTGATGAGGTGACTATTCATCCCATGGTGTGGCCAGGATGTAGCTCTGACCTCAACCCGGTCGAGCAAGCCTGGGACGAGCTCGGACGGCGTGTAAGACAACGAGATCCCCCTTTAATTACGGTTCGTGACTTGAAACATGCATTGGTAGAGGAATGGGGGAACATTCCCCAACAGTGTTTCAGAAACTCGGTGTACAGCATGCCGACTCGCATTGCAGCAGTCCAGGCGGCACTTGGGGGTAATACTGAGTACTAAACTAGCTGATCAGTAATAAATGTAATGCATTTTATTTTATTAACATTAAATTGCATATAAGGTTCAATTAACTTCAATACGATAGCTTAATTCGTATTCAAGATATTGAAGTAAATGCTAGTGACCCGAAACTTTTGCTCTCGATTTTATTTTGAAATGTAGAGCCCCTAAATAGAGTTCTAATTTTATTACAAAAATCTAATGAGTTGGGCTAACAGCCTGAAATTGTTTGTCCTAAAATTAGGCCGATGGGCCTTACGAGGTTAATACAAGGGCGAACCCATCATAAAGTTATCAAACTCATCAAATAAAATGGAAGAGCAATAGACGATCCAGTGTCCAAGTAGATAGTAAATAGTTAGTGCATGATTAGAAGTCTAAGTGCAATTGTTACCAGCCTTCAGCCAGGTTTTCTTGACTGAGACTAGTAAGTACAGTCTTAGTACTTCATTTGCGGGTATCCAAATATAATATCGATTTCAAAGATCCCTATCAATACCCTATTCGTGTTAAGACAAAAGATACTTCGGCAAACGTAATCGCTCAGTGGAAGTACATTCAAGAACTCGATAAATTTTGTAAGAGGATTAAACTTGGCGGAGTAAGAAGTGGTCAAACCTACTTAGCTATTCACGGACAAAATAATATTTCATTTTGCTATCGGAAAATGTACGCCGCGGACAAATTCTTCGGTTCAATGTAGGTACCTAATGTAGTTTTGATGAACGGGTCCCTAAAGGGGATTATCGGGGAACATATGTTAACTATCACTTCATAGGGATCTTATGCATGACCCGATTTATTTATTACCGTGTACAACTGGCAACTACCAAGGTTATCTGGGTTGATACAAGTTCATCGCGGCATGCGCAGTTATATTATTTGAAAAATGGGTATAAATTGCTTATCGACAGCACTTTGGCACTAACGTATCGACCTAAAAACGTCCCATTTCACTACGAGTCCGATTCGTTATTTAAAGCGTAATGTCACTCAAAAAGTATTTCACCTCGCGCCAGTCCCAGAAAGTTTCAGTATACGAGTATTTTCTCAATTTCAGTTTGCAACAAAATCAGTTTATTTTCCAACTGACAAATTGAATTGAACTAAACAAAGTACAATTCTCCTTTGAGAATAACCTGACAAAGTTTCGAGGAGGGCTATACTGAATAACGAGTATAATATTTAGGTAAGTCCGTAGATTGTTTAAGTAGAGGTAGGTAGGCGAGTAGGTGTGTTGGAAGTTATTTCGGCGTGTGTGTAACTAGATTTCCGTTTTGCGAAATCGTTTTCCGAGCCGTAATTTACTTGCGCGCGGGCCGGTATGTTTCAATTACGGAGCTGGCTCTCCGGACGTCATTATTTCCTGCGCTGGACGTCGCTGGCCCTGCATCGGCAGTTCGCTCCTCGCTTCGCGCACGTTCACCCATTCTTCTTGCATTAGATACCCTGCCTAGGTGGTTCGCGTTATAAACATTTGTCGACTAGTTACCATGCTGATCTTGTTTTTGTATGTGTTCGTTGCATTGGAATCTAACTGGTGATTAAGGCTCAGTTAACACAGTTAAAAGAAGTTATAAAATAAAAGAGTAAATGTCGCAAAATTAATGAAGGTGATAGATTAGATAGATAGTTATTTTTATTATTTGTTAATGACCTTCCATCAGCAATCACGAGTGGCCTTTCTGTATTATTCGCAGACGACACTTCAACTGTCGTAGTTAGCGCGAGGACTCATGAGCAGCTCGCTGAAAGGATCCGCGAAGCATGTTGCCAACTGCAGACGTGGTTTTGCTCAAATGGCTTGCTCTTGAATGTCGCTAAATCGAATATCATGCTTTTCTCAGGTCGTAACTCTGCAGCGCCCCTGTGCATTGCTGATGGTCCGATGCCATTATGTAACGAGTGTAAATTTCTGGGCTTTACACTTGATTCAAACCTTAACTGGAAGGGCCATGTCGACCGGCTGTGTGGTAGACTGAGCAGTGCCGTATTTGCTCTAAAAAAGCTGAAGCCTCTAATATCCGGAAAGTCGTTACGGTCCGTATATTTTTCACATTTCCACTCCTTAATATCTTACGGTATAGTGATATGGGGCAATTCTACGGACGCCAAGCGAGTATTCATACTCCAAAAACGCGCTATCCGAATACTGGCTGGAGTAAAACACAGACATCCGTGTAAGAAACTTTTTGAAAGTAACGGCCTCATGACACACTACTCACTGTACATATATGAGGTATTGATGTTCGTGAGAAAGAATTTGCCAATGTTCAAGCGTGTTGAGGTCACGGGCAAACAACTCCGATCAACAGGGAGACTCAGCACGGTCCCGCGTCGCATGGCACTTTCACGTAGGAATCCTCGAGTGATAGGCCCAACCTATTACGAACGACTACCCGCCGAATTGCGAACAGAGTCATCTGACGAAACATTTGAACGCAAACTGAGAAACTTTTTATTGAAAATCGCATTATATTCGGTAAAGGAATTTATGGACATTAAACTTTAATATTATCACTGTTTTTGACATCGTAAATTATATCGTTATTTGTATTTTTATTTTTCGTTTATTAATGTATATTTTGTTATCTGACGATCTTTGTGTGATATCTTCGTAGTTTATTTACTGTGACTATAATTTGAATTTTATTGACATTTTATTATAATTCTTAATTCTCTTTGACGATCATAATATAAATTCATATAGATTAAGCTAGCTTTAATTTATATTGTAAATTGTATATTATGAAATAAATAAACCTAAATCTAAATCTAATCTAAACTAGCCGTACTACTATTATAAATGCGAAAGTGTACGTGTCTGTCTGTCTGGGTTTACCATTGAATTGCCGACAAACATTTAATCGAATATTATTTCAAAGACAACATTTCAAGTATTTTTATTTCATCGACATGTCATTGCGTCGAGGACTCGATACTAGGTAATTTGAACCGAGGTCTGGTTGACTTATTTCAATAAAATTCATGTCATGGCTTTTCATTTCGGGTTTTTTTTTAATTATTTTTTTTACATGTAATAATATTTTATTCCGCATAAAATTATTCCGGATATATATCTAAATCCCTAACGTTTTTTTACCTATTTTTGCCGTACAGCGAGTCGATGCCACCCCGCTGCGCGGGGTGTCTATTTCTAGTCTGAGGGGCACAAGTGAACCCTAACCTAACCGACCTAAAACATACTTCGCTTATGACAAGCCATTTTTGTCCCTGATATTTTTTTGTAATTAACGATTTACTCCAATGATTCTTAGTTTTATTATACGTACATATTATGCATATATGTATGTCACACAATTAACTACATAATTTGAATAATGTATAAATGTGCAGTAGGATATATAAAATTGTATTAAAGTAATAAGTCGAAGAATTGAATTGCAATGTTTTGTAACTACAAAACAATGCAATTCAATTCTTCGACTTATTACTTTAATACAATTTTATATCGCACACCTGTGCCAATTAAGATAATTTGAAACAAATCAGCGATCAAGTAATATTCGTTGAATTGTATTTCTACGTAGTAAGATAAATTTAAATAAACAGTAGTTGAAATAAAATAACGCCAAACAATATTACTAGTACTAAAGTTTCGATGAATCGTTGTCGATGAAATAATATTCGATGAAAAGGTTGTCGACAAAACAAGAGTACACCGTCTGTCTGTCTGTTACCTGTTCACCTGTCAACCGCTGAACCGATTTAGATGTAATTCGTTACAGATTTGAGTAGAAGAATCCCTCAAGGGGATTTTCGCACGGGGTGTGAAAAATTGTATGAAGCTACGATGTAAACGAGTATCACGCGGTCGGAGTCGCGGGCAGTTAGAAATAATTTTAGCTTCATTATTACAGTAAAATTGTTCAAGTGTAAAGCAGAGGCTTAATCCATACCGTTTCAATGACTACTTGCTATGACATGAAGAATAAATTTCGCTAGTTGTTACGGCGTTAACGCCACAGGTGATCTACCAAGATGAAGTAAATAATATGGCGACTTTCATGATATTATTGGGATGTCAATATTGACCATAAGGCCGAACGCCTCCAGCAGCACTCGTTCACCGCCACGCTACGCCATAGTCCGTAGCTTAATGTTCATCATTCATTCATTCATACATTTACGCCTTTATTCCCAAAAGGGATAGGCAGAGCACATGAATGCTTAATGTTCAAATGTAGCGTAAAGCGCCCATGACCCTGTAACCCATGTGATTGGGGCTAAACGGGTTAAAACATAGTGAATAGCCCCAAAGTAAAGTATTTCTTGTTTACAGTCAGTGTTTGACTTATACGCGCATCTCAAGATTCCCAAGGGTCTCTGATGTCTGATTTTTCGGCATCAACAAACCTGGACAAACCCGCACTTTTCAAAAGCCAGATTTTATCATTATAATTGAATTTAAAGTGAATGAAAAGAAAAATAGTCCAGAGTCGAGACGGTGAGTCGAAACTCCGTGTGCACGGACCGTTCCAATTACAGAGCGGCAGTCATTATTTCCGCTGCCATGCGATGCTTCTACCGGCACTCCGCACTGCCTCGCTGACCTCCCGAATTTCACCTATGAAACCCTAGTCTAATAAAACCTCCCCTGGCCCCTTCACGAAGTTTCCCCGCCATCTAAAGAGGGGTATCCTCGTGCACTGCGGGAGATCGCATTTGTTTGACGCTTTCTATCATTTTGTTGAATATAGCGCAATGCTCGGCCAATAGTCGAGATTCCTTCATGTTTTTGAGATAGCTGTAATATACCGTATTCATGTTGTATACGTGTATGTGTTCTAGACAGTATGTAGGTACGTAACCAAATTGGGTTTCATTTGTAAGAGATATAGCAAAATGCATGTACAATTGTATATTTTCCATATAAAAATTGACATTTAGATCTACTTAACGTTCGTACAATGCGTTGCAAATAGTAAGTACTCACTCGTACATAACGTGAATTTTAATTCCTTTGTGGTGAGATTTCCAACAGGCCATCTATCGAATAATGAATAAGGAAGAATTTTGGCTGAAGGGAGTAAAGTTCCGACGTTTCCGCGGTTGGGTACCATGAAGTTGCGTAACACAACGCAGTTAGTAGCTGACGCAGTAGTAGATAGTGTTATGTTATGTTTTAAAATAAGTTTATATCAATATACGTATGGTCTGTGTGGTATGTGTAAATTTGGTCCTTGGTTGCCCGAGTTAAATAAATAAACTACAAAGGGGAGATGTCTGGATCGTGTCAAAATATTTAATATACAAGCTGCCCGTTCAGTTTTGCCCACGTATTTGGTAGAACTCCGGCAAATCCGCGTTTCAAAATATAACCTTAGTATGTCCATCCGGAAACTCCATTAGGTGCACAGGTTAACTTATTTTTTAAATCCAAATCTGTACTTTGCAAAGCCATAATCTGACGGACAGTTATTCTTTGTACTACTAGTATAGATGTATCAACATATGACAGAACGGAAATCGCACAATTATTGTAGATGGCTCTCGGTCCGTTCAATTAGCGCCAGCTTTCCTGAATTTACATATAACTCCCACGTCGTCTAGTACCCATAACACACGCCTTACTGACCTGACTATATAGAGGATAGTTAGTTCGATCTGTGTAAAGTCTCCTAATATTTATTATTATTCTTATATATTAAGCGGTTGCGGGAGTCCGCTGGATACAGGTGGCACAGGACCGGTCACTTTGGCACTCTTTGGGGGAGGCCTATGTTCAGCAGTGGACGTCTTTCGGCAGATATGATGATGATGATTATTTATTAACCCCGTGATTGTCCCGGATTGTTACTTATTTTAGTACTTTGACACTGTGTCTTGTCTACGTTGTTACACTACTCAATTAAAGAGGAATCCAAAAGGATTGAGGGACCAAAGGTGAACCAGTGGGTCGCCTATGAACTTTGACATTTACAGTAGAAGAGACTTCAAAGGAGGGGAAGTCAGTCACTCGCTTGTTTGAGCAGAGAACCCGTTCATATTTACGGGATGTTTGTACAAAGCCCGTAAATCATTTATTTTTAAGATTTCCTACATCCGAATGTTATTGAGTATTTTGGTGATACAGTGACAATAATATGCCTCGGTATTAATGAGGTGAATTAAAAGATTCACGTGTCACAACATATACAAGTAAGTTACACCATTTATAGCTCCAGAAGAGCTTAAGACCGATTTTGACGATTTTTGATTTGTTGGATTTGTCAATCCTCAAACGGCAGAATTAGGAAAAAATCACGAACAAATTTTTTTTTCTTAGGATGACATTCACTTAGTCATACGTTTTGTATGTTGAAACGAACGTTCGCCGGGTCAGCTAATATATAAAGTATATTTTGACGTACAATCCTACGCAAGTCAGCCTACTTAAGTAGTATCAGATTAATCTCAGCAAGGCTTATGCTGAGATCTAGACGATGGTATGCATACTTAAATAGGTACATAAATAGTTCATCATGCAAATGTATCAACACGCATTCGGTACCCTTACCGGGATTCGAACCCAGGAACTAGTTTAAAAGCAAGGAAACTACGAATCAGACTTGGGCTGGATTGGACTAAACAGGATAAGGAACTAATCTGAGGATAAAAGAGAAATCTTGGAATAAACACTTTTCGTGTTAGGACTTAATTGACTGTAAAATATTGTAAGCCAAGAAAGTGAACTACTACTTTTCGGACTTTATTATTTCTACATATAGTTCCAAAGTTCACTTTCTTGGTTGAATGTATCCTTTGATATCTATTTTGAAAACACAATATTTTAATATACCTACTATGTTCAAATGGTCCGTTTAAATACGTACTTGAGTTTGGGCATTATTTATAGTATTTTAACATAGTGTTTGCTCATTAGACATTGTCGGTGTGGAAATTATAATGAGTGCGGCAAACAAAGGGGTCACAATAAGCGTCCACATACGCTATTGTTTCTGCTTTATTGAATCCGCTGCTCGTTAAAAAGTTTCATTATTATGAAGCGATTTCACGCGTTTGTTCCTTCTATTCGAAATAGCGCTCGCAAATGACCATTTAATTTCCAATGTGTTTATTCATATGGATATCATATTGCCGTAAATATGCACTTGCTTTTCAATGATAGTCATTTATTTTAATGCATTCCAGAATTGTGGTTTATTGTGGTGTAAAATATCATTGTAATGAATATCCAATTTTATCCATGGTTTTTATTTATTTTTCCCACTCAGCGAATATAGGTACGTCAAGGCATGAATTGGTCTGTTTCAACATAGTATATAGTATCGAGTGAGTTAAACGCAAAAATGTATTACTATAGTTATCTATACTGCGTTGAGTAGAATCGGCCATTGTCCATCGCTTACTTGCAAATTCGTTTTTTTCATGGTATCCCTCAAATGCTTATGTGCAATGGCTAATGTAGCCCTGTAAAAAAAACTGGATTAACCTAAACTGATGACAATTATCATACTATGGGATAGATTCCCATAAGACGTAAATAGGTAATACGTATTTTTTTATTGTATGGTTGCGTTTTGAATAATATATGTCTCTACAAGTCATGTATTTAATCGTATGGCAATCTGTAGAATAGGCGAATATCCATGTGATATTTTTATGGGAGCGCCTATTTCGCCGAGTGTTGTCGGTCATTTAGTACCACCCAGGGGACCTGGTAGGTAAATCTAGTAAGTAATTAACCAACACCTTTAGCAGATTGTAATGATAAATTTATTTCTCAAGTTCTCACATAATTTTATTAAGTACTCGTAAATCTGTTTTAAGGGTTCCGAAGTCAACAAGGAACCCTTATAGTTTCACCATGTCCGTCTGTCCGTCAGTACGTCTATGGCATAGATCAGTGACCCTTATTACTAAAGCTGTAAGTTGCCATGGGTATATAAATCAATCGCGCTGACAAAGTGGTTGAAAATATATTCTTTAGGCTATCTCTCCTATACGTAAAGTGGGTATGAAATATTACCCATGGTGTGGGATACCTTTGGGTAGCTAAATATTTTTCATGCTAACTATTTTTCACTTAATTGATCCGTTTGCGTGATATTGGGCTTAAAGCCCAAATTTTTGTTTGAATCAAGTGATCCCCCCCTGCCGGCTACACGGCTACTACTGGGAATGTGAAAAAACCGTGACAGTAGTTCAATATAATGAATTTAAAAGGAAACCTATCGGCATAACTTCTTAACGAGTATTAGTCGACCAACCTAAAATGTACTTGGAAAGCCGATTGGACAAGTTTTGTGCAAATTCGGCCGACGCAACCGCACCGTTTAGTTGGCGCGCGTGTGTCGATGTAAGAAAACAGACCGGCAACTACGAAACTCTACACTGCGCGTGACCCGACACGCACTTGGCCGGATTTTATTTGAATAACATGTTTCGTATAATAATTGACCCGCTTTCACGGGTCTCGAGTGGCCATGGGTACTTTTATTTATTGTTATGCTTCTGCTAAAAGTTTACCGCGGACCATTAAGCACGAGAACCGGATAAGTAGACAATCATCGATTTCTACTCGAACCTGAAAGCAAGCGGCGATATAATGGCTCTCCGAACACAAATTACTGGTGCTTATGCCACAGCGGTGCGTACTTAGGTACCTACTGTAAATGTATTCTGGCCAATGTCAAATGTTTAATATAAATGTAACCCTCACAATTTTGTTTGGGTCGCTCGCTAATGTTAGCTCGATATATCAAAATGGAGGACAGGGAATCTCGTTTATAAATATTATTTGTAAATCAGGATTTCGATTCATTTATAAATTTCAAATTAAAGGTAAAATGGGATTTTTCTGTTCAAAGCCGCATTCGAGCCAGCGACCACAGGCCGGTAGGTGATTAAAAGATTTAGTGGCAGAGACAGATTGTTCCGATAGCTCAGTTGGTTAGTAGCGACGGGTGGTTCATGTATGCCTGTAGTCGCCAGTTCGAATCCGTCTCCATTAAATGTTTGATAATAAATTAGGATGAAATATTAAGGCCGTAAACCCAGCACCGAACACTTGTACTTAACTGCGTAATAAGTAAATATTTATTTTTATTTCCTATTAGGTTTAAGCAGAACTTTCGGAATGAATTTCAAACAGATTTTGGTTTGTAAGGTAAATAAGTAGCCTGTTGGCAAGTAGTTGGCCTTTGTACCTACTTTACCTATATTGACTGTAGTTTAACAATGTCTTGTGTAGGTACAATATAGTACATTACGTAACTAGGGCGGTGAATTCGTGAATACCTACCCCAGATCACAGGTGTTTGTGGCCCGAACTGAAGGTGAGGGCCATAAATAAATATGCGCTTTGGGGCTTTATGAATTACCGCCCGTGTTGAGCACAAAATTTTACGTCTTCACCTGGCCACAATGCGAGTTTTACCGTACGCGCAGCGTGCGGTAAAACTTGCATTACGGCCAGGTGTGACGTAAAAGTATTACGTAATGTACTATTACATACACATATATAAGTTCATAACATTGTCACATACCGGATGCTGGCAATTTAACATTATTCGTAAGTGGTATTTATGCGTCTTGGTACCTATAAGTACTTATGCAACTTTATAGAAGTTAATAAATATTTAATTATAGACAGTCTCCGCGCGTTGCAAGGGCGCTCCTGACACTGAATTGAAATGATCCTTATTACACAATCTTCTTGTTGCTGTTTGTTGTCTTCAATTCTTGTAATCTCTGTTACTTGTGGTGCAATAAAAAATATTATAATTATTAAACATATTTTATAAGTCGTTTTTACTGATTAGGTAAAGTAAGCAGGCATCTACTACATCGAGTTGATCGCGACCCATTCTCACTTGAATCGTCATTATTGTAGAGCCTACCGTAGTTTATTTATGATAACTTCCGAAAAAGTGCGCCAGTTACCAACGTGTACACACGCGTGTTTATGTGAACGGTTAATAGACAAATCTCTGCGACTGACATCAAGTCATTAATAGGGTTTTACCGGTCCATAAATACCTTTTTCCGATAGCAGGGATCCGTTCTCAAACAAATTAGGTGGGGGTAGACCCTTAAAACTGATTGACAGGTTATAAACCTGGGCGGAAACCGGAGATTGGATTTTTTAAGGTAGCAGGGTGTGTTTTCAGATTAATGTGTTGGTGCCCTCACTTGTATGTTTAATTAAAAAAACAAGGAAAATCACTGAAAGCATAATGTTTGACCTTAAATGGAAAATCTCTATTTAATACGTGTTTGATCTGTTTACATTACTTATAGCGAAATACTTTTATTTTAAAGCCATTAAAGTATGTATTTTTACGAGTTGTCATTGACCTGAACTATGTATGCCCTACTAAGGCCTACTGTATGTATTCCTAACTTTTAATACATCAAAAATATAATGATTTAAAAAATAAATGATTCGTAAATATTATTATGATGTGTTGTTTTCCAATATAATAATTTATTCTATAATTAATGTTTTTTTTTTCATTTTTATACCCCTACGAAGGCCCACGGCCATAACTTTGGGATATGCATAATATTTTATTTGAACAGATTTAATTGAAAAGTATCTTTTACGATCAGTTCTAGACGATAGTAACGTGTAAAATATTTTATTCGTGTTTTGTTATATTTAATGATCATGTCTGAATGTCATTTGGACCTCCAATTTAAATATTTTATTATTTTTATATATTAAAATCAATCAACAACCACATTACATGCCTTACTTGGCGACCTGGTGCTTCAGACCCACCAGCATCATAATGTTACTTTAAATATGTTTTTTCTTTTAAAAAGCAAAGAACATTGTACTGATATTTTGTTTCTTTAATAAAACGTTAGCAGGGCTATAAGTGGCTTTTGTTTATTCATCATACAGTTTTTCTTTGAAATTAAGGGGGTCTTATCAGGCGACGCGACGGTGTCTTAAAATGTTCGTTAATAATTGTGAATTAAAATCACATGTCTGGGTATTGCCTAATTTTCCAGGGCACCATACTGGACAACTAAGACACAATATTGAAAGAAAATAAATCTCAATTTTTGAAAATTGGCTATAGCCGTGAAAGTGGAAAGCCTTGTTCTACATTATCATAAGGACAATTTGTGTCCGTACAGCTAACAAACTAAATATTAGAAGTCAGTTTTAAACAGTATTCTACAGTCATACGTGCATACATAATATACCTACATAAACACAATTAACGTCGTAGCAAACATGACACACGCGCTTATTCCCAGAACATCCGCGCAACTTGAACCCCTTTTGTTTCCGGTTTGCAAACCAGTGTAGCCATCATAAAAATGTTAGGGAGTGTTGCTTGTGTGCATTGAAATGCTGGGAAGAGGTGGCAGTGCGGTGTGCGTCGGTGGGAAGCTCGTTACGGCGGCGGCGAGGCCACAGATCGGCATTCCGGGCGCTTGTCTATGCCCGGGCCTCATTAGGCCCAACACGCGAGTAAAAATTGGAGCTACGAATGCATGGACATTAAAGAAAACAAGAGAAAAATGAAATATTTGACAAATCCTTATTGGATTAAGAGTACAAGTAAACCTGCAGGTCGTAACGCTTTGTAACGTAACGTAACGTCACGCATTGTACAAACGTTAGGTATATCTAAATGTAATTTTTTATGATAAAACTGACAGTTGGACTATCCTAACGCGCGTTCGAAATGTGACGTAGTTATCCCTGTTAATCAAAACTCAGGAATACATAATTTCTCTTCTCTTAAAGAACTAATTAAATATGCCAAATTCTAATCGTAACAAAGCAACTTAATCTTTAGAATTAGATACTTAGTTTTAGATTGAATATAATTCAAAGTTATGATGAGTAATAGAAAATAATTCCATTATACACTTTGGAGAATATTATGAAAGTAATTCTTGCCGCCACGTTGTACCTAAGTTGAATTAATAAATTCTCGATTTACAACATGTTTTTGCTTGAACGAATAGAGAGTGAACAAATTGTGATTCAAAATAAATAATAGAAACAATTTATTAATTCATTGTTACTGACATATTTAATAATGTGACCCAGTATCTCTAGTGATATAGAGTAAAACTAATCTTATTAAAATAAACGTCAATTCACTAACCGACATGTTGCTTTGTGTGAGGCAGGATAAATAATTATTTGCAACACTAGGAAATCTATGTGCAACAGAAAATATTCATCGGGACACACTACAGTGCAATAAAAAACCTCATACTTTGAAACACGTCGATTATTGGAGGGGGGATAATTTTAAGATTGGTCTTACTCTAGTGAGCACTTTCAAAGTTATAGTTATGTTCTTAGTTACACCTTAATGCCAGTAACATTGAAAATCGTGGTTAACATCAAGCGGTTCCATTGCTAAACAGCGATCTCTTAAATCAACCTTTGGCTGATCGAAATTGAGCAAGATAAAACTGTTGTTGTGATTTCTAAGTCATAATGTATAGACTTTAAGAGTTCTGATGATTTACCATGAGCAGCAATTTACTAACCTATGATATAAAATATTTCTAAGTACTTAATTAGCGATTTACTTACTAGCGCTCTGAATTTTCAAAATACAATTTCTACGGCAGGGTCGGCGCAACTTGGCATCTTCCTCCCAAGAAATGTTTTAGATTAGCTGTGTTATTTCTATCTTCGAACGCATAACGATTTCTCGAACATTCTCGGCTGCAACACTCGTACCTTGTTTAACGATTTGTTGCTTTGCTGGAAGATTTTCTTTTCTCTTTACTCCAGCCAACATAATTTTTACTTCCCTCGGGAAATGGCAATCATTCCATCACGTTTTCATAATATTTCTTTGTTAGTTCTGACCCGGTCCCAGTGGCATGGATAATATTTTACCACTACATATTGTATTGGATTTATTGTCGATTGGTTCTCGTAGTTAAAATTTAACTATTTGATTTACTTGCATGATGAAATTCGGGAAGATGATTCGGTTTACTATTATGAATCAGTGGCAAGTATGTAACCAATAAACGGGATAGTAAAGTTTTTTAAGTGGAATTCGTCTATTTAAAACGGTTGTAGAATCATCCAAATCATCTTGACGCAACCGATCGGCCATTAAGGTCTAGTTTAACCTCTGGGTCGGAAGGTCAGATGGCAGTCACTTTAATGTTAAATTGATCGTCATTAACAGCATATAGGAGGTTGCTGTAATTAATACGAACTCGAATTATTGGCGTCACGAGGGATCTATCTAACTAAATACATTTTGCAAGTGATTGTATCGGTAGCTGTTACAAATCTGCACGCAATAGTTATTAACGATACAAGTGCCGAAAATAGGAAATTCGCAACGAGTGATGATAAATTAAAACACGACCGAAGGGAGTGTTTTAAATCGACACAAGTTGCGAATTACCTATTCGCACGTGTATCGTACAACGTTTTACTGTACATATGGCTCTTTAAAGTTTCGACATAAGCACGAAAAGTGCTCTTTTCCGCACTAGTGCGGGAAAGTAGCACCATATGTACTGTTAAATATTTTTCACGCTAGCGCCGTAATTCTAATGCGTTATCCAAATGTGTTCGTGGTTCCAATGGTCGTAAAGCGCAGTTGCACACGGGGTAATTAGGCCACCGACGCGATGACACCTCACCCCCGTGCTGACGATACGTTGCAAGCAATTAACTTCTATTGCACGTCACCTCGCATGCTACATTTGTATCACTGACGTAACATTGTTTGGTGCCTGAGCATGTGTCTGCACAAGGTAACGGTAGAACCTATAGAATGATGCTTGTCATTGGCCTCTGTGTCTTTATCAAACGATTCAAGCAGAGCTCTGTGAATACATAGTAGAGCATTTTTTTAACGACTAGTTCTACATAATGTAGCCCTATGCGGAAGCGACATTGTCTTCCGCCGAGGTGGCAGGAGAATTGTGCATTAGGTAATGTTGGGGTGTTTAAGGTTCTTCTCTTCTTTCTACCTTCGAGAAGGTCAAACAAGGCCATGTTCGTTGCGTCCATCGATGAGAGCCTTTCGCCACCTAATCCTGTCTTCCGCAATATGCTCCCAACATTGATAATTGATGCGAAATGCTGGTATGTCTCGCTTGGCACAATACTTAAAACGTAGCAGAGGTCTAGAACGATGCTAGGCTTTATACAAAAGCGTTTCCTAGTCGCCATGTTCACAAACGCAATTCACCATAATCGTGTATCTTCACAGTCCTCATTTTTATAAAAGCGGTTATTTTCTTTTTACAATTTTTCATAAACGAAATTCTTCTCTTTAAAATTTCAACAACTCGTTTCTTTTTAACGTCCTCATTTTTTTCGTCTGTACTGAATAACGAATGTATTTAAATTTGTTCCAGTAATATGTGTTCAGTATCTTGACAATTACGAATAGGATAATATTAATAATTACACGGTTCAACTCACGTATTCAATGTCACTCCGGGCGACATGTTTCGAACTCTTCTTCAGGATGTGTTTCAGTAGTGTTGTAGTAGTAGCTGTCAGGTAGTGTTTTCGCGGCGGTGTTCGAAACATGTCGCCCGGAGTGACATTGAATACGTGAGTTGAACCGTGTAATTATTAGTATTAAGAGTATTTCAAAATGTCTCACGAATGTTTAAATTCGATTACGAATAGGATAACACGCTTTTGGCAAAACATTTGGACAGTGAAGAATATCAAGTGTGGTGAATTCCAGATGTGAAGAATTGAGAATAGGAAGGTACCCTTTTGCAGTGTGTAATTGGAACCCATTCGAGGCAAAGCAACGCTACAAGTGCTACGCCGTAGCGCGTAGCAGCATTTTTCCGCTTCGTAGCGGAACTCGCTCGTAGACGGAAGACTCATATGAGAGTCATTTGCCTTGATTGGGATAATGCAAGCTATAAACGTGCCTAAGTTGTAAAATTCGGGCTGCAGGCATTATGAGATTTGGCTGTTAACGTAGTAGTCGTGTAGCTTTATAGTATAGGGGTCGAAGAGGCGTCTTGGTTATATACAGTTCGTACAAAAGTGGCTGAGAGAGAGCCATGAACTATTAAAATATTACAAAATAGTTACAAAAATCAAGTTGGGTAGTTAAGATCCAATTTCCTTTTTTTTCTCGGAAACTTGCAGCATGGGTGCATGGGTTGTTATTTGGTGAAATAGCATCTTACATCCGGGCAAATAAATCGGCAAAACAGCAACCAATTCGGCGTCTGGGGCCGATGCTTCATACATACAGGGCTATACCCTTTCACGATGACTGTTAATATAATATAAATTTGTTACTAAGTGAGCTAAACTTGCTGGTATCGCCGGCCTGAGGCTGTATTTCTACGTAAATTCACACAATAAATTATAGTACTACGTACAGATGGTTCTTTGTTAACAAAGCCCCTGTTTAGGCATGCCGAACGTGTCTAAACGTGGCCATCTCTTTCTATCGCATGCAACGCCCTCTTTCCGAGCCTATGCATTAGTATCTACTCGTGTTTATTATTCTTAAATTACATCAACGACTTGCCGAAAATCCAAAATGACACTTGCGTGATGTTTGCAGATGATATTTCTATAACAACTCCCTGTAATAACAATGAAAACCTATGCACTGATCTAAATAACATCCTCACAAAACTCACAAACTGGCTAAAAGAACACAACCTGGAAATCAATTTCACAAAAACAAAACTAATGCAATTTAGGCCTCAACAAAAAGTTCCTTTGCAAATAGACTACACATTTACAGGAACCGAAATTGAGTGTGTCGATACTTTCAGGCTCCTTGGACTAGACATCGACTCCCACATGAATTGGAAACCACATGTGGAAAAAACAAAAACAAATTATCAAAATTCATTTACGCTCTCAGAGAGCTAAAGAGATGCACTGCCCTAAAAACAGCCCTCAATGCATATTACGCATATGCGTACTCATGTTTAAAATATGGTATTATACATTGGGGTAATTCTACAAACGTTGAAGATCTATTTATCCTCCAACAAATATGCATACGCATTCTTGTTAATATCAAAAGCCCAGAAAGTTGCAAACCGTACTTTGTAAAACATGGTATATTGACCTTGACATACATCTATGTATTTGAGATATGTAAGTTTATTCGGAAATACCCCCATCTCTTTATAAAGGTTGATGAACAACCACGACGCTACGCTACGGGGTATAAAAATAACCTGGCAATGACAACTAACCCTAAATTAAAATGTACCAAAAAAGCCCAAATATAATGTCTGTTAAAATGTATAAATAAATAATAAAATAAAAATAAAATTGTTCTTTATTTAGGTATCAACCCATTAAATTTACAATGACAAATTAAAATTAAAAGTTGAAATAAAAAAAATAAAATTACAGGCAACAGTTTTATAGACGAGGCGTAGACACCTTACTCGTAAGGTAGCATGCCGTGTAAACTACCTTGACAATACTGTTGGTCGATTCGCTCACTCTCCCGACAAAGGACCAGTGTCTTTTACGTATAATTGCGTAAAAGTCATCCACTCTGTTCACGGCGAACATCCCAGACGCACTACACCGCCACGGCAGCCGTAGCATCGCACGAAACGCGTTGTTGTACTGTACTCTGAGTCTGTTGAACGACCGTTTCGTGTAATGATAACACAGATGACTAGTGTAGAACGCCTGGCAATAGGCCCCGAACAGAGTAATTTTGACTTGGTCAGAGCAGTGAGCGAACCGACGTGCCAACATATTGCTTCGCATAGCAATGGCCCGTCTTTGTCTCTCGAGATCGTCGTCGTCTTTTAGTTTGTCTGTCAGTATATGTCCTAGATACCTAAAACTAGTTACATTTTTTAGCTCTGTCCCGTTCAGTCTGACGGGCGGCACAACTTCAGGTCCCCTGCCGTATTTAAATACCATTATCTCAGACTTTTTCACATTGTACTTAAGTCCGTGTAGTGCGGCATAACGCTCGCATATGGATATCAGCATTCTCAGTCCCATGATAGAGGGGCTCAGCAGAACCATGTCGTCAGCGTAGCTAAGGTTATTGGCGCATACGCCTGCTACGTGACACCCGACTGCGGCCCTGCTGAGCTCCTCTATCAGTTCATTCATGTAAAGATTAAACAGTATAACAAGCTTGCAGATACTTTGAAGAAGGAAACCTCCGAAAACAAAATCATGCATATTACTCAAAGAATTCTTAGTAATAAAGAGCTACTACGGCCTTCAAGAATTCTTTGAGGATACCCCAGAAAAATAAAATTAAACAATATTAACAAAACTAAATAATGTAAATCATTAAAGGCTTATAAAATAAGGTACTTACTCTGAGGAAAGGATGCATGTATAGTTTAACTTTAGCTATAAGAAATTGCCACGCCCTTACAGGGTTCCCATGTACTTAACATTTAAGGTTTCTACCACCTTATGTAACCATAGTTTTGCAATAAATATATATGAGTATGAGTATGAGTATGAGTACTAGGGTTTCCAGCCAGTCCAGCGAGAAACTTAAAAAAAAGTTAAATCGGCCAGATGAAAAAGGCATAGGTCCTAGACAGCTAAAACTGAAGATCAGTAGCTGCGACTTATTGCGACTATTTAATTGTCTCAAATAACTTATCGCGTTTTTAGACTTCTAATTTATTATTAATATAAATAATAAACGGCGGCAAAGCAATGAATACAATATAAATAAAAGACGCGACGCCGCCAGTCGCTATGTTTTTCCTGTGCCCGCGGTACCGTAAATTTAATAGGTACCTACTAACCGTCCATCATATCTGGGGTGTTCACAGGTCACTTCGGGGTCAAGGATCTCTTGGCCAAGATGGGACTATCAGACAGCTTAGACAGTAGAATGTGTGGCGAGGAGGATGAGACTATGGAACACTTACTGTGTGAATGTCATGCCCTTGCCAGACAAAGAATGAATTACTTTGGTAACGGCTATACGCAACCAAAGGAATTCAAGGCACTTCCGCTGAGCTGCATCATCCGCTATGTGGAAATGATGGAGCGAAGTTGGGAGTAGACGTAAGGAGAGGGCAAATGCACAAAAGATCCTACTGGGTTGAAGTGCATCCGAAAGGGCCCTCATCTAGATAAGATAAGATAACCGTCCATAAAGTTATAGGGGCAAGCGAATGTTGGCCTTTCTTTGCTAGAATTAATTTTATTGACGAAGCGAATTGATCGCGTTACGTCACTCGCTAGAGTTGGCACTTGGCTGATATGATGATGATGATGAAGGCATCATCATCATCATCATCATATCAGCCGAAAGACGTCCACTGCTGGACATAGGCCTCCCCCAAAGAGTGCCAAAGTGACCGATCCCGCGCCACCCGCATCCAGCGGACTCCCGCAACCTTTACCAGGTCATCCAGGTCCACCTTGTCGGGGGCCTACCCACGCTGCGCCTTCCGGTACGTGGTCGCCACTCGAGAACCTTTCCGCCCCAACGGCCATCGGTTCTACGTGCTATGTGCCCCGCCCACTGCCACTTAAGTTTAGCGATCCGGAGGGCTATATCGGTTACCTTGGTTCTGCTGCGGATAGCCTCATTTCTGATGCGGTCACGCAGTGAAACTCCCAACATTGCCCTCTCCATTGCCCTTTGGGTGACTTTGAGCCTTCTTATGAGGCCACCACGTTTCAGTGCCATATGTCATCACTGGCAACACACACTGGTCAAAGACTTTCGTCTTGAGACACTGCGGAATATTGGAAGAAAAGATTTGCCGTAGCTTCCCGAACGCTGCCCAGCCGAGTCGGATTCGACGATTGACCTCTTTCTCGAAGTTGGACCTACCTAACTGGATCGTCTGTCCTAGGTATACATAATCGTCTACAACTTCGAGCGTAAAGTGTCCGATTGTAATGGGAGTTGGTACTACATGGGCATTTGACATGATCTTCGTCTTATCCATGTTCATTCTTAGACCAACTCGCTCGGATGCTTTACTGAGGTCATTGAGCATCGTACTTAAGTCCTCCATGGTCTCAGCCAAGAGTACTATATCGTCAGCAAACCGAAAGGCTGCCTTGGCTGCTAGTAATTATATGACGCTGACTGTGCTAATCACGGAGTGAGCCGGTCCTGGAAACGCATACACTTAGCAAGTACAAATTGTTGGTAAGGCGCGCGTAACGCCACTCAACCACTGCCGTCCATATCAAAGAAGAAAGAAAGAGCATGATAGATTTTGTCGTGTCGCATCTTCTCGCGTCGTTGGTTTTGTTAGCCCACTGACTGATGTCTTTTCGCGCGATCTGACATGCTAGACTTGGCACGCTGGGGAGCGACCGCACGCGACAAATATTTACAAATCCCAGCATAGAAAAATACAAAACCGATACAAGTAAACCGCATAGAGCCTCACGTCAATATTCCTCGAGAGTTCGTAGTGTACTCTACCTCTGTTTTGACACGTGAAAACGAGGTCACTGTTTTTAATTTAATAACATGTTCGTAGCAATGTTCTACGAACAGCGCTGGTAAAACTAAACTAAGTAGTTTTAATATTGTGCCATGTTTCGGTCGAGTATTTTATCCGGTATTTTAGGTCATTTATGAGTGTTGTTACTGTTATGTAGAAATTATGGAAAACTAGCTCCTGCCCACTATCCGTCGGCATGGAATACGTTTATATCGTAGTTCCATATAAACTTTTATCCTCTACTCTGGAGGGGCGCTGCGTAGAATGACTGAATCAGACGTTTTCGCTCATTGCTATTTAGTATAAATCAATGATAAATCACGACTTAAGCTTTTTTTTTAAAGCACTATTTCCACCAAACGGCCCGGAACGGAAATAATTTTATAGTCTTTAAACGATACTGTTTTTAAGTCTGCATTACCAAGCTGCGCACAACAGCTTGACCGCGGGCGTCTTCCGTGACATGTGATCGTAAACGAAAGTATGCCGCGACACGCGAACGGCTCCGTTCGCTTGCGATCGGCCCTGTTCACTTGCGATCGGCCCCGTTCGCTTGTCGTCGAGTGCGATCGGAACCATATTTGAGTGGGTGCGGATACGTTCGCAAGCAACCGTACGGTGCCGTTCGTGTGCGTCGACATCCTGTCGGCCGCGAACGGCTGTTACCGCTTGATCGTTTGCGGTTATAAACACTTTGGTGCAATTCGAGAATACAATTATTGCAACGAAATAATTGCATGCAATCATGTAAATCGCCTTCAACTGCCTAGTCAAATAAAAATATAAAGAAAGTTATTTTTTTCCTTGTGAATAAATCCAACACATTTACACTTTTTGCAAAATCTCACGTGAGATTCAGGCATGGGGGAGGGGATGAGCCAAATCTCACCAAGGGGGGAGTGGGTTCAGAAAATTTATAAAAACGCTTCACGTTCAATAGACCTCTTTCACGTTAACCAACAGCCGTGGTCACCGACACAGCCCCACCCGTTTTAATTTATTGCTCGGGTGCAATTGTATCACGCACTGTTGTCAGTGAGATTAACTTATTTCGACAAAAGTTTCCTCCAACCGTTCAAGAACTTTTATTCACGTCAAAAAGTGTTTAGTTAAAACCGTAAATTTCTGATTTTAAAAGCATAATCATGTAGACGCCCGACTGTTCACTGTTCTGTTTCATGTCAATTTCAACAATATCGGAGAAACAATAGTAGTTTATGCGACTGATCAATAATGAGAGGCCTTAAAATACGACTGTGGTTTTATGAAACGAGCGTCAAAGAGTTTCATAATAGGATCACACGTGTGTTTAGGCCTAATTATGTACAGTTGCATACACTACTGTCGTGAATGGTCATGATTCACGATAGTATTTACATTGATGTTAATATTCATGTCTCTAACAGCCGATTATTTTATGTCGCAACACCAACCAGTAATCAAAAATCAAAAAGACCAAGCTAATGCATATAACATCTGCACATAAAAAGAGGCCAGTAACACCATTTCTGATAACTCACGACCACGATTGCATGCATCTGGGGAGTACTTCTGGGGCCTGTAGCTGCTCAAAACTCGACCTAGTTACTGAACACACCTACCTTGGAATGATCATTGACAGTAGATTTAATTGGAAAAACCACATTGAAGGAATATGTAAGAAATTAAGAGCCATACTAGCAAGATTTTCAATTCTAAAATTTAAAATTCCGTACTACACCTTGAGAATGATGTACTTATCACTTGCTGACTCTATAATTAACTACAGTATTAGCACATATGGGTGCACATATAAAACATACCTAGATAAGATATATACACTACAACTATCCATTCTTAAAACTATAGTGCCTAAAAAAATTAAACTACAATGTAAAAATAATTATAACAAACTATTTGGTTATTGTAAGGTACAAAGTATATATGAAAAAATTGACATTCAGATCATAAATGATACATTTAGCCAACTTAAAAATCTAAAAATGAGAACTCGCAGTAAAAATCTAAGAGAACTGGCATACTTATCACCTTACATTTTACCAAACTACAAGAATACATATGGCAAATGTACCTCAGATTTCATGTTACCTCATATACTTAACCAACTACCTTTAGATATATTAATAAAAATACAGGGAGCAGAGAATCAAAACGCATGTAAACAAATACTTAAAAAATATTACATAGAATTTCATAACACCAGCACTGAAAAATAATATTAGTAAACACGAAACATACTGTGATAATATAAATAATTAAGTGGCAACTGATTCTTGCAAATAAGCCTACATGAGGCTTCAGTAAGAATACTGCAATAAATGTATTAGCATAAGTTTATATTCTGAATAAATAAAAAAAATAAAAAAACATTTTATAACAATATTGTTGCGCCGGTGGTATAAACTTCAAACTTGATTTTCCATGCTTTAGAAGCGTTTTCAGCAGGCTGAAAAGTGATTTCAGGCCGTTTCAGAGGTGGCTCTTCCACACACTAGAAGATTGAAAATTCACCCTAGTTACCGTTGTTTTCAGGCGCCTGAAACATGTTTTCAGTCCGTTTCAGGACAGCCTCTATCAGATGGCGCAATAACCTGAAAACCCGTTTTCAGGCGTTTTCAGGACCCCTTATGGGCCTTTGAAGTACACTTCAGTATATGGCGAAATTTCTCGAAGGAGTGAAAGAGACAGCACTATTAGAGAGAGACATCTAGATTGAGAAGGTTCGAGAAGTGTGTGAAAGAGACAGCACTATTAGAGAGAGACATCTAGATTAAGAAGGTTCGAGAAGTGTGTGAAAGAGACAACTAGAAAGGGACAGCATATTCGGGTCGAACGAGCATCGAACAATCTAGACGCTCTGGAACATTCACGAACCGAGGGGTCGCCGTTCCTAGAATTGGACCTTGGACTGATTATTCAAGATTTCTCCGGAATGTTCTAGTGCGAAGGTCTCCGGGTATATAAGCCGCGCGCCAACGCAGCGGAGGAGAGTTTGGAATTAAACGGCGAACAGTGCGAATCTCAAGGCGAAGCGAGTGAAAAGTGTGTCATAGTGAAGTGATTTATTAAGTAAGACTTGTTAATTAGTAATTTTATAATAAAGTTTGCATTCCTTTTAATTAGTGATCAATTCGTGTATTTTCTATCACGTTACCCACCCCGTGGACGTAACATTTGGTGTCAGAAGTGGGATAGAAAATGTCGACTACATCTCGTGAGAACGAGCAGAAGAGAGTGCAGACCCGGAGCCGAGCTGCAGCAGGTGAGGACTCTGCGTCGGGCGCTGGCCCATCAGACTCACCGACCCCATATAAGCAAGAGATGGACGTCAATGCCATCTTAGTTCTCTTAAAAGAGCAAGCTCGTCAACAACAGGAACAGGCCCGAAAAATCGAAGAGGGGCTGCGCAAACAGGAAGAAAAGCTAGAAGAGGGGCTGCGCAAACAACAAGAGCAAGCTCGTCAACAACAAGAGCAAGCTCGTCAACAACAAGAGCAAGCTCGCCAACAAATCGAAGAGGGGCTGCGCAAACAGGAAGAAAAGCAAGAAGAGGGGCTGCGCAAACAGGAAGAAAAGCAAGAAGAACAATCGAGACTGCTTCGAGAGGTACATGAGACCGCGACTGAATGGAAGCGCGAGATGTGTGAGGTCCAGGAGAAACTGATTAACTTTGAAACTGGACTTCATGGTGTTAGAGAAACCATTGGGACAGTTAAGGAGGAAGTTGACACCTACAAGAATCGCCTCCAGAAGCTCGAAATAAAAGTGGCCAGTGGTACGAGTACCTGTGCAGTCGAGGTGCCAGTATTTGGAGGTGGACGATTTAAGGCACCTCCCTTTGATGGTACTTCGTCGTGGACAGCTTATAAGCGGCAATTCGAGTCAGTCTCCAAGGCTAACGGTTGGAGTAAAGAGCAGGCCAGGACAGCCCTAACCTTAGCGTTACGTGACGAGGCTCTCACCATATTAGAAGCCTTAGGAGAAGAGGAAACTTATGACCGGCTTCTAGAGGCGTTGGAGGCCCGTTACGGTGACAAGCACCTGGAGCACGTGTACCGAGCTCAGCTAAAGGACAGGACGCAGGGGCGTAGCGAGACCTTGCAGCAGTGGGCCCTAGAAATTGAGAAGTTGGTCAGAAAGGCGTACCAACGCACATCCGCCTCCTTTGTGGACACCACGTTAGTGCAGGCCTTTGTTGACGGAATACGGGATTTGGAGGTACGGGCTGCAGTGCGATTAGGGCACCATGGGAGCCTGAAGGATGCGGTGGCTCATGCCCTGGAAGTAGAAGCTGTGCGCCAGGACCCGTCAAGGCCTTATAGGGTACGTGAAGTATCTCTTAGGGAACCAATGGCTCCACATCGTGAGTTTGGGCCACGATGTTACCATTGTGGAGAACGTGGTCACATCCAGACCAGTTGCCCGAAAAGGGGCAGGAGAGAACGAGATCTGACTCAAGTGGCAAGGGCAACAGGTACCGTGGCATCCGGGCCGCAACAGGGAAACGAGTAAAAGCCAGGACTAAGGGACGAGTGCTGGCTGGTGGTCGGAATGTCCCAGTTATGATCTCACAGGCTAATGACGGGAATAGTCTGGTTGTTAAAGGAGAAATTGGTGGAGTACCATGTCACCTTACCATCGACACCGGAGCTTCTCGGACGGTTATCAGTTCTCGGCTACTGAAGCACCTGACCAGAGATCATCTAGTCCAACCTAGGCATCTCCAGCTGCAAACCAACAGATCGAGACAGTATTTCACACCGGCCCACCGCCTGCAGCTTTATAAATCGCAGGTCCGCCCACACATGGAATACTGTTCTCATCTATGGGCAGGGGCACCCCAATACCAGCTTCTCCCTCTGGACCGCATCCAACGACGAGCAACTCGAATTGTTGACTGCCAGCATATTTCGGATCGGCTTGACTCCTTGGCGCTGCGTAGAGATGTGGCTTCGCTCTGCATTTTCTATCGCATGTATAACGGGGAGTGCTCCGAGGAATTGTTCGGATTAATCCCTACCGCTTCTTTTCGCCATCGTCCAACGCGACAACATTACCATCCTCACCACTTAGATGGTTGGCAGTCCTCAACTGTGCGCTTCTCCAGAAGCTTCCTGCCTCGCACAGCTAATCTGTGGAATGGATTGTCGCCTGCGGTATTTCCGGACCGATACGACCTTCAAACCTTCAAGAAAAGAGCGTACTCCCATCTTAAAGGCCGGCAACGCACTCACAACACCTCTGGTGTTGCAGGTGCCCATGGGCGGCGGTAATCGCTTACCATCAGGTGATCCGCCTGCTCGTTTGCCTCCTATCACATAAAAAAAAAAAAAAACCGCTACCGGCCAGTACATTCCCATACAGGGGGAGCGAGAGGTGGATTTAAAAATTGGTAATAAGAGCTACTGGCATAAGGTGATTGTAGCTAACATTATCGACGACTGCATCATTGGGCTGGATTTTATGAGAGGCCATGGCTGTAAAATTGACTTGAAGGTTGGAGTACTGAAATTTGGGCCTGATGAGGTGCCTATGGAGGGTGGAGTAAATGGGAATGTTTACTGTACTAGAAGAACGATCCTCCAACCGAGGGCACAGGTACTAGTTCCAGTGCGATTGCCGTACAGCACAAGACAAGGATGCCATCGTTGTGTTGTTGTGGAAAAGGACAATGATGGTAAACCATGGATGACAGCTCGCACGGTGGTAACAACATCTACTAAAACTGTTGTGAGAGTTCTTAATTTAAGTGACACCAAGTGCGTCCTTAGAAAAGGAGCTCTAGTTGGATCATGTGAGGAAATCTCTTGGATACGAAGTTGCCAAGGTTCTACGGAGAGCGAAAACCCTGGGTGTTCTGCGCCTCTAATAGACATTGAAAGGTTATTAGATGGTTCCAGAAACGATCTTACCGGGGAAGAGCTCAGTAAGGCACGTAAATTGCTGTTGCGATACAGCAATGTTTTCTCTGCGCATGACAGTGACATCGGAAAAACTGGAGTCGTACGGCATGGGATCGATACTGGTGACGTCATGCCTATGCGACAGCGACCCCGGCGAGTTCCAGTAGCTCAGGAGAAGGAAGTAGAAGACATGATCGAGGAAATGAAGAAGGGTGGCGTTATTGAACCTTCAACAAGCCCGTGGTGTTCCCCCGTAGTTTTGGTGAAGAAGAAGGACGGGACCATGAGATTCTGCGTCGACTACCGTCGACTGAATGATGCCACTAAGAAAGACAGCTATCCATTACCTCGAATCGACGACACCTTAGACACTTTGAATGGAATGAAATGGTTTTCTACGTTGGATTTAAAAAGTGGCTATTGGCAAGTTGAGATCAAGGATAGTGATAAGGAGAAAACGGCTTTCTCAACCGGAAAAAGGGAAAATCTCCAAAACTGTCCCCAAATTGGGAAGGGCCATATAGGGTAGTCACAAGAATCAATGACGTCACATATCGGATACAGCGAAATCCACGTGGTCCCTGCAAGGTTGTTCATGTTGACCGACTGGCGAAGTACCAAGGAAACAATGATGCTCGGGACGAGCATGTCTTAGGAGGGGGTAGTGTTGCGCCGGTGGTATAAACTTCAAACTTGATTTTCCATGCTTTAGAAGCGTTTTCAGCAGGCTGAAAAGTGATTTCAGGCCGTTTCAGAGGTGGCTCTTCCACATACTAGAAGATTGAAAATTCACCCTAGTTACCGTTGTTTTCAGGCGCCTGAAACATGTTTTCAGTCCGTTTCAGGACAGCCTCTATCAGATGACGCAATAACCTGAAAACCCGTTTTCAGGCGTTTTCAGGACCCCTTATGGGCCTTTGAAGTACACTTCAGTATATGGCGAAATTTCTCGAAGGAGTGAAAGAGACAGCACTATTAGAGAGAGACATCTAGATTGAGAAGGTTCGAGAAGTGTGTGAAAGAGACAGCACTATTAGAGAGAGACATCTAGATTAAGAAGGTTCGAGAAGTGTGTGAAAGAGACAACTAGAAAGGGACAGCATATTCGGGTCGAACGAGCATCGAACAATCTAGACGCTCTGGAACATTCACGAACCGAGGGGTCGCCGTTCCTAGAATTGGACCTTGGACTGATTATTCAAGATTTCTCCGGAATGTTCTAGTGCGAAGGTCTCCGGGTATATAAGCCGCGCGCCAACGCAGCGGAGGAGAGTTTGGAATTAAACGGCGAACAGTGCGAATCTCAAGGCGAAGCGAGTGAAAAGTGTGTCATAGTGAAGTGATTTATTAAGTAAGACTTGTTAATTAGTAATTTTATAATAAAGTTTGCATTCCTTTTAATTAGTGATCAATTCGTGTATTTTCTATCACGTTACCCACCCCGTGGACGTAACAATATTGATGGGTAGGCGGAGAGTCAGAGTTCCTAACGGCTGTATTGCGTACAAATAGTTAAGTGCAGATTTGTAGTGCTAGATTTGGAGGAAAACCAGGGTGAGCTCTTTCCATAATCATTTTCAGTGCATCCTATGATATTGTAGGTACCGATTTGGTACATTTACTGTTAATGTGCTTACACAGCTCGCACGATGACTGTTTATGATGTGATGTATTTATGTGCGTCCACAGGTCTTATTCTATTTGGGAGGTGTGACGGTATATCATGGATATGAATAAGGTTTCCTACATGTCAGGTACAGGCGATAACACAGTTCTTAGTCGTGGAGTTCTTTAGTGTGAGAGAATTAGTAACCAGTGTAACAACAGGGTCTCAGGTTCGGTAGTCTCAGGCCGTATCGTTATCAGTCAAGGGTGCACCCGAGTAATTATAACGGGAACAATAGCGTGTGAAAAGGTGGAGCATCAGTTGTGTGGTTAAGGGATGTCTGTAAGGGGAGGAGGAGGACATTCTCGGGGACGAAGGTCCCCACCGCTCATATGGAACTGGTACGCACAAGGCGGCAGCTCATCTGTCAGATATATAAAGAATTCCTCAAGCTGTAAGTGTAGGTTCATAGTTGCATACATGCTAATACAGATAGCTGAGCTAGAGTGCTATAGGTACTCATTCGCGGCCATGAGATCGACCAGAAGTGGCTTCGCGACAACTACTTTATCTACACACATATCATTAGTAGGTAAGTAACAGCAAAAAACCAACAAAAAATGACAACGGCAATGGCGGCAATTCGTCATGACGAATGGCTTTTTTTAAATCATAGACAAACGAATGAAGTTCCTATACTGATATCACTCGAGATCAAATGTCGTGCGGATTATATTAGAAAACATACTGAATTGACGTTTCGTATCGATAAATGTTTGAATATCTATACTACAATAGAGACCCGTTTGAGTTTTGATAGCTGTTCCAAATTTAAACTCATTACGATACGAAAATCTGTACTGTAATAACATTACAGTACAGATTTTACCTACTACCACAGACAAGAAAGTTCTCATAGTAAAATCGGTTGTAATAATGCTGGTCATTTCCTACGGTTTCTGAACGCATTTTAGAGCACTTATGATATGTGCGTAGACAAAAGCGTTTATGGACTGAAAAGTCTGCGAAGTGAATTAATTTAATAAAAAGTTAATATTGAAAATAAAAAGTAAACTGTCATTGGGTTGGGATACAGGTTCTCCTACTGTAAACATTTTTTTAAATAGTTCGACTCTCAGAGTGGTTATCCTTTCAACGTTTGTTTGTACTAAAATGACTATTCTTAGTTATTTGTAATCGGATAACTCTTGTCTGTACAGTCAGAAACGTGACCCGCATACAAAATTGTATGCAGGGTCTGGCATGGTATGCAGGGGGTCACGTTTCTCTGAACAGACTGTACTTCAATGTAAGTACTCACATAATGTGAAAATATACATCCATGTCTGTTTATTAAACATAACATAATAAAACTTGGCAACTTGAAGTTTGAAAGCAATATTAGATTAGTTTTTGAAACTTCTCACAAAACAAATGACTTTCCCCAAGTCTAATATGATAAACTATGTAGCAATATATTACGGATTGACTTAAGAGATTTGACTTTCAAAATATTAAAAAGAGATATAACTTCAAAATATTAAAGGAAGGTATAAAATTTTATTACGATCATGATAACGAAGCAGTACAAAAAATTAGCGGATTGTACAACAGTTTCTAACTACTTATAACATTTATTTAGTACAAATGTACATAATGTTGTTAATGGAGATTCTGTTGATGTTGCCCAAAAGGGGATTCACATCAGCAAGGTAACTTTTATCTAATGAAATATCGCTATTCGACTTCATCATCATCATCATCATATCAGCCGAAAGACGTCCACTGCTGGACATAGGCCTCCCCCAAAGAGTGCCAAAGTGACCGATCCCGCGCCACCCGCATCCAGCGGACTCCCGCAACCTTTACCAGGTCATCAGTCCACCTTGTCGGGGGCCTACCCACGCTGCGCCTTCCGGTACGTGGTCGCCACTCGAGAACCTTTCCGCCCCAACGGCCATCGGTTCTACGTGCTATGTGCCCCGCCCACTGCCACTTAAGTTTAGCGATCCGGAGGGCTATATCGGTTACCTTGGTTCTGCTGCGGATAGCCTCATTTCTGATGCGGTCACGCAGAGAAACTCCCAACATGGCGCTCTCCATTGCCCTTTGGGTGACTTTGAGCCTTCTTATGAGGCCCATAGTAAGCGACCACGTTTCAGTGCCATATGTCATCACTGGCAACACACACTGGTCAAAGACTTTCGTCTTGAGACACTGCGGAATATTGGACGAAAAGATTTGCCGTAGCTTCCCGAACGCTGCCCAGCCGAGTCGGATTCGACGATTGACCTCTTTCTCGAAGTTGGACCTACCTAACTGGATCGTCTGTCCTAGGTATACATAATCGTCAACAACTTCGAGCGTAAAGTGTCCGATTGTAATGGGAGTTGGTACTACATGGGCATTTGACATGATCTTCGTCTTATCCATGTTCATTCTTAGACCAACTCGCTCGGATGCTTTACTGAGGTCATCGAGCATCGTACTTAAGTCCTCCATGGTCTCAGCCGCCGCAGCAGTATTCGACTTAGTCGAAGCTAATTCGTTTTTAGCCGTACGTAAATTGACCACCAGAGGGGTAATTGGGTAAGGGCGTAACGCTTTGAACGGGTTAGGCGTTGACAGTGGCGAAAGCAAAAAGGAAAGACGAAGCTCGTCAGGAGTTCCTCGGTACGCTGGACCGGGACCCATGGAAACGACCTTATAAAATTGTCAGGGATAAGATGATGCACGGCCGTGAATTCCATGGAGCCGAAACTCATCGCGAGAATAGTGGAGGGTCTGTTCCCATCGGCACCGGACTTTGCCCCGCCTGTGATGTACGCCTCCGTAGAAGAACCAGATGTCTCGTCTTACATCCCCTGGTGATGGATGTGGAGATGCTTGGGGCTGTCCGCTTAAAATCCAGCAGGAAGGCCCCAGGACCAGATGGTGTGACAGGGAAAGTCATCCCCCTCGCAATGAAGCATCTCGGAGTCCGACTGAAAGGCATCTTTGACAACTGCCTCAAAGAAGGAAAGTTTCCCCAATGTTGGAAGGATGGGAGATTGTGCCTGCTGCGGAAGAAGGGTCGCCCAGCTGACTCTCCTTCAGGGTACCGCCCCATTGTCCGTGGACATTGGACGTGGTAGGAAATATGCCGGAACGCATCCTCGCACGGCGCATTATAAACCATCTTGAGGACACGGGCCCGAAGATCAGTGGAGGGCAGTTCGGGTTCCGAGAAGGACGGTCCACGATAGACGTAGTCGGCATGCTGAAAGAGTTCAGCGGCCTAGCAACAGAACAAAGGGAGGGAGCCATAGCAGTTTCACTGGATATTGCCAATGCCTTTGGCACCCTCCCATACGAGGTTAGTAAAGAGGCGCTCCGTTACCACGGACTGCCTACCTATATCAGGTAAATAATCGAGCACTACCTAACAGGCGGGGTAGTGTTCTACGAAGTGGGAAACACGCGCCTAGGCCGTAAAATGGAGTGCGGCTTTCCATAGGGATCCGTCTTGGGGCCCCTACTCTGGAACATCGGATTTGACTGGGCTATCAGAGGAGTCCAACTCCCTCACATGGTTACCATATGCTACGCGGACGATACAATGGTGGCCGTGAGGGGTAAAGAATACAGAGAGACCCTAAGGAGAGCAGCAGTGGCGAAAGAACTTACCGTCGACCGTATTCATTGATCAAATCTTTCTTTATAAGCTATTAAACAACTACATTGACTCACCCATTCTTCTTAGAAGTATTACTTTTAAATTGCCTCGCTGCATTCCTTGTCGCCACCCCTTAACATTCCTCGTCAGACTTTGCCGTACCAAGTTTGCCAAAAACACATTCTTCAGACGAGCATGTCAAAATTATAACGCCAACTTTATTAGTTTAGATATTTTTTCTCTCTCATTTGTTCAATATCGCAGCGCTCTGCGTAGCCTGATCTACACCGAATAATTGAATAATGATAACTCCGGATTGTATGCATGAGTTAGAAACGCTTAATTTAGTTAGTTAATTAGTAACTGTTTTCTTTCTCATTTGTAAACCAAGGTAAATGTAGCATTTCATTATATTACAATATGAAACAACTTACATCATTCTGCGAAATAGACTTGCATGGTCTTACCCACTCTTTTTCGACACTTGTAATACTTTTTGTCTGTACCTATACTTAATGGAACTATAGGTTCAATCGTATATCTCATAAGCTAACATGATTCTGTTAACAACCGTTTGTTTCCTAAATAAATTAAATAATAATAATAATAATAATAATAATAATGGCGTAGGGATGTGACGGCCCCATCGCCCACCAGATTTCTGGTGCAATCAGTCAACGTAAGGCAGCTTGTGGCGGGCTTTTAGGGAGTAGCGACCCTACGTACCTGAGTGCTCCTGGGGGTGTCCTGTGGTCAGGCTGAGCCGATCGGGACAGGCCCTCCGCCTCTGGCTTGCCTTTATTGGCCGTCCAGAGTGGAGTCGCAAGAGCTGTTGCTCGAGGGTAGATGTGGACACCTAAGTGGCGAGTTGGCTATATGTTTAAAGTCCAGTGCTACCTCTCTACCCCCCAGCTCTCTGACCGGTGTTGCCCTTAGGCCATTTTTTAATGTCGCTATTAATAGGGGCCCATCTAGCAGTTAGCGAGTCACCGTCTGCCAGAGATAAAGATTGAAACAGTTTTATTAGGCAGGCGTCCGATGTTTCACCCAATAGCCCAGCCACTAGTCCATCATTTCAACCCAATAACCCGTTTTATTTAGATTCCATCAACCATCAATAGTCCCTATACACCCCAGCGGGTGCTGTCTCTGTGTGCGTCCCATGACACGGGCAGGGACAGCATCCGCTCGGTGTACTCCTTGCATTTCATTAAATTGTCAAAAGGGCCTCTACGTGTTGGCTCAGTTGGTACTTTGTAGGTACCTAGCTCCACGCACGCCTCCCAAAGGTCCGGGACATCATTGTCCCGTGAACGGGAAAGACATACATAATAATAATATATTAGGTTTTAAAGTGGCCATATCAAAGACGGAAGCGGTGGTCTTTAGAGGCAGGGGCTGGTGGCCATGTACCAGTGACGTGATTTCCGTAGGTGGTGAAACGGCACCGCAATGGCATTGGGCCGCTTGCTGCCAAATGTTGGAGGCCCTGGAGCTCCATGTCGGCGCATGTCGCAGCATGGCATTGTACGGGGCGCCAATATGGGCAAAAAGGCTCACAAATAAGACAAGGGCCCTTCTCCGAAGGCCACAGCGCGTAACAGCCCAGCGTGCTATTAGGGGCTACAGGACGGTGAGGCATGCGGCGGCATGCGCTCTCGCTGGCACCCCTGGGAGTTGGATCCCCAGCTAATACTGGCAGAACGATACAGTGAGCGGGTGGAGGCCAGGACAAGTGAGGAGCGCCTGGCCCCCCAAGAAATAGAAGGAAGGCGTCGTATGGCAGCCAAGCGTGAGAGGGACAGGTGGAAAAGCCAGCTGGAAGACTCTACCTATGGGACTTACACCATAGAGGCGCTCTTCCCGTCTTTTGACAGCTGGCTTGACCGGAAAAGCGGAAGCCTGACATACATGCTGCAGGTGATGACCCGACATGGCTGTTTCGGTCATTACCTGCATAAAATAGGTAGAGGACCATCACCAGCTTGTCACCACTGCGGTAGCGACGATGATACGGCTTTACACACTTTCAAAGAGGTACTTGCTGGGCCATGGAGCGCCAAGATTTAAGAGGTGGTAGATCTCTCGCTGCAAAGCGTTGTGTCCTGTATGCTGAGTAGCGAGGGATCGTGGAACGCCATGAGCCATTTCTGCGAGACGGTGATGGCAATTAAAGAAAATGCGGAGCGAGAGCGTGAAGCAAGATCAGATGCGCACCCGCTTCGTCGTAGACGGAGGGGGAGAAGGCAGCGCCAGTATATAAACCGCCTGATCCCCCAGTAGGGCCGCGGACTGGGGACCCGCGCCTCTATGCCCTACACGTTTGGGAGAGGGGTTAAAACTGTACCAACCCCTCCCTCCTTTGGCGCGAGGATGAACCCGGTGTCCTAATTGGGGCAGCCGGGGGAGCATCGTGGTAGAATGCATGCGATCCTATGGTGCTCCCCTACACGGCCGCGAGGGCTAACGCCGCAGAGGGTTTAGTGGGTATGCCCTGCCCTTACGGAAGGGTGAGTCCCACATATCTCCCACAATGCGCCATCCCTAGCCCGGGGGGATGCGTAATCGCATTTCCTCTGCGTGGAAAAAAGGACCCGTCACTTTGGCACTCTTTGGAGGCCTATGTCCCGCTTTGGATGTTTAGATGTTTGGTAGTCAATCCAGCTTAAAGGACTCAACCGATTTGAATACAATTTAGCACGAAGATAGTTTATAGCCTGGATTAACATATACGTTATCATAACATATAAGTTTTTATCCCGATTCCACGCAGACGAAGTCGCGGGCGGATGCTTGTATACCATATAAAATATATAATTACGTATATAGTATGTAATTACTTAAACCTCACGACATATTTGATATATTCAATGTTGAATGCACCGATGTTAAGTTAGTAGGTACTAAGCAATAATGGGTGTTCCACGTCATAATAGAGCACTAAAGGTCTGCCGCCGTGTTACCTGCAGCACTAATGATATGTAACTAATAGCTCTTTATACCTATAATTCATACAATAATTCATGAGTTTTTGCTTTGCTCTCAATATAAATTTATTTACGGGGTGTTCGGAATAACGATGTAGGAACTTAAGGACATGATAGACTGGACTATTAGGAAGAGTTTGAACCTTACATTCTTAGTCTAATCTGTGATAGTTTTTTTTTTAATCGAGTATTATTATTATTTGTTCCAAAAATTCTCATCTAATATAAATAAATCCTCTCATACATGAGAGGAGGCCTGTGCCCAGCAGTGGTACGTATATAGGCTGATGATGATGTGAATATAAATAAATAAATAATTGATTTACCAATAAAAAAATATCAACGTCCCAATATATTTTTGGCACAAATGTAAACATTTCGGAAAAATGGATTTAAAAAATAAGCTATCATTGGGCCCATTTCGTGACACCGCACAGACTAAGATTTACTTCTCGTGTCTTCTTTGTCTTGTAATACTGTGTTGTGTCATGAATAAATATTTGAATCTGAATCTGAATCTATCACGTAATGTTCAAACTTCTCCTAATAGTCCAGTCTATAACCTCCTTTTAAGTTCCTAGATCGTTATGCCGAACATCCTGTAGGTACAAACGGCAGTGTAAGAGTTATTTTGAACTAGCACATACATTTCTTTACGTTGGCAAAAGTATTCATTAGTTACTTTTATTTGGGTGAGCAGATTGAGAAAACCTGAGGATTTTTAGGATTTTTCATGAACGAGGAATTGTTTTTGAAGACACACAATGATGAGAAGAATTCTACAATAAAAAAAGTCGGGCAGCTTTAATAATCTCAATTATTCGTAGGTATCAATATTAATACAGGGTCTTACAACAGGCACGCTCAAACTTTGCCAGGGTATACTTAGCGGCCATTTTGGAGAAAAATTAGGTGTCAAATTAGGCGGGAATATATAATCATGACATTTCATCATGGACTGCTATACGCTTCAACAACGCATAGAAATTGTTAACAGCACGGGATACGTATATTAAATTTATTGTTTGAAATGTTAGAGGGTTGGCGCATTGTGGCGACATCAACTGGCCCCCCAGAGATCGTGTGACGTAACACCGCTCGACTACTTTCTGCGTCAAATCTCTTGTCTATGCAAACAAACCACAGACAATCTCTGCTCTGAAGGCCAATATAACCCGCCCATTTATGCGAAAATGTCGCCCAAAATTGGTCCACCAGGATACCCCACCTAATGCCTCTCACAGACTGCGGCGCTACCACGAACTTCGAAAGTCAAAGTTCGTAATATCCTTGTCACTCGAGTAAGGGAGCGCGATAGAGATGGAAATACCCGAACTTCGACTTTCGAAGTTCGTGGTAGCGCCGCTGGCGCGGCCTGGCCGCGGCGGACAATAGTAAACTTGTCCGCCGCTGTCAAATTTTCTATTGTCCGCCACCGCAGGCCCCGCCAGTGTGTTGCAGGCCTAAAGCGGAGTCGCGGCGGCTTAGATTATATTTCATGCGGTAGCATGCATTCCATTAGTATGGGGTAGCGCGTCGTTACTGACGATTTCTCAATATAATTTGAGACGTTGGTGCCGTTGAGAAGCCTAAGTCTTCTGGTAGATGTCGCTACACGCCTCCCTAAGGCGTTGTATGAAGGAACTGATTGAATGATTTGGTGCCCGAACCAGATTGTTCCGATAGCTCAGTTGGTTAGTAGCGACGGGCCATGAATGTATGTGGTCGCCGGTTCGAATCCGGCTCGGTGCATTAAATTTTTCCTTTCATTTAAAATTTATAATCAAGTTTACTTTAAAATAATATAAAAATTTCTGCAGTATCAGTTAAACAGGTATTTTATTACAATTCAAAGTTTGAGCGCTCTTCATGAAATATCCTTTACCTGTAGTACCTATTGTGAAAACTTATTTACCACGGGCAAAGTGAAATTTAATCTTGTCAATGTCAATGTCATATAGTGTTTGACAGAGAAAACTTTTCTAATTTGATCTGTAGCTGTTATACGCTGATTTGTGAAACGTAAATTATGTTTTCCAGTGATTTTCGAGTGACTTTAATATATAGTTGAGTAATGAAAAAGTGCGGCTCTTTCAGTCTTTATTTCTATGACGTTATGGTTCAAAATTGTCGAATAATTTAATTTGGCGTCTGTATGTATTTCATTTCTGTTTGTGAAGCTACGCTACGCATGTGGCTCTGGCATGCGGCTTTCAAACGGCGGTCGTGGGTTCGAATCGGCTCGTACGACCGAGTTTTTCGGAACGTACGTACGGAATACCATTTGATATTTAACGCGTGATTTTCGGTGAAGATAGAACACTGTGAGGAAGCCTGCATATACCTGTAAATAAATTCAAAGTTTAAATATTAAAATCCATATATGTGGGGAAAATTTTACACAAATCGATCTAGTCCCAAACGAAGCAAAGCTTGTACTGGGTACTAAACGACGATATACATACTTATGTAGATAAATAAATACTTATATACCTACATAGAAAACATCCATGACTAAGCCACAAATATTCGTGCTCATCACACAAATAAATGCCCTTACCGAGATTCGACCCCAGGACCTCCAGCTTCGTAGGCTACAGAGATCTTCAATCGTCAAAGGTGTATGTGAAGTCCTCAATCCGCACTGGACCAGCGTGCGGACTACTGCCTATTCCCCCTCATCAGGACGTGATTAGGCTGATTTAGTTATTTATTTTTATTTGTCATGTATTCCTATTTCTATTTTGCGCTCGTCCTATGGCTACAACTTGATAGTTGCCATGACGTGTACGTGGGAATTCTCGAGGTATACATATATGTGCTTTAGTGACTCGCCTAGCCAGGCCATGATCGCGTTAATGTCGGACATAAAGCATTTGTTCCTGTCACACTAACAACTTGATATTAAAGGACGTGTCAACGCGGCCACGCTTAGCTAGGCTGAAATCAATGAAATGCTATATGGATTTTATAATTTGTTTATTTATAAATTTATACATTTATACTTAATTGGACGAATATAACAATGAAATTACAATTGGCGGACTTAATGACTTAATGCCTTAAGGCATTTTCCCATTTGGGCTAAACAGAAACATGAGTGGTGCAGGATCCTTAAGGGGGCGTTTCGGAGCAGCGCCATGCGAAGTTTAGGTTTTTAGTGCTACTCACACAACGATAGAGGCTCGCGCACCGCACGCGCACACATGCACGTATACACAGTGGGGCGTCGGACTTTGACTCGCCAACAAAATTGTAACTTTGGATTTGTTACCAAATATAAAAATTGTTATTTCAAATATAGGTATTTCATCTTAATACCTACTAACGTTCGCCCGAACCGAGCGCGCAGCCTATCTAACTATGTGGACAGTTGTTTTGTTCGACCGAACGGCTTATAGTTAAAGCAATGACGCGTAATTCAATGTTGGAGAGGCAACCAGATGGCTAGCGGTATTTGAACTCCCGAAGTGTTGTGGAACCACCCTGTGCAACCCGAATTGAGCCAACTGTGACTGGTTCGGAAATAGGAGAAGGGTTGTAAAAAAAAATGTTGCGTGGCAACCGATTGAAACGCGGTAGCCCGAAAGTGTGTACGCTGTCTATATAGTGGAATTTTTATGCCATCCCTCCTAGTGTGACCGGAGCCGAGTAAACGAGCGAAAAAAAAATTAAAAAATTGGCAGGCAACCGCTTGAATACAAACGCGAAATTCGACAAAATGGGAATACGCCAAGAATACGCGCAATAAAAGGTTTTGCAATCAATTGCCATGGACAATTTTTGCTTGGGAGGGACGGTTGCCTCTCCGACATTGAATTACGCATCATTGCTCTGAATATTAGGCGAGGGCGATTTTTGCCATATGTATGTAGGAGGGTCGGGCGGAACTGGTGGAGATTCATTATTTTCCCCACTCGCGTTAACCATGATATTTCACGAAATTAAAGTCGATCTACACTCTTTAGGTTCAATCAGATTGATAAGAATTACAAATAGCGCGAAATAATCATAAACCACTCGGATGAAAACAGATTACTAATTCTGTAACACGGAACGTGAGGAGATTCATTATTTCCCCCACTCTCGTTAACCATGATATTTCACGAAATAGAAGTCGATCTACACTCCTTAGGTTTAATCAGATTGATTAGAATTACAAATAGCGCGAAATAATCATAAACCACTCGGATGAAAACAGATTACTAATTCTGTGTCTAACACGGAACGTGATGAAGTCGGCGGAAGGTTGGGAGCACAACCGCATTACAGCTCGCGTCTCATTCCAAAGTGAGTTGCTTGTCAACGTGTTTCCCACTCCACCTCCATGTGACAGCTGTCAGATTATATGATTATAATTTATAATGTAAGTATGAGGAAAAAATTGTTCGTTTCCGGAACATCGCCGGCCGCTGCAGCTGCACGCTCGCTACGCTCGCTCGGCTCACACCCTGTAGGTTCGCGGTTCTTCCTAACACTCCTCCTCCTTTCGCTCGTTGTTGTACCTACACTGACCTGCCTCAGAATCCAACAAAAAATAATATGCTAACTATACGTTACTAATAATAGTAATTATCATAATTCAAAAGCAAAGTTTATATTTTCCCAAATGACATTTGACGGTTGGTTTTTTGCCTAAGCAAATCATTTACTTCATAATTATTTGCCACATAAAAGTTTGTTGTAGTATTGCATTATAAAAATGTTGCCAAATAAGCATAGTGCGAAGTAAAGTTATGCCAAAGATTGATTTACCAAATGAAAAATATGCGAAAATTTGGTTGCGAAGTGAAATTTAAAGAAATATATTTCGTCGAAAAGGCAGTAAACCATTTTGGCCCTATAGTTAAATATCGAACTCACTAACAAAATTTCACGAGAATCTGTTGAGAGATGCGACCTATAGAGGTGACAGCCGGACAGCCGGACATACGAAATCATTTTTGCACTTTAGTTAAATATCGGGCTCGCTCACAAAATTTCACGAGAATCTGTTGAGAGATGCGACCTATAGAGGTGACAGCCGGACAGCCGGACATACGAAATCATTTTTGCACTTTTGTTAAATATCGGACTCGCTCACAAAATTTCACGAGAATCTGTTGAGAGATGCGACCTATAGAGTATAATTAGATGTCAATTACATCTAATTATACTCTGTAGGTGCTAATTACTACCCAATCCTTTTTTATGATCAAACCGAGGAAGCATGTTGTTAAGTTCTACGTGATTTAAATATGTTAATCAATGAACATAAGAATAATTTTCGTTTGAACCACTGGGTACTCATTTTGTGTAAGTACACGGTTCGATCGCAATCTGTCAATGCGGCGCCAAGCGACGTGGTCTCGCTCCGGAGGCTCGCGGCCGACTGAACGCGGCCGCCGCGAGCGGTCGCACTTGTAGTGAGCCGGCCGCTCCATACTAATTCGTATGAAGAATTTGAGCGTAAAAATTGGGCATCTTTGTGATACTTTTACACGAAATAAGTACATATTTGTTAAGAAATGAAGATTGCAACGATTTAACTATGGTTTTAACTTTATTATTTGATACAATTCATTTAATAATTCTTGATACTTAAGGCTCAGTTGTTACAATACGGGAGTGCGTTTTACACGTTTTTAGTGTTTTTCTGATTTTTTTTTTACACTTACCTATAAGCATTATTTTAAATTCGAATGATTCAAGAGGAAGTAACATTCATTGGCTAGCTGTGTAATATTTTTCAAGGTTGTGGAACATCGTTTACTATATAATTCTCTTACATTCCCGACCCTCGATTGCCCCCTGCCGACCCTTAATACTAAGACTGGAATGGAAACACAAATCGATTAATTACATTAATATAAATGCATTTATAATGAATACAATATAAACTTACTTATACTTACTTATGATTATTCTATTATTACTGAGTAAACAATGCGATAGACAACTTTATCTGTGATAGATTAATTTGCCTATCGCATTGTTCCCTACAAAACTGTGTTAACTGTGTTATATTTATTGATAAGTATATTTTCCTAACGCAGATCCGCTATAGCAACCGGGAACTGGCAACTTAATAATTACAACTATTCTGATGACATCGCCCCGAACCTCAATGAACACTGAATTTTAAATGTTAGGCCCGGTTTTTATAGATTTCATTTTAAAGTTAGACCAACTTTCATAACAAATTTAGGGTAACCTATCACAAGTTCGAAATATGTTTGACCAATGATTCATTTGGCAAATTTTAATTTGACCGAATGCGTTTTTTTCAGGAACCTTTCACAATTCCAAGCTTTTGAAAATAGTAACGCATAGAATGCATTAGGTTAGGTTAGGTTTGTTTTATAAAAATACTGAAAACTTTACGGTCTCTGAAAAAAATTCATTCGGTCAAATGAAAATTTGCCGAACCGGTAACCCAAATTTAATTAACTAAGTGGATTGTTTGACTTTACTTACCGACGTAAGGTCAACGGATCTTTTTAAATACGGGGGTTACTAACTAAAATAAATGGTGGGTATATGTCGGAACAGATTAACTGATATTGTTTCCTTCCTGCAGAAATAATTTACTACATTACTAAATGTTATGTGCCATAAGGATATCCACGTGTGTGATATAAAATAGGTATTTACCAATCAAAATTGGCAAGGTCAAGAAGAACTTCAGTACAGGACTTCTAAAGGAGAGCGTCCATAGCCTACGGTAACCGCCTACCACCGAGCAGGCCGTACTCATGTTTGCTATCGACGTACTATTAAAAAATAACCGGCCAAGTGCGAGTGGGACTCGCGCACCGAGGGTTCCGTACAAAAATTTACAGTTTTCGCAATTTTTCCTTTATCTGTGCTATATTAAGACGTTGTTACGCACAAAATTTCAAGATTCTGAGTTCGCGGGAATTACCCTGCAGGTTTTGATTCCCTTGCGAGTTTCGAAAATTTGCGGAGCGGCAATCTTTTAATTGCGTTTGGTTTAGAAGTTTGATTTTTTCACTGCTTCACAAGACAGTAGACCTGAGTATTTGGTATAAATTTTAGCTTCTTACCTCCACGCGTTCCTTAGAAAAAGGGTCTTGACAGACGGACGGACGGACAACAAAGTGATCCTATAAGGTTTCCGTTTTTCCCTTTTGAGGTACGGAACCCTAAAAACACCTTATATTTTTACGCTAAGTGCATTGCAGTCTCATTGAATGCTTTATTTATTAGAAAGGAGTTGTACAGTATCTACTTAAAACGTACATTTTGAAAGAATTGGTCTACCAACATGTTAATGTTGGTAATTACCACAGGAAAATTACGTTTTTTTCAAACAATAATTTATAACAGCGTTTTTTTTTTGTTTGTTTATTTTCAAATGTTATTCTAAGAGGCCTTATCCAAGAATCCTACCAAATTTCCATCGGGAAGTAAATATATAAAAATAAATGACACATCCATTATGTTTTTTGTGTGATTTATTTATTATTCTCGAAGAGCTCCTGTAATATAACCAAAACAAAAAATTAAATATCTATTATTATGTTTCCTCTTTTTTCAGAATTTGGTTAAATATCGATTTTTGATGAATAAGATTTTGGTGAATTTTGAGTCTACGTAATTACTAAAACACAAAAAAGCTGCTGTTATGAATTATTTCCAAATTTCCATTTTTTTCCATACTAACGAAAATAAAATCCTTGGGCTAAATGTATTAACATTATATAGAAAGTGTAGACTTTAAAACAAGGCGTTAAGAGCTTCAATCGTGTGGCCGAAATCTGGCGGTTCTGTGTGGCTTTATAACAACCGCATGTAGCGGCCGCCATTAATGCGCGTCACCGCGCGGTTTCTATAGTTAACGAAGCCTGCGAATAGCCGGCTTTATGAAGGCTGTGGGCCGAACACAAGGTCGCTTTTATTCTTTTGTGGTTCGTTAAATATTTGAATAGCGACCGACCACGACCGGTTAGCCTAGTGGGTAGTGATAGTGACGCTGCCAACGAAGCTAAAGGTCCCGGGTTCGAAGCCCGTAAGGCTAATATTTGTGTGATGAGCGATATTTGTTTCTGAGTATTGGATGTTTTGGTACTATATAATACCCACATATAAAGCTTTATCAAGCTTGGGGCTAGTTTAATTTGTGTAAGATTGTGTTTCTTTATTAATAGCGTATGCGCGTTTAGTAACGCACACTGTCTAGATTTAATATTTGTATAAGGGGGTTGCCGAAGAACAGTCAGGAGCAGATGTACGCGCCCCTACGAGCTCTTTTATGTTGGTATACGGGCGTGTGTAGATAATTCTGACCATACGCCATAGGCGCTTTTCTACAAGCGTATAGCGGTTCAGGGCAGTTCGTTCTAAGTACTCAATTTTGGTCTAAAAAAAGCGTGCGCGGAAATGTTTTGAACGCACGTTAGGACAGTCCAATCTGTCATTTTTTCATATTGAAATTGACATTTAGATCCATCTAAGTCAAGTGATTGAGCTGCTGGTATATTTGAATTGACGCGTGTACGATATTGATATGTTGTATTATCTTTTGAGATCTTAGTCTTGACACCTAAATCCAGTGAACGAAAAAACCATAGAAGTCTAAGTAGCGCCACAAAATGGCCCCAGGCCACAAGGTGGGTGCCATTGCCATTATGCGGGTTGGGAGCGTGTCAAAACGGTGCCAGACAGCCTTTTAGTTCGAACATGTACATTATACCGGGTTTTAGGATCGTGTTTGTGTAGACATTTATAAGAAGCTCGCAATCTGTAGTTTTTAGGTTCCCTGCCTAAATTATAACGCGCGTGGTAACGAGTTCGTGCAATAATAATATTGTACAGTCCGGGGTATGAATATACGTACATAAATATCTGTACACTTTTTATGACATTAGATTAGTTTAGATTATTTATTCCATGATAAAAAATTACATTACAAATTTGCATACATGTCAAATAAATAAGAAATTTTATCACGATCGTCAAAAACAGAGAAAAATTAAGATATAATATTAAGATAATGTCAACAAATATAAGAACGTAACATTACACAGTAACAAGAAAATAGAAAAAATAAACCCAAGGCAAAAGGACACAAATATATCAACCTCTAGGTATCGTCATTGACAATAGAGTCCGTATAAATATCCAAAACTTATGGTATCATTTGTCTATTATCGGTTCGTGTAAGACACAATAAATATTTTCTCAAAAGTGCAATGGAATATTGAAGTTATGCTGAGAAGTATTACGTTTCAAGTGCCGCGATACCGGAAGCCTATAATTAAATAAATTTTATATAAAGTTGGAGACCTGCAAAGGGGTCTTTCTTTTGTATTATCTTTGGTGACACAACATCATGGCGTTTAGCCATGATTGCATGTTCGAGAAAAGCATGAAGGCTGGAACTAGAGATTGCTAGCATAGTACTATTAATCGATACTACCCGTCTTTATGACACTCGGCAGGCAATCCCTAATTTCCCGGCCTTTGTTACTACAAAGGCCGGGAAATTAGAGTACTATGACTTAAGGAACATTTCCCAAACATTCGGAACATCGCTTTAATTCTGCTCAGAGCGACCAAATTTAATTTAATTGCATAAATAGTATCTCGCCCTATCTTAAAAAATAACAGTGGTACAATAAATGTTAGCTACTTTAAATAAGTTTCTAAGTTAATAAGAGTTTCATTATAAGAATCAGTATTAGTGAATCTACGCATTAAAAGTGTAATAAAACTTTATTTCATTTCTACTCGACACAATTTCTTTATCATACCTATCCAAATCCAGCGTCTAGAATACAATAAAGATAGGTGTGACTGTCGTTAACATGTATATTAATAACATTCGTTGAGATTTTTACGTACAGTCAAGTACAAAAATATGTAAGCACCGATTTAATATGTGAAATGTATCGGTACATTCGGCGACGACGTACGACCTGAATAAATATGTATCGAAAGCTAAAACCGATTACCTACATAAAAGCTATTGCACATTTTTATGAGTCAGTTGTATGCACCCATATTTTTACACTTGACTGTAGGTGTACATATAAGTTGTAGGTACATTTTAATGGCATCAAATATAATGACCACCAAAAATGCTTTGATACCCTAAGCTCTTTTACCAAAAAAATATACTGAACACCAAAAATAATAATTGTACCATTACAATAGTACTAGCTATTTTAGTAACGACTGCACTTTAAATTGTATTCGAACACCAAATTTACTACATGATCACCAAATCTTTGCTACCAAATTAATACAATACTTCTACCTAAATAACCCACTACGATTGCCATAAAATATATGAATGTTACCAAATAAAGTACCATCATCATCATCATCATCATATCAGCCGAAAGACGTCCACTGCTGGACATAGGCCTCCCCCAAAGAGTGCCAAAGTGAGTGCACCCTACTTCCACGTGGTCTTGTCTGTCCTACCCCTACAGTGTATATAAAAGCCTGCGGAGCCATAAGCTCGCGAAGGAGGTCCTGAGTTGAACGGGGTGCACAAGACCCAAGTGAAGCGAGTGGGGGAAGGTGGCGAGCGAAGCGAGCCGGTGACCTCCCGAGCGGAGCGTAGGTCGAGTGCGCACGTGAAATGAAGGGCCGACGAAGCGAGATTTTGGCGGGAGCCCGGGCGGAAGGCGGGAGACGGCGTCCCAGAAACGAAAGCGGGGCTCCGTCGAATTTAGGAAATTGTTTTACTATTTTTGATTTAGCAATGATTTATTAGGATAGCATTTTCTTTCATAGTATAGTAAGATGTTATAATTTGGGTTACTATTTCACATTAAAATGGAGATACAAATTTGGTGATCATTTAGTATTTTTGGCAGTAAAAAGTATTTTTTTGGCGTTATATTTCACTATATCTGGTGGTCCGTTAAACATATGCCCATAATAAATATAATAATATTCATTCTGTGTATTTCATTAAAAAAAAAAATTGTTGGGATTAAATAAAGATCAAGGCGTATTTAGTAAATAAGTTAATGCTATATGTACAGGCTGCAGACTTTCATATTTGTGAGTGTGTTGTTAAAAGTAATTACTTAAAAATTCCCATAGTACAGTCGATATGGTCTAACCTCGAAATCCCGGGGATCTTGATGAAATTTGGTACCTACGAATGTTCCTTGGAAGCCCTGTTTTCGTCTTCCAAAAGTCCGCAGTCATCTAGGAAAATGTTCTCCATACGTGAGGAAAAATCTGACATGTAGAAGTAGTTTTCTTCGTAAAGACACGTTCTTTCGTCAAGTATGTTTACAACAGGCTTGTGCAAAATTTATTCAGCTTTAATTTTACTGTAGATCATGCTTTTATAGAATACTTACTTATTACTTAATTACATAGAGAACATCGAACACTAAGAAACAAACATTCAAACTCATCCCATAAATATAAGCCCTTATCGGAATTCGAATCCAGGACCTTCAGCTTCATAGGCAGCGTCACTACCCACTAGGCTAACCGGTCGTCAAAGAACACTTTATTACATTATTTATTATATACATACAAAGTTAAATAAATTGAGCAACTAGATGAAACACGGGCTAAAAAACTAATTAAGAGAATGTTCGCAACAAACTTCTGTTTGTCATTAAATATCCCTACGGAAACTTTAGTATTAAATTAGCAGCGTTGCAGTTATGCAATTAGTAGGCAGTAAAATGCCCTTCACACTGTACCGGCTGAGATTGCTAATTGAATTTACGCATATTTGATCTCAGATGCGAAAAGGCCTTACAGCGCACTTCGATAAATTTAATTGTAACATGGTACCACGGTGGTACTACGAGGTACCACGTGAGTATAATTAAAAAATGCACGGCTATTCGCGTGGACTTCATCTCTATCGTTATCGTCGTTGTGTGAACCAGTCTTACAGGCTCATCACGTCATCATGGAACGGCCGCGAAATACAGTCGATTTTTCTCGCACATATAGCTCTTGTTCTAAGAGAGAGACGGATAGTGCAAGAAAAATCGAAAGAGCTCGCGCGCCGTCGCGTGATAGCTGTGTAGCTCGCCTCAGTAAAAGTTTAGTGCCCCGTGACTTAAATTTGTACCGCGATCGTAACATATTATATTACATAATTGAGTTTCCAGTGTAAATACCTTTATTTGATATTGTCTCATTATTTAATTTCGTTACAAACTTTTCTTTTTAACCCCCGACGCAAAGAGAGGGCTGTTATAACTTTAAGGTGTCTGTGTATCTGTGTATCTATCTGTGGTACCGTAGCTCCCAAACAAATGAACCGATTTCAATGCGGATTTGTGTCATAGATAATTTTATCCCAAACGTTTTAGCTATGTCACATGAAAATTGGTTCAGCCGTTTTTGAGATATTGGACTTTGAAATGAAGATTTCGGGGATTTTTCAACTTTTCTAAGTTGTTCATATAATAGTAGCAATTGTGCTAGTTTCTGTTTTATCCAAAGGTTAAATGATAGAAAAAAAAATGTCTTTAAGTATAGCCTAACAATACATCACAACACTCACAGTATCCGCGCAATGTTCCGAAGATAGAACAAAAGCAAGAAACCATCTTGTGCTATCCAGCGCCACTCAGCTACTCGGATGCCAACTGGCACAGTGTGTTCTTGGTATAAGGAAACTTGAAAGAGAAAAACCGGGAGAGCGAGTAGCGATGTTAAACGCCGTGGAACCTCTGGATCAACCCACTTAGTGAGGTGGGTGTTTTACTTTAAGTATCGCATACATACATAACTATTATACATAATAAATACTAGGAAGTGTGCGTACGCATTACAAATTGTTCTAATTCCTTCTCAAAAACTTTCAGATGCAACTCGATTTGAATAATAAGTAGTAGTAGTTGCAAATGAGTTAAGATGTTTTTATTTCAATCCTTAACATAAGTAAGTTGCATAATAAGAATATTAAAACAAACTGTTTCCTTATTGGCTGTAAGTTTTTATGAGACGTCAGTGACACAATCATCACATTACGTGCGGCCAGTCACCATCACCCCTCACCCTACACCACCTTACACCCCTAGTCCCTAGTAGATCGCGTCGGTCACCCGATCCATTGTCAGCGGGGTACCAAAGGCGAGAGACTGAACCTGCACTTGCACGGCCCACGAGCTGTGTCGTGGCGAGATAAACTATCAGTCTCTTTTTAATAAAAACGCTTTGAAAAAGTTGGATAGTCTACGTCGCAGCCACATAGGTCGCGGGGCGTCCTATGATAGCCATGCAGCACGACTACGGCAATGTTTCATCATATCAGCAGAAAATCGTGCACTGCTGGACACAGGCCTAAAGAGAACCACAATTACGGTCCTGCACCACCCGCAGGACACTTGCGATCTTTACCATCTGCACACAGCGGGTCTACCCACGCGCCTTCCGGTACGTGGTCGCCACTTGAGAACCTATGCGCCCCAACGGCCAGGTGCATGTGCGGTTTTCCTCTCGCTGCCACTTTAAATAAAATGCTCAAACATAACTAACGGCGACACACATGACGACCTAACTAGAGTGTCTAGCCTAGTGGTCTAGCCGCTGCCCACGAAGCTGGGTACTGGGTTCGAATCTCGGTAAGGGCAAAAATTTGTGTGATGGGAATTAATATATGTTTATAAATCTTGGATGTTTTCACTTATTTTTCTTCGTGTCGAGATTCCTCAAATAAGAGATGCCCAATGGGCAGCGGTGTGGACAGCTCTGGTAGTCGCGTCTCTCAGGTCGTGTTCCGAGCAGGAGTGTGGGCATGTGGGGCACGCCATCAGGTGCTCCATGGTTTGCGGTGCTGTACCGCAAACACATTGGGTTGATTGGCCACGATGCAGTCCCCATCTGGCCATGTCTTCCTTACACCGGCCAACACGCGATCTGAGCCTATTTAGCGCCCTCCAGATGGGTCATGGCTCCTTGATGTTTTCACTGTATGTTAGTATTTATATGTATTCAGTATATCGTCGTCTATAGTACTAAACACAAGGCTAATTGAACTTACTTTGGGACTAGGTCGATTTGAGTAATATGGATTGTTCCCTAATATTTTTTTTAATTTTTACTAAGAACCTCGACAGATAAGACTTTCAGACAGACACGCATGTTAAACTTATAACACCGCTCGTTTTTTTCAATCCTTATATTGTTTTTCTTTGTTAGCTTTATATTACTTTATTCAAAGTTCACCTTTAAACGATTTGAATTAGTCTCGCTTCGCAAAGTTGCATAGTAGTTGCAAGGTATTTGTTTGGAGACGAGACTGAGTCGTCTCCAAACAAATACCCATCCTGGAGTATCGTGAAAGCTTTTACTTGAGCCAGTTTTTTTTTCAAAGCTTCTATCAAACACATTCTTTATCTGGTTGGTTTAAGTTTGATATCTTCATCTGGTAGTGAAATATGGTCATTATTCTTTATGTTTTATACTGCCTTTTAACCCCCGACGCAAAAAGAGAATTATAAGATTAACGTGTCTGCCTGTGTATCTGTGTATCTGTGTGTCTGTGTATCTGTCTGTGGTAGCGTAACTCCCTAACGGATGGACTGATTTGAATGCGTTTTTTTGTGTCATAGTTAATTTTATCCCGAGTGTTCTTAGCCATGTTTAATGAAAATTTGTTCAGCCGTTAGTGAGATATTGGACTTTGAAATGAAAATGTCGGGGGTTTTCAACTTTTCGCAGTTGTAGTTATATAGTTATATATATAGAATTCTGGGCCATTTTTTATTTATTTTCCTTACCCGTCTTTTGTCAAATTTGGTGCAAATATTGTCCAGAATCATGATTATCTTATTCCGACCAAAACGGAAAATCGACTTGAAAAGAATAATCGGGCCATATTCATTCTTAAACTTTATTAGTACTTCCTTGCTACTGATTTAATAGTTTAACGGCAAATTAGTAAATAAAGGACGACTATGATACGATTGTCCTTATGACATTTGAAATACTCGTAACCAAGCTGCTGCATTATCTGAAACTTTAAAAGTAACTTTCTAATGTATCGACGCTGGCCAACGTGAGAGCATTGCTGTGTTATTATAATAAAGTCTAGAAACGACTATCGGTTCAATAAGTTATCGAACCTTCTCGCATGACACGAGTTCGTATTGTTTAGAGAGGATCAAATGTCTGTATGGGACTAATAACTAAGATTAGACCATAACAAAAGGCAAAATAGGAGCCAAAATCAGATATCGCGATTGCAAGAATGGCTCGTATTAATTGACCCAGCGTTATGACGTGACAATTTTATATTCGTACTAGTCGTTGTATCGAAAAAAAAAAATTAGTAAAGTAGTAGTAGTATTTAATATGTAATATAAATTGATACTAACTAAAAAAAGAAAAGTTACTCTTGGACGATATACTGACATATTGCTGCAAATCTTAGGAAATAGTATATTTTAGTATGATTTTTCATATATTTTGTAACGTAGGTACAATTTATTGTAATAATTTGATGGTTTATCACCCATAAAGTGACACCATTATGCATTTTCAACATTAGGAAAGTAGGGACCCAATTCGTTATCATATACTAAAATCATTTGCCCCATTACCTTCAAAGTATAAAATACTTATATACAGAGGGAATATTAGTAGGGAAAAGGAATAGGGACATGCCGAGGATATCTTACATGGAGCAAATAAACCCATCGCCTTATAGAGAAAGATAAAAAATGCTGAATGTAGAATATCTTGGAAATAACACCAGCGACAAGAGCTTAGCTGTTAAATAAGAAGAAGTATTAAAAATAAATATTTACTTCCTGATTATTATAGTATTATGAACGCAATTAGGTAAGTAGATGAATGAAAACGATTAGCGATCATGTTCGATCTTCAAAATTACCTGCCTTTGTAGGATTGGTTCTTACGGACCTCGTTCTCTATAAGTTTCTTATTCAAATTAAACTTGTATTAATTGGAGTGAGAATAAAGGTTCAATAAGCTTCATCACTTTCGTATCTCAATCACTTTTAATTTATTGAATCAGGCGTTACTTTGCGGAAGTCCATGATATATTACGAGAACAATATTTCTTTGCTATTCCGCTAAAAACGTGCTGGTCTATTAGTGAAAATAAGATGCAACTATGGGAGGATATATAGGAGATGTTGCTTGTTGGTTTTGCTCAGTGGACGTGGCGCAAGCAACATCTCCTGCCAGCATCTCCTGATGATGCCTCGTAGAGAGGCGAAACACGTGTCGAGGTTTTTGTCATTATTGGTGGTGGTTTGCTGTAATTTTTTGCATGTTTTTACGCAAATAGTTGCATCTTATCTTCACTAATAGACCAGCACGCTTTTTAGCGGAACAGCAAAGAAATATTGTTCTCCTAATATATCAATCATTTTTAATTTTACACAAATTTACGAGACCATTTTATTTAGCCTAGTTGGTAGTGATCCCATAGAAGCATCCTGAGGTTCAGGGTTCGAATTGTTTCTTCTTAATATTTTTTCTTAAGTCACGGGCGTGTTCTATGTATATACGTATTTATTTATCTAAGTATACAATGTCGTCGCCTAGTCCCCAAACTACCAGCTTTACTTAGTTTGGGAATAGGTCGAATTGTGTTATCTGGGAGAGATAAGACCGCTTGTTGTTACCATTAGTTATTAAGCTAGTTCTTTATAAGATATTTCTCGTATGTGGTGGTGCAATGAAAAGTAATTATCATTATTATTATCCATATATTTATTTGTTACTTGTCTCGTGGGAAATACATTAAAACGCAACTGGGTTGCGAAAGTGTTGAGTCGAGCCGCGACGGGGGGCAGCGCTCGCGAGCGCGTGGCGGGTCCACGCGTACGCTGCTTTAGATTATCTCTTTTTCATCTCCCTGGCATTTCGTTACCCTTAATGAAATCCAGTCAAAGGAATGAAAGAATTTAATTTAAGACGAATCAGAAAATATTCAGCTGCTGCTCGCTAGTTATAAATCATTTGAATGCTAATAAATTCGACTAGCCCGAGCCCCAGGTGGGAACGGAATTTCTTTCGGCTCCATCTTTGTTTTCAAGGAAAATTGAATAATTTTCTTCTCTTTATTATAAAATTCTTTCATAAAGCCACCGGTGGCTTTGGGGATTTTCTTTAATATCATAATGGCATATTATTTTTCATGTGGTTCAGTTTCGCTTTGAGAAATGTGTGGCATTTTTATATAATTCCTCCATTTTTTTATCCGCGTCTGTTTTGTGCGGTACTAAATAAGATATTGACTGGCAGTAAAGCCCCGCCCTGTAAAGCGTACCTACGTATAAATTCCGATTGAACGTGAAAGCTAAACCCGTTTTAATGTATAGCGATCAAAAGCGAGCAAATACGGCCTTTTTAAATTGTCTGAATTCCAAATAGCATTTGATAAATAATACTTTACGTTGTTTGGCAAAAAACAAATAAATCCCTCGTCCATGTTCAGTGACCAACAAATAAACTATTAGCTACAGCATTACATTTGTTTATCAATATGTCACGCTCTTTCACATTTGAATTCGCGTGAGCGTGAGCAAGTCAATACGATTCCAAATCAATTTCAAGACGTCGTTAGTGCGTGCGAAAATACACCGCCAGGTAAAGCCGGGGGTGTGTGTGTGTGTGTTCGTGAATATTTTATTTACTACGCATTTGAAATGCATGACCAATTAAGAGTGGGTATATTGGGTGCCGTTTAAAGAAGAGTGAGCGGATTGCACCTCGCGTAGCGATGCAGCGCTCAACCGCTCAGTTTCCCGTAGACCTCCGACTGCGACGGTCCGCTACGCCGTAACCCCGCTACGCGGCCGTAGCCGGTGCGATCACAAGTTTACTGAGTGATTTTGTTCACTGACTGAATTGTTGTGACGGTTATTGAATATTTTTGTTGTCAAATTCGGTTCTTAATTGGATGCTTGCGAATTAAGAGGTAAGATAAAAGCACAACTTTTTGAAGATTATATGCATTGTTTAAGTAGAATATTAAAATTTATTAAATGCAGTGAGCTCTCTATAAATTAATTATAAATATTTAAGTTACTTAAAAATATCTAAGTAAGTTTAATATGTTTAATTGATCTATGTTTAATTATATTTTCCTACACACTACTACACAGTATCCAGAGAAAAAATACTATTAGTATCATAGACACGCGTTATGGTACTAACATTTGAAGTATAATTATAACAATAATTCATGCCACTTAGTTAGGTTAGGGTTTCAGTTCCTTGCCAATAAAATATATCTATTTCAACCTCAATTTTGTACCGCTTGAAAGTAATAAAAATCAAATGTCATTTCGGTTATAATTTGTGTCCTACTCTCACGTTTTATTACGCGGAAACGGGAAGGAGAGCGTCGTGAGAAATTCTATTCACAGAATTCGGATTTCATAGCATTTTACCGTTATGAGAATTGAAGCCCTGCCAATCAACCCTTTCTTGGCTCAACTTGAAGGCAACATTATCGGATTCGAATATTCTACGAATTAAGTATAACTGCGAGGTATATTATATTCCGTGTTAATGTATGTTTTAAAGGGAAATATGGTTACTACCGGAACCCCATATTATATGAAGGATCACAGAATAAGTGGTGCTAAGGTACAGAAAGTTTACTTATTATTGACACTAAGGGTTTACCCTCATTTCAGGCTGATATTAGTATCAACCTAAAAGGACACTGAATAGCCTTGTAAGTAAAAAGAAATTTAATTAATATGAAGACCTTATAATACGCATAGATGTTAAGTGTATGATCTAAAATGCATCAGTGCCGAGATATGCTTATTTTTTTGGAAACTTTTCTATTTGACTTCTGCAAAAATATTTTGCAAATATCTAGGCATTTTATTGTTATAAAATGTTTCAACAGACAACATATATTGTTATATATGTTTGTTTTGAATAAATCTATCATAATCTACCACTTTTACGAAATGGCCGCTCACCTAATCAAAATGTCAACACTTTTACCCAATGTTCTTTACGAAGGTATGTGTATATTAAATCTCACGTACTTGACAGCTATGCGTCATAGATATGAAAACACTCTGCTCATCTTTGATGGATATTCACCCTAAAGCCATATTTTAAGAAATTAGCTACCTAGCTTTATTCCCGGTAGTGCCCTAATGGACCCCGAGGGCCGCTTTGGTTGACTTGACTTTGCAACCCAGATGCAAAACTAGACTTTATTGGGATGAGACTGTTTCCCCACGATGTTTTCCTTCACCGAAAAGCTAACGGTAAATATTCCATCGCTGAGTTAGACAAATCTCTCATTGGTACGAGCCGGGATTCGAACCCACGACCGCCGCTTGACAGCCGCATGCCTGAACTACTAGGTTTCTAGGGTAGCCTAGTGGTTCAGGCATGCGGCTGTCAAGCATAGAATTACATTTGTTTATCAATGTGTCACGCTCCTTCAAATTTGGATTCACGTGAGAGTGAGCAAGTCAATACGATTTCAAATCAATTTCAAGCCGTTGTTAGTATGTGTATAAAAAAACATGTACGTAACCCTACAAAATGAGTGTAAAAGCAAGTACTTCAATTTAAACTTTCGTGAGACATGTCCAAAATGCAACTAATAAATCCATTCCCGAAGAGTTCTTAACATGTCACCAGTAGAGACATGTATTACATACGTGAGTTTAACAGTGGATTCATTAGTAGTATTATAAAAGCAAGTGTCACAATTACGTTTAGGTGACATATGAACAGCAATAATAGACACTTTATATACAAAGCGCTCGGGTCCCGCCATCGTCGCGTCCCCCGGGGTCGACAGCTCGCGGTGATCACGGACGGGGGACGTAACTGGTCCGTGGGGAACTACATATGACAACGTTAGCTGAGACTGTTCAAGTTTAGCTGAAGTCATTTCTAAGTTTATAACACTTGATAGGTACTTAAGATTCCTTATTCCTACGGACGAGCGTAATTTGCAAAATGCTTCCTATTTCAGCCAAGATAACGATGTAAATATTGGTATTTACTAGAAAACTGATAAATCACTTAAAAAATCATTTCTTAAACTTGGGGTTAAAAAAGTTCAAATTTCCATTTTCTCTATCTAAACCCAAAATGATTGGATTTTCTTGGGAGTCTTTTTCAAATTTTGCGGTTTGAAGTGTCGGTTCGGTCCCCAATTTTCCAATAAACAAGAATCATTTGGTACATGAATAATTAAAATTCAAGTCACCATGTCTTGTACGACGGGCTGACATGATTGAAAATCAAAGTTTTTTTTTTAAATATACAAAATACCTTCCGATTTTTCTTAATTTTTTTGGTAAAAACAGGATTACAATTCTTATTTGCCGTAAATTTTACTTAAAGTTTACCCTTAAAATAATACTATAGCAAACAGTAACTTTATGTTAACCGATCAAATCCTTCCTCTCCCGGGCTTAAATTTTATGTTCGCAAATCCATACTAAATGCTGACCCATATATGGGTCGGCGGGAGAGGAGTCGGTAGCTGTCATTCACTCCAAACTTTTCAAAATTTCTATACTTACAGATTTTAACGAACACCGCTTACGATTAATGTTATATTTTTCAAGTAAAGGTATAAAATCACGTCCGTGGTAGCTTCTTTAAGCCCTTAAAATATATGCCCGTTTGGAAAACACACGCTGTATTCATAGCGTGGTTTAAAAAGTTACCAGACAAGTTATCAACTGTGAGCTGAGGAACTTTACACCTAGTGCGCAACCTCCGTAAGAGGAGCCCGCAGTAAGTAAGGTTTCATGCGGGTGCTTTTTATTAAGACTCTGTTGGTTTTACAAAATATATAATATGATCACATTTTTATAGTACATTACTTACCTAGGGCTGTAGAACAAAGAATGTCTCTGATCACAGGTATTTAACGCCTCAGTTGAAGGCAAGGGTGATAAATATGCTATCTGAGTCTTTCTTTATTACCGCCAGTGGTGAGTACCAATTTAACGTCTCTCCCTGGCCAGGAAGTGGGATTTTCCGCAGCGTGCGGTAATTCCTATTTTATGGTATCACGTCAGAAATTAAAAGAGTGATGTTAAAGAAAATTAAAAATATGAAAGATACATCTCATATCCCCTCCCCTTATATCTATTTAGCCGCCGACCGCTTTAGCCTAGTTGGTAGTGACCCTACCTACGAAGCAAGAGGTCCTGGGTTCGAATCCTGGGTAAGGGCATTTATTTGTGTGATGAGCATGAATATTTGTTCCTGAGTCATGGATGTTTTCTATGTATTTAAGTACTTATTTATCTATATAAGTATGTTTATCATCGCCTAGTATCCATAGTACAAGCTTTGCTTAGTTTGGGACTAGGTCGATTTGTGTCAAATTGTCCCCAAATATTTACTTATTTACTTTTTACTTTTACTTACTTTAAATGATGATTCTGGTATAAAAATCTTGTATCCTATTCTATGTCCTTTGCTGCATCTCATATTACTTCCATACCTCCATCTCAATAAGACAGCAAGGAGTTATATCACGTGTACCTAACAAAAATAACGAAAAACCGTTTAAGGGCATAACAGATATCGTGTTCTGTCATAAAAAACTGAGAAAAATTTATTTTTGACGCGTTTCTTTTTACATTTGTATGAAGCGTTGGTCGACTGGGGCGACCGGCTCCATACAAATGTAAAAAAAAAAACGCGACAAAAAATAATTTCTCTTAGTTTTTTAGGGAGAGCTACGGTAGCCTAGTGGTTCAGGCATGCGGCTGTCAAGCGGCGGTCGTGGGTTCGAATCCCGGCTCGTAGTTTTTAGGAACTTATGTACGGAATATTTACCATTAGCTTTTCGGTGAAGGAAAACATCGTGAGGAAACCGGTCTAATCCCAATAAGGTCTAGTTTTCCCTCTGGGTTGGAAGGTCAGATGGCAGTCGCTTTCGTAAAACGCAGTGCCTATGCCAAATCATGGGATTAGGTGTCAAAGCGGACCCCGGGCTCCTTGCGGAGCATTTCCGGGGTTAGTGCTAGGAGGATGATGATGAGTTTTTTAGAGAGATGATTATAGCAACTTTACATTACACAAGATCGAACCTCGTGTTTAGCGTCATGAATTCGAATCGAAATGAGTGCAGAGTAGAGTCGAGAAAATAAACTGAAATGTAACAAAAATAACATATTTGACACCAACAGAAAGCAAGCTGTATAAAACTGTTAAGGTTGACAGATGACGTCAAGCTGAGCCGCTTACCAGTAACGTAACTGAGTAAAAGTTTTTGTAGCTACGTAAAGAATATCAAAAGTAACTTGCCATCCCTTTACATTTCCTTTTGTTGACAGGAGTCGAATTCACTTTAGGGACGTGTCTAACATGTCACAAAGTTCCGTGGGCGACATCAAGATACTCAAGTTACGCAGACTTGTAATAAAATAAAGTTCGAATTGCCCACGCCGGGCGTATGGTGCATCCGTGCTATTCCGAAAAGTTCGTTCTGTTCTATGCAAACACAACTTTCGCATTTTTTCTGTTACCTTCATACTTTCGGAAGCGGAAAAGATACAATCCATTGTATAAGCTAAAAGACTTAGGTTGAGTAAGCGGTAACGATTAGTCACGAAATTAAACTTTATTTAACACCAATTAATATTATAAATGTCCGTCTGTCTGTTACTTATTCACACTTAAACCGCTGAACCACTTTAGATGAAATTTGTCGACGAGTCTGATATAAGATAGTATTGTTTCCCGAAAATCATCCCCTAAAATGGTGACAGTTTGTATGGAGCTACGATATAAACGAGTTCCATCTGGTCGGAGTCGCGGGCAGAAGCTAGTTATAAATATTTACGAACTAGAAACGGAATCAATTAATACCATTCATTATATCTGTAAACTTACCGACCACCACCACACCAGCTTATAGATCTTTGAGAATTTACCTGCCAGCTTTACATGTAAATTCAACGTTTTTAATGTCACCGCCACATTTTTTAACCTTTCCATCCCTTTGCTGCGAGTACCTAAGCGATAAGCAAATAAACCTACGCTTACACCCACTCGGAGAAGCTTTAAACATTCTTATCTGCCTACACAAATCGCGCTGGAAATATTGTTGTAATTCTTTTAATCGGCCCATGTTTTCCTATCTAAAATCTTGAGATATTGTCTGCAATTTTGCAGACGGTTCGTTGAAGTGTGAACGCGTGGGCGATAAAATAAAGTGTCAAGTGCTGGTGACGTATCGGCGGCGGGGCGGGGTCAGCGCTGGCAGCCATTGCTCTGCCATTGACACGTGACAACATGTGGCTTTCGGTTGGCGAGCGATTTAATAAGACTAATCAATGAAAGTCAATGTTCGTTAGTAAGCTTTGGAGAAGATTTTGTTAGCAGTGATGCTGATGGGTAATGTGAATGTTTTTGGTAAACAGCTTGTCTACCATAAGAAACTAATCAAAATTTTAACTAACGATGGGGTTATGTGTAGTTAAGCACTTTTTAACAAAAAGAAAAATAACATTTAATTCATAATTACTTTATTAGTTGCTTTTTGGGTTTACAAAAGGTCTTACATATACTATAATATATATATATATATATATAAATGTATAAACTACTTACCTACTAGGTATAAACTATATACTACTGTTCAATTCATAACCGGTACATTCTTCTTTTTTATCCAACATAATTATAATATTTATGTACTTAGATTATAAAAGTAGGTAATTTAATAGTACAATAAATAAATAAATAAATAAATATAAGGGGACAATCTTACACAAATCGACCTAGTCCCATATTAAGCTCAGTAAGGCTTGTGTTATGAGTACTAGACGACGATATATATAATAGATATAAATACTTAAATACATAGAAAATATCCATGACTCAGAAACAAATATTTATGCTCATCACACAAATTTTTGCCCTTACCGGGATTCGAACCCAGGACCTCTTGCTTCGTAGGCAGGGTCACTACCAACTAGGCTAGGCGGACTGAATGCCTTAAGTCATTCTCACACACACATTTGACATTATATACCGGATCGCGGGCGTATCTTATGAACTCTGGCTTTTATGAAAAGACGATACCAAATTTACAAGCCTTCACTTCAGCATACTTAGTTACAAAAATTATGTTTAATACACCAAGGAAAGCTTTCATTTTCTCACAGACATTTCTCGTCAATGAAAGAACGGATCCAGTTCTGTTTAGTAAGAATAATATTTATCAGTATTTGTGATGTGAGGTGTGAGGTTAACATACTCAATTACATTTTTTGTCAAAGTTTCTCGGTGTAACATGAAAATAAATGGTATTTTTTTGTGACACAGCGAAACTTTATTCACTTCTTCAGTTTGTACGGAGTCGGTAATGATGACCAATAATTTGGTCACACGCATTTGTCTTTGGTGGAAATAACGACTCCTCTCTTCAACTTTGTCTGGGCAATGGATGTGTTGACACATTCATGGCCAAGAATCGCTACGCGGTACGCTCGTAGCCGATCCCGTGGTTTTCCTCGTATGTAGCGGAAAGCGACTACAGCGGTCTGACGCATATGTGTCGTCATGGGCCCTGAATGGATTAACATATTCACTGCCAAGAATCGCTACGCCCTACGCTCGTAGCCAATCCCGTGCTTTTCCTCGTATGTAGCGGAAAGCGACTACGCATATGTGTCGTCATGGGCCCTGATTGGGTTGAAATGCATGTAACCAAGCGTCTTAAAGGTTAACTTTAACATCCTGAACTTGGGAGGGGAACGACGGTATTGAAGTAATTTCTGCAAGTGGGTTGAATCACGATCGATCCAAGTAAATCCCGGTGCAGTCTGCGTCCGGAGAGCGAGGGGCAGGTAACAAGTAAGTTGGACTGTTTGCGGGCTCGCTCTGAACTGGAATTGACGCAAATATTGAATGAGTTGTATTTGAGTATCAAGTCAAGTTAAATTGAAACTCCGTTGTACTTCAGCGGTAGCGTTAAAAAAAATCTGATTTGACCGCTCGCTGATTTCAGCGTAAAACGTAAGCAAGGCACATTAAATTGGTAGTGCAATACAATACAATACAAATATTCTTTGTCTGGAAGAGATCGCTTTAAAGCGATAAGACCGCCTGTTGTTACCATTATTTATTTAGCAAATTTTTTGTAACATGTTTGTCTCTTGTTGTCGCTTTTGTAAAACTAGTGCCTATGCCAAATCTTGGGATTAGGTGTCAAAGCGGACCCTGGGCTCCTTTAGGGGCACAACCGGGAATAACGCTAGGAGAATGACGATGATGTTTGTTGTGGTGCAATAAAGAGTATTTATTATTATTTTAGACGACCGCTTTAGCCTAGTTGGTAGTGACCCTGCCTACGAAGCAAGAGGTCCTGGGTTCGAATCCCGGTAAGGGCAAATATTTGTGTGATGAGCATGAATATTTGTTTCTGAGTCATGGATGTTTTCTATGTATTTAAGTATTTATATCTATTTTATATCGTCGTCTAGTACCCATAACACAAGCCTTACTGAGCTTACTATGGGACTAGGTCGATTTGTGTAAGATTGTCCCCTTATATATTTTTTTATTATTATTATTTATTTATTTATTATTATTATTCTTTATTATAGTGAAAATAAAATAAAATTAAACATAAACAATGGTAGACAACAGGCGGTCTTATCGCTAAAAAACGATCTCTTCCAGACAACCCTTGGGTAGCGGAGACCATGCAGGAAAAGACAAGATTTGAGTAGGTAGAAAACAGAAAAACAGAATATAAGAACAACTTAACTATAAGAAAGACTATACACTTACATAAAAACATATATATATATAAACCTACATATACATACAATAACTAAAAGTCACAGAAACAGTATCACTTACAGCCGAAAACAAACATAACACACCAAGTAGGAAAGACTAGTTACTGAAGAGAAAAATAGTAATCCTTTAAGTCTAGTTTTAAAAATGGGAAGAGACTTAGCACGTTCAATCTCAACAGGCAAAGAATTCCACAATCGAACAGATCGGAAAGTAAAAGAATTGTTGTAAAATTTAGAGTTTGATGGGGAAACACTCAGAAGCAACTTCTGAGCAGACCTAGCAGAAGAAAGAAATTTAAAGCGTTCCTTGAGATAGCGAGGAGTTGCAGGGTTAAAAAAAAACCATAAAGGTGGGCGAGAATGTGAGAGTTACGTCTAGACCGGATAGGAAGCCACTTGAGTTGAGAACGGAAACTGGATACGTGGTCATATTTGCGTAACCCAAATATGAACCTCATACATAAGTTTTGAATACGCTCAAGCTTGTTAAGTTGCTCCTCAGAGAGATCAATATAGGACACGTCAGCATAATCCAAAATAGGGAGGGGAAGCGATTGAGCAAGCGCAATTTTAGTAGCAATGGGAAGGCAATTACGAAGCCTTCGCAAAGAACCCACATCTGCAAACATCTTCTCTAGTCATCATCTTCATCTTTATAGAGCTTACGTAGGTTTTACTTACTTTTTGCTATCAAGGGCGGTTTTATATAAAGGTGCTTTAACCAGACTCTGACACCGGCAGCTGCCCTCCCAAATAAAACCGTGAAACTCTCCATACAATCAGATTATAATGGATGTAACTTACGATTGCCAACGGTTTGACGCAACTGGGCCTTAATGTAAAAATATGTTACGATATCGTGTCACATCGAAACGTTATTAAATGATTATGATTATTCCTTGAAATTAGACACTATCGTCATCATGGTACCTTCTAGGAATTTGTTACTATGCATGATATGATATGATTTCTTTGTATCACAATATACAATTCCACTTAAAACTATTAAGCTTAATCAATTTTAGGAATTTATATTGTGATCCTAGTTATTTAACATTTCAAACTACATTTTAAAACAATAACAAATAGTTAAATTTATAATAACAGACATTTTAGAGGTACATGTCCACAAGTTATTCTCTACATCGTCTATTATATACATCGTAATATATATATATATAAATATACCGGGTGGAAAGACACGACGATCCTTTCCGCAAAAGGGGGATTGTTTAGATTGAGTACTGTATTTCCTCTAAAGAAACTAGGCTCATATTTATAAGCGTTTTGAAGTTATAGGCAGTTAACTTTTAATGAAAAATACTGCAAGTGACAACCCTCATTAGGTTCAGTAACATTTTAACAATAACACAAGGGTCAGTGACCTTTATCAATACGTATATACAATTATTAGTACGTATTTATAGTAGGGTTGTCACTAAGAAGAACATAAATAAAAAATTTTTTTTACTAATTGTTTGTAACAAAAATCTAAACATTACGAATCGATTCTCCATCACTTAAACTAACTCCCCTTTGCGGAAAGGATCGTCGTGCCGTCGTCTAGCACCTACCCGAACACAAGCGTTACTGAGCTTACTACGGGACTAAGTCGAATTGTGTAAGATTGTCCCCTAATATTTATTTATTATTCATTTAGTTACAAAATGATATTTCGAGATTAAGATATCAATGAGTATAAACTGCACAATCTAAATGAGTATACAATAAAATTCGAATATCAATAAAGATTCAATTCGATATAAGTAAATAATCTAATTAGTGATGTCCTAATTCTCATCTATTGAATATAAAGGATTTCCAGTACACAAGTTTCTTAGTCGATTCTTCAATAACTCAATGGTGTTCTTTTAGTGCTTGGGGTTGGTTAGTGCATGGCAATTTATAATTGGTAAACGATGTTTTTTCCTGGACCAACAACAACTAGAAATTACGATGCCATCACCCCTGGCCATAAAGAAGGAATTGCCATTCGCTACGCGTACGGATATTCCATTTTCTGCCCAAGGGAGAGCCAACGTTTTTATAATCTCCACGGGTGGTACCTACTAAAAAAATATAGGTAATTAGGTACTATGAAGCTGACACGTTCTTTATTTTTCTTCCAAGTTGTGTAAATTACTAAATTCAAATAGCAGAACTTTACTTACATAAAATGTAATCATTACTTTTGCCCATACGTACAATTTCTTGAATTGCAATTATAACCCCTATATTCTGATTTAAAAACAGAATCTCTACGCATTTTTTTTCATCACAATGTTTTTTTTCTTTGAATCATGAAAATCTTATATTTTACCATCAGGTTTTTTTTTACTTTTAAAGATATCAATACTCTACATTTTTTTCATTATGTTGATCTTTATTTCTATTGTTTTATTTACTTTACCCTGCTTAGTATACTTTTGCTTTACTTTCGAAACAAAAAAAACAATGACATTTTACATATTACAATAACAGGTCATAGGTATAGGAAATAATGTAAATAATACTAAATAAAAATAAAAAGTATGGTTAGCTCCCATTAAAGGTTGTTACTTCACCGACAAACGTATCACCGAATGTATGGTTTCGCCGAATTTTCATATCACCGAATTACTGTAACTCAGAAACCGTTAAGGGTACAGCTAAATTATTATATACAGCTAGGATATTCTGTAGAACCATTAGATGTTTACTGTTTCTGAAAAAAAAATGGGTTAAGATTATATGAAAATTCTGCGAAACATACATTCGATGGTAAAATTGTCGGTAAAACAAGGTACAACCATCATTAATAATTAGGTATATATAAAATGAATCTACAGGATGGACACACGCTATATTTTGTACCGTGACTCCGCCTGGCCCCGCAGTAAAAAACGAGTGGAGATGCGCGTGCAGCTATCCGTACTATTCATCCATATTCATCCGTATTCATCAATACTAATATGAAAGTGTGTCTGTCTTTGTGTTAACTCTTCACGCTTAAACCGCTGAACCGATTCATCCCCTAAGAGGGTGAAATGGGGGGGGGGGGGGGGTGAAAGTTTGTGTGGAGCTGCGATATACGCGCGGACGGACTCGCGGGTAGAAGCTAATAATAATATTAATGCGAAAGTGTGTCTGTCTCTCTGTCTATTACTTCTTCACGCTTAAAATGCTGAGCCGATATAGATGCAATTTGGTTTAGAGATAGTTTGAGTCCCGGGGAAGGGCATAGAATTGTTTGTATCCCGGAAATCATCATCTAATAGTGTGGAGGTTTGTATGGAGCTACGATATAAACGGGTTCCACGCGGACGGAGTCGCGGGCAGAAGCTAGCATGAAATATATTTAATAGCTCACTTTACACGTAGTTACGTAACAATAAAGTTACGTGGCAAGACATTGTAAAACATCTTCCCCTGCAACACCGTACGTGAGAGATCTGCAAAGTGGCAACTGGTAAAGTTTAGAATACTACACCAACCGTTGTACGATCGGGGCACCTGTTCGAGATGTGTTAACTCCTTCACACAACTTTCAAATGCAGCAAGCTGGGCCCATGTGTGCTGGCGTAAGTTACGAGCGATAAATGTAACACTCGATAAAATCCAACCAAAATATTACTTATAAATGCAAATGTGTGTCAGTTAGTCTGTAACCTCTTCATGCTTAAATATGATACAAAGATAAGTTGAACCCCGGAGAAGGACATAGGACGGTTTTTATTCCGGAAATCATACCCTAAAATGGGTGGAGAAATGTATGGAGCTACGAAATAAACGAGTTCCACGCGAAGTCGAGGGTGGAAGCTAGTTAGAAATGGTCGACTTGCCGGTCGATTGCGTAAAGTTTCGTACGTAGGTACGTTAGGCAGATCTAAGTGTCATCTCTGTATGGGAAAACTCGTTTGAAAAGTTACGCAACTACCCCACTGATCGGAACTCAATATACGCCGAAGCTCAATGATTTATCTACGCGTCACTATTTTGACGCATACCCGAGTTAAATATACATTGTGCTCTTTGCGCCGCAAAAAAAAACACAAGAATATTTGTGATTTAGCATTGATTGTTAAGATCTGCGAGCACTAGTGGAAGAAAAAAACAACATTGATGGTCCTTGGTACGTTTTAGAGCGATATGATTTCTATTAGGTATTACCATAATTATTTATAGAAAATGGATGAATGGGTACTCTGCCCGAATAATTTCCGGGGACGAATATCCTTGTACATTTATCCTTGTACATTTGTTTAATATAGGTGTATTGAGCTTCCAAAACAAAGTGTACATAATGTTTTGCTCTTGACTGTATGGTATGGTATGTTGGTTTCACCGAACAGAAATTGTACTTCCACTGGGCTCTCAAAGAAAAGGAAAATGCGGGCGAACGCGCAGCTCAACCAAAAACATGAATTTCGTACCGCCGTAGTCCCTTATTTCCTCCGCCTTTAAAACTTTGCTAATCAGTTTTGAAGTGATTGTGTTAATGAACTAGAGCCGCTTGCAGATGTCAAATGTTATAAAAGTTAAAAAAAACGACACATAGCAGCATAGTCTTAACTATTTATTAATCTACGTTAGGAAATGTTATCATATAGGTATAAATTTGACGGAGAAAATGGGAAGGCCTTTGGCGGCTTGAAAGGCAAGTTTCTTTATATCGCACGACTAAATATGTCTTAAGTCCTTATTCCAGAGGGGTAATCACGAAACGTTTCTAATGCGCGTTAGGACAATGCAACTGTCATTTTTACGTATAAAAATTGACATTTATAACTACCTACCGAAGGTCCGTACAAGGCGTTACGTGATCGACCAGCAAGTTGCTCGAGTCGGGTCTAAATACTTACCTGAATATTTTCCAATCAATTACCAACCCTACAATATTCATAAAAAAACTATAAATCGCTTATCACTTACAACCGTAAGCGACTAGACCAGACTCGTGCCCGCCATTTTGTTCGCGTATAAATTATAGCCTATTGTCCTATTCTGATTCCTATGCTACATTACTAAAAAGTTTCGTTAAATCGGATCAGTATTTTTTGGGATCAAGAAAATTAGTCACCAGTAATACTGCCGCAACAAAGCACGCCTAAATATTTGACACGACTCTATGTCTAAGGCCACAGAGACGTGTCAGATATTTTTGCCGGCTTTTTTATGGCAGGTTTTGTCTGTACACAGGCATAGACATGCACGGTTATAATATGATTAGGAATGTTAAGTGTTGCTGGCAGCTGGGTCATTAGTTGCCGCACAGGACACCTCGTTATTTGCATATTGTGGTTTATACAAATAAAAATAATACTTGCAGGGTGCTTTTTGTTCAGCAAACATAGTTTCGACGATTTAAAATATACAGGTTTCGTATTAAAAAATATATGAATTTATTGTTACATATTGTCCAAATTAAATGAATGAATGATTTATAGAATGGTTCCAATCCTGACTTAATTGATGCCATAAATATAATATCCCTCGACTATAACTACCATGTGTTTCATCTCTGTCATTTTGATTGTTAAAGACAGAACGACAGGCATTATTGCGGGGATGTTCTAATCATATACCTACCGCAGGGACGATACATTTTGTCATGGCACATCGAGCCACTAGGTCGAAAAAAAAATCGATTTTGTTCGATTGTGTTCTAATTAACATGATTAATTGTAAAAATTATTTGTCAAAAAGTTACGTGTTGCAAATAATTTGTCTAGAGTCGGGTACGAAAAAACTTACATAACGGGATACATTTTTTTTATTGTGTAAATAAAGCGCTTACATATATATTTAGGCTTCAATAATTACGTTACGTTACGCGACCTACCTAACGCGCGTAAGAAAAGTAACGTCATCGATCTGCTGTTTTCAGTAGGTCCTAAGACGACTGAATTTGTGGGGCGGGTTCGGTATACGGTATTGTGTACTTTGCCATTACTGATGTTACAAAAATCTCACTGGTCGGTATACCGTCAGTATTACGTTTGCGCAGTAGTACCTAATATATTGCGTAGAAGCGGGGTGGTGCGCTTGCATTCGTACAGCCCCGCTTCCGCGTATCGCGCGTCAGTCAGTAAGCACCCATTTAAATTTAGAAGTGCAGTAAAGAAGCGGAACTGACACAACTGACAACTCACAGGCTGAAACCGTTCGATTGAACGAGACGGACGCTCTATCTTGTCACCTATCGCGTGATAAGGCCGACCACGATACGAGGCCTGATATCGCACTGCCTCCGAACCGACGTATCAGGAAGCCGCCTAAGTGTATTCCACGACTTCGAGTGGCGGCGGCAGCGGCAACGGTTTTTCTAATTCATTGCGTGTGATCCCAACCAACAGTGAGTTGCGCGTCTCGACCGCGCAATGAACAGACAAAACTCGCCGCTATTCGCGCAATGTCGTGGCCGGACCGTAACTGTACCTATCGCTCGTCACTTGTCGCCACACGCGATAGCGAAGCGTGCTGGTGGAGCGGCAATTAGTTAGACAGCTTGCCAAACAACGACGCCCCTCGGTTGTTTGCTGCACCGCGCCACAACGCAAGATCTAGGTGGCTCAGGTGCTTACTTACAACTTTGCCGTAATGGAAACTTGGTAACACATTGCGGGTAGCGTTAATACGGTAAACTCTAATGAGCGTAAGGTATGCCGATTTCCAGTAGGGATTTTGTAACGTAGTGCTTGCCCAAAGTCTAGGGGTATGCACATTACTCGTCTTTGATTTTCGCGCTAATTTCTCGACTAATTTCGGTCCATACCCCAAAATACTCAGATCTAGCATGTAACTGCATAAGGTAACTGACTAGAGCATATAAAACAAGCATGCAGGAATGTCTTTTAATTTTGATGCCACGTCAGAGGCAAACAGCGGTACACCTGATAGTAAGTGGTTACCTTAGCATATGGACGCTTGCTTGAGTTTATTTAATTTCATTGTTTTACGTCACTGACCACTGTAAACCACGTTTTAAATCCCTGTTACCTAATTAACTAAATCATGACTATCGTGAAGGTGTCCTGAAGGGGAATCACGTAACGTTTTGAACACGCGTTAGGTCGATCCGACTGTAATTTTTTCATATAAATATTGACATTTATATCTAACTGACGCGCTTACAATGCGTTACGCGATCGACCTGCTGGAGGTATTAACTGCAATACCATTATTGTAAAAAAAAGGAAAAAAGACCGTGTTGCACTCCGAGAGTGCCGGCAGAAGTGAAAAATTGCGAATTGCTTAAAAAACTGGAATAAATTTAATTTTGCAAACCCCGAAACCCCCGCGTTTTGAAACGCCACTCCCGCTTTTTGTTTTCCGGCAATTGGCAAAACTAAATCCTACGCTCCTACACGTCACGTGACCTCCTACGCTCCTAAACCTGTCGCGAGTTTATTAATTTTTCCCCATATCAAAAAATGCACAGTGCCGCTAAAGAAGTTTTCACTTCAAAAACGCTGTTTTTTTTACTTGACAAAGTAAAGAAATATAAAGATAAGTTTCTTTATAGATGTATATCAGTCAGTTCACTTTGGATATGTGTATTTAATTTATAGTAAAAAGTAAAATAAAGTTCCTTTTTAATTTGAAGTACCACAAAACTATCAAAATACCGAAGCCGCATCAGCATATTTCACTACCTACACCATTTTCACGTTGTAGTACAATATTTTAAATTAAATTGAATTCATAGTTTGAACCCAACACGAATTTGTTGGGTTCCTATAATTGTTTACGTAAAAGAACATCGATGTAATTCCCAGTAAGACAAGCTAAAGCAAAATAAACACTGTAAATCTAAATTCAAATCGCATTTCTTTAAATCACTGAAAAAAGGGAAGTTCAGGCATAATTTCGGGAGGGGAATAGATTAGCGTGGGGACAGTGCGGAGCATTTATTGAAAGTCGGGGGCGAGCGCGGCCCATTAGTCCTCTCGCTGCCTGAAAAAGTGTCGCTTCCCCTGAAACATAGCACCGGAGTACGGCATTCAATTGGCGAACGGCGAATGTATTTTATTCGGAGCCAATCGATCTCGAGACAACAAAACGCAACGTGAATGGAGTGTCTCGCGAGGCGATAAATCCTACACGTCCACAATACGTTTAATGAAAAGATCTTTTTGCTTTTATTGCCATTGAAAACAGCTCGCTATTCTTTGGTGGCATTAACCGCGGCAATTTGGATTTTACTGGTGTATAGGTCAAGTTTGTTTGCTACACTGTACACAGCAACTTATATAATATTTTGGTAAATAACACTGTAGGTACCTTTGTATGTCATAATATTGTCACCCCTCTTTATTCCCATGGGTGCCGTAAAAGTCGACATTGGAATAGGGTTGAAGTAGGCGTTGTGATATGGGCGATAGACTAGCAGAGCTTTAAATTAAATAACATGTGCTCTGCCTATCCTTTTTGTAAGCGTGTATACATATATGTCACAACAACCCAAGTGACACTCACAACACCTCTGGTGTTGCAGGTGTCCATGGGCGGCGGTAATCGCTTACCATCAGGTGATCCGTCTGCTCGTTTGCCTCCTATAACATAAAAAAGTGACAGGATCGTTTTAAAGTGTCAGTTCAGAGAAAGTTCACCTTGTTTCTTTATCTATTAAGTAAAATAAGTGATTATTACAATCGTAAAATTCCAATTCTCTCATTGTTTCAGAACTCATGGTCACCTGAGAACACGGAGGTTCGCGCGCGCACTCAATATCTCGTAATATTTCACGACGCTCGAGAAGTTTCCAATATTGGGAAAGTGGTATTAAAAATGAAGAAGAATCGGAAAGGGCGAAGCCGCCACGAGACGGTGGTGACGAGCCGTGGGAGCGGGGCTTAACGCGCACACGTTCAGACGCGTCAATATCATGGCTTCCAAGTTTGCTGCGGTTGTCTTATGGCTCGGTGGAAGTAAGTGTAATATAATTAATGACTACTACTTATTATAAAATACAATAAAAATATACTAAGGTCTGAGATGGTATTCGAGATCAAAAATGTAAACAAACAAGTGTCAGTTTCAAAGCGACATTCCAGGGGTATTAAATCTTTTTTATCCAATGTATTCACCAAATCTAAATCATGCATGATTTTAACTGACAGATCAGCTATAGGCCGAAAGACTTTCGGATATCTATAATATTTTGACAGGAATACAAGGAGGAAATAAAACACTTAATATATATTTTTATTCACTTAACGATATAGTAGAATCAGAATTTACATTTATAATAAATCTATCGTTGATATTGTCAATCAGGTGGTCGAGTCAGCAAATTTTGTCATCTACTTTAATTAAGTGTTTTACACAGTCACTCCATTTTTGAGGCGTCACCATTTGCAAACATTCTTCAAATAAGGTCTTAATTTATTGTTGTTCCTGGCGACGTGCTTCTTTACCTGTGCCCAAACTAATTCTATGGGATTTAGTTCACAATGGTAAGGGGGCAGACGCAGGTGGGCCCATTTTGTATGTTCAGAAATATTTAATGATTTATCAATCACTATGAATAAACCACTATGAAGCTACGGTACCCTAGCGGTTCAGGCAGGCGGCTGTCAAATGGCGGTCGCGGGTTCGAATCCCGGCTCGTACCAATGAGTTTTTCGGAACTTATGTACAGAATATCATTTGATATTTACCGTTAGCTTTTCGGTGAAGGAAAAACATCGTGAGGAAACCCATCCACGAAGAAATTCAAAGGTGTATGTGAAGTCCCCAACCCGCACTGGGCCAGCGTGGCGACTACTGCCCGTTCCCACTCATCCATGAGAGGAGGCCTGTGCCCAGCAGTGGGACGGTACGATATAGGCTTTTTTTATTTTATGAATATTTGCCAATTAAACTTATAGGAAACCGATAAATGTTTTAATTACTAACCAAATGTTTAAAACTTCTCACCATTATCAACAGCATAAATTGAAACTCCACATATTTTATTTAAACAACGGTAATACGTAATAAAATATACATATTTTTGCTTTTTAATTTAGTAACATATTTTTGACTTTTCATACAATATTATTTAAGTCTGAATATGATAAAATTTATGAGTATTTCAATGATTTTAGACTACCCACTGCTTGCGTTTATTTTTTTATGGTGTCAACCCATTTATTTACATTTTTGATCTCGAATATCATCTCTGACCTTACATGTATTTTGCTGAAATTGTACCAACATACGTTAGTCATTAAAAAAAGTCCTTCAAAGACCATTCCAGTAATTTAGTTGAGATTTTTATTAATCATTTAAGTAACACTTGTGTGGTAGGTAAAATTATTTAATTGTACGACCGAAGTTTATTTTCTTTGACTTTTATTGTTCGACAGAATATGAGAGCTTAGCATAGCTTGTAAGGCATATGATTCAGCGTAGTATAAATACAATATCCAAATATATGTTTTCCCATTTTTTACTATCAATTCCACTAAATTCCGAAAATACCATTTGCTGTAACTCAATATGTAAGGTTGGAGCACAGAACAGGAAATTGAGCGAATATTGTTCAGAATAACTCTCTCAACTTACCCACTTTTATCCAATCCCAACAAGAAAATAAAAATCGTCCCATATTTCAAGTGTTGAATGAATTAAGTTTCAGTGTAGTAAGGGACCCTTGCTTATTATATAATGGAACCAGGCCTCTTTAGGATCCTATTGGAAATTGAATTTATTTTTTTACCGTCTGGAAACCAGTCTGGACGATATACGTTGTATAGATAACGTATCCTTCCCAACCGTTTGGGATTTCATAATGGAACTCTTTGTTTACATTATAATGTTAAATAAGTATAACAATAGGAATAAGAATAAGAAAATTTTATTCACTTAAAAAACCCTTGTTTCACAAAAATCTTCTGCCAAACTGCATGACAGTTTGTTGGCAGAGGGACTCCCTTACAAACAAAGTAGTCTACGTAATACAATATTATTCTCTTCACAGTATACATTAGTCTATTGTTTAACATATTTTATTTAAGGATATTAAATGTTTACCCATTATACGGTGAACGCGAAGGGAAATTCAATGTTGAGAGATTTAAAAACAAAAGATTCCATTTAAACTGCAATCATTACTGTCGTGCAACATTCAATTTGAAAATGGGCATTATTTAAATGGAGTTATGTTAACAAAGGCAGGCTCAAATTCAGTTCGGAGAATTGCGTTCCGAATAATTATTTTAATTATTAGAAATAAGTGTAAAAGCACAATGCTCCTTTATAAACTAGATATATTTTACATTGTATTACTGATTAATTTGATTTCCTACAGGTACATAGTCAACTTATCACCTTTTAATTTACATTGAAGATATAAAAAATACTCTCACGAACTTATTGGAATTCTAGGTTTCAGGATTGTTTTTGTTGTGTTTTGGAGAAGAAGATTTGGAACTTAAATAATATTTGTGACGTCACATCTCTCGAAAAACGTACTTGTGTCGTTGTTTAAATTTTATCTATATTGACGTATTACGTTTTTATTAAGATTGGATCTTTCGTTTCTTAAGGCCGAATGAATGTACAGGGTGATGAATTATTAAAATTACTCCGGATACAATCGAGTTTTCGAATCCAATCCCTTAAGTAAAGCTGATTATCGGAATTCCCCGAAGAGGCCGCAGTTCTCGCAAAATTCTGTAAAGTGCCAATCTCTCTCGGCCAGAGGAGAGAATTATTGGTGCGGAACACGCAGGGCGATTCATTTATTATACATGGTATAGATGCGTAGACGCGCCGACAGCAAGGTGTTCTGCTACTGGAAATGCATTTTGATCACGCATTCCAATCGCCTTATTGAGTTCGTCCTATAAAAGCAACACAGAGTTAAAAGCACTCTTATCTGTACATATTATATGACTCTTGTGTTACTAACCGACTGACAGGCAGCGCACAGCCTAAACCGCTGAAGATTTTAGCATGGAGATCTGGAAATAACGATATCCGGAAAATGTAGTACACACTCATCTTTACAAGAGTTCACATAAGTAATGTGTGATTTTTAATGATAAACTGGGGCTAGAGACATGAAAGCAGGACAACAGGTTTATTTTATAATATGTAGATCTAACCAGAAATATACTTTTTAAATCTTTCCCCCTAAAGGGGTGAAATAGGAGTACCGAGAAGACGTTCTATAAAAACTTAGTAGTTTGAAAGTTCGTATATACGTTCTTTATTACAAATAAAGTACTTTTAAAACTTTGTAGAAAGATTACTTTAGGATACAAAAAATAACTTTCATCGTTTTAGAAAATTCCATCCCCAAGGGGGTTAAATAGGGGGTGCAAGGTTTGTATGAGAAACACTTTTTTGAGCTAGATAGGTACTTGAAACGTTGTAGAAAGATTATTTATTAAAATAAAAGCAAGTACATCCAGCGTTTTAGAAAAGTCTATCCCTAAAGGGGTTATAAAGGGCCGCAAGCTTTGGATTAGAAACACTCTTTTTTGAGCTGGAGACTCAAAACGTTGTTAGTATAAAGATTTCTCATCTGAATAAAAAAACGTTCTTTCATCGTTTGGGAAAATTACAACCTATGTCAAATCTAATCAAATCAAAATACTTATCCAGCAAATAGACCACGAAGGCACTTTTACAAAATGTCTATCTATAGACTTTAAATCGTATGAGTAAATTATTCATAATATAATTAACTTTATCAAAGTTTACATGTTAAAGAGGGTAAAAACGGGATTCAAGGTTTATATGGAGACTAAGAAAATGTTATAGTAAGAGATTTGTAACTTCGGTCTTCGCCTGTATGTTAAAAGACTACAAAATTGATTTCAGAGTTTTTTTGAAAGTCATACTTTATAGGGGTTAAAGTTTGTATGAAGAGCAAAACATTTTTAAAGTAAGAGATTTGTAACTTCTGTTTTAGACTGTGTTCTGTGTTTGAAATTATAATGTAGAAGAAAAATATTCAGTAATGTAGCTTTCTTTAATACATTATGAAACAATATACAATTTAAGCAAAAACGTCTGTTGATTCTCAAGATAATTGCAATGCTGATGCGTTGCTTAATTAATGACATTAAAGTGAAACTTAAGTGTTTATTTACCACCGTTATGGAACGCTGCAAATAATGAAATGAAAGGAGACTACGGAGGAGTCCGGTCAGCAAGAATGGTGTCATGATCCTCAGCATTGAACGATTCTTATATACCCACTATACCTAGGTTTAGTGTTTGGAAATAAGCATTTTCCATGTCCGTAGCAGCAGAGCCTATTCAAGTTACTAGTGTACTCAGTAGTATAGTAGCCTACCGTAAGCTCGAAACTGAAATAGTTTCTGAATAACTCATTCTGCATGACATCCCACAATCTTCGTCGAACCCCGTATAGGGTTTCGATTGATTGGTTCAATACAGATTGTGCTTGGCCTGGCTTGCAAAAGGCAATAGCTGATAAAACGGGAATTTACCTTATCGGCTTCCTCATGAGATGTACACGGGTAAATATAAATACATTATACAGGGTAAGTTTACCTTTTACGTAATAAAGGTTCAATAAATAAGAAAAGCGGGAAACAGACACTGGAGACGGATGAAGCCATGAAAGTAGCATTTCTTAGATAACTTTCTGTTATTATTCTCCATTGAATTAGATTTTCTACGAATACATTTACTGCACCGGTCTACTCGATTGCGAGTCGTCAACAATAGAAAAAAAATACTTCCCTAGAATTATTCGTGCCGCGACATTTATGGGGCCAAGGAGAAATATGTGTTTGGAAATTAAGTAACCAGATTATGGAAGAGGTTTTGTTGATGAGACGGGAAGTGCGGTCCATAAACCTATTTCAGGATGAATTTATTGCAAAAAGGGTTGAAACAGAAATGAATGGAACGCGAAGTCAGAGTTCAAAACTAAAGTATCAACTAAGTAGATCATAAAAAGTGTCTGCCATCGCCAGTGGACACATAAAACTGAGTTAGTTAATGTAGGACTGCACTTTGCAGCAGTAAAACCGAATACAGCTTTAATTAAATAAGTTGGTTTTACTTTACTTTGGCAAATGTATTTATTTAACAGCCCGGACCCGGAATATACATTAGTACTTCTAAATAATTTAATACAGTATAAGTAACGTTACAGAAAACAAATTTTACAATTTAAAGGCCATATGCTCTCATGGCAAATAATAGTTACAAAGCTATCTCAACCTAACGATGTAAATTCACAAAGTAATGCAAAGGAGTAAGTAGGTAATAATGCACCCGTTCCTGCATCCTACTCACGCTGACTACTAAAATGATGGGATTATTGTTAAGGACCTGAACACCAGCACAATGCGTACACAAGTGCATATCAAAGTAGGTACTTATGCACTTATTTATTTTTCTCAAACATGCTCGGATATGTAGACCTTATGTTCGGAAATAGACTGCAAAACACGGTGTTACGGGTGATACGAATTTACAGGTGGCTCATGGTATTTGCATAGGAAATTGCCGGCATGTTGGGAAATATGCTCCGCGCCCGTCACCAGCACGTCCATCATGGGAAGGCCGCGACATAGTCTCGATTTTTCTCGCAGTAAGAGAGATACGGATAGAGCGAGAAAAACCGAGAGAGCTCGCGCGCTGTAGCGTGATATCCGTGCTGCGCGGTGATGTCGGGTCACCAGCAGTTTAGTTACTATGAATTTTACTTGTTTTTTTTCCTATAGATCAAAATTTTCAAAGCATTATTTGAGAAATGCAGCTCGGCGGGAACTAGGGATTTGAATAGAATAGAATAGAATAGAAAAGCTTTATTTCGCAAATAACAGTATGTACATTATAGATTTACACTTAGATGCTATATTAAGACTAAGATTAGATGCGAAAACGGAGTCCACTCAGCATAATGTCGCTCCACAGAAGGCGAAACGACGCTGGTATTATGTGGATCCACATGTGGCGCGCTACAGAACTGCACGTTACACTGTACTGCTACTTAAAGGGTTTTATTTATACACACTAATATTATTGTTAAATGTGTTTCATCTAAAATTACAAAGGATGCATATAAAGAACTTATATTAAAAAATAAATTGTTAACTAGGTACGAAAATGAAGATACACATTAAGACAATGGAAGGCTATGCTGGATTTATTTGTTGATCTAGTAAATACAATTTTAAGTTTTTTTTGAATGAATTTAATGTGGAAGCTTTTTTGACGGGGGGTGGGATGTTATTCCAGCATTTCGTGGCAGAATAGGTAAAGCTGCCACGAAAAGACGCACTTCCGTGTCGAGGACAGATAAGTCGAGGGATCCGTCGATTACGAGGGTCTTCTTCAGAAGATGCTAGCTCCATCTTCACATTCGAAAGGTCGGATTTTGTCTTCTTGTGCCTCTGATCATTATGGAGACAGCTCTTAAAACTGAAATCGGTATATCTTTAAAAATTTAAATTGATCAACATATTTTATTTACTGTTTTGTTTGAATTCGGTGTATTCTTGTAAATAACACTTAACAAAATAGTTTAAAGAAACTTTTTGGTCTATCTTGCAATTAACTGTTCAACTTACGAAAATAGAACAATTTCAAAATCCGGCTGTCATTTCATTACCTACATGTTGTCGTGTCACCTCAAGTCTGGTGGCACTACCTCAGACTTGAGGTGATGAAATGACAGCCGGATTTTGAAATTGTTCTGTTTTCGTAAGTTAAACAGTGAATTGCAAGATAGACCAAAAAGTTTCTTTAAACTATTTTGTTAAGTGTTATTTACAAGAATACACCGAATTCAAACAAAATAGTAAATAAAATATGTTGATCAATTTAAATTTTTAAAGATATACCGATTTCAGTTTTAAGAGCTGTCTCCGTAAGGATCAGAGGCACAAGAAGACAAATCGAATCGGTAATAGTTTACGATATTAGTGGTATGTCATTTTCATTACTATTATATATCTTGGTACGCGATAACTTCAACATTTTTAATATTTTCGAAGGATAAGTTTTTTTAATTAACCTAGGGTACTAAGTCAATTAAGTGACTATAGCTTAAAAAATAAGTACTGTAATTAAGTTCATGTGTCACAGTGACACAACTAACCGCTGCCATCGGCGTAACTTTTTATACGTAATGCTTAAAGTTGAAGCGATTTATTATAAGTAGTAAAAGTTACCAAAAAAGGAGTGACACCGAATTTAAAAGTGATGCAAAAGTGGTAGATGCAGAAGAGTTTTTTTTGAATTCACATATTATTTAAAATTCCATTCATTAACATTAATAATACAGGCCTGTGTATTAGTGTTAGCTGGTATCCAATGCAGGTTTCTAAATCATTATGAAGGATTTAAAGTACCAGAATAAGAATCATCAAAAAATACTAAAAGTTTAGATAAAGTAGGTACTTTATCTAAACTTTTAGTATTTTATTAGTGTTTTAAAGCTACATTATAATGTGCAATGCTTTACCATGTGTGTAGTACCTACATTCAAGATTACAATTCAATTATCGAGTCCCTACTTAATTTGCAAAGATACGAAAAGTTCCTTATTCAACTTTACCTTGTGCAAGTTACCTTTAACATTCCTGATAAATCTCTGGTGAAAGATAAAGGCAAGTATTTCATTAATTACAACTCAGTCAAACAAAATTAATTTTAGCTAGCGGTTACTACATATTATCAAAATGTTTTTCGACTTTGTATCAATATAAGAACGCTTATTGTATAGAATAGACACCTGAACACGTAATTATCTCATACGATTTTACAGCCTATGAATGCAGTTCGCGCATTCAAATATTTGTTCGTCGTATTTTCAGAGGCATTCATAAACATAATAATATATTGAACTCAATAGCGTATGCATTTTTATTTCCACATAATACAGCGATCAAATAAGCGCTCGTCAAACGCGAAACTGGCTCTCGAAATGAAATATGTGATATGATGTGGTCGGAACCGTAAATTGAATTTGGTTACAGTGTAATGAGTTCATACCGACGGGATTGTGTATTGTGTCGATCTTGAATTCGATCACGTATCTCGCTGGATTTATGTATTCCAACCACCTTTGGTACCCACAGATGAAGGCCAGGATTTGATTACTTACGTGAAATCCTGGTCGGCGGACGGCTAACGGATCAACAGCGAGGCTCCACCTTATTTACAATAATGTTTTTCTATCCGGAAGGTAAAAACAAGGTTCGCTAAATTTATATGTGCGAAACGGTACGTGCTCTCAGCCCGCTCGCTTTTCGGGCAGGTACGTAGTAATAGGAAATGCCATTATTAGATTTTAGTGGACGGTTATATTATTGCTATACATAAAGGTTTACCTACATAGGTATGCATTGAAATGGATAGCGTAGTATTTTCAGTCGTGGTCAAAATGCTTTTTAGCAAATTCTCGTTTCTATTATAGTTATTTTTAATATTGTAGATTAATGGTATATTTCTTTTAACTGGATTTTGTATTTCATGTAAAAATGCTCTCCTGGCCTATTCGCGGAATAAATGTTTGTTATTTTTGTGCGATATATCCGTAGAATTATTTCACTAGTTATTAAGGCTAAGATCGATATCCTTCCAGACCGGCATCGGCAGTGTTACAAGTATCAAGTATCGCACTTTATTGAAAACTGCTTCAAAACCAAAACTCCAAAAGGGAATTTCAACTTTGTAACCACATTCGTATTCTCCTGCCAACATTTAAATCTATCCCACAGCGCAATTCATATCCCTGCCATCAAACAAACTTTTGCTGACGTCTACGTTTCACTTCCCAAAAGCCGAAACGTTTAGCAAAGTTTAGGGTCCGCGGCGCGTGACGCGCATCGGCGAGTGATCGCTGCGTACGAAATGACGCGATGTGCCCGACATTATTAGCATTTCAATTATCCAGCTCGTGCCCCAATACTGAAGATCAACAAATCAAAACTACACTGTTCAGGAGGGTCGGGCAATTAAATTCAATCGATATACATCGCTGTTCGATTACTCGTATATCACTGAGCGGTGTTCATAATTGAGCACGATAATAATTCATGACATATGTATACAAATTATACCGCCCATGTTGATACTAGTACTTATCATTAATAAAGATCAAAACAAATCTTAAGAATCATATGTCTCTCTAAGTTATTTTCCGTGATCTTGTTGAGTAGGTATTTCAAATTTATTGGTTACCCAAGAATATTATTTTAATTTAGGGATCAAGCTAAGTACGTCTGTCTGTAGTCCGTAGTAGCCAAAGACATTCACTGCCAGAAACTCGCCTAGCGGGTGTCTACGCCAGTCTTGGCAATGAATGTTTCGCGGCTGGTGCGCGTGGAAATGTAATTATTAAACCATACCTCAACTCAGATAGACCTCCCAGCTGTCGTGAGCCTTTGCAACATCTACTCTCATATAATAATAATAAGCCACAACATGATGGGACCATCTATTCATTTTCATGTGTCAACTCCATCTCGGAGGTCAGCGACTATTTGCCATATATCGATCTCTGTCTAGTCATACGAATGAGTTTTTCCATGGTCTCAGTCTCCAACCAGTCTCTTACATTCTTCGTCCAAGATATTCTTCTTCTTCCACGAACCCTCCTCCCTTCAATTATTAATCTTATCAAATAGTATTTTTTAGTCCAAAATATGAAGCTATCCTCTTTTTTATGGTATTAACGACTTCCATTTCCTTCATCATCAGACGTACATTATCATTCACTATTCTGTCTATCTATTTAATTTTGATGGCGATAAATACAGATGCCTCGTAGAGAGGCGAAACACGTGTCGAGGTTTTTGTCATTATTGGTGGTGGTTTGCTGTAATTTTTTGCATGTTTTTACGCAAATAGTTGCATCTTATCTTCACTAATAGACCAGCACGTTTTTTAGCGGAATAGCAAAGAAATATTGTTCTCCTAATATATCATGGACTTCCGCAAAGTAACGCCTGATTCAATAAATTATATTACAAAGGCTCTTAGTTTATCTATTAAATTCTGCTTTATATCCAGCTTTCGGAACCGTACATGAAAATTGGTAGAAAGCATTTGACAATTCGCCACCTTGATTCTCCTATTGGTAAACCTACATATATGGTGGGATAGGATACCAACTTAAAGTTACGTTAATTTTAATAAATTAAAAGGCCTTTGTTTTCCTAGGTGTCCTATGCCTCCGCGACATCCATCTCTCGGTGCCGGAGGCCATCGGCCTGGCCTCTGGCACCACGCTTGGCTGCCGCTGGACCCTGGACCCTGGAGAGCAGCTTTACACGGTCAAGTGGTACCATGGTGCGCAGGAGTTCTTCCGTTTCGTGCCCAAGGAGCTGCCCAACACGAGGGTGTTCTCGCAGACTGGGATCAGCGTTGATGTGAGTGAATTCCATAGTAAAACTATACACCAATCGTATAGGAATGTTATCACGATAACAGACGTCACACGAGGTTTCAACTTTCACGTGGCTTTCAAAATAAGAATGACAGAGACATAAAAGCGGGGATATATCTCTCCTTCTTCGGTTTACCGAGGAGGAAGTCTCGGCTCTGACCTATTATATACTAATGAGTGTTGGGATCCTGTATTTATCGGCATTAGAACAATAGAGTCTGGCAAACGAAAGCGTGACCTGAGAAAACGCGGCATATTAAAAAAAATTACATGTGGTATTACTAATTTTTTGTTTTTTACGGATTCCTTGAATATTTTCAAGATTATCTGTAAACAAAAGACACGTATCATCATTATCGTCAATATTATTATAACAAATAAGCAGCCGACAAGGATTAAGATTAAAAAGTCATACTAACCTAAAAAATCCGACATCGTATCTAAACATTGTTGTTTCTCTTAGAAAACAACTTCTTTCTCCTCTTGTTTTTGCTTGAACTTACTGATCATAGTATGTAGCAGTTTTCGCACATTACTTTTTATTGTTTTACCCATATTACGGCAATTATTAATGCAAAATAATTGTGTAAACAAAATACTGAAAACTCTAACCAAAGAATTTGACGTGCCTTTGACAGATTATAATGTTGCCACTTTAAAAAAAGTCCAGGTCACGCTTTCGTTTGCCAAACTCTATGTATTTAGAGCAAATTGGGTGAGGACCAAATTCTTGGCCATTAGTTAGCCTAATTAATTGATAGTAGTTAAAAAGTTCCGTTGTGACACGAAAATTAGCCATACATTTTCTATGGTTAATTTTCGTGTCACAACGGAACTTTTTAACTACTACCAATTAACGACGCTAACTACTGGCCAAGAATTTGGTCCTCACCCAATTACGAGTATTGCAAACGACCAGTAATGGCAAATAAAAATACGGTAAACAAAATAGCACTTTTTGGTTGATCAACTTGGTACATTATTTGAATTTCGACACGGAATACTAATGTAACAAAAATTTCATTTACATCGTTGTCATTTATTAAATTCGTTGGCGCGTAGGTACTTCTGCACCCACGTGGATATGTATGCGTAGGTATAGACACGTGTAGGGTTTATCATCAAATTGTCGACACTCAATTCGTCGAATTTCACTTCAAAGTCAACAACGTTTCATGTATTTTCATTTAGTCGACAATTCAGTTCGCGGAGTGGTCATTACAAGTAAATTTTAATCGTGTATGTATACTTGACGGATGATTCATTAAATGGTTGAATTATGTCATGGAAAATGTTTTGTGATATATTGTTTCGAGTATTTTTAATTAACATACAAATTATCACAAGGGTTAATGTTTAAAATTAAAATAGTTGGCACACAAAGTTATCTATAGCAATTGTTTTAAACTATCCTAACCGCCATCGCCAGCGAACGCTTCGCGGGGTGCCTATTTCCGCTCTGAGGGACACAGGTGAACCCTAACCTAACCTACTTATAATACAAATTTTGTTATGGTTGTTTGGTATTTTTTAGAGCCCCCCCACCCCCCCTTTCTGGCTGCCCTAATCTAGTTAACTGTTATCAGTTGTTGTTTGTTTTTGTAACGTTGTAATAAAATTTCGAACAAATGAATTTCGTTGTTTTGTTATTCTGCCATTTAAAATTTATACAAAATGAATCATTTGCCAAATAATATTCCCTGAATAGTTATTCTATGAAATAATAAAAATTCGAATGATCCGGTCACGAAACAAAATTACACTAAACAATGATTCATGAACTAAATGTTAATTGAAACGTTTTCGATGAAATAAAATTCGATGAAAAGTTTGTCGACAAAACAAGGGACACCCCACGTGTAGCATTATTTATTCGATGAAAAGACCCTGACCCTGTATGTGAGACTCGATTCATCATCCTCCTAGCGTAGCGTGGTATTTTATTGTGGGGCAGTGCCTCGGACATTCATTCGATTTTTGTTCTGCAGAAACGGGCTATTCGGGCGATATATAGATTGAAACAGAGAGACTCACTTAGGGATAAGTTTAAAAATATTAATATCATGACATTGCATTGTCAATATATCTATGAAAATATTGTGTATGTACATAAAAACATTGTCAATTTTAGGAGAAACTGTGACATACATAATATTAATACTAGAAATAAGCATAAGCTCGCGGTGCCCACCACTCGGCTCCAAAAAATAAAAAAATCATTCATGGGTAATTGTGTAAGGTTTTATAACAAACTTCCTGGAAACGTAACTGAGTTATCTATTAATAAATTCAAAAACTATGTGAAACGTAAACTTATTTCTAAAGCTTATTATAGCGCACAAGACTACATGAATGATAAAACTTCTTGGGACTAATTTTGACTGGATTTATAATTTATTTATTCCGTTTGGAAAAATTTGACATTGTGTTTTTAATTAATTATTCTCGTTTCATTTATTTTTTGACATTAGATTGTCTTTCTAGAAACATTCTAGACTAGTATTTTTTTATATAAAATTTTAAATATTTCATTTAAATGTTACTTTTTATGTTTAATAAATTACTCGAAGTAATTACCTTAAGATTATGTTTCTACCTGACGATTTGAAAGTGCTTGTTACTGGGCCTACTTGAATAAATATAATTTTGAGTTTTGAGTTTTGAGCGTTACTCCCGGTAATGTCCCTAAAGGAGCCCGGGGACCGCTTTGATACCTAATGTATATGTGAGACTCGATTGCTGTTTAAAAAAATTAGTGAGTCTTGGTTTTTCAACTCCACTGTACTCCACTACTCTAGTTGTATTAGTTTAATCGATTCTCACTCAATGCTAACAGCAGAGCAATTAACAGTGCACGAGTGGAACTGAGTGTCCATTTGTTGAAGGATTATGATGCTCGCGATTACTAAGTACGGCCGAATGAATTCCAATGGTGGAAATGAATCAACATTTCAATATTGTTTATTATGTTGCCAATAACGCAGGTAGTCAGAGCGTTAACACTTTACGCCGGCAGGCATGCCACTAACCATGTTTCACAAGCACATTTCATTGAACCTTCGTAAATTGAAACAGTCAAAATAAGCTTCAATCAAACATGAAATGTTTGGTACAAGCTTTTATTGCTGACTGTGTTTTTTGGTCTGTCATTATTAGTCGTTAAGTGTTCAAATGAGTAAGCACAATATGGGTTTATTAATATTGCATAGTTTTGGAGTAGGTAGATATAGCTGCGTTCCATCTCCATTATCAAATTTCAGCTCAAACGGATACCGGCAAGTGCCTTGAAATCTAATTAAGAACGACAGCTTACATGTTTACTTATATACTCAGTGGAGGTAAATATAAAGGTTGTAAAAGTGGGTCACCCCCACTTTACCTAATATCGTTAGTACTCATTTCATTACACCTACCAACGTTCGATATAATTTTCATTAGCCCTAATATTCGGATAACTAATCTTATATGGCATAATTATTTGCTGGGCCTAATTTCATACGTCCTAATCTTTACTAATACTAAACATCAAGTGTGCTAATATATTTAAAACTAATAATGCTTTTTCCTAATAACTACTCAGCCTAATGATTATTGTGCCTTATGTTTACTATGTTTAATGTTCACTACACCTAATTTCGTCACACCTATCTGTCACTTGACCTATTAACTTTTGCTCTAATGTTTCACTAGACCTAATTAATGCATATTTCTTGGAAACAGTGAACTTTTCGGGTTTTCTTTGACACCTAATCTCGTCAAAATTGGAGCCAATAATGCACGGCCCGATATTCCGTGTCCAGCTTTTGTGGACGCGGATTATTGGGTCGTGCATTATCAAGGCGGACAAAAATGGCTTGTCATAAGCGAACTCTGTCTTATGTCGGTTAGCTTAGGGTTCACTTGTGTCCCTCAGACCAGAAATAGACATCCCGCGCAGTGGGTGGCTTCAAATTGCTGTAGGGCTATCACTAGACGGCGCGCGAGCTCTCTCGACTTTTCTCGCACTATACTTCTCTCTCTAAGTTTTATAATAAGAGAGAGACAGATAGACATCGGATTACCACCTATTCTTCTCTTATCATCAGCTGCTTCTGTTATCTTATGGCAGGTAAGTGTAAGTACGACGATGAGCGAAGCGAGGAGGAGTGTTAGATAGAACAGCGACCCTACAGCGCGCGAGCCGAGCGAGCGAATCGAGCGCCAGAGTGCCGCGCAAAGCGCCAGAATCGACATAATACGAAAAAAGAAAAACTCGGTGAAATAAAATTAGGACTTTTGTCAGTATCCCGAACTGTCAATCAGTTCGGGATGATGACATTAGGGCTAAAATACTTAGGCGAAATGAAGATTCGGTTTAGTGGTTTTAGAGACATTGATAATAAGGTGTAGTCATTATTAGGGTTTTCAATATTAGGCCTAGGAAAAAATCGGTTAAATAAAATTAGTCTTAGTAAGAATTCGGTCATGACAAATTAGACATTACGAAAATTCGGGTTACTGAAATTAGGGCTAATGAATAATTAGGAACAATGAAAATTCGGGTTTGTGATTTTAGGGTTAACGACATTAGGGCTAGTGAAATTAGGTATGAAATTATTAGGGCTAACGGAGGGGAACCTGTAAAAGTTATACTGTGCAATACACGAAATTTAGGCAACCGTTGAAACGTGTAGGTATAAATCAAATAAAACTAGCAAAGTTATGCAAAGTGCCCGCGTAAATGCCCTACTTACGGCATGCGATAAACAACATCATAACCGTGATTATATATGGGTCAATGGTTCTGCGACATCTTCATAGTTCGTTAAACTGCTGCCGGCGAGTGCGATGCAAAAAATCACTTAAGAATCTCGCGGAGCAGTGGGCACGTTAAACCTTTAGCTGCTGGCACGATGCCACCGCCGAGATATAACATTGTGCCAAAATAATACATTAAAAACCCTTTCAGAGAGTAGCGCGAGTACTTTAACTTTGCATCGGAATGACGTATGAAGCAATGAACGTACAAACGATCTCGGTACACGTGACGGAGTTGTTACATGCATCGATTGAGACAGCTCCGCTTGCATATTGAGATGCACGACGCTCGACGGCCTGTAGTGAAGGCGGATCTTCTATTTGCGGAGGGTACCGGAGGACATACGGCTGGGTCACCCGTCCACTGCTCGCTCCTTGCACGTTCGAGGCATGCATACTCAGCTTAAGATGTTATGTGACGCAGTCTGGCCCTTGGAAATCGGGTCAAAGATCTCGAACGCGGGACGGGCATGATTTAGTTCGGCGGTTGCTCAAAGTGGACGACTTTCCGTAAGATGGATCGAAGCTTTTAACTCTATTCGGCTACCAGCTGCGTACGGTAAAGTGCACACGGGCTGGAATGGGCGGACCCGCTGACTCGTGTATGAATTACGTGTACTGTAAGGGTAATGTCGCTAATAAGGAAGTGGTTATATTCGCTTTAATCACACGCATGGATGATTTATATTGCTTTCCACAGAATTGGTGTATGTTAAATATTTTCATGTTTTACGTTTAATTTGGGTAAAGTAAATTGATGAATGTTTTTATTATAAAATATAATTAAAAAGAGTTTTATTCTCGAACTTTAGAGAGTTGAATATTAACGGCTCTCGGCACCGGCCATCTTTCATTCGTTTCTATCGGTTGCAGTCTGTCTCCAAGTCAGTCCTGCGATTGCCTACATGTGATCTTTCCATCTGCGCAATGGTCTGCCTCTCGTCCTTTTCCCATCTCTTGGTTACCATTCCGAGAATAGTTTAGACCATTTCTCGTTCTTATTTCTTATCACGTGGCCCGTCAATCTCCACTTAGATTGTTAATAACATATGACACTTCTGTTAGTTTAGTTGTTTTCCTTATAGTTTTTAGTTTTACTCTGTCTCCCCTTTTAATGTTTAGTAAGTATACTTGTTTCTATATTGTGTTCACATACTTCTAGTTTTTCCTATATTTCTGTGTTAGTGCCCATGATTGGCAGCAATAGCTGGGGAGTATGTAAGTGTTAAAAAATTTGCTTTTGCATTTTAGTGGTATATGTGGATTTTCATTCTTTCCATGACCAATACTTTTACCAAGCAATACACACTCTGTTGTCTGTCTCTTTATTATTTTATATGTTTATATTATAGACATCCTTAATTCATGTATGAAGAAGTACTCTAAACAATGGTCATAGATTATTTTGCAAAAATCTTGACAACTTATAAAAAATACTTGTCACTTACAGGCTACGACTCGTACCAAAAAAGGTATAAACGGGTACTTTACACCCATATACATCTGAAAAAACCAGCGCCGTTAATCACGCTAGCCGTGCAAACTGCATTGCTGAGTGGAGACCATTTCAGGTCTATACATCCCGATCCACTCCTTCGATGTATGAGTTAATGTGGTTTTTTTAAATAACTTTTGATGTGTTGTTGCTTGAATAAATGTTATAATATTCTATTCTATAAACGTATCTATCAATTTTGCTACAGTAGAAGCTCGCGAGAATGCGTCGCAGTTGTGCTTGCATTTATTTCTAGTTGGCAACACGAATCCCCAAATTCAAGATAGGGTAGGCAGCGCGCTGATTCATCTGGAGTCGGATGTGGCCACAGACTACGGCGTCTGTTCGCCTTTAGACAAGCTATTAGCTTGATTGCCGTCGCAGTAAAAAAAAAGTATAGAGAGAGGAGGCGACTTTAATAGGCTAATGTTGACAGTTATTATTTATATTTTATATTAGTCCTGTAATTTATTTATTTATTAGGCTCACACAACAAATTACAGTCATTAATTCAGTACATTAAAAGCTTAGTGTCTAGATCTGGACTACAATTCTAAACAGTGTGTGCACAGAAAAATTAATAACTTAAAGACAAACTATTCACTAGATGGACATTAAATAATTAACATGACATTTACCAGAATGATGCGTTAAATATTCTGCCTAATGATATTCGTCTAACTTTAACTCTGACTTAAAACTTAAATCTTAAAACTTAAACGCCTAATTTGAATGTATCTTTAACTTTATTTTTAAACAACGGTAGGGTGTGTATAAAGATGTCCAAACAAGGATGTACAGCCACCATATCATTATACAAACGGCACATTCGGACATCGGGATTATAAAATGATGTGTTATTTGTGTAAATTTCGAGTTGAAATAATGTGTGTGATGGATTACGAGATTTGTACCTGGTAATAAAGTACAAGAGAGAAAGAAGGGAAGGACAATCAATGTGTGAGTGTACAATTTTGTATAATGTAATCAAGTCACAACATTTTCTGCGAGATGAAAGAGATGGTATGTTGAATTGTTTGAGCCTGCTGAAGTATGATCTGAGATTGCGTCCTAGCTGAAGCCTGAAGCAAAGGATGTAATCGGCTATGCATAATAAAATAGAATGAAAAAAAGATTGAATTTATTGAAATATCCTCAGAAATTAATTTTAAGCCTCAAAACTTAGATATAAGTATGTTTAGCAGCACTGATAATGAGTAGGTATGAATGTAAAATACATTGACGACCGGTTTGAAGTGTAAAGATGAGTATTAGTTTCTGAGTCTTGGATGTTTTCGATGTAGGTCTTTAATTTAAGTGTTCATATTTATCTATTAAATACAGTGTGTATTTTTAAAATTACCTCAAATTGTAACCAGAGGTTGGTGTTAAGATGTTGTTGCAATTTTTTTTCTCAACCACCATGTTTATTTTTTCCATATATAAAATAATTCAGCACGCATTGGAGCACTACTTTGTCTTACTGACGTGACGTCACAATAAATTATCAGCACATGTGACCCGATTCTTCCACGTGTCATCATGTCACCGTGTACGCAATACATTGCCGCTCGATAAATTTTCAAAAAATAATTACGCTTTGGTAGTTAAGACTAACTTAAAATTTTCTTGCAATATCGGTTCATAGCCCTAACACGTACCCTGCAATTTGAGGTAATACATATTAAAAATACACGAAGTATATTATCGTACCCACCCAAAACACAAGTTTTAAGGATTATGGGGCTAGTTATACATATTTGTGACAAGTTTGTCTCTCAATATTTATGCATGTATTATCTACAAATAAATGTTGTAAAACATTTTATATTTATACAATGATTGTATCTATAATCTCTAAAGACAAACATGTCCTGGGTCCAACATCTTATTTTATAGTGCGACGTACCAGAAAATAGCTTTGCGGCAGCAACAAAACGTTCAGTGCATCCCGGATTCCACTTTTAAACTAATAGATGGAAAATAGAGACATAATATTGAGATCACTGAGGCAGAAAGCTAGCCGCACGTATTGTTCACCCCGCTATTTAATCTGAAGACAATACGTAAACAGGGAAACTTGCCTGCTACGTACACACGCAAATAATTTGAAAATAAACAGAAAATATGTTTACCTAACAGGTCCTTAAATAAATAGTATTGTATGAATGATGACACAGATAAATCATATGTTCTTTTTTTGGGCAGGACACCTTGCCATGCAGAATGTTGGTAGGTGGACCAAAAAGTTGTCAGCTTGGTGGCCACTTTCTAGGTAAAAGGAGCGTCGGCCGTCCACCAGCCCGATGGGTGAAGGATATTAGGAAGGTTGCGGGTCACTTCTGGATAAGACTAGCTCGTGAAATAAAGAAAGCCCGAAATCACAGGTATTTGTGTCCCGAGACGTAGGCGAGGGTTGTAAATATGCGATATAGGGCTTTCTTTTTTAGGTATGATGTAAAAGAGTTTTACTTCAATTTACTTTATTTTACTGAACCCCATTCTGTAGTCCCTCGGGAAAACCTCGGCAGGGAGTGCATTCCACAACCGGAGCGTCCAACGGAGGAAATTTCTCTGAAAACTGTACGCGACCATATAGGAACTTGTACCACCGCCGGCGAGTAGCGAGTACTCTCATAGTAATTCTTACTCGCGCGAGTAAAAGCGAGTAAGAATTACTATGACCGTACTCGCCACTCGCCGGCGGTGGGACAGGTGCCTTAGGTTCCAGGGGTGATGAATGCCCTGCCGACGGCGTGCGGTGCGGTGGTTATTATTTAATCTCGTCATACGCAGTTTTGCAACACACTGTTGTTTTTTAATTTTGCTACTCTTCTAGGCTCATCTTGCCCTGGCCGGACTCGAGTTCTTGGACTGGTGGCCAGGCCGTTACACTGAATTGTGAAGAATTAAATTAGAATAGAATAGAAAAATGTTTATTCAAATAAAACACATAATACAGAACAAAAAAAAAATATTAATATAGTTCATTTCATAATTTGACGTGTACATGTTTTAACTATTTACGCAGATAACATGATGTGAATCTTGTGCCACAAACTAAATCATTACATGTAATGATATGATAGGTAATTAATTTTTGATGGATATAGAATAGCTACCACATTTACGATTACGACAATTAACTATGAAACTCGATAATAAATAGCGAGGCAAAGCCATTTCAATATTTACATAATCAAACTCATGTTTTATGCTTTTATTACAACGGCGGAACTGGTTTTAATATTGGAAATTGAACAGAGCTTCTCAATTTATTTAATTCATTTATCGACCTCAATGTTAACAATTTGAAGCTCATGCAATGAGTTTCAGATCTTAATTGAATCCTTTATTAGCGTTTGCCGACTTGGCGCATAGTTAGCCGAAGCATTTTAGCCCGGTCCCCGTTATTAGTTAGGCGGTATTTAAACTATTTTAAAGCTAATCACTCCCACAAGACCAGACTTGGATTTTGCCCGTACCTAACTAAACAGTAAGTTGGCAATCGGTTTGCTTTTATTCAGCCACTTAGTAATGGTAGTTTAAATGTAAATTAATTTAGCACGTGTTTAAGAATGCATTGAATTATTGATATGTGTAAAAACCCGTAAACTCTAAAACTTTGGAATAATCCCCAAAGTTAGAAAGTTTCTTGCGTACCTACTATTATAACAGTTGACTTACCTACATTACGAGTATGCTCTCTCTATCTCCAGTTTTAACCACAGCTATGTACACACTTTGTAACAAAATTGTTTAAAAAGAATTGAATGATTGAATGTCTTTTTTTTCCAAGAATAAGACTTGGAACACATCACTTGTAAATTGTAAGTGTCTACGTTTTATGCTTGGGGCCCAGGCCAACATCGAGATCAAAATGCGTACTTAAATACAGAAAAAAAAACATGATTTAGTATACAAAATACCTACAAGTGGCGCTCTGCTATATCACAGAAGCCATGAAGCCGATTCCCACCGGCTCGCCTAAAACTTCTTTTTAAGGCAAGCCTAAAGTTAGAAATATCCTCTAAATTATTCAATAACTGTTTTTGTTCCGGGTTGCCCATACAAACTTATCACGCTCACGCACCGCCACTGATACCTACACAAATATTATTTCAGACATAACTGATTAGACAAAAATTGGTTCAAAAGACGCAGGTACGAAATTACTGGTTCATAATAGGCTTGGATTTTCAAAAGGAAATGAATCCTTTAGTAACAGAAGCAGACATCACATACTAAAGCAATGACAAGTTGTCAATCATCAGTCTTTTGTGTATCAAAGCGCTATTTCCCGTCTTATTTTTGCGGAGGTATGCCACGCGAATTTTCTACCTATTTAAGGTAAACGACGAAGCGACAACTCTGATTCAATAGCTACTTGATACTTTCCATCTTCATTCATTATAATAGAAGTGAACAAAACGTGTAAATCATTACTATTAGGCGCTACGATGTCAAACATTACGACATGTATCTTATTTGTCAAAGATGTTGTAATAGTACATTACGTAACTAGGGCGGTTAATTCGTGAATGCCCCAGATCGTAGGTGTTTGTGGCCCGAACCGAAGGTGAGGGCCATAAATATGCGCTCTGGGGCTTTACGAATTACCGCCCGTGTTGAGTACAAAATTTTACGTCTTCACCTGGCCACAATGCGAGTTTTCCTGTACGCGCAGCGTGCAGTAAAACTCGCATTATGGCCAGGTGTTACGTAAAAGATGTTATATATATGAACATTTTAAGAATACCGAAAAATTTAGGATTATTGATATTTACCTACCGTCAACCGTCAATTTTTACGGTGAAGGAAAACAACGTGAGGAAACCGGTCTAATCCCAATAAGGTGTAGTTTTCCCTCTGGTTTAGAAGGTCATATGGCAGTCGCTTTCGTAACTAGTGCCTATGCCAAATCTAGGGATTAGGTATCAAAGCGGACTCCGGGCTCGTTAAGGGCACAACCGGGAATAACGCTTGGAGGATGATAATTGATATGTAAAATGTTTGTTAGTTTTAAACGAAGAAAAACATGATAATGATTATGCCAAGCTTTTAATTACTTAACTTTGTAACCTCTTTCTGTTAAAATGTGTCAAAAAAAGACGAATGATTATACATTGATTTTATAAGCCAGCACTAAACGTTTCAGTTCAGCCCAATTGTTGACTGATAGAGAATGTTTTCATTCGTGCTTTTTCTTGTTTTGTGCAATAAAGTTTAAATAAATAAATATGTACAATACTATTTTTGTGCTTCCTAGGTGTACCACTCGGGCGCGCATCAGGTAGTACTGCGTGACGCCACGCGCGCGCTCAGCGGGCGCTACCGCTGCGAGGTCTCCGCAGACGCGCCCTTCTTCCACACAGTCTACAAGAGCTCTTACATGCGGGTAGTAGGTCAGTACATGAGGTACCATTTGTAGTACAGCAAGTGGTAATGCGTGACGCCACCCGCGCGCTCAGCGGGCGCTACCGCTGCGAGGTCTCCACCGACGCGCCCTTCTTCGACACAGTCTACAAGAGCTCTTACATGCGGGTAGTAGGTCAGTACATGAGGTACCATTTGTAGTACAGCAAGTGGTAATGCGTGACGCCACCCGCGCGCTCAGCGGGCGCTACCGCTGCGAGGTCTCCACCGACGCGCCCTTCTTCCACACAGTCTACAAGAGCTCTTACATGCGGGTAGTAGGTCAGTACATGAGGTACCATTTGTACTACAGCAAGTGGTACTGCGTGACGCCACGCGCGCGCTCAGCGGGTGCTACCGCTGCGAGGTCTCCGCCGACGCGCCCTTCTTCCACACAATCAACAAGAGCTCTTACATGCGGGTAGTAGGTCATTACATGAGGTACCTTTTGTACAGCAGGTGGTTTGAGCACGCGCGTGGCGTCACGCAGTCGTGACGCCACGCGCGCGCTCAGCGGGTGCTACCGCTGCGAGGTGTCCACCGACGCGCCCTTCTTCGACACAGTCAACAAGAGCTGTTACATGCGGGTAGTAGGTCAGTACATGAGGTACCATTTGTACAGCAAGTGGTACTGCGTGACGCCCGCCATGCGCGCGCTCAGCGGGCGCTACCGCTGCGAGGTCGCCGCCGACGCGCCCTTCTTCCACACAGTCTACAAGAGCTCATACATGCGGGTAGTAGGTACCATTTGTACAGCAAGTGGTACCATGCCAAGATACACGCGCGCTAAGCTGGCGCTACCACTGAGAGAACTCCGTCTCCTACAAGAGTTTCTACATGCGGGTAGTAGGTTTATAATACATGTTGTACCATACAGTAGGTGGTACAGGTGCCGTCAAACTTCTTGAACATTTGACCTTGCCTGCGCAAAGGCGAATTGTACCTGCGAGCTGCCCCCCCACTTCGTCCCGCATGTTCAAGAAGTTTGTCGGCATCTGTACCGTGCGGTTTACGCGCACACTCAACGGGCGCTGACCTGTGAGCTATCCGTGGACGCGCTTAACTGCCACGTAGTTTACAAAAGGTCTTAGGTACATACCTTTAGTAGTTTAGTACATGTGGTACACATGTAGGTGGTACTGAGCAAAACCGCTGACCCATATTTGACCAATCGCTGACACATATTTGTCCAAATACCATGCTAATATATCTACTACTTAGGTTCCCTGTAAGTACTTGTTAATATTGTGGTAGTAAACAGCACTTGGCCAGCATGAAGTATTGTTCTCGTTAGTTTAATTCTAAAATGGCCGTCAATATAAAATATAAATTATAGCCAACTAATGTAAAAAACCGCCATAGTTTTGTTAACATTGTTAGCAAATTCAATTGACCATATATCAGCATATATACCTACGTCCCCACATTAGTGGACTATTACTCGCAATAACGCAATCAGTCAGTACGAGTACCTTGTTAAATATGCAGAAATGGCATATGCGCCAATCATTATTTAGCAATTAAGTTTAAACGCACTCCATATTATTATCACTTCAATACCCATGGTGATTGTAATTAAGAGTTATTTAAGCGCAACATTTAGGCTTCTGCAATAAAATTGCATCCCATTTCAACGACTGCCTAAATTATGTTTAAATGGGGTTTAAATTTGAGAGAAAGTCCAAATGGGACAGGGCACGGAGCGGAAAGGCAATTCAATATAAGCCTTACTGCAGATCACGTGCTTACGTCGCGATGGGTTATTGCCTCTATATTGCAAGCGTTCGCCAAAAACGCAAGCTTGGCAATGTGTAGGAATTGAATACTTAATCAAGATTTTAGAAGGCTTTTGAAACGTAATGTACATATGTAGAGTCAGCATCGAAAGTAACTGAGCAAACGAAGTCGTCAAAAGTCTTTATTAAAAGGGAATAAAAGCTTTTGAAGACGTCAATTTCGCAGTTACTTTAACTTTTAACTTAAATAAAAATAAAAAATATTTGGAACAATCTCTTAAATTTGAAAAATCGTTTTAAAAAACCCATAATATTTTTGAATAATCTATCCAACGATAATCATAATCATAATCATAAAATCTTTATTTGTCCAACATAGGTATACAGGTTGTTACATTATGCTATAGCTTCACTATGTGGCGCCTTTCGGCATACAAATTGTAAGGGCATGCATGTCACCTTATTTAAACTAAGTAACTTAAATTAGGTCTTCCAAAAACTCGTTAACAGTGTAGTAGCATTTATCGACTAGTAATTTTTTAGGAGGGTTTTGAACATATTCAGCTCTTGTACAGATTTAATTCGTAGTGGTAATTAATTATATATTTTTGGAGCCATTCCAAGTACAGTTTTTTGATACAATGCTGTATTAGGTACTACATGATGCAATATCCTAAGATACCACACACTATGGGTTTAACGAGAAAACAAACATCCCCAGACGGACATGGCGAAACTCTAAGGGTTCCTTGTTGAATACGGAACCCTAAAAATGACAGTTGCCTATCCCTCTGGCTTCCTAGACAGGGTCACTACTCGTAGCCACGTTAGCCCTCGGGCTAAAGTGGTCGTCTATATGTTATTGTTTTGTTTCTCTCTGTAGCTGGTTCGTTTGTGGGAGGTGAACAATAAAGAGTATTTGTATTGGCCTGTAATACACTATTCCAAATGTACAGTGCACAAAATAATCGTTTGCAAAGCACTTAACCAAACGTACAATAGGAATATACCTAATAACACTGCTACGCAGAATATTCAAGTGCCAATTATGAGTCAGATTAGGTTCGTTAAAGCACCTACTCAAAATTGCACCATTTCGTAACAATACCTATAATTTGCAATTATGCATGTACTATGCAATTCCAATAACAGTAGGATTATATTCCAGATAAGTTTACTGTTTCCAGCTACTGGTGAATTATTTCCTGACTATTATTATGTCGCCGTGTGGGGTCTGGTTAGAAATTCACCACTCCTTTTTCTTACCGCGGGTGTCGTTAAAGTCGACTAAGGGAGCAGGGTTGAAGAGTGTCGTGGGTGATGGGCTAGCCAACTATCACTGTAATATCACATTTGGTCGATCTTTTATACCCACATTCATGCTAAAAGTGGCACTGAAATATATGTTTCAACATACATTTATATTAATAGAAGTAGAAATAGGAATGTTTATTAGGCAAAAACATGATACTTCCACAGGATATAAGTCAAAGAGTCCACCGATTCCCTGTGTTATAGACCCTTGACCGCGTTCGAAACCGCAAGTTCGTAACCAGTTACGACCCATTTTTTTTATTCTGTATACGAAAGCAGTTGCGTTCGAAGAATTTTAATTATTTGTACGAAACCAGTTACGAGAGTAATAGTCAGTAAACTACTCGTCACGCCTGCTTCCCGAGCCCGACTAGACTCGACTGGGCCGGTGTGATGTTTTCGGAATTCAACTATGATTTCTGGGCTGGTTGCCTTGGGGCTTCTGAAGTTACCTAACGAACCTAACCTACCTAGTGTTAATTCCCAACAAGGAAGAAGAAATATTCGATGGCAACTAGTTTCGCACAAAGAAAAAAATTAGATCGTAACTGGTTACGAAGTTGCGGTTTCATACGCGGCCGAAAGGGTTACAGGACCCAGTAGAATAGCAAGCTTACGATATTAACTAACATGCCTTCGTATAGGGTGAACAAACAAGTATATAATAAATATTTAGCAGTTAATGGTGGTTACTGTACGAATTTAATAGAAAAAAAACCGGCAAAGAGCGTGTCGGAAAACGTGCGTTGTAGGGTTCCGTAGTTGGTTGTATTTTTTTGCTACATCAACACGCGGGCGCCAATTATACGTTGCGGTTGCCTTTTCAAGAAAATTTTTAATATATTTTTATGGCACACAAAAACAGATGACATTAATTACATACATAGATTATAGAAAATAAATCAGGGGTTCTGGTTAAGAGTGCCATCCAAAACATGAATGCACAGCATGGTTACAAGTAACAACGAGCAAAAAAGCCCGATATCTAATCCTATCCCTGGATTGAAAAATGGTGTTTAAAGACCCATCTTATTTGAATAACTAAGCTATCCACCGATACCCCACAACATAGGTTTACCGAGAAAAACAAATCACTTTATGTGTCGGGGAGGACAGAACGGCCATGGCAAAGTATATGGGTTTTTTGTTGACTACGGAACCCTAAAAATCTTAGCAGTAGTACCTCAGTGAGAGGTTCAGTTGATAAATTATGAACTTTAATTTTAATCTTATCCGCTCGATGAAGTTGTAGATCGGACTTTATCCAAAGCAAACTTGCGCAAAACTAAATAGATCGAAGCAGTTTATGTATTAGACAACTTAATCTAACAAAACTATTGAAATAGATAACAGACTAGGTAACCAACTTACATCTGCCATTAGATTAACTGTCTGATTTCGCCGGCAGGAAATTAAATTCGCTACAGCTGTCTACGGCGATAGTTCTCGTTATCGGCTCCGTTCAGTACTAAACTGGGCATTAGTAAGTACCTAGCAATCGTGAGTATAAATAATACGGACGATCCCGCGGCGGCCTCGTGCAATCCTAAATCGTAAATCAGAACTATTGTTGGGCAATAAATGTGGGGAATCGAACACAAGGGATGTTTGATTAAGGTTTATCTTGGTTAATTTACGGTTATTGTGGAGGCTGGGAGGTCTGCGGAGAGTGTGACGCTAGGTCCTCGCGGTCCTCAGTGACATGACATTATTACCCATTTGTCACATATATGATATTGCCGCGGCGTAGTGAATAATTAAATTTAGGAGTGCTCCGTCTCGCAACGGGCTTGTAATTGCAATATAACTTTAAATTAGTACGATTGAGTGTCGCGTAACGTTTGAACGCAGTTCCTGCCGCGTAAGGTAAGCCTCACCTCAGCTTGAGGGACTCCGGGACCACGTATTAATTACGTCTTCCACGACATTGTCTCGGTATAATCCACTTTCATAGATGAGATGCGAGTGACGAAATAAACGTCGATAGTATATAGTGACCAAATATAGTACCTACTCGTTCATGTTTCCAATGTGGACGTGGTAGATATAACTACCACTTAACAACAACAACAACAACTTAACACTTAGCAAACAATAACTGTGATATTTATAAATAACAATATCGTGTTTACTCAATTAGCATCGGCTGCGTAATTTTGCGTTTTATCATAATTTGAAGCTCAAACATCTTGCGAAACAAAACACAGCGTCACCAGCGTTTTCCTAATAAAGTAAGGAAGATTTTGGCGGAATCATGACGGATTAAATAAACACTAAAATATACCCACGACGGCCAAATTAAACGAGGTGCCGGGAACTCCCTGCGTTCCCATTAAGTAGAATTGGCAAAAAGCGACAGAACAGGAATGTAAACACTTAAAACTTTGCTCGGCGCCGAGTTCCGCCGTAATAGAGGGCGCTGCTGGCAAACAAAAGCAAGCAGAGTTTTAGTTCGGGCGCCATTTTCTCTGTTCCACGTTTAAACCGCGCTCTGCGAAATTCTGCGGTAAACTAAAATGGAACGAGCGCGTATGAAAGATGAATATGCATCGTGGACGCCGACGACGCGCGGCGCTGAACCCGGTGTGGACTCAACTCGTGTAATTTATTGCGATCAGTATTTTTCCTTCTTTAGTGGCCCCCAACTTTGTTTATACGATCCGGTTGGCCGGGCCCGCGAACAATTCTATTCCGCTTGCATGCTGGGCCCGTAATTTAATTAGGCTTTAGTAGTTCCGTAAAGATTAAAGCTCACATAGGCGGCTTGCGGTTTTACCGCGGCTGTAGCCATTGTGTGTTGGGTAACTTTTGTATTTGTGCGCTGAACTTGCACTGGTCGTTTAGATCTAATCCTTTAAACCGGCCAGCTTGTTCACGTTTAACGTAGGTATTCAAATGTTTACTATTGAGTGGTCTGCCTATAACGCTTTATATTAAAAAACCGGCCAAGAGCGTGTCGGGCCACGCTCAGTGTAGGGTTCCGTAGTTTTCCGTCCGTTCCCCACTTAAGCGTTAAAAAATGGGCTAATTGTTACATTGAGTTGACATATTAAGTACAGAACCCTAAAACCCTACTCAAGCAATACTTAGCGAACAATTTTATTATTAGACAACGAACGGCCGAAGCGCTTGAGCGCTTGAGCTACGGTAGCCTAGTGGTTCAGGCATGCGGCTGTCAAGCGGCGCGGCGGTCGTGGGTTCGAATCCCGGCTCGTACCAATGAGTTTTTCGGAACTTATGTACGGAATATTTACCGTTAGCTTTTCGGTGAAGGAAAACATCGTGAGGAAACCGGTCTAATCCCAATAAGGTCTAGTTTTCCCTCTGGGTTGGAAGGTCAGATGGCAGTCGCTTTCGTAAAACTAGTGCCTATGCCAAATCTTGGGATTAGATGTCAAAGCGGATCCTGGGCTCCTTTAGGGGCACAACCGGGAATAACGCTAGGAGGATGATTACACGCATTTAGACAAAACAGTCGCATTTTCTCATTATGTATTATGTCAATCAATATTTTCTAATATCCGTATTTTCGGGACGAAAAGAATTATCTTCATCATGAAGTTTGATTTTAGAAACAATTCAGCATTAAGTGTTTTATGTGGCAGAACTACCAGCGTCGGGGCCGCGCGTGCGGGCTCAGAAGAGCTGGTACTCGGCCGGCGACATGCTGCGCGCGAACTGCACCGCGCCGCCCGCAGACCCGCCCGCCAACATCACTTGGCTCCTCAACGGTATGGAGGTGAGACCACTCGACTTTTCCGGTATTTTAATCACCTGATAGAACTCATCTCATCGTATACTCAGGCTCTATGAGCTGTAGACCTCACAATTCTGTTTAACGGCAAAACACTTTCATGTCGAAAAACTGAATGGAAATAGATTTCCATATAATTATCGAACCTGCTCACTAAACTTCACAAGAATCGGTTGAAGAGCCAGACAAGAAAGAATTTTTGCTCAAGCTGCAACGGAATAGTTATTTACGATACAAGTACCGAAAACCGGAAATTTGCAACGCGTGGTGATAAATTAAAACACGACCGAAGGGAGTGTTTTAAATCGACACGAGTTGCAAATTACCTATTCGCACGTGTATCGTACAACGTTTTACTGTACATATGGCTCTTTAAAGTTTCAAGATATGCACGAAAAGTGCTTTATTCCGCACTAGTGCTGGAAAGTAGCACCATATATACTGTAAATATATATTTGTTACAAATAAGTGCTTGCGTTGCGGACTTCGCGTTTAGTAGGACGCACGTGTATCGTACAACGTTTTACTGTACATATGGCTCTTTAAAGTTTTTACATATGCACGAAAAGTGCACTTTTCCGCACTAGTGCGGGAAAGTAGCACCATATGTACTGTAAAACTACTTACGCTTCGCTCGCCCGTTCAATAAAACCGCATATAACTTCAATACAAGTGTTACGATGCACTAACATCGTTATTTTCCCGTAGGTAAAAGGCCTCGACATCCCCCCGCACGACCCGCACTCGCTGCGGAGGCACCCTGTGATAACCGATGCGTCTCTAGAGGACGCTAATAGAATTATATTCAGTCCGTGGGATGCAATCTCGGGCTACGAAGAAGCGGTCACAGATAACGTGATAGACATTCCAGGCAACATTGGCATGCTGGACATCTCTGACAACCCGAACAAAGCGGAGAGCACAACCCGCCAGGCGCTGGCTGAACAAATAACCAACAAATTGAACAGTACCGTTGAAGAGGAGAAATCTAATAAATCGAGTTCGTTCAGCCAACTCGTTATGAGAGTACAGTCTGCACATTTCCATAAGGTGAATTTTGAATTTGGACACATTTCGCATGATTTTTTTTGTATACTCATAGGAGTATATTAAGAGGCGCAACTTTTTAACTTTAGTGTAGTATCATGTCACAAGTAAAGGACAAGTACCAGTCTCGTCTCGCAGGTACTACTTCTTTTTACAAGCTTTTTATTAACTTGTATAACTATATTTGTTCGGGTGGCATCTTAGTGGCACGCACGTAGTGGTTTGTTGAGTTGCAACTTTTTGCAGGCCAACAAACCATTACTACTACTACTATTTATTTAATTGACTTCAATTTAATTTTTTATATTTTTTATATTTTTCCTTTTATTAATTTTTGTGTTGTTTTTGTTTGTTACTTTCCGTGTCCTCACCAAATGGACCCTGCGGAAGACCAGCGCTGGCTGCAAAGCTAGCAACATGCTGAGCTGGGTCCATTTCGTGGCAAAAATGTGTTTTTTTTTTTTTCTTTTATAATCGATGTTGTGTTTGTCACGAATTAATGTTTTGATTTGATTTGATTTGATCTTGCAACTTAATTTTGAAGCAGATATCTTAAATCGATTGAGCTTAAATTTTGGGTTTAAGTAAAGTTTGGACGTGTGTCATTGGCAATTAGTTAAGGGCCCCTTCGGGGCCCAACTTAGAAAAAAAAAAAAAGTTTGGACGACAATTTAATATTATTTATTTATTTCAATATAGCAACTATTTTTACAGGTTAACCTAATGCAATAGCGCCTTAAATATCAAATTGATTTAAACGAATTATTATACTTGCTATTATGGTACCATCGAGCTGATTTGATGATGGTGACAGAAGGTGGTCATGGGAATTCAGGGCTTAACAGACCTGTTGGGTGTGGGCTCGTAAGAATCAGCTCAACGAGTAGTTGATAACGGTAAACAGAAAAGTATAGTTGGCAATAAAAGCTTTTACCACCAAAAATATCTTTTTTTGTTAGAAACTTATTCCTGAGAATATATAGTGAACATTAGTATGATGATCTATGTACGTACGTTATGTAAATAACAAACTAAATCCTTTGCCGCTCTAACGTCCCACAGAACAAATATCTGTAAATTGTTCCAATCAGTTCATTTAGCTTTACCGCATTTACAGTAATAATGATTTCAATCAATTGCAATGCGAATCCGTCACAGCTTAATTAGATGGGAAACAAAAATGCGCATAATGCAGCCAGTGCCGACTGCAAGCTAATTGATATTCAATTTGAATTGGCGTTAATAAACTCTGCATTTGAACTTTACATCGTACTTTTTAAATAACATAAATATGTGCGCTCTATTGTATTTAATAGGTGCTCAATCGCACTGATAATATTTAAAATAATAACATCAAAGGTTTTAAAAGTACATGATGAATAATTACTTCTTTTGAAATCCCAAAATAGCTGAATAAATTCTTGGTAATAAATAACCTACGTTGTTCCTATTTATATCGGTAAATTATTCCCAACGTCGTTTAAAATTCCATTCAGCTTTCCCGCATCTGTAGTAATGATTTTTGTAATATTAAAATTTATTTATTTTAGCAAAGAGATTTAACACTCATAAATGAATACGAATGACTTGTTTTCGTGTTGAACAGCGATTTCAGAAACGCTATGTGCCTACCTACGTTTTCTTCAGTTTATTTTTCCGCCAATTTCGCAGGATGAATTTTGCCTCCGATTTTGCCTTTGATTCCCGGGCTATGATAAAACTTGAATAAAATGATTCAGTAGTCTCCAATTTAACGAGGATATAATAACTAAGCAAAATAAAAGGGTTTTTATAGGTACTTTAAAAATAAGTTCATTGAATATTTCAAGTACTTAATACGTTTGATGAAACAATTAGTTTGTTCGAAGAATTGAAATATAATAAATCTTGCATAATAGTATTTGACACAAATCCCTACCTACATACTTTAAAGCGAAGTCCCATGCGAAGTATGTTGGTCTGTCGGTCTCTACGCGATAAACATTCAAAGTTTCATGATTGGTTACATTTATTGCTGGAAGTTCTTTTTCATCAACTACGTCTATGCTTCATGTTCTGTGACTAGAATTAGTTCAGCACGAATCAGCGAGTTTTCACTCACGCTCTTAGCACGGAGCGTGGCGGTGGCCAGAACTTGGCCTTTTTCTCATGACGACGGAACGATCATGGTTTTGCCTTCTTGGCTTTTATTATATTCTTCTTGTGGACGTTGACTTCTAGGTCAAGTTGGCCTCTCTGCTCTATCTTCGGTTGGTGGAGTCCTGGGGGCAGGACTAGGGCTCACTGGGGGCGGCATGAGGTCGCGTGGTTGGGCTCGCCACTGTCGGGTGTCAGGGGGGGCGTGTGGAGCGGCGCCATGCCCTGAAGCAGCGGGAAGCAGGAGGACTTGGCGCGCAAGTTGACATTCCCTGCGTAAGTTGGATTGGACGATCAATTGTCCACGCTGTGGTGTTTGAGGTCTTGGGGGAATGTAGCGGTTCCTCACGTATTAGGGGGCTTTGAAGATAGTCCGCAAGCTTAGCGACTCCTGTGCCCTAAGTTTCTGCCGACTGGATGGTAACGTCAAGGCGTACCTTGCGGGAGCCACTGGCTGTTTCAGCACGTGGAGCCACGTAGGACCGTAAGTATTATATACCTACTTGACGAACTATGTAGTTAATTCCAAATGTTGAACTACTCCAAGTGTAAATTGTCAGCGTCTGTAGTTCCGAAAATGAATTCCATTTCGTGTCCGCCACCGAAATCGTGTTTTTCAAAGAAAAGTAAAAAGTCCTGGTTGCGAGCGTTAATACACAGCCGTTCCCTGGTAACTACAGAGTAGCTTAGCCTTTGGTCGTGCCAAAGATTATTCGCTTTGCCAATTCAAATTTACACAAACACCCACACGCGTAAGTGTTCATGCATTAATACAGATGCACTGATTAAGATATTTGGTACCTGAATGCCTATGGTAACTAACTAATTCTTTGTTAAATTGTCATGAAACATGACACAGATTAAACTATTGAGGTGTTCATATGTTTTGTGTTTTAACTTGATTACTTATATCACCAAAAGGCACCTGCCTCAGTTCAAGCGAGTGGCAGTGACGGGTAAGTGCTTTCGCAGCACGGGAAAACTTAGAACAGTACCGCGTCGCACGGCACTTCACGCCAAAAACGCACGGGTTATCGGGCCGACATACTACGAGCACCTTCCCGCTGACATAAAGAGTGAAACATGCGAGGTGACATTTAAACGCAGACTGAAGAACCTTTTTTTGGAAAAGTCATTTTACTCGGTAGACGAGTCCATCAAAATTATTAAATAAATTGAGAACCAATTTGAATTTTTTTTTTAATGATTTTGATTTGTCTGTATTTATTACCTGTTATTTATTTTCATTTTTGATTGCTATTATTTGTTTTGACTTGACATCATTGTAAATTTATATACTTGATAGGTACTTCATGGGTACCACATTTTCGTTTTTTATTTTCGATTATTAATCTGTGACATGTTATGATTGGTACCTGCACCCAGGTACAACATTGTTGGTTTTAATTCTTTGCAACATCTATTAATATTATTACATTATTTGAAATGCAGCTATATATTTTGTATATACGGTGCACATTGTTTATTAAATCCTCCACTTGTTTAAGTTATTATGACTATTTATAACGATCACTATATGACGAGTAGCATAAGCAAATGTAAAGTGTTATGTGAAATTTGTATACTGAGATAAAATAAACTAAAACTGAACTAAACTAAGCTATCGTTTAATAGTATATGCTTTGTTTCTACTTTCATACAACAGATCGTTTTGACGTTATAAAAAGTTGCTGATTTGACAATCACACAATCAACATCATTTCTATTAGAATAGAGCTGCATTTTTTCCAATTCGTTCGATTTTAAAATAAAACAAATTTAATTCTATATACTGTTACATGATGCTTTCATTGCCATTTTTTACAAGCTTTTATTTTACTCTCACTGTTCCTTAAGTTATCAAAAAAATCTGCTAACCACTTTCCGAATGAACTGCAATTTGGCATATTTATGTAAATTAGCCGCTGAGCTGGTCTGCTGATGAAAACGGACGGTAGCCATATCAACTCCTAAACTATATAAGATACATCCATCGTGTTTGGGCTTATTTCATAACTCTTAATGAGTAGTTAATGAAAGTACAGTCCAAAAACGAAATATTTGACACAAACTGACGACTAAAAATTACATAAAATGATTACCAGTGATTAGTAATAAAGATTGACAGCGAACCGAGACAGTATAAAATGTAAAATTCATGGATTATTATTATGAAATGGAATGACCTAAGTATACTTAGAGCATTAAACCAACCGGAGTGGACATGAGTCATTTTCTATACATAAAAAGTCTGCCGATTTTTGCGGGGGAGGGGAACCTCAAATGTATGCGTAACGTGAAAATAGCTACGTCAGATAAACGTCAGTCCATACAATGTGTATGACCACTGGTCATATACTTTTGACAGAGGGGAACGCCTGTCAATGGCCACTCCGGTTGGTTTAATGCTCTTAGTAAGTATATTTAGAACAAACATTCTAAGATTTTTTTATACTCGTCGACCTTAATGTTTGAGTTAAGAATTCGTATACCAAACTTAAATCACATACTTTTTACCATGGAGCTCCCAACTCAACATTTCATAACTGTTGAGACAACTAAAATGAAATTGACCAATCACGTGGCGCCTTTACTGAACTATAATGTATTTGACCAATAGGACGCCGTCATGAGAAATTCAAAAGGTAAATAGACATCAACGCACAAAAAAGAAAAAGCCGTTGGTTGCACTTCGTTTTCATTAGATACCAAGTTTGTTTAATTAGTTCAGTTGACTCGTAGAAAAAGTATTGTATACAATAGTTATATAATTATTATTATTATAATTCGCTTTTTAAGTCTCGTACCTTAATTAGGCCACTCAGCAAGCTTCGTGGCCTGTACGTGGTACTCGACTGAAAAAGCATACATTATATAACGATTGCATAAAATACTATTATTTGTATTTGCTCAGAATGCAGTTACATAATTGGTTGTTTTTTTACTTTGACATCAGGGATTCATTTTTTTAATATGTATGTGCTAGTCCACCCAACTACCAAATGTTATACTACCCAACCCTCAATCGATATCAATAATAACTCAATGTATGTTGTCGCAGGGTCGTTTGAATGTGACGTGCGTGGCGCGCGTGTTGTCCGTGTGGGCGACAAGCGACGCGCTGTTGCTGGACGAGGAGCGTCCACAGATTGCGCCCGTCATGGGCAGCCGAGACTCCAACTCAGGTGAGCTTAAGAAACAATTATATACTGTTTGAATATGACGTGCGTGGCGCACGTGTTGTCCGTGTGGGCGACAAGCGACGCGCTGTTGCTGGACGAGGAGCGTCCACAGATTGCGCCCGTCATGGGCAGCCGAGACTCCAACTCAGGTGAGCTTAAGAAACAATTATATACTGTTTGAATATGACGTGCGTGGCGCACGTGTTGTCCGTGTGGGCGACAAGCGACGCGCTGTTGCTGGACGAGGAGCGTCCACAGATTGCGCCCGTCATGGGCAGCCGAGACTCCAACTCAGGTGAGCTTAAGAAACAATTATATACTGTTTGAATATGACGTGCGTGGCGCACGTGTTGTCCGTGTGGGCGACAAGCGACGCGCTGTTGCTGGACGAGGAGCGTCCACAGATTGCGCCCGTCATGGGCAGCCGAGACTCCAACTCAGGTGAGCTTAAGAAACAATTATATACTGTTTGAATATGTCGTGCGTGGCGCACGTGTTGTCCGTGTGGGCGACAAGCGACGCGCTGTTGCTGGACGAGGAGCGTCCACAGATTGCGCCCGTCATGGGCAGCCGAGACTCCAACTCAGGTGAGCTTGAGAAACAATTATATACTGTTTGAATATGACGTGCGTGGCGCACGTGTTGTCCGTGTGGGCGACAAGCGACGCGCTGTTGCTGGACGAGGAGCGTCCACAGATTGCGCCCGTCATGGGCAGCCGAGACTCCAACTCAGGTGAGCTTAAGAAACAATTATATACTGTTTGAATATGACGTGCGTGGCGCGCGTGTTGTCCGTGTGGGCGACAAGCGACGCGCTGTTGCTGGACGAGGAGCGTCCACAGATTGCGCCCGTCATGGGCAGCCGAGACTCCAACTCAGGTGAGCTTAAGAAACAATTATATACTGTTTGAATATGACGTGCGTGGCGCACATGTTGTCCGTGTGGGCGACAAGCGACGCGCTGTTGCTGGACGAGGAGCGTCCACAGATTGCGCCCGTCATGGGCAGCCGAGACTCCAACTCAGGTGAGCCTAAGAAACAATTATATACTGTTTGAATATGACGTGCGTGGCGCACGTGTTGTCCGTGTGGGCGACAAGCGACGCGCTGTTGCTGGACGAGGAGCGTCCACAGATTGCGCCCGTCATGGGCAGCCGAGACTCCAACTCAGGTGAGCTTAAGAAACAATTATATACTGTTTGAATATGACGTGCGTGGCGCACGAGTTGTCCGTGTGGGCGACAAGCGACGCGCTGTTGCTGGACGAGGAGCGTCCACAGATTGCGCCCGTCATGGGCAGCCGAGACTCCAACTCAGGTGAGCTTAAGAAACAATTATATACTGTTTGAATATGACGTGCGTGGCGCACGTGTTGTCCGTGTGGGCGACAAGCGACGCGCTGTTGCTGGACGAGGAGCGTCCACAGATTGCGCCCGTCATGGGCAGCCGAGACTCCAACTCAGGTGAGCTTAAGAAACAATTATATACTGTTTGAATATGACGTGCGTGGCGCACGTGTTGTCCGTGTGGGCGACAAGCGACGCGCTGTTGCTGGACGAGGAGCGTCCACAGATTGCGCCCGTCATGGGCAGCCGAGACTCCAACTCAGGTGAGCTTGAGAAACAATTATATACTGTTTGAATATGACGTGCGTGGCGCACGTGTTGTCCGTGTGGGCGACAAGCGACGCGCTGTTGCTGGACGAGGAGCGTCCACAGATTGCGCCCGTCATGGGCAGCCGAGACTCCAACTCAGGTGAGCTTAAGAAACAATTATATACTGTTTGAATATGACGTGCGTGGCGCACGTGTTGTCCGTGTGGGCGACAAGCGACGCGCTGTTGCTGGACGAGGAGCGTCCACAGATTGCGCCCGTCATGGGCAGCCGAGACTCCAACTCAGGTGAGCTTAAGAAACAATTATATACTGTTTGAATATGACGTGCGTGGCGCGCGTGTTGTCCGTGTGGGCGACAAGCGACGCGCTGTTGCTGGACGAGGACCGTCCACAGATTGCGCCCGTCATGGGCAGCCGAGACTCCAACTCAGGTGAGCTTAAGAAACAATTATATACTGTTTGAATATGACGTGCGTGGCGCACGTGTTGTCCGTGTGGGCGACAAGCGACGCGCTGTTGCTGGACGAGGAGCGTCCACAGATTGCGCCCGTCATGGGCAGCCGAGACTCCAACTCAGGTGAGCTTAAGAAACAATTATATACTGTTTGAATATGACGTGCGTGGCGCACGTGTTGTCCGTGTGGGCGACAAGCGACGCGCTGTTGCTGGACGAGGAGCGTCCACAGATTGCGCCCGTCATGGGCAGCCGAGACTCCAACTCAGGTGAGCTTAAGAAACAATTACATACTGTTTGAATATGACGTGCGTGGCGCGCGTGTTGTCCGTGTGGGCAACAAGCGACGCGCTGTTGCTGGACGAGGAGCGTCCACAGATTGCGCCCGTCATGGGCAGCCGAGACTCCAACTCAGGTGAGCTTAAGAAACAATTATATACTGTTTGAATATGATGTGCGTGGCGCACGTGTTGTCCGTGTGGGCGACAAGCGACGCGCTGTTGCTGGACGAGGAGCGTCCACAGATTGCGCCCGTCATGGGCAGCCGAGACTCCAACTCAGGTGAGCTTAAGAAACAATTATATACTGTTTGAATATGACGTGCGTGGCGCACGTGTTGTCCGTGTGGGCGACAAGCGACGCGCTGTTGCTGGACGAGGAGCGTCCACAGATTGCGCCCGTCATGGGCAGCCGAGACTCCAACTCAGGTGAGCTTGAGAAACAATTATATACTGTTTGAATATGACGTGCGTGGCGCACGTGTTGTCCGTGTGGGCGACAAGCGACGCGCTGTTGCTGGACGAGGAGCGTCCACAGATTGCGCCCGTCATGGGCAGCCGAGACTCCAACTCAGGTGAGCTTGAGAAACAATTATATACTGTTTGAATATGACGTGCGTGGCGCACGTGTTGTCCGTGTGGGCGACAAGCGACGCGCTGTTGCTGGACGAGGAGCGTCCACAGATTGCGCCCGTCATGGGCAGCCGAGACTCCAACTCAGGTGAGCTTAAGAAACAATTATATACTGTTTGAATATGACGTGCGTGGCGCACGTGTTGTCCGTGTGGGCGACAAGCGACGCGCTGTTGCTGGACGAGGAGCGTCCACAGATTGCGCCCGTCATGGGCAGCCGAGACTCCAACTCAGGTGAGCTTAAGAAACAATTATATACTGTTTGAATATGACGTGCGTGGCGCACGTGTTGTCCGTGTGGGCGACAAGCGACGCGCTGTTGCTGGACGAGGAGCGTCCACAGATTGCGCCCGTCATGGGCAGCCGAGACTCCAACTCAGGTGAGCTTGAGAAACAATTATATACTGTTTGAATATGACGTGCGTGGCGCACGTGTTGTCCGTGTGGGCGACAAGCGACGCGCTGTTGCTGGACGAGGAGCGTCCACAGATTGCGCCCGTCATGGGCAGCCGAGACTCCAACTCAGGTGAGCTTAAGAAACAATTATATACTGTTTGAATATGACGTGCGTGGCGCACGTGTTGTCCGTGTGGGCGACAAGCGACGCGCTGTTGCTGGACGAGGAGCGTCCACAGATTGCGCCCGTCATGGGCAGCCGAGACTCCAACTCAGGTGAGCTTAAGAAACAATTATATACTGTTTGAATATGACGTGCGTGGCGCACGTGTTGTCCGTGTGGGCGACAAGCGACGCGCTGTTGCTGGACGAGGAGCGTCCACAGATTGCGCCCGTCATGGGCAGCCGAGACTCCAACTCAGGTGATCTTAAGAAACAATTATATACTGTTTGAATATGACGTGCGTGGCGCACGTGTTGTCCGTGTGGGCGACAAGCGACGCGCTGTTGCTGGACGAGGAGCGTCCACAGATTGCGCCCGTCATGGGCAGCCGAGACTCCAACTCAGGTGAGCTTGAGAAACAATTATATACTGTTTGAATATGACGTGCGTGGCGCACGTGTTGTCCGTGTGGGCGACAAGCGACGCGCTGTTGCTGGACGAGGAGCGTCCACAGATTGCGCCCGTCATGGGCAGCCGAGACTCCAACTCAGGTGAGCTTAAGAAACAATTATATACTGTTTGAATATGACGTGCGTGGCGCACGTGTTGTCCGTGTGGGCGACAAGCGACGCGCTGTTGCTGGACGAGGAGCGTCCACAGATTGCGCCCGTCATGGGCAGCCGAGACTCCAACTCAGGTGAGCTTGAGAAACAATTATATACTGTTTGAATATGACGTGCGTGGCGCACGTGTTGTCCGTGTGGGCGACAAGCGACGCGCTGTTGGTGGACGAGGAGCGTCCACAGGTTGCGCCCGTCATGGGCAGCCGAGACTCCAACTCAGGTGAGCTTGAGAAACAATTATATACTGTTTGAATATGACGTGCGTGGCGCACGTGTTGTCCGTGTGGGCGACAAGCGACGCGCTGTTGCTGGACGAGGAGCGTCCACAGATTGCGCCCGTCATGGGCAGCCGAGACTCCAACTCAGGTGAGCTTGAGAAACAATTATATACTGTTTGAATATGACGTGCGTGGCGCACGTGTTGTCCGTGTGGGCGACAAGCGACGCGCTGTTGCTGGACGAGGAGCGTCCACAGATTGCGCCCGTCATGGGCAGCCGAGACTCCAACTCAGGTGAGCTTGAGAAACAATTATATACTGTTTGAATATGACGTGCGTGGCGCACGTGTTGTCCGTGTGGGCGACAAGCGACGCGCTGTTGCTGGACGAGGAGCGTCCACAGATTGCGCCCGTCATGGGCAGCCGAGACTCCAACTCAGGTGAGCTTGAGAAACAATTATATACTGTTTGAATATGACGTGCGTGGCGCACGTGTTGTCCGTGTGGGCGACAAGCGACGCGCTGTTGCTGGACGAGGAGCGTCCACAGATTGCGCCCGTCATGGGCAGCCGAGACTCCAACTCAGGTGAGCTTAAGAAACAATTATATACTGTTTGAATATGACGTGCGTGGCGCACGTGTTGTCCGTGTGGGCGACAAGCGACGCGCTGTTGCTGGACGAGGAGCGTCCACAGATTGCGCCCGTCATGGGCAGCCGAGACTCCAACTCAGGTGAGCTTAAGAAACAATTATATACTGTTTGAATATGACGTGCGTGGCGCACGTGTTGTCCGTGTGGGCGACAAGCGACGCGCTGTTGCTGGACGAGGAGCGTCCACAGATTGCGCCCGTCATGGGCAGCCGAGACTCCAACTCAGGTGAGCTTAAGAAACAATTATATACTGTTTGAATATGACGTGCGTGGCGCACGTGTTGTCCGTGTGGGCGACAAGCGACGCGCTGTTGCTGGACGAGGAGCGTCCACAGATTGCGCCCGTCATGGGCAGCCGAGACTCCAACTCAGGTGAGCTTAAGAAACAATTATATACTGTTTGAATATGACGTGCGTGGCGCACGTGTTGTCCGTGTGGGCGACAAGCGACGCGCTGTTGCTGGACGAGGAGCGTCCACAGATTGCGCCCGTCATGGGCAGCCGAGACTCCAACTCAGGTGAGCCTAAGAAACAATTATATACTGTTTGAATATGACGTGCGTGGCGCACGTGTTGTCCGTGTGGGCGACAAGCGACGCGCTGTTGCTGGACGAGGAGCGTCCACAGATTGCGCCCGTCATGGGCAGCCGAGACTCCAACTCAGGTGAGCTTAAGAAACAATTATATACTGTTTGAATATGACGTGCGTGGCGCACGTGTTGTCCGTGTGGGCGACAAGCGACGCGCTGTTGCTGGACGAGGAGCGTCCACAGATTGCGCCCGTCATGGGCAGCCGAGACTCCAACTCAGGTGAGCTTGAGAAACAATTATATACTGTTTGAATATGACGTGCGTGGCGCACGTGTTGTCCGTGTGGGCGACAAGCGACGCGCTGTTGGTGGACGAGGAGCGTCCACAGGTTGCGCCCGTCATGGGCAGCCGAGACTCCAACTCAGGTGAGCTTGAGAAACAATTATATACTGTTTGAATATGACGTGCGTGGCGCACGTGTTGTCCGTGTGGGCGACAAGCGACGCGCTGTTGCTGGACGAGGAGCGTCCACAGATTGCGCCCGTCATGGGCAGCCGAGACTCCAACTCAGGTGAGCTTGAGAAACAATTATATACTGTTTGAATATGACGTGCGTGGCGCACGTGTTGTCCGTGTGGGCGACAAGCGACGCGCTGTTGCTGGACGAGGAGCGTCCACAGATTGCGCCCGTCATGGGCAGCCGGGACTCCAACTCAGGTGAGCTTGAGAAACAATTATATACTGTTTGAATATGACGTGCGTGGCGCACGTGTTGTCCGTGTGGGCGACAAGCGACGCGCTGTTGCTGGACGAGGAGCGTCCACAGATTGCGCCCGTCATGGGCAGCCGAGACTCCAACTCAGGTGAGCTTGAGAAACAATTATATACTGTTTGAATATGACGTGCGTGGCGCACGTGTTGTCCGTGTGGGCGACAAGCGACGCGCTGTTGCTGGACGAGGAGCGTCCACAGATTGCGCCCGTCATGGGCAGCCGAGACTCCAACTCAGGTGAGCTTGAGAAACAATTATATACTGTTTGAATATGACGTGCGTGGCGCACGTGTTGTCCGTGTGGGCGACAAGCGACGCGCTGTTGCTGGACGAGGAGCGTCCACAGATTGCGCCCGTCATGGGCAGCCGAGACTCCAACTCAGGTGAGCTTGAGAAACAATTATATACTGTTTGAATATGACGTGCGTGGCGCACGTGTTGTCCGTGTGGGCGACAAGCGACGCGCTGTTGCTGGACGAGGAGCGTCCACAGATTGCGCCCGTCATGGGCAGCCGAGACTCCAACTCAGGTGAGCTTGAGAAACAATTATATACTGTTTGAATATGACGTGCGTGGCGCACGTGTTGTCCGTGTGGGCGACAAGCGACGCGCTGTTGCTGGACGAGGAGCGTCCACAGATTGCGCCCGTCATGGGCAGCCGAGACTCCAACTCAGGTGAGCTTGAGAAACAATTATATACTGTTTGAATATGACGTGCGTGGCGCACGTGTTGTCCGTGTGGGCGACAAGCGACGCGCTGTTGCTGGACGAGGAGCGTCTCAGGTAAGCTTGAGAAGCAACAATTACATATTATTTCATATATGCGTCCAGGTATAGTAGTAAAATTAACTCCAAAAAACCATAAGCAAAGAACTACCTCATAGGCAGAGCACACGTCGGTTTTTTGCTTGCTTTCGTTAAATTGAATTTAGGAACTCTTGCAGTTTCAGACAGAATGCATCAATATGATGAAAAACCTGTGTTACAATTAAGTAGAGCAGTGTCTGTCATGAAAAACCTGTTTTACAATTAAAGCAGTTCCTGTCTCAATATAATTATATGAAACGAGGTCGTGTAGTTACAAAGAGAGACTTATTTAAATATGAGGATGCTCGTTAGATTTGTTAGATTATACGGCGAATACCTTGCATAATGTTTTGTTTACCTACTGCCTAAAAATAGGGATACTCAACCAAAATATAGCAAAACCCCGTACATTATTATTATATCATATTATGCAACATGAATATTACATTATTTTAAGGTTTGGTTTTACCTCTCTCGGATTTTTTTCCAGATTCCGTTATTATTATAAAGGGATTCAGATGAACAGTTTGGTACAGTGAGTCTGAATTAATTTGTTCCCAGGTCTACGGCGTTCCACATCACTCGTGGGAGTCGTTTCGATGCTCAATTGTTTATTATATAGACACTGGTAAGAATTCAACATTTCATTTAAATCATATTATTTTCGTTAAAGTATTTGTTTTTTGGACTTGTAATAACTTGACAGGTGTGCCATGAGCATTTCAGTTAGTGTTTAGAAGAATGAGGTATCGTAGTGATGGTGACGCTTGTGGCTAAACAATTGTGCTTTGATAGACCGATGGGTGTTAAGATTAGCTCCATTCTAGAAAAATGATTCTCAGTATACCACAAACATGCTAATAATGATTAAAATCATCTCCAGTAAGCTCTAATAAGTTGCGAAGTGTACAAAATCCTATTCATTAGCTGCATTGAAAACTGGAAAGTAACTTGAAATTCTTAAACCAATTTCTAACTTTTTATACGCTTTGTTAGTGTACTAAGCTTGGCTTCCAAGCTCGGAGACTTAATAAAAGTTAGTTAACAGAGATTTTTGTTTCAGGACTATCCGATGATGTGAACATTAACTAAAACTATAACTTGTCTTCATTTTTCCAATCTAAAATCAGTGTTAGCATAAAACGATCGAAACAAATGCAGGTACAGCGAGGAGCGTCGAGTTTGTAGTGAATTTTATACTTGTACATAATTAGTTTTAACGAAATGTCTTCTAAGAAAATAGTGATGTTTTGCTTGACGAACTTTATGTAGGACAGTAACCGTTATTACAGCGTAAATAAACAAGTGTTTTTAAAACGGTTTTATTATTATTCCATACCAGTACCGAAGGACAATTTATAGCCGTCAAAAACTGCATAAAACTTGGAATCAATCCCATGTATCAAAATGGTTTATTACAATGTTGTCATGTGTTGGCTTTCTGTGAGCTATGCTTGAATTGAATCCTAGCAGAATTGTGTAGCTATATATCTCTCCGATTTGTTTACCGCCAACTAGGACCCAATACTTACTCACATGTCAACTAAAACGTATGCAAAGTTAAACTGAACTGTGGCATTTGTAAATAGACTAGTAGACAGCAAAATGTTTGCTTTGGAGCTATTTTAATCAAGATGCCCCAATAGTAATGCAACAATAAAGATAAACGAAAATACTTAACTCGTGTATGCCTATAGCCGGGATGGAAACACAAATCGAATGTAAGCAAATCATATATCCACTAACAAGTTACTAAATTCATGCAATGAAAATTTACAAATTCAGACCCACTTACACAAATTGGCAAGCTTTCCCGTTTGATATAACAAAATGCTGTGTATTCAAATTAGAAAATTACGGTATTTGTAGAGAAGAAAATATCATTTGATTTATTTTATTTCACCAGCCGGTCGGTCACGTAACGCATTGTTCACGCGTCAAGAAGATCTAAATATCACTTTTTCGTCATAACGCGGGTTCGAAACGTTACGTGACTACCCCTCAGGTTAGTATTTAAAAATGTGTAAACCTAAACCTATGGGTGCAAAATCCATACTAATATTATAAATGGGAAAGTATATGTGTGTGTTTGTTTGTTTGTCCGTCTTTCACGGCAAAACGGAGCGACGAAGTGACATGATTTTTTAAGTAGAGATAGTTGAAAGGATGGAGAATAACATAGGATAGTTTTTGTCCCCGAAATCATCCCCTAAGGGAGTGAAATGGGGGGGGGGGGTAAAAGTTTGTATGGAGCTGCTATATAAACGAGTTCCACGCGGACGAAGTCGCGGGCAGAAGCTAGTCTGAAATAAATGACTGTTATTGTATTTAAATGTTGTCAATGGGATCCAGACAGGTGTCGCACATCGTGCATCGAGGCGGTTAATAATGATCGAGTGGTTCGCCTGCACGTGTGGAATAACAACGCGCGCGAGAAATAATGTTTGTTTTTTTTCTATTTACCAACACTTGTAAAGACTTAAGCCAGTCGTCCCGTGACCCAGGATGTTTTGACGCATCCGAAAGGTCGTGAAGCCTCAAAAACGTAAATAAATAAGTTAATTACACGCTTTTAAGTCCCGTTTATGCACGTTATC